>CM046721.1:27054859-28356521 GCA_025584915.1 Monochamus saltuarius
TATATTAAACTGTCTGTTTTGCACTCTCATAGAGACGAGGCATGCCTCTGAAGGGCCTGTATCTAGCAATTGGCTACCAACGGATTCCATGGTCGCTATCTCTTTCTTACCTAAGTATACGTTATTATTATGATGCATGCCTGAGATGAGTTCTTAGGTATCTTATTGTGCACTAGCTCTTTTTATTGCTATTATAGTTATGTTTTAAGTTTTTACATTTTTACGTTTTTACAGCGAAGAGAAACAAATAACTTGTTTTTCTTCGCAATTTGAAACACCCTGTAAGATGTGCTATACATGGTGTTTCAGATGATGAAGCTCTTTAGTATACACTGAAAAATGGAGATTCACAGATAACAATTTATATATGCAATAAAAAAAAAGAATCGCCAAAATCATATTACCCCGTTCAACAAAAAATCGGTACAAGGGGTATAGCTGCATAAGAATAAAAAAAAAACTAAAACATTTTTTTTAACATTGACAAGCATGAAAATTAAATTGTACGCATTTTAATAATACCAAGAAACACTTTTAATGTTTAAAAATTTGCATGATCAATAATATTGCACTTTAGTCATTGGTTTTAGTAAAAAATTGTTTATCAATAACGATTGTCTTCTATTTGCGTCACTGGAAATTCATCGAATAAGTTAAAAATAGCTTAACAGAAATTAAACATAACAAAATACCAGGATTTTCCAGATATCTCTTAGAAAGTACGTAATCAAATAGATTCCAGTATATAAAAAAAAACAAATTGAAAAACAATAATATTTGCAGAATTATTAATTTATTATAGATACATCTGTATTTTCAAGTTGTATACATTTTTAATCGTCCTTCAATTCCTTTCCATTCCATTATCCTTTCAATTTTAAGGCAGGAACAAAAAACATAGACATTTAACTTTTGCTGAATTTTATTATCATTATTACCTACAACTGAAATATAAATACCTTTTTTTAGAAAAACGTAGGTAGGTGAAAGATATACTCATCATCATGCAAGACACAACCGAAGTGAACTACTGATTCTTTTATAGTTGAGGTTTAGCTCATCTATTTGACAACAAACTTTTTACGAGAAGTAGTAAGAAAAATATTAACCTGACCTTTTATTATTGTGCGTAGATATGGAAGTGGTAGAACTGAAGTCAACCGAAACTACGAGTATAAATAAAAGATAACCATGTTTTATACTTCCTTACTATTCTGAGTATACAGGTTGTAACTGAAATGCTTGTGCTTTTAGTGATGGACTTTCCCAAATTAACAAAAAAGACATGTGTTGATTTGCAGGATGTTAGTTATACAAGTGTAGTTACTTATCTGTCACATAAAATACACATATGTGGCACCTGAAAGAGGCCGTTACAAGATGTTTAACCATAGTAAGATATAGTAAGTGTAGTAACTTTGTCACGACAAAGCTGGTAACATGTAACTATAGGTAACTGAGTATGATAGTTACACTGATAAAAATGATATTAAATTTACACGGTATGAACACCATGTAAAAAAATACCAAATACATACTGTATTACAAAAGACTCTAGGTGAATAATAAAGTTATACTTCGAATGATGTGTATTTACATAATGTCCACATGACTACTTTATTTTGTATACAATAGTGTAGGGTAAAGTGGGGCTAGTTGATCAATGCATATATCTCGGTAACTAAAATAGCACACGCTTGTGCACACCAGCGCACATTATAATGTCTTTCTTCTCCCACCTTACTCGGTAGGAATTTATTGTACCATGCGAACTCAAGTTGACTACAACTTTCGTTAGGTCAAAGTAAAATTAAAAGGTTGTTTACTTTTTGGTCTGGGCGCAAAACAACAACGACTATTAGATTGAGATAAGTATTTACTGGTCGTTTAGTCCTTTTATTTTCTTTTATTTTTTTATTTTATTCAAAGCACATACCCAACAGGCAATTGCCCAGTTACAGGGTACGGTAAAACATATACAGTGCAAAATAAACAGAGAAGTGTGTACAAGACACAAATATACTAACAAAACAAGAGAAAAACAAACGAGAGTCAAAAAAATTAATAGACAAAAAAATTTACATATAAAAAAACAAAAAAAAATAAAAATTAATGAACAGAGAAATATATAAGTAAACCTATGTTACACAGCTAAATACCTATCTAAACCTATCTTTACTAAGAACTGCATTTTTTATAGCTTCAATTGAACAGCAAAAAATATCTACACTAGATTCTATATCATTATACCTTGAGATAATTTGATACAAAGGCGATGCTACAAGAATATTGGTGCGTGCAGTAGGAAGGTTAAAAATATGATTACTTCTTGCTGAAACTCGTGGTATTTTGAATTGGATATTGCTTAGAACACCTGGACATTCCAAAATGTTATGAACGATTTTATACAAGAACATTGCTTGGGAGACTGCCCTTCTTTTAGACAGTGTGAATATTGAACCGATCAAGTAATAATTCGTGCGGAAAACCCTGAGGAGGATACGTACCGTCCAATAAGTACAATGCAGATTTCATGAATCTACGCTGAACTCTTTCTAAAGACGCAATATGACCAGCACAGATCGGGCTCCAGACTATTGACGCATATTCGAATTTCGAACGAATGAGCGAAGTGTAAAGCAAACGTAAAGTAGAGATATTGGCAAACTCAATATGTTTAGAGAAGGTTAAAGTTGGCTCGAATGTTACTCCAAGGTCTTTAATGTAATTTGGTCTAAGGAGTATTGAATTATTCAGTGTATAATTAAATTGAATTGAATTCTTTTCCTAGTGAACGTAACGATATTACATTTAGACGCGTTCAAAGGTAAACAATTATGTAGACACCAATTGCAAACATTGTCAATTGCACTCTGTAACCTGTCACAATCAGCAATGGTGTTAATTTCACATAAAAGTTTGAGGTCGTCAGCGTACATCAGATAGTGCACCTGCAAATCCTCAACAATGTCATTAATAAATAATACAAACAGTAAAGGTCCGAGTAGAGAACCCTGCTGTACACCAGATATTTGATGAAACATGTGAGATTTAAAACCACGATACTGCACAAACTGATATTTGTTACTTAAATATGATTGAAAAAGTTTTAAAAGAGAGTCAGATAATCCAAAAGCATCTAGTTTAGTTAATAAAATATCATGATCTAGTCTGTCAAAAGCCTTAGTGAAATCAGTGTAGATAACATCCACCTGACTCATCCTGTCAAGACTTTCACTGATAAATTGCGTTTTTTGGACTAAGTTAGTAACAGTGGATTTACCTTTTACGAAGCCATGCTGCTCATTAGATATCAAACAAGACAGAGAACTATACAAAACATTGTGTAACAAAATTTCAAATATTTTAGAAAAATTACAGATTATAGTAATTGGCCGATAGTTACACAGTTCATTTTTGCAGCCCTTCTTGAATATTGGACAAACTCTAGATAACTTCCAGAAATCAGGATAACACGATGTTTTTAACACGAGGTTTTTCTAGGTTTTATTCGTAAATTGAGCTTATCTTTAGAATAAAAATGTTATATTTATGTATTTGAAAAATGGCAGGTATGGGGTTAGTTGAGACACATCGCTCAACTAGCCCCTCTCTAGTTATAAAATATTATTTATTCATACCTGTTTCAAAATCTGTATTTAAAAAAAAGCGAATCAGGCTGCTGCTACTCCAAAGCTACTAAGGGCACCTGCAGATGCCGTTTTAAAAAATAGTAAAACAGAAAGAGCAGCATCTATTGAATTTGAATTTCCAAGAATGACTCTTGTAAGGTAGGTATCCAGGGTGTTCCTAAATAAGTGTCGCAACGGAAAACTGTAAATTCCTATTTCTATTTTTTTCCTCTTCCATTTTTCTCTACGGGCTTTCGTTTTCGAAATATACGGTGTCAAAACTTTAATTTTTTTTTAGTTTTTTTCCAATATCTTAGGAACCGTTTGAACTACAGGGCTGAGCTTTTGTAAACACATTGCCACTATTAATAGCTAATTTCTCGCACCCTTTTCGAATTCATTGGACATGCCAGTGATGGAAATTTTAAGGTATCGGAAGGGTTTTCCCCACATAATTTTTACGCCACTGGAAAAATTGACATTTGACAGCAAATTCTAAAGCGCCAATGAATTTTACACAAAAATAGTTCTCTTGGTTCATTGCTCTAAAGTCAACCGTTTTCAATAAAAATGACTTCTCTATGAACAAAAACAAACATTTTGCTAAAGTTTCGAAAATCTTTTGTAATTCAAAAAATAGGTAGTAATAATTAACAGTTTTAACGAGATTTAACAACAGATAGGATTTAAACTTTTTCTTATCAATTTGGCGAGTAAAATTTACAAAAACTGTTCAAAATTACGTTCGCGGACTTCAATGCACGCATTACATCTTCGAATCATGTCTCTTTCTGCCGCTGCGGCTTCACCCCTATCGGTCAACTCTTCGATATTATTGACATGGATTTCATAAACGATGCATTTCAAATGTCCCCATCCGGCGGTTCGATTCGTCGTTCTCCGGATGTTCTCTTGAGGTCTTGCACTTGCAAAATGTGAGGTTGTCCATCATCCCTTGTATACAAATATTTCCCATTTGCAATGTAACTACTTTTTTAAGTTTTCCGTAATTGGTCGTTCTTTGCGACAGTATGCACAAATGTACATAGTATAACTTATATTTATTCCGTAAACTTTGCTTAGTATGTTAATGGAAATTCGCCTATTAGTGCAATTCTGTTTCAAAATGTTACAAAAAATCTTAAAATATTTTCATAAATTTGATGCACAAGTTTTTTTTTGTTTTGTCATATTCTTTTTAAGGTAGAGAAGGAAATTACGTTTTTTTTTATAGAAAAGGCATATTTATTTGTAAAGATTTTAATTACTTTCGAGTTTAGAACACTTACTATCTTAAAGTAAACTAAAAATTTTAATAAAACGAAATACTTTTTAAATTAACTAAATATACCTACACACCATTATATTAAACACTAAAAAAAAATACTTTTGAAATTTGAAAATATTCAAAATCTGCAACTACCACCTTGAAAAAAATAAACAGACACAGGTACCTACATTTAGTAAACATAGTCTGGAATTTAAACTGTTGTTAAGTACTTATTTATTTATTTAATTTGCACGTCATACAGGCAAATTCCCAATTAAAGAATACAAGCTGCAAATTTAATGATAAAAAATGCAACATGCATAACATGAGAATAAGTACGAAAAATACAAATAAGTGAAATTATTACTTAACAATTAAGATCCATGCTTTTTAATCTGATTCGTTGTGCAAGAGAATACCTACATCTAAACTGTCCACATTAGAGTAACAAGCAACCATTCCATATAATGGAGACGCTTTCATAATATTAGTTTTCGTGTCAGGTAACTTAAATATATTATTTTCACGAGTTTAGAAACTTTAAATAGAATTTTATTCATCATCCAAGTGCAATCAATTAAGTTATTTACTATTTTATGTAAAAATATGTGCATCCCTGTGTTTTCAGTTCATTCAAATGAAATCATTCAAGTAAAACATTGTCTTTCTGGATATACTCCATCAATTCTGAATGCAACCGCCTTTAAAAATTTTCTCTGAATTCTTTCCAATGATTCCATAACAAGTTAGAAAAAGGACTCCAAACAATCGACGCGTATTGATTATTATAGAAAATAAACCCAAACATCGAATTAAAACACCGCATGTCTTCAAGTTGACAAAAAACCAGTGCAGGTTAAGGAAAATCCGGAAATACGAACTTATTTTTGCAAATTTATTAAAATTGGCGAATGCGCTAGTGTTAAGTATATTAAATTTTCTTGTATAAAAATGTACGTCTTAAATTGTCACTAAATAATTTAGTTGCCTTCAAATATTAATATTAATGCTAGAATGAGACAGGTTCTATTTGAATTAAGTTAGTATTTATTAATCTAGAATATAATAAGTTTTAAGTATTTTCAATGTTACGTTACACAATACAGTCGAACATATACTTATCTCATTCACACATTATATAGTAATCTGTAATAAATATGTAATTGGAAATGTTTATAATACGAAGATACTGATTATTATATAATATAATATAATTATAATTTAAGATAAACATGTAAACAAACTGAAGGTGCGTTTGTTTTGACCACAAGAAAAAATATATCAATCAGTAGGTACATCTATGTTAATATTTTATTTTTATTTAATTTTACTGGGCCTTAATTAAAAATGAATAAATTTCGTAACATTACGAACTGGTGTTCATTAATCCACAATTTAAATTGTATATTGAGAATATGTATATATTTATTTAGGTGATACATTATTTGTTAAGTATTTAAAATAAGTGTATCTATGACAAATATTTATCTAGACTTGTTTCATGCACTTGTAATTTTCACGGTCTTTCTACGAATTTTACAGAGATAACATACCAAGTTAACAAATAAAATTAAGCTAAATACATTTAACACGTACATATGTGTATTGTGTAGGAAAAGGTTTATACTGCAATTGGAATCAATATCGAGATTTATTTTAAACACCGAAGGCCAACAAGAAGAGATTATTTATAGAAATTGAGATTGGAAAACAAAATCATTGACATTTGCATCATTATTAGTCTCATGAAACTCCAATTTAGACAATACATACATTATTCAAAATATAAGACAAAAGTTGTACCTTTTAGTGGATGTCCAGTGTTTTGAATTGTAATTTTAAAAATAGGAAGTTTTTGAAATATACAGGGTTAACTATGACTGAGTACAAATATTTTAAGGAAGGATAGAGAAAAATTAGAATTAACGAAATCGTACTTGAAAAAATGATATAGAGAAAAAATATTTTTCAAAACCATAGTAAACCCCTATTTAACGACGACTATGATGTTTGGAGAGTACAACAACCAGCAATACAACCGTGATAGTCGGAACACTGAACGGTGTTAATGCAAAATTCGTTGTCATCATTGAAACCCTGAGTGTTTACGTTGTGATTTTGTGTTTTCTTCAGTTTTTAGTGACTATTTTTGTGCCAGGTACAGATATTTCCCTGTAATATGGATCACTCAATGATATGTGCGGTTAATTTTTCTAGATTCGAGAGCAAATCCAGCGGAGCTACGGTTATTGAATAAGATTTTATAATTGAAGACTGACGCGAGTGCATTTCGAGTTTTCTATTAGTAGGTATTCCTGTCATTAAATTTCGATTTTCTTAAGATAATTGAGGATTTTATTCGACTGTAAGCGGACTGTGTGTTATATTGTTAGTGGGTACCTAATTATAATGCACTTGTAATCGGTGAAAATTTACCTAATTACTGGAAATGTATTTCGGCAGTTTGCAATGAAGAATCGAAAAACGAATGCAAAACACTGCAGCTAATAAAAATGTTCATTTTCGTCGTCTCTACATTTGAAAACAATGTAAAAAAACTATACAGGGTGATTTTGAAAGTGGGGGTGTACATTTTAATTGATGACAGTATACATAAGCGATATGTGATAAGTTGCACGCGTCTTTGATGAAATCCCGCTTGGTATATAATCTTAGCCTTAAATAATAACGTAACCCGTACGTAAACAAATCGTGCTATTTTCTGGTGTGTGCGTAGTATCATCTTGTTACACGTAATTTGCTGACATAGTGATATTATAACAATGGTCCAAGTGTATTGATAATAATGACTTGTGGATGCGTTATTACTGTAACGGATAGTGTAGGTAAATCATAATCGACTGGCTATGTTCCACGAAATGCACAGAAAATTTGCTTATAAATTTCATTCCGTTGCACGACGATTTGTTTATTTTACACAACGAACCCGGAATAGCGGTAAACGCGTATATCATTTTCAACATTTACTGTGATTGTGCAGGACCGGCATACATAATTTAAAAATGCGAAAATAGTTTTTATATTAACATTTTAATGAATTATTTTTTGCATATCACTTATTCTTCGAATATGTAGACGTATACTAAAATTACTATTTCACTTTCAAAATCACCCTGTTTGTATGTATTGGTTGAAAGCATTCATATTCAGTTCATGTAGGTATCAACGTGGTTTGAAAATAATCCCGCATATTAAGGGCATTGTAATTTTTGTGAGAGAATTATAAATTATTTTTCTACTAGAACTAAAGTAACACGGTTTTTTATTTTCCTAGAAATATTTTTTTATTTTAAATTATAGAATTTCAACCAATATACATTTTTGGGAAAATGCATAGACCTAAAAGTCACCGATAAAACTGATGTGTATGAAAGTGAAGTCTGCACATTCTTAAAATAAGATGTATCTCGTAATTTACAAATAATCTGCCAACTGTAGACGTTACTATGGTTACAGGTGTAGGTAATCTGTGCTATGATGTCAAAATTTTTAGCCAGTTGCAAATACTTGAATCAGGCAGTGGTGTAAAAGCAAAGCTACACAACTATATTGTTATATATAAATAAATACGAAACCTTCAGTAGTTTATTATACAGGATGTTACAATTACAAATTAATTGTACCAGCTTTGTTATGTCGGAAATAAGGATGCTGGAAATGTTGTATAATCGGGGGCTACTTTTTATAAATACAGTTAACAATTTGTTTTAATATAATTAATTTTCAAGAAAAAAACTCGTTTTTCTACGGAACTTGCACCCTAGGTCTATATAACAATATCATTCTGTAGAAATAGATGGTTATTCTGCAAGATAAAAAGTAGAGTATAAAGCAATTTACATCAAAAATTTCAAACATTCAAAGAAAACATTGAAATGAATTTTATTATGAACGGTCCTACACAGGGTTCTCAGCAATTTTTCAGAACCAAATTCCCTGACATTTCCAGGTTTTCCCTGACACTTTTTTAAAATTCCCTGACAAAAAGCATACAAAATATCATATATTTTAAAACTTAAACCGAAATAAAAACAAGTCAAATGATAAGGCATAAATGAGCCCATTCGATCACAAATAAGTGACATGGATATTTAATTTTATTAGAAATATTTATTTCAATCATTGAACATACTGTACTATGTTAAATATTAACAAATATAAATATTTAAGATATCTAATAGAAACATGTATATAATATATATTTAAGAGATCTAATATAGAAATATGTATAAACAAACACAACAAAAACCAATAAAAATAGATTTTACTACTGAGCAAACAGCTAGGTATATAAAAAACAGCTAAAGCTGTGTTTTGCCATTAAATGTATTCAAATCGGTTCAAAACATTATTGCATTGAAACACTAACATCACCCAGGTCGCTTTTTAAACCGTGATTAAAATATCCACTGAGCCCGGCTTGAACTCTTTAGATGCTTTGCTAAGGTCTATGCAGCAGTTGCTAGTTAGAGATTTCAAAATCGGTGTGATTTAAATTTTCAGATTTTATGTTTAAAATGGTTGATATTTTTATATTTCTTATCTTGTTTATTTAAAAAGGAATTGGTTGTGGAATATTTTTGTACCTCTACAAATTTTAACGTATTCTTAGACATCTTAAATTACATTATAAAAGCATAATCCAATTACTTTTCTCTCCAAATTTCATTAAACCTATCACTCACACAAACATGTAGGTAATTATTTGTTTTTGGTTTGCAGTTGCTAAAATCAATTCCATGTTTTTGTTGCAGATCTCACATATTTTCAAAATATATATACAAAAACATGAACAAGAAATATATTGTTAATAATTTCTACCACTAATAACCGTTCTATTTTAATCCAAATCTAATGTAGCTTTGTTATAAATAAATTGTATAAACAATAATCAAAAAGTGTGAGTGTGATGTTAAAGAGAAACAAATATTTGATAGTGTTATGTTTTGAAACTATACATTTTCTTGGTGCATTACATAAGTAACGTCACCATTGAATACGTTTTGAAACAGGCGATGAATATGTATAAAAAAACAGCTATACAATCCAGATATATCCGTTTCTTTATATCAATCTGCGGGTACGTGTGATTAAAACAAACAGAAATAGACAACTGGGTGCGTTCATTTAATAAAGAATTTAGACACGGCATTCAGAAATTTTCCCTGACGACAATAAAAATTCCCTGATTTTTGACAATTATTGGCACTTTCCCTGACAAAGTTCAAATTCCCTGACATTTCCAGGTTTTTCAGGTTTTCCCTGACGCTGAGAACCCTGCTACACCACTAGTATTTCGATTTTTGATTTAGAAATTAATTTAAAATTAATTCTCGTAATTTTATTTTTTATTATTATTATTTTTATTTGCATCATATATTTACTTCAAATATTACATTTTTAGTTCTATCAGAGCAACTTATGGGGACTTATCGTTGGTTATGTTCAAGTTAAAAGAGTAGAAAGTAAATGTACAGTAGGTACGTCAGCTAGTGGTCCATTCCGCGATATGACGTCACAAGCGCTAATCTGGCCGTAGGTACCGTTTACTAGCCTCATTGGTTTCGATGTTTTTATTTTTAATTTATTTTGAAAAAAATATATATTTTAGGCGTTTGATAGTAAGTAAGTAGGGACGAAGTATGAATAAATTTTGTATAATTATATAAAAATGCATGGCCAACTATAGTCGCGGCAAGAATTCAAACGACTTACGTCACGGCTGACGTTACGCATTTGAGAAAAAATAAGAGGTCTATGAAAGTTTTGAACATGTCATCTTAAGTTTCTAGAAAAAGTAGTTTGTAGTTTCCGAGATACCCTGTAATTATAAGAAATTTGGGACACACTGTACTCTTAACATCGTAGGATAAGTGTTTTGATTTGTTTGTTTGTTTACTTTTATATTTCAATATTACTATTTAGTATTGTCCTGTTGTGACGTATTATCTGTAATTTCAAATTTATATTAGTAAACACAATCCGGTCCTGTTGAGAGCCGTGAATCCGCAGCCTCTACACATAAATATTAAAAGGTGTTGTTCTAAATTAAACAATTATTATTTATTCACTATACTACGACGCCTACATATGTAAGTTGAACCTACAATTGTGAGTCAGTGCGCAATCTAAATGTATGCAAGGTAATACAGTGAAAACAAATCTACTATACTTCCGCATTTGACTGGACTAATAAGTAAACAAACTGAAAATGTATTTTTATTTGGACTGCTTATTTTACATAAAGGATACGTTGATTCATTTCTTCAACATTTCATGTCAAGGAAACAGTTTTTGTTTTTTTTTTTAATTAAAGGCTATCATTTACGGTAGAGTAGTTTGATAGTTATTTTTAAACTTATAACTTAATAAAACGATACGTGGGAATTATTAATAAGAGCTTGTATTGCTGAACCCGATAATCTTATTATAGAGTGCGTATCGATTTTATTCTATTTACTAAAGACGACATATCCAAACGGGGTAAGAATAAATAGAAAACCGCTGTAATTTTACCATTGATTTCTCTGTTAAATATAATGGTTTACTTCAAAACTATCGAGTTGTTAAAATACCGCATCGGTAAAATGTCCAGGTAGGTATTTACTACAACTGATTTAGAAAATATTGAAAATTTTACAAATTATACCGGGTGAATGGAACAAAGGACTAGCAAATACAATTTTGTAAAAATAAAATCAAAAAGAGCAGTTCAAAAATGAATTAAAAATACACTTCCGCACGACATTGGAAATTGGTCCACTGTATAACCGGACAAAAAATAGAATGAAATTCCAAAGGAAAGAAAGAAATTATTTTTTACAACACCTATTTTAATGCAGCAAATGCAACTGCTTTTGCCGCTATTGTTATTAATTATTAATAGAATTAATTTGTGGTTTTAATTAGTAAAATAGTTTGAAATATCTGATGCTACAACAAAATTTTGGGTCGTCTTACCCAGTTTCTACAAACTAACACAAATGTTTCTGCTTCTTGTCCGTTTTGAACTTTTGACGTTATTGACAGCAGCTATCATACGTTTGCGTAAATCATCAATAGTGTCTGCTTCGGTGCATTAAACTTTTCATTTTTTAAATATTCCCTCAAAATAATAATTTAAAGTTGGAGAATCCCCTGGTATTAATGCTTGAACACGCTGTACATGGTACAGATATAATTGAGGATTGGACTTTTTCCACGATTCGGTTGCAAATTTCCCGCGTCACGCCTTCGTTTGCACTACTACACTTGTACTCATTGCACACCGTTGTAAATGTAGCTACATTTTTGCACATGTTTACCGGGCTATCGTTCTCCTAAACCTAAAGCATTTTCACTTCATAAATTAAAACGATACCTACCCATCAACTGAGAGTCGCTATATACATTGTCTGTGTCAAAATAATTTTAAAGACCCAATTGCTTCTAATGTGAAAACCAATAAAATACTATTATAAGGCCCTCTTATGTGATACAGCCTGTATATGATCATGTGAGTTCGATTCGTTTTTGTCTGATAAAAAAAAATGATGGTTGCTATAGCAACAACTATTATTTGAGTCATTTTGTTTATTTATTCGGGGTCGGTCAGTGGTCGAGCGGTTTAAGGCGTCAGTACTTATCTCGATGTGGCCGTCCGTTGTGGGATCGAATTTCGCGGGAGAGGATTAGCACCCTCTCTGCGGGTACGGTAGGGTGGAAGAATGTTGGCTTGGATTATTGTGAGAGATTGATACTGGTCTGCGTTTGACCTAATTAATGAGGTTTTCCTCTTTCCTGCACTGAAGTTAGGGTCATACTAATGTAAGTCGCTCCTGGGTGCAAATGCGGCCTACTTAATAAAACATAATATGCCGCCCCGTCTCACGCACAAGACTTCGAATAGTCAGTGTACTGACTTTTTGCGCGGCCCGCCAAAGCACCAATATTATTTATTTTTAATAATATTTATACTAGTATATGATATAAAAGCACTATTTAAGTTATATTTGAATGTGCGGCCCGCATAAAAAATTTTATTTTGAAAATGGCCCGCCGTCCGAAAAAGGTTGCCGACCCCTGCTTTAGGAGAACGATTGCCCGGTAAACATGTGCAAAAAATGCAGCTACATTTACAACGGTGTGCAATGAGTACAAGTGTAGTAGTGCAAACGCAGGCGTGACGCGGGCAATTTGCAACCAAATCGTGGAAAAAGATAGAAGTCCAATCCTCAATTATATCTGTACCATGTACAGCGTGTTCAAGCATTAATACCAGGGGATTCTCCAACTTTAAATTTGGACTTTTTTTTGAGGGAATATTTAAAAAATGAAAAGTTTAATGCACCGAAGCGGACACTATTGATGATTTACGCAAACGTATGATAGCTGCTCTCAATGACGTCAAAAGTTCAAAACGGACAAGAAGCAGAAACATTTGTGTTAGTTTGTAGAAACTGGGTAAGACGACCCAAAATTTTGTTGTAATATCAGGTATTTAAAACTATTTTACTAATTAAAATCACAAATTAGTTCTGTTAATAATTAATAACAATAGCGGCAAAAGCAGTTGCATTTGCTGCATTAAAATAGGTGTTGTAGGTTTTTTGTCCGATCGCCGATTATACGCCTTAGGTATCAGGTTTTACACTTACAGTGGGCCAATTTTCAGTGCCGTGCGGAAGTGTATTTTTAAATCATTTTTGAATTGCTTGTTTTGATTTTATTTTTACAAAACATATTTGTAAGAGCCCTGTACATTAAAAACAATTTTTTTGATGAGGGTTGAACCACCCTGTATAATTTGTGAAACTTTCGATATTTTCTAAACAAGTTTCAGTAAATACCTACCTGGACATTTTAACGTGACGGTGTTTTAACAACTCCATAACAACCACCCTAATTAATGAGGTTTTCCTCTTTCCTGCACTGAAGTTAGGGCATACTAATGTAAGTCGCTCCTGGGTGCAAATGCGGCCTACTTAATAAAAAATAATATGCCGCCCCGTCTCACGCACAAGACTTTGACTTCTGGGCTAATCCTAGCGTAAAAATGCTAAATAAAAAAATGCATTTTTTTAAAACTGAAGAGTATGCAGATATCGTCTTTGTATATGGATATGCCAATGGGAACGCTAGACAAGCAGCCCAAGAATACAGGCGAAGATACGCAAATAGACATCAATTTGCCGACAGTCTTTAGTGCATCATTTCGTAGACTTCGAGAAAAAGGTAACTCCGCTTCAAAAAAGGCCATTTGTTGTATTGAACTGAATGTAAAAATTGATATGATAGACACTGTCATTGATAACTCTACAACTAGTGTTCGGCGTATATGTAAGTATAGTAAGTACTTCTCTTACCTTTTATGGCGTTGTATTGAGTATCATTATATTTTGTCGCTGGTTGCGACAACATGCACAAAATAATACACACGTCAAAAGTCTTGGACCTTTCCTTATTCTTGTTAAAAAAATCTTTTTCAGAAAAACTAAACACATTTATAAAAGTATATTGTCTTCTGAAACTTTTTTTTTGTGAAAAGAATATGTTCGATAAACTGAGTACCTACTTAGAAAATTAAAAACCAGCACTGTGTGACATTTTTGACAAAATTTATTAAATCAAAAAGAAGTAACAAAGCAAGTTCTCTACTTGACTAATAGTCGGTATGACCTCCACCACGTTCCAATAGCATATTGACACGTCTGTGCATTGAGATAATCAAGCGGTTAACGATCTCTTGCGGAATATTGTTCCATTCCTCTTCTGCCGCCACGACTAACTCATCTGCAGTCTGAGGTGGAGGAATATGATTATGAATGGTTCTAACAACAAAATCCCACATGTTTTCAATACGATTCATGTCAGGAGAGTTGGCTGGCCAATCTAATCTATTGATATGTCCTGCTTCGAGTGTCTCTTGAACCCATCTTGCGCGATGTGGTGTAGCGTTGTCGTCCATAAACACAAAATTTCCACCTAATTCATTACGTAGGGGTAGATAACGAGCGTAATAACTTGTTCGATGTAAATTTGACTGGTCATATTCTGTGGTATGCGAATTAATAGGGTGCGGTGGTTGAACATTATTCCACCCCAAAAGATTACGGTACCCCCTTCATACGGAGCAACACGGGGAAAATGAGGTCGCTGTTGACGACCTGGTTCTCTCTAAACTCTTTGTCGATTTCCATCAATAATTCTGGGGTAGAGTGGGGACCCGTAATAGTCTTCCAGTACGTAAATTTGCATTGTGGAGTCGTCTTCGAATAGTAGGTGTCGATATAATACGGCGAAACGTCCTACCTTGAAAGTGGGCACTGAGAGCTGAAGATGTGCGGTGTCTACGGGCATATTGCACCAAATACCGATCCTCCCTTTCATTAGATACTCGAGGACGTCCACTACGTGGTCTGTTTTCCACTATATCAAATTCTTTATATCTGTGTACTATTCGTACAACAGATGATCTAGCAATGCTCAACATATTCGATATCTGATAATTACAATGTTCTGCATCATGTAAAGCAGTCATTTTTGCTATGGTAAACGCAGAAATTTCACGTCATGGCATTATAATGTACAAAAATTCAAAGGAACACTTGGCAGAATACACTGCCAAACTGAACAGATTTGTAAAAACATTGGTAATAAAGTAAAGGTTCATGGTCTGAAATTTTTTGTCTTTATTGTTCCACATGTACTTCTTTATTACGAGTACATTAAGAAAAACGAGTAGGTTTTATCGAATCATTTTATATTCAGGGGGTCGAAGACTTTTGACGTTGTATAGAGATTCATTTTGCTTGTTATGTGGTCCGATATAGGAAATTTTACTAGAGACGGGGTATAAATAATAATATGTGTACATATAAATATCAACATACAGATTCGGAAATTGCGGATCTTTACAGAGAAAGTAGAAATTGCCGCTTCATCCCACGGACGGTACAAACTTTAAGAGGGGCGGCGACGTGCATTGGTCTAGCATTCCCTACTACTACGGTAATCGGTTCCGGATCGCCAACGCCAATTTGCCATTGCAAATCTAACTGTCCGGTCAACTGATCCCAGTGTTGTCAGGTTTCATGCTTTTGCATGAGATCTCATGCATTCCGAGGAAATCTCATACTCTCATATTTTGATTACAAAATCTCATGCTTTTTAATAGACACAAAAAGAAATAATACAATTATTAAAATTACTCTTTGAAATCTACCAAAACAAAGACCTAACGACAAATAAAGGCAGAATCGAGGGCAAAATTGAATAGATAGAGGTAGGTATCTACAATATTTGGGTACTTGAAATGTCCTTTATTGTAGACTGCTCTCTTAATAATTAGCAATGAATACGTGCTGCGTGCTGTATTCACGCTGTATTACAGTGATTCTTAACTCTATTCCGTAAGGGTACCTACATTTTCTGGAAACAACAGATTTTACGACCCGCGAGTCACCCTGCGTCACGTCAACTGCGCCTCAACGTTCGCCCGGCCTAACAACAAAATAAATTAGAAAGGTTACGTGCTTAATAACTTTTAAGTAAGTACCTGTAACTACCTACTTACACTGTAATATTATGATAAAATAGCAGAACATGCTTTTTAATGAAATAAAAATGGTATTACAAAAGTAATTAAAAATTAAGCTGTGTCAAGAGGTGTTTTTTGATAAATTAAGCCTTCTCATGCTTTTTTCTCCAAACCTCATGCTTCTTTGAAATTATTCTCATGCACTGAATTTTTCCCACCTGGCAACACTGCTTGATGCCAACACGCTGTGGTCGAAGTATGCGTGTAGCATGACACAAATACACGCAAGCAGCAACGTTTCAGTGTCAACACTTGGGATAGCATTTTCAACAATAATTTACTGCCTGTACATGTTTTAAATGATCGTTTAAATGCAGATCTGTATAGAACCACATTTTTAATTTCATTGATAACGTACGGTTTAACCCACCACATAGAGGGAGAAAAGTAACTGCTTGGTTAAATGATCATTTCCCGAATAAATCAATAAAGTTTAATAACATGATCAC
Organism: Monochamus saltuarius; assembly: GCA_025584915.1. Classification (NCBI taxonomy): domain Eukaryota; kingdom Metazoa; phylum Arthropoda; class Insecta; order Coleoptera; family Cerambycidae; genus Monochamus; species Monochamus saltuarius. The sequence goes on from CM046721.1 coordinate 27,071,810, forward strand.
CGCGTTCCCCAGATCTAAAACCTTTGGACTGTTATTTATGGGGATATCAGGCTACTTCGACTGAAATATGGAATTATATTTTTTAAAATTCTTGTAACTTCTAAATAAAAACAAATCGGACCTACGTTCGTTCATATAACAAAAAATGGTTGCTATTAACACAGTTACCATCTGTCAAAGTTTATCATAGAGTCTATAGAACACCCTGTATAAATCTTAGCTCGGAAATGCACGGCTTCCGAAAAATTCAGAAAATATTTATTTCTGTTACATTTGAAAAACGTATAGTCTAGTCGAGAAGTGAGTTTCCTGCCAATAATAGTTAGACTAAATTTAAAAATATGGGGTTTGGTTTATCGGATTCAGAATTAAATTCTGAGAATAGATTTTTGAATTTTTTTGCCATTAAAAATTTCAATTATTATTAACAAAAAACGAAGAGAAAAAAAGATGGTCTCCGTTTTTTTGCAATAACTATGGAACTATTAAAGATAGAGCCAATATTAAAAGATCCTAAAGAGGAGAAATTTCACAAAAAAGTCGATTCCCGTAGTTGTAGCTCCATTATTTATTATTTTAATTTTACGTTGAAAATTGGGTTCCGCGCGGCCGTTGTGGCGCTTACGTCCACTTTGCTCGGTGACGACGCGACGGCGCCACAACGGCCGCGCGGAACCCTATTTTCAACGTAAAATTAAAATTATAAATAATGGAGCTACAACTCCGGGACTCGGGACTTTTTTTTGTGAAATTTTCTCCTCTTTAGGATCTTTTAATATTGGCGCTATCTTTAATAGTTCCATAGTTATTGCAAAAAAACGGAGACCATCTTTTTATAAATTCGTTTTTTGTTAATAATAATTGAAATTTTTAATGGCAAAAAATTCAAAATTCCTATTCTCAGAATTTAATTCTGAATCCGATAAACCAAACCCCATATTTTTAAATTTAGTCTAACTATTATTGGCAGGAAACTCACTTCTCGACTAGACTAGTAGGAGCATTATAAAATTAAATACAGTAATTTGTATATTAGTGCTATCAAAACCAAGCGAGTAATTCTGAATTATCAATACCGTACAGATATAGGTTTGTTAGCCCATTTCTTAAAACGTACCTAACTTCTACGTCTAAAATCAGTTTTGAAGACTGTTAAAAAAACATTTACACACAACAATTCAAAAATACACTTAAAAAGTGAATTATCTAATAGTTGTCATGAAGCAATTAATAAACGAATGAATAAAGCTAACAAAAATAATAAATAAATACAAAAAATTACAGAAAAAATAACACTGTAAATTCAAACTCATTTATGAGCAAAATTAATTTGGTGTTTGTTGCATTTTGAGCGAATTTAAAATTTCTCAAAGAAATAGGTACAACACAATTGCTGGTTAAAGAGGTAGTAGGCTAAGTCAAAAGTTATTTCTTGTTAACCATAACATACCAAGGCCTTTGATCGCTTGGATCATAATATTTTGTTGACGAAGTTACGTGAATTTGGACTTTCTAATCAATATACATATAAGTTTTTTTTTATTCTTATTTACACGACCGATCACAATTCGTTGAATGTCGAGGTCACAGATCTTATGACTTTGTGATAACATCGGGTGTTTCACAGGGCTCAGTCCTGGGTCCTCTCTTTTTTATTGTTTTTATTGATGATATTACATCTCAACTGGCGCGAGCAACTTATTATACGCTGATGATTTAAAAATATATCAAACAATAGTATTGACAGAAGATTGTCTGAGTTTACAGGAAGACTTAAATAAAATTAATAATTGGTGCTCTGAAAATAATTTACTCAATGTGAGTAAGTGCCACGCGTTTTCATTTTATAGGAAACCATGATCCCATTTTATTTGAGTATCAACTTGATGGTTGCACACTAGAAAGACCTGAAATTATCAAAGATCTCGATGTTACTTTTGAGAGACAACTAAATTTTAATATTCATGTAAATACTATTGTCGCATCAGCTTATAAATCTCTAGGTTTTGTAATAAGACATAGTAAAGGTTTCACAGATATAAATGTTTTATTATTACTGTATAATTCATTTGTTAAATCTAAACTCGAATATTGTTCTTTAGTATGGTCATCTGGTAATACATATATAAATAGTTTGGAGCGCATACAGCGCCGATTTGTTAAATATTTATGTTTTGTGGTTGATGGCGTTTATCCTGCAATAGATCCAGATTTCATATAGGTAACTAGTTTAGAAGATCGGAGAATTCTTCACGCTTTAATATTTCTGTATAAAATTATTAACAATATTTTTAGCTGTCCCCTTATTTTGGATAACCTCTTGTTTCATGTACCGAGATCAGAGTCTCGAATGAATCTCACGTTTTACCTTCCTGTCGCCCGGGCGAACTTACTTAAATTTTCGCCGTTGCATTTTATGTGTACAGCTTATAACCGTAAGCAAGATGTACTAGATATATTTCATTGTAATGTACGTTCTATTAAATCTACATGTATTTCTTAGCTTAAGTTGTTAGTTTTTTGTTTTGGTCTTTTGTGTAATTATTTATGTTAGTTATATTTATCTTTTTTTTTGTAATTTATAATTTGCATTTTTCCCACCCTGTAATTGGTTTCTGTTGGGTGGATGTATCTTAAATAAATAAATAAATAAATAAACATATTTATTTAGGTAGCAAATAATTGAGCGACCCAACAAATTGTGTTGAATTTATTCAATTTTTTTTACGGTATAAAAAAGTTTTACAAAATTTGCAACTGAAATAAAATAATTTTTTATAGGTACATATGTATTTTACATATAAGAAAAAATAAAGAGTTTATTTTAAAAATATATGTAAATAAGAAATGCACAATCATGTTTAAAAATGCTTTCTCTGAAATAAATAAATATAGCAATTAAATTAAAAATATTTTAATAATTTCAAAAAATAAGAAATTTATAGGTTTCTGCCTTAATTGAACATTGAAATCACTACATAATTACAACTTGCATAATTTATTTCCCTTAAAAATGTTGACAATATACCTAGAATAAATAAACTATACTTAGACATATAAGTTTAAGGTGAATGGTTGAAAATGATGCTAGTGGGCAAATGAAAAACTATGCAAAAAAATTCAAGTAATTTAAAAAATTGTGATAAAATGCAGATAAGTATTTAAAGCTATTTAGATAAGTATATTTGAAATTACTCAAAATTATATTAGACATTTGAACTTGAACTGAATAATGTAGCTAAGGTAGATATTAATTATGTAGGTATACTATAACAAATATACATACACCTATACTGGGTGTCCGGAAATTTGCGTCAAGACTTCAGGAGGTGGTTCCTCTCAAGAAATTAGGGTCACAAAGTTCTGTAACAATTTTTCGAAAATTTAATATTAACGGAGATGCAGGGTGTCAAAAGATTTTTTTTTTAGTATTTCTTCTTCTTCTTTTCTTCTTTAGTTTTTAATTTGTGATTTGATTTTTTTTTCAAATCCTTCCTATGAATTACTAGTGCCCTTGTAGATTTATGTTCCAAATATGATGCAAATATTCCAGTGCCAAAGGGCCTAACCTGACCTTAATCTTCAATCTATGGGCCACAACTTTTTTTGTTTTCTCCGCTTTATCAATTTGACTAGCACTTTGTTAAAGAGTATCAAAAATTATTTACAAAAGTATCTCTTGTTGCGATACAATAAAATGAACCGTTTCTGGGAAAAACGACTTCAAACATTTTCATGCGTTAACGTTGCTTTAAACTGATATTCACAGTTTCAACTCAATACAAAATTTATTCACTAATTACATTAATATTTTTATTTAGTCTATGCTCTTATAATAAGTCCTCGAAATGTTGTCCTTCCATTTCGACACTCAAATTCATTCTTCTCAGAAAGTTGCGTCGAATCCTGAAGAATATGCCCTCTTTTGCTCTCATTATTACAAAACTGTCAATAATTCGTCGCCTCAACTCTCCTACGTTATTCACAGGCCTTCTGTATACTAGTGACTTTACATAGCCCCAAAGGAAAAAGTCGATAAGGTTCAAGTCGGGCGATCTGGCAGCCCACTAAGAATCCACCGCGCCCTACACACCTCTCAGGGAAAATTTCATTGAGGTGCTTACTCATCGCTAAACTGTAATGAGGCGGTGCACCGTCATACAGTAGCCATATTGCAGGAACGTTTTCCAACAAAACTGGTAGATCATTTTGTAGAAAGAGTAGGTAAACATCACCATCAAGCCTTTGAGGAAAGAATGTGGCTCAACTAAATGATCTCCAACGATGCTAGCCCATACATTCACAGACAATTTATTCTGGAACCCACGTTCCACCACTAAATGAGAATTCTCGTCACACCAATAATGTTTATTATGTAGATTTATTACACCATCATGCCCGAATCCAACTTCATCCATGAAAAGAATTGAATTGATTAAATTTCTGTTGCCATCATGGAGATTTATAATTGTCCTGCAAAAATTCAGCCGTGCAATCGGATCTCTAAGGAGTAGGGTTTAGACCTATTGATAGTGGAATGGATGCACCTCCTGAAGTCTTGACGCGTAATTTCCGGACACCCTGTATAGGTGTATGTAAAGGGTAATTCAGGTTTAATCTTGATAACTTCCGGAATCGATAGAATAGGTTAAAATAATGTTCATTTGTGATATTAACTTATTTCCTAAAACGCATCGTTTCCGAGATAGAGGGCGTTGAAGTAGGAAATTGTTTTCTCGTTTATTTCTTCATAAAGCCCGTATTTCACTGAGGCTGGTCCAGCCAGGCTAGTGCAGCCCGGCTGGTCCAGCCAACTTTGAAATGTAGTATAGCAAATGGTCATACACTCACACAGGCTGGTACACGATGAGCTTGCTCTCGAGCTCAGGCGGCACAAGCCATGTTTGTAATAATTAACATTTTCAAGCGGGACCATCTATGCGGGATCCTATATAGACCAATTAGATTTCTGGTTTTATACCACGTGCGTATCTACGTCGCTGTACAATCTCAGTCACCAGTAGATCAGGACCAGCCTCAATGAAATGCGGCCTTTGCACTTGTTCCAGCCACTAGCCTAGGCCGGACCAGCCTGGCTGGACCAGCCAAATATGAAATGTAGCAAATGTATAGCAAATGAGCATACACTCACACAGGCTGGTACACGATGAGCTTGCTTTCGAGCTCAGGCGGCACAAGCCATGTTTATAATAATTTACATTTTCAAGCGGGACCAGCTAAGCGGGATCCTATATAGACCAATTAGATTTCTGCTTTTATACCACGTGAGTATCTACGTCGCTGTACAATCTCAGTCACCAGTAGACCAGGACCAGCCTCAATGAAATGCGGCCTTAACTCTTGAACCACTTATCCGATTTAAGTGAAATTCAGAACACAATCACTCCTTATGATCTTACATAAGCTTCTTAAGTTTGAACTACCTACCCCTCTTAGAAGTGTATTTTATATGCTACCCCCAGCTAACAATTTCTTGTTCTGTAAACATTGTAAGAACGTTTCTGGAGCAAATTGTATAGAGCAATGTTTGTTCTAAGAACATTTTCAAAACGTTCTTACAACACTTATACCATAAAAATGGGCACCGTTCTATATAACCTTTTAGTTCTTTAAGCGGTTCTGTAAAGCTTGCAGGAAATAATTATAGAAGTCTTAAAGAATTTTTATAACACAGTTACAAAGCAATCTCATAAAAATTCTATAGCACTTCGTTATACAATTTTTGTGTTGCATGGTGTTATATTTAAAGAACTTTAAAATCGTTTAATTGTATCTTTTAAAAACAAAATGTTTCTGTATAGCACATGTTAGAAATAATATGGACGGGCCAATAAGAACCAATAAGATGGGCCTAATCAGCCTGCATAGGAGTACTTACTTACATTATTACGAATTGCTTAGTTTGTTTGTCCATCAGGAGCAGTACATTTTAATGCGGAAAAAGTTTTATCGTGAAATATGTGGTACATAATGGTATTTTTTTGACGCGCCCTCAGTTAACCTTATATTTTCTATGATACTGGAAATTTAATAAAAAATTTGTTTTTCTAAATTGATGAATTTAACAACCATTTGTACATAAAATAGTCAGAAAGTAAGTATATCCATATTATTGATATCATTTCACCTATTTATGTTGTACATATTTTTAATTAAGATTTTTTTCCTTCTTCACAATATGGCGACAGAAAGAAAGGCTTCATCTTGTACTTCCAATGGATTCTCACTAATATGACATTTTTGTGTCGATTGCAATGATTATAGAGCAAATATGCTTCGTAAGCAACTACTTAATATTCACAGTGTTGTCATATTTTATTGTGGTAATTTCACTTATTTCAATGTTATAAATTAGTTAGTTAGTTAATAAATCTATTAAATTCTTTAACTTCAACATCTAAAAGTGAAAATGTTTAAGGTTTGGAATGGTCTAAATTAAATATGTTACTAAATTTCTATAAGAAAATCAATTTCTCTTAGCAATCAAATAAATCTTATCTATCGTAATGAAATTTTCTTTCTGCAAGCAGATAATAATTTTTACTAGTAACGACTATGTTATACAAATTTCCTCATTATACTTTGATCAAAATATTTCGTACCATTACAGGCATGTCTCGTCAGATGGGGCTATGGGAAACCTACATATATAAAAAATGATAGTTCTATAGCGTTTCTTTATGGAACAAATAGGCTTTTGTTACTTATTTACTCTATAATGATAACTCTAACAACTGTATTATTATTCTCTACAACTGCTTTAAAGAGCTTTTTCTTTTAAGTTCGATAGCAGCTTCCATATTTGTAATTTGTTTTCCGCAGCAGAATTGTAACTTAACAACGCCTTATACAATAGTTCCATAATTAAACTATAAGCGACATTACGGAATAATTTTATAAGAGTGTCACAGGAGATAGTATAATTCTATAAAGCAGTATTTTGCATCGGTTTTACAGTAATTTGATTCTATAAGCACCGTTGCTGTAAAATTGTGTTATTGTACTCACTTATAGGGCTACATTAGCAGTTATCTTATAAGTGCTCTATAAATTATGCTCTAAGAACGTTCTTACAACAAATTTAAAAAACAATTCAGTTTCTGGAGGCAGAATAGTCTCATGTGTCACATTAATGCAACAATTTAGTATTCTAAATACAACTATAAAATATTAACAGAATATAAAACTCCTATTACTCTAAATTTATAGAACTACTTTGCTAGCTGGGCCCCCTCTTACTTTATTTCAAAACTATAAAAAATATTATTAATTTCGAAACTTTTTCGTCTTCTGTTTTTTTTTGACGTTTAGTCTTGTTTCTGAGATATTCTGAGAAATTGGTGACAGTGTAGCGCACCAACCGCGTACATTTCATTTAACGTTATAGCAACCCTGAAAACAAAAATCAGTGATTTGTGTAAACTGACGTTTTGGGCGCCGCGATAGCTGAAGCGGCTGCTCGTGGAACCAGTCTGGATCAGCTATTTCGGTGTGGGTTCGAATCCCACTGTAGTACCATGGATGTTTGTGCTTGTCGAGAGCAAAATAAGTCTATAGGCCGCGGTGCTTCCGGAGACACTGTCAGACAGCTCTAAAAAAAAACTGACGAAGAAATGATAAGAATTAGAAGGTCATACGGATAGTTCTGTACCTATTTGCAGTTAAATTTTGAAACGTTGTATGAAGTATGCCGGTATTATAAATAAATATTTTTATATAGTAAGTAGGTATATAAGGTACGCGTACAAAGTACTTATTTGGAAAACAAATATGTATAAAAAATACTAATTTGTAGTTATCGGTGTTTTCTATGCACTGTTAAATTAATAGTAAAACGTTTTTGTATATTTTAAATATAACATTACACACGAGATTTAAAATAATATATTTATTTTAAAACCAAGAGTAATTAGACATTCAACAAATTGTTGCAAATGTGTGTACAGTATCAGCATAATAACTAAGTGCTGGAAATAGAAATATTGTAAATACCTATACTTATTTGCAGTTTGTAGATTAAGCACCTTCCGAGACGTGACTAATTGTGGCAATACTTTTTTTATTTCCAATACGAATTTGCGCTGTAATATATACATTTATGAAGTATGAATAATTCAGCTTCAGATAAGGATTTCGTATGACTACATTAATGGCTTGTAGCTGTCACAAAATTGGAATTGATAACACAAAATAGCAACAAAATATTTATTACATAACAAATATCCCGACCTATACCCAACCGTCAAAAATCTAGAGAGTGACTCATGCGATAAACCCGCTAACAATGTATAACAGTCGACACAAAGAAACATAAATGCGGTTCGTATATTTTTCCTATAAAGTCGTGTGTCGTATATTTATGAGAGCATACCCGATTACGCAGCTTCTGCTGCAGCAAATACGCATGCGCCTGATTGAAACGTTAGATCTCTATTGGTTGTGAGGAATTGACGGATCCAACTGTTTCATCTCGAGCGCTGTCATGAGTGAATATATAGTTCGCGAGGGCAAAATTTCGGGTTACTCCGCTAATTTAATTATGAATGTAATTAATCTATTAGTGATTTTGAGTTATTAAAAATGGAGAATAATACAAGCTCTACTCAAAATCGTAAACACCCTAATTTAACAAGTGAGGAATATCAGATGATGACATGTATGAAGCATTAACGCATGAAAATGTGGGAAGGGTTTAGGGTGCAAAGTCAAAATATGAGTGTAAGTGCTGTTGATATATGTAATTCATTAACAAGAATGTACGTTAGTAGCATATATATTATAGCGCAAAAAGAGTGGTAAAGAGGTACAACTGCGAAACGAAAAATAGTGGAAATTCGCGGAAGGAAGATGCTATTTTAAAAATGAGTTTTCAACAACAATAAAATGAGTTGCTATATCTTACAAGATGAAATTTTGCCTAGAATATATAGAAGGTTGCTTCTGCGAATTATGCGTGACATTTGAATTAAGGTATGTGAATATAGAAAATGACGAAATAGTGATATGGGGAAGAAATTATTTAAAATAAATATTAAAAGGTCGGAATCTGGCTCGAAGAATTTAATAAATTTTGACAAAACATGGATACAGGAAGGTCATACGGAAGGCGGTACGATAATGATAGAGGTGTTAATGTGTGACCGTTATAGTAACAGAGTTATACAGGGTATCCCAACGAAAATTTGACCCCCCCTATAATTGGAAAACCGAATAATATATCAAAATTTGCCGAGACCCGTCGATTTTTGTTCTTGGGGGGAGCTTTTTTGATAGTCACGCCAACTCGATATGTTCATCCCCCTAATGCCTAGCAACCCCAACTTAAAAATTCAAATGCAACTACCCCACTTGTGGCACATCATTTTAAAGCCCTTTTCATTGCGAATACAGTGACGTACCGTTTTTAGAAATCGGTTGAGATTTGACAGAATTATTGGTTACATACGAAAAGATGACAAACCAATATACGCGTAGTAATTTCTACACAAATGCCCACCACTAATAAGTTTTCATCTACTACACATGACCGCATTACATAATTGTTATTGATGTGTCTATCAGTTTATAAAAAGTCAGAAATGAAATAAAAAAGCTGAAGCAAATAAAACTAGATATTAAAATAGTTATTAGTAGAAGATACTTAAGTTTATAGGAATTCAGACCTTTTCAAAATAACAAAAAATCAGTACTACAAAAAAGTCGGTGTTTTCCTTGTGACCAAGAAATCGTTAGTTTCAGCCGTTATTGAAAGTATTAACGTGTGTTCGAAATGGTTTATTCTATCGCGGAAAAAGTAGAAATTGTTGCAATTTATTATCGAAATCACGATTGCGCTAAAGCTACAGCACGAATTTTTAATGCCAATCATCCTGAAAAAAATGTAAACCACCAGTACGTTAAACACCTGATTGACAAATTTGTTGCAACAGGTTCGCTTTTAAACAAGAAACGTGAAGTAATTGGGCCAGTTCGAAATGAAGCAGTTGAAGTGGCAGTTTTGGGTCATGTACAGATGGATAATAAGCAATCGATTACAACTGTGTCTCAAGCTTCTGGCGTATCCCGTTCCAGTGTTCATTGAAAAAACACAAGTTTCATCCATTTAAGATGACGCTGGTTCAAGAGTTACATGAAGATGACTTTGATCGCCGTAACCAATTTGGCGAATACTTTAGTGAACAACTTCTACTGAATCCAAATCTTCTCTACAATACATGTTTCTCCGACGAATGCACATTTATGTTGAATGGCGAAGTGAATAGACACAATTGTCGTTATTGGAGTGATACTAATCCGCATTTAATCAGGGAATTTCATACTCAGACACCTCAAAAATTTAATGTTTGGGCAGGCATTTTGGGCAACCATCTTGTTGGACCATTTTTCATCCAAAGTAATCTCGATGGAAACACCTATCTAGAATTATTGGAAAGTACAATTTATCCTAGGATAACAGAGATTTTAGAAAGTGACGACAACTTACTAGAAAATGAAATAACCTTCCAACAAGATGGTGCGCCCCCGCACTATGCTGCTGCTGTGCGACAATTTTTGGATGACCATTTTCCGGGGCATTGGATTGGCAGAAGAGGTCCCGTCGAATGGCCACCAAGATCTCCGGATCTGTCCCCTTTGGACTTTTTTCTGTGGGGTCATTTAAAATCACGAGTGTACGCCACTCAGCCGGAAACATTGCAAGTGCTACGTCAGAGAATTGTAGAAGAATGCCGATTAATAACTGCGGATGTCTTTAATAATGTTCGAAAAGAATTTGAAAATAGACTGTATTATTGTTTGGAAGTTAACGGGGGTCATTTTGAGCAATTCATCAAATAAATCTGATTTATTATTTGCTTCAGCTTTTTATTTCATATCTGACTTTTTGTAAACTGATAGATACATCAATAACAATTAGGTAATGCGGTCATGTGTGTCACAAGTGGGGTAGTTGCATTTTAAATTTTTAAGTTGGGGTTGCTAGGCATTAGGGGGATGAACATATCGAGTTGGCTTGACTGTCAAAAAAGCTCCCCCCAAGAATAAAAATCGACGGGTCTCGGCGAATTTTGAAATATTATTCGGTTTTCCAATTATAGGGGGGGTCAAATTTTCTTTGGGATACCCTGTATAGTAACCAAGGGTGTCTACTTTTATTTGTGTACAAATCCGTAAAATCTTTATTCTTCAAGATAATCAAAAACATTTGCTGCGTTATTTTGGAAAATAAAGTTTTTACAAAGTTTTATAAAACCAAAACTTTGAGAACATGTAAAAGAAAACACTCTGTATAGTTTTTGCTCAAATTTCACACATAGGGGTTTTGAGGGGTCCTGATTAACACCACCTTGTCAGATTTTAAATAAAAAAATCGCTAAACGTTTTTATTGAATTTCAGGAGTATAAAAAAATCATAGCAGGTCTTGGATCGCCATTTTAAATGCCATGGTAGGATCAGAGAAAGCGGTTTTCGATATTATTTAAAATACAAATTTTTTTGATTATCTTGAAGAATAGTTTTTATGGATTTGTACACAAACAAAAGTAGACACTCTGTATAGTGCAATGTATTTTAAAACCTTTTGTCCTTATGGATGCGAAATTCGCGAATATTTGCGCAATTTATAAGGGTGGGAAAATACTTAATAACGTAACGAATTTTGTCAACTATAACATTTTCTATCATTTTCATCATGAAACTGTCATGGTAGATTGTCAGAAGCTCGGTCAGAAGCTTCAAACAAACTTATTAACATCACATAATAATTAAAGTAGTGACAATAGGTATTTGTACTGTTTTACAAAAATCTGTCAAAAGTTATGATTTTCCCGCCATAAAAAATTAAAAAAGAAGTTGCAAAATTTGTGTAAAAATCCGTGAATTTCGCGTCTACGAGAACAAGGCTTAAAAGTGATATCAGCGGAGTGCGGATTAGGTGGGTAAGTGGGTGGTGATGGGCCATCGTCGTCCAAAAAACGGTATTTTAATTTGGGGCTAGAATGGCACAGGGAGAACATTTAAAATAAACTGTTGATGTGCTAGGTCTACTAGACGTCAACTTATTTTTGATAATTTTGAACCCTTCTCAAGTGGCACGCTTAGATAATCATGTAACCCTCACCTTCCGTATTCGTCTCTGTGCTGTGACTTTCTATTATTTTCGACCTTGGGTAATTGATAATACAAGATAAAAACTTTAAATTTGGAAATAACTTCATAATGTTTATTATCTAATAATAATGGATGTTATGTAATGCAATAATTATTTTTGTCATTTTTGTATATTTTTTATGTCAGATCAAATTCAAATTTAGTACGTCTATGAACTGTAGCTTCTAGCACGCTTCGCCCGTCGCGCTTGTCTATAAGCTAGCGATGAGACACTGTCTAGATTTTTGGCAGTTGGGTATAGACTAAGGTCCTGCTCCGATATCACCAGGTCCCGTCCTTATACTACAGGTCCTGCCTTCATAATACAGAGCCTGTCTTAGTACTGTGTCCTGCTTAGATACTACTAGATACTGTCAGGTACTGCCTTACGTACTACTACTATGTTGCACACCTGTTGTTATAGGTGACAGGCGTTTCAACAAGTTGTCTTTCTGTTTCTTGTTTGCCCCACTTTACCTCATATTACTGGTACATTATTTTCATTGTTATATTTATATTTGCTGTATTTTGTACAGTGCATAATTCAGACATCCCTTAAAGATTTGGTCGCGTCACGCTACTGCGTGGAACATTATCTTGGAAGCAAGACGGGGTGAATAGAGGTCAGCAATTTGTTATTATGACTACCTGCTTTTTATCTGTAGGTGTATCTAAATTTTAATAACGGCTTGAAGGAAAGGTAAATCTCAAGAGGTTGGCGTGAGTCACACATTTCTAAATTTACATTCGAATGAGGTAAGAATTCGAGGTAATGGATGTTGGTGTTCGAAATCACCATAACTAATTAATTATTGCTAAAACGTTTGCACTTATTGCAAAATTTTAATGGAGCTGTCAATATAGATATTAATATACAATTATTTAACAAGTTCTGACAACGAAAACAGAGAGATTTTCGAAACTTTAACTAATGTATTTAGTATTATGTGAAATATCTAAGTGTGAGATATTTCGGGTTTTTAAGCAAAACTTAATTTGTAAAATCAACCCTTTGACTAATCCAGTAGGCGTAAAGGGTTATTTGTTAATATTTTTATTTTTAGTGACAGGAACACCCAATTAAACAAAAAAAGTAACAAAAAATTTCCACAAATAAATAATTGAAAATACATATAAATAACTAAATATACATATTAACTTATTAATCACTGTACAGGGTGGGCAAATTTCGATATTTTTATATCTCGTTAACTATAGGAGAAAAAAATGACCTCCTCCTCTCGATCTCTTTTTTTAAGAGAAAAATAAAGCTCAATATTGTAACCTCGAAATTAGGTTATCGTTGAAACACGTCACGTAGACAAACAATCTTTATTGATAAATACAAGAAATATCCTTCAAACCAATTTCACAACTGTCAACGCTTTATTTTGACGTTTCAGTCATTCGCGTTTTGCTGCTCAATATAAACTAACTGCAGCGGCCGAAAATGGTCCGCTTATATAGGTTTTTAGAGTTCTCAAAGTTTCTGAGATCTCGAGAACGTGTCGAGAAACAAATAGAATATAGCCTGGAATCTTCCGGAAAACGTCAAAATAAAGGCATCACAAAAATTATAAATTCTAACGATAACAGGAACATAATTAACCAACTAAAAAGGCAGGTGAGCTTTCGTAACAATATCAAAATGACCTATCGTCTTTTGTTTTTGAGATAAACAAACTTTAAAATTTTCCACTTTTCGATACAGGTCTGTAACTTGGTTGTTTGTTAAAGAAAAAAATTATTAATACGTTCTTCAGATACTTTTTTGAGCAGAGTCCAGTGGCAACCCTATATCTAAACCCATCCGTTTCGGAATTATTCGACATTTAAAAAGTAATAACAGCTGACGAGATTTGTAAGAATCTCTATAACTTCTTTGTATTCTATAAAATCTTTACGCTTTACAGACTATGTGTGAATTCGCGAATAGTGTGTAGGGTCTTGTTCGTTAAAAAGCCATTCATAAAAACCCTACACACGATGCACGAATTCCTTACAAACCACGCATCGCAAATTGCGAATTCACGCATAGTCTGCAGCGGGCCTAAGACATTGCACCTTTTATATTTAGTAGCAATTCTAAAATAACACATTAAATGCTCAATTGTTTGGTTACATTTTACTAATTTTAATAGGAAATTTTTTTTTATGTCAAATTCCAGTTTTCTTTGTTTCAAGTTGAGCAATATTAAATTATTTTTCCCTGGCTTAGACTTTTTTTGGGGTTAAATTTATTATTTTTTATCCATAACTTCGATACTGGAAACCAATATTTGGGATTTCATATTTATCCAAATTATTTATCTATGCATTCTCGAATTTAAAATATACTCCAGTGGCGTAGTTACTGGGTGGGCAATGAATATTTTTTTAAGAAAAAAAAAGTATGCCACTGATTTTTAAAAAATTTCTAAATATTTTTAGAATTTCCGACTAATTTTTGACCAAAAAGCATTCTTGTGGAATCTAAAAATTGACTAATTTATGGCAATAAATAGTTAAGTATCACTGACTTTTCTTGTATTTACTGAGTATGGATAAAACAAAAATGAAATCGTAATAACCTGTATCTCCCTTATTAAACTTTGAATCGAAAATTTTTATATAATAAACATCATATTTTCATCGATAGAATATGTCGATCTTGGAGGCCATAAAACAGGTCCGGCCTGATTTGAACCCTCTGGATTACTTTGTTTGGGAATATTTGAAGACATTAGTGTATGGTACTCTTGTAAATAGCCTGGAAGAGCTGCAGCTACGGATTAATCAAAAGTGTCAAGAAATCCAAACCAAAGAGGGTGTTTTCGAAAGAGTTCGAATATCGTTGAGACGAAGACGTTGTGCCTGCTTGAAAATGTACGGAGGACACTTTGAACATCTTCTGTAACTTTGTTTTTTGTTTGTTAAAAGCTTCCTTTGTCGGTTTATTCCTAATAAAACAAAATGTTTGAAAAACGAATAGTGGTCCATATCTCCGCAACCGTTACTTTGCGGACCCATGTTTATTACTATTCTGCTTATTTTGGTTCATACTATTACCTCCTGAAATATTTTACACTCTTTTTTTTAACACTCTGTATAGACATAAGGTGCAAGCTTCGTAGAAAAACGAGTTTTTTCTTGAAAATTTTTAGCAGTGGCATCCGTCACTGGTAAGTTTCTAAAGCTGGTAATTTTTGTTTCATACCTACTGTCAGACTAAATATGCACACCGAATTTGGTTAAATGATTTCAAGCGATTTAGAAATTAAAAACTGATTTTTTTGTTTAATTTTTGACACGCTGTAGCTGGACAATGGCTGTCCTAAGACTCCACATTTACATAACAAGCACCTCTTATTTTTTACCACAGGATACGCCCCTGGATTTTTGACGTCTACTTAAGAAACACCCTATATTATATGGAACGGTACGGAATTGTTTATAGTCTAACGCTACAATAGCATACATAATTATTTATTTTAGCTGTTTCTTCATGATTCTTAGATTCTTAAGATTTATTTTTTGTTGCTCTTTCAATATTGGAACTCATATTCCAGACATCCTGTATATGACAGAGAGGCACTTGCATCTATAATCTTTATTTCATTAATTAATAAAAGGAATTGTAACTTTTACAACACTATGATGGAACTTAGTTTTATATAACTATATACCACAAGTCTATCAAACAATTTATTTTTAGTGTCATATTGGTTAGTCATAGTAGCTAATAAACTTTATTAATGATGTGGAGATGAAAATCAATAAAAAACTAGTTGGCATTTGTACCATTCGATTACCGAGAAACTTCACAACAGAATAATAATTCACTAACACTGTTTCTGAGAAAAACGAGAGAATAGTCATTGGTATGGCGTTTTCAATGATACCAAAAACAATTGGATATAACACTCTACGTATAAGTCATTCACATAAATGATTAATACATTATTAATGATAACTGAATGGTACAAATATATTTTTTGTGGTTGTTATGGATGAATTGTACACACATCAGTCATCAACCTTATGAAACAAAAATTGTAAGTGTAACAACGAAGTTACAGTAAACATTAGATAGAAATAATTGATTTCAAAGTTTTTAATATAAGTTAAATAAACCTCGAATACGTTACACTGCAGTTCTGTTATATAGCGGTTGTTAGAGAAACTTCATTTTTTAAAGAGCATTTTGAAAGGAATGGTTATATATTTATATAAGAGATTGGCTCTTAGTCATCGTCAAGCATAAACAATGTCAACTGGGGACGAAAAGTGTTAGTCGGGTTTCAAACAGAAAAATATTTATATGATAAACCCGCTCACAATGTATAGCAGTCAGCACAAAGAGAAATACATGTTGCCCTGTATTGTTCTACAATAATTGTATTGAATTATATTCTGCATATCTGAGAGCATACCCGGTTGCACAACTTCTGGTGCAGCAAATATACATGCACCATATCAGAATGTGTGATTCCACTTCATCCATCTGCAGTGCTACCATAGATGTGCGCGTGGGAAAACTTCGGGTAGGTCTTTCTGCTAATTTAATTGTAATTAATTTATTAGTGATTTTTTTGTGTTCTACAGAATGGAGAATAATTCAAGCTCTACAACGTGTTCTCAAAATCGTAAACACCTTAATCTAACAAGTAACGAGTATCGAATGATAAAAAATTGTATGAAGGAATTAGGGCTTGAGATTAAAATATGGACGTAAGTAGCAAATAACATACAACTGCGAAAAGGAAAAGGGTGGAAATTCACGGAAGAAGACAGAGGTTGATGATACAAAATACGTGCTTCGTAAAACACTTCATGGATACGGTTTTAAAAATCAGCTTCCGACAATAAAAAGAAACAGGTTGCTATCTCCCAGGATAAATCTTTTTCTAGAATATCTAGAAAGGTGCGTTTAACGAATTATGCGTGACATGAAAGCATGCGAAGAAGAAGAGTATGCTGATAGAAAAAATACGAAACTGTGATACGGAGAAGAAACTATTAAAGACAAATTTTAGAAAGTCACAATCCGAATCGAAGAATATACGAAACATCGGTAAATGAAGGCGATATGATGACAAAAGTGTGGCACTGTTTTGCCACATATTGAACCTAGTGCTATGATTGCAGTGGTCGATAAGTGTGACCGTTATAGTGGCAGTGTTAGTAACCAGTAGTGTATAGTGTGTGTGTAAATAGTGCAGTGTGATATGTATTAAAGTGTATTATTCGCGCAGTGCGCAACAACGGCATTCTACTGGTGAGTATAAACTTTTTAAGGTAAACTATTAAACTGTTAAGTTGACTCAACGTTAATTTATTCTGAGTAGTTTTGTGTTCTTTGAACTCTTCTCTTCAAGTGGCACGTCTATGAAATATTATCCCCTACAACTCTCATCTTCCGTACTAATCTAAATACTGTAAATTAATCATTATCTACTATTTTGGAACTCGGGTATAGGACAGGAACAACGGCCAAACTCTCATCAGTAGCGTAGCGTCAAAGTTAAGAAGGAATCAGGCTTGAAATGCTAAAAAAGAACTTATAAATTTAAGATAACCTAAATCTAAACTGCATGGGCCTCCACAAAAAAAATGTCTCAGGGATACCTTCAAACCCTTTTATTTGATGGCAGACAATTTGAATAGGATGGAAAGGCGTAAATAAATAGCGCGAAATGAAATAACTCAAAAAGCAGTATTTTTTTTATAATTTTTACACAATTTGAACTATTAATATTAATGTTGTAATCACTCATTTTACGAGATTCCATTCTACTAGGTGGAATGCTGATTTTTAGCACTGTATGAAATCACAAAGTTTGGTTCTGATACTACTGGTTTTGCCTAAATTTTAGATGTAGGTAATTACTTAGAGAGAACTTCACTGTACCAAGAAGTCAGTATGTTGAGGTGAGTAATCAATGTGGTTCATATGGCTATCGTACATTTCAAAGTTGTACTTTTTCGTCATACAGCTTACGCACTGTAGTTATTTTACCTGTGATAAATATTAAAAATATATTATGTTTTTTTTTTTGCAGAAGCGCAATTTTAACACAACCCAACTAGTAGAAAAAAACAAACGACATTTGCCTCTCCTTCGGAATTTATTTCAAAATATTTTAACAAATTCTTACGTGTACCACCATGAAGGTAAATGATTTTCTCGAACGAACGGAACTACGGTATGTGGTGTAGCGTTATCGTAGACTGCAAAAACGGTATTACAGAATATATCACGAATAACAAACACTATGCACGCGTAATAAGTAACCACCGTAGTTCTCCCTTGTAAATACCGTAGAAGCATTATGGTAAATGCAATATTTAGACAGTATCTTAAAAATTGCGTTAGTAGAAAATATTTCGTATTCTTGAAATAGTGTTTTCTATAAATACAAATAATGTTAGACATTTAAGAACTGAATAATATAGAGCTTAATAAATAACAGGAGTATTCTCTCATGCCATCTGCGAATATTCAAAGGTACCGAATTGACACGAATAAATAACGACAGAGATATTTTAAATTTAGCTCTAGATGTATAAATATCGTTATAACATAAACTTACATAGTTCTGCATATAATAATAATAATACTAATAATAATATCTCTACCCCTCATTCTAATCACGAGAATTAGCTCAGAAGTCGAAGACTTGTGCGGGAGAGGGGCGGCATATTATTATTAAGCAGGCCGCATTTGCACCCAGGAACGACTTACGTTGGCAGGCCCTAACCACCATTCAGTGCAGGAATGAGGGAAACCTGGAAAACCTCATTAATTAGGGGGGTAGTCAAATGTCAACCGGTATCAATCTCTCACATTGACCCAAGCCAACACTACCATACCCGCAGAGAGGGTGCCAATCTCTCCACGAATATAGCTTATATACGGTCTACCGGCTGCGGGGGTCGAACCCACAGCGATCCAGTCACCTCGATTCAAGTACTGACGCTTTAAACCGCGCGACCACTGACCGATATAAGACTGTTAACTTTTATTTATAAGTATGTGACAATAATTGTTAAAATGTGGGTTAAAGTAGCAAAATAATGTATCCAACGATTGGTTTTAAAGTAAAAGTAGAATTTGTTCTATATGTTTTATTTTTCGAGATTTCTATACCTAAAATCAACAAAACTTGACCATTTTACGTCGAGAAATACGGCGACCTTAAACTATCTCACACACTGCCGGTGTAAGAAAAAAATCAGTTTCTGAGCTGTGCAACAAAAACTTATAAATGGGTTTAGCACACTTTTCTCACATCGAAAAAGAAATGAGATTCAGAAGTTCAAAAAAATGTCGTTATTCTCGCAAACTGTTGCTTTTTTCGACTTCAAAGAAGAGTACTAAATTTTTAGATAAAGCATTAGTCTTTAAGGACATGCCACCAAAATATCTATAAAATTAAAAACAAAAAAGTTATTATCACTTCCTTACCACGTGTCCTTTCTACCCTTTAGGGTGCTGCAATTTTAGCAATATTTGACCAGAAATTGCATCTCTAAAGTGTGCTAAATTTGAAAAAATCGTTCTAGTATTAAAAAAAGTTATAGCCAAGAAACAAATTAAAAAAAATTACTTTGAGGTTACGTAGCTCGGTTAATATTGATTTTTCGAGAAAATGAACTTGCCACTTTATTGTCGAAACCCCTAAATTTTCTGCGCGTAGTTTCTGGACACCCGCCGCTTTCTACACATATGAAAGCATGAAGAAAATGCTCAATGCGCGGACTTATATATTTTATTTCAAAATTAATTATGTACTATTCAGATTTTTATACATGCCTCCTGATTGTCTGAAAATTTCCAATTTCCGTTCTAAAATACCATCGACATAGGTACGTTTTCTTTCTAAGTACTTTGCTAGTAAAAAATATTTAATTAAAAGGAAAATACCGCTTCACATAATCGTTTGAAGAAGTCTAGAATGTTATCTAAGTTCATTACAGGCCAAATGGAATGTTACCTTCAGCTTGCTATAAAAGCAAAACTGCTACGAGAAAAAGGAAAACGCATCTGCATGCACATTTCCGGATGTGATAACCCGCGCGTTAATGTTCTGAATATATTAATTTACTTAGTTGGATCTTTGAAACGAAGTTATTCTATTTTATGTAGACATTTCTCATACCGCAGGTATAATTACAGGAACATTTTATTGTAGGCAATTGAGTGGAAAACCTAAAAATAAGGTGAGATGTAACTGGTCTGCTACTTCCTGCTCGGCCTAAGCGGCTCGACTTGCAGAAAGCGACCTACAATATCGTAGGTACTTAACCGCAGACCTCTCGCCCCGGGCGATGCGCCATTAAATCTATAAATGATACTGCAGGAAACAACTACTCCGCGGGCTAATACCCCGACCGGCATTGATTCACACAGATACTGCAGGTATAACTCAATGCCGGTCGGGGTATTAGCCCGCGGAGTAGTTGTTTCCTGCAGTATCATTTATAGAAACCTAAAATAAATCATCTCGGGTATAAAAAATCATAAAACTCTTATATTACTTTACAAACGGGTTTGTTATTTTCAAAATATTTTCTTGAAATACTAGACTAGACACTAAACCGAGATATTTAAGCTGTAGGTTAGAAAAAATCAGTATTAGCAGAGCCGAGCAATTCTGGAGGAAATATTTTTTTGGAAATGTTTCCTAAATGTGGTACGGGATTCTTGCTAAATGTCCATGAATGTTTTGATATTTCTTTAAAATATGTCCAACAAAAAAAATATTTCTCACCACTGTTTTTCGAACTTCTATTCGTATACGCTTATTACAAGACAATATTAATACATATTAAATAATTATAATTATTAATATTAACTATTATGATGAAGCACATAAGAATGACGAATAGTGACAGCATTTAAAATATTGTATTATTAAATATAAATTATCTTTTGTATTAAACATTTTTGTAAGAAACAACGTTCAATGTTAGCGAATGGGTGAAATAAAATTTTGAAGAAGTATAATTTATTCTTGTGGGTATTATATACTCTTTATTATTAATGTTTTTGCCTTCTATTTCTTGAACATTCAGCCAAAATACGTATCTCATTTGGTCATAATAACATTTACGTTATTTCAAGGTTACATGTTATATTTCATCAGCTTCAATTTTTGTAGTATGTATCACCCTGTAACTGTAATAAGCAATAAAGGCGGGTTATTTCTAACACGTTATGTAAAATTTTAACAGAGTTTCTTAAAGACAAGGAATTAGGTGTCGCTATAGTTTAACGTATGTGTTATTTGAATTGTGAAAATGGACGGCTTCTTAAATTTACATTTAATTCGCGGTTATTAGCAGCAGCTATGATTCGTTTGCGTAAATCATCAAGTGTCACTTGGGTCCGATACACTTCATTTTTTAAATATTCCCACAAAGAGAAGTCCAAAGGAATTAAAGTCAGGAGATCGTGGCGACCATGGTACCTCCTCC
The DNA here is from genome assembly GCA_025584915.1 of Monochamus saltuarius. NCBI lineage: Eukaryota > Metazoa > Arthropoda > Insecta > Coleoptera > Cerambycidae > Monochamus > Monochamus saltuarius. The sequence continues at coordinate 27,093,438 of CM046721.1, forward strand.
TCGTCTAATCCCTTGGTATTAATGCTTGGTCACGCTGTACATGATAGGGATATAATTGAGATCGTGTATGATACGCCACACTACTGCAATAGGCCATGGATGCCCTGTATCTTTGCCACGATTAGGTTGCAAATATCCCGTGTCACGCCCGCGTTAAACACTGCACACCGCGGTAAAAGCAGCTGCATTTGGCACGTTTGCCAAGAAATCGTTCTATTAAAGCATTTTCACATCGCCATAAATTAAAACGATATCCATCAACTTCGAGTTGAGACACGTAAGCCATTTTTGACACTTGAAAACTAATTTAAAAAGTCGCATCACAAAAACGTTAATCCTATAAGTAATCGGATTTGAATATTCGGAATCGCCTGGCTAGAGATTACAGTAGCCCAGCTATAAAAGTTGAAAATACTACAAATTCAATTTTTTTTTCTCGAAAACTATTAAAATTTTACAAAAATTTTGTTTACGATATGGACGATTTTTCATGACGCATCTATTTCCAAATTCTTGTAGATAAGTTCTGAATCACCCTGTATATGTATACCTAATAGGACCCCATATAAGACAGGGTTCCCTCTAATGGCTACGTAAAAATGTAAATATTTTTTAAAATACCATGCGTGTAAACGTGATACTGGATAATCGGATGTTAGAACAAACAAGTTAGGGTACGCACTGGTACTGAGGCATTTAAATATCATGTAAACAGAACCAGCAGAGCATAGAGGATACCGCAGGGTATTATTACGCGAAATACCTAACATTCCACAGAGTTAATGAATAAAAAATAATTAAACTTTTATTGTTCAATTTTTATCTAACGCCTCGAAATTACTCCTAATAATTATACTAATTAAAATTTGCACTGTTCAACCATGGCCGACGTAATTAAATGTGCTAAAAATAATTACAGTTACAGTTTGACAAAATATTTTTATGATGACAATTTTGAATTGTGACCGCATTAAAAGTAAGAAGCCCTTGACGTAGTTATTTGAAGTAACGTTTTTTCGTTTGTAACAACTTAAAGAAAATTATGCTGTTTACATGACTTTTAGGTCCAGAGCTGTGTTATTCCATTCCATTTTGTTCTTCGCCTTTTTTTCCAATCAGTTACATTTTCCCCCCTTCCTTAGATCTATTGCCACTGCCTCTCTCCATCGTTTCCTCGGTCTCACTTTTTTCTTATAGCTAGGTTTATTCCCTACAATTTTCTTAACTGTCCTTTCATCTTCCATACGTTCTAGATGCCCTAGCCACTGCACTCTTCTGGCTTTTACAACTTCGTCTATTTTTGGTGCCTGGTACATTGCATATATTTCCTCATTATTTCTCCTTACATAGCTTTTCTCCGTTCTTTCCCCCTAGAATTCTTCTTAAGATCTTCCTTTCCTATCTTAATAGGTTTTCTCTTCTTACTGAGGATAAAGGTTTCACTGCCATACAGCGCTGTCTGTGTCAAACTTGTTCTATACATTCTAAATTTTACTCCTCTAGACAAATTTTTTGATTTCATTAAGTGGTTGACTGCTGCCGAACTTCTGTTTGCTTTTATTATTCTATTAATTTCTTGCTCCTCATCACAGTTACCTGTTATCAACGCTCCCAAAAACAGATATTCTTATTACCTTTTAAAATTACCATTGAAACCGGCTATAAAGTGGAATCGCTATACAACGAGTAGTGAATTTAAAAAAATTATTGTTCTTTGTAGAAACATTTATTTCTATTTTACATTCTCCAAATCTAACATAGAGTCCCAGTATTTCATGTCACTGATCTTGTAGTTGTTTGTAGTAACGTTTATTCCGTTTGTAATTCTCCAAAATTTAACTATAATTCAAGACTCTACCGAAAAATAATTTGTAGTTTATTGGTTTCCCAACGATAAATAAAAAAATGTAGTTTGTAGTAACGATTATTTCGTATGAGGTTCTTAAAATCAATATCGAGTTACTATACTCTATATTCTAGAAGTTGCAAAATAAATGTAAAATACTTATGTAATTACTAATTAATAATAATTGCAACATATTTAAGTACATTTTTATTATTTATTTTACAAACAAGAAATTCGAAATAGTTAAAAGTTATATATCTCAATTTACAGTCTTATAAACAACCGGGATGGTATATTAAGAAATAACAGAATAGACTTTCTATTGGGTAACAGAAGTTGACTGGCAAGCGATACGATTATGTTTTAATTTAATGATGTAATAGACCTAATAAATCATCTGGACATCGCAAACTTTAATCATTAAAATCATTAAGTATATCTACCTTTTTGTGTGACAAGATTAATGACGGAAGTCTTACCATAAAACTGACTTGAGAAAGAATTGCTAGTTTAAAGTCGTCGTAGTTCTTGCCGTAAAATGACCAAATTTGTGGTGTTTCTTAGGTACAAAAATATCGAAAACTAAAACACGTAGAGCAAAAGTAATATCAAAAATAAAATTATTGATGTTTTGCTTATCTGCTTCTACTTTTTCAATTCTCCTCAAATAATATATTAACTTTTAGAATGCATTTGCTACTCTAATCCCCACATTTTAACAATTATTTTCACATCATTATAAACAAAAGTGAACAATCTTATATGCAGAACTATGTAAGTTTGCGTTATAACAATATTTACATCTACAGTTGAATTTAAAATATACGTATTTTGAAAAATTTCTGTACCTAAAAATTTGTTGGTTAGACCGCTGTTCGTCGTTCGCAGGTGGCATGAGATAACATTCCTGTTCTTTGCTAAACTCTATATTATTCAGTTCTTAAATGTTTAAAATTACTTGTATTTGTAGAAAACACTATTACAGGCATACGGCGCCCTTAATGTACTAATATTGAAGAATTAATAAACTTGAACTTAACAATTTATGTTAAACTAAATAGCCAATTCAGCGCAATCTGTAAGAAAACCTGTAATGTAAAAATTTCTATAAGCTCGCAGTTAATTTTCTGTTTTACTTTCGAAGTATATTTTTAGGTATATGAATATGAATAACTCATAAGAACTCTAGAAATTTTGAAACACAGGCCTAGAAGTTTTATATGAGCCACAGTAAACTTACATATTTATTTACATATTGTTTGTTACAGGTTGCACAGAATTGAGCCATAAATTGGAAATGATAAAAAATAACTGTAAAGTACTAAAATTCGTAAATGCTTGCGATGAAAATGCAAGTACATAACAAAGAAGCAGATCATTCCATTTATTATGATAATTTAATCCTGCTTACCTAAGAAATGTTTCTTTTAAAAGATACAGGATGTTAAAGCCGAACTTTTAAAATAGTTTTTTCGAAATAACTTATTACGAGAATTATGAAAGTTTTGTAGAATATTAATGTTTTCAAAACTTATTGCAACCTGAGTTGACATTTTGTTCGGTATATACAAATTTTCAATATTTTTTGTAGTTAACCGCATATAGAAATTCCTGATGCAGAATTTGAAGATATCGAATTGATTTAATAGACAGCATTGCAAGCGCTCAATATTTTTGTGCAATTCAGTAAAAAATAAAGGGTCCCAATAAAGTGCTCGATATTTTAATATATTTTGCAATATAAAATAGGAGAAATGCTTGACTACTAATGATGAATGCAGTATAAGAATGCTCGGTATTTAAATAGCATTTGCATAATAAAAATACTAAATGCTCGATAAGTTTTAAAAGAATGTTTCGATATTTTATTCATTTTGCACGATACAAATTTCAAGTGTTCATTACTTTATGTACGATATTTAGTTTTGGTTCGCAGATTTGAATCTAAAAGCGCCTGTGCGCAATAGAATGATTTGATGAACCTACAGTAAATTTTTCAAATTTAAGAATGTATTTTCTGCAAATAATTTTTATAACTGTGCATTTACACTTTCTAGAGAGTAGTTATTGTTTTTTACTGCATATATATATATTTAACAGTTCATTTACTATTCTCATTAAATATTTAATATTTTTACCGAGTTTTTAATATTCTTATCCGGCAATGAATAGTTTTATCGAGCAATTAATATTTTTACCGAGCATTTATTATTTTTAACTAGCAAGTAATATTTGTGATGAACACATTTATATGTTTAGAGAGCATTTGTTGTTTTCATCGAACATTTGTATTTTTTCCCTCGCGCAACTATTATTTCCAGTTTGCGAATACATTTTTCACTGAGAATTTATTATTTTAACCGAACAGTTATTATGTTTACCAAACATTTCTTAATGTATCGTGCATTCAAATAAAATATCCTATTTTTATATTATTTTATTCGGAAAATGTATCGTGCAGTTAAATAATTTAAAGAGCGTTTAATTTGTTCCCAAAAATAAACAAATAGCTGGTGTAGTTTTAGAGATATTTGAAAAAATGTTATATCCGTTTTGAGTAAAACCCCTATATGTACCGGGATGACTTTTGCACAACTGGTGAGTAACTGTCTCAGTAAGTCAGTAGTTATTTGACATAGGTCGTAGCTTTTTATATTAAAATCGCTTCGAACTAACTGATACCACCCAAGATACTTATACACAACGTAGCAAAGACGTACTCGGCGCGGCGTGGTGCATTATACCAAATGATGCGCTAGCAAAAAATTATTATCTCGCGAATAGTTAACGATAGAGTCATCTCGGCGCGGCGTGGTGCATTATGCCAAATGATGCGCTAGCAAAAAATTATTATCTCGCGAATAGTAAACGATAGAGTCCTCCGTTCTTTTTTAAACTTATCTAATCTGTTATGTACGTTTCATTCGTTATATGTACATAGGAATAATTAACATTTCACATAGTCGACATTTTTAATACCTACATGTTTCATGAGTATTTTATAATTAATTTTTGGAAAAATAAACTTTTTTTCAAACCAACAGCGAAAACCCTTATAAAAAACCATCCCAGTGCGATTATTGTACCTACGACCGGAGGAAATTAATAGGTACTCCACTGGGTAAATAATAAAATTTCTGTACCCGAGCTCCGACCTATGGTTGCCCATGTATCGCCCGGGATCGGTTTCGGGAGCCAAAAATACATGGGGAACCATAGGTCGGAGCTCGGGCACAGAACTTTTATTTTTTTTGTGTGCCTGTGTAATTTGGGACAGGTCGTCGTAGCTTTTAACTAGTGACCTCAAAACTCATTTCTAGAGAGTTTATGGGCTTGCAAGAACTCTAATATAATGTAGATATGGGAATTTATAACGTTAAAAAGAAAATTTGCAAGTGTTAATAATCACAAAATGTACCAAAATACATAGTAAAAAATATAAACACAAATATGATTTAAATATTTAAATGGGAGGTGGGTAGCTACTAACGAATGTCGTTATATACAATTGCAATTTTCTCAAAAACGGTTGATTAGGTTTCTATTAAAGCTAATGCCGAAAAATGAAGAACTCAAAATGTATGCAATTATATAAAAATTACCCACTCCATTTGAAACAAAAAAGCTAAAGTAAAACGAAAACACATAGTACGCGAAACTATAAACCAGTAAATATCTGATGAGCTGCTGACAAATGATTTTGGTTGTTTTCTATAGGTTTTTAGGTGCAATTCAATGCTGATAGGGATATTAGTCCGCAGAGTAGTTATTTCCTAGAATTCAGTTTTGTAAATGTCGGAAACACATGTCAAATTTGTGTTTCAGAAAACCTCGTATCTAAACATAATTCCGTATATTTTCTTCAGAAAAACACACAGATATTGAACAATTTATTCCTTGGAAGTTTTATAGATGCACATAAACATTCATTCAACTACTTTCATCCATGACATTCAGACATAGAGGATGTACTCACGTTCTGATAAGAAGCATTTATTATACATTTTATATCCTTCATCACAATTTCAATTATCTTATCTATTACTTTATCGTCTCGAGTTGCCGCCAGAGCAGCTTCTAGTCAGTGTACTGCCGAATGCATTTCCTTTTAAAGATGTGTCGGGGTGTCAGGTCGGGGACTAGTTTGCTGTCAGGAATGTTCGTCCAACTACACTGATAAAAATGGGTGGAAATTTTTATATTTTGTTATGCTCTTTTTAAGTACATAATATTTAATGGAAAATTTTAATTTACATTACATATTACGGAATAATCAAGTGTACGTGTTTTTACGTAATAAAATTAGGAAATTTCAGAAATAGCGTGGTAATATACCTAATGTACTACAATGGAACTATTTACTTAACTCAATTTATTATGAAATTTTACAGAAGTTTTCATGTGATTTCTATTACACATGCGCAAAGGCACATCAACCTAACCTCTAACCTAACAAACACATACAGTTTATTAATAACGACTTTTTTTGGAAAATTAAAACAGTAAGTATAAGATTATATTTTGTTATGTGTGCACTTGCAGCATGTGCCCTTTTAAATATTATACAATTGATAAATATCATATAAACTGAAACGGTGCGTTGTTTACATGTTTGCATCAAAACTACGCTATTACCTATGTCTCTAAACCATACAACATTTAAAAACCAAGGAATATAATACTGATGTTGCAAGAATAATTATGCAGTATTTTCAGCGAAAATATTCAACATAATTTCTAACGCGAATGAAATACCTACATTGCAATACATTTTTAGATGATGGGTGAACAATACACTTTTACAGAGAAGAATAGATAATTCACATTTAGAGGATGGATGGACAAATTCCACTAAACAATCTTACTACACAGAAGTCTGTTACTGACAAGACCTTCGTAACTATTTATAAATAAAAATGTGACTCGCATAGTGCATTTATTATTGAATTCTAATAATAAAATCTAGGCACTGTATTTCAAATAATTTGTTAGTAAGATATATTCTGCATATTAGAATAGATTAAACCTGTACGTTTCTACATTTTAACAAACAGAGACATTTTTCCATGACATTAAAACATTTTCCCTCTTTTCAACTTCATCAGTCAATACGCTCTCCATATGGCTACAAAAATAATACATTTTTAAATTGGCTTCTGTTACACTATTCAGGTTAAATAAAATGTAAATATTTAAACTGATTGATAAACGCTTTGATATGTGACATTTTTTTAACATGTACATATTGTTCAATTTTTTACACATATGATATTCAGTCTCACATATGAAATAATATTAGTTATTGAAAAAGTTTTCTCTATGCATTGAGTATACATAAAATATAACAAAATTCAAATTATCTACTCAGTAAAATTACATATCTATATTTTACAAAATCAATACAAATTATAGTGACGCAAATTTACGATGGAATTTAGTATAATAGTTGTAAAATCACATAACATAATATGGAATTTTATCCATGTTTATTTCTGTAATATTACAGTGTACTTATTTCATTTACAAAATTATTATGTAATTTTATATAATTGCGCTGGTCACAAATTGCCAACGTAAAATTTTGTGAAATTACTGACAAATTTTTATCAGTGTACTTCCTGAGTTACATGCACTTAAAACACATTCACTACTAATTGGTCGAATATTTCTGACAGTTACCAATACTAATACCAATCTCTGTCTCTTGTGAGAAAAGAGCTACCGTCTGCAGTACTTATTTCATTTACAAAATTATTATGTAATTTTATATAATTGCGCTGGTCACAAATTGCCAACGTAAAATTTTGTGAAATTACTGACAAATTTTTATCAGTGTACATCCTGAGTTACATGCACTGAAAACACATTCACAACTAACTGGTCGAATATTTCTGACAGTTACCAATACCAATCTCTGTCTCTTGTGAGAAATGACCTACCGTCTGCAGTAAAGGCTGCAGCAAACGAGGGATTATTTATTTCCGCAGTGCTAGTCTGCTGCGTAATATGTGGGCAGTTATTAATTTATTTGTAAATTGTCCGAACCAGACTCTGCTTGGTTGAACAGCGGTTCTCATACGGTACGCATACCACTGGTGGTATGCTTAAAGGTCGCTGGTGCTGCGACTGCGACCAATAGACAGTCTGAATGTTCTCATCAACTCCAGCATTTAGACTGCCTATTGGCCGGCAACGAGTCGCAGTAGCGAGTCGCAGCCGCTGTACAAATATAAGGACACGCAAATCTTGTGATGTAACGCGAGACGAGTTTGGTAAACATTATTTCTTTTATAAATAAATATAGGACACCGTTAGGACAATCTTTATAATTTTTTACTGTTTAACCACTAGGTCTATAATATTAAAAGTTAAACGATTAGTGAGAGTTAGTGGTAGGTACGCAACTGAATAATAATACACACGAGTGGTATCTGAAAAAAAAAGTTTGAGAACTGCTGTACTAGAAGTTTATACAATACTTCCACTTGTAAGTTCACATCATAAGTTTGCTACTGCGATGAACAGTATTTTTACGTAATGATCAACAAAAATTTACAGAATTATCCACCAAACAAACTTCTGATACATTGGAAATAAACATAGTTATCACAGATAAAATCACTGTTATTTTATTTGTAGAACATTGCAACGAAGTTACTGAAACACTGGCGATCTCGCTGGACAGCTCTCGAACATTCGAGTGACCATGCGTAGGTTGAGTCAAGGGGGATGAGCAGAGTTAATAATTCATAGTGTAGAATAGAGACAGAAAGAAAAACGTTGAATACGGTTCACCAAAAATGTCACGGTCAAGTGTTTATTTATTTATAAATGTAGTTATTTTGTCCTGGTGTGTGGTACGCAGCAAGTCAATTTAGAGTTTTCTAAGTGAAATATGACAAAAGAGAAAAATAACGAGTGAATATTGAGTTTATAATGCCCGTTGCGAATCAGACTATTTAATTACAAACAACAATAATACATTACAGGGTATTGCTTGTATGCAAGTGCTTACTATCAGAATATAATATGAAATGAGAAAAAGTTTTAGCAATATACAGGGGAATCTAGAAATACTACAATTACGGATTATAAGAAGCTAAAATAACAAATATAATTTTTTCAAAAAGTATTGCTGCTTCTTACGAAGTTGTGCTAAAAATTGTCAAAGCACTAAATCTTTTTAGTGATGGAGTGCTAAATAATTCAATGAAACAAAAATTGCCAAGAAATCCGAAACAGTCTCAGTGCAGCATCAAACAATGTAAGACGTATAGACCACATTAGTCAATATGTATCCGAAAAAAGTACGTAAATAAAATTAAGTTTTACAAGTCTTCACTAGAGAAATATGAAGGTCCGCTCCTTTTTGTCCAATCCCTTGGTATTAATGCTTGGGCACGCTGTATATTTTATGGATATAATTGAGTTGCTGGAATACGCCGTGGGCGTTCTGGACCTCCATCTCTTTCACGATTCAGTTTTTAAATTCAAATATTCCTCGCGTTGCCCTACACTTACACTCATTGCACACCGCGGTAAAAGTAGCTGCATTTGGCACATGTTTACCGGGAAATTGTGCTGCTAAAGCATTTTCACATTGCCATAAATTAAAACGAACTCAGTTGCTATGCACGTGACAAGCCATTTTTGACACTTGAAAAACTAATAAAGTAAAGAGTCGCAAAACAAAAACATTTAATACCTACAAAAAGTAATCGGAAAATACTAGGAACAACTTCAATAATTTTTTACTCGGAAACTATAAAGATTTTACAATTTTTTTACGACATTGACTGAATTTTTCCTGACGCATCTATTTCCAAATTCTTTTAGATAAGTTTAGAATCGCCCTGTGTAAACACATATCCGATGAGAGAAATTATTGAATGTGCATACTAGAACACATGCCGAAACCAAAATACCATAAATCTCTTATTATTTTAGTTTATTTTCCTGTTTGCATAAACTCGTGATGATTTCGTATAAGGGATTCAAATATAGGAATAAACTACAAAGAATTAGAGACAACTGCGTTGTCAACGTGTGTCACACGTGGCGTATTTAACGAAACATGGCACATTTCACAATGATGTGCTCAACCTATGGATATTCTGCCGCATTAAAATCCATTATACATATGAGGGATTAAAAGGGAACGTGCAGACAGGAACGGATTACATCTGATATGTCCATTACGGGCTTGTTATTACGAGCTTAAGGGAGACAAGGTAAACTGTGCAATGGGGATTGCTAAAAAGCTCCAGGCAATATATACTTTCTCATATTTTTTATTTTTAACATTCACATCAAAAAGCGGGGAAAACAGTAAATAGGTATTATAAACTAACACGTTCCGTTATTTTATTATGCGGTCTTCAGTGTGCTCGATTATTTTTCAGCAAATGATTTATATTTCTTTAAGTTTATATAATTCCCACCTATAAAGAGATTACTACTTTTAATACACTAGCGGAAAAAATTAAGGGATCAAAGAAAAAATCTCAATTTTTTGCGATTTTTCAAATGACTGTATCTTTGGTAAAAATGGTCGTATGTGAGTTGAAGCTTGAAGTGTCTAGTTTATGGATCTTGCGATAAAACAATTTTCCAAGCAACAATTAGCGCAAAATCCTACTGAATATCATGGAAAGAAAATTTTTCGAAATTTGTTGCTCTCTTAATTTTAGTGTAAGTACTTCAAAAAATATGTTTCAACCTAACCACTATATGGATTGGATAGGTTGTTCATTTATCTTCAATTTCTTTTTTTGTCGACCTCGATACGACCATTCCTCGCTGAGTTATCAGTCTTTGAATGAAAATGCGTCATTTTCTCTTCTCTCAGCAATATCTCAGGAACCAATGGTCGCTCAGAAAATGGAAGAGGGGTTTCGAAAACTTGGATCCATTCTCTACAATGTTCTGGCATGTTTTTTCAGAAAACAATTTTTTTTTCCTTCTTAACATGACTGAAAAATTTCGAACAACAGGACTTTTTGAGATCTTTCAGAAAATCACGCGTCACATTGAAAATATTGGGAAAATGGCTAATGTTAAGTGTGCATCTTATAAGCCATTGTACCCTCAAAAGCCCTACAAAGTTTCAACCTGAACGATCAAGCCGTTTTATTGTTTCATTCGATTGAATTTTTGAAAAAATTGAAAGACCGCGTTTTTTGCCTTTAGAGCTCATAATCTGTAAAAAAAAATGAGCAAAAAAATGTCTCCTAATTTTATTCGACATTTTTATTACGGTCATGAAAAAAAAAATTTTTTTAAATAAAGAAAGAATTTCTCTTTTCGAATCGATTTTCAGAAATTTTGCAAAACCGCCGGCATTAGAGTTACCCCAAGCGTACCACGTGGAAGTTTCACGGGCGTATTTACGTTTCTTTGTGTGTGCGTGTGTTTCTTTAAGAGAAATTAGACCCGGTGGTTCGTGGTTCCACCGGATTTTATGACTCCAAGCTCATTCTCTGAAGAGTGTGCGTGTGTGTGTTTTAATCCGTTCAATAACGGATATTGCCACCCCTGTTCTCTATAACAGCCCTCAAACGTTCAGCCATGTTGATGCATCGGGTGATTTCGGGTTGCGGAATGGTGTTCCAAATTCGCTGAAGTGCGCGATTCAATTCCCTCTGCAATCGACGGCCCATTATATCCCAAACATGCTCGATTGGGTTCAGACTGGACTCATTGGCGGGTGTGACAGCAAAGTGATGTCATATCGTTGAAAAAAGCGTGTGGTGACATTGACCGTGTGTGGGCGTGCGTTATCCTGCATCAAAACAAATGATCTCAGGTGTTACCGGCGGGGCAGAACAATTAATTGACCTTAAAATTTGGTCAATATAGCGTCTCGCGGTCAATTTTCCGCGTACAATTACCAAAGGTGTCCTCCAATTTCGCGAAACACCGGCCCAAACCATGACCGATCCACCGCCGTAAGCCACAACCCGACGAAGTTTTGCCTGAAACGCTCTCCACGGCGACGCCAAACCAGAGAACGTCGATTACTACCATGGAGATTGAAACGGGACTCGTAAGTAAATAAAACATTTTGCCACTGCTTCAAGGTCCAATGGCGATATTGGTTTGCGCTATATTGACCAAATTTTAAGGCCAATTGTTCTGCCCCGCCGGTAACACCAAGATCATTTGTTTTGATGCAGGATAACGCACGCCCACACACGGCCAATGTCATCAGATGCTTTTTTCAACGATATGACATCACTTTGCTGCCACACCCGTTAATGAGTCCAGATCTGAATCCAATCGAGCATGTTTGGGATATAATGGGCCCTCGATTGCAGAGGAAGTATCCAAATTTGCATAACATCGCCGAATTGGAGAGCGTAGGTACTTCAGCGAATTTGAAACACCATTCCGCAACCCTAAATCACCCGATGCATCAACATGGCTGAACGTTTGAGGGCTGTTATAGAGAACAGGGGTGGCAATACCCGTTATTGAATGGATTAAAACACACACACATACACTCTTCAGAGAATGAATTTGGAGCCATAAAATACAGTGGAACTCACGAACCACCGGGTTTCATTGCTCTTAAAGAAACACACACACATACACAAAGAAGCGTAAATCCGCCCGTGCAACGTCCACGTGGTACGTTTTGGGTAACTCTAATGCCGGCGGTTTTGCAAAATTTCTGAAAATCGGTACGAAAAGACAATTTTTTTTCTTTCATGACTTCAAACGCTTTCCGCAATAAAAATGTCGAAAAAAATTAGGAGACATTTTTTAATTTTTTTTACAGATTATGAGCTCTAAAGGCAAAAAAACGCGGTCCTTCAATTTTTTCAAAAATTCAATCGAATGAAACAATAAAACGGTTAATGGATCAGGTTCAAAATTTGTAGGGCTTTTGAGGGTACAATGGCCTATAAGATGCACACTTAACACCACCATTTTCCCAATATTCTCAATGTGATGGGTGATTTTCTGAAAGATCTCAAAAAGTCCTGTTTTTCGAAATTTTTCAGTCATGTTAAGAATGAAAAAAAATGTGTTTTCTGAAAAAACATGCCAGAACATTGTAGAGAATGGATCCAAGTTTCCGAAACCCCCCTTCCATTTTCTGAGCGACCATTGGTTCCTGAGATATTGCTGAGAGAAGAGAAAATGACGCATTTTCATTCAAAGGCTGATAACTCAGCGAGGAATGGTCGTATCGAGGCCGACAAAAAAAGAAATTGAAGCTAAATGAACAACCTATCCAATCCATATAGTGGTTAGGTTGTTTTGAAGTCCGTACACTAAAAATAAATGTGCAAAAAATTTCGAAAAATTTTTTTTCCATGATATTCATTAGGATTTTGCGCTAATTGTTGCTTGGAAAATTGTTTTATCACAAGATCCATAAACTAGACACTTCATGCTTCAAATTGATTTTTTTTCACTCAGATACGACCATTTTTACCAAAGATACAGCCATTTGAAAAATCGCAAAAAAATTGAGATTTTATTTTTGATCCCTTAATTTTTTCCGCTAGTGTACTTGTCACATTTCGAGTCCGGGTGTGAGAGCCACCGCCAGCTTTTAATATACAGGGTGTTCGGAAAATGAGTGCCTTAATTTTGCCATATGATAAGCTGTACTAAACAAAACATATTTAACTTAACAATTTTTTCTCTCTGACCAACGGTAACAGAATTATGACAGCACACAGGTCTTGAATATGTAACAACGTCGCTCACATACTATCTTAGGATAGGTACACCTAAACATAGTGTACTTACTGTGTTTTCTTAGAACTCTTTTCACAACACAGAATAATAGTTACAAGTGTTTAAAATGACTTCTGTTCCTTGCAAGAAGCGTTTAGCGTCTCGTAGCCAGAGTTATGCCTAGATTCGCCGTAAATTAACATGCCACGCAGTTGGTTGTGGTTAGTATAAATTGTTCTATTTTTGTTTATGCACACTCACAAAGAAAAACTAGACAAAAATAAATCGCACTAGCTGTACACACCATTATGACTAATATTACTTTTAGGATATCACCAGCAGCCTGACACTGCAACATTGTAGAACGTTACAGTGCAATACAATTGTAAAGAGTTTTTCGGAACCCTCAATTGTTTAATTACCAAGTACTGTTCCAAAAATCAAATTATGAACTAATTACTTTACAGAAGCTTTTACTTAACCTTAATTGTACCTTAGTTTGTACTTTTGTAACATATTATTGCAGTTTGTTGTACTTTTATTTTTGAAATGTATTTGTAGATAAACTATTCATTTTAGACATTTTTTTTCATAAAAGTTTTTTTTATTGCTTTTAGTCAGACATATAAGCCCTTAAAATTACGGCACTTATATTCCGGACACCCTGTATAGTAATTTCCAAAATAAATGTCAAACATTTTTTAATGACTAAAGATTCAAACATTCACGGCCATGGACCGTTACAAATTTTCATGGTTGTTGTTCTGAAAATTTTATTCCTTGTATAATCGACTATGACCTTTTCAATGAAGAAATTTGGAAGAAGCTGCCGCTTTCGTTTATATGGGAAGTCGTAACCAACTTCGTTATTTCTTGTCTTGCAGTTCGAGCTGTCAAGTCTTGGCTTGGTATTTTCTGGTCTTCTCTTGCGAGATTAAGACAAGATCAAGAAAAAGCAAGACAAGATGCCAACACTAGTGTGTACCACGAGGATATTTTCCTTCCGGAATCAGTTCTAGTAACAAAATGAAAGAGCAGCTATTTGTTCAATGTCTCCAGCTTTCACAAACAACAACTATATGGAAGTAGGCCTTGGAGTTAGGAGTCTCAAACACCAAAGTGTTGGTTTCAGATATGTTGATGCAAGGATTTCTAGGCCGCATTAACATAATATGTACGGCTTAGGAACAAGGTATCGTCAACACATTTGTGTGCAAGAACACTTGAAGTAAAAACTACATCATCTACGATCTGTTCTTAGAGGAAATTGATACTCAACAGGAATGTTGAACTAGCCATAAGGACACCTAAGACCAAGGAACTGGAGGGGCATATGACAATAGCCTATCTACGACGATGTACTGATCAGATGGGTCACATCTTAAGAAAACACAGTATTAACAGCATCTACACCACCTCAAGATAGATAGAAGCAGACTTTCCCAAGACCAGCGCCAAGGCCCTGATGTATACAGCACCCCGTGCACATGAGGTAAGATTTACATGGGATAAACAGCTCGCTATCAGCCCACCAGACATATACATGTTTCGAGCTTATTAGCTCTCATCAGTACGGCAAAGATGACTTTAGATGTTTGCTAAGTCAGCAGCTGTGCTGTGTAACATAGAGACATCATATTTGATTCGATAGATCTGAACAAAACAGATTTTGGTGAGAGGGACTCTACAGAGAGCCGATAGAAAAATTATAATAAGTTTAACCGTGACGAAGGTTTGAAACGACTTGCAATTTGTAAGAAATTCAAATGTAATAATCAAGGATCGGAACATCACAGGCCAGTGATATCAAGCAATATATTTTTAATTATTAATTTAAATTTGATTTACTAAACAGTGGATATCTCTTCAAGATAACCTTTGTCTATGATAATGAAGAGGCCAACGGTGCATTTACGTATAGAGATACTTTGATTTGCTAGAAATTTAAAATAAAATGAACAAAATAGCATATACCAAAAACATCCAATAATTTTGTAATATTCAGAATTAATAATAAACAAAATTGACATTTTCATCTGCATTCTACCCTTGGAATAGATAATAATAAAAATGTAAGCAATTTCCTATAATCAAAAATTAATTAAAACTATTTAAGTAAATAATCATCTCGTTTATCTCGAGTTAATTACGTATTTATTGATTAAACGTTCAGTATAAAAGCACACTGATTTATTTTTATACGTTATTTCCCAGTAAACTACCCACATAAAACACGTATTAGCTCATAACAGCCTACTGACAGAAAATCGAAGATAGTCTTGTTCGTTTGTTTTATATGTTAGGTATTTTAATGCCAACAGATGCGACAGACAATTTTTAAGGCCATTTATAAAAGCTGGGTGTGATAAACGATAAACCGATATGGGCACAGCGACCAAGAACATACATATAAATTAAATGTAGTAACTAGGAGCATCCTGCCCAGACAGGGTGAATATATTTTGATTATATATATTCGCTTCGTTCGGTCGTTCACTGCTTAATTTAATTTAAATACACCAACACGTTCTTTCGGAATCAGATGAAAGAAGTACTGACATGTATAAATGTAGGTACTGACGGAAGATACCCTGACAGTAGTTGCTGGACTCTTCCGCGGCGACTGTTGCTCTTAGCCTCTAAACAGAGGCTGTGTGACACTTTCTGCTTGTCATTCTCTTGTGTTCGTGTCTTTTGCCCTTCCTTCTTGTTCCATCTTGTTTTTAAGCTGCACTGCGCTGATGAAGGGCAAAAACCCAGAAACAACGTTGTCCGCAGTTGCTTTGTTGTTCCTTCCATTTGTTTTCTCTGGATACTCTAGCCATCTAAATCCACCTGTTTCTTAATATATTATATCTAAAATTTCAGTGCACAGAAATTCAAATTTTATTGCCGTCTTACTTAAGTTTCAGATATGTGTACTGTAACTGTGAAATGGCAATGCCTATGGCCTCCAGTACCACCACACAACAAGAAAACGTGAGGAATATGCTAACGATATTATTAATTATTCAATAAATAAGAGCGCTTCCTCAACATTGGCAAAAATGGATATGTATTTTGATTTAAAAAGTTGTAGCGAGATTTATTAATATTTCATAATAAAATTACTCATAGTATTTTTTTCAAACGGTAAATTAACTGATAATTACAAGTAAATAAAATATTACAACGGCATTGGACGATGCGCGTAAAATAGAAATAAAAAATTAATTTGAAAATTTGGGAAAATCTTGAAATAGTTTAAACATTCTTACTTAAATAAATTTATTCGCCGAACAAAGTCAGCAATTTCAAATAATTCTGTATTTGTATTTTCTGATTTACCTATTAATAATGATTAAGAAAAAAAATCCCAAAAATAGTAATTCTGTAGTTCGTATTTGGAACAGTTCCAGCCTGCTTGCCACACTAGTTTAAAAAGTTCCGACCCGTCACTGGCAATGACACTCTTATATGTCTTCGGGCTATCTAAATTATAGGGAAAATCAAACGTTTTTATTAAATAGCAAAAAGATTTTTAATATAACGCCACTGAGAATTTTGTAATAACTACTTATAAATAATATTTAGTAACATTTTTGAGAAAAAAGGTTTCTTCCATATTATAAAAAAAAATTCTTTTTTCGAATTTTTTGGCTTACTGTTCCAAATTACTTACAATAAATCTATAATAACTAAAAAAAGATTTTTGTAAAAAACATTTATGGACTTTTCATTACAATATATTTTTTTTATAAATACAATGCAAAATCGGAAAGCATTGACGTAAATATTTTGCATTTTATTAGAGAGCGAAGGAATCATAGTAAAATGTAAAATATATTTAACACTGAACAATTTTGTAATATCTAAGTACCTTTAAAATTATTTCAATGTTTGAAGTGCTTGATAACAGTGACTTAAATTAATTCGAAAATTACCTACTTATTTCCCTAGAGTAGAACAGATTGTTTCTTTTAGAATTATACTTGCAGGAATTACAAGTAGTAATCGATTTTCCAAAACTGGGTGTCATAAATTTGTTCGGTTCTCAGCGAGAATGACTTTTTTGTTTACGAACAGATTAAGGAAAACGCATTTCTTAATACACTTAGGTAACTATTTCAGAATTATGAGAAATACAAAATTCAGTCCAGATTTTGTTAAATTTGGATATTTTACCCACTGATATTTTATACAATCTCCTGTTCACTATTTCCAAAGAGAAAGACAAATTAATGATGTCACAGTTCTTCATTTCTTACGCAAGACTGTTCATATTTCAGTACTCGAAAGATGCAACAGGTAAATTTGTTAAGGGCGCTACTTTTATACGCCGTTTTCAAGAAATGAATTGCTATTTTGAAGCAGTCTATAAGCTGAATAAGTTAGAAAAAATATTTCTACCCTGTGTCAATTATACAAGTTCTCTCCAGGGGGTACAATAGTTTACAGGCGAACGAATCATTTAGATTACGAAAACGAACATATTTTCACGTATCATGTTTTATCACAACATTTTATACGTCAACTACACATTGAGCAATTTGTATACAGTATTGTAAACATTACCACACCGCGCAAAATTCGATTTTTTTTAAAAAACTATTAACACTTGAACTAATGTAAATTATTAAGTATTTTTCACGGCGATAAGGTACAAATCACGGTCTTTCATGTTCTCTAGCGCATTTGTCCTCCAAAAGTTAAAGAAGATGATTCAATTTCAGCATTATAGTTTAGCATTACGTTAATAAAAATCTCAACCTATTAGTTGATTTTTGTGTGCATTTTTCGATGAGAACTTTGTCCTTGAAACGTCACCATTAATTTAATACACACATATATTTTATCGAAATGAAATGAGTATCTGGCATTTGTATCACAATATCACATCAAAATAAAACTGATATACATTTATTATCGTTATATTATAAGCCAAATTTTTCACAAACCGGACCAAGCCAGGTTTCAAAATAACAACACTAAAACTAAATATACATTTATTATCATGACAAATCAAAATTTCCACTTGTTATTCTATCTACCTACCTATTAACTTTAAAGAATGTTAAAACCAGTGACAAAGCAACATTTTTGATCCAAAACAATGTGTTTTCGGATTTGTAATGCAATTGAAATATATACCTAATTATTAAAAGCGGAAATTTCACACCAACGCTAATGTACTTTGTTCCGATCTCATGGCAATTCAAAAAATTTTCCGAAATTTTCATCGTCCTGGGGTAAGATCGAGGGTAAGCTGCATGCATGATTACACTTGAACTTTTTTGACGCTTATAAATACGTTGACCTTTTGTTTGACGGAACCTGATATTTGAATTATTTTTTTCTACGTTCATGCAAAAAACAAAACTTTATTGAATTATATTTAGTGGAAAAAGTGGTTCTCTATTGCACTAGTGCAATAAAATGTTGCATTTATCTGTCATTCTACTACAGCGTTTTGTCATCATGACAAACATAAACGTTCAAATCGACGTCACATTTTCCTAGACTTAGTAGATATCATGTAAATAACATTTTTTGGTTTTTGCATGAACGTAGAAAAAATATTGTATGCAACTCGTACAAAAAGTGCTTATTGCACTCGACGTGTTGTCCTATTTTTCACGTCGCGTGCAATAAACACTTATTTTTTGTACTTGTTGCATAAATAACTATTTTTCTACGTTCATGCAAAAACAAAACTTTATTGAACTATATTTAGTGGAAAAAGTGGTTCTTTATTGCACTAGTGCAATAAAATGTTTATTGCATTCATCTCGTTCGTCGTTCTACTACAGCGGTTTGTCATCATGATACAAATAAACGTTCAAATCGTCATATTTTTCTACACTTAGTGCCATCTAAATAAAACATTTTTTGGTTTTTGCAAGAAAGTAGAAAAAATATATAAATAAATATTTATTCTTGAAGTTTAACAGTGTATATCATGTACGTTTTTATTATTGACTATATTCTATATTTAATTATTTTCAAATACAAAGTCTAAATGTCGTGATATCCCATTTGTACCTTCAAATTGGCTTGGTCTCAATATTTTTTACCAAATATCCCATGAGCTTAGAATTAATAACCAAAAATCTTTCCTTGTTCACGAATATTTTAAAAAAATTATAATTTTCAAAATATTCATGACCTCTAAAAAATTTCCGGAAATATTTTAAGCAGTGAAAATTTCGTACCAACGTTTTCTAATCAATTGGAAGCTTGTATTTTGTTCCGTTGCCATGGTAATTTAAAAAATTTCGAAAATTTTCATCCTTCTTCAAGTAAGCAGCAGGTGGTTACACTGAAAAGTTTTTGACGATTATGTAAGTATAGTTTGATATTTTGTTTGACGGTACTTGATATTTTAAATATTTTTTATTCTTGATTTTTAACGATCTATATGTAAACTAAAACAAAAGTAAGTTATTATATTCTCCATGTAATGATTTTCAATAGTCCAATAAGTCTTCTACATTTCTACCTTCAAATCAGTAGATATTATAGTTTGGTGTGACAAATGCAGTTCTCTAAGTTGGTATAAATATTTCTGGATTCGTCCCGTTTTTTGTCGGCTTTCACTATGACAAGAAGCTATTCCAGCACATGGTAATAAAATACCTGAAATCCCCAGCTAGTCCTTCGGATCCCCTAACATGTTTGGGCTCCGATGCGAAATTTACGGAATTCCATCGACATCCAAATTGCGTGCATGAAATACTCAAGGCTCAGTTTTGCTTAAAAAACTATTAGCTAATTACGTTAATGCTATCCCATCCCCTTAACTAATTATTCTTCGGATGTTAACATCTCATTTTTCTTGTAGATTGATTATAACTACAGCATATCTCATATATTATATTTACTCATACTTGGTCATCTGTTAAATTTAATATTTTAATATTTCTTTTTTCGTAAATAAAACATTTTTGGCAGCTATTTTACTGGTTCCTGCCAACATTTCTATATCATGGTACTACCAATTGCATTGTAATTATGATTATTCCTCGGTTTACAATTATTTACACTTTTGATGTGACTTGCAGAAATATGAATACCGTGCATTTTGGAAGTAATAATAATAATAAAATGGCTTTATTTCTAAAATTGATTGCAATTTACACACAATTACATTAGAAAAGGCGAAGTTTAGTCTACTTAATCTTAACAGTAACAGAAATTGTTTTTTATAAAATCTAATCCAGTAGGTAAAAATGCGGAATTACATTTTTAAGATGAAAATAAAATAAAATAATTTAAAGTGGAAATGAAATGCTCCACATCGGATTGGTCAGTGGTCTCGCGGTTTAAGGCGTCAGTACTTGAATCAAGGTAACTAGATCGCTGTAGATTCGACCTCCGCAGCCGGTAGACCGTATAATATAAGCTATATTCGTGGAGAGGATTCGCACCCTCTATGCGGGTATGGTAGGGTGGAAGAATGTTGGCTTGGGTCAATGTGAGACATTGATACCGGTTGACGTATGACTACCCCCCCCCAACATGGAACATTTATCATTATCATCAAATATGAAGTCTATCTGCTAAATAGATGTTTAGATCGGTCAGTGGTCGCGCGGTTTAAGGCGTTAGTACTTGAATCGAGGTGACTAGACGGAGTTGGTTCGAGCCCAGCTGCCGGTAGACCGTATATAAGCTATATTCGTGGAGAGGATTGACCCTACCATACCCTCTCTGTGGGTATGGTAGGGTGGAATAATGTTAGCTTGGGTCAATGTGAGAGATTGATGCCGGTTGATATTTGACCACCCCCCTAATTAATGAGGTTTTCCAGGTTTTCCTCATTCCTGCACTGAATAGTGGTTAGGGCCTACCAACGTAAGTCGTTCCTGGGCGCAAATGCGGCCTGCTTAATAATAATATGCCGCCCCCTCTCCCGCACAAGTCTCCGACTTCTGGGCTGATTCCTGTGATTAGAATGAGGGGTAGAGATATTATTATTATTAATAAGACTTAAAAAACTCTTAAAGAGAACTCTTAGACTTAAAGAAAAAAGTGATAGTTGTCAAACTCACTGTACTGTAGTGTCGGAAGTTTACAAAAAATTATCAGGTGAAATGTTTTCTTTATAAAAACTAAGAAGTAAGCAAGTCAGGACGATATGTTTGGTATTTGTAGCAGTACTTTGTTATCAGTTGCGGTTCGATTCGAGTTTATTTTCACGTGATTATAAAATTATGGCGTATAATTTCTCAAATGAAGAACATATACATGATACTGGCATACGGGGAATCACATCAAAATTCAATGACTGCAGCTCATCTTTATGCCCAAAACTTTCCCCAAAGATATCATCCGAGATGTGAAGCCGTGTCACGTGAAGATCAGCGGGGTAGAGAAACTGGCAATTTGCGACCGAGGACTGGACAGCATGGAGGAACCATTAGACTTAGACTAATTGTGAATCTCGAGGAAGATATTTTAAATGTCGTCGAGGAGCAGCTTTGTATAAGCACTAGGACAATAATTGTAGTGCAATTTAGAATATCACAATCCATATTTTGGCGAACGTTACACTCCATAGAAATCATAAAATATGTATAACGCCAGAAGCCTTTATATTAGGCACTCATAAAATAGTCAGACTATGGAGGAACTTAATGTAAGCTGTTGATTATACTGCATTTTAATTCCAGCAGACAATTGAAACCAAAACGGAACGTTTGTAATTCGACTATAGAAATCATAATTGGACGTAAAATGTTTATATTTTGAAATTCCCGCCCACTCGCGTTTTCTCCATAGGTTGACTATTTTCGCTACCTCTTTTGGCGTTCTATATATGTTATGATTTCTATGGTACAACCTTTAGTTTCACGGGTTCTTCTGCTTCGAGTGAACTTTTGCGAGTAGTTGTTTTAATTACGGATGAGGCAATTTTACTATTTTTACAACACGCTGTTACTGAACAGTGAACATTAGAAAATCCGTACGCCACACTTTCAACAACGATTTTCAGTAAATGTGTGAGCTGGAATTGTGAACGAAGTATTGGCTCTTTCATTCTGGAAAATCGGTTAACTGGTGGTCTTTATTTATAATTTTCGCGTAATAATTTACAGGTACTCTTGAAGAAGTTAATGCGACAACATTTGGATAATATGTTGGTGGATAAGCCGAGGTGGTCCAGTTCGGTGGTCCCCTCGATCGCCCAAGCTAAATCTGCCTAACTTTTATTTTTAGGGGTCACATACAAACTATGGTGTATGTTATCAAAGTTAAAAGTTAACAGTAAACAGGAGAAAAATATAATGAATTATTTATTTGATGGTATAACGTAAGTCGCCTGAATTTTTGCCGCAACTATACACCGCAGTTATTTTCTGAAAGTCCGCTTTTGCAATCGCCGCTGGCGATACAGGTCGAGGCTTTCAATAGTATCCATAGTATAATGGGTTACTTTCTGCTTGTGGCTGTATTCAGGCCTAGCATTGAATAGCCAGGATCACTAGATGTAGACACGTACTACACAAATTTGTTCGTACGTATTCTTTTATTGTTATTTTGTCGAAATCGTGGATCGTGAATGTAAACATTAAACAAATTGGATCGATTTTAGGAGTAAAAATAATATATTGTGATACTCATTTAAAATCCAAGTCATCCTTGTTTATAGCGTAAATTAGGATGACATGGATTTTAAAAGAGTATCGTTTTCGCCATCTATTGTTTTTACTCCTAAAAACTGGTTGATTAACAATATTATATATAAACAAGGGTATAACGGATTACAGTATCGTATCAGATGTAATCTCTTTGTTTGTATGACTAATGTCTTAAGGGCTGTGTTTTTACATCCAAATCTTAACCGAATTCATAGCTGTTTTATTTGTGTAAGTTAGAAAGAATATCTTTTCATTGTGTCAATTATACAAGGGCGTATTAGAGTTTCCAAGCTGACATTTAGAATAAGAAAAGAATGCGAGGGGTATAACCACTCATAGAAATCTTGTCACAATCGCGCGAAATCACGCAAAATTCCGTGTCATCTGGAGGCAAATTTACCCCTAAAGACTGACAACACTGTCACCTTGCGCCATTTCGACGTTATTATACTTATTCCCGTCTCCATTTCACGAACAACGCAGGTAGCAGCATGCATTACTATGCCATTAGGCGAATTTTTTCAGCTCCGGTTCTGGTTTCGGTTGACATAAAATTGACAGATTTTTTGACAGTGGTCTTACTTTGGTTCTAAATTCATGACGTCATCATTATTGCCAATTAAATGCACTGGTTCTGTGGGATTGTGCTTCATACACGTTTAAAAATATTTGTTAATTGTAAAGTAAATAAACCAAAAATTTGGACCGCCAAGATTTGGGTGGTTCTAAAATTGACAAACCGAATTGTTGCCTTGACGTCATGAACTTCCAATAGAATGTGGTTGGTATCAGTTTAACTGACCTTAAATTAAACCGATGCGAATAAAATTTGCCTATAGTGTATGACCGTTGATGAGAGAGCACGCGGTGCGCGGCACGTATCACGGTTGATTGGGACTACTGGAAGGCTCTTTGTCTTCAAAGTTTCATGGTCTTTGTTTCATTTTATCGACTTTGACATTAAATTTTGCATTAGTGCTCCCACCCACTAGTTTATTTAAAAGCACATTAAAACCTGACACCCTGTACTTGGCGACGCGACAAGCCGAGGGCTAAATTCAAGAGTTAACTCCTTGTGAAACAAATATTGTGCAAAACTAAGAAAAAAAAATCGCTATTTCTAAGAGGCTGTTAATTTCACATTTTTTGTCAATCTGAGAGTTTCAACCAATGTCGTACAACGTCATTTTCGAAGCAGGCATTTTTTTCTTGTTGTACAGGGTATGACTAGCATCGTGCAAAAAAATCAGACCGTTTTGACCAAGAATGTCACAATCAAGATGTTTTTTAAATTTTTTCGATATCTCTATAGAAGAAAATGATTCAGTTTCAGGATTATATTTTAGCTTTACACTAATAAGAACCCCTTCTACGGGGTAGATTTTTTGTGCATTTTTAGATACGATTCTTTATTTTTGAAATGTCAGCCTTAAAATGAAACACCAATACTAGATTTCAGCGTTATGTATACAAACATATTAACGTAATCTAATTTCACTGTAAGAGGTTTCTTGTTTTATATGGATAATTTATATAATAAACATCTTGAGTGACATGTTTCACTAATTTAGGAATAGTTTCGGGTATGAGTATTTTAACCTCATCGAGAACATAGGTACCTTACCATACCGTTGATGAAAGACTCGGAAACGGGGCAAGTTGATTACAGTTTATTATACTCGTTTTAATGGAGACCGAACGATGTGAAAGAGATAATTACTACCGCCCTACGTAGGTATAATGGCTTATTACTTTTCTCGGTAATCGATCCGTCAACGGAACATGTTAACAAGTTTCCTGGATGTTTTCATAATTTGGGTTTTCAAAAAAATTCTTCGAACTCGGTGTGCTATCAAACCACATATCACGTTGATTAATGTTCATGCCGAGTATTCATTTGACAGCACCGGCTCCGTTAGCAATACATATACGGGTATACAGGGTGTCCAAAATATGCCTGTTAATTTAGATATAGATAGTAGCAGTTATTTTATTCATTATTCACCGCGGCAAGCACGCCACTGACCGGCGGAAGAATATAGTTTCCCAAAAACCAACATATAGATAGATAGAACGAACGAGAGCAAAATTACAAACTAAGGTACAATTAGGGTTAAGCAAAAACTCCTAATAATGAAGTAAACAATCGAAGTTTCCGAGAAACTCGTTAAAACTGCAACGGTCTCCAACATTACAATGTGTCAAGCTGCTGTTGATAACCTAAAAGCGAGCCTAAAAGTAATATTAGTCATAGTAGTATTGTAGCTAGTGTGTTTCATTTTTCTCTAGTATTCTAGGAGAATTTCACTAGAAACCGCGGATTGAAGAACAAGAAGTAATACCGAGAGTAATACTTATACAGGACGATTTACAACTAACCCAAAAAAAATTGTAAAAAATTTACTGAAGTTGCAGTATTTTCAACCTTTACACAGCTGGGCTACTATAGTCTCCACCATCACCAGGATGCAGGCGATTCCGAATACAGAAATCCGATTTAGTATTAACGTTTTTGCGATAGTCTTTACATTAGTTTTTCAAGTGTCAATAATGGCTTATGTATATAGCAACTCAGAGTTGATGGATATCATTTTAATGTATGACATTTAAGATAAAATACAAAATGCTTTAGCAGCTTCCCTGTACGCAGAACGATTTCCCGAGGTGCCACATGCAGCTATCGTGGTAGTGCAACGAGGACGTGACACGGGAAATTTGCAATCGAATCGTGGAAGAAATGGAGGTCCGGTGTGCACGGCGATAATAGCAGCTGAGGAACACATTTTAGAAGTTGTTGAAGATAATCCCCGAATAAGTACCATGCATGTCACTCAACACGTACAAGAAATGTCCCAATCAACAGTATGATGTATCTTGCACGAGGCTCAATTATGCCAATAACAAGTATTATTAATTTAAACCACAAATTAATTTTATTAATTAATACTTAGCGGCAAAGCCAGTTAAATTTACTGATATAGAATAGATGTCATAAAATTTTATTTATATGTTTATTGAAATTCTTTCAATTTTTGTCCGTTCATTTTTTATTACACTTTGCCGCCATGTCGGTTGCCGACTGCATGTTTTGCCTTGTGCAAGGTCAGGTGTTACGGTGGACCAGTTTCCAGTATTGTGGAGAATCATTGTTTCTCCTTTTCGTTTTTACAATATTGTATTTGTAAAAGTCCCCTGTACAGTACTTAATTTTTTTATAAGTTCTGATCACCCTGTATAGACATACGGAAAGTGCAAGTCTACAATAAGATATAAAGAAATAAACTCTTATGTTAAGGCAGTGGGATAGAGAAATTGATATTTCCATGGTTGTCAGACTTTGAAAATATTCATTTGCTTTATTATTTTTTTTTAGCTGAAATGCCCCTACTGCATATGGGCAGAATTATCAAGATCGTGAACCGCTGCAACGTCGTAACTATAATCGTCATTGTCTATCGTACAGATTATTAATTTTATTTATTTCCTTTTTAATGAATTTCACAAGGGTAATCACTTATTTATCAATAAAACATTGTAGACTAAATACCTACTATGTTTTAAATACAATTTTTTCAATAAGAAAATATTTAAGAAGGGCACCGCCCTTCTGCACCAGCCGTCACTGAATGTCCTCCAGCAACTTGTGCTCTTGAATAATCAATTATTTCATTGTTATTAATATGCTTTTGTTTGTGTCGGAGAAAGTTTGCCCTCAGTTAAGGATGGACATATTACGAAAAGACAATGCAGATTGTTAAATGGTTTATTAAAATGGCCTCAATAATTTTTAGATAAAAATGGTACAGTCATTTCTTTCAAACTTTCTCTTTTTATAAGAATACAGCCAGGACGACGTTTAGATATGAGTAATTGATTTACATTGGTCTGTTTTAAGCATATGAATATTTGTTTGTAATAGAAATATCGCTATTATTTGGGTAAGATTTGCTTCTGCTATACAGAGCAGGTTCATGGGTTCAAAATAGAGCATTCCTGGGTAGATAGAGCGGTTGAAGGCAACTTAGTTAAACCGAAACTGATTGGTATGACCGTTAGATAGCTTCAAAGATTTACATAAAAAACGCTTCTTCCTCTTGAAAATATGCTCATGGGTTAATATTTTTTGGTGTATAGCGAGGAGGTAATCACTGGGATCAAAATTGTAACAAGATTTCGCAAAATAGAGATTTCCAAGGGATTTTGCGGATTTCCGGGCAATTTCAAGGGCTTTCCAAAGATTTCGCATTGGATAAAAATTATCTCGAAAATTACTATACTTATACAAGATGTTTGTAAACGTTTGAGAAAAAACCAAATATTCCGGGGACCAAAATATGATGGCCTAAATCAAGTTACCTTAGTCCAAAATTTTTTATAATTTCTGAGACACAGGGCGTTGAACTTTTTTAGTTCTTTCTCAATAACATTACATACCTGGTAGCGGTGAGTTTTCTGACACAAGAAATTGAAATATGGGCTCGAATTATAGAGTACCTACAGTACTTCACATGCGCTCAAATCGTTATAAATTTTGTGTGCACTGGTGTATTAATTGTTTAATAAATAATATTTATTCATTGACGTTCTTTTCTTAAAGAAACGTCTTGAACAACTGTTTTTTTGGATAGGATTTTAAGGTTTTATTTCATAAACATAAACCTTGTCTTCTTTCATACTTTATTCAATTATACCTAAATACTATCAAATTTTGGACTAAGGTAAATTAGGTTAGATCATTATATCTTGGTTCTAGGAACATGTAGTAGCATTTTGTCAAGATCTTTTAGAGACAGTCTGTACTGGATGTACAAGCATCAACAAAATTATGACGATTTAAATGCATGTGAAGTACTGTAGGTGGCGACTTCTACAATTGACAGCAAATCCGCGAACATATTTCAATTTCTCGTGTCAGAAAAATCCTCTCTAGCAAGTTTGACGTATTTACTGCAATTTATATGAAGTTATTGACGAAAAACCGATGGAAAAATTAAAATAAAATTGTAATTTCAACACCCTATATCTCGAAAACTATAAAATTTTGAACTAAAGTAACTTAATTTAGATCAACACATTTTGGCCCTCGGAGTATGTGGTAGTATGTTTTCCCAATCTTACAGACACCATGTATACGCGAGATAAATAAAAAATTTCAAAAACATCTTGATATATAAACTCGACAAAAAAGAATCTTTCTAAGTTTGCTCGGAATTCTGACATTGTTGGTCAAACCTGATTTTGATCCTAGTCACACTGTACAACAAGAAAAAAAACCGCAAAAAATTATTCGATGCCAGTGGCAAAGATGCCAAAGATGGCGCTTTACGACATTGGCTGAAACTCTCAGATTGACAAAAAATTTGAAATTGACATTCTTAGAAATAGCGATTTTTGTTGTTGTTTTGCACAACAGTTAAATTGTTTCACAAGGTGTGAAGCCCCTAAGTTAACTCTTGAGTTAAAACCTTCGACTTACCCTGCCCCCTAGGTACAAGCTGTACGGTTTTAATGTTTACAAACTTTTAGAGAACCATGATACGTGTCGAGCATATAATAATGTGAGCTGGGACCCGAGTTATTCGCGAAATGGAAAAGCGAATAAGTTTAAGTATAATAACGTCGATAATGACGCAAGGTGGACAGTATTCTCAATCTTTACAGGTAAATTTACCTCCAGATAACGCGGAATTTTGTGTAATTTCACGCGATTTCTATGAGTGGTTACCCCCTCGGTGTATAACACTATTTTAGTGATCTGACCGCCTAAGAAAAATGTGGAACTCATGTCATATGTAATCATTTCGCCGATATTTACATGTAACGTCACTTTTATAAGAGCTCCACATTTTTATAGCCGATCACTATACCACTAGAAAACAATTTTATAGTGACCATATAGCAAAAATCATTAAAATCCATGAGCACATTTTCAACAAATTTAAGAAAACACTTTTGTTTCACTTTTAAGCTCTCTAACAGCTATACGAAGCAATTGCAGAAGGTTCTTATTATTAGTTTTTATTGATCAATGTTATTGAATCTATGCCATTGAATAAATTTGTTCAAGATATCGTTGCATATATGTTCACATTAAACTATGTTATTTCAGTGACATATATTTAATGATATTGGTCAATAAAATCGACTATGAGAACCCGCCTTAAGTAGAAGCCCGTGATCACGTATTTTCGAGACAATCTGTAGAGCAGTATGAGGCGTAAATAAATTCAATAAAGATTTATTGAGAAAAATTATGCAATACGTATCTAAATATTTACTTTTAATTCGACTAATAATTTTATAGACAGAGGCTGGTCCACATATGAGCT
The DNA here is from genome assembly GCA_025584915.1 of Monochamus saltuarius. Classification (NCBI taxonomy): domain Eukaryota; kingdom Metazoa; phylum Arthropoda; class Insecta; order Coleoptera; family Cerambycidae; genus Monochamus; species Monochamus saltuarius. The sequence goes on from CM046721.1 coordinate 27,122,924, forward strand.
ATAAAGTAATCGACAATTTTTTTAAACAGAAAGAAAATTTTCATACTGATCTGATATACAGGGTTAGCTACCACTACGTGCAACAACATTAACCACGAGCTCAGGTATGCCTAAAAGCCAATAAAAATATATTTGTTGGGAATTTTATTTAGACATTTAATAACTGGGCAAAACAAACGCTCTGTTCCTCCGGAAAATCGGCGCCACGATAAGCATCGTCCGAGATGACAGATTTGCCAACTACAATGCGCTCGTTTTTTTTTATAGCGCTTCTAAATGTAGAAACGACGAAAGTGGCGTTAAAGCTACATTTTCACTCATTGCAACCACATTCTCTATCAACAAAAAACATGTAGGTATAGCTCCCATTTATTCTAAGCAAACTATTAGATAATAGAAAACTTTGTATATACCCGCGGCACTCATGTCCGATAACCTAAAAAAAAAAACAAGAATGCGAACTGTATAGGATTTTTCAACGAAAAGTAGCCACCCTTATCTTTCAAAACTATCTTTTGGTTAAATATTGCCAAGACATTTCAACAAAGATAACAAAGGGGGCATCATTTTAAATAAAATCCGAATGTCTGCCATCAACCCCTTAGCCGCCACAGCCACACCCTTTAAATTTTCAAATGGTACCATATCATATGTGTTTGTGTACCATCCTTGCAAAGGTTATTTCATAGGGAATGCATTCTACTATTTATTTTGTATATTCGCGTGAAATTAAGATAAAAAAAATAAAAAAACATTTTTGTTTATTTTGGTTAAACTACAAAATAATAGGAATTACCGTTAAAGTAATTGTTCAAAATGGCCTCCGTTAACTTCCATACAGTAATACAGACGACTTTGAAAGAGTTCACAAACATTTGCGAGAACTTGCGGTGTCAATTGTCGACATTCTTCTATTATTCTCTATCTAAGATCTTCAATGATGGCTGGGTGTGTTGCATACACTTTGGATTTCAAATGCCCCATAAGAAATAATCCAACGGAGACAGGTCGGGTGATCTAGTCGGCCATTCGATGGAACCACGTCTTCGAATCCATCGTTCAGGAAACCGATCGTTCAACAATTCTCGAATGGGAACCACATAGCCAGGAGGTGCACCATCTTGCTGGAAAACTAGTTTATTTTCAAGCTTTTCGTCATTTTCCAGTAGTGCGCGGATCAACAGCGGTATCAAAAAGTTCAAGATAAGTAGCACCAGTCAAATTACCGCCAACACTCATCGCAGAAGTAAATATTGTACAAGTTCAAGTTATTTAATAGATTATTAGACATAATTTCGCAAAACTGTAGTCTTCGATCATCGTCGTCTTCGTTTAGTTCTTGAACAAGTTTTGGGTGAAATTGATGCTTTTTTTAAATTCTCCATACACTACTTGTTGAAACCCCTCAGAGAAAGTTGATTTAAAAACTGATTGTTATCCATTGCAACGTGTCCCAAAACAGCAACTTCAACAGGTTCATTAATAATTCGTCTTTCTGGTTGATGATTTTTGTTTGCCACTGATACAGTTTTCATGAATGCATCAACTTTGAAACATATTGATGACCAATCAATTTATCGGGATGCATTTCATTGAAAGCACGCGCTGCAGCTCGTGCGCAGTCGTTATTTTTTAAATAGAAACGCACAATCTCGATTCTTTCGACAGTCGTGTACACCATGTTGACACTTTTAATTGAAAATGAACTGGAAGTTGACCGACTGAGGTAAAAGCAGAAGGTGGAAAGAAGTATCGGTATTTGTTATCAGTAGTTTAATCAAAACAAACAGAAAGTTTCTTAATTTTTTTATCCCTCAATTTCACGTGAATATACAAAATGAATAGTAGAATGCATTCCCTATGAAATAATCTTTGCAACGATGTGCCACATATGGTATGGTGCCATTTGAAAATTTAGAGGGGGTGACTGTGACGGCTAAGAGGTTGATGGCAGAAATACGGATTTTATTTAAAAAGATATCTCCTTTGTTATCTTTGTTGACCTGTCTTGGCAATTTTCAACAAAAAGATAGTTTTAAAAGATACTAAGGGTGACTACTTTTTGTTGAAAAACCATATATAATAGGAAAACATCTCCGACACAATTTTTTTTATTTAATAAATATAATTCTTAAAATTGAAGAAAGGTACTAAAAACTGAAAGAGAACAAAATCATAACATACTTAAACACAGGATTTCAATTATGACAATAAATTTTGCCATTTAGTGTTGCTGGTTTCCTATTCTCTAAATGTCAAACGTGCGAAATAAATAACTTCCCGGCGGATGAGCCATATAGCCGGCGATAAATAAATATGGATTTAATATAGTTTTGAAAACAAATTTTTTTGCTTTAGGTATAAATAAGTGGACATTTTTTGAAGATTGATTCCATTAATTCTCATTTTTCTCTAGCCCCTCTTGAAATATTTGTAATTAGTTATAGTTAACCCTGTGTACAGGCTGATTCACAGCGAAGTTTTCATGGTTGTAGTGATTAATATTTTCTGAAAATTTGACACCCTGTATAATCGAATATGCCATTTTCAATCAAAATATTTTCAAAAAGCTGTCACTTCCAGTTATACCCAAGTCGTCATCAGCTTCATTATTTTAAATAAAATGATATAATTTTTATTACATTTATGGATTATCCACGTTATTTTAATGATACATTCTTAAGATATTCCTAATACTAATTTCTATATCCAATCTTTTAGAAAATACAATATTTCGGAAAATAATCATTTTTTGCTTTGTTTGAATGAATGTTATGGAAGTTAAAGTAAATATTTAAACAAAATAATCACACAACCATGAAAACTTCTAATGGTCTATCACCGTGAATGAGCCTGTATGTCTCTGTATCCTGTAACTTTTGTATTATGTATACATTTTCAACAAGTAAACAAAATTGCACATAGTACTGATTTTTTACATGGTAAGTATGTATATGAAATACGTATGCAGCATGATGTACCTAATTTGTATTAGAAATGGTAAATGCCCATAACACAGGTAATGTAAATTATCACAATCCTTTAATAGATTTCATTTTACAACACGCAAAACATTTCACATATACAGTATGCGCCAAAAGTATGGAATAAATTCAATAAAAACGAAACAATTATTTTTTGGGAAAAATCCTCGAACAGGTCGATTTTTAATTTAAAAAATACATATTTTAGCGTAAAATGCGATTTTCAAATGTCATTTGTTTTCGAGTAATGACGTCATCGATTTTTTTTAAATGGCAACACCATATTTTTTTCCTTGATTCTGAAAGATCGTTTAATTCTCTATCAGACAGTACTAAAATTTTAGTAAATGACGATTGAATGTTAGAAAACGTAAATTTTATCCATAAAAAAGTAACAATTCTGAGGTATGTAAAATAAAATACAATTGATTAAATTTTATACTTAAATTAAATGTTCGAATTGCCATCCACCAACAAGTCTGTGAAGAAATTCTTCTTGCACATTATGAATGATTTCTGGGGTAACTCTGCGTATTTCGTCCCGAATTTCTTCACAGACTTGCGCATTGTCAAGAAGTTGGTGGATGGCAATTCGAACATTTAATTTAAGTATAAAATTTAATCAATTGTATTTTATTTTACATACCTCAGAATTGTTACTTTATTATGGATAAAATTTACGTTTTCTAACATTCAATCGTCATTTACTCGAAAACTTTCCTATGTAAGAGGGCAAAATTTTAGTACTGTCTGATAAAGAATTAAACGATCTTTCAGAATCAAGGAAAAAAATATGGAGTTGCCATTTAAAAAAAAGTCGATGACGTCATTACTCGAAAACAAATGACATTTGAAAATCGCATTTTACGCTAAAATATGTATTTTTTAAATTAAAAATCGACCTGTTCGAGTATTTTTCCCAAAAAATAATTGTTTCGTTTTTATTGAATTTATTCCATACTTTTGGCGCATACTGTATTGTAAAAATCCGCAGTCTTATTCAATAAACAAATCATAGTTTTTCTAGACACAAAAAACGCTCACTCATTGACAATTTTCCTAACTTTTGAGTAGAAATTTCATTAAATCCTTATTGGTGAGTGAAACAACTAAGAACTAATGTCAAAAGTTGAAAGTAGATTTCATTACAAATACGTCAGCAGTTCAAAAGAAATTGCAAAATTAATTTTAAAGTGTCATTATTATTGCAAACGATTGTACCTACATAGTATTGTACAACTTTATGTTACACGGTTTTAGAATTATTTTCCCAATTTTAATAATAAATAATAGATAAAGAGATTAATTAATGGAGACGTCACTACTAGATAAACTCAGAAATACCTAAAAAATATAATGTAGCCTGATAATTAATCTAGATATGTTTATTTATGATTCCCTTCTTCAAAATTCTATTATAATGTGTATACCTAAGTAATATTCATGAATGGAATGTTAGTCTCCAGTATTTCCTACTAAAATTTAAAATCAGAATAGTTAGGTTCTAATATAAAAGTCTTTATATCACCCCAATAAACTATAATAATATACCAAATGCCATATTTTTAAGTTATATTTATATGATTCAATTTTTTTATTTCCTGTTTATTATTTAAGTATATAAACAGGAAATAAAAAGAAGTAATTTTTTAAAAAGTTCGTAGTAATAATCCTATTAGAAATAAAATATTTATCTATAAAAAAATAGTCATATTAAAGGTAGGTATGGTATAACCAATATGTAATGTTTTTATTGGTTACACCTCTATATCAAGAAGATAATGCATTTTTGCATACCATTGGTTATTGTTACTATGTCAGATCACATTTTCATTATGACAATATTACGGTTATCCCCAAAAAAATCACCGTTCATCTTTACAAATTAAAATTCATAACTTGGTTTAAAAAACCCTGTCCTATAAATGTTCTCTAATTACCTATTGGTGATATAATAAATGCCATAACCAGTGACTGATACTAAGTGATCACATTACTACGTTTTATCAGTAGGTATACGTAATCATTAAATTTTATCAAAATTTGCTACATACTTGTAAAATCCTTGATGCCATGGAAGGTAACTTAAAACGACAATTGCAGTTTCTGATTTAGGATCATGTCTACAAAAACCAAAAGTCCATTTGGATTCTAAATCCGTAAGCACAAATGAGTAATGCTGAATAACGTCACTAAAAAATATGTTACCCAGTAATTACAAAAAGGAAATTATGAATACATACTTTTCAAACTTGTAAGGATATGCGAATTTGGGTACAGATTTCAAAACCTCCTCATCTTTATACTTCTCAGGATACTGTTGAATTATCCATGGCTCTTTATCATTCGTTGGAGGCACAACTTCACAAAAACATTCAAAGAAATGTTTGACATTTTCCCTAGAAAAATAGAGTGGTGTATTTTGTGCATTTCTTTTAATGATAAATCGACTAGGAATATGAATTTTTCACTCCTAGGCCTAACTAATTGCAGTTACATAGTAAATATTATCAAAGGATCTCACCTTATCCTGGAACCCATCACAATAATACATGGACCTAATTATTATTCCATGACAATACTACACTTAACACAATTTTGTAGTAATTTCTCAGATATAATTACACATATTGAAAACACAACACAAATAACACAACACGCACCACCGTAACTGTATACCGAACTGACAGAAATGAAAAAATAGACAGCAAAATAAGTTGAAATAGGTTAGAAAAAGATGACTGACAATAATGCAAACATTTTGAAGAAATCTTTATTATCGGCAGTTAAGTTAGGTACAGAACAGGATATGATTAATGAGCAATTCAAATAACAGATGAGAAGAAACAATTTAAATAAGATTTTTTATTGATGTCACCACTAAATTAATAATCATGTTATTTTTAGAGCACATCATCTGCAATATTCGTACAGCAGTCAAATATTTGTATAAGAACCTATTGGTGTAGTAGAAAGTTATATGTTTTGTGGTAGAAAGTGTAACTAGTGGAACTGGTAGAAAAACATATACTTTCCCAACTGTACTAGTTCTAGTTCAATGGTTCCCTTAGCATGTGACAACTGACAAGTGACATAAATTAATCATATGATATGTAAATATAACCTAAACATTGACTATAAACTAGTTTTTAATGCTTTTGTGTTAAATGTGATAGCCCTGTACATGTAAAAATGATAATACGACGAGATATATGGCCAAAATGTTTTAAGGATGCCTTTGTCACTGGGTTCGTGTTTGTAATAATTCCTTTAATTTACTATTTTGAACTATTTGTGGTTATGCCAAGATATTACAAACAATGGAGCTTAATATACAATTTTCACTTCCTCATAGGTACTTTCATTTTATACAATTTGTGTGGAAATCTTGTAGCAATTATTATGTGTGATACAAGTATAAAAGGGAGAGTTTTAAGCTCAGAGATGTTACCCAATTGGAGGTTTTGCACGGTATGCGAAACAGTAGCACCACCTAGGTCTTGGCATTGCAGTACGTGTAATGTGTGTATTTTAAAGAGGGATCATCATTGTATGTTTACAAGTTGTTGTATTGGACATGAGAATCACCGTTTCTTTTTAGTGTTTGTGTTTTACATGTTTGCGGCAACAGTGTATGCTTCATATTATAACATTTCTTTCGTTTGGGACTATTTATCATTTGGAACATGGACGTCAATATTTAAACTAATTCTTCCTTTAGCTACATTATTTATGGAATGGACTGAAAGTCAGTTATATATATTTTTTGTTATAATAGTTCTACTGGGAGGAGTGTTCACAGGTGGCCTTTTATGGTTTCATGGTGATTTAATGTTAAAAGGGCTTGTAACCCATGAAAGAAATAAAAAGAGTAAATATGATAATGGACAAAATTTGAATATAAAAGTTGTGTTGGGTGAAAAATGGTATTTTGTTTGGTTGTCACCATGGATTGAAAGCAAGTTACCTTGTGACGGAGTTAACTGGGATAACTTTGTATCTGGAAAAACAAAATAATAAGTTATCCTTTAATGTTTCTGTTTGGTTTAATGTTATTTAACTATACTGTTTTTGCAACAACCTAAAAATATGATGTGATAGATTTCTCACAAAATATTATATTGTATCAATATCAGAAAATACAAAATAATCTATATTGCACAAACCTAATGTTTAAATAGTTTGAACACGGTTTGAACAACTTTTGTCTTTAAAAGTACATTTTGCTACTTAACGATAGAATTAGTTCATAAAAAATATAGTACTGTTTTCCTTGTTTAACTGACCCTTAGTTATCAGACACTTCAAATTAGCTAAACTTTTTCATGTTTTATATTGTGTTAATAAGCCTTGTCTTTGATATGTGTCTTTAATATTGTCTATATTAACCAATTTTTTATTTTATCTGGAACTGGAGTTGGACAAATAGGTTTCACTGTATAATGAAGATATATATTTTTTTGTCATTTATTTTCTCTTTGAAATACGTGTTCAATATACATTTTTTACAAAAATACCAAAATAAAATGTTTTGTACTTATTGCAGTAAAATTATTGAATTATCCCTCATGTCTGTTTTCCTTTTTATTGCTAAATTTTTAATTTATTTTAGTAGTTCCAATATGATTTTATTGATGCTTTAATATTTTCTTTTGCTGATTTTTGTCTAGGGAAGCATGTTTGTTAAAATCATAATCAAAATTTGAAAAATACAGATATATCTACATTTACTTAATTATGCAGCTAGATTGATCTAAAACTTAAGAAAGCCATGGTTCATTATGATTTTTTCAATTGGGCTAAAATTTTTAAATGAAACCTTAGTTTGTAATACCTAAAGAGAAACTTTATTGGACCTACATAATTAAAATTAGCACCTTAATAATTAACCAATGTCAACAAATTTCCATATTATACTGGGTGTATACATTGAAATGGCACTATTCATGTTAATTATTCATATACCTAGTTGATGATTAACTTATATAGATTGTATATTGTATTGTTTACACCATATAATAGAGGATAGTTAAAAATATTGATGTAATTTATAGGAATACTTTTTCCAAAATACAAATGATTTATTTTATAAGTAAATTACATTGTTAATATGTTACAAAGCTATAGTGTCAGAATGGTTTACATTGGGACTTAACAATCTAGATGAAAATAAAAATATTTACACTTAAAAATACAGACAACATTATTACATTCTCTTTGAGTGATATACAAATATAAAATTAGGTAAATTATTAAATTGACTCCTCTTTGTTACACTGGAGAATTGCCTACTGAATACTTGAAGGTAACTTACTAAATATTTATGTAATCTTAATATATTTTCTTTTTCTTACACAAAAATCACATTTGTTGCACTGACTTTACTATTTAATTTAAAACCTATTTTTAATTTATATTAAAATACTGCTTCTTCTTGTCCATTGCGACCATTGGCCGGTGCAGATCTCATTTGAAGGACTTGGATAAGACTAGCCTTTTCTCTTTCCAGGGCAGATATTCGTTCGCTTTTCTTACTGACTTCCTGTAAAGTAAAAAAAAAATCATTTTAGGAAAAAACATCTTTTTTCAACAGCTTTCAATACTGTACATAAGTTGTAAGTGTTCTTTTAAATACGCCAATGATTGCATTTGTAAAGTGAACGAGGTGAATGTATATAATAATTAATTAGGTATAATAATTTATTTTTAGAAAAAATAATTTCAACTTTGACGCCCTTTATCTTTTTTCTCACCAATAAAGGTATATTTAGCTAGACCTTCATATTTTGTCCCTAAGATGTCGCTCTTGCTCTATGGCCCATTACACAGGTCCACAAAAAAAAAGTGGTGTGTGCTGAAGGTCATTATATTTTTTCCATGTATTTTTTCCCGCTGAACACGAATCTGAAGTCAAAATGGGAGGTCGCACAGCAAATTTTAGAGAAAACCCATAAAAACGATAAAAAATCGCATCAAGAGTTTACACAGGTCCACAAAAAAAAGTCATGTGTGCTGGGAGTTAGACTATATTTTTTTTATATTAAAATTGGGGCTTACACAGCAAATATTTGAGAAAACCTAAAAAATGGATAAAAATCACTTTCTCGTAATTTATTCTATATGATACTCTCTAAAACTGAAACAATGAGAAATGTTCATCAAGTTGTTTTTTGGTATTCATAAAGGACTTGGACGACGCTAAATTACGGTACATGGTAAATTTAAAGATATTATACCAAACGTTTTATTTAAACAGCTTTAACTTTTTTATTTCCAATGGTATGTATTTATTCGCTCTGTATTGTGTATATTGAAAATGCCTTTTAGTTGCATGCGCCCCAAGGACTTTGCCATGTTATAAAATTTTTAAATATTTCGGATCAGTACTTTACCACATAACGATCGAGGGAGTTGCTGGTGGGCCACCCTGTATAAATTGTTAAAAGTAATGAGTTGTAAACATTTTATCTGTGAAATCATAAAATAGCAATTCTGATAATTTCGCGGTATTTAAAAGATTTGTATAGTAACAATAATTATACAAAATGAAAATAAAACTGTCTAACTGTAGCTATCTGTACTTTCACAGCATAAAGACTACAACCATAAACAAAAGTTCCTTGTTTGTGGATCAAACCTTCTAGCTTACGAAAAACAGCAACAAAGGTGCTCATATGCTTCGAGAAATAATAAGGTAAGTTAAATACCCAACTTAAGGAAATTAGGTTTGTTTTAGCAGCAGTTGAAAACTGTTTGGAAACTATCAGAAATGTCCGTCCAACTATTTATTGCGTCAAATTCAATAGTAACGCGTTCTCAACTTAACTGGTCGAATATTTCTGACAGTTTCCAAACCGTTTTCAACTGCTGCAAAAACAAGCCTATTAATTGACAGTTGTAGCGTTTGCAGGGCCCAATGCGAAATAAACTACGGGTTTGATTTTTAAAAACTTAAATTTTATATTTATATATAATTTTCTTGCTTTCCTAGCTGCAAAAGTATCAGTCACTTTATAATATTGAAATTTTAAGAAAAATGTATTTTCATGAAAATTATGAAAGACCTTATAAAAGAAAATATTTTACACATTATATGTTGCAATACAGGGTTTACGGTAATGATACATCAATATTCCGAGGGCTGATTCTATACGAAAAATTAATGTCACAGAACCCTAACATTATTTCGAAAACTCAAAATTAGCGGAATGAAGCCTTATGGACGCAAAATTTGCGAATATTTTCGCGAATTTCGCTGATTTAAGTTATTAATGGCGGTAATGTGACAATTTTTCACGAATTTCGCAAAAATTATCGCTATTTTGATCATTATATGGGGTTAGTAAGTTTAAATTGAGCTTCTGACGATCTACCATGACAGTCAATAACGGTTTTATGATAAAAATGACGAGGAAAATATTGCAGTTAGAATAACGCGCTAAAAGATGAAATGTTTTCCTCCATTAAATAATTCGCGGAAATTTTCACTTTACAGGGCGTTAACATTTTTTTTTACGTGTACAAAATTTAAAAAATCTGTAGACTCACAAAAGAGTTATTAGAAGAAATTCATAAAAAAAATGTTTTTGATGCCCTGCAACTCCGCTAATTTAGAGTTTTCGAAAAAATGTTATAGAACTTTGTGACATCGTCATTTTTCGTCTGTGTGAAGAATCGCCCCCCGGAATATAAACGCATCATTTTCGGACACCCTGTATATGTTGCAATCCTTTTATTTCAAGATTTCAGTAGAAGCTGAAAATTTTTGACATAGAAATCATTTACTAAAAAACAATATGGGTTCCATGTTTCAATATGAAAATAAACGAGTCTTTCCTACGATGTGCATGACCTTTACATTATTTTGATTTGAAAAAACTCCTTTCGGGTGAAGCGATCTTTATTGTCAGCGTCAAGGTTAGCAATATTCGAAGATATTGTTGGCAATTTTTTGGAACTAATAGAAAAGACCTTACTTAATGTCTTGATTAATTTAATTACATCTGAATCTTGAATCATCTATTTCAAAATAATGTGGAGATCTTTACAGCCCGAGGTAGAAAACGTGGCGTACTCCTATTATATTGCGTTACTTATGAAAATGATAGTACAATCATTTGTTCATATCCATCAGCGCGCCGCTGTTCAAAACACAACGAAACATGTGCCAAAATTTTGTTGCAAAGAAACTACATTTTTGAATGAGATCAACGAATTTTGAAATGTGTACACTGCGCTCTAAATTCGTATTTGCTCAGACCCTATCGGGAAACCGTAATGAGCCACTGAATGTTTACCAATTTTAAAATTAGCTTTATTAGCTAATTTAAATATTAACACTGCCATTTAGATTAATTAGTTACCTCCGTTAGAAGTCGATTTTGTTGTTTTAACCGGTCGCTTAAATCCTGCGGTTGATGTGTTTGGGGGTAGTGGTGTACAGCTAAGTTCATGTGAAGTGGTAATCCTCCTCTTTCCCAACTCTCTGTGAGGGCAGCAAGATGCCTGTTCACTTCTAGAACTCTGGCTCTTTGCAGCTCCAGCCTTTCTTGTTGAGCCTCAGACCAATGCTCCTAAAACATTTAGATGATAATGTTACATTTGGGTATATCCAGTAAGTGCAATTTTAAAAATTACGGTTCTGTAGTGCATTGTAACAATAATTTATCTCCTGTATAGCTTTCTACACGAGTTTTCTAAACAATGACAGGCAGGTCAAATTTATTTTGGATCTCGAAGATCAAATGAGTTTAACAACTAACTATGGGTAGTATTTCACCTCTTATCTTATCAACTTATTGAGAAATACATAATTTTTTTGTACTACTCTTAAGGTAGTCGTTCATTAAAGGGCGCCGTAATAGTGTTTTCTACAAATAATACAAATAATTTTAGACATTTAAGAACTGAATAATAGAGAGTTTAGCAAATAACAGGAATGTTATCTCATGCCAAAGGTACCGAAGTGAAACGAAAATATAACGACAGAAAGAGGTCTAACCAACAAATTTTTAGGAATAGAAATCATTCAAAATAAGTATTATTTTAAAGTTAACTGTAGATGTAAATATTTTAATAACATAAACTTACAGTTCTGCATAAAAGATTATTCACTTTTGATTATAAAGTATATTGTATGTGAAAATCGTTGTTAAAATGTGGGGTTAGAATAGCAAAATAGTGTGTACCTTACAAACGCTTTTTAAAAGTTAATATTTTATTTGAGGAGAAATAGTAAAAGTGGACAAACAAAACATTAATCATTTTATTTTTGGCATTACTTTTGTTCTACGTGTTTTATTTTTCGAGATTTCCGTAACTAAAAACTCCACGAAGGTGATCATTTTACCTTTAACAGCATAGCATTTGGACTACAACTCATCTCACCAATGCTGTTATAAAGACATATAAAATATATTTTCATCGCCATCAATGCCGGTTTTGAAGAACATGGCATATACTGGACAAGGTGCGTTGGTATATCGACTGAAGGTGCCAAGACCATGACAGGAAGGATATCTGGACTAATTACCAGGATTAAAAATGTTGCTCCAGAGGCCAAAATCATTGTGCATTGCACAGAGAAGTACTGGCGTGCAAAAATGCATGAAGATTTGAAAACAGCACTGTCATAGATCGTAAAACTAATAAATTACATAAAAACACGTCCGCTCAATTCGAGACGTTTGGTATTATTATGCCGAGACATGGGTAGTGAACATGTCTCATTACTGTTACACTATGAAGTGCGTTGGTGTCAAAAGGATATTTGCTCGGTTTGTCGAACATCGTCACGAATTTTTTAAAGATAGTGACCACTCTCAAGTGCAGATTTGAAGATGAAACCTGGCTTAAGAGAGTAGCATACTTAGTCTGCATGAATTTGTTACGAAGAATGCTTTATCAGCGGATGGCCAAATAAATCTTAAAATTCATATTCATCATTCTTCCTTCTCAGCTCTCCGACGAACTGCAAAGGTATTTTCCAGATATCGGCAATGCTGAAAACTGGATTCGAAATCCATTTATAGTCACAACCGAAAACATTAATGCTGGTTTGAGCATTAAGCAACAGCAATCACTGCTGGAAATATCCACAGATTAAACTCTTGAAGCTGATTTTAAAAATAGGTATGTCTTTAATTGATTTTTGGGCAGCAAGACAAGAGAAATATAATTAACAAAATCTCACGTGAAGCGGTATATTTCCTTTTGCCCTTCATGACAACTTACTTATGAGAGAGTGGGTTTTGACACCTTTTTATGATAAAAAGGGAATACAGATATCGACTTGATCTTGAATCAGAATTATGATTCAAATTGATCAAAATTGCTCATAAAACAGACTCAATTTGTGACAGAAAACAAACTCACCCATCACATTAAAACAACATATTGCTTTCTGTGACTGTATTATTATTTATTTTAAATAAAAATCCTGGCTCTGTTATAAAGCTAGATTTTTCTTAACAGGGGTTCGTAGTCATCTGAGAAACTTAATAGGGCAAGAGGTAATAAGTTTGAAAATATGCAAATATGCTGTGCTGTCAAATTGGTGACAACCTTTAAATTTTGTCGTACCTACTGTGCAAAATATCGACGATGCGAATACATAAATTATTCTAAAAATTACTGAAAAAATAGAACTCAGTAGAGGGATTAATAAAAAAGTAACTGCAATATTAGAATATAATGACGGTTTTTATACTAGTGAAAATTTTTGAGAGCATTTTGCAACACTCATTTTTCACAAGGTAACATTTAATACAAAATTGTTTCCAATAAGAAATGTTTTTATAAGTTCATTTCTGTTCAATTGATTTTTCTTGTTAGAAATTAAATGTACCGAGTACTTTTTTCACAAAAAAGAAGCAAACTAAGTGAAAGTGTTCTTCTTTCTCGCTCTTCTTCTTTTCGAACAAATTTATATTTACGGGTGTGCCAGTTCAGGCAAAGTTATATATTTATTAAGATCATGCAAAATTTAAACGTTTTTAAGTTTCAATTAGTCCATAACGAGGCCCGCAAATTAAGAATATTGTTTTAATTATATCTGATCTCGTATTTAATTGCGACCTTAACGTGGTTTTTAAACCAATTTATAAAATGGGGTCAACACACAAAGTTTACGATATGTCTAAAATTGCTTCCCTTTCTAAAAACAATAATCATATGTAGTAAGTAATATGTGCCGTGTGCTGGTTATTTTAATTATCACGTACCTACTTGAACGAAATTAACAATACCTATACAGATTGGTTTAAAATTTTTCAGGACAGCAACAATCTGACAAATTTTCTAGGCTTTTATTTAACTTTATTATACGAATACGTCGAGACACGCGGTACTTAGATATTCATTGTTTTAATACTTTGAATCATGGGCGCCCGCAGGGGGAGCAGTAGGTAAGGTTTAAAAGATGAAAGTTATTTGGAATTTCTGCAAAAAACTCCCTGATTTAATCGAAGATGTAACTTGAGTGAAGTTAGCCATAAAAGTTATCCATAAAATATTAAATTCTTCGGAACCACCCTCTTGCACCTACACAACATTTAATTAGTTTAAAGTAACAAAATGTACTTCACCTTAGCTACTAAGGTATATATTTAACAAAGAAAAATAATCTGAGCGCTCGCTGTTACCAGATCTGGAGTAACGCTGAAATGACAAGATTTTTACCGCCGCTATTGTCCCCGGACAAGCCATTCTAAGGTCATATAATGGTAGAAACACTTAATTTTATACCCCTGATCAAAAAAAAACTCCAAGAAATTACAAGGGGGGTCATCTACAGACTTAGATGCAGACACAGACACTTACTCTGTGTCGGTTCTTATTCGGAGCACCCTGTGTATACATAGGTATTCAAATACAGAATATAAATAGCGAGTGTTTATGTCGCCGCTAAATATTTTATCTATCAAAATATTCATAACGTACGTTTTCCATTTTGGCTCCCACTGAGAAATTTTTCTGTGGGCGCTCATGGTTTGAATTTCAAAAAACTAGAGCTAATGCCAAATGTTAAATGAATGAGGAAAACGCTTCTTCGTTTATGACGTGTTACTTTCTGTATTAATAACGCTAATATTATCTAGGTAAGGGTTTAGCACGTTTTTTAAGCTGAAGATATAAATTGTATGACTACTACTTTTCTATAACTTATAAATTAATCAATATATTCATTTTTATATGTTCGCTGCGCTTTTAAATGGCTTAATAGAAGTGTCTTTTATTACATCATATCTTTAAATTTCTCAAACTTAATAAGGTTACATTCACTTCACGATTATGGCTTCTTGATTTTAATGTAAAAGTAACGTTCAGTTTGAGACTGAAGTCTTTTACTGGTTCATGTTGTTTTTACTATCTAGTATACATTTTAATTAAAAAATGGACTCTTGAGTTCTATTTTTTAATAAATTAGATATTCAAGACTGGTCAAGGACTTAATACAGTAGTAGTACATATTTCAGGGTATTCGGAATATGAGTGTAATACTGAAAAGACATGTATATTTGACCAAAAGCAACAAAAAACTTTTATTTTGGGGCCTACCGCTCTACCTGCAAGGTTGAACGACCAACATTATTTGGAATTCCTTCGGCAAGAACTTCCTGAGGCTCTCGAAGAAGTACCCTTAATATTAAGACAAAAATGTATTTCATGCACGATGGTGCCACTGCTCATTTCAGCCATTTGGTGAGATATTATTTAAATCGAGCATTCCCAAATCGTTGGATTGGTCGAGATAGTGACTTGGTCTTTTCGCTGTGTACATAACTAAGATTTTAGCGAGAGAAAAAAATCCAAACCTTTACTGAGAAACAATAGAAATACAGAGAAATCGAAATAATTTCAACCAAGTCTGGCTGAACTATGTATGTACAATCGTTTGAAATAATAATGCCACTCTTTATAATAAATTTTACGATTTCTTTTGAACTGCTGACGTATTTGTAATGAAATCACTTTCAACTTTTAACATTAGTTCTTAGTTGTTTCACCACCAATAGATATTTAATGAAATTTTTACTCAGTACTTCCAGAAGTTCAAAAACTGTTTTCAGGGAGTGTCATAATTATTGCAAAAACACAATTCATACATAAAAATCAAGAATCGGAACGTCACAGGTTAGTAATTTCGAACCGTGCACCAGAACATCGTGGACTAGTGCACAATATTAAACATAAATACCGACTAGAAGATTCTAGATTTAGGTTACTTCTGGAGAAGAGGGCGATATGTCTTTCGAGACTTCAAGAAGCATAACCCCAATGACGTGGCAACTAGCCCCGAACTTGTTCAACCATTGACAACTTTCCAGTTGTCAAACTGCAAACCAAACGAAGACTTTCAATTCAATTACCCAAAAATTATTGTTTAAAACTTATTTCGTATTTCATCACTTTTGAAGAATACTAGAAAGCTCTTGAAAATTGTTACAGGAGAGAAATGAAACTTGTTGCCTTGTTTATTTTAACGACGCGAGCAATTAGTGATTTAAAATTTTTTTTGTGAATCAATGGTTTCTATATTATCCACATTATGTATGATATGTTGCGAAACCAGATTCCTAAGGTTATATTTCATTAGACACTGACTTTTGGTGAATACTGGTCTGGTGGTAAGTTGGTCTTAAATTATAGAAAATATTACTTAATATTGCTAGTAATTTATCAAAAAGATGAAGATTAATTCAATTAAAGTTTGCAAATTTAAGGCAATCTGGAAAATAATGCTTGTGTTCATGATCAGTGTGAGTAATATCTGTTCCACATTTGATATACAGAATTTTCTAAGCAACTTTTACACAAATCACTGGCAACCGATTTATCTCCCTTAGGAAGTACTCGTAATGGCTACTTAATTTTGTTCAACGACATGGAAAATTTAAACTGTAATGCGATATGTACCAGCGGTTTCCTTTAATTAGAGAGACTCGCTAAACCGTAAAAAATCCACCATGAAGAACAAAAAGAATGGGGGGGCTCTTAGACAATAGGAATAGATTCCATCGGATTCATTGATTTAGAAATGATAACGTCAGTGTAGAACAAGGCATGCTTTTCACAATAATTTATGGGCAAATGCATGCAGATCAGATGCAAACGTTAAATACTAATAGTAAGTTGCTGTAGTAAATTGAGTGATGTAAAAAATATACAATAAATAATCTGTAATACTTAAAAGTTTCCAATTTAGCAGTTCAAATTTCATTTGATCTACATATTTCAATTGCAGTGGATTTTGTTAGTAATTTGGCTAATTAATGCTTAAAAAATAACTGTGCGACACATGGTAAACCCACAGAATCTTTTTTAAATAATTAATTTTTTTTTTGCGTTAAACCGTTACTTCATTATGTTTCATATAATGTTCTTAAATTATTTACGGAAATTTTTTTGGGATCATGTATACCTAATTTGAAAATTATCAGCAAGTATGACATAATAGGTGAGGACTGATGATGACAGCTCTAAACCAGTATACAGGGTACAACTTAAAAGTTTCAAATGCAACTACCCCACTTGTGGCACATCATTTTAAAGCCCTTTTCATTGCGAATACAGTGACGTACCGTTTTTAGAAATCGGTTGAGATTTGACAGAATTATTGGTTACAAACGAAAAGATGACAAACCAACTTACGCGTAGTAATTTCTACACAAATGCCCACCACTAATAAGTTTTTCATCTACTACACATGACCGCATTACCTAATTGTTATTGATGTGTCTATCAGTTTACGAAAAAGTCAGAAATGAAATAAAAAAGCTGTAGCAAATAATAAATCAGATTTATTTGATGAATTGCTCAAAATGACCCCCGTTAACTTCCAAACAATAATACAGTCTGTTTTCAAATTCTGTTCGAACATTATTAAAGACATCCGCAGTTATTAATCGGCATTCTTCTACAATTCTCTGACGTAGCACTTGCAATGTTTCCGGCTGAGTGGCGTACACTCGTGATTTTAAATGACCCCACAGAAAAATTCCAAAGGGGACAGATCCGAGATCTTGGTGGCCATTCGACGGAACCTCTTCTGCCAATCCAATGCCCCGGAAAATGGTCATCCAAAAATTGTCGCACAGCAGCAGCATAGTGCGGGGGCGCACCATCTTGTTGGAAGGTTATTTCATTTTCTAGTAAGTTGTCGTCACTTTCTAAAATCTCTGTTATCCTAGGATAAATTGTACTTTCCAATAATTCTAGATAGGTGTTTCCATCGAGATTACCTTGGATGAAAAATGGTCCAACAAGATGGTCGCCCAAAATGCCTGCCCAAACATTCAATTTTTGAGGTGTCTGAGTATGAAATTCCCTGATTAAATGCGGATTAGTATCACTCCAATAACGACAATGGTGTCTATTCACTTCGCCATTCTTCAACATATATATGCATTAGTCTGAGTAACATGTATTGTAGAGAAGATTTGTATTCTGTAGAAGTTGTTCACTAAAGTATTCGAAAAATTGGTTATGTCTATCAAAGTCATCTTCATGTAGCTCTTGAACCAGCGTCATCTTAATTGGATGAAACTTGTGTTTTTCAAAATTTGATGAACACTGGAACGGGATACGCCAGAAGCTTGAGACACAGTTGTAATCGATTGCTTATTATTCATCTGTACATGACTCAAAACTGCCACTTCTACTGCTTCATTTCGAACCGGCCCAATTACTTCACGTTTCTTGTTTAAAAGCGAACCTGTTGCAACAAATTTGTCAATCAAGTGTTTAACGTACTGGTGGTTTACATTTTTTTCAGGATGATTGGCATTAAAAATTCGTGCTGTAGCTTTAGCGCAATCGTGATTTCGATAATAAATTGCAACAATTTCTACTCTTTCCGCGATAGAATAAACCATTTCGAACACACGTTAATACTTTCAATAACGGCTTTCTAACGATTTCTTGGTCACAAACAAAAAACACCGACTTTTGTAGTACTGATTTTTTGTTATTTCGGAAAAGGTCTGAATTCCTATAAACTTAAGTATCTTCTACTAATAACTATTTTAGTATCTAGGTTTATTTGCTTCAGCTTTTTTATTTCATTTCTGACTTTTTTGTAAACTGATGGACAAATCAATAACAATTAGGTAATGCGGTCATCCCAACTAGCAAAATGGAACTTTAAAAGAAGCGAATTATTTTATAACGATCGAATTGCGTTGTTTAATGAACAGTTTGGTTTTATAGAGCAAATAATTGCCATAACTGAAGAAAGTTCCTGAAGAAAGTAATTGTATAAAATTGTTTTATAATAGTTTTTACAACGTGTTTTATAGAACTAATAATTTTCAGTTCTTTAAAATTGTTATAAAAGTATTATACGTTATACAACATTTAAAAAAATTATATATAAGGATTATAAACATATTGTGAAGGAGTTGTATACTTAGGCAAATGACTTTTAATTATAATCTTATAAAATAGTTGTATAAACGTGTTTTATTAAGGATATATAAGGAAATTAATAAAATTATTTTTTAGCCCCGAAATGCGTTTATTTATAAAATAGTTTTATAGTTGTGTTTTTATAAATCTGTTATAGAACAAAATTGTGACTAGAGAAAACATAGTTATTGTATATACCGCGTAATAAAATTCCAAACCTAACCTTAATTTTTGAACTCCTAAGGTATAGTGTATTACCAAGCACTAATCAAGAAAGAATACAAACAAATTCTTGAATAGGTACTTAGCTAATACCTAACAATATTAATATAGGTAAGGGTAGTATTATAATATTTTAAATTTCAATTTTTTTTTATAAAACTTGGCAACTTCTTGCGATGCAAACATTATCTACTTGCGCACACACATTTTTAAATATAACTATACTATTTTATCGTATAAAGTTCTAATTTACACTAAAATATTTTGTTATGATTTTATGTGGAATAAAATCATTGTATTATAAGTCGCCATTTTTAAATGAATATTTGTTAGATCAGCGACTGCCGCCATTATGGAAAATTAGTTGAAAGCCTTATTAAAATTATATCTAAAAAGCAATTTTGCTATTTTTGGAAGACTATTTTATAACAAGATCGTTAAATATAATTACCCAACGATATTATAAATTAAAGGAAGCATAATTTTAATATTTTTAAATTTATTTTTATAATTTTAAAGCAAATGTGGTCTAAACTAAAGCGCATAATTTTTTTTGTCACAAACATATATATAGTTTATCAATAAAATTTGCGGCGCAATAAAATTTTCGTTGTTGAAACACTGATTGTTGACATGATAATATTGTAAGTATTATACCTATCTACCATTTACACAAATGATCGCCATTGAGTGACCCTGTTTTTAAATATAAGTACAAATAATTATGAATCTGCGTTATACACCAATCTTAAAATGATTTGGTTCTAATATTCTTCATTAAAAAATATAATGTTTCTTTAAATACTACCAAAATACAGCCTACAAAACGTTTTTATAGTTGCTGTATAAAATTGTTTTAAAAGTGTTGTATACATTTTTTATAGAACTGTTACATTACCAAAGTGTTTTATAAAAGTGGGCCCTTTTCGATTCTATAAGTATCGTATAAAGGCATTTAACTACGTTATATGAATTTGAAGCTCCTATAATATTTATATTATAGCAATTTATACAACCTTTATAAAATTTATTTTGCTAGTTGGGATGTGTAGTACTGTAGTAGATGAAAAACTTATTAGTGATGGGCATTTGTGTAGAAATTACTACGCGTAAGTTGGTTTGTCATCTTTTCGTTTGTAACCAATAATTCTGTCAAATCTCAACTGATTTCTAAAAACGGTACGTCACTGTATTCGCAATGAAAAGGGCTTTAAAATGATGTGCCACAAGTGGGGTAGTTGCATTTGAAATTTTTAAGTTGGGGTTGCTAGGCATTAGGAGGATGAACATATCGAGTTGGCTTGACTGTCAAAAAGCTCCCCCCAAGAACAAAAATCGACGGGTCTCGGCGAATTTTGAAATATTATTCGGTTTTCCAATTATAGGGGGGGTCAAATTTTCGTTGGGATACCCTGTATGTCAAGTAGCATCCCGCGTACTTATGTCTTCCTGTCGGCTATGACGGTCTAAGGCTTACTGATGAGAGTTAACAAGCCAAAACAGTGATTTGCCGTAGGAGATCTAGTTCACTGATCGCGTTACCGAATATAGCGATTGCAGGTTTGTAGTGGGACATTACCTATATGACCCAACCAACCCAACCCATGGAGGTCGAATATAATAATAATAATAACAATAATAATAATTGCTATGACCTTCAAATTTATTTGAGGTCGTTCGTGACATCATCAATAAGGTCATTCAAGGTCGAGTGGTGAGGGTAGACTTAAAATAGGCAAAAACATCCTACAAGTGTAACCACAGATACAACGTAACGAAACTTGACATAATATGAGTTTGTTGTTGATTGTTAATTTTTTTTCTTCTGCCATGGATTTCCAGCTTTTGAACTTCAGTAAGAACCTACATACTTGATTATAAATAAGAAGTACATAAATTGAGACTCTAATTGTTCTCATTGTTCAATTTACACACATAAGTTATTATATACAGATTCGGAAATTGCGGATCTTTACAGAGAAAGTAGAAATTGCCGCTTCATCCCAGGGAAGATACGAAGTTTAAGAGGCGCGGCGACGTGCATTGGTCTAGCATTCCCCACTACTACGGTAATCGGTTCCGTATCGCCAACGCCAATTCGCCATTGCAAATCTAACTGTCCGGTCAACTGATGCCAGTGTTGTCAGGTCTCATGCTTTTGCATGAGATCTCATGCATTCCGAGGAAATCTCATGCTCTCATATTTTGATTACAAAATCTCCTGCTTTTTAATAGACACAAAAAGAAATAATAAAATTATTAAAATTACTCTTTGAAATCTACCAAAAAAAAGACCTAACGAGAAATAAAGGCAAAATCGAGGGCAAAATTGAATAGATAGAGGTAGGTATCTACAATATTTGGTTACTTGAAATGTCCTTTATTGTAGATTGCTCTCTTAATAATTAGCAATGAATACATACACGGGTATATTAGTATGGATATGCGGTGTGTGTGCTGTATTCACGCTGTATTGCAGTGATTCTTAACTCTATTCCGTAAGGGTACCTACATTTTCTGGAAACAACAGATTTTACGACCCGTGAGTCACCCTGCGTCACGTCAACTGCGCCTCAACGTTCACCCGGCCTAACAATAAAATAAATTAGAAAGGTTACGTGGTTAATAACTTTTAAGTAAGTACCTGTAAGTACCTACTTACAATGTAATATTACGATAAAATAGCATAACATAATGCTTTTTAATGAAATAAAAATGGCATTACAAAAGTAATTAAAAATTAAGCTGTGTCAAGAGGTGTTTTTTGATAAATTAAGCCGTCTCATGCTTTTTCTCCAAACCTCATGCTTCTTTGAAATTATTCTCATGCACTGAATTTTTCCCACCTGGCAACACTGCTTGATGCGAACACGCTGTGGTGGAAGTATGCGTGTAGCATGACACAAATACACGCAAGCGGCAAAACACAATTCACCATCAAGAAGATCCTCACTTTACAAATCTGTATACATATGTTATAATTTTGTTACCTTCTGTTCTATTTTTTTTTAACTTTTATGCCAAATTATAAAAATAATTTCTGTGTAATGTAGGTATATGAATAGAATATCTTGTTTATATATTTATTATATCATGTTTATTTTAAGCAAGTAAGTAAGTACAAGTTTATTTATCCCACATATATTATTAATACAAAATATAAGACATATATACCTTATACACATTAGTATTATACATATACTAACAACATACATAATAATATACACAAATACAACATATACTCATCTACAATCAAAAAAGACCTAATTAATATAGTTAATAACAAAGAATTGACAATGGAACATTGAAGCAAATATAAAATATTCCTTTATTATTGCGTTATTTTTTAAATAATTACAATTTGCATTTAAACTGATTTACTGTTTTACTGGATCTAATTTCGCTAGGCAAAAGATTGAACTTTACAACCCCCTTGTGAAACAGATTTATTGTAAGATTTTGTATATTTTTTTTAACATAATAACTAATGTGTTTATTATTTAGTTGTTTCCTATTTTATTAGTGTGTAGTGACTATTTAACAGTGTAAACGCAACAAAAATATATACTGCCTGACACTGTTGACGCAAAGTTCAATTCCCGAATTCTTAAATTCATTTACTATAGCTGACGCTTTCTGAAATTATCTTGACCATTACCTGAAATTGAACGGCGGATCAAGAAATAATACTTTGGAAAAGTCGCAGAACTATAATTATAGCTCTATTATGTCTGGTTTTATGACTGAAATTCTGAGTTGTGGTATCATTTTTCAACCACCATTTCTGCCAATATAATGAGATTGATATAAAACGCGTTGAAGCTTTTAAATATTTTTTATATAGTGGGATAATTTTCTTGTAAATTGGTACAGATTATTTCTTGAAATGTAATTTATAAACCTTTATTTTTACCTGTAAATATTCAGCGGAACTGGATTAGTAATCAAATATTTTTCTGGTCCGAGCAAGATTTGTATAATCGAAGAAATTATTCATTTCAGATAGAGATAAACTGAATGACTAAACAGATTTGAATTTATTTAAACAGCTCTTAAAGTACCGTGGGTACATTTTATACCGGAATGTCGTATCTGTATAATTGCAGTGTGAACTTTTATGTGCAATAAATATTGACCGTAAGTAGCAAGTCATAAAACTAGTTATAAGAAAAACAGGAAGTCTTGTGCAGACAATAGTACCAGTTAGTACACGAGAAACTCCATGAGAAAAGTTTCTTCATAACAAGCTAAAGTAGGTTAGTAGTATGACACTTCACTTTGTACCGCAGGTGGGTTATCTTACAAGAAATATGAATTTATTACGTACTTGATTAAGCGTATTTTGTTAGCAATTTCACTTCTCCTTCCGATTACCCAGTTACCTAAATACAGTCAAAAAAGTTGCAAGCTCTTGTTCTGAAAATTTACATGTAATTTTATGTTGTTTGTAGAAAATGTATTTATATTCATTTTTTATGTTTTAAATTAAAGTGAAATTATTGCAATCGAAATCTCACCTCTTTTTTTAAATTTTGTCATAATTTTCAAGTTTAAACAAAAAAAAATAATTATTATACAACACAAAATATCAAGAGATTTACAGAACAATACCTATTCCTATATATTTTGAAATGCTTCAGTTCACTACAATAGATAGTTTCCAGAGAAACTATGATTACTAACTGTTAAAAGATGGCTGATAAATATTGGACGTCCTATTTAAAAACTATATCTTTGTATAAAAAAGGTTTTAAGTTTTAAATAAATGTTAGTATTCATCGGGAGAAGAAATATTGTTATATTATGTTTACAGAAGTCCTTCTTTCCAAGATATCCAAAAGACAACTTTGATTATTTGAATGGCAATATTTAATTACGGAAGTTCGCTTATTTTTTTCAAAAAATGTATAGAAATTGAAATATTTTCAAAATAATATTTCGGGAGTTTTGTACATTTTTATAGTATGAAACTTTTTTACATTAAGGTATAGGGAAAATTATTCAGTAAAGAAATTTTCTTTTTCAATCTTAATTTTTCTAATTACTTTTTTATTTCATTCTTAACATTCACGTCGTCACTGAACAAGCATATTATTTAAAAAAGTACCACACAAAAAGAAAGTGCCAAAAATACAAGAATTTATTAAAAAATGTAGTTAGTTTATCTCACATCTACACTAAATTCTAATAGTTTGCGAGAATTTTCAATCCAGCGATTATTGACGATTTTAGTCATGCCATTAAGATTATGGCACGGCTGCAAATTTACAACGAAGGAGATTTTCCAATAGAATGCATCTGAAATATTTAAAATAGTATGCGTTAAACATGGACAACCAACTTGTAGGTGTGCAAAAGGTAATTTACGTAATGAAGAAGATTCTCGACTCTTGGTTGTTCTTGCCAAGGCGATTCAGAATCCTCATATTAACGTGAAATTGAACATAAACTTCTAAAAACTGGTATAGATTTTTGTGGATCGACCAGAAGCCACATTTGTTTCCTTATATACCTAATCTTTAGGGTGAGGCGACATTTTACGATTCACAAATCACCAGTCACTACTATTCTCAATATAAATTTGATTTGACCACATTATTTTGACGGAACACTCAACGGCCAAATTCATTTAAGTTTCTTACGAAACCACTTCAATGATCTTTTGGATGATATTGATATTAGAAGTAGGTTAACAATGTATCAACAAGGATGGCCGATTTATCCATTAGGCAATAAAGGCAGCCTACTGCACCGAACACCGAGTGGTCTGGCCGGTGAATACGGCCAATGTTGATACAATAATGGTACAGGATGGCGATCCTATAATTCCTATAATTTATTTTTCAGTAATTGCACATTCTCTGGATACCCGGCCAAGACAGAGTTTACAAAATGTAAGTTACTGCAATTTTGAGAAACTTGACATCAAAGAAATGTCACCAAGCTGTGCATGCTTATTCAGCCAATGTTTGTGAGCTAGTGTGTACTGGAACTGTAGGCGGGGAAGAGAGGCGAAAATATCGATGGCATGGTCAAGTGAAGCAATATATGTTATATTTTGTAAACTTTGGCCGGATGATTCGTAGTTTCAGTATGCTTAATTCAATTAATTTGGAAAGTATAATTTTATTATTTAACAAATGGTGGGTAACTACTTACATGCAACTATTTTTAAAATAGGAATATGAAACACGGACTCGGCTTAGTGGAGAGATTTGTAGGAAGAAGGCATAAGCAAAAATTTAAATTGAAAAATCGCTAAATAAAGTTCTAAAAGTTAAAAAGGTGTTTTCATTTTTTTGTATAATTTTTTTTTTGTATAGTTTTTTAAAATAAAAATATATTGCCATAAAATTTTTAATCAGGGGCAAGAGTGGGAGAAGGAGCATCCAAAAATTGTCTACAGTACCAGCATGCTTTAACGTGGTCCGCCTCTGCCAAAGTAAGATTTTGTTGTTGCTCTTTAGATGTTCTTGGAGAGTAAGAATTTCTGGGAAAATAATATGATAATATTTCTTTCCCTTCAATGAATACTATAGTTTTTAAGATAATAAGTTGTTCTCGATAAAAGACTGAACTAAGATATCTGTAATGTGATAAAATTATTGTAAAAGAATGCATAGCAAATTTCAACGTAAAACCAGCTGTTGGTATCTAGCCAAAAAGTGCCCCCTTTTTACAGGTGTACATTTATCAATGTTTTGAACTAAATTAATTTTTCGTTTAAACTATTTTCAGTGTTACTACTTGTAGTACTAAAAAAATACTTTCAACAATTTAAAATTAAGTAATCTATGCATTGTCAGATTTCGAACGTGTCCCGGTTTTTTTTGGCATCTGGAGACTTCGGCAGACGTTCGGACGAGGCTATGTGGCCTAGTCAACCAATGTTTGTAATCTAATGTGCGCTGGAACTGCAGACGAGGACGAACAACGGAAATATGGATCATGTGGTCGAGTGAGGCAACTTTAACTATGTTCTGTAAATTTTTTAGTTAGTAATCTGTCATTAAAAAATTGCTCAAGATAAACTGCCTGTTACCTGTTGTTTGTCATCGCCAGCTGTTTCTTAAAAAGTCACATAGTAGAATTATGTATTATATTTTCGAGTTCATATTATATCACGGTTCATAAATCACTTTCTATTATTTACTAATGTGTAAAATATTATGTGGATTACGCATTTACCGGTTCAACTGAAAAAGTTACATCTTAATTTGAGGTGCGTGCAACTTAAACTCTGCGGTAATTTGTGCCATAAAATTTCATTTCAAGTAATCTTAAACATTGCAGATAACTTGTATTTAAGATAATTACAAAATAAATCCTAATTGCACACTATTTTCTGGTACGAATGTCTGAGGACAATTAGATGTGAAGAAAAAAAGGGAACGAGATGAACAAATGAATTCGTTTGTTTGTGATGTAGTTATGCAGTTCCAGATACAAATTGGTGAAGAATTGGAAGAATTTTTATTAGTTTTTTCGTTCTGAAATTCATCTTTCATCGATTTGATTTCGATTGATTTTATCTGTTCGCTTCTTTGAAATGCCTGATTTAGGAACGCATTATCAAGGGTCATTTATTTAAATAACTGAATTAACTGAATTCCTTAACAATAGCCTATTAAAATCCTTGTACCTTAGCATTAAACTCGATTTAGCTAAATCTAAGTTACATTTTATTTGATAAGCCGGCCGCTAGGTATTTTAATAAATGAATTGCGATAATTATAATTGAATTAAATGCAGCTTAAGATACAAAACTAACTCGCTTAGTCAATTCTGCATTATATGCATAATCCAGTGTCATAGTCTGAAATGATTTTAATTGCATTGCGATTTTCTACGATATTGTTTTGTAGCATGTCGTAATGTGTTTGGATATAAAAGACGTTGTCCTGAATACTAAACACTCCTTTGATCACGAACAGTGCCGGGTTTTTCATATGGTTATTGTTTTAGAGATCTTAGGCTCAACACAATGACATGGTTAAAAACATAAACAGATATTCATCAACTTATGTGAAAAATATGAATATGTTCAGCAAAATCAAAATTTAAATTTTTACTGTATGTAAAGATAAACAAATTGGTGAATTCAAAAAATTCATATTTTAGGGTTTTCAAATATTGTTTATTAATTACCTAGCTTGTACCACCATAATTTAAAGATATATTTTGTCGATGGTACCAGTATTAGAAAAGATCGCATGTTCGAAAATCTTTGTTAGAGTATAGTAATTTGTTGTATATATTAAAAGAGATTGATTCTAGGCTATTTTTTTTTTGATATATTGTTGCAATGCAAATTTGAAAATAAGTATTTAGAATTTCATTAAAATTGTAGATGTTACATTTAAATTTTTACTTACTACATGGTGTAAACAAAAAAGCAAGTCACCCATTATTGCTTATTTTCGACGATAAAATATGACGATTTAATACTAGTGTTAAAGTTGAACTTTACCAATTGTTCTTTTTTTTCAGTAACTGTCCATTTTTCACACATCAATTTGAAATTTAGTAGAGATATTTGAGTGATTAACTAAATTTTTAATGTTATTAACTGCGCATAAGGAAGAAAGCTAAAAATTGAGAGAAGGGTCTATTTTAAATATTTTACTATTCTTGACATTTTTTTAGTAAAACTCTTATTTTCCTATATAAATTCAATTTTAAAGTCATGCACAGTTAGATATAGTTGTCGCGGATAAGGGAATTTCCCTTAATAATATTTTTAATTTGTAGACAATTTGACCGGGTTTTAACTAATTTTATACAGTGTCTCTGCACATAGAGCTAGCCAGAGTTACCGCTGGTTAAATTTCTAAATAATGCTCGGTAATGCCTAAGTATTACACACACGTGCTCTCTAAATTTAAATGATCGTAATGTCTTAGTTCATATAGTGTTTTTTATACAATGCTCTAGTCTATAATATCTGACCAATACCCATGGACGCCCGCAAAAACATTTCATGGTGGAGGCCAACAATTTCTCAGTGGGGTCCAAAATGGAAATCGCATATGTTATTATACATACAATATTTAGCAGCAACGTAAAAACTCAACATATTTTAATAATATAATACATGAAAATATCTGCCAAAAATGGCAAAGACATAATGCCCTTGCACATTTCCCTTATGCCTTAAATTATTTCAAGGTATTACTGTTATACTGCACAAGCATGTTTATGTTACATACCATATATGTATAAAACTTACCACATGTCCCATTCTTCCCAGGTACTTCATCTTTTCCTGCACCACTGCCACTTGCTTCAAATACCAATCCCGAGCCTTCTCCACAGCACTCAACCCTTGCATCAACACCTCCTTTTCTTGCTCGATCTGCTTCATTCTCTTCAGCATGTTATAATCGATCCCGTTTTGAAGGGTATGTCTCCTGGGTTCCCTCCTCCTAGAATTCGGCTTCTTCTGGTACATGCCCACCTGGATATCGCCCTGACCGGAGGCCTTTCCGTCCCCTAAACTCCTCCCGGACCTCAGCAAGCCTCCAGCGAACTGCTGCTGGCCTTGCCTCTTCTCGCTGTTCTTGTTTTCCTGGTCGTTCATCATCAAACCCATCTGCCAGTTCTGCAGGGCCGTTCGTATCTCAGCCCTGTCCATGTTGCCCGTGGAAACCCCCCGTTCCATGCCAATGGCCGAGCGAGGGGGTTTGGGGGGCCCGAACAGCGTGGGTTTGTTTACGTTGGGAACAGGTTTTTCAAAGGCGTGTATGTCAACGGTTTCTAGGTTCGCGTCTTTTCGCTCGGGCAGAAGCTGGGGCATGGAAAGTGTACGTTGCTGGGATATTACATTGTTGGGCCTTATGGCCGCCGTATTCGTCCAATTCTGTTTGGGAGGACTGTCGATGTCCAGAAGGGGCGCGGAGGGTGGCCTGTTCGGTTTCACACCCACCTCCTGGTGCTGTTTCAGGTTGTCCCGCCGTTCTACCTGGTTCCTTAGCAAGCATATTTTGAGACCAGCGCAGAACCTCTCGAAAGAGAGCATCCCGTTCGGAGGGGTGACTTTCCGCAAACTCTCTATGACCCCTTTGGGTAGTCCCTTCGTGTCGTCGTCCTGCCATCTGTTCTCTATGTCGGCGAAGTTGACAAAACCCGTTCTCTTGTCGTCCATGATGTCGAAGAGGGTGCGCATGGCGGTGACGAACTGCTTGGGAAGACCGTCGAGGGTGGAAGACTGCAAGGGTGACGTCATGGCGGTTGTTTACACTCCGAGGACGCGGCACTCGCGGCTCGACCGCTCGCTCATCGGACACTGGCAGGCGGGTGATTGTTCGACAGCGGAGTCTGCGACTGACTAAGATAAAGACGTGGCCAGCGGGTCGACCGGGCAGGTAGATTAATGCAGGTATGGGATCTAGGTGCAGTGGCGTAGTCAATTATTCTCTATTACGGGAATTTGTAAGAGACGATCTGCGTGAAATACTAGGTCTGTTCAAACAAGGAATCCAGACTGGTCCCAAACCGTCAAAAGTGTTAGTTCAGCTACTTATTGCATGATGTTTACTGAAAACAAAAATTCATAACTTTACTTGTCGAATATTTATGACAGTTTGAATCTCGATTGAGTCTCGATTTCTTGCTTGAACAGACCTACTGATTTTTGCGGCCCTCGAATGTTGTAAACAAGGGCACAATCAGTATCTGACCTAAAAGTTATGTAGCATGCATCAATTTATTGAACAATAGGTTTACAACTCATTTGTCAAAAAATTATTAATTTTCACAATTTATTGAATATCATTCGACACATTTCAATATTTACAATAATTTATTGCCCAATTTCATTACTACCAACTTCGAACTTAGTTAACTGAAATTCAAATATTATGTAGTAGAACTGACAATCTTATTTTTGAATATTTTTTACTGAAGTAAGCTACACACGTTCAGTTAATACTGTACAGTCTGTTTTGTATAGTTGTAATGGAGTGTGTGTATGCAAACGGAAACTCGAACAGTTAAATCGCACAGTTTCAATTGAGCGTTGTAGCCGTCTTAATAAAGTAATTAAAAATTGCTTTTTTAAAGTCAGCTTGGTACTTAAAAAATAAAAGCAAATACAAAAATGTAATTAAATATTTCTAAATTGTAGATTTAGAACATATTGCAATTTATTGGTCAATTTATGTAGGTAATCAGTATTTTTTACTGTTTAAGAAAGGTATTTTAAGCTAATATGTATCAAATCTCCTACAATTCCTATCAATGAAGTCATATGTATGTTCTCTGATACCAAACATCTAGGTATGCTAATGAACATCCACAGACAAAACTCTATTCAATAATTATCTAAAGAATTTAATATATTTACTAACCTCTGGAGTGGGAACTCGAAATTCAACCACAATAGATGAGATCTCACTTATTTCTGCATTTTATTAGGATTGCTTCATCAGTTAGTAGGTTGTTATGATATTCATTGACAGTTAATCAGTTTGACGTTGTCGATATTTCATTTTGACATTCAATTTCAAATAATTTTAATTTATTGGTATAATCATCTTTATAGTTAGATATTTGACTCAAGTTAAAGGAGGCCACCTGATGAAGCAATCCTAATAAAATGCAGAAATAATTGACATCTCATCTATTGTGGTTGAATTTCGAGTTCCCACTCCAGAGGTTAGTAAATATATTAAATTCTTTAGATAATTATTGAATAGAGTTTTGTCTGTGGATGTTCATTAGCATACCTAGATGTTTGGTATCAGAGAACATACATATGACTTCATTGATAGGAATTGTAGGAGATTTGATACATATTAGCTTAAAATACCTTTCTTAAACAGTAAAAATTTGTTACAAAAGCTAATAATAAGGAATATATGGGTAGATATTGTGGGTGTAATTCAACGCAGGTTGGGGCTTTTGTCCACTGAGTAGTTAGTTTCACACAATATTGTTAATACCTGAAAATATATGAAATAATCAGTATTTATTGTAATCAATAAATTGTAGTGTAATTTCTGTCTCACTGTTTTTAAAATATAATGAAGATCGACTTCTACAATTTATTTGTCACTAAACTGGTGTGTGTTAAACAGCTATAACTTAAATTATTAACAGAAAATACTTCGCTGTATAGAATATTGAAAATATTGTTATTTGAATCATTAATTATTTATCTGTTCTTTATATTTGCTCAGTCAGACCTTTTATTACTAATATGATAAAATTTTTATAACTTTCTTAAAGTATTTTTTTATGTGTTTTGGTTAAGTATATTTTTTATTCATTTCATAAAGCAATTCTCAAAGGATAGTGCAAAAATAACATTTCAATTTAGACATAATATTCAAAAATAACGAAAAGATGTAAGTTGGTTTCTCGCGAAAACAATATTTTCAATATTGATTTAAAACAGTGACGTGGTGTTATAATTCCATGGCACAAGAAATAAGTATTTCAAACTAAACAATTTAACGGTACTTGTTGGAACGACAGACCGCAATATTTTGCATTATTATTTTTTATGGCACTATGATAAATAATAATAATAAAAATAATATAATGTAATAATATCTCTACCCCTCATTCTAATCACGAGGATTGGCCCAGAAGTCGAAGACTTGTGCGGGAGAGAGGGCGGGATATTATTATTAACCAGGCCGCATTTGCGCCCAGGAACGCCCTAACCAGCATTCAGTGCAGAAATGAAAATGTCAACCGGTATCAATCTCTCACATTGACCCAAGCCAACATTCTTCCACCCTACCATATCCGCAGATAGGGTGCCAATCTCTCCACGAATATAGCTTATATACGGTCTACCGGCTGCGGGGGTCGAACCCACAAGAATCTAGTCACCTCGATTCAAGTACTAACGCCTTAAGGACGCCGTATTCCTGAAAAAGTGTTTTCTACAAATATAAAAAATTTTAGACATTTAAGAACTGAATAATATAGAGTTTAGCAAATAACAAGGATGTTATTTCATGCCACCTGCAAATATTCAAAGGTACCGAAGTAAAATCAATATTTAACATCAGAAAGCGATCTATCCAATGAATTTTTAGGTACTGAAATCTTTCAAAATACGTATTTTTTAAATTCAACTATAGATGTAAATATTGTTATAACATAAACTTACATAGTTCTGCATATAAGATTGTTCACTTTTGTTTATAAGTATGTGAAAATAATTGTTAAAATGTGGGGTTAGAATAGCGAAATTATGTGTGTCATATAAATGCATTTTAAAAGTTATTACATTATTTGAGGAAAGTTTAAATAGTAAAAGTGGATAAACAAAACATCAATAATTCTATTTTTGATATTACTTTTGCTCTACAAGTTTTATTTTTCGAGATTTCAGTACCTAAAAAACACCACAAATTTGATCATTTTACGGCGAGAGATACGGGCACCTTAAACCGCGCGACCACTGACCGATCAAATGATCAAATGAATTGTGTCACCATGGCAAATTGTGTTATATAAAATAATAGTGCGAACTGCAAAATATTACGCTCTGTTGTTACAAGTAGTGCCTTCTGCCGTGTTGCTCAAAAGTCTATCTTTATTAAAATGTTACTTTTCATTTCATTGTTAGTCTATTTGGTTTTTGAAAGTTTTTAATTTGATTGATGAATTGTCTGTGTGCAAAGTAAATTATTAATAGACCGCTAACAATCTAAAAAAAGTCTAAGTAATCGACCCAAAATTCTTAAATGTCATAAACAAAAGAAGCGAAGAAGAATGCATGCGACAATTTTTAAAACCTGATGGGATTATGTCTTGAAATGGTGTGAATCTATTATGCCATCCATAGGTTCATCGTAGAAATGCAGCGTTTTGAAACTAATTCGAACCGGCTGAAAAAAATCACGTAAAAGCACCTATGATTTATTTCCAGTAACAAATAATAGTAGATAAAAATCATCCCAATAGTAATTTGATCTTTTATAGGAGCCGAAAGCAGGCCTGTTCCTGGGGGGTCACGCGCCTGCGTGCACAATATAAATTGTTCCGCCCCTTATATGTTTAAAATATTAATTTTAAACACATTTTTTTAACATTAATAGAGCACACACAGTTAATATAGTTTGTTTTAAATAAAGATAAAGTAACAAAATAAAAGAACTGAAAACTTTAAAACTAATAATAAATGTAAATACATACTGTCACGGATTTCCCAATCCGACCTTTTCTTTTACCAGAAAAACAATCCGTTAATTAATCACTTATCTTTATTAACTACTCTGTACATAACTGAATACTAATTACAACTTGACTGAACACTATTTCACGTTTAATCGCTATCTAAATCGCTCTCCAATTCAAGACTGTAATACAAGACTGGCTAACTCAGCCGTTTATTCTTCTTTTATAGACCCAACGAATATTCAAGGTATATTCCAGCATCTCTAGATCCATTTCCCGAACGACTCGAACGCTTCTCGTCTATTCTCCAGTTTTCCAGTTGCGCTTCGAAACCCCGGCATTATTTGTTTGTTTACCAGAATCGCATAGGGGCGATCGGGGCAATTTCGCGTTTCGCGATACCACAATCGTCGATTTGGGTGTGAGTGGGGCATATTCAGTGACACTGCCCCCTCCAGACGCTCCAGATGGACGACCTTCATCTTACTCCTGGGAGTCCTTTGTATCCGGTAGACGACATGATTGATTCTTTTAATGACGGTATAGGGGCCCTCCTAACGGTTCTGCAGTTTAGGCGATTTTTATTTCTTCCGCGTGGAGTTGTACAGCCACACCAGGTCACCTTGTTGGAATCCGACTGTATTAGCCCGGACGTCGTATCGAGTCTTCATGCGATCGCTCTCTAGTCACATTCAAGATCTGACTTGGTCGTGTACGGCTGCTAGCCTTCGTTCTAGCTCATGGGTATAAGTGTATGGCTCTGTGGGCTGTTCCGCAGGACGACCAAATACCAAATCTGTTGGAAGGCGAAGCTCTCTTCCAAAGATGATCCTTGCGGGAGTCTTCCTAGTAGTTTCATGGACAGCTGAGCGGTACGCTAACAGGAAGAGTGAAATGAGCTTGTTCCAGTCTGTCTGGTTCTCGTTCACAAACATCGTCAGATTTGTTTTTAGTGTGGCATTGAAGCGTTCCACCATACCATCTGACTGGGGATGCAGTGGGGTGGTACTGGTTTTCCGGATTCCCATAAGCTCGCAGACCTTTCAGAACACACCTGATTCGAAATTTCTGCCCTGATCTGAATGTAGTTCCATGGGTACATCAAATCTGCAGAACAGGTTGTTGGCTTCTTTCCATTCTAATAAAGGCCTGATGTCACAGTCAGCTTGCTGGTCTTCCCGAATCGCCGCTGAACTCCATCTGTCTTCAGGTTGGGCTGCTACCATCTTGCAAGGAACTTATGAGATGTCCTTTTTCCTTTCGAGACTACTGCAGTGTTTGCAGTTAACAGGACAAGTGTTCTAGGCTCTTGACGATGGCAAGTAATTCTTTCCTAGTCACACAATAGTTCATATCGACTATTGACAGATTTTTGCTGATGAACTTGCTCTGTGTCCACTATAAATGGTTGTCCAGGTATTGGATATGTCAAAATCGGGGTAGTGCAAAGAGCCTCCTTCAGCGTCTCAAAGGCTTGCTGGCATCTCGGAGTCCATTCGAATGGGATGTTGTCTTCAGTGAGTTTATGAAGAGGCTTGGCAATGCCAGAGAATCCTTGGACGAATCTTTGATAGTATGTACATAGGCCGAGAAAACTTCGAACTTGATGTTTGTCTTTAGGAACCGGTCAGTTCTTTATGCACTCTGTCTTCTCCGAGTCTGTTTTCACACCGTTTAGAGTAATAATGTGTCCTAGGTATCTAACCTCCTTCTGGAACAAATTACACTTCTTTGGGTTCAGTTTCAGGTTTGCTGCTTTCAACTTTTTGAACACTTCGGACACGTTTTTCAGGTGCTCCTGGAAAGAGCGTCTCAGCACCACCACGTTGTCCAAGTAAATCAAGCAGGTCTCCCAATGCAGGTCATGAAGTACAGTTTTCATCAGTCGTTCAAAAGTGGCAGGGGCATTACATAGGCCAAGTGGCATTACATTGAACTGCCACAATCCATTTCCGGTAGTGAACGCTGTCTTTTCCTTGTCTTCTGGGCTGACCTCGACTACCATTGCGCACCAGCCAGAGTGTTCAGAGTATCGTCAATTCTTGGCGACGTCATTTAATTTTCTGTAGTCCACACAAAATCGGGTGGAGCCTTCTTATTGACCAGGACTAGAGGAGAAGCCCAAGGACTCTGTATATTTTATGGTTTCTATGGTCTTATGACGATTTTAGTCAATCCGAGGCGGCTTTTTTGCACCTTTGCAGCCTTTTTTATTGCCTCTTGGTGGGGCAACTTGAAGTATTTACAATAGGACGTACGGTTGCAGGTGCGGTCAGTTTTTTAATCTGGTAGCAGGCAGCTTAGAATAAACTATTTCTTATCAAATGAGAATAAATTTTGACTTTGCCCCTCAATAAGAGCAAATATATATCATATTATTTGCTAACGAAAAAATAATTGTTTAATCTCTTTACATTTTATTACGTTTTTAATATTTTAAAGTGATTATTATATCGCTACAATAACTAAAACTTTTAGCTTTTTCCCGTTTAATAAATAACTATTTTTACAAAATTAAGTAATTTTGTAATGTAATTGATAGAAAAGCATATTTATATTTCAAATTTTACAAGGGCCATATTTCTTTCGGATAGCGATGTCCTGGTATTTGCGCCTCAGTGAAGGGTATCTGTTTTTCAGATCACAGGCATACTTGACCCTGTTTCTAAGAAGGGAACCATACGGTATAAGTACCATTGAATCATTATGTAGGTACCTACCATATCTATATTTAGGGTAAAAGTTGTTAATTAAGTCTTCACACTTAGTTATAATAAATAAAAATCAAAAATAAAACAATTGTGCACTTGATGCCGAGGAACTTCTTCGAATTGGCGCCCCTTAACTTTTGCCGCCTGCGTGCGGAGCATTTGCTGCACACCCGCTAGGAACGGGCCTGGCTGAAAGCATGTTTATAAATCATTGTTTACTGTTGATATAAACATTTATAGAATGTTCGTTAGAAATTAGGACGTATTGGTTATAGTGCATTCAATAATACTTACCTACTTTTCTACTTAGAAATAGCTTCTGTAAAACAGTAACAATAACAAAATAAAATTTGTTAATTGGATTGTTTTATTTTATCATAGATAACTCGATGATTACTTTTACTAGTTACTACATCATATTTGAAAATTTAAATGGGTGCCATGAACACCAATAATTACGGAATAGGTACAAGGTAAAGTGCTAAAATTTAAACAAGCTATTTTTTCATTACTTTATGTGTGTATTAACATGTTTGGAAGAAAGTGGCATTGTTGCATATATGATTATAAAAGGCACTTAATTACTATTCACACTAACTGGTTTTATAATTTTGGATGATTAGGTTAAAGGTGAAAACTTGAGAATATTCAGTAGGCCCTTTCATTCCATTTCATTCTTGAATTGTTTCTTTAAAACTTGCCTCACAGACATTGCATAATATGGAAGAGCTCCGTCTTGTTAAAAATTAAGTTTTGGTAGGTAACTATCATTTTGTTCAAGTATCAGAGCGAGATTAATGGCATTTGATTCAAATACATTTCTTCGATTAAGTTTCTAGGTAAAAAACAAAGCGATCTCGAAGAATTTCTGCCCAGACGTTGAATTTTTCTGTTGCCCAACCAATAACTGCAATTATGACGAATAACTTCTTCATGTAGAAATAGAAGTATATCTACGCTATCGTAGACGCTTTTACTAAATATATTTCTAGTGTATCCGCTCCGCCACTCTGCAAGATGTTGAACATTCTTATCGCTTGTTTTATGTCCCTTAATTAATAGGCATTATCCCCCAAATACGAAAAAATACTAAGCATTTCTTTATAAGTTATAATGAAAATTCTAGAACAAACAATTATATTCACCTCGGAAATGAAGCCTTCTACGACATATGTTTATAGAAACTAAACATGTGTTCTACCTCCTGTTAAAGTTTGTCTATAAAAAACTGACTCACCCTATATATCCTATCGTAGATAGTGATCGGGATTCTTTAGCACTTCAAGAGAACCTTCACAAAATATCAAATTTAAATGTCGGTAAAACTAGTAAATTGTAGATGAATTTTATGTAATTTTGTTCGTTATAAAGCAGTTTATAACAAATTCTGCTAATCTGACGCATTTTATGACAACTTTCTACGTTATTATTTTTTGAGTTTTTAGAATCAAACAAGAATATATCACCCATCCGAAAGCAATGCTAACAACTCCAAACACCTAAAAAAAAATTTATTTTGAATATATTCCTAATAGTCTATGTAGTGGAAAACTGTTCGATGTGGTAGTACTGACCAAGAAATGACACTAAAGTAAACACAGTCTACAGTCTTTTTAAATGGATGTTTACTGTTTTTATATACTTGGGTATCTGTTTTCTATGAAAATTAATATTCCTTCCAATATTAATATTCCTTCCAATATTAACTTGACACATAGAAACAGTGTGCAAATATGAAAGATATCGATGTAAAACGAATATAAAACGGCTGAAAAGAAATTTTTAGGTACAGAAATCTTTCAAAGTACGAATTTTTTCAACTGTATTTTTAAATTCAACTGTAGATGTCAATATTGTTATCACATAAACTTACATAGTTCGGCATATAAGATTGTTCACTTTTGTTTATAAATATGTGAAAATAATTCTTAAAATGTGGGGATAGAATAGCAAACTAATGTGTATATAAATGAATTTTAAAAGTCATTATATTAGTTGAGGAGAACTGAAATAATAAAAGGGGATAAACAAAACATCATTAATGTTATATTTGATATTACTTTTGACCTACGTGTTTTATTTTTCAGATTTCTGTATCTATAAAACACCACTCGACAATAATTGTAAATGGTATGAGAATGATAACTAATATTATTAACAAAAATGCGATATAATTAAAACAAAGACAAAACACTTTTAAAGTAAAATAATAAATAATACCATTTTCACATAAAATCAATTAACAGTTGAGAGATATTCAATTAAGATAGCCAGAACTGTCAATTGCTTATCTTAAAAAGTCAACTTTTTGAGTTGTAACGATAAACGATAAGTTTCTCATAGTTAATTTTCTATATTATTCCGCGGCCTCCCCCTAGTTGCGCTTATGCAATGGCTTTTCAACCTAGCCAGAGCGGTACTTGTTTTGTGGTATACAAGAGTGTATAAACTTTAAGTAGTTGACCCTGTATATAATTATCGTAGAATCACTAATGGTGGTTAATGACAACTAAACATATAATTTAAAATTTATGTCCCAGTTTCATCTATTTTTTTTCCGCCATATTTGATGTTTAAATATGCATGAGATTATAAATTTGCACCAAAATTGTTGGATTTACCAGTTATAAAATTCAAATATTTTTGTCTGAATGTGTATACCTACTTATTTAAAATCTGAAACTTGGATATTTCTCCAATATATTTCATGTTTAAAATAATAAAAT
This sequence comes from Monochamus saltuarius, assembly GCA_025584915.1. Lineage (NCBI taxonomy): Eukaryota > Metazoa > Arthropoda > Insecta > Coleoptera > Cerambycidae > Monochamus > Monochamus saltuarius. Next base: position 27,162,110 of record CM046721.1, read on the forward strand.
TTAAATATTTCTTAACAGTTACGTCTTTTGAAATAATTAAAATATTTATGACTAAATTTTCGGTTATGTTCCTAGTTAGTTACCACTTAATATGACTATATGACGAAACAATTTTGTAGTTTACAAAAGGAAAAAAAACTGTTTTTCTTTAGTAGGTATAATTTTGCACGGACTAGCACAGCGCGGATCTGCAAACATGCACGATTTTGCACACTTGTCCAGCACGGTTTGTAGCAGAATTTTTAAGTAGTGTAGTTGAGTGTAGTTCGGAAAAATAGATTTTTATTTTAACGATGGCGTATGAAGAAGAGGGGAAAGAAGCGATGAAAATGAGCTTGGGTTCACCCTATCAAAAAGAGAAAGCTGTATGGCGAATTTTATCATTTATTTTCTGAAATATAAACATAAAACATTTTTCAGTAATTTCGAATATCACAAAAAAAAATTTTGAGCATAGCAGTGTCATCTGATGAAAGACTTGTACTTTTAAGGTAAGTAAATAGAGGTTTTTTCATATACTTTCAGGTATTAACAATATTGTGTGAAACTAACTATTTGACTTATTTCTGCATTTTTAGGATTGCTTCTTCAGGTGGCCTCCTTTGAATTATTATAAAAATTAAAATTATTTGAAGTTAAATATCGACAATGACAAAAAGTGACATACTGTCAATGAATTAAATATGACAATACCTACTTGAATAATGTTCACCTTTTTTGTAAAAGTTTTTATATATTTTTAGGTATTAATAATATTGTGTGAAACTAACTACTCAGTGGACAAAAGCCCCAACCTGCGTTGAATTACACCCACAATATCTACCCATATATTCCTTATTATTAGCTTTTGTAACATTTTTTATTGTATTAGAAAGGTATTTTAAGCTAATATAAATCAAATCTCCTACAATTCCTATAAATGAAGTCATATGTATGTTCTCTGATACCAAACATCTAAGTATGCTAATGAACAATTCTACAGACAAAGCTCTATTCAATAATTATCTAAAGAAAATAATTTATATAAATTTACTAACCTGCTTTAATGAAACACTCTATAAATATCTAACTACACTTTTCATTGTAAAAAATAAAGTAATAATATTGTCACGGAATTTGCCCCACTCACTCCCAAACCGACGACTGTGGCACCGCGAATTGCCTAAGATTGCGCCAATTGCCCCTACGCGATTCTGGTAAACAAACAACATGCCGCTGATCGAGATCGGCCTGGAAAAATCGGGAATCGACGAGAAGCATTCGAGTCGTACGAGAAAATGAATCTAGAGATACTGGAATATATCTGGAATATTCGTTGGGTCTATAAAAGAAGAATAAACGGCCGAGTTAGTTAGTCTTGTATAAGTCTTGTATTACAGTCTGAAGTGAAGTGTTTAGTTAGAGAGATCAAAGCGATTTAGATAGCGATTAATTAAATAAGTGTTTAGTTGACCTGTAATTAGTAGTCAATAGTGTACTGAGCAGTTAATAAAGAAGTGATTAATTAACGGATTGTTTTTCTGGAAGTAAGAAAAAGACGGATTGGGAAATCCGTGACAATTTGGTGTCGGAAGTGGATTTAACTAGAAGTTTTAAAGAGCTTTCTGGAACCCTGTCCACAAAGTGGGATTCAAGTGGAAGTTTGAAGAACTTTCTGGAACCCTGTGCGTGGGTGGAATAAAGACCCAAGTGTGATATATCACCGCACTCGTCGTGACTCAAGGAAGTGAACGGTGGTATTCGCGAAGGACAATCTCGAACATTCTAGAACTTTGTACAGGAGTTAAACAAAGACACAAGTGTGACATATCGCCGCACTCGTCGTCACTTAAGGAAGTGAACGGTGCTATTTGCGAAGGACATTCTCGAACATTCTAGAACTTTGTACGGGAGTGAGACAAAGACCCAAGTGTGACATATCACTGCACTCGTCGTGACTCAAGGAAGTGAACGGTGGTATTTGTGCAGGACATTCTCGAACATTCTAGAACTTTCTACCGAAGTGACACAAAGACCCAAGTGTGGCATATCACTGCACTCGTCGTGACTCAAGGAAGTGAACGGTGGTATTCGCGAAGGACAATCTCGAACATTCTAGAACTTTGTACAGGAGTTAAACAAAGACACAAGTGTGACATATCGCCGCACTCGTCGTCACTTAAGGAAGTGAACGGTGCTATTTGCGAAGGACATTCTCGAACATTCTAGAACTTTGTACGGGAGTGAGACAAAGACCCAAGTGTGACATATCACTGCACTCGTCGTGACTCAAGGAAGTGAACGGTGGTATTTGTGCAGGACATTCTCGAACATTCTAGAACTTTCCACCGAAGTGACACAAAGACCCAAGTGTGGCATATCACTGCACTCGTCGTGACTCAAGGAAGTGAACGGTGGTATTCGCGAAGGACAATCTCGAACATTCTAGAACTTTGTACAGGAGTTAAACAAAGACACAAGTGTGACATATCGCCGCACTCGTCGTCACTTAAGGAAGTGAACGGTGCTATTTGCGAAGGACATTCTCGAACATTCTAGAACTTTGTACGGGAGTGAGACAAAGACCCAAGTGTGACATATCACTGCACTCGTCGTGACTCAAGGAAGTGAACGGTGGTATTTGTGCAGGACATTCTCGAACATTCTAGAACTTTCCACCGAAGTGACACAAAGACCCAAGTGTGGCATATCACTGCACTCGTCGTGACTCAAGGAAGTGAACGGTGGTATTCGCGAAGGACAATCTCGAACATTCTAGAACTTTGTACAGGAGTTAAACAAAGACACAAGTGTGACATATCGCCGCACTCGTCGTCACTTAAGGAAGTGAACGGTGCTATTTGCGAAGGACATTCTCGAACATTCTAGAACTTTGTACGGGAGTGAGACAAAGACCCAAGTGTGATATATCACCGCACTCGTCGTGACTCAAGGAAGTGAACGGTGGTATTCGCGAAGGACAATCTGGAACATTCTAGAACTTTATAAGGGACTTAAACAAAGACACAAGTGTGACACATCACCGCACTCGTTGTCACTTAAGGAAGTGAACGGTGCTATTTGCGAAGGACATTCTCAAAATTCTAGAACTTTGTACGGGAGTGAGACAAAGACCCAAGTGTGACATATCACTGCACTCGTCGTGACTCAAGGAAGTGAACGGTGGTATTTGCGCAGGACATTCTCGAACATTCTAGAACTTTCTACCGAAGTGACACAAAGACCCAAGTGTGGCATATTACTGCACTCGTTCCATTGTAAGGAAGTCAACGGTGACATTTACAAACACATTCGTGGACATTCTAGAACTTTCCAAATAGAGTGAATGCCTGTAACTAGAAGCCAAGTCAATATGGATGCACAACTGGCGAAACTGTTAGAAATGATGCAGGCAATGCAACAGGAAATGAAAGACCAGACGATGCAAGAGAAATTAGAAGAACAGGGACAAACAATGCAAAATAAATTAGAAGAACAGGGACAAACAATGCAAAATAAATTAGAAGAACAAGGGCATAAAATGGAAGACCAGACAAAGACAATGCAAGAAAAATTCGAAGAGCAAGGGCATAAAATTGAAGATCAGACCCAAATAATGCAAGAGAAGTTAGAAAAGAAATTAGAAGATCAAATGCAGATAATACAACAGGAAATGAGAGCTCAGACGACCGAAATGCAGGCGAAGTTAGAAAAATTAGAAAATACAGTAGAGGAGAAACTGTTAGAACAAAGAAAAGAAATCGACGAAGAAATAAACATGGTTAGAGGAACATGTGAAGAGCTTCGACATAAACTGGACAAAATAAGAAAGGAGGGCGTATTCAAATCAGAAGGATCTGTTATCCGAACTCAGAAAACGAAGCCTCCTGAATTCCACGGCAGGGTCTCCTGGAATGTCTATCTGCGTCAGTTTGAAGCAGCAGCCAAACGAATGGTCTAATTGTGAAAAGGCTATTGATCTGATAGTTGCTCTACGAGGGGAAGCTCTTGACGTCTTACAAGGAGTTCCTGCTGGGCAGCAGAGTAACTATGACCTTCTGAAACAGCATATGGAAATGAGATATGGGGATAAGCACCTGCAGCAAGTGTACCAGGCACAATTGAAAAATCGTCACCAGCAGAGTGGAGAGAATTTACAACATTTTGAGACAGACGTTGCTCGACTGGTTCGATTGGCATATCCAACAGCCCCAGTTTTCGCATGCACTGGAATTTGAGGCAGCAAAGATGGCATCCGGTAGACATGCTAAAGTTCGAGCCATCAGTGATAACAGCGATAATATGGGAAATGGAGACATAATCAAAACGTTGAAGGAGGTCATTGAGAAACTCAGCCCAACTACCAATCCGAAGAAAGAACAACCTGGCAGCCGAAGAGATCGCCCTCTCCAATGTTGGAACTGTGGGCAGACGGGACATCTGAAGAGACAGTGTAGGGCCCCGTTCGCGGATCAGCAAAAGCGCGACTCCCAGGCGGCAGCTGCACAGGAAAACTAGGCTCAGCCGGCTTAACGGGGCAAAAGCCGCCTGCATCCTCCTACCATGCCCCACGAGAAGAAATTACGTTGTCACGTCTCCAGGACTCTGACTCCTTGCTATTAGAAGGCTTTTTTTTTGGTCGTTTGTTCACTATGGTAATCGACACTGGAGCGGCAAGAACTATTGTACGACCGGATATTATTGGTGATTGGCGTATTAAGAGCCCTGCCAAGCGTTATGTCCTTACAACAGCCAATGGACAACAACTGCCAGTCAAGGGGGAATGCGAGCTTGACATAGAATTAGGAGACGTCAAATTCAAACACAAAGCCCTGGTAGCAGATATATCGGACAATGTCATACTCGGACTAGACTTACTACGAGCAAAGGGGGTGAACTTAGATTTGAATGCTGGTACGTTACGGATAATGGGTGAGGAAGTAGTGCTAACGACCACCACTGAGAATAACGCTGTACGGAGACTCGTTGTTAAAGAAGATGTGGTACTACCTGGTCAGACCGAAACATTGGTTGCCACTGTAATGGATGGGGAAATGTCTTGCAGTGTAGGAGTGGTGGAACCCAGTAATCCGGATTTGTTCAATAAATCTATAGTCACCGGCCGCACACTGATTAAACCAGAGAAAACGACAATAGTACGGGTAGTTAACCTGAAAACCTATCCACAGAAAATTACAAAGGGAACTGAAGTAGGAGTCTGTGAACCTGTTATCATGGTCAGAACACTCAAAGAAAACAACGAAATGGAGAAGAAACCAAATAAGACCAGCCTACCGGAATGTCTAAGGGACATCGTGGATAGGGCCAAGCAGAGATTAACAGAGACGGAGGTGGAACAACTGGAAGAGCTGCTAAGTGAAAATGAAGATGTGTTTGCACTTAAACCAGGCGACTTTGGGAGAACCAATGTTGTGAAGCATCGAATCGATACTGGTTCATCATCTCCTATAAAGCAGCCACCACGAGGACTTCCACTAGCCAAGCGAGAAGAAGTTAACAAGATGTTAATTGAGATGCAAGATCAAGGCACCATAGAGCCATCTCAGAGTCCTTGGGCTTCTCCTGTAGTTCTGGTCAAGAAGAAAGACGGCTCCACCCGATTTTGTGTGGACTACAGAAAATTAAATGACGTTACCAAGAAAGACAGTTACCCACTACCAAGAATTGACGATACTCTGGACACCTTGGCTGGTGCGCAATGGTTTTCCACTTTGGATTTAAAGAGTGGATATTGGCAAGTCGAAGTCAGCCCAGAAGACAAGGAAAAGACAGCATTCACTACCGGAAATGGATTGTGGCAGTTCAATGTAATGCCATTTGGTCTATGTAATGCCCCTGCCACTTTTGAACGACTGATGGAAACTGTACTTCATGGCCTGCATTGGGAGACCTGCTTGATTTACTTGGACGACGTGGTGGTGCTGGGACGCTCTTTCCAGGAGCACCTGAAGAACGTGTCCGAAGTGTTTAAGAAGTTGAAAGCAGCGAACCTGAAGTTGAACCCGAAGAAGTGCAGTCTGTTCCAAAAGGAGGTTAGATACCTAGGCCACATTATTACTCCAAATGGTGTGAAAACAGACCCGGAGAAGACAGAGTGCATAAAGAACTGGCCGGTTCCTAAAGACAAACATCAAGTTCGAAGTTTCGGCCTATGCACATACTATCGACGATTCGTCCAAGGATTCTCGGACATTGCCAAGCCTCTTCATAAACTCACAGAAGACAACATCCCGTTCGAATGGACGCCGAAATGCCAGCAAGCCTTTGAGACGCTGAAAGAGGCCCTCTGCACTACCCCGATTTTGACATACCCAATACCTGGACAACCATTTATAGTGGACACGGACGCAAGCAACATTGGAATTGGCGGAGTTCTTTCCCAAATACAAGATGGCCAAGAGCGAGTAGTGGGCTACTTCAGCAAAGTCCTGTCAAAAGCCGAAAAGAACTACTGTGTGACTCGGAAAGAATTGCTTGCCATCGTCAAGAGTCTAGAACACTTTCATAAATACTTGTATGACCAAGAATTCCTCCTAAGAACGGATCACGCTTCCTTAAATGGCTGCTCCAGTTTAAAAACCCTGAAGGACAGATGGCCAGGTGGCTGGAACGGCTCCAAGAATATCACTTTGTTGTTGAACATCGAGCCGGCAGGAAACATGGAAATGCAGATGCCCTTTCTAGGAGGCCCTGTCCTGTCAACTGCAAACACTGTAGTAGTCTTGAAAAGAAAGAGGACATCTCATCAGTTCCTTGTAAGGTGGTAGCAGCCCAACCTGAAGACAGATGGAGTTCAGCGGCGATTCGGGAAGACCAGCAAGCTGACTGTGACATCAAGCCCTTACTAGACTGGAAAGAAGCCAACAACCGACCCTCATGGGCTGAAGTCAGCAGTAAAAGCCCAACATTAAAGAGTTATTGGGCTAATGGAATTCCTTGGTGTTGGAAGACGGTGTCCTAAAAGAGCATGGGAGAACAATGACGGAACGGAGGTCAAGAAACAAGTACTACTCCTGAGGTCCCGGGTCAAGGAAGTGCTGCAGGAGGTACATGGAGGTACTGGGGTGGACATTTCGGTATCAATAAGACTCTACAGAAGATTAGGGAGCGTTTCTACTGGTTGAGCTGTAGGACGGATGTAGAAGATTGGTGCCGAAAATGTGGCGTATGTGCAGCCAGCAAGGGACCGAAGACCCGTTCCAGAGGCAAAATGCGCCAGTACATCGTAGGAACACCGTTCGAGAGGATTGCCATTGATATCGCTGGCCCCTTTCCTAAAACCCAAAGTGGGGACCGATATCTGCTACATGGATATATAGAAGAGACCACAACTGTAGCAGAAACGCTAGTCAATAACATGTTCTGCAAATTTGGTGTACCCATGGAACTACTATGGGAATCCGGAAAACCAGGACCACCCCACTGCATCCCCAGTCAGATGGTATGGTGGAACGCTTCAACGCCACACTAGAAACCAATCTGAGGATGTTTGTGAACGAGAACCAAACAGACTGGGACAAGCTCATTCCACTCTTCCTGTTAGCTTACCGCTCAGCTGTCCATGAAACTACTGGGAAGACTCCCGCAAGGATCATCTTTGGAAGAGAGCTTCGCTTCCAGCAGATTTGGTATTTGGTCGTCCTGCGGAACAGCCCACCGAGCCAGACACTTATACCCATGAGCTAGAACGAAGATTAGCAGCCGTACACGACCAAGTCAGAACTCGAATGCGATTACAGAGCGATCGCATGAAGACTCGATATGACGTCCGGGCCAATACAGTCGGATTCCAACAAGGTGACCTGGTGTGGCTGTACAACCCCACGCGGAAGAAAGGAAAATCGCCTAAACTACAGAATCGTTGGGAGGGCCCCTACACCGTCATTAAAAGAATCAATGACGTCGTATACCGGATACAGAGGACTCCCAGGAGTAAGATGAAGGTCGTCCATCTGGAGCGTCTGTCCCCGTATAGAGGTGTATCCGATCGGGACGATCGGTCCTAAGGAGGGGGCAGTGTCACGGAATTTGCCCCACTCACTCCCAAACCGACGACTGTGGCACCGCGAATTGCCTAAGATTGCCCCTACGCGATTCTGGTAAACAAACAACATGCCGCTGATCGAGATCGGCCTGGAAAAATCGGGAATCGACGAGAAGCATTCGAGTCGTACGAGAAAATGAATCTAGAGATACTGGAATATATCTGGAATATTCGTTGGGTCTATAAAAGAAGAATAAACGGCCGAGTTAGTTAGTCTTGTATTACAGTCTGAAGTGAAGTGTTTAGTTAGAGAGATCAAAGCGATTTAGATAGCGATTAATTAAATAAGTGTTTAGTTGACCTGTAATTAGTAGTCAATAGTGTACTGAGCAGTTAATAAAGAAGTGATTAATTAACGGATTGTTTTTCTGGAAGTAAGAAAAAGACGGATTGGGAAATCCGTGACAATATGTTAAACTGAGTGAAAATGGAAAATCGAACTATTTACTTAACCAGCTTGGCGTAGTGCGCATGGTATTTTGAAGTTTTCAAAAATATTTATAGATTTAAATATATCGAATAATCTGCAACCATGATTGCAATGATGTTAAATCACTGTCGGCTAAATTGCAGCAGCCATGCTTTATCAAGGCGACCCGATTTAACAGATATGGTTAAATACTCGATAATTTTACAATAATAAAAAAAATTTCCTTTTCCAAGTTCACAAATCTTATTCTTCCTCTACTATGATTTCTTTGTCATGTCTGATCAGTTTCAATATAAATTAACATAAAATTCAACCACAATATATTAATTTAATTTTGCATTGTATAAACTGTTCTTATTTTTCCTTTTAAAAAATTTAATTTTCAGTATTATTATCAGTACAATAAATAGGTAGGTCTGAATGTTTTTACCAATTCAGTTTAAATAGAAATTTTTTAATTTTTAAAAACTGCAAAATGGTCCATAACATTATTTTTGTATTAGGTAATAATAATGGTACATTTCCTAATTTAACGGAAACGGCAACCAAAAAATTTTATAAATTAGAAATAGGAATAATAAAAAAATATCTTCCACTTTTTACCTATTCATTTTAATTCATTACTTTAAGTTAGTCAATCATATAAATAATGCTGATTTCAACCAAATCTTTGCAGCTACTTATATCAATGGTGGCTGGTGAAATTTCTGGTATGTTATATGGGATCAAAACTAAACATTTGGGTATATGTTCTATGGTTATATAAAGAACTTGTAGTAGCAGATCGATTTTACAGTTGCAAAAAAACATAAGCCTCACCTAAGATTTTCTTTAAATTTAGAGAAACATATTTTTTCATAAACTAGATGTAATTATATAGATATATATCAAATTATATAAAAAAATTAAAATTTTTCTTAGTTATAGCAATTTGAACACGAATTTTATATTTGTGAATACATCATAAATATTTCAATATGCTATCATCAGTTCTACAAATATAATTATTTTTAAATAAAATTGGAGACATGTACATAAAATTATGGATTTATGGGAAAAAATGTTTCCCGAATTTTAAAGAAGCCAATTTGATACCTAATGTTAGGTGAGGCTCATGTTTTTTTTCACAAACTGCAAAATTGTCCTCCTTCTGTAAAAGTTATATATTATAAATATATGGCCACAGTACATATACTCTAAAATTTGGTTTGGGTCCCATGCCTAGTTATTGAGATATGGCATACCTGAAATCTCACCAGCCGCCACTAATTTATATGTGGAACGCGAATTGCTACCATTATAAAAAAGTTTATAATTAATAAAATGCAATTTTGTAGTTCATGAATTTATAATTTGAATGCATATTTATTTTCAAGGGTTATCTAATCTTCACATTTTTTTAAATAACTGCATACCTTTGTCGTTAATAAAACTAGAGAAAATGAAATCAATTTCATTATAAAAAGAATTTATTACTTAAATATTTACAATAGAATTATAATATAAACTATATGACTATGACAACAATATGTACACAATAGAATTATACAAATATGTACTTTCGAAAATATATAAATTATCAATAAAGTAAGTCGAGAAAAATGGACGTTGCTGGCCTGCAGCATTATAAATATTGAAGGGGTTTAAATTTGCAAAATTTGGATAAGTTTTTTCTACTCTTCTTGTTAACAACTAGATTCAGTCCTTGGTACTCCCAGCTTTTGCACTACTCTTTTCTCTATTTCCTGAAAAGAAAACCCAAAACATATTAAATGTAAAGTAAAAAATTATAAAACTGCAAATAACAGTTAATCATGGTAGATAAAGCACAGAAAGTCACACACATTTAGGGAAATACATGAACTACTACTTTGTTGTATGGTCGGTACAAGAATATAAAAGTTTATTTTTCTCTATACAGGGCGTAACAAAAAAGCAGGTCATTTCGTTAACTGCTTACTTTTGCCGGCAAAATTTGATGATTTAGCCTTACTTACCCATATATAAAAATGCCTCCCTTAAAAGATACAGAACTTTTAAAATTTCTTTTTGCCATAATTGCTTCAGATTTTTGCATATCACTTTAAAATTTCATAGAGTATTATTGTAATGACACCTACAACACAAACGTAGAAACGCAGGGAAGGGGTTATTTTATTCTTCCCTTTTTTCTGATGGATAACTGGAGCATTTTTCGTAAAGCTCATTTTTGAGAAGATAAATTCGATTTTTTAACATGCAACGTTAGGGATAGTCGCAGCAAAATGAATTGCACTTTATAATATTTTTAAATTTTAAATTACGAAGGAACAATTTGTATTGTTCTAACTTACTCTAAAGTATTCTAACTTATTTTATACAGTGTCTCTGAATATAGGGCTAACCAGGTATGCATTTTTACACAAATAAATGTTTTTTCTCAATGTAAATTCGATTATTAAGGGAAAAAAAACAGATTTAAGGAACAAATTAGTTATTAAACAGATTTACACTAATTGCTACACATACCCTACACACCAATCAGTTTAGATGCTATGACATTGCTAACCTTTTCTTCAAAATGATTTTTCCACTTTGCTTGACAATTTACCACTCTTTGTCAAAATATATGAATGTATAAATCTTCTGTTTAATAACTGTGTTTCTTAAATCCCTGTTTTTACTTAATAAACAAATTTACATTATAAATATGACGTTATAAAAAGTTGTCTATAAGCGTATGTCAGAAAAAAAAGGGGGGGGGGATAAAATGACCCCTTTCCCTCCATTTCTAAGTTTGTTTTTAATACCTCATTTATGATAATACCCTAGAGAAAAACAATCTCTAGTTTCAAAGTGATACGTGAAAATCTGAAAAAATTATAGCAAAAATACAATTTTTAATTCAACTTTAACACCCTGCATCTTTAAACAGAGGTATTTTTGTATATAAATAAGTATAGGGTTAGAAAGTCATATTTTACCGCCAAAAATACACAGTTAAAAAGATGACCTGCTGTTCTGTTATATCCTGTATAGAATTCTAATTGCATTACATATTTAAGAAATAGATCAGTATGAAATTAACAAGTAGTGAAAAATTCAATAAGCATTTCATTTATTATTTTATTAAAAATTTTGTTATTAAAAACTTCAATTTAAGAAGTGTATGCGGAATATTTTTTAAATTATTTTTATTCATTGAAAATAATATTGTATGTCTGCTACAGCCATACATTATTTGCTGCTGTCAGTCTCTGAAAGCATGAGCTATATATTAAAGTGCTAAAAATAGTAAAGGCTGCCAAACATAGTTGGTGCAAATATATTTATATAGGAAGGATGAGAGGAAAAAAATACAGGGTTGCTAAGTAAGAAGTATACAGTAACCCAAGCAGGACACATTTCTTGATAACATTAATCAATGTATTTAAATACTAATAGTATTTTGAGTTTTAAATGTTTACGTTTGATATGAGAAAATTGAAGTTCCTAAAAGCTACAGAAGTTGTTAGTAAGAATCAGCACCCGAAATAAAATGCCCTCCACCAGCTTCAACCAATTGAGTTCTTACCCTTTGTAGCTCTTTGTTGCGCTGATGTCTAGCTAGCAATTCAATGTCAGATAGATATGCTAAACTTTCTGATTTAATTATGGCCCCCTCTAGCTCAGGGCATAGCTTAGGTAGTGATTGTTGCTTTTTCTTACGGAGCAACGAGTTCAGTTTCCAACTTGTCTGCTGTGGTGAAGTAGATTTTATTACGGATAATCTATCCCCTACACTGGTATTAATGGGGGAGTTATTGGAGCTTTTCGAATTGTCGTAATCTGATATGAACGTGGAATTGTGGATTTCGGGGATGCCTTTTTCAATTTTGGGAGTGTTAGAATCTACATTTACAACATCGTTATCTCCTGTTATTTTGACTAGGGTTATGGATTTACCTTTGGTGTGGTTTTCTGGGGAATACAGTGATATGACAGTGGTAGATTTTGTGTTGTGTATTGAGTAGGACGTAGGTTTGATGTCAGTGTTACTTCCGTTAATGGAGGAGGTTGTGGACCAATTGGGAGTAGGTCCGTGGGTAGGAGAACTGTAACCTGATGTACTTTGCGAGTCGGGGTAGTGGACAACAACACTGGCACCCTTACCGTTCGACGACGGCTTGAATGTATATAATTCTGGTTGGCACTCGGTTAAGGGTGAGGTGATTTCTGCTAGGGAACCAACAGCACTAAGAGTCTTTTCACTACTTTCACTAGCATCACTATTTCTCCACACTGCTAGTGGTCTAGACTGGCCGTCCAGAGGTGATTTGGTCTCAGACGGCGTTTCAATTGTATTTGGACTCTCTAAATCTTGAATTAACTGTAAAGCTGCTTCTAGTTCCTTCGAAAAATCTGCATCACTACTCTTGCCTTCCGACCTACTACTGCTCTTTGACGTTTGGGTTTTATCAGAATTGGTGGCGCTTTCACTGTTGTTGCTTTGTGGGGAAGTGACACTCTGTGGCTCCTTCTTACTTACTATAGCTCTTTGTAACTCCTTCATCAAAGATGCATACTGTACTTTTTCTGCATGTGGGCTCGTGGATTCGAGCCTTCGCATGATCACCGTCTGTGGAGCCTGGTAGTGCTGTTCTTCCTCTTCCTTGTTACTCAGAGCAGTGTTAAGTCGGGAGCGGTAAATGGCGGGTTCCGTTAGTTTTTCTAAACATTCGTATATGGGAGGGTTGAGAGGCTGGTTTAAATTGAGACTTATTTGGGATGAACTAGCCGATAGTATTACTGGAGACTGTGAACGAGAGAAACTCTTCATGTAACATAATTTCCTGTCACTGTTGCTTGTGCTGTCATCGGATGCTTCCTCAACGTGGACCACAGGGTTGTCTATGATATGGCCCGATTCTTTCACCTGGAAAAGACAAAATAATATAGATATCTATAGGTCTGTTCAAGCAAGTAATCTGAATTGATTACAAATTGTCAAAAATAGTTGACTTCTAAAGTTATGAATTTGTGATCAGTAAACATTGTGCAATACATAGTTGTACAAATGCTTTTGACAGTTTGGAACCAGTTTGGATTTCTTCCTTGAACAGATCTTATAGTATGTACCTATATAGCCATAGCTACTGAGTTTATTAATTTAGAAACATTATAATGCTGTAACAGATTACTACATTTTTTTACAATTAACGTGTATTTTAAATTCTTTAATATGTGTTTTTTCTGATAACAGAAATTTCTCATAAAGTACAACTGTTTAAAACAATTAATATACAAAACTTTAATAAGTTAAGACATATTAGTATATTTTCTTCTGTACCTAAAAAATGATAAATATTGAAATTTGTCAGCAATTTACAATATTATATTACCAGAGATTCAGTCGGATGTGGATATTACTACAGCACTATTAAATGATCTAATTATATTACTAAGACTGCTGATGTTGGAAATACAATGGAAGTTGTTTTACTGAATTATAAGACAATAAATCACAAACTATTGTTGCAAATTTTATGGTTGGTTGGTTTTTCTTATAATGCTGATAAAGTAGTTAGTTTAGTAATAGTTTTTTAGGCAAATTAGTTTTGCTTTGACAAATATTATAAGATTCATGTCTATGCAAATGACACTCAACTGTACTTCCCTTAAAATAAATTTTAAAAAATCTTTTGCTGTGACTTTAATAATATTAGAAAAAGGATTGAGCATCTTATGATGATTCGAATAGCAAAGAACATATCGGAAAGCATGGAAACAACTTAAAATTTAGGCTTATGTCTTGATGCTGATCTGAAATCAACTGAAAGTCATACTAATAAATGTGTGTCAATGTTAGTGGTTAACGTTAAACCTCTTTAATTATTATGAAAATGAGTTGTCATAGAACGATAGAGAAAGTTTAAAAAACTTTTTAAAAGTTATACATGATATCAGCAAGAATTGATATAATTATTCAAAAATTAAAGGAAACAACTCATTGGTTAAATATGAAGCAAAGACATTTTTTAATAGTTTCACATACAATTTTAAATCACTGCAGTATCTGACTAATAAAATATTATATTTATAGCCTCTTAAATTTATGGTAGTGGAGAGTGTGGCTGCGGCATTAAGGTCACAATTGACCAATAATATGATATCCGTCGGCGCGGAAAACTTTTACTGGGAAGTTTTACTTCCAGGGGTTGTCTGTAACAGTATCAACACTTATGAAGACCAATGAACATGTGTTTAGTTTAGATATGCGCTATTCAATGTTACGAGTCACAATCGACCAATATATATCTGTCGGCGCGGCAAAAATTTGATGAGAATAAGTTTCGCTTCCAGTGGTCGACTGTAACAGTTGCAACAGTATGAACAGCAATATTTAATTTAGATACTGCGAAACAAATATGCCTCTATCAATTTTAATGAATCTTGGCTTGAAGATAAATCGCAAAATTATAATTTAAACGCATCGAGATCGAGATTAAAACGTGTTATAATTCCTCATGTCCGTAGTGAAAATGGTTTCTAACGTATCGCATTATTTTTGTCGGGGAAACAATTACAACTTCTGCAGAATATCATGAAGATATGACAGCGGAATTATTTGAATAATGGTTTATGGAACCGCTTAAAAGATAAAATAAATATCATTTGACACGTTGTGATTTTCCGGGTTGTTATGCCGTAACCTCGGTAACTGGTCGCTGCCAGAAACAGAATAACAGTGCACATCCCTAGCATTAGCCGGGATTCTTTTACACGCCCTGGTTGTTCTCTGGCTAGGCTAGGTTAGGACCGTTCCTCGAATAATGGTGGTACTCCAAGGCGTTCCGTAGCCGCCGCACTAACTGGTCGCATCCCATGCTTCCAAACGTTTCACTGCTCTTCACTGTTGGCACCGTCGGCATCTTCAGAGCATAGCCCGAGAACAACTAGAGCAGGTAAAAGAATCCCGACTAATGCTAGGAATGTGCACTTTAATTCTGTTTCTTGCAGCGACCCGTTACCGAGGTCACAGCATAACAATCCGGAAAATGACTATGTATCAAATGATAGCACCGGCCGTGAATGCCTCACGATAAAATGAATATTTTGAAAAAAAAAATCATTAGGAAAAAATTGTTAAAAGATATAAAAAAACTGAATTTTAAAATTGAATATATAATTGACAGTCTTAGATCTTAGACAAAAGTGAACAATATGCAGACCATGTAAGTTTATGTTATAACAATATTTACATTTGAATGCAGCTGAATTGAAAAAAAAATCGTATTTTGAAAGATTTCTGAATTTGTTGGTAGACCGCTTTCTGTTGTTATATACCTATTCGTTTTAATTCGGTACCATTGAATATTCGCAGGTGGCATGAGATAACATTCCTGTTATTTGCTAAACTCTATGTTATTCATTTCTTAATGTCTAAAATTACTTGTATTTGTAGAAAACACTATTTCAAGTATACGGCGCCCTTAAATCTATAAGGTGTACACTTGTGGATTTGGACAAATTCGCCTGTCGATCATGTTGATGTTCCACCAACGGACTTTGGAAAAACTATACCGCCACTTTTCACAAAACTGGATTTTAGAAACGGTGCACATATAATATTTATATTATTATTGTAGATTCACATATTTTACACCAATAAAATCTAGCACCATGTAATTTTAAAAGAACTTAAATTAGCTTTCCCTAATATTTTTTTAAAACTTTATGCCTACATACAGTGTGTAGTTAATTATATCACGAATTGCTTTGTTACTCCCAAAGCACTTCAAAGATGTTTTTTCTTCAAAATTTGCATATTGATTTTAACAATTTTTGGTGTTTAAGTCTAACATTATATCAATTTTTTTCTCAAACGTAGCCGTCTTCCGGGTAAAACCCGTAAACTAGGACATACCAATATTTTCGGTGTTTGTATAATTGCCCATGTTGCCATATTTACGGCAAACATTAATTTAAAATTAATAATGTTGATCCATTTCTTAATATACTATCAATTATCATTAGTCAACTTATTAAATGCCATGGCAACAAAGTCACTGAAAAAAATTATTGACGATTTTTCAGGAACTTAAAATACTTCTAAATACGTCCACTTACTCGTCTCCATAAAAGAATCCGCGTTGTCGTAATGATGATAAAAATCAGAGGTATGATATACAGGGTGTCGCCGGATAGGTGTAACAACTCAGTTAAGAAACAGAAAACTTAGTGTGTGCAAAATTTCAGTGTCTCAGGCCTACTTTGATTTTTTGCTTGATTTCAGATTCTTCTAAAAATAGGCATAAGGCACTACAATTTTGCACACGTCCTCAATTCCTCATTCTGAGAAACGTCTTAATAATATTTTGTCATATATCATACAGAAAACATCACTTTACTGATGAAAAAAAATTGAAAATTGACTAACAAGATCTAGGCTTAGAACATTGAAATTTTGCACAGATATTTAATTTCCAAGGCATACTGGATTTTATAGATTTGAAATAATCGCAGATTTTGTTTGTTAAATTAGCAGAGAATCCCATAAGACCATTTTTCAACACCAACATTTTTTGTCTCTTACAAGAGTTGTGTCACCTATCCGGGGACATCCTGCATACGATGGTTAAAATCTATAAGCAAATTTTCAAGAAATGTAGGAAAAACAATTTTTTTTGTACTTCTTTAAAACCCTCTGTGGCTAACGAATATAATATTCAACAGATACATTTTTATTTTTTTTTTTGTAGTGTTGTACACATTTTAAAAACACCCTGTATAACTTATATGAGTCTCACTTGTTTTCTAACCCTTTTTCATATAAATATGCCTAGTAGATTTGCTTTCAGGCGAACATTAACTCTACAATTTCTAGTTAATTACCTGAACTCAAAACTTTTTTAAATTGTTTTCGACTACTTTGTGATCCGTGCTTTACATTAACACTGTAGTATAACACTAATTTATTGTATACTTTTATTTAGAATGCAAATTAATTATTATTATATATTTGTTTAAATCACTGAATCTTTTCTACGTACCATTCCATTTTGCAGTCCAACCTGCAGTCCGTTGGACTTCCTCCTGGGCTTCTTCGGCGTGCCATTCTGCAGGACCTTGAAGTAGGATGTTTCCACGGGGCCGCTGTTGGAGCAACTCGCGTTTTCCGCATCGAAAACCCAACTTTGCGCGTATGCGTTGAATCCGGTGTGCGTGTGCGGCTTCGAGCTCTTCGGCTGCAACGGAAAAAATGAAATGATTGACGTTGAGATAGAATGCGCCGTGTGCCACTTCCACTTTACGCGTGATTACTTAAGAAAGCTTGCATAATATCAGGTAGTTTCACACAGATCTAAGAGCTAAGACCGACGAGAGAAAATGTGCTCGTTAACATTTCATTCGAATGTGTCGTTCCACATGTTTAGGAGCTGTGAAAATGCACGTTTTTTATATAGGGTGTTAAGCGTGGCAAATGCCGGTAATATCTCGAGACTACATAGATCAAGTGAAAGTAATGACATATTTATTAATTTTATATCATTTCAATATAGCTACGTAAATAGAATTGGGTTGATATTTACATATTTGAGCAAACATTTATGAATTGGGAGTAGAGAACGGGCATACCTACTTAACAAAATATAAGGGGCAGTGTTTCAGTATTATGTGACTATTTAATCTCGTATTTAACTCATCTTAATATTTTCACATAATCTGACCAATCACAAACCAAAGATAGCTTGTATTATCGCGAGAACACCAGCTGTATTTCAATTCTGATTGATCTAGCAGCTTTGTGTTTTCAACGATATAACCATGGATATAGATCACAAAGCAAATAAGTACATCAAAATGCAGATAATTTTATTTATCACCAAAATAAATATCTGTCACCAAATGAAATCCTCTGATTATGAAATTCAATCCCAAAAATTATTTTTTATATCAGATTAACATAAATATCACTAAATGCATGTATCCAAATTTATACCATTTTTTATCCAAAATAAACGAATGGTCAGGTTAGGTTAGGTTGGGTTAGGTTAGGTTAGGTTAATTACGTTTTAGGGTGATTATAGACAATCGTTTTGGAATAGTTTAGTGTTAACAAATAATTGGTGACAGATTTATCATTTTGATAACAAATCTAAGTATTTGATGACAAATTACGTTTTCGGGTGATTGTACATAAATTTATAGATAATCGGTTTGGAATAGGTTGGTGTTAACAAATTGGTGACAGATCTATCATTCTGAGAATACATCTAATTATTTGGTAATGGAAATCACATTAAACTGGTGACCGATAAAATCATACCCCATCAAAATTACCATTCACTTTGTTCGTGAAATAGTCTAATAAAATACCGTTCGTGATTGAATTTATAAGTTTGTCGATGTTTTTCTAAACTCTTGCTTAAAGAAGTTTTTCAAGCAACTGAGTTTTGTTTACAGAACACACTGTATGAGTTTTTGGAAGACATTCCTTTGAATCAGAGGCAACAAATGTGGTTCCAGCATGATGGTGCTTTAGCTCATTTTTCCATGGCCGTTAGAGAGCATTTACACCAAACTTTTCCACATAGATGTGTAGGAAGGGCCGGACCTGTTTTATGGCCTCCAAGATCGCCGGATCTGAACCCTTTCTTTGTTTGGGGATATTTGAAGACATTAGTGTATTGTAGTCCTGTAAATAGTCTGGAAGAGCTGCAGCTACGGATTAATCAAAAGTGTCAAGCAATCCAAACCAAGGAGGGTGTTTTCGAAAGAGTTCAAATATCGTTGAGACAAAGATGTCGTGCCTGCTTGGAAATGGACGGAGGGCACTTTGAACATCTTCTGTAACTTTGCTTTTTGTTTGTTAAAAGCTTCCTTTGTTGGTTTATTCCTAATAAAATAAAATGTTTGAAAAACGAATAGTGGTCCATATCTCCGCAACCGTTACTTTGCGGACCCATGTTTATTAAGACTTTTCTGCTTATTTTGGTTCATACTATTACCTCCTGAAATATTTTACACCCTTTTTTAACACCCTGTATAGTGCAAACATTTAGTTTTACTATTCTTACTTGCACTTTTTTAAATATTTTTATGAAAATATAATAAATAATTAATTATTATACGAACAAATGTTCGTATGACGTAAGTAGTCTGAATTGATGCCGCAACTACATACTTTATTATTCGTAATGGATTTACAGTTTTGCCATGTACACGTCGATGGCAAACTTCACAAGGTTCAAACTATACTAGGTGTTCTGTGGTTCCAACTGTACAAACAGGGTTTATATACTGAAATTATTTAAATTAAACCCCAATGTCACACAGTAACTATAAAAATAATTAAGTTATCTGATATTTAGTTATAAATTTTATTATTCATTTAAATTACATATTAATTTTAGTATCATTACAGTACCATTTGTAAAATCATCTACATTTATATACAATATTATAAAAAATTCATTCACATAAATCCATCTATAGATTTTTGTTCGCATCTTTTATTTAGAATTATTAGCTCCTAAGATCATTACTTACTGCTTTAATGTCATATTTAATATTAATTTGATGGAATAAGGTGTGAGAAGCGATATATTAAAAAACTTCAAAAACAATTTGGATTTTGATTTCATTAGGTCCAATTAGAAAACCTGTTCATACACACATATCAATAAATATTACTACATTCATTTGGTTATCAATTTTAAAATAAAATTCACATTTTTTTTATCTAAACGTATACATTCGTAATTGTATGTAGGCATTATGCATTATTTTCCTACATTGCTGTGCCACTAAGTAAAAGTTTTGTAATGTATACAATGTCAGTTTTAGGTATAATCCACATTTCTTCATTGAACATAACATTAAAATAAACTAAATACTACAGTTTCATTATTTTGGTTTGTAAACAATTTTCTATATTTGATAGCGACTGTCTTGAAAATCTCTTAATTAGTTACTTTAAAAAATTGAAGGCTTAAAAGTAAAAATTTTATGAGTTGAAACAAACCTTATTATTTAACTTGTAATAATTAACTCTTCCCAAGGTTATCTTCCGTGGAAATCCTACTTTGGTTCTTAACATACAAAACAGGTATGTACCACATAGAACCACATCTTTTTTAATATTGAGAACATGACATAGGAGTAATACGTATTTTATTGATTAAATTTCTGGTCTATTACTTCGCCAAACAAGTACTTGATTACCTGTTGCTTGCGCTAAAAAATACAATATAATTGGAAAAACCAAGATACCGATCCGTTCCAATTGCACGTGAATATAGGAAAGTCGTTACGAAAGTTTTTGAGATATCCTAAATATAAAATACACAAAATAATTTTGATAGATAATTTTTAAATAATTGTCACAGCAATTTATCTACAGGGTGATTTAGGTTTTAGTGCACAAACTTCGAGGGCCAGCAGAACTTCGAAAAATAATGCCATTTTGTTAAATATATGTATATTTTTATTTTGGAATTCTATAGGGTAACGCAGTTTTCAAAAAATATATATTTTTTAATATAGTTGCTACAGTAGCAGATATACTTATTAAGCCATATTTATTCTACAATATAACTAGTTAAGGTATTGTAAATTGTGTTAATGTTATGCACTTTCAACAACCAGTGGCGGAGGTAAGGGTATTTAGTATTATTAATTTAGAAAAAAAGTTGTACCACTTTGTATAATATTTAAATTTATAAGATTTCTGAGCATTCTAATAACCTATTGTAGTTGTAGTATTGTAGTTACAAGGTATATAAGGACTATTTTGTTTTATTTCTGTGTTTCTGCCAAAAATCAGTATTAATTAATTATTATTGCATGAGGAAAAATGTATATCAGTGGTAAAATTACAAAGGGATATCCACTGCTACCAACTCGTTAACTTCTTTGTTTTTAACATCTTAACCTAGAAAAAGGTAATTTTACAATAGATACACACTTTCCCATTTGACTGTTTGGCATCAAGCAATAATAATTATAATATTTTTTTTTGGCATGAACATTGAATTAAATGCAAAAAGTCTAATTTGCCATGTGGGTAACTATAATAGGTACGAAAATACGTCAAAATAGAAATTTTATTTGAAATATAGTTCTACGTTTAGAAATGTCATACTAAGTGCTCATACCTCCACCACTTGTTGAAAGTGCTTGATACTAACATATTTTATGACATTCATCTTAACTACAAGTTACTTTGTATACCGAATACACTCAAATATCTAAAAAGTCCATGATAAGGGAGATACACTCTCTCTTATAAAGCCCCCCTCTCCCAAAAAAATACATACGTAACAAACTGGCATTATTTTCCAAAGTTCTACTAATTTTCGCAGTTTGTGCATTTAAAAATGAATTACTCTGTATCTATATTATTTTATTATAAACCATTTTCTAAACAGAATGCGCATATTTTTGAAATTTACTTTCTCAAAATTGCAAATCATAAGGTTGCTACGCTTTTTTTAATGACTAATTTACATAAAAATTTATTAATTGTTAAGTTTTCGCTGTAGAAATAAAAATGTTGCTAATAATTTCTGGTGCATGTTCATTTGCATATTTCCGAGCATATTTCAATTGTTGCAAAAATTTTAAAATATTGAATTTTATTTGTTGGTACGACGTAAGTCGTTTGAATTCTTGCCGTAACTATACTTACATTTTTATATTTTGTTTTAATTTTTTTTTAAACTAATGTGGGAAAAGGACAATTTTGGACAAATAATCTAATAACTGAAAAAACTCAGTAGGAAGACTCAATATATGTCGTTTGAAGGATCTGCAATTTTGAGAAAATCAGTTTTCATGCGTGTACTAACTTCATAAAAAATATTTTACTTTCATTTGTTTTTTAATTACTTTGTTAAAGGTCTATACTCGGGTCTATATTTTCATCAATGAATTGATACATTACAAATGTACAAAAACATAAAAAATATAAACTTAGTTAGTAGTTACGGACGGTGAGCTATAATATATATCTGATATATTACAAAAATATCGCTTGTGATTAAAATGCATAGAACGTTACAACGTTACGGACTGACTCTATAATATATATTTATATCTATGCGATTTACATCTGTAGGAATATATCGTATTATAAAGAAATAAATATATTTTATATTATCGCTCACCGTAACTAGCTCTATAATGACAAATTTTGAAAACGATCCACCAGAAAAATTATTATCATTTATGAATAGTTTTAAGCATGAAACTCTTTTTTTCTTAAAAACTGTTTACGTTTGGATCTGTTGTATATTTTTTTGTCTGGGTTCAATTAATCACATATTAAAATGATGCCAATCTCCCTTACCTTACCCTGTTGTTAGATGGTCATCATCGACATCATTTGAAGACCATAATGCAAAAAGGTGTTAACTCACTTTTTTTTAAATTCCAGATTTTGTCTGCAAAAAGGTGTTAACTCTGTTTTCCGTCGGTTAGTAAACCTTATGAGTCATAGATGGCACCCAATTCTCGTAGACGGGTAATCATAAAAGTGTTATCTCAACAAAACAAATAATTTATGTTGGTAAAAACGTGTTAACTCAAATACTTTAGGCAAAAAGGTGTTAACTCTTGAGTTGATACCTTTTTGCATTAGTTTAGTCTCTTGTTTTCGTCTAAACGCACGTGTCGGCTGGTGGAGTTTTGGTGAGCATGTCTGTTCCTGAAGATATTTCGAGTGGTTTGAAGGTAAGAAACTATTTTGTATTGTACCAAGTAGTTAAGGAAATACGAGAGTTATTTTTTGTGTAATTTTATTTTAAATATGTACTACCTAAAAGTTTGTTTACAAATTATATGGGATAATCAGTGTGGATGTGCAATAAGAGTAAATGGTCGTTGAAATAAACTCTTATATTCGCGAACAACTACATTCAAAGTTCTTTGTGATTAGCTTTTTAATAAAATTTTGTAGATACGAGATAGAACGAAGAAAATATTTGCTAATCTTGCTGCGCAAGTAGGCGAATTGAGTGATCATTCGTCTGAGGAACTAAACGATCCATTTGAAGATTCAGGCTCTGAGTATTCTCCGTCAGAGGAAGGTGCGTACATTATTATTTTTGTTAATAGTTTGGTTTAATGTTTTTATAATATACCTAATTCTAGACGTTGAGAGTAATGATAATAATGGGGAATAGAATCTAAGCAAAAACGCAAGTTTTCAAAAAAATGCAAAAACCGTTTGGCAAAAGAAATTCCAGGAACTAGCTGTACCCAAACAGTATGCCCTCCAAGAAATACGACAAAAGCTAAACTTCAGCAGATGCAAACAAACGAACCAGTTCCAGGAACTAGCGGCATCCAGACTATTTTCCTTCCAACAATTACTACAGAGGCAAATAGTGATAACTTAACAAGTAAGCAGAGAATAAATTTTTTATTTTTTTTACATTTGGATAGGTAGACATCTTAAAATCGAATTTAATAATAATTATTCAAATTATTAAAAGTTTTTGGACGTCTTTCAGGTGATTCAGATGATGAGCCAATTTCCATTAAAAAACGCAGACTTCAGCAAACCATCGAGCCAAGTAAAAGATTGGAATCTGAAAATCAGGACCCTACGATTGAAGGTGTTGCCGTTACCAATGATAGTTTGCCAGTAACAGGTAAAGTATTGATTATTATTTTGTAGATTTACCAACGAAGAATAATTTCTCATAATATTTTCATATATAATTTTTGTATTCAAGGGCAAGAGCTGGAAAAAGGGTCGCCCCTGGAAAATAAGAAGAAGTCGAGGAAAAGAAAATCATTTCCTAAAAACTGGAAACGTAACGAAATGAAGCAGAAAAAATAGTGGCAAGTCATACATGACGTACAAAGGGATACAGGTCCCAGAAAAACTTCCCTGTACCGAAAATCGTCTTTGCAGGGAAAAATGCCGTTTAAAATGCAATGAAAAGTTTTGCAATGAAACTAGAATACGTTTGTTTGAAGAATACTATTCGTTAGAAGCAAATGAAAAAAACGCTTACCTTTTTGGAATTTTAGAACCGTTTTCCGTAAAGCAGCAATCTGGTGTTGAAAAACAACGTCAAAAATCTTTTCGGTATTTTTTTACAGTAGGAGGGGAACGCCGACAAGTGTGTAAGGAAGCTGTAATCTCATTGTTAAGCATTGGGCGTAAGAAGATCGATTTAATCAGAAACCAAATATCTGCCGGAAGATCAGCTCCGAAACAAGATGAAAGGGGTCGCCATGATAACAGACCTAATCAAACTTCTGATGAACAGCGAAATGTTGTATCCGAGCACATCAGATCTTTTCCCTCTGAGATGTCCCATTATTCAAGAAATAAAAACCCAAATCGACTGTATCTTTCACCCTGGTTATCCATAAGAAAGATGTATGAGTTGTATAAAGAAAAGTGTGCAGACCAACACATTGTTCCTGTTTCTTTTGCCATATACAGAAATATTTTTGCAAATGATTTTAATTTTGGCTTTGGTTCTCCCAAAACCGATACTTGTAAAGTATGTGATGTGGAAGTCAATGAAGAGCATGTTGCCAAATTCAAAAAAGCTTTTGAACAACAAAAAATTGATCGGCAAACTGCAAAAATAATGATAAGACTCTATATCTTACTTTCGATTTACAGAAAACACTCCCTTTGCCAAAAATTTCCACTGGTAAAGCTTTTACTTACGCCAAGTATGGCTCTATAATCTAGGAGTTCATTCAGTTTCAACACAGCAACAGAATGGCAAAGGGTATTTTCATGTTTGGACTGAAGATGAAGGATCTCGTGGGCCTGAGGAAATAGGTAGTTCAATATTGGCGTTTCTCGAAAATATCAAAGAAGAAAATAAACTTTCTGATCACCTAGTAGCATGGAGCGACTCGGCAGGAGGTCAAAACAAAAACTTTTACATTGTGTGCTTATGGCATTATTTGATAAAATCTGGCAGGTTTAAGAAAATTGATCACAAGTTTCCTGAGGTGGGACACACTTTCATGGACTCAGATAGAGATTTTGCTACTGTAGAAAAGGCGATCAGAAAACATCAGAATATTTATACTGTGGATCAATACCTGTCAATAATGACAGAAGCAAGAAGAACGACGCCCTTCAACATAACAAGAATGGCAGATAAGTTTATTGATATTAAGGAATTACCTCGAAAACTAGGACTTATAGATCGAAAAAAATGACAAGAATGAAAAGGTACAATTTAGGGAAGTTCGGTGGCTTCAAGTTGAAGAATTTGGAATTACAAAATATAAATATTCATTTGATGAGGCTGAGGATTGGAATATTGTTGACATAAGGAAAAACAGAAAGATGAATAGGTCTCAACCTGAAACTGATAATTTGTTAGTAAACATTAACAAATCCAAAACTATCGCAGCAAAAAATATGACAACATCCAGGAACAAATTCCTTTCATCCCAGAAAATCTCAGAGGTTTCTATTATAATTTGAAACGAGGAGAAAATTAAAAATAAGTGATTATGTATTCTCTCATTGTTAAAAAGGTTATTTAAATCACAAAATGTTGCTAAATAAACAGTTTTTGTAGAGATAACACTATTTTCATTTACATATGATTATGGCGCCTCATAAACAATAATTCTGAAAAAGGTGTTAACTCAATTTTTTCTTTGTTTTGTTTAATTTTTTTGGCATTACAGAAATATTTCTTCAAAAATTGACCTACTATAAGATTATTCAATGTATGTTTATACATTACTCCATTTAAAAATATTTAAAATTAAGTCATATGAAAAGTTCCAGGCGATAAACTTTAACTCAATTTATTTCTAAACTTAAAAAAATTAGTTAACACCTTTTGCATTATGGTCTTCATTTGCATTTGCTATTCGTATTAAATTTCGGTTAGTTTTTATAAAATGGCACTCAAAACATCTAATATTCAATAAATCAAAAATTAACTTAATTTAAAAGATTTATTAATTAATTATTAAAAAACGACTAAATATGAGTCAAATGAGTGAATTGTACCAATTTCATTGTTCTATTTTCAATTGGATAGGTATGTATCTGTTTCTTAGACTGAAGTTTGAGGTCGTACATTGAATTTTGTCAGCAACAACTTTCTCTTAAAGTTTACAAGCAAATTGTTTGTATTTTTGTACATTTTTAAGTGAATGATGAATAAATATCGACCAATACTGTGATATTAGGCATAGGGATGTAAATTTGCGAAAATGTATGTCAAGAACGTTATAGATAAAATGTGTGGTAACGTAGCACCGTATCTAATATTAAGTAGTTTTATTTCCTCGGGCTTCAGTGTCGAGGTAATACAAAGACATGGTGGGAATTTGAAAGTCATAACTGACGTAAGTGCCTTATCATTCAGAAATTTCTGTAGGTAAATAATTTTAAAAATGCTGCTGTACTGCTTGCATATATATGAGCAAAATAAACAAATTTTCATAAATTATTACCTTATCAGTTTTCTATATTCAAAAGTTATGAAACTTTGAAATGCGTAGAATATCCACAACTTTATTAAATTGCATATAGGTAGGTACTGTTTATTTATTTATTTTATTGCCACTCCAATGAAAATTAACAAAGCAAATATACATATTTATGGACACTCATTAAACATTATTCAAGTCGAAGCACAAAAGTTATGTTGTTTGCGTGTCACAGCAGTAGACTGATTGGAATTATGAATTTAGTTAAAAAGGTGTGTGCAAACTAGCCCCGTTCACGAACTGTAGCAATTTGATTGTTTTTTCTGCATTTTCTTTTTCTCAATAGATATCACAATAGTGAAACTAAGCAAATAGTAATTATATCATCATCTTCAACACTTTGTTAATCAATTCTCTGGTTACAAAACAACTGTTCTCAAACTACATACCAAAATTCTTCATGTGATGTTCCATTTACTTCATGATCTCCCGTATTTTAAGTATATATGTCTCTCCTTTAAGTTTTAGCACAACTTAGTAATTATATACAACACAAAGAAATATACAGGATGTTTCCTACTTGCTTGCAGAAAATCCAGGAGCGTATTCTATGGTTAAAATGAAAGTAATTCTGTTAAATAAACATAGGGTCCAAAGGCCGTCGTTTCGAGATATAGGGTGATAAAAAATCAATTTAAAATTCATAATTTCGAAACCACTTGAGATATTTTTAGCAAATTTGGCAACAAATTTTTAGTAATTTGGTAGATATAAAATTTACAGATTCCCTGAAGTACCAGTAGCGAGGTTATGGATATTATCATGACTTTTTTTAAAAAGCAAAAGTATATTGCAAACAAAATTGGTTACAAAATAGCATAATACTGCGACCAAAATAAGTCGATTTACATTAGCTTATCCTAAAAAAATCCAAAAACCCACCAAAATCAATAATAACAAAGATACAGGGTGTCAAAATTGAAGAAATAAATCACAGTTTTGGAGTTTTTTAGGATAAGCAAAAGTAAATCGACTTATTTTGGTCGCAGCATTATGCTGTTACAGTATAGCCTATTAATTACGCAACAATTTAACTTTAATTTTAGATAAATTGCATGCATCATGAGATTTAGATGCGTTTTTCTCAGAAACCATTGCTTCTAGCGACATCAACAAGGTGTACCTTGTTTAACTAAACAAGATAGGGAAGAACATTTTTCAAGTCCAAAATGAGATACAGTGTAGCACAAAAAAGTCGTAGCGATTTAAAGGGGTCCAAACCATCGTAGGCGGCGCCCTCCAGCAGATACACCAAAATCGTCGACATATTCGAATTTCTAGTCCCAAGAAATCCCCTTTTACCAAATTTAATAAAATACGGTCGATGCGATCGAAAAATAATAAAGAAAATGTGATTTATTTTTTCAACTTTGACACCCTGTAGCTCCGTTAGTATCAACTTTTGGATTTTGGAGTTAATTCAGCTTATTTTCTTCAAAACTCCGAAGTTTTGCCCATTCTTTACTGAACACCCTGTATATCTCGAAAACAGTGGCCTTGGGACCCTATGTTTATTTAATAAAATTGTCCTAATATAACCATACAATACATCTCTGGATTTTCCATTTACCTTGTATTACACAAAAATCACAAACTAAATTATTCACAGATCACATACACATCGAACGACACTGCAACACTGAACTCTTGAAGCTTCCTTTCGCTCGATCATCGATGAAAAAATTGGGTCTTTGTTTTCTTGGTGGTAAGAGGCAGATCCTTTCAAATGTTCGAAACTATTTGGGAGCGTTGACTTTTCTTGAAGACGTTCCACATTTTTTTGCACTTGTTGCGTATTCGGTGAAAATATAAATGCGTTGAGGATTGGTTACCCAATTTTCAAACTTTTTTTTTTTTAAAAGTTGAGTGGAATTTCTTGTCTTCAGTTGAGAACTAGTATTTTATTATTAGATTTGTCTCTTTTAACATTTCATCTTCTCGATATTGCAGTCTAATGGGCGAAGGACACAATCCAGTGGCGGCGTAATCTTCATGAAGTATCCAAAGTAGGTATATGCTGAGTGTGAGAATAATGTCCAAATATACACAGTTATCCATAGAACCGACACAGATTTAATTCGTTTCCTTCATCCTTTCTCCTGATTAAAGAGGGTAGTTGCAATACGAACCGTTTCTGAATTTATTAACAACTGTCGCAGAATTTAACACGCGTACACTCTGTATGTTTAAACAAGTTTACAAATAATCCAAGGTGGCCGTGGAATACACGTCCAAAACAAATGAAACCGGTCTCACAGCGATTTTGATTACTTTAACGCGCAAATCTACGAACACCAACATGTAAGTAAGCAATTTCTTTTAAATTCCATATTTCGAAATAGAAGCACCCACGCAATAATAGCTGACAAAAAATTCTTACCCTGGGAATGATGTATTCAATATCGGAGACCTGCTCATGGGAGCCGCGCAATAACTTTTTCTTCCGCGGCTTGGTAACGGCCTGCATTGAGCAGTAAGTCAACTGACTGTCTAGGAAGGACACCACCAGCACTATCGCCGTCGCTATCCTCGACACAAAGCAAGCTGGAAAAACAAAATTGTTAAATCACAAATTAACAAGCGCTAATCGAACGTCGGACGGCGCGTAGCGGAACGGCCAGCACGTTTCTTCGGCGGACCGAGTGTGTGAATCACGTTTTTACCTGGACCGGGCGCAGAACTCCGGTCTTCTCACTTTCAGTGACCTTTGGAAATATTTTAGACATTTAAATGGCTATTGTACAGGACAGGTAATAAGCGAACAAGGTGCCGCGCTACGGACCGCCGAAGAAAGAGAACTGACCTTTGTTCAAAACACTAATCTCTAATCTTGCAGTATTGGCATCAAGCGTAATCGGATAATTATTGCTAGTATACATATAAAATCAAACAATTAATTGCAAGTTTTCTAAATGACTATGTTCATGTTTAGATTAACACAACTTCAAAAGCATTTATTCGTTAAATTATACAGAGGATGTCGCCGTTTTTTTATTCTCTGCAATGGACAGTTTTGACCTGTGAACGTAATACCATGTATTTTTATCTAAAAAACATAATACATTTTTAATATCGAAATATAAATTAAGAAAATGTGTAATGGGACTTCTCTACAGTTTTCTCTATGCTACTCTGCTTTTGTGATTATGACGTTCAAACTTCAAACTATAACTGTTAATCCCGGAAAAAATTTCAATCCCGGGATTGATTGCTGTTGCTGATGTCGATATACAGTGCTTTCGAAAAGTAACGAATAAATTCATTATTTTTGAAATTGAGAAGTTTTCCAAAAAATCCCCTGGCACGTCGATTTTGTTTTTTAAAAAGGTACTTTTTGACATACGACCCACATTTGTGACTTCATCGTTGTTCAAGATATGACGTCATGGACAATTTTTTTAAATGGCAACTTCCAATTTTGCCCATGCCAATTTAAAGAGCGTGTCATTCTACATACACATCATGAAAAAATATGGTGTTACATAACGAATATATCAAGAAAATAATGTTTGAGGATTTTAAAATTTAATTTTCACAATACTGAAAATGATAATGATTATGTAAAAAATCGACTAAATTAAATGTTCAAATTGTGCACCGTTGGCTGCCTGACAGTAGCCAAGACGATTAATAAATTCTTTTTGGACATTATCAATAACTTCAGGAGGTATACAATGTATCTGGTGACGAATTCTTGCTTTTAAATCTTCTAAATTAACCGGTCTAGTACCGTATACTTTGCTTTTTAAGTATCCCCACAAGAAATAAACTAGGGGTGTCAAATCAGGCGATCTGGCTGGCCACTCAATCGGGGTGATATATTTCGATGAAAATTAAATTTTAAAATCTTCAAACATAATTTTTCATGATGTGTATGTAGAATGACAATCTCTTTCAAATGGCATGGTCAAAATTGGGGGTCGCTATTTAAAAAAAATTGTCGAAGACGTCATATCTCGAACAACGATGATGGCACAAAAAATATGGGTCGTATGTCAAAAAGTGTCTTTTTTAAAAACAAAATCGACGTGCCAGGGATTTTTTTCGAAAACTTCTCAATTTCAAAAATAAATAATTTATTCGTTACTTTTCGAAAGCACTGTGTGTTTAGTTTTAGTAAATTTAGCTTTGAGCCGAACTAACAGTTCGCAGTTTAGTTGGCGCCCCTGAGAGTGGGGAAGCTTCCCGGCTCGAGTCTAATCAGAGAGTAAGAGAGATAGTGCGAGTTGAACTATAAAACTGTATGTATGCATGAATGTAAACAAGGCATAGAATAAAGTTATCTAGCAATCAAGTAAATTTTTTCAAAAATCAACGTTAGGAAAGAACCCCTATACTCTACAGTCCACAAAAAACAAATACAAACACACTGTATTATGAAAAATTAACATTATTAAATTGTATATATTGAAAAAGAACATAATGATAAATGTAAAAAAACGTTATGTTATGATTAATACCAATGGTCATATCAGAAATTTATTTTTTATTCGTATTTTGGAAAACATAAAAATATAAAAGAAAAACTAATTCATTCAGCACATTCGGGTTCAAACTCGAACGAATTTTAGCGGACTACATTCCAACCGCCGAAAAGGCCTACTACGATTTTACACTTGTAAGTGAAATTGATAATAAAAAATTGTGGGATACATCATTTTTATATAATTCCGTTTCTTTGGTTAAAGTAGAAAATAACGAAACTTTGTTATTTGTACTTGAACCTGGCTGAAATGGCTACATGGACTCTTTTAGACCTTGTTATTATATACTTAACAAAGCCCTATTAAAAATATCTATTAGACTGTAAATCAGTTATGTGATCAATGTGATCAATGTTCAATTTTTATGAGTCTGTGGTCTCGTATTTGACATTAGACAGCAAAGTATCTAAAAAATTGACAAGGTCAAACCCGAAAATCCCGGGAATTAAGCGGGATTTTTGGGGTAAAAAATTAGCAGAATCTCCGAATTTTTGGGATCCCGGGATGAACAGCCTTAGTTCAAACTTAGTGCTATAGTAGAATATATATTGGAAAACAAAGATAAATATATTATGAGAAAGTATGTGTACTTAGTGCTAGTATAGTTGCGGCAAGAATTCAAACGACTTACGTCACGGCTGTCGTCACGCAATTGTTTTTATTATCAACAAAATTTTCGATAGTTTGTCGCGTTAAAACCAATCGATTTTTGTAATTTAGTGTAATATATATTGCAAACATTTAGTATAGTACCTATATAGTTTTATTATTCTCGGTAGCAGTTTCTTAAATATTTTGATGAAAATATAATAAATTATTTATTTGTTTGTATTCCGTAAGTCGTCAGAATTCTTGCCGGAACTATAGGTACCTACCTATAGTGTTCATTAGTTATCAACGTAACTTAAAATATTTGTTTTATATTAAAGGAGTTAAAAATAAAAGGCGAGTGTTAGTCAATTCTGTCCAAACTGGAGGTACGTGTCTACTTATCTTCAATTTTATATAAAGACACTTATTTGAAATAAAAAGAAATATTTACTGGTATTGCTATAGAACTAGCCATCCTAGGATGAAAGTCTAATAAACCCCAATATAATTTTTTGCTGGGGTGAAAAACTGTAAAAGCTGCCATAATAAAAAGGTGGGAGCAATAAATCAAAAGTTAAGAAAAAGCCTTGTTTCTTTAGCAAACTTATTTTTATTATGACAGCAACGTAACTTTTCTAGAGCCTATGCAATGCAGATATTTGGCTGGGAATAATCACTATCTACTTCTAACGGTTAAAATATATTTCCTTCAGTTTAGAAGAAAAAAAAAACTAAATGCACATAACTCGTAACTCTGTGTCACTTGAGAAAACTGCCATATTAATCACGGTCACAGACTGTTTACAACACACAAAATTCTATTCAAATCTACTTAAGGATTCAGAAGATATTTGCAAAAAAAAAAACAAAATTTCAGACCCAATTTCAAGGAATTATTTCTAGACCTTAAAACCTCTAAAAATTAGAATTCGTGAAAACAAAAAAATTATAGATCAAACAATTTTTCAAATTGACGTTATGTGCCCATTTTTCTAGTATTTCTATTTCAAGTCGTAGACAACATTTTATTTTAGACTACCACCAAGATTTTATTTCATGAAAAAATTTTATGGCTACGGCTCTGGTATGGCTCATTGTATAATAGAATTTTCAAAAAATTTTAATTCTAATTTACATTACATGGGTTCTTGTTGGCGAGAAATGTACTGGAGTGAAAGCAAACTAAATCTTGACAATGTCAGCGTCATAATGTACCTACGTATAAAAAAATTAAGTATTAAGCTTCGTTTACAAGAGAAGCTTATGAGATTTAACTTCTGTAATTTGGTCAAGCCATAATTATGAATTTAAATATGATTTTTGGCTTTTTATAAGTCTGTTTATTAAATATTAACATATATTGCCAGAGGCGCAGGAGCGGGCTGGAGGGTGCTTAGTATTCCCAAATTTAAAATTAGCACGTCAAATTCAAATAATTTTTAATCATCAAATAATATATAAATATAAACCTACTGTTCATTCGGAAGAAAACTGTTACAACTCAAAAAGGAGTTTTCAGTAGAAGCGTGGTTGCATTAATTAAATTTCTCAATTTCTTTTATATAAACGGAAATTATTTTTTGTATATTGTATTCTATATTTAGCCTTTCGTCTTTATTTTAATAAATGGTATCGGAATTCGATCCCAGGGCAAACAGGCCACATCGATTCAAGTCTTAACCCGTTCAGCCTTAAACCGAGGGGTAAACTACTGATGTATTTTACTGTACAAGCTTTTATGTGTATTTATAGGTATTTTTTCGGTATTATTAAGTACTTTGTGTATTTTTGGGTACCATCAAGGTAATAATGGGTATTTACTAGGTATTTAATGGGTATTACGAAGATAATTAATGAGTATTTTAAGAGAAAACTAGTATTTTCCCTCCAATTTTTAAATACAATGGCGATCGCGCATGCCTTATTACGATGGCACAGTTTAAATATAAGTAAACAACTAACCGACGCAATGGCAAATATAAAAATTAAGTATTAAAAATAGATACAAAAATATTTTCTGTAAAATTTTTCGGAGGCACTGTTAAACCACTATGTGGCCTTTTATTGTCTTCGTAAGTCTTTAGTTTAGAAAATAATATAGGGTGATTCGAATTAGATACATTCAATTGCAAAAATAATGACACTTCCTCAAATCAGTTTTTTGACTACTCTGTGGGTGAGTGGAACAACTAAGAACTAATGTTTAAAATTGAATGTAGATTTCATTACGAATATGTCAGCAGTTCGAAATAAATAGCCAAATTCAACTTAACAGTGCCTTTATTATTGCTAATGATTGTACAGTACATGACCATATAAACAAGTATCATATGAATGTTTTATAAGGCGTTTACGCAGAATATATCCAGTCACATAGTAGCACATTCCCCTCTCTGTTAACAAATTTTAGTATGGAATAATTTCTTAAACTTTATCTTTAAATCAATATATTACATATTATTCGATACGACGTGTTAACGATAAGTTTGGTCAAACTTCTCCGACATATTCTATTGATCAAAAATATGTAATAAAAAGAAAATGAAAGTCTATAAGTACTAAAAATTAAAATATTGCTAAATTAGGTTTTTCTATCATATTATATTTAATAAAAAAGGAGCCTTTTTATGTAAACAACTGCCAATTATCTAATTCTAATCATACATGACGGAAAGCAAGCTAGGGCTAAAATTGAATTCTCCCTCGATACCCATGCATTTACACTTGCTAATGAAAGATTTTGGTTGTACTTTGTACTGGAGACGCCGATGGTACCCGATGAGTATTTGGGATCCAGACAATAATTTTAGGGACACCCCGTATAGACCGAATATTATGATTTCATAGACGAGGAAGAAGTTTGTTTTTAGTTAGTTTGAAGGGGGCATGGTGTAGGTATTGGCACCCTTCTTGGGTGCTCCAATGGGTTTATGAAACATTTTATGTAATCCAAAATGTTCTTTCTAGATGATGTATTCAGATCGAGTCAAAGGAGCCCTTAAAAAAATCTACATTGTTTACGTAGATCTGTAAATGGAATAATTTCTAAGAAAAAAAACAGTTTTGGAAAATTAAAGGTATGTTAAGTAAAATCATGGGTCATTTAATGTATTTTTCGTTTCTTAGATATCTGGGTATTTAAGAGTATTTTTGGATTTTGATATTTCTGGGTACCTACTTAACGGGACTTTTAGGTACTTAAGGATATTATTGGGTAATAGTCATAGATCTTCTTTGGACACTTGAGGGCAATTCGTAGTTTTCAGTTATTTTTGAGGTATTTTGTTGGGTAATAATTTTAAAAAGAGGTATTTTATTGTACAAATTTCAAGCAATGGTTTACACCTCGCCTTAAACCTTACAGCTGGACCACTTATTCGAAAAAAAAATTGTGAAGAAAAATAGAACAATTTATTTTTTTTGTCTGAAGTCTTCCACTATACAGAATAGGCTGACTAAAATCATTCATTAAAACTCATTTTTTTTTGGTATTTTAAATTGTTACCGTTATTTTTCAACTGAGAGATATATTGTTTCAAAATTGTAGATTAAATAATATACATTACAGTATGCAGTTTTTTATATACATTTTTTTATTATTAGGTATTAAATTTTGTGTGAAATTAACTACACCGCAAACTAAAGCTTACATTAGCTTAAATATACAGAAAAAATTAAAATATGTAACTGATAAATCAGCAAGATTGTCATTATAATGATATAATTCAACTTATTCTGTTGAATTTCTTATAATAGTAAAACTTATTTGAAATCTACAAAGATTAACGCTAATATAACGAATGCATTCATTTGTTGACCTTCTTTAGACATAACGAACATCTTCGTTCAATACTGTTCGTTCGTTGTTTGTGTACCGGCCTTTAGAATGCAGTGAATTAGGTAACAAATATTTACGAACAGTTATCTATTCAATCCATAGATTTTAATCGCATCGAGTACAATGTACATTTTTTTTTTGTTGCATGAAAAAAGAAATTCTATTATAACTATTAAATGAAATATTTACAAAAAGCAGTTCACGTTCACTTCTAATTTGCAGTGTGCAAATTTTACTTTCTTGAAAAAGAATTTAAATGTATAAATAAATCCATAGAAATTGTAAGCACGCTAGTATATGTGCCAAAATAATAATTGAAGCATGTAATAAATTAAGCTTAGTAATATTCAAGAAAATTGTTTAAAAAGAGTAGAGTAACTCAAAACATAAGTCTGTATAAAATTACCCGATTAAGACTATAATAAATGTAACTATTGAAACGAAGAACTTTTTAATTGCATAAAGAAGAACAAATTTAGAAAGAATGTACGTGTCATATAAAGCTTGCTATAGATTATGCGTGTATTTGCGATTCGGGTTACGTGATTTCTGAGGAATTCGTGAATAGTATGTAGAGCCTTATTTTCATACAATATTTCATTAATTCTTCTTTATTTATGGATAAAGAGCCGAAATTATTTAAAAAGCCAAAATAGCAGTTGCATTAGCATCTGTCATTTAATTTTGATATTGATTTGTCATGAATAGTTTTATCAAGAATATAAAAATTAAAATTAAATTTGATAGTCAGCTCTGGTAATATGGTTCATATCTAGCATATAATAAACAAATTATCTGGCTAACCATCTGTAGGTAATTGGAAAACAATTTTACAGTTTTTATTTTGCTTCATTGAGCACAACTAAAACTAGTTTCAGATAGTATTTCATTGAAAAAGTTTTTATTTCCAGCTTCTGCTGAAATAATATACTTTTGCATGATTTTGCTTACACTGCTAATTTTTGATAAAAATATTAGCTAGCAAATTATTAATAAATACATATTTTAATGATTTTATTTTATTAATAGTGACTTTGCAAGATTTTCTTGATGTATTGGAAAAGAGAACATCATAAATTGAAAGGTCTTCGTGAGAATATATCAATGATACGCAAAGGCTGAAAAATAGGTATTTTTTGAATAAATAGCAAAGAAATTTACATACGTATTATCATTTAAAAGTAAATTATGAATATGAGTTGCAAAAGGGACCAAAAATGCTTTAAGATTTATATCAAAATTTTTTTTATGTAGTCCACATTTACCAAGTTACCTTTATTCAAAAAGGCAGCTAGAAGACTTTAGGAGTTGCTTAATAAAAAAACTTAAATTTTAGTGCCCCAAGGATATCTAAAATTTCTTCTTTTTTTATTTTGCCACATATAGTGGGTTGCCGGGTGTTGTGAACCTCTTGCACCTCTGGTGCGGCACGGCCTTGACTTTATCCTTCAATTTTTATAATTTTATCAGAGGAAATCCTGTTTGTAGGATAGAAAATTATAAAAGAAATAGCAGATGCTAGACAACGAACATCTGAAAATATCGGAAAATCTGATGCAAACTGAAGAAACAAAAAAGATTCTATTCTATTTCGATTCATTACTTCAACCCTTCATTCTTCTTTTTCCAAGGTTTTTGGATATTTGAAGTTCCGGTCTCGCGTTTCGGAACATCTCGCATCGGGAAAACTCGCGCTGGGGCTGCCTCGGCGAGTACTGCCGGCGTTACAATTTGTAACTTACAAATCACACATCGCGCATCACGAATCGCGAATTCACGCATAGTCTGTAGCGAGCTTTATATGACCATAAGAAACATACTCGAGGTCCAAAATAATAGAGAGTAATTAATTCACAGCACTTAGCTGAATACGTGAGGTGAGGGTTGCAGGAGACAAGATTCCATATGCGTGCCATTTGAGAAGGATTCAAATTACCAAAAATAGATTGACGTTGAGTGAACCTAAAACTTTAATAGTTTACTTTTAAAAGTTTATATTCACCCGTAGAATGTCCTTTTAGACGGCCATGGCTTGCCATCACCCACTTACCTGCTGCGCACTTCGCGGATATCATACTTTAACACATAATACACTGCACTATTTACATACATACTAAAATATCATACATTACCGCACTGTCACTATAACGGTTACACGTTAACATTTATCGTCGGCTATTAGGCCTATTCGTAGAACAGTGGAAAAACTTTCCAACTGTCAGACGCACGCACTTTGCGCTTTGCTCTATTATCCCACATAAGGTTGAAATTGCTTTGTTTTAGCTGCAGTGCGCTGCTTCTGATGGTTGGAAAGTGATTCTGGTGTACTGCGAACAAATATATTATAGGGTGCTTTAATCCATACATCCACGACAGCATTAGGTTCCATATGTGGCAAAACAGTGCTCCACTTTTGTCATCGTATGACCTTTATTTATGCATGTTCTGTTTATATAATCTATATGTATACAAAATATATTCTTCAATTCAAACGTCGACCTTATAATATTTGTCTAAAATAAAGTAATTACAGAAATAGTCTCTTTGCCATAATATGACTATTTCGTCTTTTTCTCTCAGTATACACTTTCTATTTCATTTTATGAAACGAAAATTCATGTCATTCATAATTCGCAAAACCACCCTTCTAGATATTCTAGGCAAAGTTTCATTCTGTGAGATAACAATTGTCGGAAGCTCATTTTTGAAATACCAACCATGAATTGTTCGAGTATATTGTACAGTGCCTTCATAAATGATTACAAGCCACGTGATCAGGGTCGAGATTCTCGAATCAATCGTAGAGCAATTCACATGCGAATATCCTTTTCCTCACTACGGCAATTGAGAGACACACGAGTTGTTCTTCGAGAATCATAGTCCTGGTCACGTGGCTTGTAATCATTTATGAAGGCACTGTATCACCAACCTCTTCTATCTTCTACCTTTAAGTTTCCGTTTTGCAGTTGTATATTTTTTTGCCATTTTGTATTACACGATATATACACACATACACTCTAATTAATGAACATATTTCAATGTTATCACTTGTACACAATTTTTTTATCATCCGATATTCCTCACTCGTTAGATTAGAGTGTGTACGATTTTGAAAATACGCTGTAGTATTCATTCTTAAGGTCGCCGTAAATCTCACCGTAAAATGATAAAATTTGCAATGTTTCTAGGATCAAAAATCTCGAAAAATAACAATAACATATAACAAAAGTAATATCAAAAATAAAATGCTTGATGTTTTGTTTATTCATTCTTATTGTTTAAATGCTCCCCAAGTAAAATATTAAATTTTAAAAAACGTTTGTTACTTACACATTATGTTGCTATTCTAACCCCACATTTTAACTACTCTTTTTACATACTTTACATTCACATTTACATCTATAGTTAACTATTAAAAAATGCGTATTTTCAAAGATTTCTGTACCTAAAAAATTATTGTTTAGTAAGCTTTCTGCGATTATTTACGCGTTTTAGTTTGATGTCTTTAAATATTTACAGATGGTATGAGATAACATTCCTATTATTTGCTAAGCCGTACATTATTCAGTTATTAAATATCTAAAATTATTTGTATTTGTAGAAACACTATTTCAAAGTCTTTGTCTTTAAGGACATAAACACAAAATCACTAATGAATTAATTACAATCACAATTAAATTAGCTCCCCAACACTAAGAGGAACTGGTCAAATATACAATAGCCTTAGCCAAATTATTTTATGGGGTGACGTGACTCCTTTTAGTCTCAGAAAAAATATGATTTTGCAACAAGAAATTGAATAAAACATATTTTTTCTACGTTCATGCAAAAAACAATACTCTATTGAACTATATTTAGTGGAAGAAGTGGTTTTTATTGCTCTAGAGCAATAAACATTTTATTGCACTCAAATGTCATTCTACGACAGCGTTTTATCATCATGACAAACATAAACCTTCAAATCGACGTCACATTTTTCTAGACTTAGTGTCATCTAAATAACATTTTTTGGTTTTTGCATGAACGTAGAAAAAATATTGTATGCAACTCGTACAAAAAGTGCTTATTGCACTCGACGTGTTGTCGGACAACTTCACGTCGTGTGCAATAAACGCTTACTTTTTGCACTTGTTGCATAAATAACTATTTAACTATGAAAAACTTGCCGAGAACAAACATTGGCTACATATTCTGAAAAAGAACCTACAAATCAGTCTGAAGACTCCAACTGACACTGAATGTCAAGTGGAACCTGTAGCAGATCCAGTAGCGAAAGTATCAGCATCAGCAGATTCAGTAACCCTAAGTACATCGACAGTTCACAGTACCAAAAAACTGAACCCGATAGACTTAAATTGGTCAGTTGTGAGTATTTAAGATGTGACTCTAATTCCAAAAAAAGGAATTTGTAAAGTAATAAAAGGAGGAATTAGAAAGCAATTCACAAATTTCAACAAGCACACCTTTAAAAAATAACTATGATCTCTATCACTTGGTTTTTATTCAACTACTTTTTAAGCATTTCCGAAAAATTTCTTACTTTAAACTACAATTTGAAATATGTGCGATATTACCCTACAATATGCGCATCATTACACCACAGGGTGAGGAATATCGCGGAGTTGCATTATTTCACAAAACAAAATTTCTCAGATTCTAAAAATTATAAAATAACTAAATAGTTATTTATGCAACAAGTGCAAAAAATGTTTATTGCACGCGACGTGAAATTTTCCAACGAGGCCGTCAGGCCGAGTAGGACAACACGTCGAGTGCAATAAGCACTTTTTGTACGAGTTGCATACAATATTTTTTCTACGTTCATGCAAAAACCAAAAAATGTTATTTAGATGACACTAAGTCTAGAAAAATGTGACGTCGATTTGAACGTTTATGTTTGTCATGATGACAAAATACTTTATTAGAATGACAGATGAATGCAATAAACATTTTATTGCACTAGTGCAATAAAGAACCAGTTTTTCCACTAAATATAGTTCAATAAAGTATTGTGTTTTGCATGAACGTAGAAAAAGAATATCAAGTACTAATGAATGCTAATTATGTTGTATTAGTTTTAATTTTTCAGTTTCATGATCTAGTAATCAAATACATTTTCTTTAGGTGCGCGGTATTCCACCACTCTCCTCCATTCTGAGTCTGAAATTTTTTTGTTCTTCCAGTTTTCCCATAAAACATTAAATAATATGGTTAATTATTCTTGGTTGAGCTCATTTCTTAATGAAAATTATGTTTGCTCTTAAATTAAAATTATGCTTCGACTAAAATTTCCTACTCCTTAGGGAGTGCTTACCTGTTATATCTTATCGATTTCCGTTTACCTTCGGAGATTTTAATAAAATATTGCACAGAAAATTTGCTAAAGAACCTGGTAGCCATGTTTTTTCCTGTAATTATTATTCTCCTTTAACTGGAGCTTAACTATTTTGCGGTTCCTGAATTATAGAAATTTTAGAAAACGTTTTGTGGCCGCGGATAAAGCAGGCATTTATATTCATCAAATGTTTTGCCGAGTTTGTGGGTTTCTAGGACGATGCGTGCTTCTTCTCCTTGTTATTTGCTTTATTTGCATTTCAGATTTATGTATTTTTTTCGAGTGGGAAATTCTTCGAATAGTGTACAACATGCAATTATATGGTTGATAATTTGAAGCTAGTTCTTTTACTAATTTATTCTATAGAATAATATTTAATTTTTCACTATGTATACAGGGTGTTTATTTATTATTTAAAAGAAACGAAAGATGTATCTAATATATTATGTAAAACAATTGTGTAGTTTAGGTAATATCGAGGGTAATATATAGCGCACCGATCTAAATAAATTTTTTAGATAATTGCTTGGTTTATATTGCGAAAAAATTAGGTGTTTCCTTGAACAAAAATAAGAAAAAAAGTCTTACGAACCTATGTCCGGAAATGCTTCATTTCGAATATACAGGATGTTGAAATTTAAAGAAAAAATTTGGGGTTTTATTAATATCTCAAGAAACCTAATTCCAAATTTTTTGAAATATCGTATGTTTGTTTATAAAAACCACAGACATCTTCTGACTTAATTTAATTAATTTTTTCAACTCCAGTGGCGTACTTTGTTCTATTTTTGTTTTCTACTCCCATAAGGAATGTGTAAGGAAATATTATTTTTTTGCTAGAAAACGAGACTAGATACGAAACAGAGTAAAGAGACAAAAAAGTTGTACTTTTAATCACATAATTAGACAAAAAAATGAAACCTAAGGAAAAACAGTGGCGTCTCATATTTTTACATATTAATATCAATAGGAATGATTTCCCGAACGCCACTGGAGTAGATACAATAAATCAAATTAAGTCAGAAGATGTCTGTGGTTTTTATAAACAAACATACGAAATTTAAAAAAAATTCGGAATTAGGTTTCTAGAGATATTAATAAAACCCCAAATTTTTTCTTTAAATTTCAACATCCTGTACACACTTACACTTAGCATAAGAGTTTTATCATATTTTTTTTCTGAATTTTATACGCAACTGCACACTGAGAAAATTGTATACGATATTAGCTCGCTTCCTACAAGTCGAGGCGATTAGGTCGAGCAGGAAGTAGCAGACCACTTATATCTCACCTGCACTCGATTTATATATGAACAGCCAATTGAGGGCTAACACACAGATACTGCAGGTGTAATTCAATGCCGGTCGGGGCATTAATCCGCGGAGTATTTGTTGTCTGCCGTGTCATTTATAGTTATAAAATGTTATTTATTTTTTTCCTTGAGAATTTCTTTAAATTTTTTGTCCGCTCGCCGATTGGATTCTTTGTCTTGTCAGGTATTACAGTGTACCAGTTTACAGTGCCATGCGGAAGGGTATTTTTAAATCATTTTCGAACTTCCCTGTTTGATTTTTTCTTACAAAATTGTATTTGTAAAAATCCCTTGTACAATTAAATTTATTTTTAGATAAGTTCTGAATCACTCTGTATATCATATTTCTTTTTATACAGTGAAAAAATTCTACAAAGTTTTAGCTAAGCTCCATATAGTGTCTTCATTATTAGAATAAAGAACTATTTTTTTCTATTTATAGAACACACCACATACCAGAAGCTCCTTGTGATGCGGCTCTTAACAATAACAATTCGACTTCCGCGTAGACGTGTACCTAGTAATTTTCGTCAAAGAATCTATTATACCCACACTTCTCGAA
This sequence comes from Monochamus saltuarius, assembly GCA_025584915.1. Lineage (NCBI taxonomy): Eukaryota > Metazoa > Arthropoda > Insecta > Coleoptera > Cerambycidae > Monochamus > Monochamus saltuarius. The sequence goes on from CM046721.1 coordinate 27,205,165, forward strand.
GATCAATTATCCATTCTATAACCTTTCCGTAATTACTCCTCGTTGTTGCGCAAAAATATTGTTTACTCCAGGCCGCCAGCGCTCCTCCATCAGTTTCCTAATGATATGCTAAGATATTAATGAAATGAACGTTTTCAAGGACGAGGATGTTGGCAGTAGAACATAAGTTAAACTTTCGCAAATTCGCAGTGCCAGGTTCCAATTGTATGTATGCACATATTTCATATTCAAATTTTATCGGGCACACGGCGTAGTATATATGTGTTGTTCAAGTTTGCTAGCATCGAAGTTTAATGTTTCTTAATAAATTGTGAAACTATCGCATATTGTTTTCCATGTATAGGACTGTATTGGCTCAATTTTAAGATCACTATTTTTAATATACAGGGTGTTAAAAAAGAGTGTAAAATATTTCAGGAGGTAATAGTATGAACCAAAATAAGCAGAAAAGTCTTAATAAACATGGGTCCGCAAAGTAACGGTTGCGAAGATATATGGACCACTACTCGTTTTTCAAACATTTTATTTTATTAGGAATAAACCGACAAAGGAAGCTTTTAACAAACAAAAATCAAAGTTACAGAAGATGTTCAAAGTGCCCTCCGTCCATTTTCAAGCATGCACGACATCTTCGTCTCAACAATATTCGAACTCTTTCGAAAACACCCTACTTGGGTTTGGATTTCTTGACACTTTTGCTCTCTAACGACCATGGAAAAATGAGCTGGAGCACCATCATGCTGGAACCACATTTGTTGCCTCTGATTCAAAGGAATGTCTTCCAAAAACTCATACAGTGTGTTCTGCAGAAAGTTGAGGTAAGCAGCGCCTGTTCGGTTTGGTAAAACAACAGGACCTAGAAACCTGTTACCTACAATACCCATCCAAATATTTAATGAAAAACGTGCCTCCAAGATCACCTGATCTGAACCCTCTAGATTTCTTTGTTTGGGGATATTAGAAGACATTAGTGTATGGTACTCCTGTAAATAGCTTGGAAGAGCTGCAGCTACGGATTAATCAAAAGTGTCAAGAAATCTAAACCAAGGAGGGTGTTTTCGAAAGAGTTCGAATATCGTTGAGACGAAGATGTCGTGCCTCCTTGGAAATGGACGGAGGGCACTTTGAACATCTTCTGTAACTTTGTTTTTTGTTTGTTAAAAGCTTCCTTTGTCGGTTTATTCTTAATAAAATAAAATGTTTGAAAAACGAATATATCTCCGCAGCAGTTACTGTGTGGACCCATGTTTATTAACTTGACTTTTCTGCTTATTTTGGTTCATACTATTACCTCCTGAAATATTTTACGTTCTTTTTTTAACACCCTGCATTTATTAGGTATATACAGGCCGTCTTACATTTACGGTTCTTTAGAATATTTCGGAGACTACTTTGATTTTAATTTTGAAAATCTAGGTTTTGGGGTTTTCAAGAATACTCTCTTTATATAAAATAATTGAATTTTTGTAGCACTTGTGGTTATACCATAACACCCTGTATATTTTTGCATATTTGGATTCTACTTTTATCAAGTTTCCTTATATCTATCTTTAATGGCCTATTTTTACATCGTGCAAGTACTGATATTTAAAAGAGATATTGGAGGACGCCTATCATTTGTTACAGATATCTAAAAAATTGTTTAATTTTATACAGGGTGGTGAAATTTATTGTCGTATTTACTTAACTTTGAACCGCCAAAACTTGATTTTTCCAAATGGAATACTCTGTATATTTAATCAAAAATTGTTGCATAATTTGACTCTATCTATCTATATTACATTTTCTATCTGTTGTTGACGGTTTTTGTGACAGTAATTGGAATGGTCCAATTTCTTCCGAGGATGACTGTGAAATTGCTAACAAACTTAAAAACAAAACATCATTTGCTTGGTTGTTCTATTCTATTCTAACCAATGTTAACAGTGTCGTTCGTCTTTCATCTAGCGGGTGAAAAAAAAACAAACCATAAATGTTAAAAAAGTCAATGTTTGGTGTGTTCAGAATTTCTAAGAAAGGTCCAATCCAGTATTCCTTAAAATTTAATATTTTTTATTTCCATATTGTGCCGTCTTGATCTTTAGGTGTCAGTTTCTCTGTTCAGTGAAATTAAAATTAAGAGTCAAATTAGGACTACGTCAGTGACGTAAATGGTGAGGTAAAAACCAGTTACTTCTATACCATAGAAAATGACTAAGCAACATAAAATAGATCATATCTACAGTGCTTTCTAAAGTAACAAATAAATTCATTATTTTTGAAATTGAGAAGTTTTCGAAAAAAATCCCCTGGCACGTCGATTTTGTTTTCAAATAAGGCACTTTTTGACATATGGCCCATATTTGTGACGTCATCGTTGTTCGAGATATGACGTCATCGACAATTTTTTAGCAACTCCCAATTTTGACCATGCTATTTGAAAAAGTGTGTCATTCTACATACATACATCATGAAAAATTATGGTGTTACATAACAAAAATTTCAAGAAAATAAAGTTTGAAGATTTTAAAATTTAATGAGTCACCGATTGAATACTTTGTCAGGTTTTATAGTTTCCAGCGCCGTGCGGAAGTATATTTTTAAATCATTTTCGAACTGCACTTTTTAATTTTTTTTTACAAAATTGTGTTTGTGAGTCCCCTGTACATTCAATTTTTTTTTGTAGAAGTTCTGTATCTATGATTAATGTTTAATTTAAAATGGAACACACTGTATACAGAGATATTCATGTTATTTTTACATGTATACTTAAAGCCGTTTGTCACTATGCGATAATTATGGTAAAATTTATGTAAATATTATTTGATAAATATACAAAAGAATTATATTTAAATCTAAAAAACGATACAATATCACTGTATGCAACTACCATAAATTATTTTCTATTTTTCATTCATGCGCAAGCGCAGTAGTCTAAAAATACGATTAACAACTCATTAACTATAATAACTAGTTTATATAATAAAATAAATAGCACGACACTTATTCTCACACTTGACAGAACTAAGGTTAAAGTTAGGTTAGGTTGAAAATTTAAAATTCCAAATTATGTAAATACGTTTATGCGCATATTTCTGCGTCGATTTCACCGCAAAAGTAGAACAAGTTGAAAATATTTTCTTAGTAAATTATTTTATGAATTTCATACCCAATCTCCCGCTTGCAATTACAGGATATTTTAAAAATAATTTTCAAATGAATTTTTTAATATTTTTCTCAGATAATATTGTATAGTGACAAACGGCTATTTTTTACTCAAAAAATATATGTAGAAATAAAGATTCAGTAAATTCTTCCGATTTCAAAAGAATATATAGAAAAACAACATTACATTTCTGAACCACAAATCATTTTGATTTTAAAATGGTGTTTAAGCTCGTAGTGAATGCTACTATAATTGCCTTGATAATATTCTTATTATTGTTTTTTTAATATATTAATAGCATTATGTTATCAAAGCATCTAAACATGCAGTTCAATTTTGCAAAAAGTCACTCATTAAAAAAATGTACAATACAATAATTTATTAAATACAATCTATTACTTTACAAAAAAGCAGAATTGTGTACATCAGTGTTTAACAGATAGAACACCCTTGCACATTTTTACGAAATTTTTTGCACAATTGAATCGAACATCAGATATCGTCAAAAACACAGCCATAATATCAGTTTGTTAGAAAGAGATTGCTGCTATCCTAGATATTACACCTAATACCACTATCCAAAATACATAAAAATATACAGGGTATTCTGCTAGGATTTATTTTGTTTTTGATATACAAAAAATATTTGATGCCTCTTGTAATTCACACAACTTTTATATAAATCATTTTATATCTCTGAAAACAGTTTGCGACCTGATCTGCTTACGACCATTTATAAAATTTAGCTTTACTAGTTTTGTACTTTGACTATCTTAAACGTTTTAGGTCGTATATCCTTTTTTGTCCACGACTGTACACGTTCGTAGTTCAATCAGTTGCTGTGATTCTAATGAAATTAAATGTAAATTTAGCAGGTAGTGCAATATATGCCTCAAGTGATGGTTCTACTAAATTTATAGTCAGTTCAGATAATTTACCTTCATTTAAATCGCTATGGCCTCGTTAGGTATTTTACAATTTTTTTTTGCGCGGTAAAGTCTATCGATAAATATGTAGAACATGAAAAACAGTTCGTTTTAAAATTCTTGTATGTAAACATACTACTTCACATGAAATAATTTTTTGCTTTATTATCAACAGCAATACTAAATGAAAATAACCTGAAAAACAGTAGGCACAGTGGAAAAGGAGTATACGTAGAAAATTTTTAATTGACATCTATAAACAATTTTATTTTCATTGTGAGAAGACGTTTATGTCAAACAGCTGCTCTGTGTAGCTGTTCTAATGCGTCTCATATATGAGAGGCATTAGAACAACTAAATAAATTTGAATTTAAAGTTTGGTTACCAATTATACAAAGTGTGTAAACAAACCTTCAAATTCTTTTTGACTTTAAATATTTAAAATTTTATATGAAAATATAAAAAAATATATATTTAACATCTTCAGCAGAAAGGTACGGAGACAATCCAGTGCCGCTTATATTTCAATTAAAAGAAAAATTTACAAATGTCTAACTAGAAGAAGAAAACCCCGAGGACAACTTCACCCAGCATAACTATAAAAATAATTGAGTAGATGTTTGGATTATAAATCGCGTTATTCAAATTGACATTGCATAATAAATTCAGCAACTTTATTAGGATTTAGTAGTTTAATTTCTTTTATTGGGTCACATTGTAAAACCAAAAATTAAGCGATCTATGAATCAATATCAAAAAGACTAATAAGGTACCTACTTAATACGTCAGAAAATTTTATGTTTTTCAGATCGCATTATCATTCAGAAAATGTAATAAAAAAATTCTAAATGACCCCATTCAAGTAGTTTTTTGTTGGATCGGTCAGTGGTCGCGCGGTTTAAGGCGTCAGTACTTGAATCGAGGTGACTGGATCGCTGTGGGTTCGATCCCTGCAGCCGGTAGACCGTATATAAGCTATATTCGTGGAGAGATTGGCACCCTCTCTGCGGGTATGGTAGGGTGGAAGAATGTTGGCTTGGGTCAATGTGAGAGATTGATACCGGTTGACTACCCCCCTAATTAATGAGGTTTTCCAGGTTTCCCTCATTCCTGCACTGAATGGTGGTTAGGGCCTACCAACGTAAGTCGTTCCTGGGCGCAAATGCGGGCTGCTTAATAATAATATGCCGCCCCCTCTCCCGCACAAGTCTTCGACTTCTGGGCTAATCCTCGTGATTAGAATGAGGGGTAGAGATGTTATTATTATTATTATTTTAAAAGTCAGTGTGTAAAATATATAAATATATATATTTAATTTATCAAATTTTAACAAATAATTTGATCACATCTTTACTATTCGATATGCTTTTTTTTGATTTCATAAAATTTACGTACTTCTTTGTATTTTTCCAATTCATTTGAATGATGCAATTTACTCGACATCTTCGCGTCATCGATGCTTTTATTTATTCATGAACTAGTAAGAGGATATATTCTCTTCTTCCTTCCAAAATACCAAAGCATACAGATAATCTTATAAGCTTGTAATAAATTATATTTAGACATATTCTACGTATAAACATCATCACAAATACAGGTTTCTGAATGAAGGCTTCAGATATATTAACGTAAGGTTCAATAATCTGTTGTGGAAAATTCAAGATGTTTTGAATGGGATAATAGAAGCTGTAAGTATAATACTTTCACTCTTCTCATTACAAAATTGAATAGAAATTTTAAATATTTCACTTGGTAGACATCTGTTTTACATTTATAAATTTTACTCCATAAATACGTTAATAAATTGATATCTAGTACACAAAAATAGTGCCTTTAAAATAACTACGTTTTGCTATTACAAAAATACTATAAATTGATCAATTTATGGGCTGAATTGAAAGTTAACTTTTATCGATTATAATAACGCAGCATGAGGAATTAATGACTTATACAAAAACAATTTGTTTAATTTATTTTAATTAAATAATAGTGATAATATAATTTCAAATGAATATCAAAATCTACTAAAATTCCTGACCACCATTGACATTTTAAACATCGGTAGCCTTAAATTTCATTAACAAATTGACCAGTTATTTATGATAATGTGTTATAAATATAGCAAGTTGGGATCATTTTCTGATCAATTTTTTGAATAATTTATTGGATTAGAAATTGGCCAATGTAATGCGGATTTAATCACTACAATAATTTTCAAGTAGGTATAACTGTAATGCCAATTTATTTTGATTTGAAGTGATTCCGATTTATTTAGATGCAGTTGATTTTTTTTTTGGATGTCATTTACCCACTTACCATATTCGATGAGCATATGGTTGTTGTAGCTTTTGAGAATTTTTGGCATGTCAGCTACGTAGTAGAACCAGTATTCGGTGAGAATAATGTCCACGAAGTTCACTGCCAAAATCGAAATGGCCAAGTAGAGCAAAATTTCTTGTCGCTTAGGGGAAATCGCGCTGATGCACGCCACCATCCCTCCACCTATGCCGATTATAATATTCTGAAAAGAAAAAGTCCTTATAATATCTGAAATATTTGTATTATGGAAGTAGATTTAGTTAAATGATAATACAGAGTTTTTGAGATTAGATGCCGCTGATACAACATAAAAAAATAGGATGATTTTTACCTATATGAACCATGTGTCTATTGTCTTTTGCTTTTCGAGACGCAAGTGGTTCATTAAAATTAAATTTATTTCCGAAAGTATGTATTGTATTGAAATCTACTATATATATGTAATTTTGAAAATGCTGAATATGCTAGAGTGATTGGTTTTGATTTATTTTGTCATTCCTAGTTTCATTTTAGAATATTTTTATTTCAAAGTTAGGTTTTGTTACATAATATATTACATATTATAACGTAAAATTCAATTTTGTGTTCTATATTGCTTTTATTTTCTATGAAAAGATTATTCAGTTGTATCATATTGTATATTGACACCAATAAATAAATAAATAAATAAATAAATAAATACGAGGTGTAGTTCTTTTCATATACATTGTAGAAATAAAAAACTCTTTTATATTACCTACAACCGTTGAGTGAATAAGTTTTACAACGAAATAACAGCCTAGTTGTGTCACCAAATGTTTCGACGACTTACAGTATTGTACTAAAAATGGACAACATAAATTTCAAGAGTGAAGTGAATAATGCAATTATTCTTTAAATAAATTTATGCAAATTCAGCATATTCTTATATTTTCAGAATATAACGTAATATTTGAACAAATTAGTTTCATTCAATTTAGCAAGTATTCATTTAGGGAATATTTTTACACATAGAGAACACAGGGCCCAGCCAGGCAAATCAAGACCCCGCCCACCTAAATTAAATTGAATTCCTTTATAAGATATGTAATTGTTGATTAAAACCACTCGATTTCTCATTAATTTATCTGGATGAGTGTACTTGATAATATCGTTAAGATTTATTAAATAAATCAACTGTTATACCTAACATTTAAAAATTATGTTCCTTACTTTCCCCATATTACACTTGTCGGCAGGCCTTGACATTTTTATGTTTACTATTAGTCTGAAAGGGACCAGAAATATTATATGTAATTTAGAAACATTTTTTTTATTCGTTATTCAGTTGTGATATATACTCGCGACAAGAATTCAGACAATTTACGTCATACGAACAAATGAATAATTCATTACATTTTCATCAAAATACTTAACAACTGATAGTAATAAAACTGTATACTACACTAAAAGTTTGGATTATATATTGCACTAAATTGCAAAAATGATGTTTTTAACGCGACCAAAAATCGAAAATACGTTGACAATAAAAACAAATGGGTAACGTCAGCCTTGACGTAAGACGTCTGAATTCTTGACGCGAGTATAGCATGAAATTGAGATAGAAAGAAAATGGAAAAAGTAAATGTCACATTGAGTTCACAGAATTACAGCAATTAAAATGTATCTGTCATTTAAGGCCATCGTTATTATCATTTATTTTATTCTTATAAAAAAATATCAATAATTTAATGTAATTAATTATTGCATCTTTCGAAGTAGCAGTGAATTAATTACACTTTAATTTGTAGGTTCTTGATTTTTATGTATGTGTACTATTATTATCCTAATCCTAATATTATAAAGGTTCTTCCAGTAAGTATGTCCTAGTGACCACTTAGCAGTGGTATTTGACATGCGTTTACAATTAGTTGTACCAAATTATCTGGAAGGTTTATTCGCTTCCGCAGCGCGTACAAATTATTAAAGTGTATTATGAAAATGCTTTAAATATCAGTAACGAAAGATATCGAATAATAAACTCAGACTGGATCAGTTTAGGTTTCTTGACATCTCGAGAAACATATAACTCTGTCCTTTAGAACTGAGCGATATGCTCAGGTTGGAAACTGTTCAATCAATGGTACTAATAACTCATTTTACGTAGCAGTAAAGTTTTTGTGATCATCACTAAAATAGAAATGCGAATAATGATCAAATAGGATTATGATAAAAAATGTCGTTCAGTACGGTACTGTCTGTTTTTTTTAAGATGACTGCGCATATAGACACGCGCATTCAGGCATTCAAGAGACACGATGATTTGTCAAAAGGTAGATGATCTTCCACTTCGTCGTGTACAAATGAATTTCGTTGTGTTCATTGCGTATTTAGCCGCAAGCGCTATAAAACCTCAACTGCTTCAACTATACTAAATCTGTGGTAATTCTGTGCATGTAATCATCGATCACTATATTAGGAGAACGAAGTTTCGTAGCTCGTAAGTATTAAAGTCCTATGATTTAACGGCGTTAGATTTTTTCTTATGGAATTATCTATTTATATTTCTCAATCTTACACAAAGTGGTGGTTAGAGCCTACCAACGTAAGGCGTTCCTGGGCGCAAATGCGGTCTGCTTACTAATAATATGCCGCCTCTTCTTCCGTACAAGTTTTCGACTTCTGGGCTAATACTCGTGATTAGAATGAGGGGTAGATATTATTATTATTAGTTAGAGTTAGAGACGAATTTCCACCAGCACTGAATCGCACTTACGCTTCACTGCACTGCACTTCATTTTGCCGCATAATGCAGTGAAGCTTCATGAAGCATAAGTAGAATCCTGCATTATATGGAGAGTTTATTGAGAACTGGTCATCTCGGGCTTCTTCTTCTCCGACATAATAGCATCCATTGTACTTACAAAAAAGAAAAGAAGCAACAATATCATGTATATACTTTGTTTATTTCAACTGAAAAACCACCCTCTTACTGAAAGACCTTAACACGGTCACACTCAATAATAATGTCGATACGAGTTAAATGCAAAACAGATTGGAACTTCTGTTTCACATGAAGTTTAAAAGAGCAAACACATATATTACATTAATTTAAACTTCTAAATATCTAAAGAAACTACAATATTAATGTTCCACTTATAACATTTTAGATCTCATTTCATTTTTCATTTACCAAAAATTATGTGTGACCAGCTTATTATACAACTTGGTTTTACGAGTAATGTTACACACCTTTCTTAATATATAATTAACACATAAATTATGTTGCGCAATATAATCAAACCTATCACAAGTTAATAAGTGATAATTATTTGTTGTTTCCTTGCAAAATTACACCTGTATGTACGGGAACTGATTAGACATCTTTGTGTAAGCATTAGGTACTACAACTTCCTTAAAATTGTCTGCATGTAACAAATTTCTCTTGCATATATAGAACCTGGACTCTGGAGGAGTTGTTTTGTATATAAAATTGCATTGTATTTGAGTCTTTAAAGAATTGACTTCTGAACAAGATCTAAATTTTGCAAACGTGTAATTTTTTTGGTATATTTAGTCTGAGGAATGTTCTGCATAAGTATACAGGGTATTCCGCATAAGAACCGACACATATTGTAATTTAACCAAACATACCTAACCTATGCACAAAGTTACACATACGTGGAGCTACAAATATTTCGAAAAATTTCCGCTCAGAATTTAATTTAAGACACTTTTTTACTCATATATTTTTTAAGGTTTTCAAGAAAAAATGCATTAATTAAAACAAGATTTTAATAGTGTTTGTTAGAGGAAATCAAAAAGTGAGTAGTAGGTTTTGTCTTTGTCTAATAAATGATGATCGTTTTTTGTAACGTTACATTTATTCGTAATACGTTTCCATAAATCTTCTCGGAAAATTGGCGAGGAATTAACAAAATCCTTCAATGTTCCCCAAATAAAATGATCACATTTATTGAGATCTAGCGATCGTGGTGGCCAACTTTGGGGACAATGATTTCCTCACCCTCATCCTAACTAACATCATGCATAAACTAGACCTCCAGTCTAAGTTGCAATGGTAAATCTTCGATTAAATCAGGGAGAGTATTTTGTAGAAATTCCAGTTCCAATCCTTTCGCCATTTAATCGATTTGACAAAATAACTGGTCCAATTAAATAGCGATACTGGCCCAAATATTTATCTTAAAGTTGCATTGAAAATATTTAGCAGTTATTGCATAGGAGTTTACATCGGAATATTCATGAAAGTTGTGAACATTTGTAATTCATCTACGAGAGAAACAAGCCTCAGCCGTGAGAAGAGTTTTTTTGTGAAAATTAATATCTTAAACTCGCAAATGGTGACTCGTCGGCCCAAATTTTGAGGCAGGAACTTTTGCACTTTTTGAATGTGATACGAATATAGTAGATTACGTTTAAGAATTCAGTGTACAGAAGTTCTTGATAATCGAGTTTCTCGAGATAAATATTTAGCACTTATTTACAATTCTTCAATTGTTTGCGAAATATTTTCTTCATCTTGAACCCTTATGAACACCTTGTCGTGTTTCTATTTAATTGAAGTCATAGTCAAAGAAGACCAATAGTAAACCTAAATCTGTAACCAAATTTGGTTATTCCAAGTTAAAGTAATTCAGGGATATTAACTTTTTTCGAAATATTTGACCCCCGTTTGAACGCCTGTAACTTTGCCTGCAACTGCATACAGTTAAATGTTTAGTTAAATTGCAATAATTTGGTAGGTACATGCACCTGCTACGTGTCGGTTCTTATACATATGGAACAGCCTATATATTATTTTAAGCAACATTTTCAATTGTCTTAAATATATAATTGCATTGTGGCGACGAGATTTTCAAAAACTACTCTATTTTCAAGTACATAATTTACTTATACTTTTGGTCACCTTATCCATATGTATTCAAGAAATATATATTTTTTTGCACTAGAATAATATTTGATCAAAGTGAACTTGTAAAAATACCCACAATAGTCTATAGAATCGCGAAGGTTGAATACCTATGCTCAATCATGAAAAAAATGCAATCAAAAATGAATTTTAAGTATACATTTAGTTCTTTCATTTGCATAAGAAATAGTGAAATCAGTGTATTGTTATTTAAGCTGTGCCAGTGTGCTACTAACTAGGACGCATTTTTAAATTGGTTAAAACCATGTGGTACAACGTTATACAACTTGCCTTGCCTGTTACATACGACTATAATAACCACCAACCAGCAATACAATTATTGTATTGCTGGTTGCTTGACGTTGAGAACAAATGATCATAATTTAGGAATAGTATATTATGTATTTAGTAGCAGTTGTAAAAGTAATACATTCCCGGACGGCAATGCAAATTGAAACTGGAAATATACTTTATCAACGAGGTACATATACATTTTTTTTCTAAAATCGCAAATAATATTAATTAATTAATATGAATTAAGACATTTTTATTATTGCATACCAAACATTTCTTCATTAGGCACAATCTAATTGCTTATGAAATTGTTTCCTTGACAATCACTGTTTATTTATTGTTGCGACCAAAGTTAAATTCGTTTTAATATCTATAAACGCTAAAATATATTTGAAAAAGTTTTAAAATGGACAGTGATGATGATGTTCAGGTGTCCGGGACATCACCAGAGTTAGTAGCAGCTGCAAAAATTGTAACTTTAAATTTATTACCAAATAAATCTAGGGAAAAGTACGAATTTGCTTACAAACGGTTCAAGAATTATTGCCTTGAAAAAAGTACGACCTCCCGATCCGAAAATGTTACGATTGTATACTTTCTTTCTACTATCTGCGTTATTGTCAAATTACTCTATGTTGAGAGCAGCACCTAGTACAAAGGAAGACATTGATATATCAAAATATTTGGAATTACTTGTTTTTCTGAAACGTCGAGATGTCAACATAATAAACCAAAGAAATAAAAAGTTTTCTTAAATGAACACCTTTCGTACTCTTCTTGTTTATCAGCATTAGATTTTTTTAATACGGCACGTTTACATGTGAAAATTTTTAAAATATCGAGATATTAGCTTTGGTCGCACAATACCCAAATCAGTTTTCAGTTGTCAGGTGCATGAGCATTCTAACTAAAACAATGCATTTTCAACTTTGTGCCGGCATTATAAATAAAGTGCGCGTGCGTCGGACGATTGGAAACCGTTTCCAACTTTTGTGCGAACAAGGCTATTAGTAGTCCTTATTAGGTTAACTTAATATTAACCTTAGGCTTGCTACAGACTATGCGTGAATTCGAGATTCGTTATGCGCGATTCGTGATATACGAGGAATTCACGAATAGTGTTTAGGGTCTTGTTCGTTAAATATCCATTCACAAAAATTATACACATTGTGCACGAATTCCATACAAATCGCGCATCACGATTCGCGAATTCACTGACACTATAATCTCAATATCAATATATTATGTAGTTATGGTTCTTTTGCTAAAAGAAGTAACATACATTGTGTAATGGTAAAAACTGTTCTCTCTGAATATGATAAAGACATGCAAAGTTGTTTTTGTTCTTGTTGGTGTATATTATCCAACTACTGTTTTTGATATTTTCCGTATCTCTAATAATAGTAACATTAGATGGATTGCAAAATAAAGCAAAACAAACTGTACCTGCATTATTAAACTTTACGCAGTTTAATTCTTTGCACATTTTACAATTTTTCAATTGTTAGAATCGGATTACTTTTGCATGAAATAATTCGTTTTAAATATATGAAACGACATTAAAAATAACAAGTATCAAACAGTGTAGTACAAATGACTGTATTCGGTAACTAGATCTTACATAATCGAATCCTCAGCAAGAAAAGTGAAATAGCAGTACATGAAGACGGTTGTGGTAAAACCAGGCTTTTATTTATCGTTTGCTGATTACATCGATGCTGAATCGTATCGTTTTTAGTACATTCTACATTCCCATTTTCACTTTCCAGAAGTGGCTGGTTAATTCATAAATTTCTTGCATGGAAGGGAAACCATTTATTTAGCAGACTAGTGATCTATCATTTTAATATTTTTTTTTTACTTGCCATTCAATATAGAATTTAAAAGCACATGTCACCCTTGTCTGTTTTTGAATATACTTACACATGTATTAATAGGTGTAAAATATGTTTTTCAAAAAAACTGAAGTGCCTATATTGACAAAGCTTCACGATCTAAATAATGCTGTCTATCTATAGTATATAAATGCACACCCTAGAAGACTGTTGGTAGTTGTTAGTAGTAGGTACTCTAATTTTGCAAAAATGCTACTATAAATATAGTTTAAGTAATAATAGTAATGTATGAAACATATTAATGTACAGGGTGTCCTAAATTTAATGGGACAGAGAGCTAATTTTCAACAACAGTTTCATCAAAGTACCGATAATGGTTTCATCAAAGCAGGCCGATCTTCCTTCGTACGTCGCCATTATTTATCATTCTGAATAACTTTTTCAAGTAATATTTTGCTGTATTTTTAGCAGAAAAGGCACTTTATCTGAAATCAAAACAGTTTTCACCCATGCATATCGAAAAAATAACTTTGACACCTTGTATCTTTTAACCATCAATTTTGATTAATAAGTTGGGCTACGTCAGTTTGGCTATAATGAAACAAAATAAATCTTCTCCGTTGTCAGCAATTGAACCTGAACCTCCTGTGTGAAAGCCAAACGCTGCCCACTATACTAGTTACGGCAATATTAACATTTTCCAAATGATAGTTGAAGTTTATTTATTATAGTTTTATTTGCTTTTAAATTTATCAACTGAACGATAAATATCAAACTTGTAAGTAAGATGTTTTGAATTATATGTTATGTCACGTTTATGTTATGAGCTTCAAAATATTGTGTAATGTTTTCAGTAAAAGTTTGCCAAAATATTGTTAATAGTCGTGGATAGTATTCTACTTGCATATAATGGATGAAATTCACTAGTGATTTACAGCCATCATTATATGCTCGTTGAATAATGCACTATTAAGTAACTCCTCTCCATTTTTAATATAATAAGTTAACGTCACCGTATTTCTCGCCGTAAAATAATCAAATTTGTGGCGTTCTTTAGGTATCTACCGAAATTTCGAAAAATAAAACAAGTAGAGCAAAATGTCGACTTCTACTATTTAAATTTTCCTTAAATAATATAATAACTTTTAAAACGCGTTTGTAAGACAGACATTATTATGCTATTCTATCCCCACATTTTAACAATTATTTTCACATACTTATAAACAAAAGTGAACAATCTCATATGCAGAACTATGTAAGTTTATTTTATAACAATATTTACATCTACAATTGAATTTAAAATATGTATTTTGAAAGATTTATGTACCAAATAATTTGTTGGTTCTGTCGTTATATATTCATTTTATTTCGCTAACTTTGAATATACGCAGATGGCATGACAACATTCCTTTTATCTGCTAAACTCTATATTATTCATTTCTTAAATATCTAAAATTACTTGTATTTGTAGAAACACTATTTCAAGAATACAGCATCTTTAAGTAATTACTACTAAAAAAATGAAGAAAACACAAGATCACAGTGTTAACATAGTTTCAATGATGAGATCGAGTAATGCACTAATCACTTTTTTATTAGAATGCACTGTATTTATCAATGAACCACAGAAATATGTTTCTGAAAAAAATGTATATAGCACCGCGAAGCTTAGCGTCGCACATCTCAATCTCTAAAGCTTAGGTGTATGCCTAAAAGATAATGTCACTTTCACCTGTTCGCCTGTTCGGTTCTCGCTTACTAAAAATATTTCTTCGAGAAAAAAATCTGGGGAGGGAACTTTGGGACACCCTGTACAGTTGGTAAATTTAGGTAAAACGAGGAGTTACCTTGACGAGCCGCCGCTGATAACATTGCGAATAATGACGCAATAAACTAGAAAAATAATTACATACATATAAAGATGTAATACTTTATTCGTGATAATCGTACATAAAAATGACTTTCTCATGAATCGTGCACTGACTATTGAATTATTCACGTCATAGACTCGTATTATCTGGTATTCTTTTGCAATAAAGATGCCACAGTATCTACGCTTCAAGTCTGTACACATATTTTAATATTTCATGTAATAAATTCTCCGTTTCAGCCGTTTTTACAACAGTGGAAGACAGGGACAAATGAGAACACGTGTAGGAAATATCAATGGTATCTGCTTTCCCGTTTCGAAGAAAACGTGATTGATATTATTTTTTTAAGACAAGGAAATTTGGACAGTAATTAATTTTTACATCCTTACACAGTACAGTATCAGAAGAGAGATCTATCTTATGGTATTTCTCAATAAAAAAGAACGTGTCATTAAAAAAGAACAAGCAAAATAATTACACAGCGCAGTAAAATATTCAACCATAAAAGAGTAAAAACCGTCTGCAAGGTAGAAAGATAAATAGCAGGAGGGCTGTCCGACTTGTTGAGGTGTAGGGTAAGAAAAATGCAAAAACAGCATCTGTGAATCTCCGAATATCAAATAAATCTCTAAGGATAAAGCATTTATGAAATAGGTAACGAATGTGATTCTATATATTTTATGCCGTGCGTATTATGTTCCGGGACAAACAGGTTCGGTGCTTCCACTAAATTAAAAAAGCCGAATTGGATGGGACATACAAACTTTTTTAAAATTTTTGTCTAATTAATTTTCTCTCCATTTCGCTTTGTAAATAAAGCACACTTGGTGGAAAAATGTCCTGACAGTGTAACTACACTAAACATAGACGAAGGAAAAGAACTGGTGATTTACCACTTTTGTGCATTAAGGTCGCCGTATTTTTCGCCGTAAAATGATCTCAGGAACTGATGAATTAGTCATGTTTTTATATGCAGAAATCTCAAAAAATTAAACTCGTAGAACAAAAATAATATCAAAAACAAAATTCTTGTTGTTTTGTTTATGGACTTTTACTATTTAAATTCTTCTCAAATAAAATAATTACTTTTAAATAGCGTTTGAAAAATACACTTTATTTTACTATTCTGCTCCGTATTTTAACACACTTATAACTAGTGTTATAAGTGTGTTAAAGTAAAGTGAAGAATCTTATACACAGAAGTATGTAAATTTATGTTGTAACAATATTTACATCTGTCAGTTACATTTAAAAAAAATCATAATTTCAAAGATTTCTGTATCTACAAATTTGTTGGTTAGACCTTTTTCTGTTCTTATATATTCGTTTTACTTCGGTACCTTTGAATATTTGCAGTGGGTATGAATTGCTAAGCTTTATATTATTCAGTTCCTAAATGTCTACAATTATTTGCATTTGTAGAATACGGTGTCCTTAAAGGAAAACCATTTTGAGTGTGCACATTTGAGAATTGTCTAATGTGTGGAATAGAATATAATAATTTTATCTTCTGTGCTCAGTATACTCAGTATTCTTCACATTTTGAGTAACGAGCTATTATAACTAACTGTATATTCAACGTATTCTGACTTAGTTTCACCCCTACCTTGTTCTTATTTGTTATATTTTTTACACTTTTTACCACTTAGTGCAAAACTACTGTTGAAAGAACATAATACAGGATCATTCACAACCACTTTACTTAGATGAAAATTACTGTACTGGGTATTTCAGATACAGGTAGTTAAAAAAAACATTCAGCAACTTTCTTACTTCAAATGGAGCATGCATATTATTATTAAATCTTTGGAAAAGACATAAAATTTTGAGTTGAAAAAAAAACACCCAAATTCAGCCATTTTGGAGTTATTTGACATTAAAACTAAATGACAGTTGTTGAGGTTTATAAAAAATTCTATAATATTTTTCGTGTTACATACATTTGGGCACCTATTTTGGATATATTGTGAAATCTTAGATTTTACCACAGAAGCGATTCTATGATTTTACCAATTTTAACAAACGAAAAATTCCTTGTGTCAAATTAAACACTGTCCTATTTTGCTTCAAGTTGTTCAAAATTAAATTCTTTTCTCTCCGATATGAACTTTGTAAGGTGTGTAAGTTTATTATTTTTTGAGGTTTTCGCGATTTTTTCCAATTTTCAAGTTTTTTTTTTGTTAAATTTGCACGAACAATATAATTCAAGTTAATTAAACTCACAATAATTTAGTATTGGTTAATTTTTAGTTGTCTAAGTATTTTCGTTCATGACTAATATGATGCAACTTTACAGAATATTTGGATTTGTATTATCTTACATTCTTACATTTAGTTATTTATCTACTTATCTACATAATTCCATTTTTCTTTAAACAGAGCCTTTTCTGTCTTTGTTTTTCTTATATTGTTTTACTTCAAACCGTTTTGTGCTAAAAAGTAAAAATATAGTGCAATTTGCTTATAAAGATTGACATTTACTAAGATTTACTACTACCAGCAGTATCAGCAGACACAAAATCGGCTTCCGTCTACACCTAGAGAATAATTTCATGTTCACTATTGATCGAGGTGCCCTGTACCCAAGGACATGAATCCTTGCTGCCGATTATTTTATTATATTTTATTTATAAATTATTAAGAAGAAATGACAGCGGTGAACATAACTCTTTTTAATAATGTCATTTACATAGTGGCAATAGTTTACTGAGGAGTCTGCAAGTAAAAGATCAGAGAAATTTAAGAATTTTTCAACTTTTCATAGCTAATTTTGAGACCCTATTATGCATATATGTATAAAATCTCAGTGTACGTAAACAATAAATATCTCGTTAAAACTGAACGCGCAAGAGCGCGTACGTTCATTGTTGTGGTTACACCTCGTCGTGGACCATAAAGTCGCGTACACACTTGTTACAGAACTTCGATGCGTGACTACGTCTCAACACTGCCGGTTTTAGTAATACCCGAGTGAGATTTCTACGGCTCCCCTTCATATAAATGCGAAAACAAGGGGAAAAAATTGAAAAATACAATCGCATTTTTTTTTTAAATTTCCTGTCCTTCCTTTGAGGCAACTCTCTTATTTTAACAACGAAGTTCATGTCTTGAGTTTTTATTTATTTTTTTTTCATTTTCACTACCTGTGTGTACCCAAATGAAACTAGTATGTGGAATCGCTTAATCAGTGTTCCGTCCGCACAGTCGTGTTGATGTTACGCGATGAGGTTCTATTAGAAGTGTGTACGCGGTTTAATTGGGCGCGGGATAGGTGTGTTCGCTGGCTAGAAGGCCTGTGAGAATTCATATTCTTGCTCTTGTTCGGTCTTGCTCGCTTATTTGGTCTGGACGCAGCTTTACAGGTAAAATCGCGACGTATTAAACGTAAAATGTGCACAAATTATAATTATATTTAGGGGCCATGAAGTGAACATTTTAAATTCGATCGTAATTTCATTGTGAAGATGTCGGAAAAATAAAATATGATTTATTCGCTAATTTTTCACGAATTTTTTTTATAAAAAAAGAAGTACCTGGATGTTTTTTTCAAGCACCTGGACTTAAATTATATAAATTGAAAACATTAATAAAAAACTTATTAGGGATACGTAAGGTAATTAGTGTAATTTGCCATTAACCTAAATTAGCTGCTGGATAGATTTCTTATATAATAATTACTTAATTAACTGGCAATTATTATCAGTTGATTTTCTTCTCTAATGAAGATTGCCTTCTACGAGTAGATAAAGCTAATCTTTGTACACATAAATTAGCTATAAACGAATGGATTTTTTGACGGGTCTGTCACACAGTGGTATTCATAGTACGTTTCCGGTCTCCGGAGAATGGTTTCCTTCTCGAACTTATGTGAATTTTATAATGACATCACATAATTTCGGACGGATTGTGAAGACAGTATACTGTAACAGTGGTATCCTATATGTCTTTCCCGAAATTATATGAATTTCATTATGAAATTCGCATAGTCCTATGAATACCACGCCCATTAACGTTCAGGTGGCGTCTGTCAAATTTTCATTATTAATCCCACTAACAGTCTGGATCCGATCGTGTATAATAGAAATCGGCCGATTTGCCTAAGATCCGCAGGTCCAGGACTTTTGTGTATGCATGAAAGACCAGAGAGATGTGTCGTTTTCAGTGTTGTAGAGAACTGCCAGTTCTGTACGTTCTGTTCTTAAGAATGGAGAATAATTCAAGCTCTAGTATATTCTCAAAATCGTAAACGCCTCCATCTCAAGTGATGAGTATGACATGATGATGCGTATGAAGGGATTAGGGAGCGAGATCAAAATATGAGTGTAAGTGATGTGGTTGAGATATGTAATTTAATAAGAAGTACATCATATAGTGTAATAAAGAGTGACAAAGAAGTACAACTACGAAGGAAGGAAGATGGTACTTTAAAAATGAGCTTTCGACAATAAAAAAGGTGCATATCTTACAAAATGAAACTGTCTAGAATATATAGAAATATGCTTTTGCGAATTAAACCTGACATATGAACTGTGGTATGTGAATTTTCGTGTAATATGAAATGGAAAAGAGTATACTGATGAAACTATAAAATAAATACTCGGAATCTGAATTGAAGAATATACAGGGTGGGCAAACAAAACAGAGCCATTTTTAGGAACTGCATCAAGATTGTAGAAAAACACTCAGACCCGTCGATTTTAGATTAAAGGGGGACATTCTTTGCTGGTATTTTTGACTCCGCCACTTTTATCCCCAAGCAAGGGATAACTATCATTTTTATTATTTAATGTCTCGAAATTGGCAAAAACTGTTATATCACTGATTCTATTAAAAATAATGGTTGTAATATAATTATTTTTATTGTCTTTTTTGTAAATTTTTATATCTGAGCGTCTTCAAATTTACTACGTCTACGATGTTGCTCCTCGCACGCTTCGCCTGTAGATCTAGTCTACAAGCTAGCGATGTGTACCACTAATTCAAGGGTAAAAAAATCCATTCGTATATGCCTAGCTATAGTTAAGTTGAAAATAAGAAATAAATTAATTCAATTTTAAAAAAGCAAAATGTCTATTGATATGAAAAGTATCGATTCACCTATCTTAGTGTTTTTATTACTTATAATTCAGTTGATTTTTTTTTAGGGAGGTACGATACGTACGAACATATGTCTAGCGAGTAGACGTGTTTAGAGCTCGGCTCCTCAAAATTTAAAGTTGATAATCTACAGTAATTAGTAAAAGTTTGTGTATGTGACAATTTATGCACTATTCACAGTGTCATAATGAGTAGTAAAAGTAAACAATTGTCGTTGAAAGACCTTCGATAGTAAACTAAATAATTTAACCTCTCAGTTTAGTGAGGAATTATCAAAATTTAAAACTGAGTTAAAGCAAAAATCATCTGAAGATAATGTAGCTGATGATGTAAGCAACTGTGACATTATAAAAAGATTTGATGAGTTCGAAAAATCTACTAAAACTGCCTTGAGTAGCATTCAAAGTGAAATAGAAAATTTGAAGAAAATGTGTAATAAAGTTCATAAGGATATTGATGTACATTTACAAAAACAAAATTTAAATAAAATTGTGTGTTATGGACCCCGAGAAGGAATCTGAAGACATAGTTTCTGATATGTCTGTATCTATTGTTAAGTGAAAAACTGAAAATAAACATAGACAAAAAGGGTATATTTAATTGCTATCGTATAGGAGTAACAAAAACCCCAAATAAAAATGCAAGAACCCTCGACCGGCCTTAATAGAGTTTACATCCGTTTGGAAGCGAAATTTAATATTTAGCAAAAAAAGTCTGAATTAAAGGGAACTAAAATGGTACTATCAGAACTACTTACGTCAAACAGGTATAAGGTGCTGCAAGAAGCGAAAAAAATATACCATAAAGAATGCTGGGTACGTAATGGAGTCATTGTAGTTAATTCAAATGGTAGGAAACATTATATTGTTGAAGCTTCCCAATTGGCACAACTCCAAGAGAATTAAGTAACTGTTTTGGATTGTCGAGTTCTAGTAACCTATAGATTTTATTTTTTTCTCTCTCTAATTTCGTAACTTTTCTTATTAATTATTGTAAACTATATTTTATTTTCTCCTTTTATATAGTATTTAGTAAATTAGTAGCTTAATTTTTTTTTACTTAATAGCTTATTGTTTTATATTAATTTAATAATTTTACTTATATTTAAACATTTCATATAATATATCATACAATTATTATTATTATTATTAATATATCATATAAGAATTAATTAAACTATGAAAAGACATTTTTGTTTTGCACATATAAATGTACGATCTCTGGTGTGTAATTTTCCAGAATTTAAAGACATTGTAAACAGTGGCAGATATGATATAGTTGCGGTCACTGAAACATGGTTAACAGATAACATTGATGATAATATAATTACTATAGATGGTTTTAAATTCTATTCAGTAAATCGTCAAGGTAGAGGTGGAGGCGTTGCTTTATATATTAGAGATACCTATAAAACAACTAAACTGCATGTTGGTAAAGATCTTGGTAAAGAAATAGAACACCTTTGGGTTGAAGTAATATTTAATAAAATAAAGTATGCCATTGGCGTTATTTATCGAACACCTAAATATTCTATTTCTGAATTTTTGAGTAAATTTGAAGATGTATTAAATGAGGTGATGCCTAAGTATAATAGTATTATTTGTGGTGGTGATTTGAATATTGATCTGTTGAAACCTGAAAATTCTTATAGTAAACTTTTAAATAATATTTTTATTAGTCATGACTTGCAACAAATTATAAATGAACCAACGCGTATATCTAAAACATGTTCAACACTAGTAGATCATATTATCTGTTCAAATAATTTGGAGGTTACTAATATCATAGTTACTAATGAATGCATTATTGCTGACCATTCTTTAACATCCTGTTGTTTTGGTGAAATTATTGCTCAGATTTTAAACATTTTAATCGTGATTTTATATTAGCAGATTTTTTAGAATTGAATTGGACTGACTTTTATCTTTGCAGTGACATTGATGTAAAAATTGATATTTTAAATAATGTTTTAAATAATTTGTTCAATGTACATGCTCCTTTAAAAACAGTATTAATACGGAAAGAAAAGGCTCCTTGGCTTACAGATAATGTTAGATTAATGATGAAATTAAGAGATAAGGCTTTGCTTAGATTTAAGAAATCTAATACTGCTGCACATTGAGATTACCATAAAACATTTCGCAATGAAACTAATAGAGCATACGAAAAAAGGCATACATGGAATATCAAATCAGAATAAAAAGTAAAAACGCTATGTGGCGCGGATTAAAAAATCTTAATATATATTCAAAAAAAAGAACTACTAGTCTTCCTGATCATTTAACTGACGTGAATAAAATTAATGACTACTTTATAAAATCCAGCAAGTCTGAATTTCCAGTTGATTTGAATTCTGTAAATTACTACTTAGGAGCAGTAAAAGATGATGTAGGGCAATTTAAATTTCAAAAGTTTTAACAGGATGAAATATATTAAAATCTTCTTTCTATTAAATCAAATGCTGTGGGATCGGATGGAATTTGTTTGCGTATGATATTATCGCTTTGTCCGCCATTGCTTCCGGTATTTACTCATATAATTATTTTTTGTTTTGAAAAAAATGTTTTTCCGAATCAGTGGAAAATTGCTAATGTTATACCGTTGCCCAAAATAAACGATGTTACTGACTTTGCAGATCTTAGACCAATAAGTATTCTACCAACTTTATCAAAAGTTTTTGAAAAATCAGCCAGTAAACAAATAAGATCTTATTTGAACTGTTTTGAAATTTTACCTAAACATCAATCTGGATTTCGACCTAATTATAGCTGCTCTACATCACTTTTGCAAGTGATAGATGACATTGTAAGGGCCACTGATAATAGTAAATTAACTGCCTTGATTTTATTGGATTATAGCAAAGCCTTTGATAGAATTAATCACCGCCTACTTCTTTCCATATTACATTACATTGGCTTTAACAATGATTCACTTTCCTTACTTGAAAATTATTTTACTAATAGAACACAGGGTCTTGTATACAATAATAATTGTTCTAATTATCAAGTAGTTAACTGTGGAGTTCCACAAGGGTCCATTTTAGGCCCTTTGTTTTTTACGATTTATACTTCTCAATTTGAAAAGGTCATATCATATTGCAAATCGCATTTTTATGCTGATGATACCCAGCTGTACTATTCTTTTGCAGAACCTGATGTACAATTAGCTAATCAGAGAATTACTGACGATTTAAATTCCTTTCTATTAATCCATCTAAATCCAAAATTATGTTATTTGGCCCACGTTAACTAGAAATAGACTTAAAAATTCTGTTGATGTTAAACTATCAGGTAATCAATTGCAACCTACAGAAGTTGCTAAAAACCTGGGTATAACTATCGACACTTCTTTACTTTTCACTGAACAAGTAAATATGATTATTAAGCGATCTTTTAGTAATTTCAAATTAATATTTGCAAATAGAGAAGTGCTCAGTAAGGAAAATAGAATTGCCTTGTGCGAAGCATTGGTATTGTCGCATTTAACATATTGTGATACGGTTTACTATCCATTCTTGAGAAAATGTGATAAAAAACGTTTACAAAAAATTCAAAATTCTTGTGTAAGATTAATATGTAATGTTAGAAGGCGTGAGCATATTTCACCAAAATTGAGGAAATTGGTTGGTTAAAAATTGAACAGTTGCTGTCTATTTCATAAAATTATAAGTTTTAAATCGCCACCATATCTATATGAAAAACTTAGATACAGAACAGATGTTCACAATATAAATATAAGATTTAAAAATGTGTTATCTGTACCTATTCATGTAACATCTTTATTTCAAAGTTGTTTTAGTTATCAAATTACTAAATATTATAATAAAATACCCCATTTCATAAAAACATATAAATTGTCAATTTTTAAATCTAAGATAAAAAAGCAATTGCTGTCCGATAAATATTTTTTAATGTAAACATCATATTCATGCTGCCACTGTCTTACCATTTTTTATTACCATTTTGTTATTATTTTTTCTACCAGTGAATATCTATTATTCGTAATAATTGTTATCGTTGTTATGTTTGATTATTGTAATAATTGTACTTGTTAGATATAGATAGTTTTAGTTCAAAATATTATTTTGGTTGAGTGGAAGAGCAGGTTTGACCTGAACTCTGCCTTTTTGCAATTTGTTAACTATTATTTGTATTTGGTTATATTAACTATGTAATAACTATTCTAATTGCAAATAAAATCATTTATTATTATTATTATTATTATTATTAATTAAATATATTTTCTGTGCTGTACCTATTTGCTACAAATATGTATTGAAAAAAAAATAAAGATAACACTCACTCTTCATTACATTTTCATTTTAGATTTAATTAAATTCGGAATTCGCCTGTCTGTTGCACAAGTTCCAACAAAGGCTTTTGTTGAATTTTAAATACATACTTTATTTTTGTTGAAAGACAGGATCGTGAAAGAAAGAAAATTATATAACTGAAATTCTACTGCAAAAAGTACAGATTCCCAGTTCTGAAACATATTTCAGGGTTTCATTAAATACAAGGTAGCGAAAAAAGTCCCAAGTTTACTTAAAGAACAAGTGGTATGTCACAATAATAAGTGCTCGTAAACTGTAATGCCTGCTACAGAGTACAGACTATGCGTAGTCTGTAGCCTAAGATGGATGTTGCAATTCGGTACTCTTTATAGGAATGTTGCTAAAGGACATACAAACTATAGCGTAGTGTCTGTTTAATGGAAAAACATTTTTGAAATTCCAAAGCTTATTCGAAGACTAACAATTTTCAATATTATCCGAGTCAATTAGGTACGTTAACAATATAGCCAATTAAGAAAAACAACAACTGAAGTGATTTTTATTTCAGAATATTGTTATGCAATAGATGAAAGGAAAAAGGTTCAAAATTAGTTAAAACAGTTTTAATAAACTACGGATGAAACCTAACTTTTAACAAGATATTGGAAGAAGAAGTAAGTAGTTGTGTGTAACTCCGTGTTATAAACGCATGTAACATTATTTTCAAACGGATTTTTCTCTAAAATGGATCATTCTATCAATATGAATTAAGAGTCCCCTTTTTATCAGCTGGATCATTCTTATGACTTCATTCAGAGAGCTGCAGAATTGTATGGTAAGCTCTTCCACCATAGTACGGAGCTGTGCTAGCCCACCGTCAAATTTATATAACTCTAGATGAGGATATGATCGGGGTGCCAGCGGGTAGGATGTCTACAGGGTGGAGTTCTTTCACTACTTCTGTGATCTCCTTCGTGGGTTCAACGAAAGAGGGATTCTGATGGCCTTGTCATACTCATATCGGGTAAATCGCTGGTCGTTGTCAGTTAGCTGACTCAGAGGGTCCTGGCCATTATAGGAAAAGTGCTTAGGGTTAATCGCTCTAAAATTGATCTTGTTCTCTTCACCAGGAAGCTTCAGAGAGCCGACTATTTCAACGCTGCCATTCAAAGAACACGAATGGCTAAGTTTTTAGAGGGCTGGTTCATAGACAAATCTGGGTACCGCGTATTGACAGGCAACTGAAAAAGCTACTACATCCTTTTTGATTTGCAGGAAACTCTTTGGGAAAACATAAAGGCTTAATCTTAAAGCTACGCTGTGATTTATACTGCAGTGGTAAAGCCTCCTTCCACTTACTCTGCTGTGGTATGGTGGTGCCTAAACAAATTTCAGTGACAATACATACAGGTCCCACAAAGGTTTCGGAGGCTCTCCTACCTCTTTTAAAACTGCATATCGTGGTTGAAAGAGAGGCGAGAGGGTCCACTTATCAGCTAAAACATTGAGGGATTTGGCAAGGTAGGGGTCACACTGTAATCCTTAAGAAGCTGGTAAATGGAGATGCGATTTTTGGAGCAGTAAACGACAAAACTACCTACCTACGTATTTCAAAGTAATTTTAAGATAGAGATTCCGCCTAGTGAAGTTTGAAAAGAGTCACGAAAGGGTCCAAGACAGACCAGTACATATACTATGTTTAAGTTGTGGATAAAGAGTATCATGCAATACAAATCGTGTATAACGAAATAAACCATCCTGGAGAAATATTGCCTCCCTGTATAAAAAGAAATAAACCATTATATTATTTCATGAAAACTAGAACAAAAACAGAACCAACCATTATATTTCCAACATCCCAACCGACAAAACCCCTTCATAATAGCTTTGGGGTCGCAGTGGAAACAAATTAAGCGCTCAGAATTAAAATGATAATTAAATATACAAATCTCCGTTTATAAGGAAATTTATTCACGGCCTTCCTAATCCTTTCCCCGTTTCCCGGTCGGCGTGACGCCTAAATAATTTTTGCAAAATGTCGTTGTGTATTTGCATCGCCTCAGCCCATGCGTAAAATCTACGGCTACTGTATTAATTTGAAAACATTTTGTTCTCCAAATGTTTCTATTTTACTCTTTAATTTCATTACACGCCTTGCGATTCCGTAATATGCCGCGGGCAGCGGCGTAGCCGGAATTGATTTAAATTGCGTGGAGAGAGCAGAACTTCCGTCCCAGTCATAATTTCTTCAAGAGAAAAATAGGGAGGGATTTTTTTTTAATTATGACAACAAACAATGTTTGCTGCATAATTCAAATGGTGGGCATATTTACTTAGAAATAAACTACACTACACAATTTTTTAAATTAACAAAGTTTTCTAATAAATAATTCCATTTTTTTTTCAAATTAAATTGTTTTATTTTAAAATATAAACGGAAGAGGTATGATATTACATATAACTATTGCTTTAAGGGTGCCGTATTCTAGAAATACTGTTTTCTACAAATACTAAATTGCTTAGCAAATAACAGGAATGTTATATCGTGCCACCAGCGAATTTTCAAGAATACCGAGGTAAAACGAATATATTGTAACATTTTTAATTTGCACTTAAGAATATTCCAATACTCAACTTGTGAAATTTTTATCCACAATTATAATTGTAACCCTTTGTGAAAATCGACTGAAATGTGATATTCCATCTTGGAAGGTAATTATTTATTATAAATTATTTATTTATTTTACATTTAGTATCAAATTCATTTAAAATCAGTTTTTCTATTCATTTGCTATTAATTTAATAATTTTATTGTTTTAAATTAAATTTCATTTTTGTAACCTGCAACTTTGTCGACCACGTGCTAATCAAGAACTTTCTATTTTTTAATCTCTCGCTTTTTAGTAACCAGAATAGTAATTTTATTTAAAAATAATATTTTTTTTTTAATAAAATTATGGACAATAATTTACAGTTTAATAACGTGCTTCAGAATAATTTCTTTGGAAAAGAAAATAGAAGTCTTTAAATCTATTTTATTAATTAGAATATTTTCTAGTAAGGAAAACGTAACAGATAACTTCTGTTTTATTTAATTGGATTATTTTCCTCTTCTGAATGTTTTAGTAAAATTTATATCGAGTTAGTACTTAATGTTGCTAAAAAGAGAGGGTATGTAGATTCTACTTCCATTTGGCAAAATTACTCTGTGGAGGTGAGATGTGAAGTACTACTAGATCTGCTGTCAGCTTTCACCGATTCCTGTCATCTTTACCACCAGGTTCATACTGAGAAATAAATGTGTGCATTTTATTTTGCAATATTTTTATATAATTGCTTCATTCTCATCCTACAGAGAACAAAGTACTCGATTTTTCTGATTGCTTAAATCGCAAACTGACAGTCCCGACCTAATGCCACCGACAGGATAGCTACCGTTCGTCTGTTACCTACCTCTTTAAAACAAAGGTAAATAAGTATATGGCGTCCAACGTGATAGAAAGCGGTTTAACCAACAAATTTTTAGGTTCAGAAATCTTACATAATACGTATTTTCTTCAATTTAACTGAAACTGTAAATATTGTTATAACATAAACTTACATAGTTCTGCATGTTAGGTTGTTCACTTTTGTTTATATGTATGTGAAAATAATTGTTAAAAAAAGTTAATTTTAAAAGTTATTTTATGTAAGTGTTGTACAGGGTGTACTTTTGCCAATGGTGTTCTCTAAGTAAATGATACATAGCTACGAATAGATCACCCTAATATTATTTCTGGGATAAATTTAATTTTCATTCAAATGCAAAATTTAAATTTTATCAAGGAATTCATATTCTAGGGCAGTTCTGTTTGATGCAACTTCTACCACACTGTTTGCGTTTGTTTCTCGTTTTAGACGACCAATTAAATCTGAACTGTAACATGAATATGTAGCAGTAGTTTTCGAAATACGGCCGCATAAATTAATAAATTAAATATGTTCAGCTCCTATCATATCATAAAATACCTCGAATTTTATTTCGTTATTCTAGCAATTTTCATGAAAAGCATTAAATGCTTTTTCGTCCATCAGTGAATTTAATATATAAATTGTGATCCGCCAATTAACATTTTAATAATAACATGGACTAAGTGCTGCTTAGCATATTGGTATGTACTTACATGCCAAATTAATTCGATTTGTTTGAAAAGGTTAGACTAGGGCTAAAGCCGCACTATTCTCCAGTTAACTAAATTAATCAACTCCATCTGACCAAATAGAATCTGCGTATACAGACGGATTCATCAAAAATTCAGATGGATCGGATTCATGAATAGAACATGCCATAATTAAAGTTAATTCGACCCTTCGTCACCCTGACAGTCTGTGGGGGCATGGTTGCGATGCATGTATAAATAGAAACAAACCAGTAGCAGCGTTTTTAATTATATACATATTTGACATATTTTTTTCTAAATATTACTTATACCCGTTATTTATATTAATGATGTATTTGAATACTTAAAACCTTTTCGCAGTACGTTATTTGCTGATGATACTACCATCTTTATGTCTGCGTATAATTTGGCCGATCTTACTTTGTTTTCGGGTGAAATGATTGAAAAAGCACAAATGTGATTCTCAGCAAATAATCTTAAGTTAAGTGAAACTAAAACACAAAATTTTTTCTACACGTAACGGTATGACTGGTGGTGGGTCTTGCAAGTGTTCTCGGTGTGTTCCTCGCCGACTTTCTTACGTGGAATGTTCTTATTGACTTAGGAGGCAGACTATCTAGTGCCATTTTTTTAATTCGTAGATTGAAGCACTTTTTGAGTAGGGATTGTTTGAGAATGTGTTATTATTCATTTTTCCATTCTCATTTAAATTATGCCGTAATGCTTTGGGGAAACAGTACAACGTCCCATAAGATATTCAAGCTACAAAAGAAAGCTGTACGATTAATAACTAAATCTTATTATAATGAAAAATGTAGCCAGCTTTTTAACGAACTGAAGATTATGCCGTTACCGTGTCTTTACATATATGCCACTCTGCTTGAGATTAATTCTCAGAAACATCTTTATGTTACACATTCCCACTGTCATAGTTATGAAACTAGATATTCCGATTACCTTATAGTTCCACGATACAGGCTTACCAAATCAAAGAAAAAATCCTTAAATCTTAGTTTGTACAATATGATGCCAACTAATTTAAAATCGTTGGATGTTTTTAGTTTCAAAAACAAATTAAAATCCTTTTTACTATCACACTGTTTTTACTCTATTGATGAATTTTTAAATAGTTCTGATATGCATATGTTGTGGTAATGGTCTTATTGCACCTATTAGGTTTTTAATATGTTTAAATTGTCTCTTGTTTTATTGAACTATATATAAATGTTACTTTTTGATGTTAATTATTGTGCTTGGTTCTTGTGTGTTTTCTGTGTCTACAGAAAGTTGTTTTTTGACTTACCATACAGATTTTTATGTAATTTAACATGGTCAATAAATACTACTACTACTACTACCCTTGTTTATGTAAGTACATAAACAAGGGTAAGGCTTATACTTATAAAAATGTAAATAAAATTATGCGCAAAGCAATTTATCAAAAATATTGATAACGGAAAACGCCATTGTTATTTTCTCGAAAAAACATGACTCATCCATAAAATTTACTCTATCTATACCACCCTATATTGTATTATGTTCTCATACACTGTAATAGGTTCATGCAGAAACAATTTTATATCGCTGTTTATAGCTAATAATATTCATAATTTATTTATCATTGCACTCTTTATTCTTGTAATCTTTATTTGTTAGTAACAATTTTAAAACATAAATTAAAAAAGTTAAACTATAAAGTTAATAATTATAAAAGAGTGTTAAATATTTTTTGTATAAATTTAGACAAATTGATATTTTCCATAGAATGTTTATCATTTTCAATATATCTATTTCTTTTTTCTGGAAAGTATTGTACAGGGTGTCCGATACTAAAGGGGATTGTATATTTCACCAAAAACAACAACAACAACAAACTCTTATGAAAAAAATGACTAAAAGGAATAGTTTTTCTCAAAATAAAAATTACAACTGTAATAATAGCAACACTGTGTTACAAAATTACAAAAGGTATAACTAGAGTTAAGTAGAAGCTCCTCTGTAATATAAACAATGAAAGTTTCTCAGAAAATTGTTAAAACTACTGTATTTCACCTGCTGCTGTTGTTAATCTGTATTATTAGTCATAGTAGCACTGTGGTTAGTGCGTTTCGTTTTCTGTGCTTTTGTATGATATTTGTAAGTGTACATAAACGAATCTGAAACAATTTATAGTATACCATCACCAGCTGCATGTTGCATAACATGGCAATTTACAGCGACTCTGGGAAAACTCTTGACTACGAGACATTTGTACGGTAAACGCTTTTCGCAAGCAACATAAGTTATTTTGAATACCTGTAACTATTTTATTTTGTGTTGTAAAAAGAGCTCTAAGAAAACCATTCGCAGTATGTTTATGTGTATTTCTAATTATTATGGACAAATACATGGTATGTGAGCGATGTTGTCACATATTCAGGACCTGTTTGCTGTCATAATTCTGTTACCGTTGGTCAGAGAAAAAAAAATTCCAAACTTATTTATAAAGCGAAACTTTTTTTCCGAAATTATATTAAATCCTTATCCACCTAACGTTTACATAATCAGAGTAGGTAACGTAGGCAACTAGCAACACGAATGTAAAATTTCCAGTCATGTTATAATTTAATTCATGTGTTTACGCTGTAGTTTTGTTTTCTTCTTCTTCTTTAGTGCCTTTTTTAGTTTTTAAATGTTTCATAGTTATTAAATAAAGAAATTTGTGTTAGATGCAGATACTTTCCCACAATATAGTTCGCTGGTTTGGTTTTCTAGGTTATGGGGCAAGACTGCCTCGGGTACATTAAAAGTTTTTTATTATCTATTCCTTTCGTTCGATTTTGTTATAATAAATAGACATTTTATCTAGCTGTACCTACGGGAAGTGTGTTTTATCGGTAGTGAGTGGTTATAATGAATGAAAATGTTGTAGTTTTGCCAGTTTGTAATGAAATAATGAAAAAAAAAATGAATGCAAAGTAGTGAAGCTAACTGGATTAACTGTTACCTATCTATCTATCAGGTATTATTACTAATAAGAATGTTAATTATTGTCGTTTCTGCATTTAGAAATACTGCAAAAAACGACCGCATGGTAGTATTGTTGACAGATGTAAGCTTATCTATGGTTCTAAACCATCTCAGTCGATACTTATCATAGACGCCGATTTTCCGTAGGAAAAAAGGGTTTTGCCCCATTTTTTAAATATCAAGCTAAAATTCTGGAATAATTTTGTTATTGATGTTATTTCTGGGTCTGGTGATAGGTCAATTTCAGGTAGAAAAACCAATTTTACATATTGCCTACGTTTCGGCTTATATTTAAGCCATCTTCAGGGCTCTAGAAATGTAAATGCGTTACAAAAATAAAATAACATTACAATAAATTAAACCAAAGCACATTGAAAATTATACATTAAAATACAATTTTTAACTTAATATTAAAGTAAGCTAAGCAATTTTGTTATTGTTTTATAGGCCCGAGCACGTGGTTAAAATTTTTGTACTTAGTCATAGTTAAGCCTGTATATTATATGAAAATAAATCTCAATAATGGATGAGGTTGTAGTTAATCTTCTTTTATTAAAAAACCTATATGGTATTATATCGGGTTAAATAGTAGATTTAGTCAATTTTGTAAAGATAAGTAGGCTACCATGGTAAATTCTATACAGGTTCAGAAATTTCATGTATCCCGATTACTTTTGCGTAAAAGGAACAAAATAAGCCAATAGACATCTGTGAGATAGATAATAGATCTGTTCAAGCAAGGAAT
The DNA here is from genome assembly GCA_025584915.1 of Monochamus saltuarius. Classification (NCBI taxonomy): domain Eukaryota; kingdom Metazoa; phylum Arthropoda; class Insecta; order Coleoptera; family Cerambycidae; genus Monochamus; species Monochamus saltuarius. The sequence continues at coordinate 27,237,730 of CM046721.1, forward strand.
CCAGACTGGTTCCAAACTGTCAAAAGCATTCGTACAACTACTTCTTGTTGTTGCTGAAAACAAATTCATAACATTCCGGACTCCTTGCTTGAACAAACCTAATGTTGGTTATATTGGAAAGATTTCACGATATAATATTGCCCATTTGCATGGGAGGATGTGAAATCCTTCCACACTCAAACTGATGCAATGAATTACCGACAAGCCGACCATTGATATGGAGTTGGTTGGCAGGATGAATAGCGTTGCCAGAATATAAACTTTAGACGGGAGGTGGAGAGTGGACCGGCTCATTAGGATATCATTGGATGGTGGACGTCTACATTCCCACTTGTATGCCAAGCTATATCTATCCTATTTTGGTTAAATTATGTTTATGTGAATAACGGAGAGGGATCGAACAAAATAATATTAAGCAAACAGACTTTTCCACAGTCTGGTAAGGTTGAATGGGTTTTTCTCTGTCTGATTTTCTTAACATAAAAGTATATTTTTTTCTTGGCTATTGCAGACTTGAAGGAACGTTTGTATTTTTCTAATCTGAATAGATGTTGGTCAATGTAGTTCATCGAATTACATATCACGGCTTACTTGAAACTCTTGAATTTTGTTATATTATTGCCATGTTTGTATTTGTAAATATTTTCAACCGATTTATTTACGTACTTACTTTCAAATAAATATATCGCCTTGCCCTTGTACATACTGAGCAAAGAGATACGTATCTCAGCGTTCGTCACCGGTGCCACCAGACATGGTAGGTCAGGCAACAGACGACTAACCCTAACTGTTCTTGTCTAGCAAACCCGACCGACGGGAACTTAGTACGTGTAATATAGCACGTAGCTACATCCAGTGGTCACTGGCTACTTCATGCTGGACTTGAGTGGTCCCATCGCAAAGCGACCTGTCATACTGCAGGTACTACTGAAAGCACCTGACCTCTATCGCTATAGCCGTAAAAGATATTACAAAACCGGAATTTCAGGAAACAACTACTCTGCGGGCTAATACTCCGACCAGCATTGAATTTCTCATGAATAATCTATAGCAAACAGCTGAAATACTTTGGCTATTCATTAAAGCCAATTATATAATTGACAAAAATATTTGAAATAAGTTTTCAGGCTTCGTATTATGTGAAAAAAAAACAATAACCAGAAAATGAAAATGTTATTAAAATTAACTCCGAAAGGTATTCTTGATTGGTAGTAACATAAACGGTACCGGTGAATCTACAGCTAAAAAGAACACGTTTTGCATAAAAATGACCACCGATACAATTTGGTGCTGTTATTTTTAAACACCCTATATACGTGCAAGTAAATGAATCCTAACAGTAGCAATTTAATTTCTGGAGAAAACTTCCCTCCAACAATATCTTACACTTGTTCGTGATAAATACCAATCAGCCTGACCTATTTTCGAAGGGCACTCTGACAATGAATGGAATATTATTATTCTGAATTCGTGAGTTCGTGAGAAATTGCAATATCCGCCTTATCGATTTGTTATTAAATGCTGAAAGCATTTGTTGATAAGGAAATTGTTGCACAACACATCATGAAACATCAAGTGTGGCTTAAAACAGTTTTAGCTAGAATAAAAATGTAGAAATATGATATTCCTGTTATACTTGGTTATGAAATATTTTTATATGTAATGAGACAGTTTATTATTAAGAAATGAATTAAAGTTTCTGATAATATGACGTATAATTTATTACTTTTACAAAATTATTAGATTATATTTTGGTATTGTATTTTTAGTCTAATAGGAATATACCCTCTATTAGGTTTACAAAACATATTTCTCAAAAAATATTTTGAAAAAATAAGTATAGAAGTAGATGAAGTTCTATTAAATCTAAATTATCGATTTTATATAGTAATTTTTTTCTTTAGTTTTTACTACTTATATTGGTAATGATGCCGTGACGGATCCACCTATTCCATCTGCACAACTGCCATGGGTGTGCGCGTGGGTAAAGTTCGAGTATATCTTTCCCCTAATTTAATTGTGAATGTAATTAATTTATTAGTGATTTTGTGTTCTTAACTATGGAACTCTACAGCGTCCAAATCATAAGCCTCCTATTCTAACAAATCAAGAATATCGGTTGAGAGAAAACGTGTATGAAGAATTAGGGCGCGAGTTCAAAATATGAATGTAAGTGATGCGGTTGAAGATGTAGTTCATTGACGAGAGTATCCGGGAGTGAAAAAACAGTGAAAACTCGAGGAAGGCAGAAGATAAAGGTTGATGATGACACAAAATAATAATAATAAGGCATTTATTTCCAATAGGCATGTAGCACTCAATTACAGGAAACACAATACAATAAGTGACAAATAACAAACATATCTTTAAAAACTAAACACTATATAAAAATGCTAGAGTTGAGTTCTTCAAATACATAAACATTTATGACAAAATCCGAGAAATACAAAAAAACAAACCCTATTATGTAGTATTCGTATGTGCTATAAAACAATTCTTTTAGATTTTAGAGATTGTATCAAAATTAATATTACAAGAACTACAAATCAAATTTATATTATCAGCCATAACATAAATAGGTGACTTGAGAAGCAGATTGCTGTGTGGAATAGATTCTTGAAATATAAAAACTAAGCTTACTCAGTAACTCAATACAATCAACATTGTTGTTAAGTAAGTTGTATACAAAAAATACTGAAGCAATTTTGCGTCTTGCAGGGATAAGAAATTGTATATCTACATGTGGTAGTAAGTAATTATCTATACCTCTTTGAGGATATATACCATCTTCCTTCTAACAAAGACTCCAAAAATCGCCTTTGAACAGATTCAATTGAATTAATATAATTTTGATACAGCGGATACCAAATTAGTGAACAGTATTTCAACTTCGAACAGAACAATGATTGAAATAATAATCTCATAACCGATATATTCCTAAAATTTTTACAATTCCTAATAATAAATCCAAGTGACTTAGATGCAGAAGATACAACATTATTTATCTGTTGTTTGAAGGTCAAGCCACTGTGAAAGAAAACACCCAAGTTCTTGACCCCATCACACCTATTTATTTCGGTCGAAGCCAACTGATAATTATAATAAATAATAGTTTTCCTCCTAGTACATGATACAATATTACATTTTGATATATTTATGTGTATACGAAAACTTGTACACCATATTATATAAAATTTTAAGTCGTCAGCAAAAAGTTGTTTGGGACATTAATAATTAATTAATAATTAATAATTAAATTACCCAAATCGTTAACAAATATTAAAAATAGTAAGGGACCCAAATTGGAACCTTGCGGAATGCCAGTATTTACAGAATACGTAAAAGATCTAACACAGTTATATTCGAAAACCCATTGCGATTAAGTTTGGATAACAAAATATATTCATCAATCTGGTCAAATACTTTTCGAAAATCAAAATAAATAACATCAACCTGTTTCTGATTGTCCAAAGCCTCATACTGGGTAACACATGCTAAGTTTGCCGCACATGATCTTTTTTCCATAAAACCGTGTTGATCGGGAGACACATGAGTTTTAAATATCGAGTAAATCTGATTCTATAGCATTACATCCAGTAGTTTCACAAAATTAGAAAGTATTGATATAGCTCTGTAATTTTTAACAATGGAGTGATCCTCCTTCTTAAGAATCGGGCACACACGAGCAGTTTTCTAGACATTGGGAAAGTGGGAAGAAAGTGACATTAAATATATGAGCCAGAGGCTTAATAAAAATTCGCGTACAGTCTTTAACTACAAAGAATTCCATCTAGACCTGCTGTCTATTTATGTTTTAATTTTTTAGAAGCCCGAATAATATCTTGTTCGGTGATCATATGGTTCCATATGTTAACGCAAACATCAGTGAAGTCTGGATTGGACGTAAGATAAACGCTACTGAAGTAATTTGCAAAATATGCAAATCGTAGAACAATTGATGGATGGTATCTTAAATTTCTCATAACAAATCCAAAGCTTTTGGAATATTCGACTGTTAACTTGTTAACATGGTAAAGCTTAGACTTGAAGTAATAAGCATGTGTAGGTCCCTGATCTTAGTAACTCTAGTTAAATGGAAATCAGTAATGGAATAATTATTGTTATTCAGATACCTAATTCCCTGAGTAAATGTCACAACATGGCGCGATATGAATAATTTTAGTGTATAACTTCATATATTCGGTCATTGGTCGCGCGGTTTAAGGCGTTAGTACTTGAATCGAGGTGACTAGACGGAGTTGGTTCGAGCCCAGCTGCCGGTAGACCGTATATAAGCTATATTCGTGGAGAGGATTGGCACCCTCTCTGTAGGTATGGTAGGGTGGAATAATGTTAGCTTGGGTCAATGTGAGAGATTGATGCCGGTTGATATTTGACCACCCCCCTAATTAATGAGGTTTTCCAGGTTTTCCTCATTCCTGCACTGAATAGTGGTTAGGGCCTACCAACGTAAGTCGTTCCTGGGCGCAAATGCGGCCTGCTTAATAATAATATGCCGCCCCCTCTCCCGCACAAGTCTCCGACTTCTGGGCTAATCCCTGTGATTAGAATGAGGGGTAGAGATATTATATTATTATTATTATTATTTCATCCGCGTACATAAGACAGCTAATATCAGACAATGAAATATATCGTTGATGAGGCTAATAAAGAGCAAGGGTCCTAAACAAGATTCTTGGGGAACTCCTGACGATGACAATTTTTTTTATTTAGAAATGAATACTTTACGCACGTCACATTAGTAACATTACAAACACCTTGCCGTAAACCGATAAATTGAAAACTAAAATTAATTTAAAACGCAGCGGTTCATTTGGAAATACTCGTTTAACTTACGTTGGTCGTTTGTTTTTTGCAACCTATTGGCATACCATAGCAGGTGTTGACCTAAATTGTGCTAATGTCAAGTGTCACTAACACAGCGACTTTATGATAACACCTTGTAGTCATGTAACAGTAAATTGTTTATATAAAATTATTTTCCATTGCAGGTACGCGTTCTGCTACTGTTACAATTGATTTACAAAACAATCAGCAAAACTGAGATAAACTTACACCCTGCATTCAATTTTCAATAGGTAAAATTACGTTGTTAAATATGTATTTTTTACGGCGAAACTCGCAGATTATACATTGCTTATGAGACGAAATAATGCTAAAGTATGAGAGTTTCTAAATGTTTAAACAGGTTGCCCCACGTAAACTGTATTTATTTATTTACACGTCAAACTCTCGGTCAAACTTAAGTATTAAAATATTTACCCATGATCCTGCGAATAATATGCTGTAGAGATGAAGTTCAGGAACGGATATCGTGAAGAAAATGCCGGCCATCAGTTGGGCCGCACCACATGTTACGTAGAGGGTACTCCATAATACTTGCAGGGCCGTCCACAACCTTCCACAACTCAGGCACATTACGCCCTAGAACAAAACAAATGCAATGAATAGATATCAATTAAAATGACAATACTTTTGTTAGTCAGAATTAGATATTTCTTGTTAAAAAAGTTAAAATTTCTAACAGTAACGAAATACTTGGTTAGTTTTTCCAGTCAGTCAATTCGTGGAACATAAAAATGACAGACGAATTCGGATTCATAAGCGTACACCAACAGATTTGGTACGGTTTAAATTTTTATATTTTATTCTACATCTATCATTTTATGAATATGAACTGTAAGACCAGAAGTTTTTTTTATATTCCAGAATGATGTTCAAATGTTTTACCAGTGTATTCCACAAGTTATTTCAGGGGGGATCTTCATATGAAATTTTTCTGCCATTTTGAAACTCGAATATCTCAGCAGGAAGGACAGAAATAGAAAAATTTATATGAAGATCCCCCCATGAAATGATTTGTGGAATACAGTGGCAAAATATTTGACCATCATTCTGAAACACCATGTATACACTGGGGATATGCTTTAGTTTTTAATTAGTACTTTTTTTAGGTTATATTTGAAAATCTATGGAGGAAACTAAAAGTTACTTTTCAAGTTGCTGTTTGATAGAAGTCATGTTTTTCACAATATCGTGTGTGCGGTTACTATCATTAAAATGACGTCACCACCTAAACCAGGTTCTAAATCAAAAAATGTCAAGAGACGTTTTTTGTTAAATACTTAATGGGGATTAAAAAAAATGTAATAAAAAGCCAGAGGGCCAGCGGCGTACATAATTTTTTAATAAAAATATTAAATTTACCACCTACATGACCGCCCCTGATATAGTAGAAAACAATATTTATCAGTCAAAACATGATATTGTAAAAAAATATATATTCTAAATTTAAATAACCCAAAAAAAATTTAAAATTTGAATGCCTTGTAAATGCTAAATAATTCTAAAATATATCCACGATACAAGTTATAATATGATACACGGTACTGCCTGCCTAAATTAAACAGTGTTCATAGTGGCGACCACTGGAAGCATAACTTATTCTCGTCAAGAATTTGGTGCACCAACAGGGATCATTGTCATCTTGCTATGGCTAACATTCAATAGAAAAAAAACATCTCTATTACGCCTGTTATTATTATATTGGTGCAATTGATGATATAACCCCCTTTGGAAAGACAATACATCATTTTTGAGCAGGGTGTTTGGTTTTTAATCGGCTAAGCGTCATCTTAAACTTTTTAAGCTAATATTCTAATTTATTTAATTATCAGGTATAATTTCATGAAATTGTATAGTGGCACGCAATTTTCATTCTCAGAGTAAGTATTACCTTTTATAGAAAAATAAATGTAACGTCACTGTATAAAGCAGAAGTAATGATGCAAAATTAATTTTCAAACACTCAACTTGAAGAGCTAATTCTGCATAGTGAGCATAGTGCAATAAGATATCAAAACATCTATTTCTTCTAACTAAAATTGTATCATTACAAATAATGATGGACTTTCATGGACTCATACAGTAAATTATATCATATGGCATATTAAACAATTTGCATAAATTTGAAAGCAGGAGTTGCATTCATATGTATAACACATGAATAAAAATGTTTTGAATATTGAATTTCGGAGACTTAATAGAACCAGAAATGGTACGGGTTACTGGGGCTACCAGTTTTTTAATGCTCCCCCCACAAAATACTGCAACTGGAAGTTTTTAAAATGAAAGTTAAGACATACTTAATTGACAGGGCTTTTTACACCTTCTCCTAGTATCTTAATACGTAACAATTTTAGTTAGCTTGCGATACTACTGTTTTTATTTATATTATTTTATACCATCTTTATTTTCATCGTTACACACAGGTGCATATATGCTTTTATAACGATAATGTAGTAAAGACATGATTCAATGTATGTGCGTCATTGGCTAATTGATTCTTATTTAAACAATAAATAAGGGTGGCATCACTCATGCCGTGCATACATTGAATTCGTGCCACTACTATGGCATTTATATCATTTAACACCTGTTATGATGTTTATATTTATTACTTAATTAATAAAGTTCAATTTAGTTCAGTGTTCAGTGGCACGCGAATTTCTTAGTTAAAAATGTGGCACTTCAAAAAAGCTTGAGTACCTCTGTCGTATCAGTGTAACAATGAGCAAAGAGACAAAGGGTACGTCATACTGACATCACATAAATACGTGACTGTTATCTTGCAAACTTTAACAGTTTATACCTTGTAATAAAGATTAAAAAATAAATAGTTGCTCATTACCTTTATACTTATTATTAATTTTGTAATTTATATTGATAATGAAACAAAATAGCATCTATCGGAAAAATTTCAATGATTTTCTTTGAGTATCCTGAAAATTGATTTTTTCTGATTATTTATTGTTAAAGCTATTTGAGTTCCCCTTGCAGATTCTTTGTATTGTTGTTCATTTATTTAAATGTATCAAGTATGCATTTTACCATTTATCTTTAATATAAAATTAACTGTTAGAAGTGACAGATTTTTTAGAGTAAGTTTTAAAAGAAAATATTTACCTTCATTGGGGCTATTTTAACTTTATCATATCTACCTATACTCGTACACTGTGCACAAAATTCTACTAGTCGATTTTATTTCAATTAAGAAATACTCGATATTTTGATTGATAACGATAAATTTAAACAGATATTTATCTAACTATAACAATAAGAGATTTACAAAACGGATTAATAAGTTTTTTTAAAAGTTTTCATTGATGGAATGATTAAAAATATTGTGGTTTTGAACCTCATAAGAAAATAAATACGTATCAAGTCAGATGCTTCGTATAAAGATGGAATTAACGTATATGGAAGAAAAGCGATATCATGGTGGGTACATAATATATTAGAAATTCATTAATTATTATTGAAAATTTCTATTAGTAATATTTGCTTAAAACTTTGGTAAACGATTTATACGTACAATCTATTGCAATAATAATGGCAGTCTTTCAAATCTGTTTTTGAACTACTGGATGTTCTGAGTAGAAATTTCATTAGATCTCTATTGGTGATTGGTGTGAAAAAAGTTGTATGTAAATTTCATTACGAATACGTTAGCAATTCCAAATAAATCGCCAAATGAACTTTAAAGAATTCCATTGTTATTGCAATAGATTGTAAGCGATATTACCAAAATTGATTCTGTATGTAGATTCGAGTATATTTTAACCTACCAGATAACTTTGAATCAGCCTTCAATTACAGTCCTACACTTACGCCAACCAAAGCGCCAACTATAAAAATCTAATCATCCATACTTCCCTTGGATAATAAAATAATATTTGCAATAAAACTTTTCAATCCTATTACTGCTGTTTTCTTCTGGCCCTTTTATTCGCAGGAGTAATATTGAGTTTCAGTGGCTTAATTCGTTTAAATGTTCTCAAATAAAATCACACTTCGCAGTTCTCATTAACAGCAGAGACCTATATCTAATTGAAATAACTTCAAATCAAATTATTTCAGTTTCGTTTTCATCATTAAGAGAAACACCCTAGCGTTTTAGAAATATTGTACTTTTATATGAACACTCAGCCATTTTCATTAATTTTGTTTAAAACCAGTAGGGTTCAGTGTCCATTTTTTAAATTAATCTTCAAACAAGGTTTCACTTAAAGCATATAGCGTGAAAAAAATGCAAGAGGTATGTTAAATAACCAGATAAAAAATAATAAAAAAAATAATAAATTTCGTTTGATTGGCTATAAGCACACTGAATCAGTGTCGTACAGAGGGAGGATTTAGCAGATCCTATTGTTAATTAATCAAAGTAGGCGTCAAAGTTAACGATAGGTTTAAATATGCAACAATATTACAGGGTCTTTTATTTGAGAAATTACGCTTTGTATAATCGAAAATTTTAAAATATGCATTTCGTTAACATTTTATTTGAGTCTATTTTTAATACAAATTCAATGATGCAGTACTATTACTAGAACTGGTACACCCTGTAGATATACAGGGTGTTTATTAAATATTATATAGATCATACTTTAAGGTTAACTTCCTTGGACAAAAATAAGGTGATTTAAATCAACTTGTACCATCTTCGCTTCCTTAAATAGTTATAGATTTGAGAACAAATTTTCTCAAACCTATAACTTCTTAAGGAAGAAAAATTGTACTATTAAATCACCTTATTTTCGTCCAAGGAACTCAAACCTTAAATGCTGTTTTCTCTAAAATGGTGAATTTTAACGACATGTAACAAGTACAGATTTTTAAATACTAATAGAAGGCTGTTTCAAAATAACTAATTATTTTCCAGAAATCTCCCTCCCTAAAATAAATCTGAAAGAAAAAATATAGTGGCACAGGCGTTCAGAACGTCCTGTACATTTAATACAAAAATCAGTCAGATATTCGTATGTATCATACAAACACATCTTACCCAAGAAATAAACAATTAGCTTACAAAAAATGAATAAAAAGTGTTCACTCTATTTTCGTTCAAACACGTCAATTTTGTTCAGAATAGGTACAGTATTTTGTGGGATATCTAAGCCGTTATTTGCATCCCCCCAGGAAGGGTAACTACCCCGTTAACTATCTTAACTAGTAAGTAGAGTCAATAAAAAAACTTTAACAGTAGAATTGGGTAGCATGTCAAAAGAAATTCATTTAAATTATCTTTATAATATTATAATAGTGTGATATTTTTTAAAACTGGGTTAATAATTTAGGAGAGGCAATTAAAACGAAAAAAAAAACGATATAGTTTAGGTACAGATACTTTAAGGGAATTTCTTTTGAAGTGCTACTGGACTCCACCAATACAGTTTTTAAACTTAAGATATACATTTTTCAGTAGTCCATCCTGTACAAGTACATGTATTTGCATCATAAAGCATTATTATATGTTTAGTAATAATTTATAGCATGAGACACGATAACAAATTTGTAGTAGTCCTCAGAATTGTTCAATATGTAATATTTAACCAGTACTGAACAGTTTTTGTTATATACAGTGTGTCTCTGGATAGGTGAAACGACTAATGTAAGAGACAAAAAGTTTTCGGATTCCGCTCTCGTTTTTAAGAAACAAAGTCTGCCATGATTTCAAAGCCATAAAATTCAGTAAGCCTTGGCAATTTGGAAAAAACAGATTTTTTCTTCAATAAAATGCTGTTTCTGTATGAGACACGATAAAATGATATTAAAAAAATCTCAAAATAAAAAACTGATGCTTTCTGTGAAAAATTTCAATGTCCTAGGCCTACTCGGATTTTTTTGCTTGATTTCAGATTTTTCTCAAGGTAGGCATACAGCTCTACAATTTTGCACACGTCCTCAATTATTCATACTGAGAAACTTTATTTAATTACATTTTGTTGTATCTTATATGAAAAGGATACTTCACTAGCAAAAAAAAATCAGGCAAAAAATCAAGGTAGGTTTAGGACATTGAAATTTTGTTTTTTTTATATATTTTTAGGTATTAATAATATTGTGTGAAACTAACTACTCTGCGGACTAAAGCCCCGACCAGCGTTGAATGACAATCACAATATCTACCCATATATTCTTTATTATTAGCTTTTGTAACATTATTTACTGTATTAGAAAGGTATTTTAAGCTAATATAATTTTTTTGATTATTTGTCATGTTTAATTTGCAATTCATTAACAGGTTAGTCACTTTTGACATTGTCGATATTTGATTTCAAATAATTTTAGTTTAATGGTGTAATAATTTCTATAGTTAGATGTTTGACTCAACTTAAAGGGGGCCACCTGAAGAAGCAATCCTAAAAATGCAGAAATAGGTCAGATCTCATCTATTGTGGTTGAATTTTTAGTTTCAAAAGTGAACTTAGATATTTATAGAATGTTTTCGTTAAACCAGGTTAGAAAATTTAGCTAGATTAATTTTTTTTAGATAATTATTGAATAGAGCTTTGTCTGTGGAATTGTTCATTAGCATACCTAGATGTTTGGTATCAGAGAGCATACACATGACTTCATTTATAGGAATTGTAGGAGATTTGATTTATATTAGCTTAAAATACGTTTCTAATACAATAAAAAATTGAAATTATGCACTCGTACTCAGTTCTTCATTTCGAAACTTTTCTTTATAACATTTTGTCGTATCTCATATAGGGAAATAGCACCTTACTGATGAAAAAAATAAGTTTTTTTCCAAATTACCAGGAACTTTATGGATTGGAAATATTGGCAGATTTTGTTTCTTAAACGAGCCAAGAAAGCCATTTTTCAACACCAAAATTTGTTGTCTCTTACAAAAGTTGTTTCGCTTATCTTGGGACGCCCTGTATATAGGGTAATCATATTTTAAATGGGGTCTTGTAGGAATAGGAATAACAAAAATTTACTCATTGAATTTTAAAACGAAGATGACAATTTTTTATTATCATTAATCATTGTGCAGTATTGAAAACAATAGTAAATAAATGTCTACAATTTTTTTAATGATGATTAATTTTCCTGAGAAATATTAGTGTTATTACTTTTAGCATTTAAAAAATGTAACTTGCTTGAAAAATTATTAGCCATAGGAAATCAATAATAGTGTTTTTAAATTAATTTAAGTAGTTAATTTATTTATATGAATCGATGTAATACAAAAGTGTTATTGTACATTTTAAATTTGTCGAGCTAATTTATTTTAAAATATTGCGAAATTTGTAATTTTCAATTATTAGCAAAATAAGCTCCTACTAGACATCTTAAGTAATTTTTCAGAGAATTCCTCCATTTTTTCTGGATAAATTAAAATTAAAATAAATTCGGTCATCCCATAAATAATATTTATTATCCTCTCCTGCTGTAATGGGTGGATTCTACTACTTTATTTCTACGATTTCAGCAGAGGTGTTCGAATGAAGTATATTTAATCGTTATTTGGGGTGTTCTGATCTTATAGTTTGAGATGGCTGCCGATGCGACATATTTTTATAGCCGGTCATTTCTAGGGTTAAATTAAATATTTCCTCGTCTATTAGTAATTATGCTACGACAAGAATTTATATTAAAATAATATTAATAACATATCCCGAACTAGAGAACGTTTCATTATAAGTTCAGACTGTTATAGAGAATTGAGGAAGAATACATAGTGTGTGTGTCCATAGTTCACACATTGTGAAAAATTTAAAGTAGCGATTAAATATATCACTGACGTAAAAATGTATTAAATAGTGTGAACCATATTAGGCACCAGTGCTTTTATAGCCTCCTGCTAGCCTAACTGAAATTTCATGTCACAAAATATTAGAGTTATGAGATAGGTGTATGAACTTTTCATTAAAAAGCGCCAATATCCTTGGCATGATAAATGACCTCGGATGAGCGGGGTCGAGATATCTCTACCCACTTCATCGCTGTAGGCCTGGACGCCTCGTAGAGATGGGTTCCCTTCTCCGGTCAGCCTCGACCGCAATTGCGGCCGATGCTGGCGGCTCTGGGAACCTCCTCCTGTCCTGGCAAGCCCCATCAGCAAGGGCTTATCTTCTGGCGCTCTTGTCTTTTCTTCTTTCTTCTCTTCATTAAAAAGATAAAACCAACTAAAATTTGTATTTGAAATTTAGATAATTAACACCAACGGATTCATTTTGTAGTTCATCAAAATTTTGAAGACTTTATGGGAAGAATTTAATTTCATCATTAAATCAATTATTTCCCTAATATGTAAAATTTTTATCTATCCTGTCAAACTTAAATAGGAAATGCTTTCCCTCAAAACAATGATTTTAATAAGTGTTCTAGGAGCATCATAATATATTGGTTTTCTTATGTAATGTCAAAAATTCATTTCTTCTCTGATGTAAAACTTCTGAAAATTCAAACTGTCACAGTTTTTCTCACTATTTTATTAATGAGTAATGAGTAATTTTCCTAAAATTTTATTATTTCTTTACAGGAAATTTTGTTAAAATATTTCAGGTTCAGCATAAATTTTGGTAAATTCTGAGATCGATTATAGGAGTTTTTAAAAATTAATTAAATGTGTTGAATAATATACAGAGTGTAACATAATGGCATGTCAAAAATGAACATTTACCGACATCGAGGCACCTATAAAGTGTTAAAGTTTAAAATATGTAATAAATTTAAATACTTATCTTCCTAATAAAAGAAAATATTAAAATGAATTTATATGTGTACATCTTCATTTGTGAAGACATTTTGGGATAACATTTGTTTTTTAATTTTAGTCTCGTATCTCCAGAAGACGAGAATTTAAAATGTCCAGATAAGAAAATTTCCTTATATTTGGGCACAAATTTGCTTCTTCATTTTTGACACGATATTGTATTACTTTGGAATCAATGATTAATCGCATTTCCTTTACAATGTAAGCAAGTGTAAGTGTACAAAAACATTTTCTATTGGCTTTTCAAAAAATGTCATGTGAATTTTCTGGACAGAGTTTCCGTATAATAGAAATGAAATCAAATCTGATGCAAGTTTTAATCCAATATTTACATTTTTGGAAAAGTAGGCTAGAATTTTTGAATTTGAATATTCCGTAATGTTGCAAATTTGTAGGGAACATCCAGTCAAACAATATTGTTTTTGTGACAAATTTAATGCAAATTAAAGCCATTTTACAAGCACTAAAAGTATGCAGAGGCATTTACTGATTAATCAATCACTTTCCCTTCCGTAAAATATTTGACTGATGAGGGTTATAGGAGTTTCTGGGTAATATAAACCTTAAAAGAGTGATTTTCATTTTCTGGCGTTCAAGAAAGCAATATTCTTTAGAACGGTTAACTGTGAATAACACTGTAAGCGGAAAAGAGGTTCATGAATATTCTAAACTTCAATCATCCCGGAACGAGATGAGATGGGAATTCTTTAATTTGGTCTTGTAAACCAGACCCTTTCAGATATAGGATTTTGTGTAGTTTATTTACCTTATAAGAATGCAAAGCTGAATTTTAATATCTAAATTAAGTTTATTCAAATTCTACGAAGTAAAAATGTATTTTTTTCACATAAAGGTCTGTTAGTTGGTCAAGGATAAAAGCATTAAGAATCGTTGAATTACAAATCAAAACATAATCGTCAGGATATGTAAATGTGTTTGGAAAAACAAAGTATGTTAAATATTCGTTTTAATGAAAACGAAAGCATATGCTATGTAGATAATTTGCAAAGCAGAGTTATAGTTTTCAAGATTTGAACTATAAATTATTGCTAACTACTTTTAGTTTGTAGCTATTCATTTCGTATCGATTTAATGGAGTATATAATTCCTTACAGTTATAAGTAGTAACCTCTTTTTATGACCAATGATAACGCAAGGGTAACATCGTTCTGATCGATATAAGTTAATGTTGCACGTACTTATTTATGTCAAGGTGGTTCTATTTTTCTTGGTGTCTACTCCACTCTTGTTTCCACACAAGGTCCGATGCCAAGTTTGAGGAATCAATTGTGGAAAGGTTTACCACAAGGTTGATATTATGACATCAGTAAATCGATATCAAGTGATAACAATGTCTGTAATTATATTTTAAAACATATTATTATAAAATTTTTATTTGATATTAGGTAGGGTAACCTTTGCACACATAAAAGCAGATTTTCAATAAGATGATACAAATTTTCCTCAAATTTTTAAATAAGCAATAATATCATTAAATTGAGAAAACAGCGTTTCTTAAATTTAGTCCTTGGTTTTCTTGGAACATTAATTCGTTGGGAATAATATTTCTTATTTAATAGCAGAGCTTAATTGAATATATCTGGAAATAAAATAAATGTTTGACTCACTACTTTAAATACACTTGTTTCTTGATGGAAAAATTAGCTTCAATTTAATAAAATATTTTCGCTAATAATAATGTTTATGCTTCAACAATAACAACTAATTTCCTAAGAGAACTACATAAATTATATGTCAAATAATAATAGCCAGTGACCACTAGCTGTAGATATTTACAAGTCGCGTATTCATGTCTTTCTATCGGTACGACATAGGCGAACAATAACTATTTGCTATAGGTACTCGTAGGACTTTCAGGTGGTACTTATGCAGTGCTGGTAGGGGCATTAGTCTGCAGAGTAACTGTTTCCTGTTTTTTTTCTCTTTCCTCAGCACACATAACAACATAATATTTACTTTCTATTTATTTATGTTTATTTAATTACTCAAATGAAGAAATGAGTAAATTCTAGAATTGAATGTGTTTGCACGACTTTCTCCATGTGATTTTAGTGTTATTTTAAGTTTAAATGAAGAGTATCTGTTGGTACAAACAAGAGTATATATTTTTTATATTCGATTAAATATTTTCTTGCGATTTTATGAGATTAGGAATTACTCAATACAATCTGATTATGTTAAGCAAGAGTTATACTAAGAATTTACTTTTTGGTGTGTAAGCATGTAAGTACCTTCTGTAATCTCTTAAATATTATCATATGGAATCATGTATACTATTTATTTATTACATTCAGGTTGAATTTTTGCTCCTGAACTTAAATAAAATGTTATTGATTTGATTTCTTTATTAAGCCGCTGTAATTTTTGTCAGAGGAAAATTTAAATAGATAGCAACGATTAATAAATAAATCACAAAACATAAATAAATACTTTTGATCCACAATCACCTTATAAACATTTATCCACATACAATGATCAGCCTAAAGTGATACTTCATCTACTAGTGGAATAAAGTAACTTTAGTTCACTAGTAGAATAATGAAAAAATAATAAAACTATAATAAATCAAATTTAATTTATTTATTTATCAACATTAACATTTATAATAATAGACATACCGTTTTTTGTTTGATCACATTTAACTTACTTTCCGTTATTAACAATTATTTTTGGAACGCATAATCAAGTTTGTTAGATATGGACTCCTAAACATGTCTTTCTGTTACAGGGGAGCTCTTCCATCCACATGCCGTTTTATGGTTGTAAGATTGACCAATAAAGCTGTTGAAGATATGCTTTTGGATTTGCGATATTCAAAAATTAAGCAGCTATTGAAGATACCTTCGTTAAAGTGTTAATTCCAACAAGTTGAGAAGTACCTTTTTGATTGATGTATTTTAAAAAGAATCTGTGTTAAACGAATTGGGCGCGGATAAATTTATTTTCTGCATATTTCAACAGTATTGACGCAAAATGCTTCTTCTATAATTGTAATTTTTTTGAAATGCCCGTTTTTGTGTGATGTACTGAAACAAGTAGGTAACTGCAAATCAGAAGTTTTTAAATTTGTCAATTCGTAGCATCTACAGGCACCAGAAAGCCCCACTATTAGTGCTATCTAAAATAATTCAAAGTTCACTATATACCTAACAACATGTAAAAGGTAAAGAAATATTACCTTAATCATTACATTTTTTTTTCATTTTTTAATGGAAGGCCCACTCAAAAATTCTTCAGTATGCACTCTTTCTACTACCGCAGCTTTTTTGCTTTGTTGCGATTCACTCTTCAAATCTTCAGTAAGCTTGTTATATTTTTGCAATATCTATATTTTTGTAGACCTTTACAGTAGCTTTTTTCATATATTTTCAGGTATTAACAATATTGTGTGAAACTAACTACTCAGTGGACAAAAGCCCCAACCTGCGTTGAATTACACCCACAATTTCTACCCATATATTCCACATAGATGAAATTTCATATTTTTTTCTTCAAATTTAAAAAATACGATGGCATGACTTCTTCATTTATTTTCATTACTCTTCGTTTTTTCCTCCATTCGTTAAATTAGGAGAGCACGTTTTCGTAATGTTCTGTGGATTTCGCTGGTAATATATGAAAAATTGCTTCTTGCGCTTCTTCGAAAACAGTCACAAGAACACAATTACTTTCTTGCATTTTTACCAAATTCAGATAAAATTGTATATTAAATAAGTGATAATGAACAACGCACCATAGCAACCAGTAGGTATAACAAAATCTACCACGTTTCATTGAGTACTTAGAAATATCAAATCGTACGAATATTTTTTTATTACATTCCAATAATTCCGACTCCACAAATATGATTGTGCTGTGATTAGGGATAAAACGTTGTATTGCATTCGTGTTTTAATAACTTTTTATCCACTTAAGAATATTAGAGAAAATTGCGTGCATAAAATGCTACTTAAAACACTTATACAATAAATAACTATAATTTTGTGGTTACTTTTGTTCTACATGTTATACTTTTTGAGATTTCGATACCTACATAAAGATACCAGAAATATGATAATTTTGCTCGCGGGGGAAATACGGTGGCCTTAAGACATCGTTAAATAACGCTATGTGTACGTTCTTATGTCATAGACTTGCAAATTCCAGATAATTATCGTTTATTACATTATAGATATATTTAACTAGGACATTAAACTTCTACATCATTGAATATGTATCAATCTATAAAGGCTAGAATTCGCTAAAAATCACAGTGGTTAACTTCCAAGAAGAGCATGTAAATAAAATTCTTATTAATTATTTAAAGCATCATACTAATCAGTGGATGAACCTAGAACCTAATTAGAGCTCCACAGTGAGCATTATGCAAAGTGAAGGAAAATACATCTTATATCTAGGCGCAGATAGTGCAAGATAATACTATTCCATTAATGACATCCGTTCGTTTATTTATAGAATGAAATCAAAACCGTTTCTAATGTTCTCAAATTCCTCTAATTAGGATTAGTTTTTGCTAACCACTTGAAACTTCTCACAGTTTAGTTATCTCTCATTTAGCTGTAATAGTTGATTACAGGTAAATTCTATGGTGAAGTGGAAATCTGAAGGAAGTATTCAAAATTATGAAATATTCAAATCAACCCAAAAACATCAATGATATACAGGATGCCCAATATGTGTGGAATAATGTTTATAAATTTTTAAAAATACCCTATATAAAAAACTGTCCAAACAAAAGTATTTTAGTTAAATCTTTTACAATTTTAAACTTTGAGATTGTTTAAAAGTAAGTTATTTTGTTGCCAGGACAACCAATGTCGTGTTTTTTACAAATGTCACCAGTGTTAGCAATCTTGTTTTGCTTTTTCTTTGTCTCGTCTTGATCTCATAAGACAAGACCAATACAAGACTTGACAGTTCAAATTGCAAGACAAAACTATATTTTAAAAAAAGTCTTGCAAGACAAGACAAGAAATATTGCTCCGGCAAGAAGTTTTGCAAATATAAGAATTATATTTAAGTGAACATTAGCTGAAAAAATAAATATTGCGTTTCTAATGTAGGTATACACGGTGTTTCAGAACTTATCTAAAAAAAAATAGGAATAGATGCATCATGAAAAATCAATGTAAAAAAAACTAAAGAAGTTCTAAAATTTTCAACCGCTGAGACGGGGCTATTGTAGTCTCTAACGACTCTAACCAGGCTATTTCAAATATCCTATTACTTATCGTATTAACTTTCGTATCAATTTAATTTATGGTGAAATGAAAATGCCTTAGCAGAACGATTTCCCGCTAAACATGTGCCAAATGCAGCTACTTTTTCAACGGTGTGCAGTGAGTGCAAGTGTAGTGCAAATGCAGTCGTGGCGCAGGAAATTTGCAACCAAATCCTGGAAAAAATGAGGGTTCAGGGCGTCCACGACGTATTGCAGCAGTGTGGCTATCATGCACGAGGCTCAATTATATCCATACCAAGTACAGCGTGTCCAAGCAATAATACCAGATGATTAGACTAGGAGGACCGGTACCATAGCCGCCACAATCTCCTGACTTTAAATCATTTGGATTTCCTTTTGTGGGGATATTTAAAAAATGAAGTGAATCGCACCGAAGTGGATACATATTCGTACTATTGATGACTTACGCAAACGTACAAGAAACAGAAACATTTGTAATAGTTTGTAGAAACTGGGTAAGACGGTCCCAAAATTTTGCTGTAACCTCAGGTATGTCAAACTATTTTGCTAATTAAAACCACAAATTAATTATATTCATACTTAATAACAATAGCAGTACAAGCAGTTGAATTTGCTGCATTAAAACAGGTGTTGTAAAATGTAATTTATTTCTTTCCTTGGGAATTTCTTTCAATTTTTGTTGCCGATTATATGCCTTATCAGCATTTACGGTGGACCAGTTTCCACTGTCGTGCGGAAGAGTATTTTTTAGATAAGCTCTGAATTACCCTGTATATATTTTATTTAAAGAACATCCAGTACATAAAATTATTTTTAAAATCAAAGGTCATTGAGTGCAGGTCCAGTTCTGCCGAACTAAAACTAATTATAAATGAATTGCCAGTTGACTTAAAGAGCTCCGATTCTGTTTCGTCTAATTCGTTCATTAAGTATTAATCATTATGTAAAACTGTCCGTTTCTATAATTTATAACGTGTAGCAGTTGACCTCTTGTTTGCAAGGAAATACAAGACTCTTTCAATTTTTTTTACTTTTCAGCAGTACGCACCGCGCTATTTTCTGTCCTTGTTTGGAACCAACCTTTTTTGGTGCAGACATGAAAATTGTGTACCTATAGGATTGCATTACAAAATTTTTGAAAGAAACTTAGCATTTCAGTAAAAACGCAAAAGTTCGAATTCAAGAGCTTTACCCAAGAGAGTACGGTAAAAATTTTGTCACTTGCCATTGCCACGTAAAGTCAACTTGTCAATGTGACATGAACCACTCCCAAATATATAAATTGTGTTACTTTTTCAATTCATCATTACATATATTATATATTTAGTTCATATGCACTCAATGAATTTGTAACTTTTTAGACTTATAAAATATGTTGCTTCTCATACCTACATGATGCTCCCCTAGTAAGAATAACTTGCTTATGTTGGAAGTAAGTTAAGACTTGTAAGGTAAACGCATCTTAACATTCTTTGGTATATGTTCTAAACTGAATAATATTGTAACAGTACTGTCTAGCAACATATATCCACACAGAAATTATTAAAACGGTTGAAAATTCAATTCGCCATCCAACTAAAACCGAGTTGGATGGCGAAAATCAAATTAAATACCAACGACGTCATCCTATCTCAAAAATACTGCAATGCTATTGGAAGTTTGTAGGCAACCTCCTCTGTTTAGGAATCTTGGGTCAAAACTACCTGAGTTACAAAATAAATTGTTTCCGGGCAACACTAATGAACAAACCCATTTTTACATATATTCTGCCTAGAACGTCCTTCGCAAAACATTCCAGAATCGATACCCCATCGTTGGAGCGTACAAACCCAGCCTGCTTCCTCATCCGAGCTTAATTTACAAAGCGTTGCACGGGGATGTTTTATTAGTAGTTCCCGATCGATATACAGAGTGTGTGTGTGTGTTCGATCAGGACTCGTGTTTTCATAGGTCAGGATAATTGACCGCCGTTCAAACTCGACTGACGCGACTAGGATGACAAATAACCTGCCAGGAGGCAAGGAGAGTCTTATGTAAATGAGAATTGGTGGAATTGCTCGCCTCTAACTAGGTCAGCATTTAATTTATGGAGACACATTAATGACCGTGGAGTTTCGAAATGAACTTACTCGTCTGCAGGAAGAAGTGCTTGATTCCATATTTATGGAACCGAGATAGGATACAATAAACTTGGGGTAAAATCATTATTTTTGTGCTATTAGAGAATAATGAAGAAAGATACAGTTTTCAGCAACAAATAGGAATACAGTTCAATGTATAAGGTGTCTCAAATAGAGATGAGTCGAATCCGTATGATTCGTTTAAATTATTCGAATCAAGACACTGATTCGTATGATACGAATCCTCTATACTAAAATGATTCGTACCAGTCGTACCACATAACTGCACTTCCGATAGAAAACCGACACCAAATTTTATCTGAACGGAACCGTACCATGTATATGAACCGTACCTACGTGACGCGACTGTTGATTCATATTCACATAACAAATAATTATACAGTTCACAGTTCGGTTCAAATACGAGCACAGACCGGGCTATTTGTTAGTACTTGCCGTATGACACGGTAGAAAATTATATATAAACTTTTGCACAGAATTATATAAGCATTTTTTATATATTTAGTACTAATAATAATTATTGTTATTATAACCAATAACCAAAAAATTAAGCAAACATAGGAAAGATATGGGAAAGATGCACTGGATGTTATATTATTGTTCACATAAAAATGTATTTTAAATTTTATATAAATAGAACATGTTTTAATTTTCAGTTTTATATATATAGAAAACTGTACATTTTGCTTGTATGATACGGGACGAACCACTTTAATTATAATATCAAATAAAAAGCTATGTGAAATATTACACCGTGTCATACGGCCTTTACTTTACATTCAGTTATATTTTATCTAGGATTCAATTTGTGTTATGATGATACGAATCTTTGGCACGAATCTTATGGTACGAATCATTTTGTAAAATTATTCGAACGATACGGATCTTGAAAAAGATTCGAATCGCCCATCTCTAGTCTCAAACTCGATATTATGGGTCTACTGTGAGGATACAAAGAATTTAGGTAAATAAAATTTGAGACGCGTGATGGGATGGGGTAAGCTCCATTTCCAATCAAAGTATTATCTTTGGCATTTGACAGAAACGACTAATGACGTCATCAATTATAATTTTTTCGGAAACATATCCAAATTGTTTCCCTGTTAAATAGCTCCCTTTTTTCTAATTAACTTTTATTACAGAAATTTTCTGTATTATTTCCCATTTACAAGTTATAAGCAATATCGTCCTAATGAGCCTCAAAAGAAATACCATCTAAAAATCACATTAGCGGTGGAAGGATCAAGTAGTCGTTGGAAAATAATTGATTGTTCGTTGTTTAAAGTGCATAAATGTCACTAAAGATAAATAAAAGGATGAAACTCGATAATTCTTTAATATAGTTAAAACAAAAAGTGTTACAATAACTAAACTTGAGGCAAACGCCCGCATACTACATCATATTATTATCAACAATCTATTCTCCATATGACCTCCTCTCATTTTAACACACATATTCAATCTTCGCCTGACTTCTTTGTGGGTTCAGTTTAACATTTTGCCGTTTAACTCATTACAAGCGTTTGTGATTTTTTCTTTCAAATGATTAATATTTGGCGAAGGTGTTTTGTAAACCTTATTTTTTAAAACCCTCTATAAAAATCGAGGGGTGTTCTGGTGACTATTAGGACCATTAATCCCAATCCATTTGTTTGGAAAATTGTTATCTAAATATTGCAGCACAATCCTAGCCTTGTGGAGCTCCGTCGTGCTGAAATCATAGGTTTATCCTTAGCTGAAAAGGCACATTCTTCAGAAGTGCAGGAAGTTCATTGTATGTTCATAAAAATAAGGCCCAATTAAATGCCCACCGATGATGCTTCATCATGCATTTACTACAAAATGGCCTTGGTTTTGGACTGGTTTTACGATGCAAGGATTGTCAATGGATCAGTAGTGTTCATTGCACCTTTTTGGGAAACCATTACCGACAAATCGACTTTCGTCCGTCCAAAGACGTACCGAAAAAGGTTCTGATAAACAGTTTCTACATTCACTACAATTTGAGCTATAAAATTAAGGCTGGTTTCAATGTGACTGCTCAAGCAAATACCCCAAACTGTGAGTTTTGTAGTCATGATACCCATTGGTCTTTAAAATTCGTTGAATGGTTGATTTATCCAAATTCAATTCCTGACTAGCCTACCGTATAGAATTTTGTTCGAAATACCTAACAGTCTAGCTGTATTAACGTTGTGTCTTACCCTTCGGTCAATTATTCTATTCTTCCGAACAGAAAATGTATCTTCATTTCGTCACAAAGTCCTCCATTTTTGTAAAGGTTCTATGATTAGAAATGAGGCGCTCTGGATACCTTTCTCGATATAACTCTACAGCCCTTCCTGAATTTTTTTTGAAACTCGCCGTAAATTAGCTACATATCAACATAACAATAATGTAAACTTTCCATATACTATTGATGGCAATGTTCTTGAAAATGTAGATTCTATTAAGGATCTTGGTGTAATTATAGACAAGAAGTTGACCTTTGAGTCACATATTGATAGTATTGTTAAAAAAGCGTATCGTTCATTAGGTTTCATTGTACGTTCTACAGTGTCATTTAAAAACCCTTATTCAATTATTACATTGTACAATTCATTAGTCAGAAGTCATTTAGAGTTTGCAAGTATAGTTTGGAATCCTATGTACTACGTTTATATAAACAGGTTAGAAAAATTCAGATTAAACTTATACGTCACCTTAATTATCGTTTTAATAGACATCTGCAGTTCGAAACATATGACTTTTGTATTCACCATTATAAAATGATAAAACTTTGTTCACGAAGATACATAAGCTATGTTATATTCTTACATAAGTTACTGAACAATAATATAGATTGTAATGTCATATTGGAAAAGTTACAATTTAATGCTAGGCATTACTATGCTAGGTCTAACTCCTTGTTTTATATCAATGCCTATAACACAAATTATGCAAGTAATTCACCTATATGTCAACTTCAAAAAGTATACAATTCATTCTTTTCTACCATTGATATACTCCATTTGCCACTGTCCTCTGTTAAGCGTTTAGCAACTTATACATTTTTATAATTTTGTACTTTATTTTTAGGTTAAGATTTACTTAGTTTTAAGATTGTTTTCTCTTATATTCTTTCCTTTGTACACATTAATTTGTGCTGATTATCTGTGCAACCCTGTAATTGGAATGTCAATCCATTCTGTTGGGATGCCTTGTTCTTTAAATAAATAAATAAATAAATATCAACTTTTTCTGATTGAGAAAACATTTTGTAAGCACAAAAGTTATACATTTGACGTTCGTATTGAGTAATGGCAAGTATTTTGTGACGTTTATGCACTTTAAACAACGAATATTAAATTATTTTCCAACTACTTGATTCCACCGCTTTAGAACGATATTGGTTATAACTTTTAAACGGGAAATTTTACGGAAAACGGTCCTAATTTCGTTGTAATTGCAGGGTATCTCGGGACCTACAAGAAATCGACACTGTGCTACTATTTCAAGAAACTTGAGACACCTCAATGAGAATTTTCACACACAATTTTTCGTTTTTGAGATACAGATTAAAAAAACTAGGTACTTTCTGATATTCTTCGTATATCAGAAAATAGCCGAGATATCGGAATTACAAAAATTGCTTCTGATAGATTTTTTTCGTAGAGTTCAGTGGCGTACTTAAAATTTATCTGCAGGGTTTCTTTTAAAATATGACTAAAATAAAAAAAATTAAATGGACCACCATGAATATGTTTATGTAACAATAGCTGTTTTATATTTTGGAAATTGTCAAAACATGTTAAATTAATACAACTGATATTGTGTGCATTATTATATAATTACATAAAATTGGTTCATGAACTCCAGAATTTGGTGCAGAGGGGTTTCTAACAAAGCTGAATAAGAATACGTTGAATATAATTTTCAAAAAAAAATAAATAAATCGGTAAAGTCATCGTTAGAAAAACTGGTGCCCTTTTCGGTCCTACGTGAGGCGCCTATGACTAAATTAATACTTCACAGTCAATACTTTACTGCCAAAATAGTTACTTTAAAAAAAAATGATTTACATGCTAGTAAATTTATTTAAATTCTACTGACTTTTCTTAAGTTCTTAGTCTCCAATTTTTTCTGCAAGTGCAAGAAAAGCGCCGTGAACAGTAGAGTATAGCAAAATCCATCGTATTTGAAAGGTTTGCACGTTTGAAAATATAGGTCTTGCTCGATTTTGATTGCAGCTTTTCTGCAATTCTGGAGAATAATTTAGTGACTTGCATGCGGGTTACCACCACACGCAAAAATTCCTAGGCTGAACTATCAAATTCAAACTGCCTTCTTTCGCTTCAGCTTGATTGTTAAGCTTGCAAAATATATTAACCGAAACCTATTTCATATGTTATGCTGTTTGTTATTGTTACTTGTCAAAGGACCCCGCAGGGTCCTTATGGAAATTGGGTCTCGGTCAAATTTGATGAAACTCTGGACTCTGTTAGTTCTCGACGAGTAGAACAAAAGTTCTCATGGCCACTGAGTCCAAAAGTCTCATGGTTTTGAGATATAGCTCTCTGAAGTTCGACTTTGGGTGCATTTTGCAGTATTACTAGTTTCACACTTACAATAGTATATACTTGTTTGTTCAAGCACGTATGCATGTACACGTGTATTCAAACACATATAAACTTCAAACACGTATAAACACCCTCACACACACACACACTCATACAGGGTGTTAGGTAAACATGCGGCAAAAATTCAAAAGGGTTATTCCTTGGCCTATTCTAAGAATATTTTGTCCTATGATAATTTCTGAAAAACTCCTTTGTTTCGAAGATACAGGGTGAACAAAATTTGCAGTAACAACATTTTATTATCAAAAAGTACATGTAAAGTTGCTCAATCTACAATAACTGTTCGAAATGACTTTCTCCAGCCTGGATACAAGCATTCAATCTTCTCGTCATTGAGTGCCGAACTCTTTCAAACACACCAGGGTTATTTCTAATTGAGTTACACCCAGCAATTATCCGATTTCGCAATTCGTCCAAATTCTCCACTGGAGTAGCGTAAACGAATGACTTCAGATAGCCCCATAAGAAATAATCCAGAGGATTTAAATCTGGGGATCGAGCAGACCATGCGTGTGGCGCGTGTGTGGGTTTTTCAGAAATCATCATCATACAAAATATTCTTAGAATAGGCCAAGGAATAACCCCTTGAATTTTTGCCGCATGTTTACCTAACACCCTGTATATGTGTGAGTGTGTGAGGGTGTAGTTGTATGTTTATACGTGTTTGAAGTTTATATGTGTTTGAATACACGTGCACATGCATACGTGCTTGAACAAACAAGTATATACTATTGTAAGTGTGAAACTAGTAATACTGCAAAATGCACCCAAAGTCGAACTTCAGAGAGCTATATCTCAAAACCATGAGACTTTTGGACTCAGTGGCCATGAGAACTTTTGTTCTACTCGTCGAGAACTAACAGAGTCCAGAGTTTCATCAAATTTGACCGAGACCCAATTTCCATAAGGACCCTGCGGGGTCTTTTGGATAAACAGTTTCGTTTTTAGTGTACATTCGGGTTGAAGTGTTTTTTATATCACTTCTATAGCAATTGAAAATTGATGACTGTAAAACAAACTGCAAGTCAGAATTTTTGGAAAGTTATTGCAGGTGCAAGGGATTGTCGCAAGCCACTGCAAAAAGAATTGCGAGCTGTAAAGCGTTTTTCATATTTATGGACAATAATTCGTTACAAAAGCTCAGAAAGAACAATAATGTCCAGAAATCTATCACGTTTTCAAACTTTGGTTTGATAAAGAGTCAAGGTAAACACTGGGGTTCGCACTCAATACTCGTATGTTCAACTTAAAAAGAGTGATGATCTGGGCTTGATCATTATAATTATTATTTGCATATTGTGAAGAAACAAATAGGTTATCTTTAATTATTCATTTTTGTTTAAGAAAGTTGTTTTTTTCTGACACTGATATGTATTTAGTAAAGTCGTACTATGTTACACATATATATTGTTCATTATTTGATATCTACTTCAAGAACATTTTTGTTCAATACCTAGATACTAAAAAAGTTTTAATATATTTAAAAGTTAGAAAACGATTTTAAAACTTTGTGAATTAAATGAAATTTATATAAATCCACAGTTAGAAGTTAAATTATTTAATAAAAAAAATTGTATGCAGTTCGAAATTATACAACATTTACCTACTTGTTTGCTACCAGATTGCCGTATAAAATAAACTGCTTATTAACTAAAACAATATCCATAAAATGGTGTTATCTTTTAAGGGACTTAAGAAGTTGTTTATTTTGCCACAAACTTGAAAACTTTAGGGCCATAAGGGTTGTTTTATTATACGAGAAGGTCGATATTTTAGAAGTTGTTCTTGGAAATTTTATTTACCTAAACATTTCAGAATACCTACATTAAATACCTATTTATATCTAAAGTTTTTCATATATCTATAACGTGTACACCTAAAGCAATTTAAAAGGAATTTATTACACAAGTTTTGACTTTTCATTGCGTAACTTCCTGATTACAGTAAAACACAAATTTTGCAAAATGATTTAGATATATTACATTAGAATAAAGAAAATAATATACAATCAGCATTGCATTTTGCAGCCGATATTAGAGGGAACTTCTTATTCTAGCAACTTATTTCTCGTTATGTCTCGCAAGACTTTTGTTTATTAAATCTTGTCTTTTTTACTGTATTAGAAAGATATTTTAAGCTAACATAAATCAAATCTCCTACAATTTCTACCAAACCAGGTATCAGAGAACATACATATGACTTCATTGATAGGAATTGCAGGAGATTTGATTTATATTAGGTTAAAATACCTTTCTAATACAGTAAAAAATGTTACAAAAGCTAATAATAAAGAATATATGGGTAGATATTGTGGGTGCAATTCAACGCTGGTTGGGGCTTTAGTCCACAGAGTAGTTAGTTTCACACAATATTATTAATACTTAAAAATATATTAAATCTTGTCTTGTCTTGCAATTCAAGCGGCCAAGTTTTGTCTTGTGTTATCCTGCGAGACCTAAACAAGACCAAGAAAAATTACAATATTGCCAACACTACTATTAGTTAAGCAGCCTATACTATTAATTTAATTTTTTTAATACTATACTTTTACTTTACAATTCAAACCTATCAATTATTATAATTTAATTTACCTTATTCTTTTTCTCTCAATATATTTTAATTTAACTGTAGGTATGCAAATATATATTTTTATGGCTATTATATATAGCTAGGTATATAACTTTTATTTATAGGAATCTGAAAGTTATTATTAAAATGTAGTGTTAAGCATAGAAATAGAAACGAGCCTTACTTATTAATATTAACATTTACATTTATAGTAATAGACATTTCGTTTTTTGTTTTATCACATTCCTTTCCGTTAATAACAACCCTTGTAGCATTGTTGCCATCATTTTTGTAACACATAACATCTGCCAAAGTTTGTAAAGAATTTGCACAAGTTACGGATGTCTCTTCTTGTGAGGAGCAGCTATATTTTCCTTGAATTTTTATTGTAATATCAAGTTTGTTATGGATACGGCTCCTCAAGATAACTGCTACAGAGGATCTCTTCTATCCACATTGCGATTTAATGGTTGCTTTTGGATTTGCGATATTCAGGAATGAAGCAACTGTTGGGAGTACCTTCGCCAATGTGTTGATTTCAACACGCTCAGAAGTATATTTTTGATTGATGTATCTTAAAAAGAATCTGCCTTGTGTTAAGCGAATGAAGCGCAGAGAAATATATTTTCTGCATATTTCAACAGCATTCACGCAAAATCCTCCTTCTA
This sequence comes from Monochamus saltuarius, assembly GCA_025584915.1. Taxonomy (NCBI): domain Eukaryota; kingdom Metazoa; phylum Arthropoda; class Insecta; order Coleoptera; family Cerambycidae; genus Monochamus; species Monochamus saltuarius. The sequence continues at coordinate 27,266,541 of CM046721.1, forward strand.
TAATTGTAAATTTTCTAGAAATGCTCGTCTTGGCGTCAGGTATTGAAACAAGTAGGTATCTGCCAAGGTGCTGTACGTCAGTACAAATTTGCCAATTCGACGCTTTGACAGGGACCAGAAACTTCCATTATTAGTGCAATCTAAAATAATTTACTATATATACCTAACAACATGTAAAAGGTAAATATCTATTGCCTTAATCATTAAATATTCTTTATTGGAATCTCCAGGAACAAATTCTTCAATATGTGCTCTTTCCAAAACTGCATATTGTTTTGCTTTGTCTCCTTTCAAAATTTCTCTTCAGATAAGCAGTAAGCTTGTTGAATTTTCCAATATCTTTATTCAGATCTTTATAGTAGCCTTCAACATTGAATACTTCGACCACATAAATGATATTGCATATTTTTTCTTCAATTTTAAAACATACGATAGCATGACTTCTTCATTTATTCACTCCGTTTTTTCCTCCATTCTTAAAATTCGGTGAACACTTTTTTGTAATGTTCTCTGGCAATAAATGGAAAATTATTCATGAGCTTCTTCAAAAACAGCCACAAGAACACAATTACTTTCTTGCAATTTTACCAAATTCAGATATTATAACTGTTTATTAAATAATTAAATATTGTATCTTAGCAACCAGCAGGTATAACAAAACCTACCACGTTTCATTGAGTACTAAGAAATTAAATTCCAATATTTGTGACTACAAATATGATTGTGATGTGACTGTAGATAAAATGTTGTATTGCATTGGTATTTTAATTGCCTTTTATTCAGTTAAGAAACATTCTTACGTGGTTAAAATACTACTTGAAACACTTAAAACTATTGTTAGTCTAATAAAAATTCTTGAGAATTATGCACGAAATTTTTTTTTAATTTTGAATTCCAAAGAGTATTACAAATACATATATCGACAAGTGATTGGAAAGATTGCTACTTTGACTCCGTAGGGCTACTCCGTACTTAACCAACCAGATTTTCGTTTGTTGTTACGCCTCTCGAGATCGTCGGAGCGTGTTCCATTTAAATTTAAAATGACCTGCTCACTAGGTATTCGTTTCATTTCCGCTTCACGAAAGTTCATATTGGATAGGTTATGGCGGCCTGCTTCCATCCAATGGAGCGTGAATTTGTTTGTGCGAAAGACCAAACAAAGTCCTCGCCTGTGCCCTCTTTGTGCCGCACGGCTCCCGGAATAAGTTTACACTCCCTGCTCTCGCGAGCAGCCCAGCTTTCGGGACAGATAAATTACCGTTTCTCCAGAGCACAATAGAAGGCGAAAAATGAATTGAATCGCTCCGCGCTGCCCGAATGAAATATAAATGCTCAGCTGTCGCCGAAATTACTTCTGGCTCCTTATTAAGAATTTTATGAGCCACACTTGACAAATTCTGGACGGCCCTTTGGCCTGGAGCACAAATTCTATAAGAGGTGCCTACATATCCATCATGGAAATTTGTCCCCTGAGATGCGCAGACATCATTAGACAGAGTACTGCACCATGATACAAAGAATACAAAGTATAATATTCATTGGTAAGAAAACGTATTGTGCGTATGACGGTACTCAGAGTTTTTTGTACAGATTTAAACAGGACTTATATGCAGTAACGTATTAAAAACCATTTCAGATTCAGATTTAAACAATATTTGAACATTATATATAAATATAACAATGAAAAAAAAAACTATATGCTACACAAGTACAGAATTTCCTCATGTAGGTACGCATTAAAATACACATTGGTTAAAATTTAGTAAATATAACATTATATGTGTAACAAATAACTTATTTAATTAATCCAATAACATAAAAATGAATAAATAAATATTTTAATATGTTTTATTTTACAGGGTGGTCCAGTTTCCGATGCGGAAACTAGAGGGACCGATAGAAAATCAAAGAATAATATCAGTTTGCTATAATAAACAATATTCGAGAAATGCTTTGATAAGAAAATACAAGGTTTTCAAGATTGCCCTAAAAAAATAAAATTTACTAATTGTTGGCAAACAGCAATATTTTCAGTAATAATATAACAAGAGAGTGAGAATAAATTGAAAGTAATTTTCTAATTTATGGAACTCGCGAGTTATATTTGACTAGATTATTTTTTGATTCACAAATTTTTACAATAAAAAAGATCAATAAAACTATCATAAAACTATTGAAAAATTTAATTTATTTTATTCCACATTGTCTTTATTACTGCTTCTTTATAATTATTTCCGTCTTTTCTTTTCATGTTATAAGCCCAATCTTTCAAAATCAATGCCAGAGTAGCTGTTGTAGTAGATTGATCCAGAATATAATTTCTTTCTTTGGTGAAGGTCTTAAATTGTCTTCATATAGACTTATTAGAGTATTTTTCGAAGTAGTTTCTAAAATCTTTTTTGTTATTTCTGCATCAGAAAAGGTACTAAACCGATGATTTTCACCCATTTTATATATCGCGTTGACACAATTAGGTAATTATTTTGACAACTATCTGACACTTGCTAGGCAAATAAAAGCCACAGTGATTATTCCCGAGAATAATCACAAGAGATTTATTCCCACTATAATAATGACATAATTGGTTGAAACTTACCCTTGTGACAAATAAAGAAGCATTTCATTGGTTTTAAGAAACGTCAAAAAATAATCAATACAATTTTGTAGACGTTAACTACCATCGTGACAGAATGTTTTGCCAAAACAATATTTTTAGTTTTACCAGTGGTGTTCGTCCTAGCACGTTAGTGGATATTTCTAAAGAAAACATTGATATGCCACTGCTTCTTCATAAAACAAAAATCAGTTTTAAGTTCTTCATTCAATTTTGAAAAAACATCTCTTTCAAATTTTCTGCGCGACTTACCGTTTTCAAAATGATCTCTGTAAATCAATGAGAAAGATTCATGAATTTTATATTGGTTTGAAATGTATTGATCTTTCAAACATATTGAAAGGCCCACGAAATTGTCTAAGGCAGACGCCATTCCGACTAAAAAAATGCATTCTCTCTTCTGCACGTATTTGAAAAAATCATGCAAATTTATCTGTCAAATTAATTAGTAACTGTGTCACATTTAGTTAGCTCTCTGGTGATTTGATTTATAATTGTTGTTATTGTTATGAAAAATGATTTTTAATAACGGCGGATATTCATTTTTGTGACGGATTTTGTGATGGAAATGCGGAAGCGGCAGTTCGTGAATATCGAAGACGTTATCCAAATAGAAGAATTCCAGATGCTCATGTCTTCATTGGAACACATCAAAAGTTTTCTAACTTTGGCTTCAGTGCTAAAATCGAATGAAAAAGTAGAAAATTGCATGGTGTTTTGGATTTTTGGTACGGTGCTCGAGATGCAAAACTTGGATGATTCATTGAGACATCATAAACAACTCATAAAAATCAGAACCACCCAATTTGGCGCAAGGTCTGATGTATATGGTTACTGGACTATGTCGTACATAAATTCATCTGAAATTACAGTAACTATAATTTCAAAACCAAAGTAATGTATAAGACAGTGCACAGTCTACCTGGCAACTTCGCCATTTATTAGCTTTGATATAATTATTCATTTTATAATCTTTTAGTAAGCTTTTTTATAATGGTCGAAATTGCAGTCACTAGGCCAGTCAATAAATCAATGTACATACTACTGTTAATATAACTGTAACATTTAAAATACTTATTTAAATTGCAAAAATCTGGACAGTATAGGCAAGTGGCAACTTAATCGAGTCTAGTTAACAACGTTAATAAAAAACTTGAACTGCCTATAAGTAAAACAAAACAAGGTTCGTAGAAAGTAATTGATTTAGTCAACTTGAAAATCTTGTAAAGAACGCTGAAGGTGATGGATTAGGCACTACAGCAATGGCAGTAGTCAGTGACGAAGACATGTTCTAAAAAGCGCTAAAAACGTTTTCAAGTGGGTGAAACATCACGTTTTGCTAATGGAATTTTGAACGATTACAAACAATAACCCTCCGACAGAAAACAAATAAGTACGAAAATAGCCGGAAAATTTATTGTGATCTGGAATACTTTTTCTTTTGTTTTTTTACTCTTCCTTCTATAGTTCTAAAATTGTATAACAAGCATTTTATTCATAATGTTGTCTATAGGTATGTTCACCGGTGGGTACTTAAATCAGAGCAACGCAAGTTACTTTGTCAGTTTACATAATTTAGAAGCAATAAAAGCAACAACTATTAATATAGTTCAAACAATATCTGTAATAGGAATTGTGTTTTCAGTATAGATCATAAAAAATAAATATTAATTGAAATTGTTGTTCTAACAATTTCTTCACGTGCTATTCAAAGGTTTCATCAATTTCAATATTCATATTCAATTCTTTGAAGTATTTTATTGTCCATCTCCACAATTGTTTCTTTTACTATTATTATTACATTTTGCAAATATCCTCCTATATACCCCACACATGTATTTACGATTACGTTAGAGACTTGCTGCAATGCTAGATTTAATACTGTTATTAAATCTACTAAATAAACATCTATTATATTAAGTATTGAGACACTGACACAAAGACTACAAAAGCTTACCAGCATTTTTGTAAGTTACACTACAACGTTTTATAAAAACGTATGTTAAACATATTTTTAAAATTATCAGTGAATTCTTATAAAGAAATTACACTTGTAGTATTTTTCACTACTCTGTTATTGTAACTATTCGCACGCAAAAAATATTGTTGCCATTTAGAAAACTAATGTTTCGTATTCCGGCGCTGACACCTGATGACGTAATAAAAATTCGAGGTCACAGAAAGATGACGTATTTGTCGTCTAGCAACTTTTGCATGGACGTTTTTTTGAAAAAAGAATAGTTAATAATATAGGTATACTTGCGTCAAGAATTCAGACGTCTTACGTCACGGCTGACGTTACACATTTGTTGTTATTGTCAACGTAATTTTTGATATTTGGTCGCGTTAAAACAAAAATTTTTTGCAATATATAATGCAAACTCTTAATGTAGTATATAATTTTATTACTATCAGTTGCAGTTTCTTAAATATTTTGATGAAAATATAATGAATTATTATTCATTTATTCATGGAGGATGAAAGGGCAGTTAAGAAAATAGTAGGGAGTAAACCTAACTACAAGAAAAAAGAGGTAGACCGAGGAAGCGATGGAGAGAGGCAGTGGCAATAGATCTAAGGGAGAAAAATGTAACGGATTGGAAAAGAAAGGCGAAGGACAGAATGGAGTGGAGGAGAATAACACAGCTCTGGGCCTAAAAGGCCTGTAAACAGCTTTATATATATATATTCATTTATTCGTATGACGTAAGTCGTCTGAATTCTTGTAGCGAGTATAGCCACATTGCATTAATTTTTCCTCACCCTGTATATAAAGACAATAACAGAAAACGTATACCTCTCACCTTGTCCTTCAGTAATCGACTGCAGTATTCGGATTGTTCGGCTAAGTTCTGGCATGTTTTGTTTTTATAATGTGCATTACTTTAATACAATTTGTAATAAATATTAATAATTTGTAGTAAATATTACAGTACTAGTTTTGGTAATAATGACCACGGGTATAAAATTAATTTAATTTATAAATACTGTTATTTTGTACTATAGGTACTCACATTTAAAATTTTACTTTATGGTATTTATCACAAACTATAGTAAAAAGTTCTAATAACTATATAAAACTTTACAACAAAATTACATACAATACTTTTACAACAACAGACTTATATGGTTTACTATAGTTGTAGTTTATTCTATTACAAAATTGTAAGCACAAATTTGTGGTAACTGTTTGAGCAATAGTTATTTTAGTGCAAAATAGCCTTAGAAGTTATACGAGTATATTTTAAACTCTTTATTTTGACGTATGATTTAAAAAGGCATATGTTCGGAAAATTTACTCTGTATCTTCGAGAATATGCCTTTACTAACCCCATGTGCAATCTTATTTAGAGAAATTCGACCTATGTATACTTAATGGGCAAGTAGCATGAATTTTATATTGGTTTGGAAAATATTACAGGGTAATCTTTCAAATATATTGAAAGGTTAGAACATGTGGCAATAGTCATATAATAATTAAAATGTTAACAATAATAAATTGCCATAGAATACAAAACCTCGTGGTCGAAAACGCAATATCATTGGTCTGACGTCACACGCCGTTTATACGTTTATATTTCCGTATAGATACAGATGCAAGCTACGGTGTTGATGATGTTTCTTGTGTTTTGCATATAAATACGGTGTAGGTAATAACATAATTATTAGTTCATAGTTCTACGTGAGTGGGCCAAAGCTGGCCCTCCACCGCGGCCCTGTGGTCTATTGTGGCTCACATACTTGTTATACTTCACCCAACAGGTTTAGCCTCTTTATGAAGCCGATAACCTTGTTGGGTGAGATTTTGTCCAGATCTTCTGGCAAGAGATGCACTTTGCCAAATATAGAAAATCTGGTCCGTTCCCCAGCCGGACAATGACATAAAATATGTTCTGCCGATTCGTTACTTTCTAGACACAATCGGCACTCGGCCTCCTCAGCCAGCCCCAACTTGTGCATGTGACCGGCAGTGCCCTGTATATAGGCCAACCAGAGTTTTTAGGTCAAGCCTATTTAACTCTAGCAAACATTTAGCTCTCTTTGTCGAAGTGCCCCCTATGAACGCCTTCGAATGAGCTAATCTTGGCAGATCTCGCCAGTACTCCCTTATCTTTTCCTCCGCCCAGGTCGCGATGACTGCTTTGGCAGTAGCCGAAGCTAAGCCAAGAGCCGGTTCCGGACCTATAAAGCTGGAAGAGGCACCCCGCCTTGCTAACGAGTCCGCTGCCTCGTTTCCCTGGATACCCGCATGACCAGGTATCCAAACCAGGGTTACTCTGTTGCTTGTACCTAACCGCTCCAGAGCCTTTTGGCAGTTCCATACCGTTCTTGAGTTACACCGGTAGGATCCAAGTGCTTTTAAAGCTGCTTGGCTATCAGAAAAGATTTTTATCGACCTGCGTTTGAGTCTAAGCTTTTCCAGCTTCCCCACACACAGTTCGATGTCGCATATTTACCCAGGCTTACGGATAGCCTGGTGTTTGGGTTGCAACTATACACTCCAGCTCCAACCCCCTCTGGGGTCTTAGAGCCATCAGTGTACCAGCAACTATCTGCCTTCAGGAGATGAGTTTCACCCCGCTCCCACACCTCCCTCCGTGGAAAGAGGATCTCGAAAGGCAGTTTATAGTTGATTTTTGTAGGCATAACATCCGAGACCATCGATAGAGTGCTGTGTCCTTCTAAGTCCTCCAGTACTCCACTAGGCTCTATTATGTTAGCCTTCGGCATGCAAATAGCTGCTTGCTTTAGTCTGTATATTGCCCACCTGGCTTCTCTCTCCAACAGTATATGGAGAGGTGGTAGGTCCAGGAGAACTTCCAGAGCAGCTGACGGTGTGGTACTAATTGCACCAGTTATCGCCAGACTAGCTTGTCTCTGCAAACCCGAGAGTTTTATTTTGGCTATCTTTTGAAGACCTTTGGACCACCAAACTATTGAGCCGTATGTGATCATGGGTCTGATAACCATCACATACAGCCAGTATATTTGTTTAGGACCTACGCCCCAACACTTTCCACAAATTCGTCGACACGTCCATAAGGACATTCTGGCCTTGTGGATGACTTTATCCATATGAGAGGTCCAGTTAAGCGTTTTATCTAGAACAACTCCCAGATACTACATAATTATTAGTGGTGATGTGGTGTACTTACGATATTGTCAAATACAACTTATAGTACATTTAAAACAGCAGTAAAAGGTCGCGAAACGCCGGACTTGACGAGACCACTTGTCCCCTACGTATTTTGGGGCGCTGATTACGAAAATGAGGGTTAAAGCCACCTGCAATTGTTGCAACACCCCTAAAATTGCAAAAAAAACACCCCTAAATAGGGGTATTGTACGGACTGTACTTGTTGTTTTGCAAATTTAGCCATATATTATGTTCTTTGGGGCGCTGATTACGAAAATGGAGGTTAAAACTTGCAGCAATGGTTCCAACCACCCCCAAAATTGCAAGAAAACACCCCAAATAGGGTGGTTCAACCATTGCTACAAGTTTTAATCCCAATTTTCGTAATCAGCGCCCCAAAAACATATGAGATGGGTTAGTTTTCAAAACAACAAGTACCTACAGTCGAAAAACACCGCTACTTAGGGGTGTTTTCTACAATTTTAGGGGTGTTCCAACAATTGCAGGTAGCTTTAACCCTCATATTCGTAATCAGCGCCCCAAAATACGTAGGGGACAAGTGGCCTCGTCAAGTCCGGCGTTTCCCGACCTTTTACCGCTGTTTTAAATGTACTATTATTCCTTACAATGCTGTTGGTTACATCCAGATATACGATTTTACTTGAGGTATTTGATAAGTAATCAATAAAGTTATGACTAATGATATTTAACATTTATTGATTTTTTAAAATCAATTTATTAATTTTCTATTGCAATTTACTACTGATTTCATTTCTCCTTCAACATTTTTTAAGAAATCCTTAGATTACTTTATATTATTGTTTTCAGAATAAAACAGGTAATTTAATGTAGTGAAATCAGATAACAAAATTTTATAAATGCCCCAAATAACGTTTTACAGCTCGTAAATGGTATAAGTAACTGCAGAACGTGTTATTTTTGGAACCGGAATTAAGCGGTGAATACAATAAATTTAAAAAAAGTGAGTTTGCTTTACTTTTATTTATAATAGTCTTCACAAACAATGTTGCAATGCTTCCTTTCGTGGCGCTTCATCACCCTACACCAAATATTTCTTCTTCAAAAGTGTGTAAGACGTATTTGCGAAAATCATGCAATATCCTCATTCCGAACAGGTTTTACAAAATATTACGGCAAATATTTTTCACTAAATCGCTATTTCTAGCACGCAAACAACACTCAGTGAGGTTCTGTAGATGCTTATGTTTATCAAATATTAATAATCCTTCACACGTTTATATGCGGCAATAATCATACGTAAATATATTTTTTCTATCTGGGTGGCAACACAGGTAAGCATGGCGTAGAATGTTCATCGCTATAAAATCCGACAAATTTAAAACCATAATTTATTTTTTGCATTAAATGGCTATAGGAATCATGGCAGGCGAATAAAAATAAACGATAAATGTAATGGTTAAACGTGAGCAAATGATGGAACTGCCTGTGAATTAATTTTACGATTTCGTTTACGACTAATTTAAATATGATGAGTGCGGAATCACATCAAGCTGCATCACGCCGGTCGTATGCTGTATCGACCTGTTAGCATTCTAGATTAACTGCTTTTGCTTCGGCATTAGAAAGTAAGAGGGAATCCAGTTTTTTCGGTATTAACGCTAATGACTGCTGCATGCGATTTCAACATTCCGACGATATTTAAAAAGCTCGCTAAACGAGCGCAAAGTTAAAATGACGAGTCGTGTCAAGGCTAACAAATGGCGAAGGCGCCAGGTAAAACGTTTGTAAATTTTAATAGGCGTTTCGGTTATTATGACTTTGTTTTCGTTTGCCGTTACGTGTGGAGTATATACAGTATGTTCAAGTTTGACATAGAATACCATTATAAAACGAGACTCAGCTGATTTTTGCATATGTGATCCTGTTAGATCTACTAGCGAAAGTTCTTCGATGATCAAACTCAAATCGAACATACAGGGGTTGCACTGATAAAAATGGGTAAAAATGTTTTGTTTTGTTATGATATTTTTGCATAATATATGCATAATTATGATTTACATTATATACAGGGTGGTCGCGATGTAATGGGCCAAAATTCATGACTAGATTCCTGACGTGAAAATATTGCGATTTAGACAAACTCATCTTAGTCCAAAAGTTTATACTTACAGAGATACAGGGTGTTTAATGCAAAATATTATTTTAGTTTTTTCTTATTTATTTCATAATAAGTGCTCATATCGAGATGAAATTTTGGTGTTAGGGGTTTTCCGAGGCGAGAGATTGAAATATATCCATGGTTTGCTTGTAGCTCATAGAGAGCGCCACCTGCGCTAGGTCGAATGCGTTGAAAATGACAGAACTTTTTTATCTTTCAAAAATCTAATTCTCAGGTAGCAACTTCTGATTTTACAACTTCTTTTACACAAAAAAGCTATACTTTTTGATAGTCGCTTTCTTGCACCGTTCTCAAGATATTTAGATTTGGTAATTCGAGTGATCAAAATAAGGTACGAATGTCAAAAAGAACAAGAGTTTATTTCAAATTATAAATTGTGATGAACAAACGAATATCGAATATTACAATAAATATTCAACATGTCCGCCTACAACTTCAATACATTTATTAACGCGTTTGTTCAAAGACTGCCGTATTTTAAAATAGAGATTCTTGTTACGAAATGATTCGGCGGCATTTACAATTTTCTGCCATACCTCTTCGCGGGTGTTTATAGTTTCTCTATAGACAACTGATTTCATGTAGCCTCAGAAACAAAAATCCATAGGATTAAAGTCAGGACTACGAGGAGGCCATATAATATTCGACTCCACGACCGATCTAACGATCCGGAAAAATGTGGTCAAAATAGTTCCGTACTCTGACAGAATAATGAGGGGGAGCTCCATCTTGCATGAAAAATAGATTTTGCCGTGTATTCAGTGGTAAATTGTCGAGGTAGTCAACTAAATGGTGCTGCAGCAAATCTAAATACAAGTCACCATTTAGATTTGGAGGAAGCGGTCATGTGGACCCAAAAGGTGATTTCCTATGATTCCGCACCAAACATTTATCTTAAATTCTTGTTGGAAGTGACGCTCACTGACTACTTGAGGATTTTCATTATCCCACATGTGCTTGTTTCTAAAATTGAAAATTCCTCGACGAGTAAAGGTCGTTTCATCAGTGTACATTATAGTACATTATCCAAAAATTTCTGGTCAAGGTTTTGCTGATTGCGCATAAAATGAGCAAATTGTAATCTAGCTGGTAAGTCTGCTGCTAAAGATTTTGCACGGGTGTAAAATGGTAGGGATATAAATTTTCCTTGTGAAAGGTTTTGAAAACTGTTGTTTTATTAACACCGGTTTCTCTAGCTACCTGCCTGCTGCTAACTTCTGGTGGCCACTCTTACTAAAATTTCCTCTTCTTGGTGAACTGTAACAGTACGCACTGCGTTGTCTCTTTTAGGATGAAAACTACCAGGTTCTCCAAGTCTATTAAAAAGTTCTTGAAATAGTTTCCGATTTGGTTGCCTTCTATTCGGATACAAGTCTGAATACCGACGAAGCGCTCGACGTCCAACATAATCTGATTGCGCATAAACGCAAACCATATTGCGCATTTCTCCATTTGAAAATAAATTATGGCGTGGCAAGTTATCTCGCACTACGATTTAGATCAAAGTCAAGAATACTTTTAATAAGGCACGAATAATATTAATGACAGCACTAAGATAAGTGGAAAATGTCAAAATTGGATTTTAACATAAGCCTACTAGAAAATTTTTGCCGATTTGTAATTGAATGCAAATACATTGGAATTTTCAATGGCAAATTTTACGAGAACGGTGCAAGATAGCGACTATCAAAAGTATAGCTTTTTTGTGTAAAAGAAGTTGTAAAATCGGAATTTGCTACCTGAGAATTAGATTTTTGAAAGATAAAAAAGTTCTGTCGTTTTCAACGCATTCGACCTAGCGCAGGTGGCGCTCTCTATGAGCTACAAGCAAACAATGGATATATTTCAATCTCTCGCCCCAGAAAACCCCAACATCAAAATTTCATCTTGATATGAGCATTTATTATGAAATAAAGAAGAAAAAACTAAAATAATATTTTGCCTTAAACACCTTGTATCTATGTAAGTATCAACTTTTGGACTAAGGTGAGTTTGTCTAAATCGCAATATTTTCACGTCAGCAATCTAGTCATGAATTTTGGCCCCTTACATCGCGACCACCCTGTATACAATGGAACTGATTACTATACTAAATTTATTATGAAATTTTACAGAAGTTTTCATGTGATTTCTGTTGTACACGCGCAGATGCACATCGACCTAAGCTAATACGTTTTAGTTGTGTTGTTAACGTGTAGTAGACAAACATATACGATTCATTAGTAAGGACTTTGTGAGAAAAGAATCGAAAATTCACATTTAGAGGATGAATGGACAAATTCCACTAAAATAATCTTCTTACACGTTATTTCCATTTCTGACGAGGCATTGGTAACTATTTCTATAAAAATGTAACTCGTATAGCTTATTTGTTAGTAAGTAATCCTACATATTATATTAATTGCCTTAAACCTGTATTTTTGTACATTTTAACTCAACAGAAGCAACTTTTTCAACACCCTGTCTATTGACCTTAGTCCTGTAGCAGAATCGATAAATTCACAAGTGTTCAAAACAACCACCCTCCACAAATGTAATTGGAAAAGTGACAGAAAAAAAGCCACTCTTCTAAATTATCAGCTACGATCCTGGCAGCTGTGTAGGTCGACAATAACATTGGTAGATTTTTCATAGCCACCCTAAAAATATATAGTGAAAAGAATCACACAGCTGTAACTAAGAGTTATATTTTATTAAACGATTCCGTAATGAAATATCGTCGAATAGTAGCTGAAAATATTGATATTCCCACTAATTCGAATTTCTTGGTTTTATTTCCAATGGCCATAATTGTAATACAGGATTCAAGGCGATGAAGCGTTAGCAGTTTTCATGGTTGTAGTGTATTTTTTTCCTAAAATTTCAATGTCACATCCGGATATGCCGGAAGTCGTCACCAATTTCGTTATTTTACATAGAATTATATAATATTTATTCGATATGTTATTCCCGTGAAACTTTCATAAGGCTTTCCTATACCAAATCCTTGATGTTTCGGAAAATAATCATTTTTCATCGTGTTTAAAAGTAGCTATACTTATCGAATGTTATTGAAGTTAAAGAAATAATTTTTGGTACAAGGAATAGTTGAATCTTTAAGCTTTCTAATAATGAATATTTACAGACGTCAACTATTTTTTATGAAAATTTCTGAAGACCCATGTATGAATGTATTATTCACAATCTCACATCCCTAACTTGGTTTTCAAGGAAATACGTAGTTATGTAACGAAGTTGAAACTAAATTAGATGCCATGTGATGATATTCAATTGTATATAGATTTTTTTAAATGCAAAACGAACCAGGATCACACCCTGTATGTTGTTTCATATTTGTATAGATAGCCTTTTCAGGATTACAATGACAGGTTTATTTGCTATAAAGACGTGGTTATTGCAACATGATATTATGTGCTAACAGCAGCAGCGCTTAACATTTTTGCACATTAGAAATTCTGGATGGTAACACCTAAAGTTTTATCTCCGTTACGTTGAGCTAAATCACCCTGTAAACATTGACAAGAATGTTGCATTGTTGTAATTTAATAATTAGTTTAGTGTCTCGGGAATATATTGTTTAACAGGGTAATGTAAATATTTGCTTGAAGTAAATTGATTCTGGTGAAAGCAAGGTACCTAACAGATAGATATTATTTCATTGCAATTAGCTATAGTGATGCTTTGTAATTTGCTACTCATTTTGAAACAATTGATTATGTTAAAACTATTTAATTAAATAATCAGCATATACAGGGTGTCCAGAAACTCTCCTGACAAACAAAGACCGGAGATTCTTCAGAGAATTTTAATACAATTTAACCCAATTTACCTAGTCCGAAAATGCTTCCTAAGGGAACTAGAGCTCTTTGAAGATGGCGCCTTGTAAATAGTTTTGTTTAAATACCTCCAGAACGCTTCTACTTAGAAAAACAAAAACTGGTATGCTTGTTTAGCCTTCAGAGATGAATCGATTCCATCAATTGCAAATTTCTAGTACCGGTCATAGGCGTCCGTTTTGGGTAGGCCAACGGTTATTTTAACGCATAACTTCTTTGTATTTAAATTTTAAGCATTTGTGACACTAGATTATTAACGAAAAATTTTCAAATCCATTTTTCTAGAAAACGACTTAAAGTAAGAGTACCTTTTAGTACTAGAATACCTGAAAATTTAATAATGCATGTTGCATTGTTGTAACTTAATAATTAGTTTAGTGTCTCAGGGATATATTGTTTAACAGGGTAATGTAAATATTTGCTTGAAGTAAATTGATTCTGGTGAAAGCAAGGTACCTAACAGATAGATATTATTTCATTGCAATTAGCTATAGTGATGCTTTGTAATTTGCTACTCATTTTGAAACAATTGATTATGTTAAAACTATTTAATTAAATAATCAGCATATATGTATGTTTGGAATGGCCCACATTCGATTTTTTCTGAATACAAAATATTATAATTTGTATGTTGATACTAAAAAGGTACAGAGTAGCAAAGTTACGTAATTTAAAAATTTATTTTTGATAAAAAGTAGGCATTACACTTTTGGATGCGAGAAATCAGTATGTTTCAATTTCGAATTATTTTCTGCAGTTTATAATGTTAATAAATACGGGTGTAATTTTTGTATCCATACCTATATTCTATTTTCACGAAAAATGTTATATCGCCTCAGTATTTTGTCTATTTTTGAGAAAATTGCATCAATCAATGCCAAGATAATTTTCAGAATTAGATAAAATAACAGTTGATCATCAGTGAATTGATTGTCGACAATAACAGTTAAAAATTATTTCGAGTTATATTTATCCATATTTGGTTAAATTACAATTTTTATTGTAAAAAAATCTAAATATGCCAAGAAATAATAATAATTTCTCAAATTCAGAAATAAGATAAAAGATTTAAATGGACGTGGTACGCAACGTAAATAATGTTTAAGGCAAACAAACAACCTTGTAATCGATTAGGTATTTCAAAATTTGTTCGGGAATTTAGGCTCGAGTGGTTCATTTAGTTCTAAACTTGATAATTTAGGTCAGTCGAACATTATTAGGCCTGACTCGGAAGATGAAATACTAGTTTGCATTGCAGATGATCCACATTCTAGTTCAAGACGAGTATCTGAAACTACAGAAATTAGTAAAATAACTTTTTAAAAAATCCAAATATTTGCATACATTTTAGAGATCGAGTTTTTTTGCGGGCGAGAAATTTGTTTGTTTCTAATTTTGACGTCATTGGTAGGGGGCGCCACTTATAGCACATCATGCTTTTTTAAATGAGACTAACTCTATTGCGGCTTAGTGTATCCATCTGAAACAATCGATGCTCCTATATTTTTCATAGAAGTCGTTAGGAGTAACTGTTTTCAAAATGATCCTATTTGAAATATCCATTCAGTACACCGAGTAAGAACTGTTTTAGTTTAGTGCCTTTCCGCTAAAATTACAGCAAAATGTTACTCGACAAAGTTATTCTGAATGCTAAATGATGTGCAAAATTTCAAGAAGTACGGTTTACTTTAATGAAATCTTTTTGCTTTAACAAAACCATTATTGAAAATTTACCATTCTGAATAACTTTTTCAAGTAACAATTTGCTGTATTTTCAGCGGAAAAGGACCTTTGCCTGAAAACAAAACAGATTTTACTTGGCGCACTGATTATTTCGAATACGGTTACTTCAAGCGACTTCAATAAAAAATGGTAGAAGAATAGATTATTCTAATAGCCATATAGATACACTGAGACGATAATTTGGCCGCAACATAATCGAGTTTTAACCCTTTAGATTTTTATGAATGTACGATAAAAGTAATTGTTTATGAAATTAAATGCTCCCAAATAAATTTGTGAAACTGTAGCATTTTTTGATCCAAAGGTATGATTTAATATCACCGAAATTTCATGAAAAAAAGTGGACAAACACATCAAGGTGAATGATGGATGTATTGAGTGCAGTAGTAAAACTACTAATGATTTAATTTTCGCGATAAGTTTGTCGATTTATTTCTAAACAAAACTGAGTTGCAACTCAGTTGACTTTAAAAATAAATCGACAAACTTATAACATAAATTCAATCACGAGTGGTGAAAGGTCAGCAACTCATTTTGAAGTCTGTAGATACAATTATTTTTTGTCAAACTGTCAAACTTGTCTTATATCCATGGTTACGTTGAAAACACAAAGCTGATAGGCCAATCAGAATTAAGAGATAGCTGGTGTTTTCACTTGTAATATCACAAAAGCGTAAATTATTTCCAGGAACAATTTACGCTCGTGTGGTATTCGGTAAGAAAATTTCACACTCCAAGTATAAATCAGACCTGACATTTTAAATTAATTTTACTCGGCCAAGGTATTGATGTTGTTGACATATGTTTGTCAGTTTTATTTACTCGTAAACGAACGGGTTCTGTCACAGTAGAGTTACCTGTTACATAGACATTGAGCCGACCCTGTGTTAACTGACCTACACCATAAGTGATAAAGTGCGGTAGAAGTGCTGACAAAGATTCCTGTCGAAGTTTATCTTTTTATACCGTATATTATCAATAACCTTATGTTAATTCCAGAAATTATCTATTGTTCATTGTTCCTAGTGCACGAGGCAATCTAGTAATTTGTATTACGTATGTTTCATGTATATATATATTTTTTAGACTTTTTCAGCTTCAGTTCAGTTCAGTCTTAATCAAGTCAAAACGCTGTTAAAGATTTGAGCTAACTCTGTTTTGTTCTTAGTAAAATACCTGCTGTTAGTTAAATAAAACACAATTAGAAAGAACGAATATCTTTTTTTGGGTAGTTATTTTAATTAACAAGAGTAAAAGCTGAGTCCAAAACCAACCAAAGAAGCGGAGGGGCTTCTTCGAACCAAGAACTGCAAGAAGCTCAACGTCACTGGCGCAGTCGGAAACGGATCTGATAGTCACTGTTTAGAAGAAGACATAGTGCCTTTTTGGAAAGTGTTTTTTCTACTGACAGGACTACTGCAAGTTAAGAGTGTTTCGAGAAGAGAACTGAATATTCCTTGTCGACATACGGGGGCCATCTTCTAGGACACAAACCCAGAAAATTGGCTAGCAACCTACTGGAGGATCGAATATCCCTGGACAGGTTTAGAAAGAAAAAACAACAAAATCAAGCAATCACACAAAGCAAAGCTGCACACAAACAAGGTTAGTCATTTTTTCTCATAATCCATTTTTTTTTTCCTTCTCACCCCAACCTTTCACATTTTTTTTGTGTAAAATAATATTCAAAAATAAAACTTGTTTTTTTTATTGTTTGGAAATAAAAAATTATTCTCTCAACAAATGGTTAATGTTTAGAAATATTAAAGAAACGTCAAAAGCAAACAAAAATTTTAGATTCTGATTCAGATTTAGATAGTGTTATCCAAGATTTATCTGCGATTAGATTAGAATACGAAAAATCTAAAGGAAATAATAGTGACAATATGGCTCGTGAAATAAATTATCAGCAATTAAAATTATTTTTAGATATTATTCCAAATTTTAGTGGAGACCCATGTGAATTAAATAATTTTATTGGAGCTTGTGATGAAACATTTGTACAGTATGCTAACGAATCTGAAGTTATAAAAAAATTAATTTTTAGAGGTATAATTGGCAAACTACGAGGCAAAGCATTAACTTTAATTTCAAGTAGAATTGAATTAGACACTTGGGACAAAATAAAAGAAATTTTGAAAGTTTCTTTTACTGATCAAAGGTCATTTACTTGTTTACTTCATGAACTTCACAGTTTGAAACCAAATCCTAAAGAAAGTCCTTATAATTTTGGTATTCGTTGTCAATATACTAGAAGTTTAATTTTTCATCTATTAATAATGATAATACAATGGACCATGTACAAAAATTGCTCAAATTTCTAATATTGAAAAATTAATTTTGGTAACATTTTTAAAATATCTTCCACCACAAATTCAAACCGGTGTTAGACTTAAAAATCCAGATTGTTTAGAAATAGCAATGCAATACGTAATAGAAGAAGAAAATTTTAATTCTATTGTAAATGAAGGAAAGAGAAATGTAAATCAACATATTCCATATCCAAATATTAAAGCACCTGTTCAAAAATATTCTCAAATTCAACCTACTCTAAGTCAAACATTTTCACATAATAATTCACAGTTACAACAACGATTTCATGAACAAAATAAAAAAATATTTCCAAGTCAACCAATTCAAATAACTTCAAAACAGGTACCACAAAAATTTTACCCAAATCAACAAGTATTCGGTAAACAAAGTACATCAACAACCAACGTATGGAAACCCAAAAATCAAATACCTACTTATAAACCTACTCCTATGTCAACAACATCTAGGCAAACAACTACTCAACCTTATCAGTTTAAACCCCAATCGAGACCGACATTTATGGCAGAAGAATTACACAACATTGATGAAGAAATTTATACTGAAGCAATTGAAGAAAATCCAGCAGCATATGGTTATGAACAAGAAGAATTACCCATGCAAGATCAAGAAGGTATGGAACTATATACAGAAGAACAAAATAACGATGAAGAAAATTTTATCCACCTAGCCTCTGGACAGAAAATCACTTAGAATTAAATCATATTATAGATCAACGCAAATTGCCATTTATCGAAATTTCAGGATTTCATAGACCTTTACGTTTTCTTATTGATTCTGGTAGTCATATATCTTTAATGAACCCTGTTTTAGTAAAAATATTTCCCAGAGTGCATCATTATAAAACCAAGTTTAATAAAAACATCTTGTGGTCAACAAACAGCAAAATTTGAGGCACATATCCCAGTTTTTAAAGAATTTCAAGCAAATGGAAAAATTATTTTCACTTTATTTGACTTTCATCCGTTTTTTGATGGATTAATCAGCTTTACAGACTTAAAAAATATGGGATTTAATTGGAATTTACAAGAAGGATATCTACAGAGAAATAATTTGAAAATTCCTGTACGACAATGTTCTCCTTCAGAATATGAACACTTTAACATCACTGTTAATGAAAATGAAATTTTAAGAACCAAAATTCCAACCAACGCTGTTACCGATGAATCATATTATATCCCAGAAACAACAATTAATAATCACTGTTTTAAATCGGAATTTATCAATTATAAAATTGATTATATTAAAGGTAAAAATAATGTCGTTGCAGACACGCTATCTAGAAATCCTTCAGGTAATGTTTCTTTGATAAACGAAATAGGTGATATTGATAATGTCATTCAAGAATACTTAAACTATGAAAATAATGTTACAACAGCACATTCTGCAGATGAAATTCCTCTACTTAGTTTTCCTTATACAGAAAAACCTTTAAATCATTATAAACATCAAATGATTATTAAAGTTTCAGAATCATCCCCTGTACCTAATTGTATTAAAGAAAGGATTTTTGATAATCAGAGATTTTACATAAATATTAGAAAAATCATATAGATGAAGATTTAGAACAATTCATAGCTAATCTCGATAATAAACTTACATATTATTTATATTTTCCTGACAAACAACATGAAAAATACTTTATAAAAATATACAAGAAAAACTTATTAGAATTCAATCAAAATTAATAATTTGTTCTTCAAAATTAACTGATATCTGTACAGATTCTGAAAAACAAGACAAAATGAATTATCATCATATTTATAAAACTGGTCATAGAGGTATTACAACTACAATTGACTCTCTAAAGAAAAATTACTATTGGCCTAGCATGACTAAAGACGTTAATAACTATGTCAATAATTGTGTCATATGTCAAAAATCTAAATATGAAAGACAACCTAATAATTTTGAATTTCAACCAATTCCTATAGGTACAAAACCTTTTGAAAGAATTCATATCGATACCTTGTCAGTATCTAAAGAAAAATTCTTAACGATAATTGATACTTTTTCAAAATTTGCGCAAGCCTATCCAATTTTAGGAACAAATTCTATAAATGTCCTTGACGGATTATTAACTTTTATATCACATTATGGACTTCCTCATACAATTGTTTGTGATAATGGTGTGGAATTTAATAATCAAAATTTCCTAGATTTTTGCAAAATTCATAAAGTAAATATACACTTTACTACACCAAAAAATCCGAATTCAAATAGTTACATTGAAAGATTTCATTCTACATTGTTGGAACAAATTAGAGTTAAAACGCAACAAAATCCTAAAGAATCTTTAAATAACTTAATAAAATATTCACTATTACATTATAATAATTCCATACATTCGAGTACAAACTTCACTCCTTTTGAGATCGTTTCAGGACATTTCAATACTAAAGATCCTTATGATATTGAAGAAAAGATATAATCTCTAAATATGTGTATGACCATAAAGAAAAATTAAAAGGAAAATATCAACAAATCAATGACGATATAAACAAAAAAAAACTGATAAATTGGAAAAAATTAACGCAGAACGGAAAGAACCAATGACAATATCAGAACAAGACCAAATTTATCATAAAGAACAGACAAGAGATAAATTAGCAAATAAATTTTCCAAAATTTCGCCTGTAGCTCAAACAAAAATAAGGTGAAAACTGAAACATCAAAATATTCTAAGCATAATTTAAAGAAACGTAAAAATATTAATTACTAATGTTTTATTTCCAGATGAGGATATTGATCATTTTCTCGTTTATCCTTATCCATAACTTAAATAATGCAGTTATTCAAAATTAACCAACCCTATTTTACCAATGAACTTGGAAAATTCGAGAATTATTATAAGTAAACATACATTCGTCAGTTATCTAGATATTTCTGAACTGAATAAAATTAAATCTAATTTACAAGAACAAGTAAATTTTATTATTGAAAGAAAAAATTTACTGATATGTCAGACAAACTAATAAAACAAGCACAATCACTGTTATTTCAAAATGATCATTTATTAGAAACTATTTTCCCTAACATGAGACACAAACGTGGACTGATAAATCTTGGTGGTAAAATATCAAAATGGTTATTTGGCACACTTGATTCTGAGGATGGAAAAAGAATCGATACTATATTAGATTACCTTAACAATAATGATCACTTACTTAAAGATGAAATTAATAATGAAATTTCTTATTCAAAGGAATTTATGTCAAAAACAAATCATAGCCTTTTTCAAATCAAATCAAACATCTTAACTATAAAGAGTTTAATCGATAAATACCAGGATAGTATAAATGAAATTAATACTTTGGAATTAATTATTAATTGCCTAATAACTCTACAGAACCAATTAAATCAAATCGTTAATGCTATAACATTTGCTACTCTTAATAAAATTCATCCAACTTTGCTTTCTATAGAAAATTTGAATATTATAATAAATAAAATGCAAAACTTATACTCACTAAATCAAATTGCTCAATTCAAAAGTAAACACAGTTATTATATGTTTTTTGGTATTCAACTATTATATAAAGACGAGAGAATAATTTTCTTAATTCATTGTCCAATTTTAATGACTACTGCGTTTAAAACATTTTTTTTGTATCCTGTTCCTATCCAGAATAAAATAATCCCCCCTCAAAAACCATATCTTATCCTTAATGAGAAAAATGAACTCTATCAATATCAAGAAGAATTGTGTGAAAAGATCGAAGATACCTTTTATTGCCATAATCATCTTCAAGCCGAAGAAGATTGCATAGTCTATATTATTTTGAAGAATGAAGCCAAAAACTGTTCTACTGTGTCTGTCCATGTAGAAAAGATGATTGCAAATCAAATTTCTCCCCAAAATATTTTGTTAACTACACCTTCCTACACAATCATTACGGAAGGATGTTCCATAGAAAAACATCAAGAACTTCAACCTGGAAGTTACCTAATAACAATTCCTGAAAAATGTCATTATACTATTAATCAAGAACAGTTTTCTTCCGAAAATGAAGATCTTTCGCCTGTTACAATTATTGAACTTCCATCACTGGATGTATCCAAGTTAAGAGGACGTTCAAATAAAATTAAACTTAATAGCATGGATATCGAAGAGCTTTCTCATTTGGCAAAGAAAATGAATAATCATCATGAAATAGCTTTACCTGTGGAGCCAAAGGAAAATCATCCCATACCTACCTGGCTTCTTATTATTATTTGCTTTCTCATTTGTGCTATCACCTATATTGGAGTAACATGCTACTACAGAAACTGTTACCCTTACCCAATCAAACTATTTAGAAGGAAGAAAAATCCGAATGAGGCCTCTTCTCTTAATGATGATCAACCCAGCCAACCAGTCCAACCCTAGGTTTCCATTTTAGGCGGGAGGAGTTACCTGTTACATAGACATTGAGCCGACCCTGTGTTAACTGACCTACACCATAAGTGATAAAGTGCGGTAGAAGTGCTGACAAAGATTCCTGTCGAAGTTTATATTTTTATACCGTATATTATCAATAACCTTATGTTAATTCCAGAAATTATCTATTGTTCATTGTTCCTAGTGCACGAGGCAATCTAGTAATTTGTATTACGTATGTTTCATGTATATATATATTTTTAGACTTTTTCAGCTTCAGTTCAGTTCAGTCTTAATCAAGTCAAAACGCTGTTAAAGATTTGAGCTAACTCTGTTTTGTTCTTAGTAAAATACCTGCTGTTAGTTAAATAAAACACAATTAGAAAGAACGAATATCTTTTTTTGGGTAGTTATTTTAATTAACAAGAGTAAAAGCTGAGTCCAAAACCAACCAAAGAAGCGGAGGGGCTTCTTCGAACCAAGAACTGCAAGAAGCTCAACGTCACAGTAGACGTCAATTACTAGTTCAAAGCGTATGAACGTTGAGTTTAATAAGTGTATACTGAAATGTAGCGATTTGATAAAGAAAATCAACAAGTTATTAGACAAGAAATTCAAAACCCAATACCAGAAAATCAAATGCAAGTGTATGGAAAAACAGTTTACTGAATTTTGCAGGTATATGCACCATATTTTGTTAAATAAAAAAATTACTAACTTTAGTTACATCAAATGGTAAAACGCAGATGGGTAGTAATTAGTTGAATCTATCGTTCTTCGACAATTTTAGGTCGCTAAGGGTGGTAGAAATATATTTTTACAAGAAACACGATGTAATTTCGAAGAAATTCATTTGTAGGTATATCGATAAGATGCCAATGTGTAGATCATATATGTTTACGTTTTCAACTGTCAATAAATGTCCACACAATTATCACCTAGCATCGAAAAAATTTTCGGAAATTTTTCTGGTTGCCATGGTAACGAGTCAAAATAAATATATCTTATTGCCTTTAAAGTAAACATGTGAAATTTTCGCGATAATACAAGCTGTCTTTGATTTGTGATTGGTCAGATTATGTGAACATTTTAAGATGAGTGAAATAGTCTATGAAATACAATTTCTAAGACTAATAATATTTTGCATTGGAGTATGCCCCACCTTGTATAAAATAATCATTTCAGGTTTTCCGCAAGGGCGGTATATTGAATCACCACTACTAGGCCTTTTGTACTGTAATGTTTACTTTAATGTACCTCAATTACCTGCACACCAACTCTTAGGATGCTGGAGGATAAAGCTACAAAAGTTTAATGACATAATCATTAGTAAATCCTCATCCGCAACTCCATTTGTTTCCATGAGGGACAGTGTGTAGTGTATCATTAAAATATATCTACTAGTTCCTACTCTAGTAATGGCTTTTTTTGGTCGGAGGGGCAATGGCTCATTTCGTAATATTTTGAGAATAATAGCCATTATGTGTTCTTCTTTATATTTTTCTCGGTTTTGTTCTAATGTGTATTATCACATTACTACCTTAAAATATGGCATACCAATAAAAAATCAACTGTAATAGACTTATCATAATATTTGTTTTAAATAATAAATCTTAACACTGTATACAGTGATTTTATACGCATAAACCTATGAAATTATAGCGGAGGACAAATAGTGAAAAATAAATGTAGTGAAATATTTATCAGGTGAACTTTTTTATTTATAAAAAAAACTAAAAAGTAAACAGGTCCGGACGATATGTTTGATATTTGTAGTAGTACTTTGTTATCAGTTGTGGTCCTACTCGAGTTTATTTTCACGTGATTATAAAAATATGGCGTATAATTTTTCAAACGAACAAATGGACATGATATTGGTATACGGGTAATCAAATCAAAATTCAGTGGCTGCAGCTCATCTTTATGCCCAAAGGTTTCCTCATATATATCATCCGAGACGTGGTAGTTCAGCGGGATAGAGAAACTGGCAATTTGCGTCCTAGGCCTGGGCAACATGGGAAGGCGTTGCACCTAGACAATTTGTAAATTTCGAGGAAGAGATTTTAAAAGCCGTTGAGCAGCAGCCTAGTATAAGCACTAGACCAATTGCAGCGTAATTTGGAATATCACAATTCACAGTTTGGCGAATGTTAAGGCACGACTCACTCTATCCATTTCACGTGTAGCTTGTACAAGCTATACTTCCAAGGAATCTTCCGCTTCCAGTGAACTTTTGGGAGTGGTTGTTACATCGGCAGCACTTAAACTCAAACTTTACCATGAACATATCAATTACGGATGAGGCAATTTTCACACGTGATGATATTCACAACACACATTATTAATTGGAATTAGCATTGGAAAATCCGCATGTCACTCGATGAACACACATTCGATAACGATTTTCAGTAAATGTGTTGGCTAGAATTGTGAATGGAGTACTTATTGGCTCTTCATTTTGGATAATCGGTTAACTGCTGCTTGTTTTTTACAATTTTTCGCGTAATAATTTATACTCTCCGAAGAAGTTAATTAGACAACATATGTGGTTTCTTCACGATGTTGCTCCATCACATTTTGGGCGACTAGTGCGACAACAATTAGTGGCCTGCCTTGATCGTTCAACCTAAATCCGATTGACGTTTATTTTTGGGGTCACCCGCGAGCTCAATTGAATATTGAAAATCACAAAAATAACTTCGAACAGTTACTACGATAAATTAAATGCATTTTCAATTTTATGAAATTCACGTTTTTCTATTTTTGTTTTAAATAATTTGGTATCTCCGCAACTGGAAAACATTTTATTTTTTCACTATTTGTCATTATTTGCCATCAGCTATAAATTCCCAAAGTTTATCCGTATAGGTTAAGAATCATTAGATACATTTTATGACTAAAATTGGTATTATTGGATAAATAATTTTAATGAATAAATTTACTAGAAAAAACTTATAATATCTCTAGTGCTTAAATTATTTCCAGAATTTTTTTGAATTGCCATGGTAACGGAACAAAATACAAGCTTCTAATTGGTTGGAAAACATTGGTGTGAAATTTTTACCAATATTTCGTAGTTAAATTTGTTTCATTATCTCCAATTTCTTGGCAAATTTATTTAAGTTATAGGAAGTTATTTATTATTATAATTTTTGTATTACTCGTATAAGTGCCCATATTATGTTTTTGAGTAAAAAATGGCGAACAAAGACAAGTTTAGGTAGTAATAACTAATACAAATGACAAGGCATTATAATATGCGGTACAACAGAAATATTCTGTTTTATTATTATTTTTAAATAAGAGGTAATAAATATTTCAAAGAAATGATTGTTTAGTGGTATCTATTCAATACTATTTTTGTTTTGTATAGATACCTTTAGATATTATTTGATGCAATCATTATAGTTGACACGTGCGTCGTTGAGTCGCCAATTTAATCAGTAACTCAGATGCTCGTCGCCTACAAATTAGTTATGATTTTGATATGGCTGATGAGGTTCATGATATCCAAAAATTTTCTTACTTGACGTACGAAAAAAGCAAATGATATGTTCATTCAAATAATATAAATGAAGATATATTTGAAATTACTTTAAACTTAAATTTAGACGTGTCTGTTTCTGCCATATGCAATAAGGAAGTCTCATGTTTACAAGGACTTTCTCTTTCACATGTTTGTATATAGAAAAGGTATTCTCCTAAAAAAACTGTTAGATACAGGACACTGTGTATGGAATTACAAATTAATAAATTCAATACTTATTATTATTATATGGCGCAAATTAAAATATCAATTAAAAACTCTTTGAGTTCGACACTATTTAAAATTTTGCCATATTAAACAAAGAAGTACGACATTTAACACCATGTAATTAATTGAAGATTTTTATCATTGAAGAAATTTGGTCTTTGGTAGTAAGGAATTTATCACATATCTGCTATAATTTAATAGCAACTGGAGAAATTTATCTGCTTTGTAATTAAAATAGTGTTAGGTTCGTATTTATTTTAATATGACAGGAAAGCGCATTTTTAACAATTCTTTTTAATTCATAAAATTGTTACTATACAGGGTGATTCAGAAGTTATCTAAAAAAAAATGTTTGAATGTACAGGAGACTCTCACAAATATAATTTGTAAAAATAAAATCATAAAGAGCAGTTCAAAAATGATTTAAAAATACACTTCCGCACGGTACTGGAAACTAGTCCACTGTAAAACCTGATAAAGCGTATAAACGGCGACCGGACAAAAAATTGAAAGAAATTCCCAAGGAAAGAAATAAATTACATTTTAAAACACCTATTTTTATACAACAAATTCAACTGCTTTTGAAGCTATGGTTATTAATTATTAATAGAATTAATTTGTGTTACAACAAAAATTTGGATCCGTCTTACCCAGTTTCTACAAACTAACACAAATGTTTCTGCTTCTTGTCCGTTTTGAAGTTATTGGCAGCAGCTATGATACGTTTGCGTAAATCATCAATAGTGTCCACTTCAGTGCAATATATTTAATTTTTTAAATATCCGCACAAAAATAAGTCCAAATGATTTAAAGTCAGGAGACCGTGGCGGCCATGGTACCGGTCCTCCCCGTCCAATCCCTGGATATTAATAATGTATTTGGCACATGTTTACCGGGAAATCGTACTGCTAAAACATTTCCACATCACCATAAATTAAAACAATTTACATAAGGTGCGAGTTGCTATAACCGTAAGCCATTTTTGATATTTGAAAAAGTAAATACTTGCATCACAAAAAAGTTAATACGATAAGTAATCTGATATTTGAAATCGCCTGGCTCGAGACTACAGTAGCCCAGCGATGTAAAGGTTGAAAATACTAGAACACTACAACAATTTTTCTCGGAAACTAAGGATTTTACAAAAAAATTTTTTAGATAAGTTCTGAAACACCCTGTATAGAATGGTTTCTTTAAAGCACAATTTTTCTAAAATGTTATACACATACTAAAAAATATTATTTTCATTAAGAAGCTGATTCCCATCAGCACGGCTTTATATAAAAGTAAAAATCTATTAAACGTGTGGAATTTTGCTATTATTTTATAAATTTATATCTAAGAAACTTTACGCACTGAGTGGCTAGTGGACGTAAATGTACATATTTTCAAAAAGGTCTCGCTCAATACTTATTAAAGAAATCACATATGTTCAATTTTTCAGGCTCACCAATCCATGACGATAGTAGTAAAAGTTAAACGTATGTCAAATTTGAGTGAAACAGAGAGTTTTTCGAAACGTCAAAAATACGTAAGTGCGCGATAGTGATGTGATTTTTGTTAATTTTTACTTATCTGTTTTTCAGTGTGAGATTTTTTGGTTAGGCAAACTTAGTTTCAAAAATAACCCTTGACTGATCCGTTTGGCGCAAGGGCTTATTTAATTAATATTTATTTTTTCAGAAGTGTGGCAAAAACCCAATAAAACTAAACAAAAACATATATCGTCATGGTGTAAAATAAACCAATTATGCTTTAAGATTTCGAAAAGGCAGTAATGTCCTTTCGCGCAAAATGAATGTCATTATCTATAGTTGTTGTATTGAACTATACAAGGCTTACTAGGAATAACTTAATGATAAACTTATATTTATGTTAATAACATTTTATTGAATGCAATTCTGATTTCTGGTATTGTATTTCGAAACTATAGCTATTTTATTAATATACGCACTTTTAAGATCTTGTTCAAAGGAAATTTTTAAAACTTTTCGGCAACATTTCGGCTATCTACCACAAGGTATTAATCATATAATCTCTGAACTCAATCTTCAATTAGCTTAACA
This sequence comes from Monochamus saltuarius, assembly GCA_025584915.1. Taxonomy (NCBI): domain Eukaryota; kingdom Metazoa; phylum Arthropoda; class Insecta; order Coleoptera; family Cerambycidae; genus Monochamus; species Monochamus saltuarius. Next base: position 27,294,546 of record CM046721.1, read on the forward strand.
ATTTTATATGTTTAAAATCAAAAATTAATTATGATATTGTTAATAATTTATTTATTTATGTACTTGGGTGTTTCCTGATGATAATAAAATATTGTTGCTATTGTTATTAGGTAGTAGAAAATACTTATCTAGAAAACTTTCTTGAATACTTCTAAAAATATACTATTCTCTTTGAATTTGAAAATTACGAAACAAAATGTACCAACAATTTCGATAAAATTCATACGTGGTTGAGCAATCGAAATTCTCATACAATCCACACGCTTCCCAATGACCATTATTCATTCGGCAACGCCTAGATTCTACTTTCATCTTCAAGTATTTTGTAATTGTTTTACATTCACTTGCAGTAAATGATGCGTAATTGCTTTTTTATGAAAAATATGCACGATCGTAATTGAACCGCCTCTTGCTTATTTAATTGTAAAGAGCAGAAGTCATTACTGCAATTTTGACATATACTTACGTTATTACACACTCTTTCGATGCATAAGTATGTTCGAGAATTCTTCCGGTTAACGCAGAAACGAACTTAAACGTTGATGAGGAATCATGTATAATAAAGTTAAAAGTGCCTAGTGAAAGTCATTGTCCATTTACCGAAAATATTTAACATTATTTCTATTTTTTTTTTAATTTGCAGTGAATTTGCATTTATGTAATTAGCTAGTAGGTAATACTACTGGCCATTCTTGACATAATAACTATCGTTTAAATTAAGTACCCAGTAGCGTCGACTTACCAAATTCTCAGTGGGTGCTCACTGAGCACATTTAAAACTGTTATTTGCTTAGGTAGTGAAAAGTACACTATACCGGGTGGTCCACTTTCGAAAGCGGAAACTTTAGAGGCAGACAGAGAACCACAAAATAATATCAGTTTGTATTATAAACTATAATCTAGATACATATTTTTACGTAAAAAATATTATTTTTATTCCACCAGTATGCGCGTACGGACAGATCTACGGGAAATTTTAATGAAAAAAATGGTACGCCAATGTTTTTTTAGAAACAAAAACTATTTCTAGAATCCTTTCAATTTACAACAGAAAAAGGCTCCTTACTTTTTTCGTTTGACACACCGTTTGCCAGTAAAAAATTGAAATTCTTTAAGCAACTGGAATTCAAACAAATATTAATCTGTCGTAGTAGGCCATGAAACAGAAAAGACTACTACTGTCAGTGTTTTTGCATTTTATAATGACAGTTAATTGAATTGTGTCAGGTACCATTTTTTTCAGAAGATCTGTCCGTACGCACGCCACTGGTGGAAGAAAATTTGGAACTTGATACAAATTTTGACACCCTGTATCTTTGTATCGAACCATTTTTCGAATATAGTTTCTAATACAAACTGATATTATTTTGTGGTTCTCTGCCTGTTTCTAAAGTTTCCGCTTTCGAAAGTGGACCACCTGGTATAATTTTTACACATTTATATTTTTCGTCAAAAATGCTACTTATTGGTAGTGTATTGGATACAGTTCTAGGCAACAATAAAATAATTGCAAATTGCTCGCACTACGCACTATTCGTATATTTTGAAAAAATATATATTATTTCTAATAAAATTGAAAGTAGAACATTATTCTAAAGAAATATAAAAAAGATAAAAAATATAATAGTTATTTTCTTCCTTGATGTGGATTCCTAACATACCATTTACCATATCCCCATTATTTTTTTTGTGGGTGCGTAGCACATTCGAAAGTGGACCACCCGATATAATTTTTACACATTAGTTTTCAAAAATGCTACTTATTGGATACAGTTCTAGGCAATAATAAAATAATTTCAGATTGCGCGCACTACGCACTATTCGTATATGTATATTTTGAAAAAATATATATTATTTCTAACAAAATTGAAAGTAAAACATTATTCCAAAGAAATATAAAAAAAAAATAAAAAATATAATAATTATTTTCTTCCTGGAAGTGGATTCTTAACATACCATTTACCATATCCCCATTATTTTTTCTGTGGGTGCTCAAGCCCCGGAGCACCCACGTAGTCGGCGCCCCTGTAAGTACCTACTTATAAGTATAAAATTTTACATCAAATTTCCTACCTACAACTTATAATAATGTGTAATGAAGTAAATTGTAAATTCTGACATTTTTATAGAAGTATTTAGATTATAATTAATTGTCAGATTCACGTTTCCGGAAGACAATGTTTTTGACTGATATAATCATTGAAACTGTTCCAGCACGTGGCACGTGTCCTTTGTTGGGCCAAATTAATAGTATTCAAATTTTCCTTAGAAAAGGTCAGAAAACTTATTTTTATTATACAGAGTGAGTCAGTTTTTTATAGACAAAGTTTAATAGAAGATAGAACACATGTTTTAAGAAGAAAAGTTCCTATAAACATATGTCGCTTCGTTTCCGAGATACAGGGTGTTGAACATAATTTTTTGTTCTCGAATTTTCATTATAACATAAAAGAATGCTTTGATTTTTTTCTTATTTGGAGGATAATGCCTATTTATTAAGGTGCATAAGACAAGCTATAAGAATGTTCAAAAACTTGCACAGTGTCGGAGTGGAGGAGGTGCTCAACCCCTTTCTTAAACAAGACTTCTATGCCAATGACTATTTTTTTTTAAAACTGTTATTTTCATTATCTACATACAGTTTACCAAAAATAATGCCCCTTCTTCTTTTTTATTTATTATCAATTATTGGCTAAATATTTAATTCTTTCAACGAGACCTACCTAAATATGGTTTGTTAAGGATTCTAAAAAGCCTAAATCTCGTATTCAGGATTTTTATCAGTTGAAATCTGTTTAGTACACAAATTTTAACAATCCCTATTTATTTTGTGCTGCGTAAATACTAATGTACTGCAACTAAACAAAAAAAATAACGTTGAATGAACATTGATGTTATTGTTTATGAAGAAATTTGTTGAATTTATAACAATATTTAAATAACAATTGTGGAATTATTAACAATTGTTAGCAATAACACATCAAACACTAAAAATCAAAATAACTTGAAATTTCGAAACAGAAGAAGGGACATTATTTTTGGTAAACTGTATGTAGATAATGAAAATAACAGTTTTTTTTAAAATAGTGATTGGCGTAGAAGTCCTGTTTAAGAAATGGGTTGAGCACCCTCTCCACTCCGCCACTGTGCAAGTTTTTTAACATTCTTATCGCTTGTCTTATGCACCTTAAGAAATAGGCATTATCCCTCCAATATGAAAAAAAATCTAGGCATTCCTTTATAAGTTATATTGAAAATTCGAGAACAACACACATTATATTCAACACCCTGTATCTCGGAAACGAAGCCTTCTACGACATATGTTTATAGGAACATTTCTTCTTAAATCCATGTGTTCTATCTTCTGTTAAAGTTTGTCTATCAAAACTAAAAATTGTTCCACCCTCGGCTCGAATGCAAGCCTCACATTGGCGAACTAAAGATTATATAAATAAAAATCCAAAGGATTTAGATCTGGAAAACACGGTGGTCGTGCTATTGGACCTTGTTGACCTATCCATTTAGTCGGGAAATGATCATTTAACCAAGCAGTTACTTATTTCCCTCTATTTGGTGGTACACCATCATGATGATACCACAAATTTTAAACAATATTAAGCCCTACGTCATCAATGGAACAAAAACGTTGTTTTTCAACAAAGTTCTACACAGATCTGCATTTAAACAATCATTTAAAACATGTGTAGGTAGTAAATTATTGCTGGAAATGCTATCCCAAACGTTGACATCTTGATCTAATTACATGCGGATGTAAAGCTCAAGCATGACAAGCGAAATGAATCTATCATTTTGTGCATGTTGTTAAAGTAACCAGCGAAATAATTCTAATCGCTGAGGAGCATCACCAACACGTAACGTTTCTACATTTTGGCGATGAAACGGATGTAACATTTCTGTGTTCAATACACGCCATACAAAATTCGGTGATAAATGAAAATTATTTGTTATACGCCGAACACTAATTGAAGAGTTGTCAATGACAGCATCTATGTCTCTTCATTTGGGATCCTCACTTCAGTAGGATGAATGACATTTGTTGGAACGGGGTTACCGCCTCTTCTCGAAATCTACGAAATATTACACTAAAGACTGTGTAGACAGATTGATGCCTATTTGGGTATCATCGTTGGTATATTCGGGCTGCTTGTTTTTGTATATGGATATTCCCATTGGATCGAAAGACGATATTTGCAGACTATTCAGTAAATATAAATTAGTGCATTTTTTCTTTAGCACCTTAGCGCCAAATGTCAAAATGACACAAGTAATAATTAGCAGCCATCATTTTTATTTGTCAGACTACTGAAATATGAAATTATATTTTTGGAAATATTTGTAACTTCTAAACAAAAACGAATTGGGCCTGTGTTCATAAGAAATGTTTGACATTAATTCAGCTATCATCTGCCAAAGTTTGCCATATAGCTTCATTCAATAAATTATTAAATATTTTACAAACAAAAAAAATGTAGAAACCCCACCTAAATCTCAAACGCTGTATAGCATAAATTTTTTATTTTTGTCATATGAGAAATAATGCTTATATCTATTAAATCTTTAACTGATATAATCATTCTGGTAACAAATTCTGTTCTTCTACTTATTTATCATAGAATGAATTTCATACAGAACAACTGTGTTCAAAAATAGAAGTCTACAATGTATTCTAAGCGAAGAGTCAAGCATCTTAAATAATTTTTAGCTTCAAGTTGAATGTCAAAAAATAGTTTTTTATCCAGTAGCATCTTAAGTCCTTAATTTATTTACACATAGAATGCAGCGTTATTAAAGACATAAATTAACTAGCAAGAGGATTTTGTCGAGAAAAAGTTATTTGGTGGTATTTATAGAATACAATTTAATGCTAATGCAAAATAATGTATATAGATCTTTGACGACTAAATTAATAAAGAAAATATATATATATCAATGACAATAGGTTTGTTTTTGCAGCAGTTGAAAACGATTTGGAAACTGTCAGAAAGATTCGACCAGTTACGTTGAGAACGCGTTACCATTGAATTTGAAACAAGCCTAATATCTCTTTAGGTCTTTATCAGCGTTGCATATTTTTGAGGTATAAGAACTGAAAATTCAAATTTAATTAAAAATTTGTCAATTGATACTTAAAAATTTGTCAATTCATATTTCGGTAGTCCCCCGTTTATTATTATTTACAAATATCGTCGATATTTTCTGTTTAAATTTGGTACTAGTTTAAAAGCATCGTGTGCCTTATCTACTTCCTTAAATCAGTTTTAGAAGGTTGGAAATGTTATGCGTAAAACTTTTAGTTAGGGTAGTAAAGAAAATCCCTAAGGTGAGAGAAATAGGTACAATTTGGGTTCCCTAACAGTGTCATAAACCAAAAAGTATCTTAGAGTAAAAGTAAATTGTGAAAGTAGAAAATGGAGTCCGGTTTTGATGTGGTTGACTCTTTATGAGTTTAATGAAATTAGATAAAGGTTTTACTTTTAAAGTTTATCGTACCGATAAAGTTTAGGAAAATAGTTACGAATGCACGAATGCAAAAAACAGAAATCAATATGTTATTTTTGTTAGTACGTTATCAGTACTGAATTAGGCATGTTTACGCGGTTATACACGACTCTTGCTTTGGATAATAATTATTATCCACAGTGCAACAACCAAATGGGAATGGGATGAGACCAATTGCAAATGAAAGTTGACATTATCCATAACAAAACCTTGAAGAGTTTTTTTAGTTCAGTGCGAGATTTTGTTTTACACGCATTGGAAGTTATTGATTTCGGAACGCTGTCTAACAAGGAAAGATCTTTGAAAATTTGATAAAATAATGCTTTTTTATTTTTATTATCCTGGACAGTTGTATCTTACTGTTTTTAGGGTCGAGGAATTCAATACAAAAAACAAGACAATAAGGCAATAAAACTCAGTAACGCACAAATTCAAAACAAGACCATAAAGATACACAAGCGCACAATTATATTACCTGACAATCTATATATATATTGACAACAACGTACCAAGACAATTTCGTAAGAAAACAACCACTGAAGATGGCGCATAGCCGGAATGAATGTTTGCAGCATTTGAAATATTATTGTTATGTTTGTGGAAAATATCATAGACAAAAAAATTTGTTGCCAAAATATGAGAGTATGAAACAATTGTATTTTGGAGTAGAGGTTATTGAGAATGTAGATTGGGTACCTGAAAAAGTGTGCAGAACTTGCAATGGTTCTGTAATTAAGTGGTCACAAAAGAAAAAGAAGTCAGGAATTCCTCGACCCCAAAAACAGTAAGATACCACAAATTTCCAGGATAATAAAAATAAAAAAGCATTATTTTATCAAATTTTCAATGATCCTTCCTTGTTAGACAGCGTTCCAAAACCAACAACTTCAAATGCATGTAAAGAAAATCTCGCACTGAACTAAAAAAATATCTTCAACGTTTTGTTATGGATAATGTCAACTTTCATTTGCAATTGGTCTCATCTCATTCCCATTCGGAAGGTTCCATTTTGTATCACTATGTAATGAATCAGTGAACATGAAATTAAGTTACGAATATTTAAAACCTGCTCGATTGCACGTGGAACGTGTGAAGACTTTCAACGCAATTGGTTTTTAGAGCAAACGTGCCAGAAATGAAAACTTTTTAAGATCGGTTTTACTGACGGATAAAGTTTTGTTTACCAGTAATGAAATTTATAATGTTTATGTAATGTAGTGCCAGTTCATTTTAGGAGCAAAGTACCAAAGTTTTAACATCAACAATTTACTAATCGGCGGCGATCTTGGTAGACCTATTGCGTAGCTGCCAAGATCGCCATACCTAATTCTCCTGAATTTTTTCTTGCAAGGGAGGATGAAAAATTTACTTTGCAAAAAAATTATTATGAGCACGAACATGAATGTGGTTTGAATCTTATCTCGACTAAAAGGCGGACAACTTCAAACCATTTCTGCAAACGCTGTCATACTTTCAGTGTTACTTTGCAAAGATACAATGTAAATATTCTAATTTGCTGGAACTGCGACTTTTTAAATATAAATTTTGCTTTAAAATACATTAAATATCTGGACATAATTTGCCATGATCAAGTAAGATAAATAAACACACATTATTTATTGATCACAATCACAAACGATATTATCTGTTATAATAATTTATTTTTGCACCAAGATATTTCATAGACTGCAATGTCGGAATTAAATTAAAATTTTAAGGTTCCGATATTTAGTAAAACTGTTTGATAATGGCTAGTAGTAGTATTTTGATTCAATGCATGTTTATTGCATTAGAGTCACAGAAATTTCCTCTTCTGCACTGTAATTATTAGTATGTATTGCTAGATACTTAACTAAGTAACCTATCCATGTGGCGTTTAAAATGCAAGGTGTGTGCAACTTTACATTAGTCAAAAATTGAAAAAGATACACGGTGTCAAAGTTAAAATTTTATTTTTGATATTTGTAAATAACTTTTTAGAAATATCTGCATACATTTTGGAGATCGAGGGTTTTTGAGCGCGAAAAATTCAAATTTGTATCTAATTTTTACATCATGAGTAGAGGGCACCACTTATTTTAAATGACAGAACTTTTTGCGGCTTAGTGTATCCACTTATGAAACAGTTTATTCCCCTACGTTTTTTATCTGGAAAAGATATACTTTGTTGAAGTCGTTAGGAGTAACCGTTTTTGAAATAATCATATTTGAAGTATTCAGTGCACCGAGTAGAAACTGTTTTGGTTTCAGGTAAAGAGCCTTTTCCGCTGAAAACACAGCAAAATGTTACTTGAACGAGATATTTAGAATGATAAATTATGACGACGTTTAAAATTACAAGATTCAGCTGTAACTTTCTACTTTAAAATATAGCAAAACGTGCATTCCTTTTATTTTTATGAAAAAATAATCGAGGACTAACGCGCCATATATTATTACATTTTTGTATTCTGTACTTTTCCTAATTGCATTGATATAAATATGTCACAATCTTTTACTTTTTGAGAGATATTGGTGATTAAATATTTCCACAGCTAATTGAAACTGTATATTTTCATACAGATACAAAACTAGTGCGATGCTCGACTGTTTTTATAAAACAATTGAAATGTTTGTGAAAAATAGTTAAAAAATGCACGTTTCAGTTTTCCGATATCTCCTAGCATAGCAAAGTTACAGCTGAATCTAACGTTTTGCAACCAAAAATAATTTTAGTACGGTCCTGGATGTAGCAGTTATAAACGCAGGTATACCTAGTTAAATTAATGATCCATAATCTTCCTAAATACTAAACACTGTATTGCACAGATGGCCCGTGACGAGTTCTAGACTGATTTATGGGTGGTTTTAAGGAATACTCAACACAATACGCCAGATAATGGCCGTTTCCTACGCAGGGTATCTCGGAAGCTACAAAATATAGAAGAATGCGGTTTTCGCAACACTGGATTTTTTTCACGAAACTTAAGATGCCGTAATCAGAACTTTCATAGACTACTTCGTTTTTGAGATACAGGGCGAAGTTTAAAAAAAAACTACTTTTAAGGGATTCTTCATATCTCAGAGAATAGCTGGGATATCGGAATGATGAAAATTATTTCTGTCAGATTGATGTATAAGTTCAGTGACGTACTTATGTGTCTCTTTGAAAATATGACCAAAACATACATTTTTTTTATGGGAATACCCTGTATATTTATATGCCATTCAATTGCATTATTTTTTCCTTCTTAATGATATACCTATAATGGTTGCTACTTTAAATTTTGGAAATTGTTAAAACACGTTAAATTGACAAAATGTTGTGTGGTACATAGTTGGCCATGGATTGTAATTTTATTATGAAACTGGGACACACGTACGTACAGATCAAACTTTCTCATACAAGATATTTTTATTCCAAATATTGATGAAAAACTGTCTCCTTTTTATACAGTGTGGAAGAAAAGTATGGAATAAATTAATTATGTATTTCTAAAACAACGAAGTTTCATGAAATTTTCTCGGACACGTCGATTTTGCTTTTTAAAAAGACTCTTTTTCTATACCAACGCATTTCCGACGTTCATTTGTTTTCGCCTGATGAGGTCATCGGATATTTTTTTAAATAGAACCCCTATATTTTTCCATCGGATTCTTGTAGAGCTTAACTTGCTGAATTCAAAAATGTATAATTTCAATACTTTATTTCTTTAACTTTTCGAGAAAAAAATAATAACCGATCCAATAAATCGATTTGTTACAATCAAATAAACGCTGCAGTTGACATATGTCAATTCTGATTAGATTTTGTTTAGCTGCCAGAAACAGTTTCAAGAATCCAATGAAAAATGTAGGGGTTCTATTTAAAAAATATCCGATGACGTCATCACGCAAAAACAAATGAACGTCGGAAATGCGCTGGTATAGAAAAAGAGTATTTTAAGCAAAATCGACGTGTCCGAGGAAATTTCATGAAACTTCGTTGTTTAAGAAATAATGAATTTATTCCATTTTTTTTTCTTCCGCACTGTATATTACGAGTATAAACTCCCCTTGTATAAGATAAATAACACTGGTTCCAATCCAGATTTCTGTCCTGGGAAACACTATCTTGATTTAGGAAAGTTAAATGGAGTTAATTTAAGGATTACAATGTTTGTTCTTAGAACAGAACTCGTTCATCGCCGATATTGTTGTATAAAGGTTCTTAAAGAAAAACGTCGACTTCCGCATTTCAAGTGGTTAGAGCTGTAACCCTATTAGTGCCAATATTATGACACGGTAATCTGCATGACACCGTGTGACGAGTGGCCGAGTGTAATGGAGGAAATGAATAATGGTTATGTATCATTTAAGTCTTGTTACGCCTCATTTGCACCGACTTCCACTGCTTCGATAGAGGTCATTAAAGCAATTTGCTGAATTTATTTTTATAGAATTCCTGCACGGGGTGACTGCCACGTACATTATTATCGCACAGTTGACTGTTTGAGGAATGGTATAGAGTGCTTAACTTAAAAGTTTGCTGTTCTGCATGTGAATCTAATATAACTGTTGTATTTGATTATAATAGCACAAGATCCGAACTAAAGTCGTCCTGCACCCAACTGCTTACCGACTGAAAAGTATTTTTTTTATCAAAGATAATATATAAACAAATAGATCGCAAATGGGTTGCCTAATGAAATATGTTCATGGCTATCCTTACTTAAAAATACTGTCATTCATTTTTTTTTTCAACATTGCGGTCCCGAATTTAATACCAATCGAAAGTAAAAAGCTTGAGGAACATTCAAAAGTTAGGTTGCTTACTTTTTACTGGTCACTATTACCGGGTTGCCCGGTATAAAGAGGTGAGGCAATACTAGCAATTTGTACTCATCTGTTTGCTCATTGAAATATATATTAAAATAAAGATAAGAGTAATTTTATTGTGGACACGGTGGTATAAGGTTGCTTGCGAAAATTGTTCATGAATCATGGTAACCAGACTTTGAAATTTAAAAATTGGGGCAAGCGGTGTGGGCGTAATGTAATAATAGTATTATTTGAATATAAAAATGTCTTAAATATTAACATATGAAAACATCTATCAAATATCAATTAATATGTTAATGACATACTCATTTTAAAAAAAATATCTAATTTATGAAGAGAAAAGCAATAAACTCAAAAAATTATTTGACAATTTTTTTCAATTACTAAATTCAGAATTCGATTCATCAGTTAGAATCTAACTAAGATGATTATCCTCAAATTCTGAAGATTTGTCATCACCATCTTTTTCATGTTATGAGTATCAAAATATTGTGCAATGTTTTCAGTAAAAAGTTTGCTAAAGTGGACAAAGTTGTTCTACTTCATACATATAATGGTTAATATAGGGGGCAATATTTCTCCAGACTGTTCTTTTTCTCTACATAAACGTAGGTCCAAAAATTCTTCCTAAGAAAGAATATAGCCATTTAAAGGGGTCATCGCTGATACAAACAAAATTTGCAAATGATTATCACATATGTCCCGACTCCGACCTGAGGAAAAGTGAAGTAATATTTACCATAACTTTTTTGTGCTTTAACTTTTTTATCATAGCAGGTTGTAAAAAACAAAAATGTGTTTGACGTCATTTACATTGACAGTTCAGTTATTGAATTTTTGCAAATTGTGTTACGAGTAGTGTGCGCAACTGATCCCTAGTGTGCAAAACTGCGTCCTAAAAACTGCGGTTGGTTTTTATATGGTTGTTTAAAACCAACAGGCTTTGTCGGAGATCAGGCGTCTTTATAAATAGAGGATGCTTTACAATTAGCTGAATAAGATGATTATCCTCAGAATTTGAGGATAATCATCTAACTGATGACGAATCGGATTCTGAATTCAGCAATTGAAAAATGTTCAAATAATTCTTTTATATTTCGAGTATTTAATAATAATAAAGTTTTTTTTACACGAGACTAATGTGATAATGACTTTTCAACATTTTCTAAAAAGAATATTATTTTTATGAGTTTACTGTTCTTTTTCTAAATTAGATTAGATTTTTTTTAAGATGAATATACAGGGTGTCCAGAAACTCTCCTGACAAACGAAGACCGGAGATTCCTCAGATAATTTTAAGACAATTTAACCCAATTCACCTAGTTCGAAAATGCTTCCTAAGGGAATTAGAGCTCTTTGAAGATGGCGCCTTGTATATAGTTTTGTTTAAATACCTCCAGAACGCTTCTACTTAGAAAAACAAAAACTGGTAGCCTTCAGAGATGAATCGATTCCATCAATTGCGAATTTCTAGTACCGGTCATAGGCGTCCGTTTTGGGTAGGTCAACGGTTATTTTAAAGCATAACTTCTTTGTATTTAACTTTTAAGCATTTGTGACACTAGATTATTAAATTTTCAGGTATTTTAGTACTAAAAGGTACTCTTACTTTAAGTCATTAGGATACACCGTTTTCTAGAAAAATGGATTTGAAAATTTTTCGTTTTTTCGTCATTAAAGTTCAATTTATATTTTTTGCACTAGTTGGCTCTGAACTGCCAACAAAAGTAAAACCATTAAAACATACGTTTTTCATTGTCAAATTGTTGTCAGTTCGCGAAGTTTATCTTTTAATTTTTTACTTTGCGGAATTCAAACACAACGATTTCAATTTTTTTTAAAATGATTTTTACTAATGAGGAATACGCCGATATGCATTTAGTTTATGGCGAAATGAGGTGTAACGCTCGAACAGCGCAACGTAGATACGCTGAAAAATTTTCCAATCGTGAGCATCCCACTCACTCAACATTTACAGCTCTTCATCAACGAATAAGAGAAACAGGTTCAGTGGTCCCAAAAAATAATGAAACAGGGAGACATAATGATGTAACAGCAGAACATGAAGATGTTATTTTAATAGAAGTTGATGAAAATCCAGAAATTAGCGTTCGAAGACTATCTGCCATGTACCCCACAATTTCAAAATCTTCCGTAGGAAATATCTTACACAAAGAAAATTTATATCGTTTTCATTTTACAAAGGTGCAAGCACTGCTAGAAGGAGATTTTCCTGCTCGTGTAGAATTCACTAGATGATTACAAAACCAGAAAAATCAAGATGAAGATTTTTTCAGATACAAAAATGGAATTTTTAATGTACATAATGCACATTATTATTTGTACGTTGGTGACAATCCCCACGTTGTTCAAGAATTTAAGCATCAGCATAGGTTTAAGATAAACGTCTGGATAGGAGTAGTTGACGATTATCTACTTGGACCTATGGAATTACCTGCTCGTTTAAATGGTGCTGATTATTTACATTTCCTGCAAAATATTTTACCTGATTTGTTAGATGAGGTGCGTTTAAATATTCGGCAAAACTTATGATTTCTACACGACGGCTGTCCGGCCCACTTTAGCAGGAATATACGAGACTTTCTAGATAATAACTACGAAGACCATTGGATTGGAAGAGGAGGCCCAGTTGCTTGGTCAGCAAGGTCGCCGGATTTGAATCCTTGCGATTATTGTGTTTGGGGATACATAAAAGCATTTGTTTATTCCGTTTCGATACAAAATCGTGCACAACTCTGGCGAAGGATACAAGATGCTTGCAACGAATTTAGAAATAACTTTGGATTTTTTGCAAGAATTCGGCGTTCTCTAAGCAAAAGGGTAAATTTATGCATAGAGACTAATGGTCATCACATCGAGCATCTTTTGTAACTCTCTACTTTTTTGTTACTTTCGTTCCATTGTAATAAATACTTTGTTTTTAAAAATCTTTAACTAAAATTTTTAACTTTAATGACGAAAAACGAAAAGTTTTCAAATCCATTTTTTTAGAAAACGTTGTATCCTAATGACTTAAAGTAAGAGTACCTTTTAGTACTAGAATACCTAAAAATTTCATAATCTAGTGTCACAAATGCTTAAAAGTTAAAGACAAAAAAGTTATGCGTTAAAATAACCGTTGACCTACCCAAAACGGACGCCTATGACCGGTACTAGAAATTCGCAATTGATGGAATAAATTCATCTCTGAAGGCTAAACAAGCATACCAGTTTTTGTTTTTCTAAGTAGAAGCGTTCTGGAGGTATTTAAACAAAACTATTTACAAGGCGCCATCTTCAAAGAGCTCTAGTTCCCTTAGGAAGCATTTTCGGACTAGGTGAATTGGGTTAAATTGTCTTAAAATTATCTGAGGAAGCTCCGGTCTTCGTTTGTCAGGAGAGTTTCTGGACACCCTGTATATCACTAACATATTATTACTTTGATACCTATATGTTTTTATTCATTTAAATGACATTCTTATATTCAAAGTATTATATTATTATTACACTACGCGCAATTTTTCTCCGCTTGCTCCAATTTTTAAATTTCAAATTCTGCTAACCGTGAATTATGAACAATTTTCACAAGCAACTTTATACCACCGTGTCCGCAATAAAATTATCTTTATTTTAATATATATTTCAATGTGTAAGCAGATGAATACAAATTGCTAGTATCACCTCACCTCTTAATACCGGGCAACCCGACCAGTAAAAAGTAGGCAGCCTAACTTTTGCATGTTCCTCATGCTTTGTACTTTCCATTGGTATTAAATTCGTTTGGTAAGCACGTTAGCGCAATATTGGAAAAAAAAAATGAATTACAGTAATTTTAATTAAGAGTAGTCATGAACATATTTCATTAGGCAACCCATATGCGACATATTTGTTTACATATTATGTTTGATAAAAAATACTTTTGATCCGGTAAGCAGATGGGCGCAGTTCCAGTCTTAGACTATAAGAACTAACTCAGACATTGTGCCGTTGTTTTTGTAAACCTTTCACAATTTTATTTAATCTTATCCTCAGGTCTGCTGTGTTCCCTGATATTTGGAAATTATCCAGAATTGTTTCGGCACATAAAGGAGAGATGAGTAGATAATTTCGCAAATTATAGACCGATTGCTATTTTGAATAATGTTAGTAAGGTTTTCGAGGCTGTCGTACATTGTTTTATTTCATAAAATGTCTCTAATATCATTGTTCCGTAACAACACGTTTTGATCTAGGGTTTTTGTGATTTTTATTAATGACATAGTTGAAGATTTTCAGTATGCTGATGATATTAAATATGTCGCATTAATTCTTCTTTGGATTGTGAGACCGTTCAAAGAAATCTCGTTTCTCTTAATGACTGGTGTATTGAAAATAGGTTACCACTAAATATTAACAAATGCAACATTCTGTCCTTTCATCGGGAATAAACTCTATTTTTTAATTATATTCTATAAAACAATATTCTTAATAGACCTGATGATGTCAAAGACATATCAATGTCTCAGTAGACAATGCTATAAGAGTTTGGGTTTTATCTTGCGAAACTCCGATTTCCAGAATGTATTTACACTCAAGTTACTGTATGCAACCTTTGTAAGACCAAAACTTGAATATGGTTCGGTTATTTGGAATCCCATCTATGTTATACGTCTCAACGAGTTCAGCGATGGTTTTTAAAGTCGGCTAGCTTTCTGCTGGGCGAAGTTTGTTCTACTCGAGGTACCTCTAGACTTATTTTATAATCGCTTTGACCTGCAGCAGTCTTGTGCGCCGATGTATAATGCATAGTACTTTGTTAATTAAAAATATAATTAATTTCAATATTAAATGTGAATAGATTACTAATGAATTATACAAAATTCCCAGACGGAATGCTAGCCATAATCCCTTGTTCTATTTTTTAGACATTTAGACATTTATTAGTGTTAAATACACATAAAGTGTTTACACACGTCAGAAAAAAGAGAATATGGTAGTACATTCAGGTAAGATACAAAATACAAATATTTAATACTAAGATAGTCATAAAAATACGCATAAAAACATACATAATAAAAGACAAACAGTTGATACATATTAAAATAAGAAATAAAGACATACATAAACGTCATAATTTATTGAATTTAAATATTGCAAATAAAATATGCAAAGTCTTAGTCAAGATTTCATAAAACGGTGAGATCACTATCTAAAAATTGTTGTACAGTGTAAAATGCATTGTTCAATAGAAATTGTTTTATTCTTCTCTTAAACAATGTAGGGCTTAAATTTCGCACTGAAGGAGGCAATGCATTAAAAAACTGAATTCCCAGATAAGATGTACCGTTGCGTGTTTTATTTAGACGATGAAAGTTGGTGTTTATGTTATATTTATTTCTTGTGTCATGGCAATGGATTTGGCTACGGACGGTGTATATATTATCATGTTCTTTAATATACAAAATGCATTGGAGTATATAAGTACATGGCACAGTTAAGATGCCTAGTTTTACAAACTGGTCTCTACAGTCATCTCTATATCTCAAACCCGATATTATACGAATGGCCTTCCTTTGCATTGAAAAGACGGTCTCAGAAGAAGGCGCGTGTCCCCAAACCAGAATAGCATACGACAATCGAGAATGAATCAGACTGTGATAAGCAGTCACTAGTGTCTGTTGAGATACCTTGCCGTACAAGTTGCGGATTAAGTATATGCCTTTGGATAACTTATTACAGAGGAAGTGGGTATGTATGTCCCATTGCATTTTAGGATCTAAATGCACACCAAGAAATTTCACATAATCGGGATTATTTACTTCGTCTAAACTACGCAAGCTGAATATCATCTTTTCGGTCTTAGCTGCATTGAGGCATAAATTGTTTGAGGTGAACCAATTCAATGTGTCGTCTTCGACTGCTGGAACGTCTAGCATCAGATCTTGTAACAATTTATTAGATAAGGATAAATTAGTGTCATCAGCAAAGAGAATCGCGAGTACGTTATTTCGTACACTGGTCGGAAAGTCGTTAACATACAATAGAAATAACAACGGTCCTAGGACAGAACCTTGAGGTACACCGTAATTTAAATTTAAAATATTTGATTTGTTGTTGTTATATAATACGTACTGTTGTCGATGGCAGAGGTAAGACTTAATCAGTAACGTGCTTTCAGGTGTAAAACCATAAAATTTCAATTTGTCGATGAGTATATTGTGACATATACAATCAAAAGCTTTAGTGAGATCAAAAAACATTGAACACACATATTTACCCTCATCGTACCCATTATTTATATATGAGGTCAACTTATCTATTGCAAGTGTAGTTGACAAATTACTCCTAAATCCAAACTGATTGGGATTAAAGAGATTGGTATATTCTAAATATCCAAGAAGTTGTTTTTTCAATATTAATTCATAATTTTTGCGAAACAGGGATAATTGATATTGGCCTATAATTTGATGGATCGTTGGAATCATCTTTTTTAAAGATAGGGATGACTTTAGATATTTTGAGGCAACTAGGGAAGATACTTTGTGAAATACATAAATTAAGAAGCTCAGTAAGGGAAGTAATATGGTATCTTTAATACTTTTAACAATTCTTACGGAGATATCATGAGGATCATGACTTTTTATGTTTTTGAGATGCCTTATAATGTCATCCACCTCATGACATGTTACTAGAGTGAAGGAAAATTTGTTGTTGTGAATTACTTCATTCATGTAATCGCTATAATGAGTTGCTGCAGGTGGTAATTTTGTTATTATATTATTAGCAATACCAGAGAAGTAATCATTAAATTCATCACAAGTAATTCGCGTACTTGTATTTCTAGGCACAATCCTCTGCTGGTTTATTATTTGCCACATAGCTTGTTGAGGATTTGAGTGGGTATTTATAAAATTGTCGTTTGAAGTCTGCTTAGCTAAGTTAATTTGGAAACGGTAATCAGATCTAAATTGATTTAGTAATGCTTTATTGTCAGGAGAAGGATTATTTGCATGATATTCATACAAAAATCTCAAATGTTCTCGCATTCTCCGAAGGTGATCGTTGAACCAAAAATTTTTCTTGCGATTTGAGGAAGTTAACCGTCGAGATCTTTCAGGAAAGACTAGATTTATCTTACTTGATATGATTTCTATGAAATTCAAAAAAAGTTGCTCGATAGGTGTATTGGTATAAAATAGAGAATGCCAATTAATGTCACGTAGCTGTTGGTTTAAGTTAACTAGGCCTTTTTCATGTATTGGTCGATAGGTTATTCGCTCTGAGGTGATGTTTAAATCAGTGACCGCCTCCATGTGTAAACCAGAATGATCAGACAACGTCGTATCAATTGAAAACGTGTGTATGTTTTGTTCTATGTTCGTAAATATGTTGTCCAGACCGTTGTTAAATCGTGTGGCACCAAAAATGTAGGTGTCATACCATGGGACTTAAACATATTTATTAGTAGCGAAGTCTGTTTATCGCGAGTTTTTAGGAATTGGACATTAAAATCGCCCGAAGCGAACAACATACAACACCCTCTGCAAAAAGCATCCATGGCTAATGTAAGTCTGTCCAGAAATAAATCAAAGTCTCCCTTAGGAGATCTGTAGACGATCATTAATTTAATGTTACCGATTTTGACTGCCGCTAACTCACAATGGATCTCAACTGAGAGACCTCCTATCTCCACTAATTCTTTACAGTTTGTAAACATTTTATTTGCATAAATGGCCACACCGCCGTGATCTGAGATCGCTCTACAATATTTTGACACAAGATTATAATTGTATATACTTTCACCGCCACACCAGTGTTCGCAAAATAATAAAAAATCATAATTATTTTCACTTGATAGGATTTCTAACTCTCCCGTTTTATTACGAATACTCTGCACATTCAGATGCAATACTTTAAGGATAGATTTATTATTAAAACTTGGTGGTATATTATGTAGATTACTGTCTATTGTTCTAAAAAAGCATTTCTAGAATCATCAGGGTTGGTGGGGTTCTTTAAGGATCTTCTGAATTTAAATCTTTCGAAAGCAACGTTTTTCGGCCAAAATTTCTGATCATACACCATGTCCATCAAGTCAAATTTGATTCCAACTTGGAAGCATTTACTATTTGGCTCTGAGCTGTCGTAGGAATGTATTTAACTGAGAGGTCCTCGTTGTAGGTAAATTGTGATTTATTCTTTATGAAGTTTCTCACTATCGCTTCATCAACTGTATCCGGTACTCGGGAGATGAACAGCCAGGCTTTTTTAATAAGGTCGTCTCTACCTACAAATTTATCATTGTCCCGTATGTCACCGGTTCCTATAAGGATTTTTCGCTTAGGCTTAGTAATGGTTTGTACAGCGCTACCTTGGTTAGGTTGTGAAGCTGCTACGTGAGACCCAAGTGTAGCCGTATCTTTACTTGGAGCGCTAGATATGGGGACGGCTTTACACATTACTCGTACAAATTTATTAATAAAATCTCCTTTATATCAAATGTTGTACAACTGGAATGGCATTGTGGATCTCGACATTCTTTCATGTACTCCAGGTGATATAAAGAATTATTTTAAATAGCTCTTATTTGCTAGATATTTTAATCTTTATTAATATTTTAATATATTTACTGTTTTATATATTTTGTATTTTATTCCTTAGCTGCTATTTTTATTTTGTTCTGTTTGTTTCTGTTTTCATACTTTTTAGTTTTTACATTTATTTTATGGATTGCATAATATATGCTTTAATTTATTTTGTTTATATCTGTTATTCTTATTGAGATTGTATTTACTTTGACTTACTTGCCCTTTAATTGGGCTTGTGCCTGTGGTTATTTTATTGAAATAAATAAATAAATAACAATAAAGTATACTTATATTTTCTAGTAACGAAAAAATAAAAGTAAAATAAATATGACGACATATGTGATGACAAATCATACGATGTGATATAAGGTATTTTTTTAAATATGTTTTTGGCTATATTTTTAAATATTGAAACGATTTTTGCCAACTTTAGGACACTTGTTACTTTTATAGAGATGCAGTTTCAGGTACAATATTTCTAAAATTGCAGTACCTAAAGAACAGAAAGGGCACTTGCTAGGTGAAGAAATGGTCATAACGTTTTTCATCTAATTTGATTAAGATTTTGATGGCATTCCTTTAGGGGCGCCGTATTCTTGAAACAGTGTTTTGTACAAATACAAGTAATTTTAGACATTTAAGAACTGAATAATATACATAGAGTTTAGCAAATAACAAGAATGTTATTATCTCATGCCACCTGCGAATATTCAAAGGTACCAAAGTAAAATCAATAGGTATATAACGTCAGAAAGCGATCTATCCAACAATCTTTCAGGTACTGAAACCTTCCAAAATACGTGTATATTTAAACGCAACTATATATGTAAACATTGCTATAACATAAACTTACATAGTTGTGCATATAAGATTGTTTACTTTTGTTTATATGTGAAAATAATTGTTAAAATGTGGGGTTAGAATAGCGAAATAATGTATGTCATACAAATGCATTTTAAAAATTATTATATTATTTGAGGAAATAATAAAAATGTATAAACAAAATATCAATAATTTTATTTTTGATATTACTTTTGCTGTGTGTTTTATTTTCGAGATTTCAGCACTAAAAAACACCACAAATTTGGTCACTTCGTTATTTTAAATGGAACATCCTATATATTATAGCATATTTAGATTATATGGAACATTTCCTGTAGCTAGGAGTTATAGATTTTGTGATATTAATTTATCAAGAAAAAAATGACGTATGCTATGGTCCACGGAAGTGTCCGCAACGTTTTTCTGGAAATAGATATCAAATTGATTTTTGGTATTTGTAAAGAATCTAGATGAGGTTACATTATGGTATGTTTGAAAATTTAAAATTATTACACCAAGCGTTTTTCTTGCTGTTACATGTTGACAACTTTAAACAGTTATAACTTGTTTATTTCAAATGGTTTGTATTTTTCCACTGTATCTTGCGGTTACTGCTTTTGGAGATAATTGAAAATTTCTACTTTTTTACAGTTACAAGACTCAAAAATTGTGTTGAAACTTTTACAATTAATAATACGTAGGCTAAAATCTTTTGAAAAGACTTTTTTATAGCTGTTAAACAGAATATAATTACTTTGAGGTTTTGCAAGCACATTATTTAATGAGTATTAAAAATTAAAAAATTGGATTATCTTACTATTTTATACAATTTATTTCATATCTTGGGGTACAACGACAAAGACCTATCACCCTGTACATTGTTAAAACATATTTAAACCGAAAACCTATACATTTGCTGATAATTCTGTTCCTTGAGTTATTGCACTGGAATTAGGTAAAATAATGATATTCTTAAAAGATCTAAGAGGGTAATTTGTTGCCCACTCCCACGTAGCTAACCAACCCTCGCATTTTGTACAAAACAATGTCCTCTTCTATTCCCACAAACGATTATTCTACTTAGGATTAAATTTGAATAAGTCGTTTTTAGGTCAGACAGTAATACTGTATGATGTCATTGGACAAACTAATTCAGTATCTGCAAATATAAGACCAGAACAAATATGATTAAGAACGGCCAAATAGAAATGATTCGGTTTTTATGGTGCAACTTATTAATTCAATTAGAAACGAACTACTTTATTTGTTCATTAATTCCCATGTACAATATTAATTAATCATTTCCTTAAATGTGCGTAAATACCCTGCTACATTTAGCATCTATTTGCATTCCTCGGCACTTAGAGTGGATTATTTTCGCCGCTGCTGTAAATGATTTGCCTTTATACAGGGTGTCGCATCCAAAACGAAACATTTTCTGGCAGCTCAGTTCTCTTTTTGAAAAACGCTCAGACCCGTCGATTTTGCTTTCGAGGGGGACACAAAATTGGCATAAAATCACGTTTACTCGTGCAGCCCCTAGGCGGGGATGGCACCACCCCTAAAATCTGAAATGGAAAGGGGGGTCGAATGATACATCGCTTTAAAGTAGACTTTAATACATGATCATTAGTGGAGATCAAGTAATGCATTAAATTTGGCAGCAAAGTAGGTGAAAAATGAATAAATGAGAGTAGTTACTATTGTAATGCAGTTTCAACCCTTTCTGCGGTGGAATATACCATGGTTAATTTATAAAGCGTTAAAGGTATTTTAACAACAAAGTTTGGTCGTATCAATCGCAAACTATGTACTAAATTCCTATTTAAAATAAGTACGAGGCATTCCTTTCTTATCTTTCTTCAAGAAAAAAATATAACACAACTTTTTTTGTCACAAAA
Organism: Monochamus saltuarius; assembly: GCA_025584915.1. Classification (NCBI taxonomy): domain Eukaryota; kingdom Metazoa; phylum Arthropoda; class Insecta; order Coleoptera; family Cerambycidae; genus Monochamus; species Monochamus saltuarius. The sequence goes on from CM046721.1 coordinate 27,316,156, forward strand.
ATCGCTCCAATCGCTATTTTCAACACTAAAATAATAAACAAACCATGGGTGTAGTGAACAAAGATAAGTAAATGCTTTTACTAAAATGTTTTTAAATAAGTACAAACTAATCTGATGTACCTATTAAAGTCTACTTTAAGCTTTTAATCAATAAATCTCCAACTACTGAACTGAAGTATGGTATTTTACATAATTATAAAGGGAATTGAAAGACCTTTAAAGCGATGTGTCATTCGACCCCCTTCCCATTTTAGGGGTGGTGCCATCCCCGCCTAGGGGGCTGCACGTGTAAACGTGATTTTATGCCAATTTTGTGTCCCCCTCGAAAACAAAATCGACGGGTCTGAGCGTTTTTCAAAAAGAGAACTGAGCTGCCAGAAAATGCCTCTGTTTCGTTTTGGATGCGCCACTCGGTATGTACCTTACGTAACGGCGATTAAAAGTCAATACAGAAATGCGCTTGGCAAAAATAATCTGTTGAGTTACAACATTATGGGAAACAGTTAGGAAACACGGAATTATGTGAATGTTGTGCTCAATCTGAAATTGCTATAAAGTATGCCCCAAAATCAATAAATTTAAAGACATGCTTCTAACAAGGTATATTATAGATGTAAATATATGTGTATGTGCAATTGCTGCAATATCGGATTTGTATTCGCAGTTGACACACTCAGGATTTCAAAATTGAATACCCGGAACAAAACACTTTAGAACAGAGAAAACCGATAAGTTTGAAGACAATAATGAGCAATTTAAAACTTTAGACGTAAAAAAATTGTTGGAATGTATTTGTCCCTGTTATAAACGGTGTTATAGCTATTGGAGTATTTTAAGTTTTCATTTTTCCATAATTTTTATAAACACGGATGTGTTTATTTCGTATACTTAATTATTCAATATATAACGACAGTGAAACGCGGCGTAACGTTTGGAAGTCTGGAATGCGACCAGTTATAGAGGCGGCTACAGGACGTCTCGGAAGAGCACTATCATCCCAGGAACGGTTCCGATCATAGCAGTCGTAATACCACCAACAGAGATACCGTTGGCGGGTCTGCCCGCACAGACGCTAGTCCGAGAACAACAAGGGTAGGTCAAAGAGTCCCAGCTAAAGCTAGAGATGTATACTTTAATTCTATTACTGGCAGCGACCAGTTACCGAGGTCACGGCAACAACCCGGAAAATCACTATATTATATCAAATAGCACCGGCCTAGAAACCCTAAAAACCTTATTTCGGTCAAAATTCTATAAATTATCCTATTAAAGAGTCTACATTTGATTTTATATTGCTGGAATCTAGATAATGAATTTAAGACCCTCAAAAATATTTCTCTGACGAATATATAGTTACTTCTGAAGAGCTGCAAAAAGAAAGAAAAACATTTTACAAAAGCAATTTATACTCGCCTTTTTCCATGGTTCTTCTCGTTAATGGATTTAGCATTCAGTTTCTCTAACTTGGGGAAAGTGTATTTTATCGAAAAACTCTTAAGAAGTTATGAACAGCTTACAAAGAAAACTTTAGTATCAGGGGATTTAATTAATATACAGGGAGCACACTTAACCACAGATAACAATGGACTACTATAGATAACAATTTTTGCATTTTTGGATAAACTATATTTTTCATAGATACTGATCACCCTGTATCTTAAAGAGCAGGCGTGTGATAAAAAATATATGGGTAATGCTGGTTGGGACATTAATTCCCATAGGAAAATAGCAAAAAAAATAAGAAAAAGTAATATCAGGTTAAAAATTTCTACAAATACAAGTCCCCATATTTTAAAAAGAAACATTTGAATAGAAAAAAAATTAAATATGCTCTTAACTATTTTGGACCATTCTGTACACGAAAACTATCGTCTGTAGTTTTAGGTTTAGATTTACGTGTGTACAGGGTGTCCGGAAATAAAACTAACAAAAGAAGATAGCAAATTGTAGGGATTATTTCGTATCGATATGACATAAATTGTCTTATCCAAAAATGTTTTCTAAGACCTTGACATTGTTCTTTTTTAATTATCTAGAAGGATCAAACTTATGTGTTATGTGTTAATTGTTAAAGATCGCGCATATTATACGTGCATGGACCAGTACAGACCTGCAAAGCCTGCTCATGAAGATTCTCATGTTATTTAATGGAACATCGCACACTAGACCAGCACTTGTATGGACCGTCACCTGTAACGACTATCACTGCAGGTCGTGTTCGTGGCCTGCAATTTATATGCTTGCCCTAGCTAGTCCAACGTAAGTTCTGTTCCCACAAAAGTCAGGAATTGATTTTAAACTGTTAGAAATATTTGACCAGTTAAGTTGCGAATGAATTTACCGCTTACAGCTTTTTTTTATTGATAGGGTGAACCCAAAACTTTCTCAATTTCTGGGTTTCTTGCACTTACTCTTGTTTGTACAACATTGTTAAAATAAAAACTCACTCAACTACTACTTAAGAACTTCTAAACGCCACACACATAACCAGCAAGTTGCTGGTCCGTTTTCGAATTTTTGGTATTTTTAATATCAAAATTGAAAACTTCAGAGAACGAAAGTACTCTTGGCTTGAGTTTCGCATGATAATTTCAGAAAACAAATTCTTTACTAATATTTTATAGTTGGCTCTGTATTAAATAATATCATAAACTGGCAAAAATATAACAAATTGACGATTAACAAAAACAAACAGACATTAATGTAATGAAAGATGCTCTACATGGTAGCCAATACTTTCCCTGCATAAAGTGATTCGTTTCCCTAAAGTTCTAATATAATTTGCTTTATGAAAAAAGTGCTACTTCCCTTACGAAGCATTTTTCGACAAGACGTTTCAGGTAAAATCGATATGAAAACATCCCTAGAATGATGTCTTCGTTTGTCGCTTTGGTTTCCGAACACCCTGTACAACAAACTCTTGAATCTAGACAAAGTAATTTTTTGTAATTATATAATTAACTATGAAAGGAAATTCTCATCCTTGGCTATTGTTCGAGGGCAGACATTAGGAAATATAAATAATATCACCGCTTCAACAATTATGATGGCGCGTTCTATAATCAAACTATGACGTGCCTAATGATTATAATATTTAAAAGACGGGACAGAAAAAACATATCCGCCTCAAGTGATTTCCCATGAAATCCCGCAAACGCGAAATGAGTAACAAACGCTTTGTTGCATCATTTAGGTGTAAGATAATAAACAATAACAAGAAGATGGGTTCCAAACTGTTCCTGTCACACATGTTTAATGAAATTTAAGCACGATTAACTCCTAAATATTGTATAAAACATGCATTAAAAATCTCAGTGGCCTTGATAACTTTACAGCAATAATTATGATATTATTAAAGCATTCGCCGAAAGGATTTTGAAGAAACTGAAATGAAACATTCCGAAAAGTCATTTATGATGTCTTGCTTGCCTGTATTTGAGAACTGTATTCTATAACTCAACAGCGAGTACTAAAAATGTTTTTTTTTTCTTATATAAATATGTACTATGTAGCCCCAGTTTTTAAAGGAGGAGATGTACATACTTCAGTATGTTACTCTACGTTCAATTTTAAGCAAAAAAAAATCTTATGAACTTAGGTCTGGAAAATAAATAAAAAATAATTACATTTTCTTAGTAATTCTCAACTACTTTGAGTTAAATTCTTGAAATTTTGTATGCGGAGGTTTCTTGGGACGGGGAAATCAAATTTTATGTACAATTGGCTGTATCTTTTTACAGCAAAATCCGGTGTGCCTCAAGGGTCCAATTTAGGGCCTCTGCTTTTCTTATATTTTATTAATGCCCTCTTTCTGAGTTGAGTTGTAAAAAGCTACTGTTTGCTGATGATTTGAAGCTATTTAGTAAAGTATCAGTTATTGAAGACTGCGAGAGGTTACAAAATAAATTACAACTTTTAGGCAGCTGGTGCAATAATAATTGTCTGCAGTTGAATATAACGAAATGCGAGATTGTAAGTTACACTCGCAAGTTGCATCCAATAACATTTGATTATACGTTCAATTCGGAAATGCTTGACAGGGTAAACTCTATAAAAGACTTAGGTATTTTGTTTGACTCACAGCTCCTATTCACCAAGCATATTAATGAGATCACTTCATCTGCATTAAGGATGCTGGGCTGTGTTATACGCAACTGCCAAACATTTTCTAATGAAACTGCTTTAAAGACTTTTTATAACTCTTGCATTAGATCTAAACTTGAATATTGCTCATTGGTGTGGTATCCGCGATATGATTATTTAAGGCTTTCTTTAAAAATGTCCAAAGAAGATTTTTAAAATTTATGTCACTTAAAGTAGATGGCTTTTATCCAGAAAGAGTTTCGTAGAGTTTTAACCAGTGTCAAGATTTTATTCAATTTATTTAATAACAAATTAGAATGTCCGACTCTGTAGTGCCCGTTTTATTTCCATGTTCCTCGTGTAAATGCTCGTCAAAATCGTACATTTGTTTGTGCCAGAGTAAGGTCAAATTGTCTTAAGATGTCTCCAGTGCATATTATGTGTCACAATTTTAATATAGTGTCAGATTTATGTGATATTAGTTTTAGCAACCTGAATCAGATGGTTGCAGCTGTTGGTCTGAGATTTAGTAGTGATATTTAGATGTTTGTAATGTATTTTTTTTAGTAGTTCTATATTTTAATGTAAATTTTAAAGAGCCTAGTGCGTACTGTTCTTTCTATATTTATTTGTTCAGTTACTTTTTTTGTTGTAAAATGTTTGTCTTATAAATGGATTTTTATCTGTTGGGCAATAAAGATTATTATTATTATTATTATCTCCAACAGAGCGCCACAAGTGGCCATTCTTAGGAACCTTTTAAATCGCTTCAACTTTTTTGTGCCACGGTGTATGTCATTTCGGAATTGAAAAACATTTTCAGGATGAGAACTCAATTTTCCATATATTTGACACTGTCGCACCATTTTCTTAACAATTAGGATCCGAGAGATTTATATAAAAACACCGAGAAACCAATAAAAACACAAATTCTGACTAAGCTTACTATGTGTAGTGGAGGGACAGGTATATCAAAATAGAAAAGTAAGCAACATTGGCCATACTTCATCTACATTTTGTTAGTATGCAACGGCAAAGAAATCATATATTACCTTGGTGCAAAGAAGTATTAGTATAATCATTATACTCGTTTTTAAATTCTAATTACAATATATTACAATCCGGTATTTATGCTAGAATTCATCAATTAATAAAAATATGTGAATTGTAGAAATTCAATCTCCGTAAGAAATCTTCCAGTCGCCCAGATTAATGATTGCTTCAAAATGTGAACAATTACATCTCTCTTTACTAATCTATCTATGCTACAAATAGTCAAGAAAAGAATAAAAAGTAAATTTCGAAACTTAATTTGTTCTTGAATTTTTAAACGCTTGAATAACTTGCACAATTTTATCACAATTTAATCGTTTTTGTATCTCTTATAGTTTGAGATCCCAATAATCTGAATTGTCTAAACAAAATATTTACTTGTTTCTGTTTTTCATATCTCTCTGTTATATGTATGTCTACTTTTTACAGACATTAAAATTGTAATAATCAATCTACCACCCATTTAGCGCGCTCGCAAAAGTAATTAATTAGTTATACGTGTCAGTATGTTATGTGTGCAAATAATTAAAATGAAAGTGATGGAACGTTATGCATACCTTGAATCAAAATTGATTTCATTTAGTTATTAACAACCATTAACGTAATACAGAATGTATCTACGTGACAATATTAAACTAATTAAGGTTCCAAAGAAATAGAGGTCAAGGGAATACAATTATTATTGAGCCTATAAAACTGATTGCCAACAGTAGTTAAGCATCGAAAAGGAAGTACAATGTCATAACAATTGTGATTTGTGACTAATCCCAGTATCTACATATCTGCAACTAGTAATTCTGTTGTTTGATAAAGTAATATACCTGTTATTAAAATTAATTGCACTGATAATGTTCTTCTTTTATAGCATATTTATCCGAAAGTTAAGATTCGAAATATTCATTAAAAATTACAATCATTCAGGTATAACTTATTTGCTTTCTTGTGTAAATAGCACAAGCTTGCATATTTAAATAGTAAAACTGTAGTATATTAAATGGGGTAGAACGATAAAATAAATTGGTTGTAATTTCATTAATGCATGAAGGTTTCACTTGAGGAATTCCAAGAAAGATATTATAATGTTTTATATACAAATATTTTCTTCGCAATTTCTAAATGAATATAAAATGAATTTATGCAGTGTGTTTGAGACAATATATACAGGGTGTTAATGATGATAAATTAGTCGTATTCTACTGATGAAACTAATTAGGGTATATCCACAGATTTAGGAAGAGGAAGATAAGACGAAGACTATTGCGCATCCTGCCAATTTCCCACTCCTCTCACCCACCAATCACACACATCAATTTGAATAATGCCATATTACCACTTGGTTGATTGTTTACTATCATTGTTGGTTGGTGTGAGATTCCGTATCAGGACACGTGTTAATGTTGTTTACTACTACTGTTAGAACAAATAAAAATGTATTGTCTGAACCTATAAATAAAAAACCAACTATCTGGTGGAGATATGTAGATGACATTTTTGCAATTTGGTCTTTTACTGTTACAGAATTAAATGAATTTTTAAATGATAATAACAATAAAGAACCACGAAAAAACACGAAAATTCTGTAGAAACAAGTGTTTATAGAAAACAAATTCACACCAATTAATAGATATTTAAATTTTAGATCTAAGCATCACATTGATATTAAGAAAGGTGTTAAATGTTTATATGATACGGCAAAATTAATTTCATCAGACAATAACATTTTTAATAACGAACTAAAAATTATTAAAAATGTTTTAATAAATAATGAATACCCTCCAAATTTTGTTGATAGAACATTGAAGAATATTACAGATAAAACGAACACGTTAAGACAAACAAAAGAAACTAATCATACAATAAAAATTCCATCCATAAGAAGAATCGGTAATAAATTTAATATTCGAACAGTTTTTCAGACAACTAATACTTTACGATCATTTTTGTCTAAAACGCGTCCAAAAAATGATATACAAAATTCAAAAAATTGCATCTACAGTATACCTTGTGAATGCAATAAACATTATGTTGGAGAAACGTCTCAGCCTATGAATGTTGAGGAACATAAAAATTATATAAAAAGACGGGAATTCGAAAAATTCAAAATTTGCGAACATGCTTGGAAAAACGGTCATTTAATTCAATGGGGTTCGGCAAAAATTTTAGAGAAGGAAGATAACGCAACAAAAAGAAAATTAAAAGAGACCGCGATTATTTTGTTGAACGGAGATAAGTGTGTATCAAACTGTTCAGTAAACATCGATCATTGTTGGCTACAGTTGTATCAAGAAGAAGTAAGTAACAATAAAGTAAAAATCATTTAACATCTCTATGGAAGCAGATAACCAAATTTTAAACTGTCAAACTTGACATACGTTTAATATTTTTATTACTATTTTGAAAATGAAAACAGAGACATTTTCGAAACGTCAAAAATACGGAAGTGCGCGATAGTGATGTGATTTTTGTTATTTTTTACTTATCTGCTTTTTCAGTGTGATATTTTCTGGTTAGGCAAACTTAGTTCCAAAAATAACCCTTGACTGATCCGTTTGGCGCAAGGGCCTATAATTTCCAGAATTCCAAAAACTGTTTTGAGGAAGTATCATTAATTATTTATGAAAATGGGTTATCATTGGCCACTAAAATTTTTTAATATAACCCTGATGTTTCCCCTAGTTTCCGGAAAACAGGCAGCGTTTAGTCCTTATTACCTCTATCATTTCCAACCTCTTTGGGTATATCATACAAACACATAAAATAACATAATTTGATATTTATTTAGATTTACTACTAATAGACTAAAAAACAACGTCTTCTTATAGCGAGTTTACACATGCATAGATTTACTGGCGCCAATGGTTACTGGCGTGCCATTTTTATCAGTGCTCGCACGGATCAGAAAAGTTAGAGCATTCCAACCTTTCTATGCGTTAGTAACTACTCATCAGCTTGTGCAACGAAAGTGTGCAAATGTAAACCTATTCATGCACGCCAATATTTACGTACTAGCAGTGTTTATATACCTAAGTAGGTATAGTTAGACAACCGGCCTTAGTTGTGGACCATGTCGGCTAGATGATATGTGCAAAATCTCTTAAATTAACCTCTCAGAAATCGGTAAACATGGCCAAACTGAGTTTATTTTAAAAACAAAGTCAGACTGATTCTGTTTACTGACTTGTCTAGAGCTCGTTTAAGAGATTTTGCACATATTATAGTCCCGCCATCTAGCCGACATGGTCCACAACTAAGGCCGGTTGACTAACTATACTTTATATAAACACTGGTACTAGTTAACCAAATTAGGCTTTGTTTAGTATTTGATTTTACGTTCGTTTATAATATTATACGAAATGGGTAAGAATTGAAATTCTGAAAAAATCTTTAAATTTTGGTATTACGGACAATGTCTATTTGTGGGACCCAATTCGTATAAAAATTGAAATGTAAGATAATATGCTTGTAGCAATAATATCACAAGAAACGTAAATAGTGATTACTCAAATTCGTCAAAGCTAAAATATGTTCTATAAGGAATGCATATACCTTAGAATTAAATAAAATTTAGAAAGCAAGAAGATTCCTCAGTTTGTAGTGGCTGATAGATTTTTTGAATTCAGTAGTACAAAATCACTATAGCAATCAACAGATGAAACTGGCTCAATAAATTTATAATGTATGTGTAAACCTTTACTGACATGAAAGTTCAATTGGCGTAAATACTAGCGTCAGCAAATCATTGCATATGTAAGCGCGCCTTTTTCACAAAATACGAGCTAAGAATTCTCTTAATCTTAATATTAATCGAATATATTGCCTTATATAAAACTACCTACCCTATTCGATTTACGTAACAAAAACATCTAGTAATTGGGTAATTATTTTCCACAAACTTTTTACACAAATACGTGACTCTCTAATGCTTTCTCGGGAAAAAACGTAATTCGACACGCCCAGAGAAATTCCCAGCCGTTTTGGTCGCCATCGTTAAACGAACTGAACAATTTCTTTCAATAAAATTTAAAAAAGTGCAAGAAATAATTAACCAAATTGAACACGTTCGACTGTGATGAAACAAATTCAATCGAAGACCATTGTTAACTACCGCACAACAGTGAAATACGGTAGCAGAAAAAAATGTAATTGTAGCGATTATGTAAAGTAGTTACAATAAACAGTTAAAATATATCAATTTTTTTATCTGAGGACATTTGAAACAATACCTGTTCTTATATCGAAAGGTTAAGTTAAACATAATAAAAGCCAAATTAAATATAGATGTTTACTTTATCAGCCGTGAATCCCATTTTGGTCATAATAACAATTACGTTATTTCAAGGTTAAATGTTATATTTCATCAGCTTCAATTTTTGTAGTACGTATCCCCTTGTAACTGTTAAAAAATAACAGCGATGTTATTTTTTACACAATATGTAGAATTTTAAGAGAGTTTCTAAAGACAAGGAATTATGTATCGCTATAGTACATATGTGTTATTTGAATTGTGAAAATGGACGTAAAATTACTGCTTTCTAATTTTATTTTTTGATAGGTGGATTGGTTCTAGTATTTGTAACATTATTATTTTTAACAGTATCTAGTTACCAGACATGTAATGGTGATAATTTTAATTTAGGACTGTCAAAAATCAATTAGTAACTGTATTACACAGGTAATCAATGCTGTTACCGAACATTTGTTTGAGAAATGTATGATGCTTCCACAACAAGGAATCACGTAAAAACTGAGTAAGCTGTATCAAGAAAGTTAGTTTAAACAGCTTTAGTTTTATCATAATTAAATTAATTATCATATTTACCTATATCATATTACGATTAAAAAAACAATAATGAATTGTCAACAATCATTTAAGCAGGGCATGCCTGTTACCTACATAACGGCATTGAAAGAACTTGCAGACTTGCAGAAAGCAGCTATGTTCCTCAATAAATTGCCGTATTGAACTTTTACTAAATCTAAATATATTTTCTTAATTCTTTATCAGGCAAACCAAATAAATTACTTAAATTTTGTATCCATCTTCGTTGGATGTTTTGGTTTAAATATTACAACTTAACTTAATTAATGTTAAGAAATAACATTGCCGCTATATTTTAACAGTTACAGGAGGATTCACCCTACAAAAGTTTAAGATGATGAAATATGACATTTAACAGTAAAAAAATGTTACAAAAGCTAATAATAAGGAATATATGGGTAGATATTGTGGGTGTAATTCAACGCAGGTTGGGGCTTTTGTCCACTGAGTAGTTAGTTTCACACAATATTGTTAATACCTGAAAATATATGAAAAAACTATGACATTTAACCCTGAAATAATGTAAATGTTATTATGACCAAAATGGGATACATACTTGGGCTGAATAATACCTACCACCTCAAAGTTAAAGATATGTTGTTCAAAAATTATTTCACATTAATTTATTAGTGGTTTAGTCATATTCAATTGGTATTAAAAATTATTATTATTTAAAACCATTATATTATATTTCGCTTCTCTGTTAATAATTATACAATCGATATTCAATACAAATTTGGGACGTTTACCTCGTGATTTATTTTAAGGGGTAATTCGAAATTTTACTTCATTTTCAAGATATTCAAGGTAATTAAAGTGTTACATGTTTTGATTTAAGAGAGGCCTTAGCCAATTTATTAACGAAAGTTATTTCTTGTCAAGTTTTACACCCTTAAGGGCGTCGTTATTCTTGAAATAGTGTTTTCTATAAATACATATAATTTTAGATATTTAATAACTGAACAATCTAGGGCTTAGCAAATAACAGGAATGTTCTCTTCTCTCTTTTTTCGAGATTTTTGTACATAAAAACATTTCAAATTGGATCATATTATGACGAGAAACAACGGCGACCTTAATGTTTTTGCATTTTGAAGTAATTTCTCTTATTCAGTGATCAATTTTGAACAAAATTGTTTTATCATAAAGTATACCATTTTCGAGAAAAATGAAGTAAAATTTCTGACACACAACTACAAATTTTTATTGAATATAGATTATATGATAATGATACGAGAACATAAAATGAAAAATGATGGTTTTCAATAATATTGAATAATTGTTAAATTAAAACTTTTCAAAACTTGTGAAACATATAAGTCTGAGTAATTAAAAATATTAAAAACCAATCATGTTATATTTCACACCTTATTATCATTACACAATTGATATTTAGTAAAAATTTTGAGTACCTATACAAATAAATAAATAAATAAATACTTTATTTATCCTTTAAGACATTTATACAATGTATAGGACAAGTCAAAATAAACAATGTAGGCAAACCATAAAAGTATATACACATGCACATACAGAAATAGGGAGAGACAATATATACAAACAACATAAAAAAATAAAAAATGTTAAATTATTAGATATAATTATACAAAAATCTATTTGATCAATATATTAATTGTGTACCTAATATCAATTAATCAGATGACAAAATATTCGTCCACAGCATAGAAACATTTATCCACCAAATATCTTTTTAATCTCTTTTTAAAACTATAGAGAGACACGCATATTTTAATTTCATTTGGCAAACCATTAAATACTCTTAGACCAAAACAATTAGGTGAGTTAAAAGATATATTGCATCTACTGAAAGGTATATTAAAATGGTCAGCCTGCCGTGTATTAACAGTGTGAATCTGAGTTCTACATGCAAACTTACTTCTATTAATAAAAATATAAAGGCATATTTCATATAAAAACACACCAGGCACTGTCAAAATACCTGACTACATGACTCCCTGGGTGACATTCCAAACATGCACCTTATTACCCGTTTTTGAGCAACAAAAATTTTATGTGAATGGCAAGATAGCCCCCAGAAACAAACACCATACCGCAAACGCGACTCAACCTGCGCGTAATACAGATTTAGCAACTGATCTACATTTAAAACAGTTCTTATATTTCGAAATTGATATGATACTGCGTTTAACTTCATTACCAACTCATCACATTGATTATTCCATGTTAGACACCTGTCTAGTGTTATTCCTGAAAATTTAATAACATCCGTGTTAGTAATATGAGTATCATTAATACTAACATCAATATTACTACAAGACTTTTGTCTGTTATGGAATCGGATAACCTGAGTTTTGTTAGTATTGAGGAGCAACGAATTTTGGCTAAACCATTTGCTCATACTTGATATTAAACCATTACAAGTGTCGGATAAATGATTATCGGATTTATCAGACAGCACAACGGATGTATCATCAGCATAAAAAGTAAAGGAATCTGACAACTTGTCTAGATCGTTAATGTATAGCACAAATAGAACAGGGCTCAACACGGATCCTTGAGGTACTCCTACACCGACTTTTTTTGTTTACACATTGTTAATAGAAACATATTGATTGCGATTTCGAACAAAAGAAACTTGTCTAGTAGGATATCGTGACTTACACAGTCAAATGTCCTGCTGAGATCGCAAAAGATTCCAACAGGACATTCTCCAGCCTCTATATGGACTTAATAATGCGACAATAATATGAATGCAAAGCAGTAGCAGTAGACTTACTGCTTAGAAACCATGTTGATTGGTAGATATTATATTATTTTTATTAATAAACGATAACAGTCTATGTAGAAAAGCATGTTCAAATACCTTGGAGAATGCCGAACAAACAGCAATGGGTCTGTAATTTTCCAAAAGACTGCTATCGTCTTTCTTGAAAACCGGACTTATTCTTCCCATTTTCAAGCAATCCGGAAAATGTCCCACAGCAAATGATAAGTTAACTAGATAGATAAAAGGATGCACATGCAAACATCTCTTCAGGATATATGGAGGTATCTCATCATACCCCGATGAATACTTACAATTCAGTTTTCTGAAAGTAACTCATATAGCTCCGCAGCAGTAAACGGAATCAAAAAGAATGATTTATTTTGTAATTTAATATCAATGTATTGCATAGTGCCGTCACTAACAGGAGGAATTTGTTTCATAATATCACTAGCAACAGTATCAAAATAGTTAGTAAACAAAGTAGCAATTTGTTTTGAATCAGTAATAGGCACATTATTGCGTGCGATATATATCTCGTGTCGTTTTTATAAAGAATTATTGTAGCTATTCTACTTCATTTTTTTTTCAAAAATTGTATACTGTACAGCAATGAAGCAATTGAACATGAAAAACAACTCCAAACTGTAAAAATATTAAGAGCACAAAAATTATAAAGAAATAACGTGAACTGAAGGCGTCACTTGACGTTAGATCAAAACAAATGCCACGTGACTTTGACGTACTGCTACACTTTCCGTTACAGTATAAGTAGGTACACCATCGAATAGAAATGAAGATAAAAAGACTCACTTTACGGTATCTCTATTTATTTTCATTTTCCGTTTTTCCGCTTGGCAGGTTTCAGCGGGCAAAGTTTGGCCGGCTATTTGACGGATCGACAAGCAATGTACGGCGTCGGCGACTCGAGCTGGTTTTGATTCGCTAGGATCAAAGGTGTCGACAAAAAGCGATACAACTTTTATACAGGGTGTTTCATAACTAATGGATCACATACCACCTGTTAATAGTTTAAGCCAAAATATTAAGAATACACTTACCTATATGTGTCAGGGCGAATGTTACACTGAAAAAAAAAATATTTATAAGTATTATATTAACAATCAATTGAATGTATATTGAAATATGGCAAATTATATATTTATTTATCAATATATTGAGTGTATATTTACACTTAATAAAGGTATTTTAATAATAACCAAGTGTGTTATTATTATATACCGTAACTATATTCTAGGAATAGATATACCTACATATAAATAGCAAATAATATTTGTTATGTGGTAATGGTATGTCATAATGAAAGTATTGTTAATACTATTAAAATTATGTATATTTTGTATTACGAGTTCTTTGCATATTAAAAATAAAAATATTTTTAATCAATACACACAACCTATTTATTAGTAATACCTTATAAATATGTTTCATTATCTGTATAAATATATTTACAGTATTGTATACAAGACAACTATATATAGGGTTGAAAAACCATCGGTCCACAGGCTCCTAAGATCAAAAACAATTCCGACACCACTTCCTTAAACTTGATGTTAAACATCTTAATAGAGTAAAGTCACCTGTATGATTTGCTAAAATATATATTTAAAAATATACTGGGTGTTAAAAAAATAGTGTAAAATATTTCAGGACGTAATAGTATGAACCAAAATAAGCAGAAAAGTGTTAATAAACATGGGTCCGCAAAGTAACGGTTGCGGAGATATGGACCACTATTCGTTTTTCAAACATTTTATTTTATTAGGAATAAACCGACAAAGGAAGTATTTAACAAACAAAAACCAAAGTTACAGAAGATGTTCAAAGTGAGAAACCAATCCGCTTATAGAGGTTTTTAGAGTTCTCGAAGTCTTTGCAATCTCGAGAACGTGTCGAAAAACAAATAGAATATAGCCTGGAATATTCCAGAAAACGTCAAAATAAAAGTATTACAAAAATTATAAATTCTAACGCAAACAGGAACATAATTAAAAAACTGAAAAGGTAGGTGAGCCTCCGTAACAATATTTAATATTGGTAAACATATTTCAGTAGCCAGAAACATATATTTATTTTAAATTTTTAATTACATATTAATAAAAAAACACATACCCATTCACTATAGATCATTTTTGATTTTTGATAACTAATTGGTATATTATATGAAATGTATAAAACAATCGCAGTTTATTAATAATATATGTATAATGTTCTTAGTTAATAAAAAAAGTTGGAATATATATTTAGCTTATGATAAATAAATTATGGTAAAAAAATAGGAAAATTATTATCATTAAATAAAATTTGTTAATAGTTATTTATGCAACAAGTACAAAAAGTAAGTGAAATTGTCCAACGAGGCCGTCAGGCCGAGTAGGACAACACGTCGAGTGCAATAAGCACTTTTTGTACGAGTTGCATACAATATTTTTTCTACGTTCATGCAAAAACCAAAAAATGATATTTAGATGACACTAAGTCTAGGAAAATGTGACGTCGATTTGAACATTTATGTTTGTCATGATGACATGTTATTGCACTAGTGCAATAAAGACCACTTTTTCCACTAAATATAGTTCAATAAAGTTTTGTTTTTTGCATGAACGTAGAAAATAATAATTTAGTATACAAACAGTGACAAATAGATACGGTCTAAAAAAGGGGCTTGCTAATTATAAAATGTATATTTTTTTCAGTGTAGGTAACGGAGACGCAGGGTGTTAAAATAAAACATTATTTTACGAAAATTTCTAATAACTTTCACAGTTAACGTATTGATTTCAAAGTTGGTGTTGATATATTTCTGGAGGTGCTAAATTTAAATATTAGGTATATCACTTTTGACATAACGTATAGGGGGCCCCAGATAGTGTATCTCTGATGTAAAAAATTGCTATATTATTAAGAAAAACAAATTCATTCAGCACATTCGGATTCATATTCGAATTAATTTTGGTGGACAACGTTACAACCGCCGAGAAAGCCCTTACCGATTTTACTCTTGTAGGTGAAATTATATAATTACGTTTACTCAATTAAAGTAGAAAATAACGAAATATTCTTATTTGTACTTGAACCTGGCTGAAATAGCTACATAGACTCTTTCAGACCTTGATTTTATGTACTGAACAAAGCCGTATTAAAAATATTACACTGTAAAGCAGTTATTCCTTTATAAAAATGTGATCAATGTTTCAATTTTTTAGACCCGCGCAGTCACTAAGTTAAATATAATATCTGTGTATTCAATTATTATGTGGCCTCGTATTTCACATTAGACAGCAACGTATCTATAAAATTGACAGGGTAAAACGCGAATATCCCGGGAACCAAGCTGATGGCATCACGGGATTTTTGGGACTAGAAATTAGCAGAATCCCGAGATCTAGAATTTTCGGGATTCTGAGATTGACGACCCCAAACCGGATTGGAAGATTTATGGCACCCTAGTCTCATCTATCACCTGCTTCAAAAGTAATTGAATAAGACCAACTAGTAAGTATTCACAAATCAGTACATCGGTAGTTACCCCACAAGATACTGCGTCATAAGAGACCATAAATTATTTACAGACCGGTATTTTTCGTCTTCAATAACTGGTACATGTCTCTTAATAAAACGGCGCTAGAGAATTTATTTCCAAAGCTATTTACATTCTACATTGTAGCCGTATAAATTATTACTCGCACGAGTTTAATCTGCATTTTTTAATTTCTCGACAAAAGGGGCTCTAACGTGCAGTCGATTTCTTAATCATAAATCTTCTTCTGACAGGAATTTCAATGAGACAAAAAGAAAACGCATGATACAAGTATTTATTTATAATCCTCCACACTTCATACTAAGTAAAAAATTGGCGCTTTTTTTCAAGTTGCCTTAACAAAGCGACCTTAGTAGTGAATCAGCTATTGACGGTGGTTACTCATGTCTTATTCAATTCGAGATTCATGCGTTAGGTCACTGTTAATATTTCAGAACTGCAGAGGTTAATTGTCAATAGCGACGTCACACAATGAATTAATTATATTAGGAACTTCCAAGAAATCCTAATGGAATTAAGTTTATACACGGCGAGGTACAAGGTGGAACAAATTCATCAAGCCTCGTTATTTATTAAAAAGCATAGTCAATTTAGAATACAAAAAGTAGGGCATTTTCATGTTCCTTATAAAACCAAGGTGCCAAAGTAAAACTAAACAATACTAGTATCAGTTATGAAGAAATATCTTAAGGCTGGCGTTTCAAGGAAAAAAAATCGTCTTTAAAGGTGCATCCAGTAAGCAAAGGTTCTTATTAGCGTAGTACTAAAATATAATGCTGCAAGAGAATCATTTCCTTTAACTTTTGGGGTAAAATGCGCTAGAAGATATAAAAAACCCTGAAATGTACCTTATCCCTGTGTTCCATACATCAATTGAAGTAGTACTAGTTTTAAAAGAATTCTGCGGGATGTGATGTTTATAATGTCGTATACAATTTTTTCAATGTGCAGTTGACGTATAAAATTCAGGATTTTATGATAAAAGATAACAGGTGAAAATGATGCTTTTATTCTTATTCTAAATGACTTAGCCTGGGAACTGTTATACAATATGGAGAATACTTGTATAATTGACACAGTGATAGTCTTTCTAACTTAAAAGATTTTTTTTAGACTGTTTTAACAAACAGCTATGAAATTCGTTGAAAATTTGCGTATAAAAATGGTATCCTTAATAGTTATTCTTGCTTACAGACTAGGTACTATCGTTTGCAATATTAATGACACCCACTAAAATAAATTTTGCGATTTCTTTTGAACTTCTGGCGTATTCATATTGAAATCTGCTTTAAATTTTTAACATTAGTTATTAGTTGTTTCACTTACCAAGAGACATTTATTGAAATTTATATTCAGAGCTTGCAGAAGTTCCAAAACTGTTTTAAGAGAGTGTAATTATTATTGCAAACGATTGTACATGCGTGAGCGATTCGTCGTGCGCTATTTATAAGGAATTCGTGCTTAGTGTGTGGGGTTTTAATGAATGGATCTTTAACGAAAACCTATATACTATATGCGAATTCCTTACAAATCACGCATCACGAATCGTTAATTCACGTATAGTCTGTAGCAAGCCTTAGATAGCCACTTTACATTTTAAATATTTTTCCATTATTAATGGAAATGTAAAAATACAATGCAATACTTATGCCAGTATGTTCTTTTTTTTAAATTGCAGAGATAAATTAGGAGAGTAAGCTTAACAGAATTTTACAAAGATTTTAAATATATTTGCAAATTTAGTTTGTCTCTTATAGAATTAGAAAATTTGGCATTTTTTATTTTCTTACATCGAATAAATCTAGAAAATGGATGCCATTAATGTTAGTCGGCTTATGATATGACTTTATAGTTAGACACTGTAAATTCGCTGTATTAATATGTTTAACAACTGCAATACTACCTAACTTATATCAAGTAATGGACAATATCACTTACTCTATTAAAATACATTTCATTAAAAATACATTATAACTGCACGAACCAGCATAGTACGGACCAACAAAGCATGCTCATGAAGGTCCACATGTTTGATGGCATACGAGACCTGCGCCAGCACGTACCGTCACCTGTAAAGACCGTCCACAGGTCGTATCAATGACCTGCAATATTTATAGTTGGCCGCGCTAGTCCGACGTAAAGTTTGTTCACACAAAAGTCAGGGATTGATTTCAAACTGCTAGAAATATTCGTCCAGTTAAGTTGTGGATGCGTGGCTGAACTGACGGGCACCCTGGCTTATCAACAACCTTTATTTACTTATTTTAAACAAACTGAAAGTATTTCGTCAGATCACACTGCTCTGCGAAATATTTTGTTTTGGTGCTGAAGGCTGCTCTTCATACAACATCGTTAAAATAAAAATTTATTCTTCTCAGTCTACAGTCAACTGCTACTTAAAAACTTTAAAATGTCTGCGTGTTGGACAAGTGGCGCAAGTTTGCAGGTCCGTGCAGGCACAATGTGTGCGATATTTTAAAGACTACTATTTCTTCTGTGTGCTTATAAAGAAATCAGTTACTAAATAATGAATCGGATCTAAAATATGCATGTATTGTTCGGGCAGGCGCTATATTTAGTAATACTAAATATGCAAGATAAATAATTTTCCTAGTTATTGAAAATTAACCAAAGCCGAAGATATAAATTTATGTAAAGATGGAGGTATATCAGATAAGTACCACTTTGCTAACAGTAAATAAAACAAGCAATTTATATTCATGATATATCATTATTAACAAATAATTCACGATAAATTTTTGTATGTGAGAGGGGACATCATATTTTCATCCGGTAGATATTTATACCATCAACAGTAGGTACATTTGAAGCCGTAATTTTTATATGTTAAAAGCATTAAGAATATTAAAACTGACAGTTTACAATTCTAAAATCAAAATTTAAAAGGAATGCATTACATCTCATTAAAAATATTTATATTAAATGCAAATTATAATGAAGACATAGTTATTTATTTTATAAATGTTTTAAATAACATTTTATTCACGCAATAATGTTTAAACGAGAAAACGGTGTTCGAGTGTTTAATATTCTTAAGTGCGTAAAAGGCAATTAAAACACGAATACAATACAACGTTTTATCCATAATCACATTATAATCATATTTGTGTCAGAATTATTGGAATTTAATAAAAAAATATTCGCACAACTTGATATTTCTTAATAGTCAATGAAACACAAACTTGATATTGCAAGGAAAATCCCAAGAAAAATATAGCTGTGAAAGAAACATCTGTAACTTTTGCAAATTCTTTACAAACATCGGCAGACGTTATGCGTTCCCAAAATGATGGCTACAAGGATTGTTATTCATGAAAAAAAGAAATGTGTATTTACTATAAATGTAAATAATAATTATTATAATAATAATATCTCTATCCCTCATTCTAATCACGAGGATTAGTCCAGAAGTAGAAGACTTGTGCGGGAGAGGTGGCGGTATATTATTATTAAGCAGGCCGCATTTGCGCCCAGGGACGACTTACGTTGGTAGGCCCTAACCACCATTCAGTGCAGGAACGAGGGAAACCTGGAAAACCTCATTAATTAGGGGGGTAGTCAAATGTCAACCGGTATCAATATCTCACATTGACCCAAGCCAACATTCTTCCACCCTACCATACTCGCAGAAAGGGTGCCAATCTCTCCACGAATATAGCTCAAATACGGTCTATCGGCTGCCGGGGTCGAACCCACAGCGATCCAGTCACCTCGATTCAAGTACTGATGCTTTAAACCGCGCGACCACTGACCAATGATAACGTTGATAAGTATATAAATAAAATCAATTTGATTTATTATAAGTTTATTATTTTTTCAATATTCTATATTCTATTGCAATAAATATACTTTCTTGCAATAGATAAATTCTCATTTTAGACGGTTCATATGTGTGGATAAACTAAATCCGATTATAAGGTGATTGTAGTTAAAACAGTTTTAAATACTTATTATTTCTCTCAATCGAATAAAAAAAACAAATTGGATGGTAAATTCCGAGAAGCTTCATTGGCGTTCAACGTCATTATGTCCTAATATCAAAGAACCGTCCCAAAGCGGCCTTATTGCGCTCGATACAGCTGAATCTTGCAATATCCGAGATTGAAGCGGAATCATAAATGTTGAGAGTACCCACATTGACGTTTTACCGAGGCATACCTTCAATTTATTTCGAAAATAATATTGTGGCATGAAGACAAGATTTAACTGGGCGGGATAAAAGGCTTTTCCAGCTCGGTTTCCTGGAATAAAGGACTATTCAATTTGAAAATTGGGTCGCGTGATGCCACAATCTGAATCTACGTTTGAAATGGAATTGGATTGGAAGTAAATAGAGCGGTGCGCATTCAGGTGCTGTATTAATAGAATTATTCATAATAATTTAAAACTTTATCAATTTTTAAATACGAAATCGTCACTCGTCTTGAAACTCATTTTTATTAAATAAAAGAAACTTAACATTTTCTCTTCCCGGTAGTTATAGATACTACATATAATAAATGGTGAAATAAATTGTATTTCAAAAGATGAATGAGTAATATTATCTGTAAAATATCGGGTAGTGGTTTGTTAGCTATAAACCTATAAATATAGTAGTATCTAGTAATATACAAAGTTATATAAATAACAGTGTTATAAACATATACGATGTTGATAAATAAAATATAAAATATTCGTCAATATAATTAATAATACTAATAAAAATATGCAAAAATTATAGTAAATAGAAGTTACGGAGTTACGATTTTCTATAATATGGCGAATGCGCCAATATTAAGAGTCCGTCGCGCGCTTGAAATGAACCGAATTTTTAGGCTCGGCCCGTAACACTTATTTAGACAACGAATAAACATAGCGGTCCAAATAAAAAAACAATCGAAAGATAAAGTTGTTTTCTAAGGCTGCTGTGTAATATTTTTTTAAAAATTAGTTTTTAAGTATTTATATTTAAAGGGTAAACTGTGCAAGAAATCGTCATATTTACAATTTATTTACTTAAAAATAAAGGTTAAATCGAAAATTGGTTACACGAGGGAAGTAAGTCTTTTAGCTTTGCAACGATACCAAAATTATATCGAATTGATAAAAATTACTCAAAATTCTATGCTAAATGCCGAACGTCTACAACTTCAGAAACGAATATAATTTAAATGCTGCAATCACGTGTGTTTCACTCAGTGGGATGGGCTTAGAGATTGGTAAATGCGGGCAGGACCGGAGTTCAAAGAAATACATAGTCACTTATAATCTATACGTTCTCAGTTGAGACAGTATTGAATTAATCGATCTTATGGAGTTCGATAATTTTATTTTCATTGATAGAAAGTTTTTGCACCCTATGGGGCAATATTATAAAAAATTAATATAAGTTAATATTGAGAAAAACAGTGTGGTACAGCCAGGCAATGTTATTTCTTGTAGCGGAAACTTATGAAAATAAATGTTGTAGTAAATGTTTTTAATGCACTGTTTGTAATTATTAGTTTTCGATATTGGTGAAGACAATGAAATTTAATAATACAATTTTAATTAATTTAACTATGGTACTCTAAATCTAGTTTTCGTTTTTATACTGTTTTTATTTATTGTGTACCGTGAGAAGTACTGTAGTTTTTTATATAATTTGTAAGAAAACTGCGAACATAAGTAAAATCGATGATTTACAAGCGCGATGTAACGAAAAACGTAATAATTGTCAAATAATGTCCCGAGCATCGATAATTTGATTTTATTTTTATAAAATGCGGCCTTACTAAAAAAGTTGTACAAGTCCATTTTGGATACTAAAAATGTCCTTCTACAAGATGGTTATATTTTCTTAAAAACAAAACGGCTTAATTGCTAGCCGATTTTACTCCACTAAATCTAAATATTCTAAATACGTTCACCGTAGAGTTATTGTAGTGGGAGAGCGATAATCTCCGCCTCCAGCCGTAACGCCCGTGCACCCGACCCCGGAGCGCTACTCGAGGAGTGTACAGAGAATGGAATCTTAAATATTACTTTTTCTACGTTCATGCAAAAAACAAAACTAGTGAACTATATTTTGTGGAAAAAGTGGTTCTTTATGCACTAGTGCAATAAAATTTCTATTGCGTTCATCTGTCATTCTGCTACAGCGTTTTGTCATCATGACAAACATAAACGTTTAAATCGACGTCATATTTTCCTACACTTGGTGTCATCTAAATAAAACATTTTTTGGTTTTTGCATGAACGTAGAAATAACATTGTATGCAACTCGTACACTTACTTTTTGTACTTGTTGCATCATTTTCGTTTTCGAGAAAATTAAGAAATTGAAATAGTATATTACATATCGATGTGAAAAGTATATCATTCTTGTCGAGACAAGAGATTGGTATACTATTTTATTTACAATCATACATTTTAAATGCAGCTGATGGTTTTTGTAACAAAAATAATTACACGGTAAAGAAATTGGACTTAAATCTACTCAATAATGTGTCAAACCAAACCGAGTGAAATTTAATTCTATCGATATAAGAAAGGTAGGTATACATTTTTAGGTATTAATGATATTGTGTGAAACTAACTACTCTGAGGGCCCCAACCCCAACCAGCGTTGAATTACACCCACATTATCTAACCCATGCTCGTATATTCCTTATTATTAGCTTTTGTAACATGTTTTACTGTATTAGAAAGGTATTTTAAGCTAATATAAATCAAATCTCCTACAATTCCTATCAATGTAGTCATATGTATGCTCTCTGATCCCAAACATCTAGGTATGCTAATGAAGAATTCCACAGACAAAGCACTATTCAATAATTATCTAAAGAAATTATTCTATCTAAATTTACTAACCAGGTTAGTAGTTTTCTTAATTTCAACCAATTTTTATTCTCAAATGCAGAATATTTAATCTTACGTTAATATTTCAATAAAGTATTACTATCCTTGAGGAATAGGGAAACTAAGCTATAATAGAATCGTTTTCGGAAGGCGAAGTAGGCAATAAAATGTTGGTGAAACACGACATATACCTCTGAGCCCTTTCGACTTGTTTGTAGTATACCTAAGTCATACTCAGGTACGTCCCTTAAGTACGACTAACGTTACGGAGAAATTACCTGCACTAGAAAATGGCCAATAAGATGTACTTCCTGTCAAAAACAAACGGTTGAACAGAGCCGAACTTGGAATAGTTGGAATGTGTTGATCATTCTATTGCGTTGTGTTGATTGTTCTATTGTGGTGTGTTTGTGATACAGTTTTAACGAAATTTGAAAATGGCTCATCGTGAAGTTTTTAACGAGCAAATTTGTGTTTCAGAGTATTTACAAAACAAAAAGAGACATACATGCACTACTCTAATCTTTCCACCGCACATACGTTCCTAAAGACGTTTTTCCTAGCATAATTTGGACTGGCCCGCCAGCTACCACCATGTTATACCTGTCATAAGCAGGTTATAAGTTGAAATGAAATAAATGTATACATTTCGTCTCACCAACGTTTTATTGCCAATTTCGATTGTACTTTAACATTGGAATAACTATATTAGTCTTGATATTGTATTCCGTGTATTTTAATTATGTACTTGTTTCACTTTGGAAAATGTCTTGATCATTTATGCAGCACCAATTAATCTCCAAATCCGAAAAAGTGGAGAATTTGAGGAAGGCGCGGTGCTCTCAGCAACCAAATCGTGACCCCCGGTTATTGAAGATCCCATCTCGTGTCCACTTTTTTCATCACGCATCGCCTTAATAACTACCAATTATTGCCGTGCCCGTTATTCTACATTTGCTGCAGAACGGCCGGCAAGTTCTTGTTTATCCGACTGTTTTCATAATTACATGCAAGTTCGCGGACCAACTAAAACAATGATAATAATTGCGGTTTTTATTTTGCATGTTCTTATCTCCGCCACTTAAAAAATGATATAGTGATGAGCAAAATATCGTGGAATGTTCTGCGGTATAACGTTGCTAATATAATTAATTACGGGTTGTAGGGGCAGGTGTACGCATTGGCGTACAGGAAATTATTTCTACGAACCTAGGAATTAACAAATACTAAGTACTTCAATGTATTAACTGTTAAATTACACCGGGGCCATAAGGGTTTTTTTTGTTATAAAAATGTGGGGTCATAGGACAGCCACTCCAACAAACAATTAAAGTTAAAATTACGTTAACTTGACCTCTGAATTGGTCAAAAACTTTACATGACCAATTCCGTATAAGGAAAGTTTACCTATATTCGTTGGCCTTTTTCCTTATGTGGAAAAAAAGTAATATGGAAGTTAATAATTGATCGGCAAGAATTTTATTCCAATAAGATAATTGGACCTAAAAGAAATACGGACCAATTTTATGTTAAAATTTCAAAATATAAAATACATTATTACCAAAATATACCCTAATTATGCCCTTTATCTGACATACTTTTGCCAGAGAGAGACAACATTATATGTTTGATTTTATACATTCTAATAGCGAACATGGATAGGAAGAAAAACAAAGACTATAAGTCAGGCTATTAAGCTACAAGTAGAGTAGGAGTTAGTATATTTATAGATATTTAGATTTTAATATAATAATGTCTGTATTTTTGGTTTACACTCATCAAATTGTACAACCCAGGAAATTTTTTTGTATAATGTCATGACCAAACTTTCATAAAAATAACGCGCCTTATAAATATAAATTTTTACTATTACTTTTAAAAATATTATTATACTGAAGAATAACCTAAAATAAAAACTGAATGTACTTCGTGATAAAATGTGTTTAATAATCTTTCGTCATAAATGTATTAACTAATATTATCTGTATTAACATAATTTTAATGAGTACCTAATCAATTAAAAATAATGAGCAAAACATTTAGTGTTTATTACAACATGGCCGCTCAGATAAAATCAACTTTGAAGTCAATTTGTCTGTAAGTTTTAACCTATAGGGCAGATTGCCTATGCCGATGTTGACGTCACAGGAAAATATTAACTTTGTGGTTGAAATTTTCTCCAAATGAAGATATTTTATGGGAATTTATTACCGACTAAATTATTACTAGGTACCTACATATAAAATTCTGCTCTTGGATTTATTTGTGATTTAAAATTCAAATTAACGCCAATAATATTATGTATGCGTAATAAAAGCAAAATAAATATTTTCGAACGTATTTCAATTCGAATTTCAATTCACGTATACTACTGAATTCATCTGACACGATAACAGTCATAAGAATACTTATATATGAAGTGTTTATCGATATATTATTAGTTTGATTTACATAATACACAGTGTTGGCTTAAATTCGTTTTTTACAACTCTGTAATATTGTGTAGGGCTTGGTTTTCACTTCAGATCGCCAAAACACAAAACAATTTCCACGCGCTATTACATGAAGATCTGTCGGAATACATATAACAAGAAGCTTGTTCCCTAAAAGACCTTTATAAGACACACTTACGTCGAAGTATTATTAACAAGTAAATTTGTACCATAATATAGAACAATATTTCTATTAGGTTAATTGAAATGGTCAAATATTCTTTAGAAGTTATCAAGAAAATTGAAAATAGGTTTATATTGTATTAAAAATAGAACTTAACCAATTGAAGGATTTAAGGGCAAAATAACTAGTTATTACCTTATTCTTAACTACTAGTTGAAGATAAAATAAGTTTTACAATTTCGTAATAAATATGTAAATATTTACCTATTGTAATAATTTAAAAATCCTTGGATATTGAAGACAGATTTTAAAGCGAAATTAAGTAAATTATAACTTCGTCTTACACGTTATTGGAATGTTAGCATTTGAAAACAAAGAATAGGTTAACAAATTTTTGACTAAAATTTTGGTATTATAAGATTTTGTAACATTGAAGACTATTTTTATGTAGGAAAGTAGTAAATCTTGATCAATTTAGGTTTATTTTTCTTGTGTAGTAGTCTATTAGGCTTAAATGTTAGTTGGGACTGTCCAGTTACAGCGTGTCAAAAATTAAAAATAACAATCAGTTTTTAATTTCTAGACTGCTCGAGATAATTTAACCAAATCCTGTGTGCATATTTAGCGTAGCAGCAGGTATAAAACAAAAAATTACCAGTTTTATAAATTTACCAGTGGCGGAGGTATGGGTATCATAGATCATTATTTGCCAGCAAAAAATATCACCCTGTATAATATTAGAAATAAAATAGGTCATCATATGCGCCAATGCATCATCTTCGCTTTTTATACCTTTACACTTTGCTGAATTCCAAGTCAAGAACAAAATTGATTTATTTGAATAAGTAGTGCATTTTTACGATACTCATTACATTACTTAAAATAATAACAAAATAATTAACTAACAATGGAATTACTTAGACAATATAGTTGATGGTCTAGATTTTCTGACTAAGCCAACGTTTCGATTTTATTTTAAATCGTCCTCAGGGCTACAATAGGAAACAAGAGATAAGAATTATAAAACAATATTAACAATTTCAAACAAAACAAAAAATAGTTATACGCACAAATGAACAATTTGAAAAAAAACGTATTAGAATAATATTAATTAAATAACCAAACAAGACAAAAACATTAGATTACAAAATTAATTTAAAAAATAAATTTATACAAAATAATAAGTAGCAACCTTACCTAGTGAGACAAAACGAGTCAAAAAATAAAATTATTATTCATCATACAACGAATAAGTCAATAAGAAATGCTTTTACTCAATGATATAAATGTAGGTATAGTAGTCTAAATCAAATATAAAAATATTAGACCTCGAGATACTAATTAATGGAAAAGTAAATAAACCCAGTGAGAAAAAGCAATAAAAATAAGACGTTGACAACAAAAGAAAGAAATAATGTACTGAATGTTCATAGGTATTATATTCTCATTTCATAAATTTCCTATGATATATTATATTCTCATTTCTAAATTTATTTTGTTGTCAGCGTCTTATTGAATGGCCACCTCAGCTAAAATACATGCTTGAAATCTTCTTGAAATTGCAGTTCCAACACGTGCAAAAACTCCAGGGGTAGCTCTTATCACATCATAACTAGCTATAATTTATTGACTAATGTCTTGAGATGTCCCCACACAAAAAAATCAGTAGGGTTCATATCGGGTGATCTGGATGAACAAGGTTGTCCTGAGTCTTGAGAGCTTCGTCCAATCACGTTACTGCCGAATCATTTAAAAATTCACGAGCAATCAAACTAAAATATAGGAGAGCTTCAGAACGGACCAAACTAATCAATGATTCACATTAAGATTTGCAGCTATCTTCCTAGTACTAGTATTTGGATCTTCTTCAATTTCGTGTAGAACAGTTTATTCCAACTCAGGCGTTCTACCACTCATACGTCTTCAATTGAACTTTTCTGAAATTAGCCCGAGTCCGAAAGACATTTCTGAACATTCTTCTTCGATTTGGAGTTGGATGATTTGGAAATCTTTCCATATAAATTCGCCTAATTCAGTACCATTTCCACAGCATAACGAAACCAGCAAACGGACTCGGGCAAATAGTTTCAGACGCGCAGGATATGGCGCGCAGCTTTCTCAGCATGTGGAGCACCATGCAACTGTCAGTATAAGTGAACGTTCGTCGGGAGAGGAACTAAGATATCACTTATGCTTCTAGTTCATAAAAATTTCATACCTTCAGTTTTAGCTAATTCTCCTGAAACCTAATATTGTTATTTTCCACCCAGTAATACATTTTATTGTAGTTATTTTTTTTTGAGTTTGAATCAATTATTTGTGATTTATTAAACATATCGAAATAGGTTATAAAGATATCGTTTTCGTCACTTGTGAATATGTACGCATTTTGAAATTCTGATTTTCCAAATTGACTTGAGAAATTTAAAGGGTCAAATAGGTTGCTGATGTTCCTGACAAATTTCTCCGTTTCTTTTGTTTCTAAATGAAGCACTTTAAATCTAATATAAAGATTCATATACGATGCTGCCATTAAATAGAAAATTTGCATTCTCAAATCCACAAATTTTATCAATGTCTCTTGTATAAAATAAACTTGCTTTCGGACTAATTTCGTCTACACCATATACAATTTATTTATATGATTACAATTTTGAAATTTCTTTTCTAAAATTTTGAGAACATCATTAACTTCAGGGGCAATTTTGATATGCTTTATAAATGACTGTAAAGTTGACGCACTAAGTAAATAAAATAATTTAACAAGTTTCCTTTTATATAATTTGGGACCGAGAATATATAGTGACAAACAACTATTTTTGAAATTTTTGGAATAGCTGCGCCCCTTTGCCTTTCTACTATGTTCAGACATTTGCACATTAATTTTGGATTGTTTGGAAATCTATATATGCCTCATAATAATTTCGTTAAATTCATAACAACCATGGAAATCCTTTTCCAAGAGAATTTTGAAATACTTTATGCTCAAAACAATATTGTGAAAAAGTTTGTTACATTATTTAAATCTTTACACTTTGTACATTCTTGTAAACATTTTAACTCTAAATATATATATCATTTATATGCTAGGTTTATATTATACAATAAAATGTGTAAGTAGAAATTTCAAAGTTGTTAATACAACCAGAAAACAATAATTTGGAGACATAACTGAAAATAAAATAATTAATAGTAGGTAACTTGTTATATTATTATTATAGGTAAATTATTTGTATTTGCATTCTAATGCATTTTATGTAAAGGAACGTAATTAAAATATGTTTAATTAAACCTTTGCAAACAACAAGACTCACGGTCTTGTTTGTATTAAATATTTGTTAAATACGGCCCTGCTAAATGTGAGAGAGAGATAGGAACCGGCAAGCACCCGTGCCGCTAAACGGGCCTGTCTGAAATAGATCAAAGTACCGACAGTCGAGTCATTTTGCTGGTTTCGTTATGCTGTGCCATTTCCATCTGTAAGGCCATTAATGTAAACCATATTGGCCATTTCAGCATGTGAATTAATACGCCTTTATTCAGATTGTATTAAGATGATAATTTCATCAAGTATGGATATAACCTGTTCAAATATTAATAAAAACGTGTTACTCTGAATAATAATACGTCTTTATTGTAAAAGAAAATACAAGGGCGAAGTTATAGCCTTGGGCTACTCTTCTGAATCTTCGTAACTTTGATGTGTTGTAGGTATGCATATACATATGGGTTTTAAGTATTTTTTTTTTCTGTTGTGTTCTGCTATTGTTTGTATTTTTACTTTTTCTTGTCTTACACCTTACTCAGTAATTGGATATAAACTAATAAATAAAAGTTGCTGAATGGAATAAATTTGAAATTTCTTATTCTCTATAATCGTAAACCTTTATCAATAAGTAGTAACTGTATTACCAAAACACTTTAAAAATATATTCGTTTTTTAGTTACTGTCATTAATAATTTTATTAACTTGCTGTAACTAACGATTACTAATTAAACCCGTATTTTTATAAGTTAAACTTGCAATATATCCCTCTTAATTTTTTAACACACTGCAAATTACTCTGAGATATGACCAAATATATCCCAATATTGAACATCCTTGACTTTATGAGTTAAAAATACATTCTCATCGCTTCGTTTTTTCGTAAATGTTCTTTAGGAAATGCGCTCATCGGAGAAAAGTCAGCTATGATGGAACATTTCCTCAGGAAACATCATCATTTTAAAAGAAACTTTTTAAGATAAATGGGATTCGAAGGTATTCGCTCAATGTTACTGGGGAAACTTATTCATAATCTGTATATAATGATATAGCTGCCCAAATTTATTTTTAGTCGAATTTAATGCCAAGGCAAATGAGCATTTGATCTAACTGGATCAAAAACTCATATTGAATGAGAAGAAAAGGTAAAAATTAATCCTAACATAATAGGTTTATTCCTACACAGCACCAAACTAGCAGCAAACTGTCACGAGTTTGCGCACTACGAATTTAACCGTTCCAACACAATCAATCCGGGAACTAGTTGTAAGATTGGTTGTTCCAACACAAAAGTGGATGGTTTGGAAACTGTTTGCTGACAGGCAAATCGGTTTGACGATTACTAGGAAACCACTAGTCAGACGTATGCGCAGATAGAATCTAACCGCTAACAAAAGTCAACCTTTGGTAGGCCAGGTAATGAACGTAACTAAAGTTTTATGTAATAATGCTATTTCAGAACGTTATTATAGTTGCACAATTAATTTGCAGATTTTTAAGTACGTAATTCTGTAGTTTTTCAAAATGAGTGACTCTAGTGAAGAGGAGCAAGTTAGCAATTACAGCAGTATCTCGGATTCTAGTGATGATGAGATTTATCACTTCCTTATACATGAGAGACCGAAAAATGAAAATTACTTCGAACAAACTATACCCCTAACGGTTACTGCTTGAACTAAACGTGTCGTTCCATCATCCAACAAAGAAATTAGAAACTGATTTCAAACTAGTACATGAATTGCACTTACGCATTAAAACAGTGCTGTAAACTATCAGTCATTGTTATGTAGGAACAAACCTAATATTAGGAAAAGATAATTTATCTACGTATGTATCCAAAGATTATGATGACTCAAAAAAAAAAAAATGAAACTGTAGTATACTTTATAGAGTAGTTACTAATGTTACTACTCTACTCAACTTACATAAAAAATAATTAAATACTACTCACTCAAAAGTATTTAATTATTTATATAAGAAAAGAAAAACTTATAACACTGTCAAAGCTTGTTAGCTCTCATTAGTATGTTATAGAAGACGATGCAACCGACTTATCCGACAAGGGAACCTGAGTAGACGTGATGCAACATGGAAATAGATGTTTTGACCACATGCTCAACCTGCCGATCTACCTACACACACTTTAATACAATTTGTAGTAAATAATATTGCAATTATGTTTCTATAACTTTGGCAATGATCACCACAAGTGTTGTATTAATATCATCGATAAATATTATTCCTGCATTATAACTGCATTTTAAACTTTACAGTATATGGCATTTATTACAAAATATTAATTTTAGTTGGTGTATATCTACACCGAAAAAAAAAATTTGGTGCATATAAAAATTGTTTATATCATGGAAATAAATTCTGTTTGTATAGAGCCAAACAAATACTTATTTCCTGATACCAAATTTCTTCTTTATAGTAAAGAAAGCATTTGCTTAAAAAATATATATATTTTTCAATGATATACTTTTGGTGTTGATTTAATTATATTCTATGATGAAAAAAGATTTGTATACTTCAAGGAATTGTTTTACAATTAAACAACACTTGTTTATTTATCAACAACTTATTGCTCAGGAATTTCAGGAAACAACTGCGGGATAATGCTCCGACCAGCACTGAATTACACCTGAAAAATGTATAGCAAATAGTCAACACATATCGGTTTGGAGCTTATTAGCTCTCATCAGTAAGCTAAAGCTGAGTGGTGAGTTAAGTGAGGATTAACCATAGCTATTCATGTCTCTCAAACCCGACACACTGAGCCAAATATAGCACAGCTACAATTATTTTTTGTTTATAGGAAACAATTCATATTTTCCCTTTCAAACAAACACTTTTTTCGACGATACGCCTACGAGTATATTAGAAAATTGAGTGTTTTCTTTATTTGCGGTTATTTAAAAGATTATATAACCTAATAATAATAATGATATCTCTACCTCTCATTCAATCACGAGGATTAGCCTAGAAGTCGAAAACTTGTGCAGGAGAGGGAGCGATATATTATTATTAAGGATGCCGCGTTTGCGCCCTAACCACCATTAAGTGCAGAAATGAGGAAAACCTGGAAACCTCATTAATTAGGGAGGTAGTCAAACGTCAACCGGTATCAATCTCTCACATGGACTCAAGCCAACATTCTTCCACCCTACCATACCTTCAGAGAGCATGCCAATCCTCTCCAGGAATATAGCTTATATACGGTCTACCGACTGCGTGGGTCGAACCCACAGCAATCTAGTCATCTCGATTCAAGTACTAACGCCTTAAACCGCGCGACCACTGACCGATAATAAAACTTCAAACTTTACAAAAATATAACTTATTTTTCTTTTCCACATCCCTCAATTAAAATATGCATTTTTTAAATAAATCAACACATTATTTGTTTCGAAATGCACATTTATTTCAATCAAAAATATTTTTGTTATTTGAAAACGTTATTTTTATACAAATTTGAACAAATTGTTTAGGGAAATAAAAAAATATATTTATTTAAATATAATTTTATAAAATTAAGTTTTCTTAAGATGCCAAATGGAATAACTATTTGTTTTATTTAAACAAATAATCGACAAAAAGATGAAATTGTCATACCAAACAAATAAATTTATTTTTGATAAAAAAGTGATCATTACACCAATAAAGATTTGTTTCCCGAGAATAAATTATATTTAAACAAATTGAATTGTTTGCTAAAAAAATTTTTTTTGCGGTGTATAAACCTATAATTTAAGGAATAATAACTTATTCTATAATCAATAATATTTTATTCATATTTTGATAAAATATATTTTTGTATGTAAATCTGAAATTTAGTGGCATTCTAAGAAAGGAAACAGTCGAATTAAGTATAAGAATGCTCGGATATCAAGAATATACTTTATTACTGAATTAATACATACTTGAATGAAGTTTACAATTTTAATTATATTATTATACTTACATATAGGTTAGATTTTTCCGCGTGAGCGCAGTAGCGAATGAAAAAATGTGTTTTTGTTGGTATTTTCTTAATTACTCAAATATTATATCTACGTATGGTTATACGCTAAAAATTTTGTGTGACAGAAATTTCACATACCTCAATCTTTTTTACCGAAACCCACGTATGTATATAGAATGGAAATTAGAAAATATAAAATTCGCATACCTGAAAGGGAATTATCGGCTACAAATGCATATAAAACAGGAGAACGAAATGCATAAATGATGGAAGGAAATGGAACAATGGTAAAACTAAAAAGTTTATGACCAGTAACGTGACGCTCTCTAGACTGTGGCTATAAAATCGAAATGAAATTTGCTCAAACATACCTAACATTTACTACACAGCTATTAATTTAGCTTCACTTAAGGTCTTATTTCGCTATAGAAAATGTCGATCTAGGAAAATAAATCATCATTAACATGTACCTTAGAGGTGAATGATCGTGTTTCCATATTGCAAAGTTTCCAGATTTTCATAACAGGAAACGCTAATTAATATTAAATAATACTTTTTTATTATTATTGGAAGTACCTACAACATAATTGAATATTTATGTGCATGAATATTCGATAAGAAATTAAAAAAATACATTATATTTATTGGATAAAATCATTGTCTAAACGTAATAATATATTGCGGGTTGCGGCTATTTACCTCTAAAGTACATGTAAATAAAAATAATAGAAGATGAAATGCGGACATTTTTAATAAGCTGACAAATTTGTTAATCAAATTTCCATGCAAATCTTTCCATATTTTTGAACATTAAATATATTCAATACGTAGGTGTTCTAAATCATGACCATATTACCTACATGCAATTACTTTTGATTAATATGGATAAAGCTATTAATATTTATGCCATGCAATGTATTATTATTACAAATAAAAGTTTATTAGAAAAGGAAAGCTTTTTAACATGTTTGTGTATTAATGTTTTTGACACTCATGTATCTTTTGATAAATTCCTGTAAATGGGCATTTGCCTGCTGGATGTAGTTTATTCAAATAAATAAATACCTAAACAATGCATGTGACATTCGGTAACATTTCTGTTGTAGCAAAATAGGGTTTGGAGAATATTACTACACAATTAATTGTAAGCATAATAGTATGCGAAATAATACTACAAATTGTTTTTGGTGCTATAACCACAACAAACTGTAATATATAAATTATATTACTATTCCTTTTGTTTTTAGCGTAGAGTTATGCATGTCATAAAAGCTTAAACTTGGTGTAAACAGTAAATTAAAAATATACCTCATTTTAAGCGATAAGCTTAAAGCCACTGATACACTGATAAAAATTTGTCTGTAATTTCACATAACTACGTTGGCAATTTGTGACCATCGTAAAATTACGTAATAATTTTGTAGATGAAATAGTACACTGTAATATTACAGAAATAAACATGGATAAAATTCCATATTATGTGATTTTACACCTATTATGATGCTAAATTCCATTGTAAATTGGAGTCACTATAATTTGTAGTGATTTATTTATTATAAATTTTAGGTTCGAGTTATAAAATATAGACTAGCATTGAAAAATATGCATAGAGAAATAATATAATAATAATATTATTTCACATATGACTGAATAGTGAATATCAATGTGCAGATATTAAAAATTGTATTCAAATATTTACATTTTGTTCAACTTGAATAGAGCAACAGAAGCCAATTTAAAAATGTATATTATTTTGTCTCCATATGGAGAATGTATAAAGGTCGGCCGATCATGTGTATTGTCACATGATTCTGCCAGTGGCCACACGGTTTAAGGTGTCAGTACTTGAATCGTGGTCACTAGATCGCTGTGGGTCTCGATCCCCGCATGAAAAGTCTCTGCTTGTTAAAATGTACAATGATACAGGTTTAAGCTAGTCAATATAATATGAAGGATATATCTTACTAACAAATTATTAGAAATACAGTAGATTTTATTATTAAAATTCAATAATAAATACACTATGCGGTCACATTTTTTCTAAATAGTTAAGAAGGCTTTGTCAAGAGTAGAAATAACTTATGTGTAGGAAGGTTTTTTTAGTGGAATTTGACATTCATCCTCTAAATGTGAATTATTCATACTTTTCTGTAAAAGTGTATTGTTCGCCTATCATCTAAAAATGTATGTCTTGGTTTTGCAAATATTTGTATATCTGTGTGAAAATAAATATTTTTAGCTCGAATTTTAGTTACAGTAAATTTATAATTAACGTAACTACAACTAATGTTAATATCTGTTGTAAGCAATTACTATTTTTACTGTCATAAAGATAAATATGTTGTTTGAAATGAATGTTGTATGGTGAGACACAGGTAATGACATAATTTTGATGCAAACATCTATACAATGTACCGTTTATATGATATTTATGAATTGTATAATATTTAATTTGGCACAAGCTGCAAGTGCACACGTAAAAAAATATAATCTTATATTTACTGTTTTACGAAAATCCCATAAGTCCTTATTAATTAACCGTATATGATTGTTTACTTCGCGATAACAACACAATTAAAACGTATTAGGTTAGAGGTTAGCAACAGAAATCACCTGAAAACTTCTGTAAAATTTCATAACAAATTTACCAAAAGTAAACAGTTCCATTGCAGTAACGCACTGTTTCTGAAATTTACTAATTTTATTACATAAAAACACATGCACTTGATTATTACTCAATTATAGGGTGTCTGGAAATCACGAGCAAAAAAATCAGGGAATAATTCTAGACCGAAAATAAATGCTACCTCTTTCTATAACATTTTTTCCAAAACTGATTTAACGGAGTTACAGGGTGTTAAAGTTAACATTTTATTTTCGATATTTGTAAATAACTTCTTAAGAAATCGAAATATTTACATAAAATTTGTAAATCGTGGGATTTTGCGGACAAGAAATTCAAATATGTTTAATAATTATAATAATTTAATTTTGACGTCACTAGTAGAGGGCGCCACTTATGGCACATCATGTTTCTTTTAAATGACAGAACTTTTTTGCTGCTTAGTGTATCCATTTGACTACTTAAACAATGGATTATCCTACCTGTTATATCTGAAAACTGAGACCATATTGAAGTCGTTAGGAGTAACAGTTTTCGAATTAATCTTATTTGAAATATTCAGTGCACCGATTGAAAACTTATCGGTTCACTAGCCTTTTCTACTGAAAATACAGCAAAATGTTGAAAAAGTTGATCAGAACGGTAAATTATGGAAATGTGCAAAATTTAAAAAAATCGGCCTGCTTTGATAAAATCTGTGCTTTGTTGAAAAATGGTTTTATCAAACCTCGCCGATCTTCTTAAAATTTTGCACATCTCCAGAATTTACTTACGATTCTGAACAACTTTTCCAAATAACATTTTGCTGTATTTTTAGCAGAAAAGTCAATTTACCTGAAACGATAACAATTTTCAATCGGGGCACTAAATATTTCAAATCGCATTATTTCGAAAACTGTTACTCCTAACGACTTCAACAAGGTATACCTTTTTCAAATAAAACAGGTAGGAGAATCGATTGTATCGATAGGCAGATGGATACATTAAGATGCAAAGAAGTTCTGCCATTTAAAAGAAACATGGTGTGCCACAAGTGGCGCTCGCTACTAGTGACGTCAAAATTAGAAACATATTTGAATTTCTCGTCCGCAAATCCCCTGATTTAGAAATTTTATGTAAATATTTGGATTTATTTACATATATCGAAAATAAAATTTTTACTTTAATACCGTTAATAATCAGTTTTGGAAAAAATGTTACAGAAAGAGGTAGCATTTATTTTCGGTCTAGAATTATCCCCTGAATTTTTAGCTCATCATTCTCGGACACCGTGTAAAAATGTAAATTCAAATTTTCCAGTAAATATTATGTAAAGCATAACAAAACATGGAAATTCCCATTCATTTTTATCAGTGTATGTTTGTTATTTTAATGATACAAACTACACATCACTAACATGCAAAATAAACGAACAAAACAAACATGGAAAAATGCATTTTTAATAAATTAATCGAGATCGGCTTCTTATGCGAAACTGACTTGCGGTTTCTGAACATCGAAAAAATCAACAGCGAAAAGGCATCCATCCTTGGACAGTCGTATACGAGTCACAGCGTTGTTATAAATAATAATGAATATTCCCAGCGGGATTATCTTATGGGAACCACTTCACTTGCATAACAATTATATACGTTTATATTACGGCATCCGAAATTGCTCAAATTTTAAACAATACTTATCTAATTAAGGATCGCGAAACAACTACTTAACCGGGGTCTTAATTGCGCGAAACAACAGGTTACATTTCTGGTAATTTATTTTTAATTGCTAGTTGGCCCTAATTACGTCCAGTTGGTTCAATGAGGTGTAATGATAACACAGGGATCCATTAGGTAGATTATATTATATATATTTGCGTTTTCGGGATTGCGTGAGAAAAATTACTTAAGGAAATGAAGGTAGTGGAAAAATGCGCGGCGCTCTGAAAATATTTTGCTTTCGGAAATATACTCTGTTAAGAAAACCTGTAGGATGCATTAAAGAAGGCGCAGTCAATATACAGTTGAGAACGAATTTTGTGATATTAAATTCAGATGTTTTCTTCAGCTCCCTGAAAAATTCACCATAAATAACAACAAGATTTCATACTGGTTACTAATTTGTTTTTATAAATCATGGAAAACTTACAGTAAAAGTACTGATTTTAACTTTTGATACAATAATTACTAACAAGATGAAAAAATAAAAGAATATATGTTAATTATATATATAATTCGGTCAGTGGTCACGCGGTTTAAGGCGTCAGTACTTGAATCGAGGTGACTGGATCGCTGTGGGTTCGACCCCTGCAGCCGGTAGACCGTATATAAGCTATATTCGTGGAGAGATTGGCACCCTCTCTGCGGGTATGGTAGGGTGGAAGAATGTTGATTTGGGTCAATGTGAGAGATTGATACCGGTTGGCATTTAACTACCCCCCTAATTAATAAGGTTTTCCAGGTTTCCCTCATTCCTGCACTGAATGGTGGTTAGGACCTACCAACGTAAGTCGTTCCTGGGCGCAAATGCGGCCTGCTTAATAATAATATGCCGCCCCCCCTCCCGCACAAGTCTTCGACTTCTGATCTAGACAGGTTGTCTGGATCGGGACATTTTACCTTTTATGCCGATGATACATCGGTGGTTATTTCAGACAGTTCGGATAAACGTCTGTCAGAGGCTTGTATCACTGTAATGTCTAATATCAGCAATTGGTTTGCTCAAAATTTATTTTTTCTTAACACTGACAAGATTCAGATTATTAGATTCTATATCAGACAAAAAAATTGTAGTAGCATCAATGCCAATGTAAACAAAATATATATATATAATAATGCAAGTGTCGTAAAATTCTTAGGTCTTACCCTCGATGAGTGTCTAACTTGGAGTGATCAGTGTGATGATTTGGTAATGAGACTAAATTCTATCGCATATCAATTTAAGAATATCAAATTCTGAATACAGACCTACTCATAAAATCCTACATCTATTTGTCACGTCAGTTACTTTACGATAAAAGTTGTAACTTGGTCTAGAATTTCCAGTTTCCAACTAAAGTTAATTTTAAAAGTAATTAATATTCCACATTAGTGAAAAGTTATATATGTATGCCCACGTCTCTTTACTCTAGAAAATGTTTATCTACCCCCTAACGTTTCGCTGTAAGAGGTATTATATTGGCTGCCAAAGCGATTTCATATTCATATAAAAAATATCTGCCTTAAACTTTGCTTTTCGTCGTTTGCATTTAAAAGCAGGGTATTAATTTTTTGCTCCTTACAGCCACAATCCATAAATTATTATTGTACTGTTGTATAAAAAAATAAAAATGTATTTAAAATTGAAAAATAACTCTCAGATTATGCATAAGAAAGAGATAAATTTAAATATAAATTAAAACGCTCGAGATTTTGTATAAAGAAAAAGGGAAGATAAATTAAAACATGAATTACAATTCATTGAAAAAAATATAGCTAATGCTTGTAATGTAAATATTTAATATTTCCGACTGTAATTTTTGTTATTTTAAGCTCACCACATGTATCATCGTATATAAACAGTAAAAGGTAATATTAAATTTGCCGTAGAATTTAATTAATAAAAATATACCTCGTAACAGCCAAAGTAAACTTTTAAGGTAATTAAATTTCTGGACTGCTCTGGCAAGTTATATGTGGGGTTGTAAATCTCTTCGGGTAAGGTCACCGCGAAATATTGTCCTGTAGGACTCTGTTCCTTTAATAATTATTAAAAGTAGCTGTAAAGAAGGACATGCATATTATTCATATCTTTAAATTTTTTAACTAGTAGATAATTTTAGACTTGACTTTTCACATCTCTTGAAAATTTTGGAATCATAGTTTGCCGTGATCACATACAGAGTGTCCCTAAATTAATGGAATATTAGGTCTGTTCAAGTAAGAAATCCAGACTGGTTCCAAACTGTCAAAAACGTTCGTCCAACTGCTTCTTTCACTATGTTTGCTGAAAACAAGTGTACAACTTTACTGGTCGAATATTCCTTGCTTGAAAAGACCTATAAAGACATCTTTCAATTTTCACCAGTTATTTTATTTCATCAAAGCAAAAATTGTTGAAATTTTGCACGTCCCCATAATTTACCATTCTAAAATACTTTTTCAAGTAACATTTTGCTGTATTTTCACGGGAAAAGCCACTATCCGAAACTAAAACAGTTTTTATTCGCTGTAGGTACTGAATATTCCAAATAGGAATATTTCGAAAACTGTTACTCATAACGATTTCAATAAGGTATACCTTTTTCATATAAAAAAGGTAGGAGAATCCATTGGTTCAATAGTCGGATGGATACACACACTAAGCCGCTAAAAAATTTTACCATTTAAAAACGAAAGATGTGCCATAAGTGGAGCCATCTACTAATTAGAAACAATTTTAAATTTTAGCTCCCCAAAAACACCGACCTCGAAAATGTATGCAAATATTTAGATTTTTTATTTGTAAATATCGAAAATAAAATTTTAACATTAACATCCTGTCCCTTTTTAACCATTAACTTTTGCCTAAGGTAAGTTTGGCTTCATAGTCTTATTTTGTCGTCAGGAATCTACTTTTGCTCTATGTACTATTAATTTGGTAACACTCTGTAGAATATCAACAAATTTGAGTTCGTTTTCTTCATATAAAAATAACTGAAGCAGGGTAATATTTAGTTAACCCTACTGTTATGTAATGTAGGAAGGTTATCGGAAAACAATGGATTAAGTCGCTGTAATCTCTGTAAACAACACTGTAGACTACTATTCCCAAATAAATATTTACTATATACTCGTACGTGATAACAGTATTTAAATTGACAAAAGTAAATGCATTGTTGGTACACTTAAATTTCTTTAACCATTATAAAAATCTGTAAATACAAACATACTTATTCAGTCTAAAAAGAGGAATTTTAAAGTAAAGAAATTACGCCCGAGACAAAGCTACATATTTTCTAAGCTGAAATGAAACAAAATTTTTCTTACAGGAGACGTCAATTTCAAATGAAGCTAGTTCTCTCATTGACTTTGTTAATTGTGAGTATAGTTAATTTGCATTCCTGTGGTTTGAACCCAATTCCTCTGAGTCTAACGATTGCAAAATTAAGCTACCGGCCTCTACATATATTGATGGATGGACCTTACAAGTTTCTAAACGATCTTTTATTAGAATCAGAACACATTTTGCTGGAGAAATTTGTGCCTAACATCCCACCGTCCTCTAGATGACAATTAATTTAATTAAATAGCAAATATAAACTGATTTAAGAACTCTATATTCTTGAAATAGCGTTTTCTTCAAAGACGAATGATTTTAAACAATTAATAACTGAACCATACAGGGTATCCAAAAACTAATGGTAAAAAAATGTATAAAGGGAGGATCAAAATAAAGTCAGTACTTCATATACATTTTTATCCTATGTAGCTTCCTTACGGAGGTTAGGATTTTTTAAAACTGTATTGTAAAGGTATTTAAGATAATATAAATTAACTCTAGGTGGATATTGTGGGTGTAATTCAACGCTGATTGAGGTTTTAGTCCGCAGAGTAGTTAGTTTCACACAAATTTATAAAAAACAGCGACAACATGTCTTTGATTTGTATTTTTATTGACAGATCAACATCACTCGTGAGATTGTCGAAATTTAATTTCAGATAGGTAATTTTAATTTATATAATAATTTTTATAGTTAGATATTTGACTCAAGTTAAAGGAGGCCACCTGAAGAAGCAATTCTGGAAATACAGACATAGGTAGATTTGATAGTGATTATGTGCTGCCGAATAAAACTGATAACTTGCAAAACATTTTTTTATCTTTATGAGACTCATTTGAACCCGTCAACGATTTAAATGCGACTTTACGAATATTTATAGGAATTTGTACCTATGCAAAAATTAACATACGACCTCCTTAATGACAAGTTGTGAATAGTGTCTAATAAATACATAAAATGAGAAAGGCAAGACTGCGAAGGTTTTAATGAATGAGTTGTGGCGTTTTATACAGTCACGTACCAATTTAAATTTCCAGTAAATTTAAGAAATTATTGGAAACTTGGGACCATTTTTCTCAGTTATTTTTGTATAATATATTGAAATGAGACAAACCAGTACAAAAATATATCTTACTTGATTGTGTATATTTTTACATTATTTCTTTTTAATTTTTATCTGAAATTCTTATCAAAATTGTAACGCGAAGAAGCCAGAGATAATTATTATTAAATAGGCCTACAGTTAAAAAATGAAGACATTCTGTCGATGAATAAAGTAAATAGTAAAATGGTTTACAGCTTATTCAAGTATTACTAAACTAACTTTAAGAGGTCTCCTTAGGTATGTTGAAACTAGTGTCCAAATAATAATCTGATTTCGATGTTGTTTGAACCTGTTTTCTTAGAAAAAAATCTAATTTCTACGAATGCCCTAAATCATATTTTCTGATTCGAATAAACAAGGGTGTAAAATAAAGAATAACAAAATAAATGGGCATCGTAGAAGCGGTGAATTATTTTATTAATTTATATACACAGTTTCTGAAAATAATTGGTAATAACCTTGTCAATCAACAACCACTTACGTTCAATTAGAATCAGGCAATAAGAGATACATGGCAGACCAAGATGTAAGGGAAGTCAAACGGTTATAGTGCGCCTAGTACAATGCTGGCTGTACGAGTTTGTACGGTTGCATCTAGCGTGGTTCCTTAAGTAAATATCCAGGTTATGAAAAGTGCGTTGTATTGGTGAGTATCTTCGTGTTAAATGAGCAAATAACTGTAAAAAATTTGCGTTTAAGATACCGATTCGCTGGTGCGACTGCGGCTGCGGCTCGCGTCTGCGACTCGTCGCCGACCAATAGGCAGTCCAAATGCTGTAGTTGATGAGAACATTCACAATGTCTATTGGTTGGCGACGAGTCGCAGCCGCAGTCGCAGCCGCAGTCACACCAGCGAATCCGTACCTTTACGAACATAAATTTCATTAAAAATTTGATGTTGAATGTTGTTATATATTTAAATATATAGCAACTTTTACTTCAAACCAAATATGTTTGTTAGCCAAAACGATTGAAGGTTTATTTATTATTGATGCATACACAGACATATATAAACCATCTTTGAGAGATGATATGGGTAAATTTAAATATAATTATTCGTAATTGTAGAGTGGAAATACCAAAGGGGGTAAATGCCAAAAAATGTGTTTTTCGGTTTTATCTTCAATAGGTACTAAGTGCCATCGCCAATATCCCAACAAAGGGACTAAGTGCTATTCACTCTTGTTTAACTACTAATCAATCTCAGAGATGTCGCTATGTGTATGCGCCAAAGCAATTTCCTTAGAAAGGGGTTATGTGTTTTCAAAGCACATGGTGAGAGAAGTCGTGTAAGTAGATGAGTTTTCCCACAGAACATCCTTGCTGTCCCTTTATTATTCAATATGAATAAAAGTGGAACATGCATTGCTATCAATGAAAAATGATTTTCTAAACTCTCCTCTACCGAACAGTTCTATATGTTGTCTGTCAATGGACCTGCAACAAGTTATGTTTGTACCCTCTCTTACACATTCAGATATGTTTTATCTGAGACAACTCAGTTGCTACAACTTTAATGTACATTTAGGGGACACAAATAGATCATTTATGTGTATGTGGAATGAGGGTGTCGGTGGAAGAGGTGCTAATGAGATAGCTTCATGTTTATTACGTGTTCTTAATAATAATGTTACAAACAAAAATCATCTTGTTATTTGGAGCGACAACTGTGTCGGTCAAAATAAAATAAAATGATACTATTTGTACTAATTTTTTTGGTGGTTCACGGAGTATATGATGTGGTGGAACACAAATTTTTAATAAGTGGACATAGTTTTATGGCTAGTGATCGTGACTTTGCTCTCATAGAAAAAAGAAAGAGAGTTATGAAAAGTTTTGTTCCGAAGGACTTACACGAAGTAGTGACATCAGCACGATACAGTCCACCATTTGAGGTTATCGATATGGAACTCCACGGCTTTTGGGACATAAAACGTCTGGCAGAAGAGTTTTTAAATACAACAAAAGTAAATATCACCAAGTCTGTATGGATAAGAATAGAGAAAGAGTGTCCCTTTAAAATCAAAATAAAGCAAACGTATGGTGATATTGAAAATTGGCAGACTTACAATGTGCTAAAGAAAGGAAAGACATTAAGCGATTTAAAAAAAGCCGAACTACTGAAATTGCCACCAGAAAACAAAATTACCGATGTTAAAAAGCAATCACTGAGGTCCATGATACCTTTTCTGAAGGACGAAAGTCACAAATCTTATTATACAAGATTACTAAACAACTAAAACTTATTTTTGTCTAATCTACTGAAACTAAATACCTGAAAACAAAGATAATATATCATCTTTGTTTTCAGGTATGTAGTTTAGCTACCTGAAACTAAATATATACCCGATTCTAAACAATTTTTTAAACGATAAATAAATGTTTACCATTTAAAAAGTAATACTGGCACTTAGAACTTTAAAAATATGTTGTAGTACTTACCCCCTTTCTAATTATTTTTGAGAATATTAGACATTTTTTTGTGTTTTAATTCAGAATTACAACTAATATGTATATATACCTGAATGAAATAAACGGTGTAAAACATATAGTCTGGTGTTTTAACTTAATAATAATAATACATCACAATATATCATTTTTCCGTAATAACTTCACACTTCTTATTTGGTACTTACCCCCTTTGGTATTTCCACTCTACAATTGTATGCAACTATGAACAGCACGGAAAATTGTTGTCTCCTTTATAACACGAATCGCAATCACGCCGTGCCCGCACCAACATTGAGTCAACTTTACTACAGCTTTCGAAAAAATGTATAATTATTTTCAAATGGCTTTGTGTCCCTAAAATCAATAGGAAATTGTCAATTTTCACATATTCCGTTTTCTACAGTCTCACTTTTGGACTCCATGTAGCACGAGTAAAAATTATTAACACTCCTACGTCCTTCTCAACATTAATACGCAGTATAATGATACGAAATAAAAAGAAGCATGAAATAAGAGTCAGCAACGGCAGCTTAACACCGCCAATAAATTCAAATCCTATACCGCGAATGGCCTATTTAAACCGAAACATGGTCATCGACTGATAATTAATAAACGCTAAGTACTGCTGTACCCGAAGATTTATCGACAATTACTGTGTTTAGCGTTTAATTATTCCAGAGATAGCACCGTGTAATTAAAACGGCGTGATAGGTACAGTCACAAACAAAATCAGTGGCGGGATACACTGATAAAAATTATAGTAAATTTATACGTTGTTCATACCCTGTGTAAAATACAAACTATATTACAATTGCATGATGTGTATTTACTATGAT
Organism: Monochamus saltuarius; assembly: GCA_025584915.1. Lineage (NCBI taxonomy): Eukaryota > Metazoa > Arthropoda > Insecta > Coleoptera > Cerambycidae > Monochamus > Monochamus saltuarius. Next base: position 27,361,118 of record CM046721.1, read on the forward strand.
GTATAGAGAATTTGCAAACAATATGTAATAACATCCAATAAAATTGTTTGCACCATATCATGTAACGCGAGAGTGAGGAGTTACATTTACATAGGTATATGTGACCTGAAATCATGAAACAACCCTTTCGTGCGAAAACAAGTTTTCCAGATAAACGCGTTTAAAGATTGGGGGGTAGAACCAATACGACCGAAAATGTACTCCAAACAAAAAAAAAAGAAAAAAACAACCAATAGTTTTGAAATAACATTTTTTAATAATTTTCATCCATATTTTTTCGTTTGCTTTTACATGCGTTTTTTAAAACTTTTTTACCTGTACTTTTAACGCAAATTGTAAAAAAACTAAGAAAGATAGAAAACTGAGGTTTGTTTCATTAGAAAGAGCGTTAAATTTCCTATCAGAATCACCCAAAAAGTGAAAAACGGTATTTTCGCACAAAAGGGTCGTTTCATGATTCCAGGTCACATTATGTTATTCCCAAGACAACATACTTCTGATCGTTTTCTGTGCTGAGGTAACATATTTTTTTATATACTTATTATATATACTTTTAGAAAATAACAGTTTTGTGAAATATACAGGAATAAAATTGTCTTAGAAAGGTAGAAGTATTAATCCGCTTTTAATTTATGTTGAATTTAAAATGAGGTAGCAGCAACGCTGGCAATGCTACAACGTCTCCATTAAAAATACATCAGGAAATATTGTATTAGTAGTACATAGATGAAGGTTGCGCGAACGTTAGTTTCGGAAAAATAAAAAATATATGTCTACTGTAAATATATTTCTTGTTCTTCCTTTATCTCTAGGTATTTTCAAGGTTGTCTGGAAGTTTTCTTACGTTTCTTACAAAAAATAATGCCTAAAAACATTTGTATGAATGCAACTCTACTATTTTTGTCAGTAATATAATGAATAATCCTCTTATTTATGTTAATTTCACGTCCACATTACAAGGCAGATTGAGGAACATTACGATTAATAATACAATTAAATTCTAAAAATAAACTTTACATGAAAATTACATACTTAGCAAGCCACATTTGCGCCCAGGAACGACTTACGTTGGTAGGCCCTAACCACCGTTCAGTGCAGGAGTGAGGGACATATGGAAAACCTCATTAATTAGGGGGGTAGTTAAATGTCGACCGGTATCAATCACATACATTGACCCAAGCTAAGATTCTTCCACCAGACTATACCCGCAGAGAGGGTGCCAATCGTCTCCACGAATATAGCTGATATGTAGTATATCGGCTGAGAGACTCGAACCCACAGAGGACTAGCCACATCGATTCAAGTACTGACGCCTTAAACCGCGCGACCACTGAGCGAATTGAATTGTATAATTACATTCTGGTGTGATATTTCACTTTATGGACTTATATAGGCTTTATTGACATTATATACACTGGTAATATTTCAAATAATTGTTATCACAATACGTTAAACGTTAAGAAAAAAAAAAATAGCAGACATTTGTAGTGTCAAAAAAATTTAAGACAATAATTATAATTTATTTTATTCTCTAAGAGTATAGTGGTACTGGAAAGTATATGAAAAGCAATAATATTTTGAAAATCTGAGATAATACGAATTATTAAAAGAATAGGTTATAGCATAGAATATGCCACGCCCTGTATAGGAACAGTAGATCTATCTAATTGTTAATATTATTGCCCACTACATTTGACATTTATAAGTCGTCGTTACGCCACTGCTCCCGGACTATACTAACTCGTAATTAATTTTAAAAGTTTTTTAAATTTCGCCATTTTTGACTAAAAAAAATTATGTTTAGAAGAAGATCTAAGAAAACTAACCTAAAGTGTTTCAATTTTTTTTCTTGACGGCTTAGAAACTGTTGAATTGAAAATTTATTTCTAACCTAACTTTCGTACATAATGGTAATGCAGAACTATTTTTGAAAGTCATCGAAACACTCTTTACAAAACCAAAAATGCCTCTTATCGTTATGGGTTACTGACCGAGTAGTCTCATAATGTATATAAACTATGTAAAAATACCGTTAATATTTGGAATATAAAAGTCTTACATTAAATAGATCGATCTTTACATATTTTCATGTAAATTAAATTTCAATTTTTGTAACGAGAAATTGTTTCTAGTACGGTCCTGGATACAGCGGTTTGGATTTTTGATTGGTTTTTCAAGAAAAAGCACAAAATAACTAAGATGTTGATTGTTAGAAAACGTAATTTTTATTCATTTATTTCGGTAATTCTTATCTGAAACTCCAATGTAAACTATTTTTAGACAGTAGGCACAAAATACCAACAAGTGTAGCTATAATTACTAAAATAACCAGGCACAAAATGAGTTGAAAACTTACCATTCTTACAGAAAATGTTGAAACTGACCTTCAGTGGGGCGGATATATGCCCAATTTTGGACTGACAAACAAAACACAGGACCGGCCTTCATATTTTGGCCCTTTTTTCGAAATATGGTATGTGATTTACAAGAAAAGATAAAGAAGAAGAAAGAAAAAAATACGTAAAGATCAACGTTTTTCATATAAGACATTCTTTCCAAATATTGCCAAGAAAACGTCTTATAGCCTTTATAGGTAACACAGGTCCACAAAAAAAAGCGGTGTGTGCTGAGGGTCCCATTATATTTTTTCCATGTATTTTTTTCCCGCTGAACACAAATCTGAAGTCAAAATGGGAGGTCGCACAGCAAATTTTGGAGAAAACACTATAAAAACGATAAAAATCACATCAAAAGTTTACACAGGTCCACAAAAAAAAGTCATGTGTGCTGGGAGTTACACTAAATTTTTCCTTTGTATTTTTTCCCGCTAAACACGAATCTGAAGTTAAAATTGGGGGTTACACAGCAAATATTTGGGAAAACCTAAAAGAATCGATAAAAATCACTTTCTCGTAATTTATTCTGTATGGTGCTCTCTAAAACTGAAACAATGAAAAATGCTGTGAATTAGTGAATATTTACTATTTTACAGCTATAAGTATACCAAGGTAGCTGTAAAATAGTAAATATTCAGTAATTCACAGCATTTTTCATTGTTTCAGTTTTAGAGAGAATACAGAATAAATTACGAGAAAGTGATTTTTATCGATTTTTTTAGGTTTTCTCAAATATTTGCTGTGTAACCCCCAATTTTAACTTCAGATTCGTGTTCAGCGGGAAAAACTACAAAGAAAAAATATAGTCTAACTCCCAGCACACATGACTTTTTTTTGTGGACCTGGGTAAACTTTTGATGTGATTTTTATAGTTTTTATGGGTTTTCTCTAAAATTTGCTGTGCGGCCCCCCATTTTGACTTCAGATTCGTGTTCAGCGGGAAAAATACATGGAAAAAATATAATGGGATCCTCAGCACACACCACTTTTTTTTGTGGTCCTGTGATAATTATTACAACAGCGGAAACCTCTCAAATCTTAATTAAAAAATTCCAACCCCCCTATTTTCGAGGATGCTTAACATGAATCTAAAATTAGTTGAAGTTGAAATATAACGCCAATTTATTATGATAACAGTGTAACGTCATAAAATAATGACGGCAGAGGCGTTATATTGCAACTGCAACCTTATGTAACGTATAAGTATACAGGGTGTTTCATAATATATGCGCAGGACTTCAGGATGTGATAGTTTGTTCAAAAATTTGAAAAAAAGTTTGTATTAACTTACCCTCTAAAATCCACAATTTTCGAGATACAGGGTGTTGAAATTGTAAAAAAAAATGTTTCTTGCGAATATCTCCGGAACCGTTTATCGTACAGAAAACAGCTTTTGTAAGCATTTACTACTCATAGTAAGCTGTGTTCTGTGTGAAAAAAATTTTTTTTTCAAAGTCATAATTGGTGAGGATTTTGAAGGGGTGTTTTTCTCCCCAACTTCTACGTCACTGGAAAAAGTACGGTTTTGAGACGGCCATTTGAACCGCCAATGTTTCCTACACAATAAATGTACTCTTGGTCATAAGCTCCAAAGTTGACCGTGTTCATAAAAAATCTACTCTTATGTTGAAAAAAATGGTAAATTTTTTTAAATTTGAATTAATTGCTGCGTGCATTGAAGCTAACGCAGGACACTTCCAACATTTAATTTAACTGTGTACGATTTTTTTTTAATTTTGCAACTACGAAGTTAACGTTTGTTTTTGTTACTTGTTCTAACGATTAAATAAATTTTGTTTAATTAGTAAGAAAATTTTATTTCAAAAAATTGACCATGTTTTTCAACATAAAAGTAGGTAGATTTTTCTCGAAAACGGTCAACTTTAAAGCTTATGACCAAGAGTACATTTATTGTGTAGAAAACATTGGCGGTTCAAATAGGCGTCTCAAAACCGTACTTTTTCCAGTGGCGTAGAAGTTGGAGAGAAAAACACCCACTTCCCCTTCAAAATCTTCACCAATTATGACTTAGAAAAATTTTTTTCTCGCACAGAACATAGCTTATTATGAGTAGTAAATGCTTACAAAAGCTGTTTTCTGTACGATAAACAGTTCCGGAGATATTCGCAAGAAGCGTATCTCGAAAATTGTGCATCTTAGAGGGTAAGTTAATACAAACTTTTTTTCAAATTTTTGGACGAGCCATCACATCCTGAAGTCCTGCGCATATATTATGAAACACCCTATATAGAAGTCAAAATTTTGACATTTCTTCTTTTCGAAAACGACTCGATCGAAAAAAAACTAATTTTAGATTCGTGTTAAGCACCCTCGAACATATGGGGGTAGGAATTTTTTAATTAAGATTGGAGAGGTTTCCGCTGTTGCAAATAATTACCTTTTTATATTACATTACAAACGCCAGACTCGTATATTCTACATACTACTTCCCCAGGTTTTGGAATATTTGCGATTCCTAAACAACCATGAAATATAAGCGAAAGTCGTGACCCGCCTAAATTTAATTACAGACTGGCACCAAAAACGACCATTAAAATGATTACCATAAAAATAATGTCTACCATTATTGGACACTTACGTGATAGTTTCCCAAGTAAAACAATTTCGAATAAAATGGATCGAAATAAAACCTGCATTTCTACAAATGATTGTTCCGTGAGCATAAATATTCCCAATCAATTAACGATACTTCTGTTGCTGGATGTACAAAAAGTGAGAGCAAGGTTAATGTGTTAGGGGAACCCGAGCATCAATTCTTCCATTCTGGAATTAAAACACGGGCTAGAAGACAGGTTAATTATTAATTCCGATGCGATAAGGCAGTAGTTTTCTCGGTTTATAATTTGTACAATTCGCGCCATTAAAAAATTCTCGGGAAACGGTCAATTAAGCCTATAATATCGCTGTCCGCCGGGAATAGCTCATTTTTTTAGGTTAATATAGTACAGACACGTTGAAGGCGAAATAAATCAAATTAATATACCGGGTGTCCGATCTTCTATTGAGCACGCCATATACACGGTCTTTCTAAAAATATTTAATTCAAACTTTGAAAAACTGTTAGTATCATAATGCGCCATTTTAAAAAAACATATTCTAAAGACTTCATCAAGTGCCCATCAACTCTCTTAACAATAATATCCTTTTACGAACATTCTTTGGATTTATTGGGAACAAAGTTCGTTTTTTAATAATTTAAAAATCTTCGTCTAACGTTTCGTTATTAATTAGGAACTTTTTCAAAATATTTTATTTGTTAAACATAATTAATAAAACCTGCAAGGAAGCAAACATATTAAATTAATCAATTAGATGACAACATTAAATAATTTATAGTTTAATATTTTACAATATTGGACAGGAATGTGTTTGGAACAAAATTTAATCAAGCAAAAAAAAAATCGGTATACGTACCCAAAAACCACGCCAAAACAGCAATCAACTATGATAATTGAACAAATAATTGTGTATGTATTTAATTTTTTTTTCTTCTTCATTATCGGAGTTTTAAAAATATTGTTAATTAATAAAGATAGTATGTCGTTCGCACATCTCAGGTCCGTACTCAGGTCCGTCGGTTGGAAATCGTAATATTTAAATATCTCTAATTAAAAACAAATATCATCTTCAAAATAATGGCCAGTGTTGACGAACCTCACCCTATTTATTTACCGGCATGTGTCAAGTTCGCAATCCATCTACAGCAGTCATTCTCCGACGTGTAGCGAAGTGAAACGTTGTGTGTGTCGGATCTTTGTAGGGACGATACCGCGTTATTAGCAAATATTAGTTTCTTGTTGGTTTATTTGTTTCGGTGCTTGAATATGTCGGGGCAGAATTAAAGTGCAAAATTTGTGAAAGAGTTATATCGTGGAATTAAAACACGTATTGGAGAACATATGCGCTCGGAACAACACAAAGAACCTGTGACAGCATCAGGCTATTCAATAAATAATGCCCTAAATAGTGTTCTAGACTTGCGACAGTTTATTTCTCAGGTACCAGGATTTAGTGCTGAACGTGTGAAGAAGAAATTTAATACAGTTTTGTAGAACAATCCGGGATTTTTAACTGTATGCCGTATAGTAGACCTTTTTGAAGGTAAAGGAGTAGATTTTGCGGAACCCACCCTAAAAGTGACATCAGTGAAAAATTACATACATATTTTAAATATGCCCCAGTGACCTCTGTGGACGTTGAACGTACGTTTTCGAAACTGAAATGGATTTTAAGCGATAAACGTCACAACTTAACAACTGAACATTTTGACTTCCATAAACGTTAACGGTAGCGTCCTAAGTGCGCCCCTGATAATGACGTCATCTGCGAACGATATACGGTCTCTATTAATTAACAAAGACTTCTTCTTTAGGAGTGATTTTTTACTCGTGAACCCAACGACGAACAAAAGTTTTATAAAATATTTTAAATCGGAATATAAACCAAATACAAAAGAAAGAAACTAGTGTCATCTATGGAAGTAAATATACTTTAAATTTATATTTTTGGCAATAATGGTATCTTACTTTTTAATGGTGTACAAAATTTGTTTAGTTGATTGATTGATTTGTAACCAACAGAAACATTATACTTCTAAATTTATTTTTTTCTGATTAAGTTTCTACGAACGCTAAAGTAACACAAGTTACATGAATAGTGCTCTTAATAAATGGACCTATCAAACACTAGGAGGGAATTGAAGAAGGATTGGATGATGTAGACAGACCCACGACTTTTTCAATGAACCTAGTAAATCTAGGACGATGTGCCTGCTGAGCCTTAATCGGAGGTCCCTGAACCAAATGGTGGGGGTCCTGACAGGCTACTGTAGACTCAAAACTACTCAGAAGGCATTTGAACTTGATAGGCATAGAGGAGAGTCCCTTATGTCCGGAATGTGGAGAGGGAGAGGAAACTCCTATCCATTTTCTAGGATATTGTGCGGCCCTTGGAAGACTAAGATATAGGATCTTTGGCGCCGAGGAGCTGCAAAGGAAAGAGATGGAGGGCTTACCAAGATCCTGGCGTTCATCAAGGCGTCGGGTAGATTCGAGGAGGGCCGAGGGCAGATAGTGGAGAAGTGATGAGATGGTAGGGTAGGCAAAAAGGGCCCACGTGTGGCCTAATTGCCAGGCTGATGCCGCCCAATACACTACCTACTACTACATCTGTGGGCTGTTGAGTTGTTTTATTGATTTCTTAGTTTTATTGTAAAAAATAAAAATTCTTTGTTTAATTATTTTATTAATTCTAGTTTTGCAATTTTCGCCATTAGATTGTTAGCTGTTCAATATAAGCGACATAACAATCTAGACAACAGTCATATTCGTAATATTGAACTGTCAAAAGTATTGAAACTTTCTACGAATGTGACAGTTACCTAGATTATTGTGTCGCTTAATATTGAAGAGTTAACAATTTAATGGCGAATATTGCAAAAACGGTAAGAGATACATGTAGATAAGGTTATGTGAAAATGTTTAAAATTACAGGAGGAATCCAATCCAGTTTCACAGTGAATGTGGACATAATGAAATTAGTTTTGTTTGAAAAATGTTTAATTTATTATCCAAGTATACTCTTTGACTTTCACGTTATTGTAAAGATTTTAATCTATCTCAACTTAATCTTGCTGATTTCCTATCATAGCAAATATCTAGGTATGCAATGGAAATAACTCTAAAGCCAAAATTGGATTATACATTTATTTAATATTGAAATAAGTTACCCGACATATATTTCGACACCTAAATGGAATAAGTCGGGAACGCGTATAAAAACTACATATGGGACTGATTTTGTAAAAGTCCATGATCAGCTCGGTCAGCGATGTGCCTAGACCGCGACCTCATAGTGTGTTGTCTTGTTTACTGACCGTTGACGGCTTAGACTCATTCACAGCTCCCAAATCAACGCGATGTCGGCCTGCTTCAACGCTCGAACGTACCAGGAGTGCCGTGTTATGGGTTGATTTATTTTAAAAAGTTAAGCAAAAATTATCTATTCCGTTTTATGGCTTTATTAGACCTTGCGAATAAGTGATTAAAATTAATGACATTATAACTGAATCACCCTGTATGTCTTTGTGATAAGGTCTCAAATATTAATATTAGTAGTAGTAGTATTAGTAGAAAGTAATTAAAATTTGTGGTAATTATGAGGACAAAGATCGATGGATCTTGTTTTTTGCATTAATAAATGATAAAGAGTATTATTGTCGTTCCCTTTAATTGTTAAATCATAATTTGACTCATATAGTTTGACGTTTTCTAATATTTGCTTTTTATTTAATTACCGAAACCTTCTGAACTTTTATTATATTTAATATACACAAATTTTGAACGCCAGCTTGAAAAATGACTATCAGAAGAAAATAGCAAAAAATAAATAAAATGTTAATCGTGTTGGTAATTAAATGTCCTTTTTCTTTACTAAATATTCTTGCATCCCAAGTACAAATCTAAGTAAAAGACAATTGGTAATATCTAAACAATTTTTGAAATGAACTGATTCTTGATGTAAAATTCATACATAAATACTGAAAGTCGCTGGTACTAAAAACCCTAGAATTTAGATTGCCTTTTTAATTTATAGTGGTGATTCTAAGAAAAAATACATCTCATACATATTATATTCCAAGAACAAACCAATTTCGAATTATTACTTTTTTTTAACTTCGGTTAGTTTATGAAGCATTTAAATTAGTCTAAATTAATTCTAAGCTAAGGAATTATTCGAAAATTTTAAACGGCACTTGATTTAACACGAAATTGCGCATATTGAAACAATTTAAGCGTATTCGTTCAACATGTCACTGAGTGATGTCATGAGTAAATGGCCTTGTCGTCTTAGCCATTTCTAGAGTTAGTTAGTTAGTAGTTAAGCGTGTTCGTATCTTTTATAGTTTTTGAGATTCCAATAGTCACTCTTGAATTTGGGACTCCCGGTAGTATATAACAATAATAAAAATGGAATATAACCTTCAAGAGGAAGGGAATTAAGCTACATAATTACAATTAAGTATATTTCGAACAACGCTTTGAAATGTATCCAACAAAAGTTGGAAGAAATCAGCGTTATATTTGGATGAGGTAATATTTATTAAACGATAGAAAACTAGTAAATGAGAATAGCAAGTAATTTTAACCGTAAGTACAGCTAGCAAATGACGACATATAATATTTTTTAAGGTATATTAAATTCTGTCTGTTAAATTATTTAATATTTCATATACAAAAAGTAATGCAACAATAATTCTACTTATGATCTGTCTCATACGTTTTTTTAAATTTCAAACTGCAAAATAACATTGCTGTTACATTTTTAAAAATATAAAATTCGCAATCATGTTTTACTGCTTTCAATACATTTCTCGCGCTGTAAATGCCATAAAAGAGAACAATATTCTACGTTGTATTATTATAATCAATGAAACTGTTGGCTTTACTTACATTCTACATTAATGTGAAATGAAAATATTATCATTGTAATACATTACTGTGGGGCGTCTATCTTTTATACAAAATATCATGTTGGACAAGAGAAAATTTAAATTTGTGGCTCAGCTTATGTATCATATTTACTTCTATATACGAGTAAAAGTATAGATACACCATACTCAACATAAACGTCACGTTCATTGTTTATAATGTCTGGTAATACAGCATTTAACTGGCAAGTACACTAAAATGGCACAAGTACCCACTTCATAATGCAAACAGAACACCAACATGAATTATTTAAATATGGATGACGATAATATCTATTGCAATATAATTGACGCATTTTATTGTGAGCTACTACCGAAAGGTTTAGTAGCCTAGTTTGCAAAACTGCACAGAAAAAATGTATTCTATATTAAAAAATTATGTATTATTATGTATGTTTCCGCGATTAGTGGGATAAAAAAGGATAATTTATTAATGCAATATAATCAAATGATAATCTAAGGGTCAATTTATTCCAAGATCTCCACTGTGGTGGTGGGAGGCTGAATAAGAATATGGAGAGTAAAGTTTTCATCAAGAACCATTCACAAGATTTTGGGGTTGTATGCTTTGAATTTTTTGTATATGATAAAGGTAAAACTGTTTTTCTCGGAGTATATATTCTATACGACATAATGGAAAACATATTCTTGGATCGCTGTTGAACGATTCCTAGCAGAAGGATATTCTTCTATGGTGTGCCTAATATTTTATTCTGACTGTAAAATATAATCGTAACATGTATTGATATTGATACATCGTATTCCTATGATGAAAGAAACCACGATTATCGTTATTAGTTACTAAAATCACGGTTTTTGAATTCGACTGTTGTGTTAATTTGTTAGTTCTTTGTATAGTTATTTTATAAACGTTCAAATAAGGTAAATTCCTAATAACTTTCGGGTTTCGATAGCATACATCAAAATTAAAAAAATACCGTTATATGATACGGGTCCTAAACCATTTTCGATAAAAAAATTAATTCTCCAATTCCATGTGTAAAAAAAAATTGCTTAATTAAGGGTTCTCATAATAATGTTTTGCATTAAATAACCATAAAATGTTCAATCAATTCTTGGGTGTCGTGCATGTATGGAAAATAACAGTGGACATTTTGAACATATGTTGTAATTATATGTTAGCTAGGTATTTAAAAATGGCATTGTATTTTGATTTTATGTAGGTACTTTTTTTTGTATGATTATTTCTGCGACGTGTGTCTTCGTAGAAGTTTTTATTACTTATTTTTCAAATTCCTATTTGGCTTAAGTTTAAGTGTGACTGTTTTATACAAATAAAAATCAACATTTAAGCATTTAATATAAAAAAGTAGTAAAATAAAATTGCAAAACAATTGTCAAACAAAATTCATTAATTTCCATAATAGTTGTTTATTTGGATTTTTTGTCATCACTAAAAAACAAAATGGCACGTGGTAGGCAACCCACAAACCGCCCGCCTGGCACAGCGCATTTTCGCACTGTTGCCACGTTGTGATAAAATTCCTGGATATAATAATAATAATATCTCTACCCCTCATTCTAATCACAGGGATTAGCCCAGAAGTCGGAGACTTGTGCGGGAGAGGGGGCGGCATATTATTATTAAGCAGGCCGCATTTGCGCCCAGTAACGACTTACGTTGGTAGGCCCTAACCACTATTCAGTGCAGGAATGAGGGAAACCTGGAAAACCTCATTAATTAGGGGAGTAGTCAAATGCCAACCGGTATCAACCCCTCAATTGATCCAAGCCAACATTCTTCCACCGTACCATACCCGCAGAGAGGGTGCCAATCCTCTCCACGAATATAGCTTATATACGGTCTACCGGCTGCGGGAGTCGAACCCACAGCGATCTAGTCACCTCGATTCAAGTACTGACGCCTTAAACCGCGCGACCACTGACCGACGATAAGGCCAAATAACTCGACTTATTTTAAGAACGGCTAAGTAAATACCTTGTACTGCATGTTTAACTTGTTTGTTCATTTATACTGTAAATGGCTTATATTGAAGTTATGGCAGTCAAACCTCTAACACTCTGTATACTTAGAAGTATATAATCTGAGTTCACTAATTACCTCTATCTGATTTGACATGGATTACGCGTTGTTCATAGTATTCTTACTGCTCCTCGAATAATACATATATTTCGTGTATACAATAGCAGATATTTGATAGGTTTTTCCTTAGTTTAACCACGATCTTCAGTACTGTATTGGATACATTCTATGCAACCTGTCAATGGACTGACCCCAGCATATATTTATTGAGAGTAGGCAGATCCAAATAAGGTATTAATTATGCAAAATGTCAGATGGATTTAAACCAAATAGCTATCCATTATCTAAGCTTTTATACATAACAGCGCACGTAGTCAATACCTTGTTAAATACCGACAGTCATAAAGAATAAATTGATTCACGGCTCAGGGCAGACATATTGATTTAGTGGTATGGGTAGTTCCACCGCATCCCGCGGGATTTCGCGAATATTTCAAGTGCGGGAAACTTAGAATGTGTAATAGAAGCGAGAAACAATGTTGGAATAGCTGAAATAATCGCAAAAGGAAACGACGCTCGTATAGAACCTCTCAAGTTTCATATAATTTATGAAAGACGGAATAACTTTCGATGCAAATGATAACAAAAACCGCTTCTGTGAACGTGGAAACACCGATTGAAATGACAATGAAACCATTAAGCAGATAAAAGTTACGAAAAAACAGTTTTCCGTATTAATCGACACAGGACAGATTTACATGGGATTCCAAAAATATGTATTTTAGCGCAACTTACCTCTATACCAGTACTTATGTAAACATATAGGTACAGTTTAGTCAGAAGTAGCGCATGTGTCAAATAATTGAATATCGCCAGATTTACGGAAACAAAATTATTATTAACACCTAGTCTAATGATAGTATGGGCGACACTGTCAAGTTTACCATTGTCTTCCTAAAAATTCTCATTTATTTTTTTTTTAATGGAAACTTTCTACACTGTATATTTTATAATACTGTAATAGCGTGGAAGGTATTATAATCAGCCAAAGAATGTGTCGTAAAAGCAAACTGTAATGAAAAAACGTAATGTTCTTCAAATACATAAACATTTATGACAAAATCCAAGAAATAACAGAAAACAAACCCTATTATGTAGTATTAGTATGTGCTATAAAACAATTCTTGATTTTAGAGATTGTATCAAAATTAGTATCACAAGAACTGCGAATCAAATTTATATTATCAGCCATAACATAAATAGGTGACTTGAGAAGCAGATTGCTGTGTGAAGTGGATACTTGTAAAATACGCTCGTGTCTACCTATGTTCCGTATGCAGAGATAAAAAATTATATCTATGCAGCAGTAATTAATTATCTATACCTCTTTGAGGATATATACCATTTACTTCAAAAATCGCCTATGAACAGATTCAATTCAATCAATATAATTTTGATACAGCGGATACCAAATTAGTGAACAGTATTCCAACTTCGAACAGACCAATGATTGAAATAATAATCTCAAAGCCGATATATTCCTAAAATTTTTACAATTCCTAATAATAAATCCAAGTGACTTAGATGCAGAAGATAACATATTATTTATGTGCTGTTTGAAGGTCAAGCCACTGTCAAAGAAAACACCCAAGTCCTTGACCCCATCACATCTATTTATTTCGGTCAAAGCCAACTGATAATTATAATAAATAATAGTTTTCCTCCTAGTATATCGATGGCTTATTTGCAATAAGGTGTAACCCACAACCAGGCTAAGTTTTCAGGACGGACAAAAAACGTGTATTACATTTAGATATATTTATATGTATACGATAACTTACATCATACCGAGACAAGATCAATGACTGATTGCAAATATTGGCAGTCGTACATATTAATAATTATCCTATAAAACTTTAAGTCGTCAGCAAAAAGTTGTTTGGGACATTTAATTAAATTAGCTAAATCGTTAATAAATATTAAAAATAGTAAGGGACACAAATTAGAACCTTGCGGAACGCCAGTATCTACAGGATAAGTAAAAGATCTAACACCGTTATATTCGACATGTTTGGTATCTACCCGATAAATAGGATTAAAGAAATTTGACTAAATTCTAAGAAAAGCCATTGCGATCAAGTTTGGATAACAAAATATAATGATCATATGCTTTTTCAAAATCAAAATAAATAACATCAATCTGTTTCTGATTATCCAAAATCTCACTCAAATACTGGGTAACACATGCTAAGTTTGTCGTACATGATCTTTTTTCCATAAAGCTTTGTTGATCGGGGGACACATGAGTAATAACAGTAATATGGAGTAAATTTGATAATAACATTATGCACTTGTAATCGAATATTATTTCATAAAAATTATTGGAAATTAAAAACTTGTTTATTATAAGAACAGCAGTCAAGATTACTTTTATTATATAAAAGAGGAATTGAACTTCACCAAACTTCATGCGCCATAAAAACAAAATATATACTTATCTGTTCGAGCAATTTTTTCTAAAAATTTACAGTTTTCCGAAATGCGTATGCTTTAATTGCATATCTATTGCATGAGTAATAAATATGATCTGAGGATGGTGTTATATTATAATAAAAAAATCGAAACGTAAACGTAAAATAATGTAAATTTTTCGTTTTCATTTAACCTTAGCTGCTGTTCTTATAATATACAAGTTTTGCTAGTTAAGCAGTCAATATTTTGGTTAAAATTATTTTGTTTTTTTTTTAATTTTTGTATACGCTACTATCACAAAAATTATTTAAAAAAAAAAATCAAATTAAATTCACCAAATGTAATGCATATTTTGTCTCTCTAGTATTCATCGCCATGAAATATGTTTTGTTTTATCTCAAAATAATACGTTAAATAAAAATATTCAAAACTTTTTTCGTAGCAACTGGCAGAAAAATGCGCTTAATACTATTATAAATATAAAATCAGCAGGATTAGAATGAGACGTTGTTATAATTATGTTGTCATCTTGGTTATTTTGAACTGATGCGTATTGAAACTAAGGTGCAGCTTACAACTTACAACATAATGGGCATAGTTTGTTGCCGAATATTTTAATGAGAATTGTAGTTGACATAAATTTGTTTATAAGTTTGGATGGCTGAAGACGTGAATTGTAAATTACGCAAGTTTCTACTTCCTAAAACTGTAAAGTTTCTTTTACGTTATTTGAAAGCGACTCATACATGTTAAAAAAAACTAGTCGATTATTTAACATTTTTACTGTGAATAGTACGTAATAATATGAAGTGACAGCTATGCGCGAATGGCCTGACTGGTCATACAAATTTAAACTTGCAAAATAACCAGTCTCTTGTGTTTCTGTTATAAATTGTTACATATTAAATCACCTGTTGACACAGAAACGATTTCACGGTACACCGTACGGCAACCTGACGAACGCTGACTGAAAGTCAGGTTGTGGAACGGCACAATACAATTTGACTTTAACTAATCATACTCATTACAGAATCTGGGTTGACGTTACATATCGGGCTGACGAGTGGAACAACGAAGTTTAAATTTCGGCGATTTCGTAAAAAGAATGCTTTACGATATTCAATAAAAGAAAAAGAGACGAGATATTACATAATTATCATTGAACAATAGTTATTTATAGTAGTGGATATAGGTATTATTATACATGAGTGAGAAATTTGCACGACAAGGACGTTGTCTGAGTCGTGTAATTTTTCACGAATGTAATAAAAAATACCGTTATCCCACGTGTAATATATAAAATTTTATCTAGAACTGCAAAAAATTGTATCTACAACTACCTTAAATTGAGAAAAATCCAAAATCAGATCCAGTTTGTAAGTTTTGATTCAAAATCAAGAAGCAAAGGCATTGTTATGGTAACCTGTCAAACTTCCTGTCAAACTTGTTATAAACAAAATTGAGTTTTCGTTTTTACATTTTCTTGTGAAAATAGTGGTGTTGATTGAAATAATGATTCAGAAACAGAAAACTTGCATCTTGAAATTTAAAAAGGTGCTGTAACTGCAGTAGCTTCATTTTCACCAGATAAATCGAGAATCAAGTACAAACAATGTTTTAAACTATTCACTGATTGGTGTGCATCTAAGAATATAAAATATGAAGCAAACGAAATAGCTATTTATGATATACGTGTTAAAAGCAAGATTTTATTTTGTGAGTGAAGATGACTTCACGAACAAAATAAAATCACTTTTAACACGTATATCATACACTATTTTTTCTACAAAACAATCGGAAGAACTTTAAACTCAATAAAAATAAGAAATCAAAAAATACCACATAGATCGCAATGTTTATGAATCAAAATTTTCGTAGCAACCAGTGCTGTTGTTAGTTACGGAAAAAACGCAAAAATATTGACAGCATTTTCTAGTAATATTATAAGTATAATGAATAATCTCGATAATGAACGTAACGAATCCATCCCTGCTGAAATCGAAGAAGCCGCCAGTCGAGCAACATTGGAATTATTGCCGGCGAAATCAAAGGAACAGTACGAAATCGCTTATAGACGCTTTTCGGAATGGTGCAACATTAAAAAGGTCCCTGGGAAATGTAACGAAAGTGTTTTACTGGCATATTTTGAGGAAAAAGCCAAGATATGGAAATCGTCAACGCTGTGGTCAAATTATTCCATGATCAAAACTATGTTAAAAATAAAGCAAGATCAAGATATAAGCAAACATTACAAACTTATTGCTTTTGTAAAACGGAAGGGTGAAGGATATCAAGCAAAAAAGTCAAAAGTTTTGATGAAGACGCATATCGACAAATTTCTCACAGAAGCAGAAGACGAAAAGTATCTGATGATGAAAGTCGCAGCAATAGTGGGTGTCTTCAGGGCGTGTCGCCAGGAGGAATTGTGTCAGATGACCATCAACAAATACCGAATATTTGGGTACTTCGGACTTTCAGTGTTGTTGGTGAATTCTATTTAAACTTTTTTAGAAAGTATATGGCACTCCGGTCACCCAACGCTGACCATAGACGACTTTTTCTTAAATATATGAAGAATAAATGTGTGAAGAATCCAGTCGGAATTAACATTTTTGGTAGAATGCCTGCCGACATTGCAGAGTTCTTGAATCTACCAAATCCTCAACTCTACACCGGACACTGTTTTCGTCGTTCATCGACGACATTGTTAGCAGATTCTGGTGCAAATCTTACTACCATCAAGAGACATGGAGGATGGATATCTTCGACGGTAGGTGAAGGCTACATTGAAAATTCACTGGAACAGAAGAAGGAAATTACGTGCCAAATACTTCCTACTGTTGCAACTACTAGCAAGACCACCAGTACTACCAGTAGTATTTCTACAGAAGATAGATGTGTCACACATGCTGACAGTAAAACCAACTTAAGTATGATGACTCCGCAGGGAATTACAATTTCAAATTGTTCTAATTTTACTATAAATGTTAATAGTATCTAATAACTAGTTAAAATGTTGGTTTGTACTTTAAAATAAAAAGTTGTTCATGTGTTTGTTAAAAAGTTTTATTAATTTTCAAAACAAAATTTAAATAAACTGATTTACTTTTAACACTAGTGTTAAAAGTAACTTACTTTTAACACGCGTGTCAAAAAATGATGATTTTTAACATCAAAAATGACAATTAAAAAGCTCACTTTTAACAGTTTTGTAGAAAAAGGTATTATTAGCATTTTTTGAAGAATTATATTATCTAAAAAGTATAAATCATCTAGTCTTTGGGCGTTCTATGCTATGCTGCGGAGGAGATGAGTTAACTAACTAGCTGTTAGAAAATGTAAAAAATTAAGAAAACATACCAGATATGAAAACCAAAGTTTCCCGAGAATTCTTTATTGTCAATGTGAATATGGTCCAAGTAAAACGAAAATACTTCGCCCTGTGTCCTAGTCATGCCGATCATGTAAGATTTTTTGTTGGATACAGAGGTGGTAGATACGTGAAACTTCCTGCTGGGATAAACACTTTTAGTGTAATGCCAAAGAAGATTGCTTTTTTCTCAATTTATCAGAGCCTCAACAATATAGAGGGCACTGTTTTCGACGATCATCTACTTCACTTCTAGCCAACACAGGAACAGACCTTCTAACTATAAAACGACATGGTGGTTGGTAGTCCAACACCGTGTGAAGGCTATATTGATACGTCTCTTGAAAACAAGAAAAAAATCGTCACAAAGGTTCTTGGAGGAGATTGCCGTCATGGAAGGTACTTCAAGTGCTTACAAAGAAAATGTAAGCATTGTTAATACAAATACAGAACAGCTGCATTCATCTGGTATTAATCTTACGAATTGCCAAAGTTGTGTTGTTAATATTTGTAACAAGTAATTCAATTTAATTTAAGTTAAATTACCCATTAATTGTCAAATTCCACTAGTGGTGTAATGACTTTCATTATTCAACTGAAACAGTGCCAAATAAATGCTGTAATGAGGCTCTTATAAAGCAGTTGTAGATAAACAAATTCAACTGAGTATATTATATCTTTCTTTTCATAAATCATATTATATAAGATGTTTAACGATTTTTCTTTATTTCGATATTTCATATAGTACACTGTAAAAAGTGTAGGCAATTTATAAGGATTAGAAACACCACATAAACTGATATACTTTAAAATTACATTAAATATGAAATATCGCTCAATTAAAGAAAATTTACGCCAGATGTATGAAAATTGTTACATGAAAGTAAAATTCTGATAAAAAATATTAAATATTTCTTATAAAATATAGGTAATTTTAGGTTTAACTTATGAACATTACTGAATATTGGGAATATTTCTATACGGAAGTAGGAAATATATTCCCACCTCGTTGTCCGACCGTGCGCTTCCGATTACAAAGGACAGACGACAGACACATGCATTAGGTATGTGCACAGTGTGTTATACTCTGTGTTGTGAGCTAAGTTTTTATAGTAAATAACTATAATGATAAGTGATGATAACATTTGGTATGCTATTGCCACCCAATTTCAAATTTTATCTGTTGACTGCAAAGATGTTATTACTTATTTCCAAGACTCTACAAGCAGTGCAAATGCAAAGGGCTAACACTGGCAGCCTACCCTTTTGGTTATATTTTCACCCACTTAATCTTGTAAAATTTATTGAAGATTCTGTTGCCGAAAGTTTTCATAGTAATTGGTAGGTCTGTTCTTGTGATAATTATGTGTAAGCTTTGTCGAGTATTTCATACTGAACTATATAAAATATTCCATTTTTAAAGTACAAAAATAAATACTTTTTAAACACCATATCCGTTTTCACTTTGATGGTTTACATTCTGCTCCATATATACAGGGTGTTAAAAAAAGAGTGTAAAATATTTAAGGAGGTAATAGTATGAACCAAAATAAGCAGAAAAGTCTCAATAAACATGGGTCCGCAGAGTAACGGTTGCGGAGATATGGAATGTTTTATGTTTTTTAGCCTCTTTTTCTATTTTGCAAAAACGTTGTGTATTTTCTTATAATAGTTTGTTGATGTTTAGTGAAATAAACAGTATGTATTTGAAGTTGTTCTCAGTGCACAAGTTTTCTTTCGCTATGGCTGGTTACTCTAACGCAGAATTAACAGACATGCATTTCATGTATGGTCGTGCTAATGGGAAGCGCGACGTTTTTATGTTGACGCTTATCCAAATCGCCAGATTCCTTCACAACACATGATTGGAAGAATTCACCAAAGATTGCGTGATACCGGTTCCTTGAGCAAACAGTGCCATTTATCCGGAAGACCAAGGTCGGTATCCACTCCTAGAGCAGAAGAAGAAATTCTAGCACTGGTAGAGCAGAATTTAGGTACGAGTGTGCGCAGAATATCAGCCGAAGTAGGAATTAGTGGTCCTCTTGTTTGGAGAATCCTTCACGAACAACTGCTTTATCCATACCATGTGCAACGAGTACAGACCTTAAATTCAATAAATGATCATC
This sequence comes from Monochamus saltuarius, assembly GCA_025584915.1. Taxonomy (NCBI): domain Eukaryota; kingdom Metazoa; phylum Arthropoda; class Insecta; order Coleoptera; family Cerambycidae; genus Monochamus; species Monochamus saltuarius. Next base: position 27,381,000 of record CM046721.1, read on the forward strand.
AAGCACGTTTGGTTTTTTGCCGCTGACTTCATTCATTTCATTTTTGTTCCAACTAGGTAATGTATATATCTTGTATTTTATGTATTTAAAACATATTTTTTGAATTTGTTTTTGTTGTGTTCTTTTATATTAAATTAGGTAATAAACACAAATAAACATCATCAACAAATTTTAACTGTTAAACTTGATTTGCTTTTAATACAATTGTAATTTTTGAGAACGAAAAGAGAGTTTTTCAAAACGTCAAAAAATACGAAAGTATGCGATAGTAATATGATTTTTATTATGTTTTACTTATCTGCTTTTTCAGTGTGAGCTTTTTTGGTTAGACAAACTTAATTTAAAAAAAACTATATAAAAAAATGAATACCATAAAATGCAACTTTAAGATAGCCTTGCCTTCATAAGCCGAAACTGCGCCTGGATTTTGGATGATGTGAACTGTTGATTCAAAATTTTATTTACTTAGGAAGTATAATCAATTACATGTATGAAGGTGAAAATCCGTAAGCAACAAAAATTCGACATTTTTAAAATGAACTTCTACTAAGATTTCGTTAATGTTATATGTAGCGACACTATATTTTTTTAATAGAAACAACTCCCATGTTTTTTATGGCTGATGATTTCCGAAAATCATTTTTCTTATAAAGTTGAAACAGATTTTAGTCTAAAAATGTAATACTGGATACCAAGAAACACACCCTTGAATAAATCAAACTATTTATGTCCATATTTTAAAATTTACAAAAGATTATTGACTAACGTCAGTTTTGTAATCCCATTATGGATGCCAATCCATAATTAATTAAACAAGATTGCCGTATACGGTTAAACGGCTTTTATATATTTGAAAAACGAATGTCCTCGAATAAAATTGCCTGCAAGTTTTTTTTCCTGCCATCAAAACTAGGTTAACCGATGGTACTTTGAACCATACGCTTATTGCATGTTATGTAAGTAGTATAAGCCAGTTAGTTTTAGCAATAAAAATCAAGTCGCAGTTGACATTAATTTAAAAAAATGTCACCACCATTTGAGTAAATTGGTGAGAAAATTCAAATTTACCATACTATTTTGCTGTTGATTCTAATGATGTAATTTACTGGAGAAATTACGCAGAAAATGTTAAATGTTTGTAGTAAGTAGAATAGCTTTTTGTCAGAAAAGTAATTTTTAAAGAAAGATGCTAGCATTGTTTCTCCAAACAGAGAAACAGGAAAAGATGAAGTAAGCCAACTACGGCGCAAAATGCAAGAATTCTACATAACGTGTAAGAAATAACATCGCCGTTATTTCTTAACAATTACCTATGGATCCCCTAGGTACTACAAAAATATAAGGTGATGAAATATAACATTTAACCTTGAAAAAAACGTAAATGTTACTACGACCAAAATGGGTTACATATTTGAGCTGATTATCATAAAACCCCAAACTAAGCCAACTTAGTTTTGTTGATGATGTCACAGAGATGTAAATTATTCTTCAATATGTCGACAAAATTTGTCTTCTTTAGATGATGACAATCCTTGGTCATCGTTGCAGTTTTGCATTTCCTATTCGGACCTTTAAAATGTTATTACATTAAGGCCTATTATTACTGTTTTGTGATTTCTATTTATTTAATTTGTCAGTTAAGTTGTTATTTGTCAGCGTCTATGCATAAATAAATTCTTTATATAGTAGTGAGGAGGTGTTTTATCCATGATAACTACATTTTAAATGTATCTGAAGTGGAATTAGTGGTCATTTCTGTATATTATTTATTTTTTGTTTCGTAACTGTTTCCCTTAATAAGAAGTTTGTCGTCAAATTGCTGTGAAACAGTATTTGGATATTGAAATGAGTCAAAATATTAAATTTTCTGAGAATATCTGAAACACCCCCGTTAAAACTAATACCCCACACTGGAAATATTCGATTTTGGCGGTAGGAAATTGCCTCGGGTAGGCTAACGAACACAGAAATGTCAGACCGACAAAGTGTTTGCGTTAGGCCACTGAAATTTCACTTTCGCGCAGCAATTTTCTCCAGAGAAGGAATTAGTTATTACGTGAAACCGAACGATGAACCGAGATTTTTATTAAAGACATATGGCTGCGGGCGATCGCAGGGAAAGCTTGCGGTTCTCGATGATGGGATTTATGAGATTTTTCTCGTTTGTATTACATGTGAAGATGGTGCTGAACAGATAGTGCAATTCTAACTTTCCATTAGAAGCTTAATCGTGAAAGGGATTCGGCTTGAAATTTCGCAGGACGTCTGATTTTGAGGAAGTTGTCTAAAACGTTTTAGTGATGGCTTTATAATTCATAATATCTATCTTGAATATCATAATATAAGACATATTATGGTATTCAAGGTAGGCAGGAATTTATTAACTGTAAATTTATTTTACAGGCATTGTTACTATACATTGTAATGTTAATTAACACATGTGCATGATAGCAATATACCTATCTACTTTGCAATGATTTGTATAGAGATGTGGATAACTACTATTATGTATCAGTAGGTACCTACTTAGTTTGCAAACACGGAATTTCAGAGAACAACTACTCTGCCTGCTAATGCCCCGATCGGCATTGAATTACACTTGAAGAAAACTACAGTAGACAGCTAAAGTCACACGTTGGCTGCCCACCGATACCGATTTCGGGCTTGTTAGCTCTCATCAGAATGCCATAGGTGAAGTATGTGACGAATAACCCTAGCTGTTTTAAGTCTGTAGACAAACAAATAACACCTAGCCGTCGTTCACTACTCCATGCCCGCACTGGTCAGCTACAGACACGAAGTATTCTACATCTCAGAATACACGATCGACGGCGTGATCGATATTTTACTTATATTTAATAATATTAGTCAAATATCTCACCTATGATAGTGATGAGAGCTAATAAGCTCAAAACTGTGGGCGGGTGGGCTGTTAGCGAGTTAGCTGTTTGCTATAGATTTTCCAGGTGTAATTCAATGCTGGTCGGGGCATTAGTCCGCAAAGTAATTGTTTCTCGGAATTTTTTGTTTGCAAAATATTGTTCTCGCCGAAAGCAATAGAGATCGATAGCTTTCAAAACAAAACAAGATTTGAAAATCTTGTTCTTGTTTGATTTTGTAAGATCATGTCTTGTATTGTCTTGTGAGTCTCGAAAATTTCTTGTCTCGTAATTTTGCATGACGAATTTGGTAGTTATTCTCGGAGCTCAGATGTAACTATCGATATATGGTTATAAAGTATAAAAACGGCCAATTTTACATAATAAGTGCAATAACGGAAGAAATCGGCTGAACAGAATCGGAGCTCTTTCAGTCAAATGGCACTGAATTTATAATTATCAGTTCAGCAGAGCTGGACCAGGACTCAATAATTAGACCGTAGCAATAATCTTTGTCTTGTCTTGCAAGACTTTTTTTAAATCTTGTCTTATCTTGCAATTCGAGCTGCCAAGTATTCTTCTTCTTGTCTTGTCTTACGAGTCCAAGACAAGATCAAGAAGAAGTAAGACAATATGTCAACACACGTCCACTGTTCATTGATGTTCAAATAAGTCGGTCTACTTTCCACATCCCGCCTTAAATTTCCGTTGTGCCGACGTCCTTCTTCCTGCCTGCCCACCCATTACCGATGGTCGATTAACCGAAGTTTCCTTGCGTGTATAAATGTTGTGGAGTAAGGATTTGAGGTCTTCCTACAGCAAATGGACAGTACTATTTCGCTCAGGAAGTTTTGCCAGTGTAACCGTCATTATACTGTCGCACATATTATGTCTGTTTACTTACTTATCTCCTTTTACGGAAAGCAATGGTAAGACATGAACTTTTCGAATCTATATCTTCCAATTTTCTAATAAAGTTGACAAATAGAAATGGACTTTAGGTTGAAACTAGTTTCAAAATAACTCCCGTAATAATGCTCCTATATTTTGATGCTGTTTACATCTGTTTTCTTAGAAAAAAATCTAGTTTCCAGGATGCGTATATCATATTTTTTACACGAGTAAACTAAGGTTTAAAACGTTAAAGAGAACAAAATAAACAGGCATCATAAAAGCGGATAATTATTTTATTAATGTATAAACATTTTATTTCTGAAAATAATTGATAATAACTTGTCTGCTAAAGTAATAAGCTTTGTCTGAATATAACTAAAACTGGGACTATGATATTCACTTTGCGAGAAATTGATAATGGCTTAAAATTAAACTATATTAAATTCCTAGGAGTCTATCTTGTTTCTAAGTTGCTTTGGGAACAACGGCTTATATTTGTAAAAAAAGGTATCTAAATATATGTATTTACTCCGAAATCTTGAATATATCTTATGCTATACCTACTTGTGTGGTGACATGCTACCTCCTGCAGTATTGTCTTTGCACATCAAAGAAAGGCCATTAGGATTATATTAAATTTGAGTTAAAGGAGCGACTGCAAACAGCATTTCATCACCTTAAATATACTCACTATTTCTGCATATACATATTACAATGTCTCCTGTATGTGAAACTAAATTTAGAAAATATTTTAACCAGAAATCAGCTACACAGTCATCATATAAAATCAAAAAATAACTGGGCGGGCAAATATTTAAGATTAATTAAAACTAGAAATGGTATGGGATATATGGGAATACGTCTTTTTAATGCTCTACCAATGCACATAAGAAATCTTAATCCAAGTCAGTTTAAAAATAGAATTTTTTTTTTTTTGAGAAATGCATTTTATGATATTGAGCAGTTTTTGGAGAGTTACTTTAACCCAACTTGTGCTCAGACCTATGTATTAATTTTGTTTACTTGATTTTTTTCATTATTTTATATAGCGTGGATTTTAACATTTTGATATTTTACTCTTTTTTAATGTAGGTCTATTTATGTACATGTATTATATGTTTTAAATTGAATATTTTATATTTTCCTTTTTGTTTGACGTGTGTAAACACTTTTCTGTGTAATGACGTGAATCCATAAATAAATAAATAAAGAAGACGTTCAAATAGTATTAGGTGATGAGATACGAGGCAGGCAAAGACAGAATATGAAAGGGAAGTCGGACGGTTGCAATGCACTTAAGCCGGTCCCAGACGATGTGACCAACGTTGGTTCAAATGTTGGTTCCAATGTTGGTGCCAACGTTGGACACAATTTGCGCATTAAAAATGTGGCAAGTGTGTCTCCTACATGCAAACTTTTGTTGCAACATTGTAAACACATGTGGGACCAACGTTCGTCAGTGTCGTACTTATACTGCAGATCGACAGAACAGTAAAAAAAAAGGAACATGTGCGCTCCTGAATTGGGTCAAACACACGATCGCTCGTGTGGGTGTGTGACGAACGATGCTTCCAACGCTGGAAGCTCCTTTGACTTGGATCAGATTTACCGACAGAAGCCCGAACGTAGCATGTAGCCAACGTTGGACACATGCAATTCACCAGCGCCCGCCCACATGATGTGGCAAATGGTGATGTGTCCAACGTTGGAAGGCATTCGCCACATCGTCTTGGACCGGCTTTAGCGGAACGGTCGAGTTGGCTTGCATCTAGCGTGGCCCCTTAAGACGCTACTGTCACGGTGAATATCAAAGGAGTACTTTGGTGAGAGTTCTATCACCATGTAAATGTGGCTTAAGCTAAGTGATTAGTAATGTCGACACTAATGCTAGACACCTGTAACCTTAATTGTATTCTACGATACACATATGTATGTAATTATTGTTAAAACGCTTTAACTTTCACATATATTTCGGTATTTGCAACACAAGATAATAAAAAAGCGACAGCTTTTTAGGTACCTGCAACAGTTGTTGGGTGTTCCAATAATTCTCGCTCCGATAGCTCGATTGTTTTTCAAAACGCACCGGCGATATTATATTATATGTTATCTGTAATTGGAGAAATCAAATTTGCGATATTTAAATAAATATTGGATTAATTGGATATCTGTCCGCTTTTATGATTGTTTATAATTAAAGCTTCTGTTAATTAACATGCTCCAGTAAATTTAGGTTACTTTACGTAATGTACCATGTAGACTGTTTATAATTTGATAGATATTCAATGAATGAGCATAAACATATAGAACTGTTGGTGAAATATTTTATTTACTATATAATTATCTGCTTAATTAAAGATATATTATTGTATTTATAAATTCACAACGATACAAATTAGCGTATTGGTGTCTAAAGGAGCGTATACAGGGTGTTTGTAGATAAGTGCGAAATATTTTAGGGGGTGGTTCATATAAACGTAGGTCTAAATATGCTTCGTTTCCAAGTGTTTAAATTTTGATTTTTTTATTTATTTTTATTATTTCAAAGATATTGACTCGAAAGTTGAAGCACGCTTTGGAGGGATAAATATGCATTTTTTGTGTTGATCCAAATATTTCGACTTGCACCAGTGACGTTCGTGCGAGAATGCTACAACCTTTTTCAATAAACAAAATGGTACGCCACCGACTTTTTCCCGTTTTTATATTTTTTTAAATTCGCCATCAATTCTGAATGAAATTAGTCTCTTCAATGTTTTTCGTAGGATGCACCGTTTTTGAGGAAAAAATAAAACATAATTTATTGCAGGTTTTGTTAATCTTTTATTTAAAGGTCTTTTTTTACTGAAGTGTTATTATGGTCAAAGCAAAACTACAATTAAACACTGAAAATAAAAAGCTGATATGAATGTGGGTAAAAAAGTTCTTCGATTTCGAGATACAGGGTGTTCAAATTTTAATCTTTTATTTTAATTTATTTTCTCTTGAATATTTCAAAAAATGTTATTATCTAATACAGAAACATTAAACCAAAACAATAACACAAAACATCAGAGAAATACATACCTATATGATTTGATAGGAAATGCAGGAAGGCTGTTCTGTATTGGCTTAAATACCTTCAGAACACAATAACAAATATCACGTAAAATATTGCTCAAAAAATATCTACTCACATATACTAACCTAATCTTTTCTTCTTGTTAAAAAAATTTAGTATGATATTTTTTTAAATATTACCTTTAAATTAATATTAGTGTAATAATATCTTACCATTCAATTCTCATAATTTTATACGGATGGCAGATTCATAATTGAAATGTGCAGCACATATTCGTATCCGCCTATGGGCCTCTGCAGGTGTTAGTTTGGCAAATTTATGCTCTCCAACAAAGCCTAAACTATATTTCAATTGCTGACACCTTCAAAATATTATACTTATTATTTAATTTATAAGGCATATACTTTTTAAATAGTATAGCACAATAGTTTATGATTAAATAAAAAAAAATACAGATAATAGTAACTATATTTCATAAATTTCAATTCCTGTTTATACATCTATTATAAATGTATTACCTTTCAGGATCCCCGGGAAAGAGATAAGAAACCGATATATTATCCCGTCCATTAGCTTTAGAATCAACAACTGAAAAGTAAGATACATGATAAGCCCTTAATTACTGATCAATAAAATTTATCGGGAGCACCCAATACAACCATTTTACAGGACATTGGGTATCAAACAGACCGAATAAATAGCCGATGATCGACTGTCGATGATCAGTTGGTGGAGCGGGGGAAGTGGATTAGCAGAGGGAAGAACGACTCTGGGGCATGGAGAAAGGTCCAACCGTTAGTATATTTAAACTGTAGTTTATTTGTTTTTTTCTTGTGGTGGTAATTCGAGACACAGAAGATTGCAAATGTTATATAGTTATATAAAATGTTGAAAAAACTTTGAAATGATTTCAGTCGGCTGGGGTGACCTTGAAATGCGTATGCAACACCACATCCGACGAGATTTACAGAATCGGCGATCAGGACCGGAATAAGAATATTTATTTGCGCATAAAAGCATATTTATTCGTTTAATAGTTATTAGTTTGAAATGTTACTAATATATAGTAAAATGGAAATTCAGAAAAAAAATTGTAAATGTTACAGTAATATATAAAAAATTAAATATTTTTTAATATTTTGTTTTGAGAAAATAACGAAATACATCAAATTGTGCAAGTAAAAATAAATTACAACTCCAAGTACTTTTCCCAGTATTAAATTTTAGGCATGACTTTATACAAAAGCAAAATGTTTATCCAAATAGATACAAAAAGTTACACACAGCTTTGTAAACTTGTACGGTAATACAACGGCAAATACCGAGTGCTAAATATGTGTCGTACAGATATCATTGCACGTGTTTCAACTATTTTTTAACCTTAAACTTACTAGTGACATTGCAGAACACTTGTATATCTTATGTTTTATTACATTCATTTGTTTTATATTTTGTTAATGGTAATATATTATGAAATAATAGCTGATATAAGTAGATTATTAGTAATACTTTCACATGACATACATAAAACTAATTTAGACTTACTCTTATTGGAATGACTAAAAGCTATTACAAGATGTGTTTAAACATTTAACAGCTGCGCGGCGACTTATTCCTCGATTCAGATTCATAAATTTGCTTTAATCTGTGTCTGTATATTATGTTCGCATGCCAAGGTTCCAAACAAATTCATGGCTAGCGGTGGTCTTTGCAGCCTGAAATGGATGCGCAATATACTATGCGCGATTTATTAGCTTTGTTCGCACAATACACAAATTAGTTTCCAATCGTCCGGAGCATGCGCTTTCCAACTAAAACAATGGATTTAGGCATTATAAATAAACTGCGCGTGCGTCAGCCGATTTGAAACTGTTTCCAATTGCTGTGCGAACAGGGCTATTATTTTGGCTCAAGTGATTCTGATAGTCTGTTTATATTGTGCTAGTGATAACATTTATATATTTAAAAATTTTAATTTGCAAAATAATATACCTATATCAACAATATCCAAAATGCCAAAAATTGGATTTAATTATACACATTAACACAACTGCTTTATTTCCATCGGTATCGAACTGAACTGAATTTAAACCTGACCTACTTTTAATGTTATAAACTGAAAAAAATATATAACCGTAAATTGCCATTTAACTATTAAGTATTGTATTTGTTTACTTTGCGTACATAAATGTATGCCTTTTATATGGGTATAATTGTATGAATAAAAGCGTAATGTCAAAAATTTACCTTTTAAACAGGTGGTGTTTCTATTTGTAATTTTAAACTATTGAAAAGAATCTTGTAAACATTTATTTAACCGATTTGTTTTGGAATCATCACCATGGTTGTTAGTCAATTAAATGCAAATGCTTTTTTTTACTCGCCTAAAATAAAGTTAATCAAATTATACCGTCAATACTGGTCACTGAAGCAATTACATTTTTTTAGATTATTTAGTAAATCGACTTGCTACAATGAGCAACAACCGCTAAGATATTGCCTAAAATTGGTTCTATACAACTTGAAAGTGATTGTCGGAGTAACAAATGATAATGAAATATTGGCACAAATTCCAAAAAATTAGACGTCGGTGTAATTTGCAATTACGGAACTAGGAAGATTTAAAAATAAATATCTAAAAGAGAATAGTGACCTTGAAATTTACCACAATGAGATCTTCTATGTTCACTTGAAGTATCTCAAATCCAGTCAAATAGTTTCTGAAAAATTGTATACATGAAAAATCGGTAATTTCATTATTTTTAAACAATTTCATTACACAAGGTGTTTCAGAATAACGTACCATCATAAATTCAAGAAATAAATAACATGATGTTAAATAAAATATATTATTGTTTCCTATGTATTGCGGACATATCATCCTACGAAGGATCCTACAATTCAACTACACCTGGAGCTACAGCATCTAAATAGAAAAGACTCTAATGTGATTTTTTGCAAATGTTTCTAAAACCAAGATAAATGAATGAAATTTAAAACTGAGATAGGCATCAAATTTGGCGGTTCAAAAATAGTTTAATTAGTCATAGACGTACCATAACAGAGGACATGAGTTAAATATTGCCTAAATTTTATGTATTTTTGTGATTGTAAGCACTAAACTTTTTTTAAGCAGACTGTGGAAAATTATTCCGTTTATTTAACTGGGATATTAATAATATTACTTTAAATCGCAAGAACTTACAAATAACGAACTTTCTGATATGCATTGGCGGCTCGACCAAAATATCACAGAGAATTTTCGAACAATTCTTTTGTCATACATGTACTTTTGTCCAGTTGACAAGCAATTTTATTATTTCGATAATTTTGTTTTAAAGATAAAGCGATTCAATCATAATGTCATTAATTTTAAGAGAAGATAGCGATAAACTAGGGATATGAACACGCGATTAACAAAAAAGTAAATGTATATTTACACTGAAATAAAAATTTGTTCGCATTATTATTTAAACCCCCAAACTATTATTGACTGCTGACGGCCTCGATTCATTCACAGCTCCCAAATCAACACGGCATCGCCCTGCTTCAACGCTCAAACGTACTAGGAGTCTCATGTTACCGGGAGTTATGCAGCGATTTGCTTCTTTTCAAAAGTCAAGTAATTGTTTCCAGTTTTCTGTCTTTATTAGGCCTTCCGAATATGTGGCTAAAATAAATGACAATATGACTGAATAAGTCTGTGCATACATGGCCAATAATATCTACTTTGAATTGTAAACCATTTCAATTGTTAGTGAAGTTATGGAAAGTTGAGTTAACATTATTTGATGATCTCATAACTCTGGCTTGACTCAAGCCTTCACTTTTCTATCAATATGAGCTAGTGCACCATCGTCCTAACATTTAAAGGTATACGAAAGTTATTGTCAGGTTGTGTATATTTCGTTTATAGATTTTAGTTTTGCAATTCTCACAAAAAATTCAGACTGTTTTGATTAAAAACTAATAGTTCTTAGTCTTTAAAGTGTTATACCTTGTTTTTTATATAAAAGTAAGGTAGCACTCTAATACATAATTTGCATGCATCATCTTTAGATGAGTTTTTAACAGAAACGGCTAATAAGGTATACATTTCTCAAGTAGAAAAGGTAGGGGCAAATGTTTTTCTATTCCAACATGACATACACCGTGCCACAAAAAAGTTGAGGCGATTTAAAAGGATATTAATGGTCGCTTGTGGTGATATCTTGGAGATATAGCCAATTGTATATAAAATTTGAATTTCCCGTCCCAAAAAAATACGCTTCCAAAATTTCATGAATTTAACTCAAAGTAGTCGAGAATTATTAAAGAAACTGTAATATATTTTTTTTAATTTGACATCTTGTATATCCTAAACGAAGCGTTCAGCCTAAGTTCATAGGAAATTGTTTGCTTCGGAGAATTATAAGACCTACTTATTTTTAGTAATAATCAAATCTCAGCATATATACGTAAACTGTACAGTTGTAGTAAATATATTATAAACAGCTAAACTAATAATTGAGTTTGTTTTAATAGCAAGTTATTTGATTATAATAAATTGCATATTTCTCAAAAGACGTTTTTGCATTAGAAAGGAACGTAGAATAAAATACAAATAGAATGGAACACAAAATCTTGCTCGATAAAAAACTACATGCTGTGAAACTTTTAATTAGCCCCTATACATACGACACTGTCTAGTTTCTAAGCATGTCTTATCGTCAATGTGTCAAGCCTAAAAAGCTTAAGTGTACCGAGTTTCAACTTTTTATCTTTTCTACATTCGAAAATAAATAATAAAAACCAATTTAGGGGTTGCAATTTTAGGGGCCTCTAGCTCTCTAGGACACTTTTCGATCATAGTATATATGACATTTTGGATTTGCTTTTCGACGTAGTATATCCCCTTAAATTCCCGCAGCATAAATTCGGATAATCCTGTACTTTGTCTGATATGACCAGTTCTGCAAAACTGACAGCAGATTTTTTTCAGCATGAGTACTAAAGGTTTCTACTGGATTTTAAGTTAGCATAGCGTCTAGCAATTAAACTGAAGCTGTTTGGGACAATTGGAAAAGTATTGTTTTGAATCTTTCGCAGGATGGAACTCTTAAAAACGGTTGCTCGTTTCTTTCAAGAAAATTACATTCCTTTGATGGTTGGCAACTGCGCTCAAAATAAAAGGCTATTTTTAGTCGCAAGAAGTAATTACAGCATTGTGCCGTCAATTTTACTGCCATAATGGATGTTGACGGGCGTTATTAACTTTGCAGGGGTGAGATAATTCTAATCTAATTTTATGGTGTGACAGCGAACGATATTTTATCGAATCACCGCAAATTCCTTTATACGCCACACGGTTAATAAAGCTGAAATTAAACTTTAGTATTAGGTGTACAAGGTGAAACAATTCCAAAGTAATTCTGTTTTCGTTGGCTGGTTGACGAAAATATGTTCGAGGTTTATCACCTCAAATTTCATGTAACAATATCTAAACTTCTACTTATAGCATACCTAAATGCAGAAACACATTGTTCTGACGCTAAGTAATGTCACACTATCAGATACCGGCGACCTACTGTTCTTAACAGAACCGTATTCAGTTTACTAATGCAAATATTAAGATGTTCCAGAACATTTGTTGCGACATATGTACATGATGAACCTTAAATACAAATTAACTGCAGATGCAGTTTGTCATGGGTGATCCATAAGTAATGGTTCATGGAGATATACTAGGCTTTTTTACCCACGACGGAACGGAGAGAACGGCGTTTGCGATGTGAGAATGTTTGTACAAACCAATGTTGCTATTTATCTCCAAAACTACTAGTGATGCGGTTTTCAGTGATGGGTTTGGATTTGATTGGTGCAGGTTCTTAGATAGGTGTTACGGTGACAACTCACCAGGGACCGCTGCAATTAACATTTGTTTGTACAAACCAATGTTTCCATTTGTCTCCAAAACTGCTAGTCCAATTTTGACGCGGTTTTCAGTGATGGGTTCTGGTTTGATTGGTGCATGTTCTTATATATGTGTTACGATAAAAACTCATCAGGGGGCGCTGCAGTAAACATTTGTTTGTGCAAAACCAAAACTACTAGTCCATTTTGGATGCGGGTTTCAGTGAAGGGTTCGGGTTTAATTGTGGTTCATATTCTTAGATATGTGTTACTGTGACAACTCACCAGGGGGCGCTATAGTAAACATTTGTTTGTGCAAAATCAAAACTAGTCCATTAAATGAACTAGTTTTGTAGTTTATTAGTAACGTGAATAATTTGGAAATATTTTATTGCTATAGTTATTTATATTTATGTTAAAATTTAAAATAGTAATGGCAGTCCCTGACAGATTTTCTTTGGTTTTTTATTAAGTTCATAGGGAGTTGAATATGTTGTTGCCATATCTACATCTTCGAGAACCAAATAGATACATAGGGAAGTGCTATGAAAACTGATACTCTGTTGTTCATATGTCCGACTTTGCGAGAGATCAAATCTACTTATAAAACCTTTTTACGTTTATTATCTCTAGTTACATAAATTCTTTAAGTCGGGGGTTTTTTAATTATTTTATCCTTTTTCAATTACATTTTAACCGCCGTAGGATTTTTCAAAATTTTTGGTTTTATTACTTCAAAATATTACCATTTAAGCCAATATGCCTTAATAAAATATTGATAATAAAAAAAGATATAAGGTGGCAAAGTTGGAATTTAAAAGTGATTTTTTGTAATATTTACACTGATTGACTGTATCAACTAAAAAATTTGGGAATAGACGTTTTTGGATATGAGGAATCATAATCTGTTGTCTATTTCGACGTATTTCTTAGAGGGAGTCACATTCATCATATTTGTGACGTAAATGTGACCGTAACTATTTTGGATCTAACGTTATTACGTTTTTTATTGAAAAATTTTAAACATATACAAGTAATACCAAAAAAAGAGTTTGCAGGGAGGAAAAGATGGTGGGATGAGGAGTGTATCAGAAAGGCGGAGAAGAAAAATAAGCTAAGAATTAAAGCTCTTCAGTCAGTACAAGAGAAAGATAAGGAAAAATACAGGGAACAAAGACGAAAGGCAAAGAAAGTGTTTAGATAAAAGAGAGCAGAACAGGTTAAGAAAATAGATGAAATAGAGCAACATTATAACAGGAAAAAAATGCGTAACTTCTACAGAGAGATAAAAAGGGGAAAAAGATACAGAAGGAAGTAATATATGTGAAGGATGAAAGTGGAAATCTAATTGGAGAGGAAACAGAAGTGAGAGAAAGATGGAGGTAATACTTTGCAGATATGTTGAATGAAGAGAGTGTAAGGGAAGGAGCAGGAGGAGATGATATCGGGAAAGGAAGAAGAAGAGGAAGTAGAAGAACCTACAAAAAAGGAAATAGTTGCGTCTGGCAAAACCGCAGTCTGAAATTGGGACACTCTGTACAAATCACGACAAGCAAAACTTTTTTGAAAGAATAACTTTTTTCGAAAAAATGTCAAATAAAAAAAGTTTTGTCCATAGTTAGGTCCACCTGTGGACATACTGAATATTGAATTTTTAAAACGGAATTTTATTTATAGAAATAATAATTATACTAAGTATCTATTTTACGCTAAACTAGATCTGTTCTACACGGAAAAATATTGTCGTGAAAATTAGTTAAAATTAGTACAAATATGAAATATATACAAAAAAGTTATTTCATTTTTCAATTCCTGCTCATTCCTAGCTTTTATGTAATAATTGACATTTAAATCAAACCACCTCATTTATCTATCATCTGTCTTAAATAAACTTCCGTTTCTCCGTTAATGATACTTTATTGCCTCGCATTACAATTTTTATCCCCTGCAATAAATCTACCTTAATAAATGAAATGATAAACTCACCGATTAACAGATTTGATGTTGGTTGTGAATTTTACATGATCCCGTCGTAAAATCTGAAAAAAATATCATTAATTAATAAAGAGATTAGGTTGGTAGCTATCGGCAAGATAAAACATAGTAATGGTATCTTTTGACATTTTAAATAACAAATGTTGGGAGAAAAAATTATTCTGTTGAACAGTAAAATCATTTAGTCGTTTTAGTGGAATATTTTCAAGTTTTTATTTTTCGTAAAGATTCTGTGATTTTTCAACTATTGGAAGGGAAACATAGTTTTAGACCAGTTACCATAGATATCATAAAATATATAGAAGGCCAAAAGAGGTACCGAAAATAGTCACCCTATAGAGAAAACGCGAGTCTGGTAATATTGCAGTAACTTAGCTTTTATGAGTTGGTTGCACTAATGGGGTAGCTTCACACTAAGGGGAGGAAATTTCAAAATATGAAAATTTTACGTCCAATTCGTAGAAACATATGATTTCTATGATCCAATTACAAACGTTCCGTTTTGGTTTCAATTGTAAGTTAGGATTAAAATGCAGTATTACAGTGTACATTAAATTATCCCTAAATACCTGTTTTCTAAGCTCTTCCATAGTCTGACTATTTTCGAGTGTCTAATGTAAAGGCTTCTGGCATTCTATAGATTTTGTTATTTCCATGCCAATTGCTCAATTACCATTGTTACCAAGACCGTATAGACCTCTGTGCTGTGTTACACTTAGTGTTGGCAATCTTGTCATGCTATTTCTTGGTCTTGTGTTGTTGTCCTACAAGACAAGACAAGACAAGACCAAGATAAGACTTGACATCTCAAATTGCAATAGAAGACAAGATTAAAAAAACTCTTTCGATACAAGAGAAGAAATATTGCTACGGCAAGAAGTTTTCCAAATATAAGAACCGCACCACCGTGGCACCATAGCCAACCGAGAGTAACTACCACTGTTGCCAAATTTGTCCGACTAGAGTGATTGTGGAGCATATCACTATAACGTAAGTGGCAATAGGGAGCAAAATGGTAAAACGTCGACGTCTAAATTTTTCAAGGCCAATAGCAAATAAATTAAAAATTTGGTGGAGAGTTATTGTTATCTGTTATCATTTTCGATATACAGGGTGTTCCATAATGATGGTCAAATATTTTACCAGTATATTCCACAAGCCATTTCAGGCGGGAATCTTCATATGAATTTTTCAATTTGGGTCCTTATTGTTGAGATATTCGAGTCTCAAAATAGCGGAAAAAAGTTTTTTATTTTTCCTTAAAAACGGCTACACTTAAAAACTTCAATTTTGGTACACATTATCAGATAGTCAAAAGCTATTTTGAGGTGGTGTCTATTCCTTGGCTCATGTTTCTAGAGGACGGTAATAAGCAACCCCTAGATTTATTTCTTTCAGAACTTTTTCCTGCAATGGCCGATTTCACCAAAACTTTTTTTTAAATACTACATATAATTATACTACTTTTTTCCCTCCTGTAATTTTTTCATACAACCAACAGTTTGCGTGGCAAAAAATAAAAATAGTTTTCCTTACTCGTTCGTGCAAAAAACAAAAATGTTATTTTATGGTCGACCGATAAAGATTTTAAATTAAGGAATTTGATTATTAAACAAAGGTATCTCTTTCGGATATCATTGTAGTGCCTACATTTATTTCTTCTTTGATGTCGTTTTGTGTGGTTGTTGGAGGTAGAAATGTCTGGAAACGAAATAAAGAAGCAAAGGCCTTATCCAAGCCATTGCCATCAATAATAAAAAAAAAATGGAAGCACGCAAAGAACATCAAGGGTCTAAGTGAAAATGTATTGTTAACATATTTTTCTGAAAAAAACAGAGAAAATGCAGCCTTCCAGTTTATGGTCGTATTATTCAATGCTTGAAGGTAGCATATTGGTGAAAATATCGATATTTAAAGGTATAGATGAATTGAGGAGCCACTTAAAATCACGTAGTAATTGAAGTTTTGTTTGTAGATACAGAAACCTCATAGCATAGCTAAAACAATCAGTCGTTACACGTTACAAACCAAAAAAGTACAACATTTTTAACCCGTAAGATATGATAAAATTTCTAAAAATTGCTCCATATGGTATCTCAAGGTAAAAAAATGTCTAGAATATTATAGAAATATACATCGCCCTGTGGTCTCTGAACAGTCCCAATTCTTCATCAACTTTCGACAGAAGAAATGCACTGTATACATTGCCTCTGTCGTTCTGCAGCCACGATGATTGCAAATTATGGCGCAGACTTGGTAACAGCAAAGCGGTTGAGTGATTGGCAATCTTCTTCCGTAGGAGAGCCATGCATTGAGGAATCAGCAGCCAACAAGATTGCTGTATTAGAATGCATACTTAAGAGCGTGGAAAATCAGACCATTGTCGTCAATATAGCGGTATCCTGGTCGGAGCAAAAAAGGGATTCTTCCCAGGGTTCTGGGAATGTTAATTGTAATATTAATATTTGTATCCACAAATAGTAGTTAGTGATTTAAATTAGTGGTTATAACTACTAATTTAAAAAATTACGATCTTTATTTATCCTTGGTGTGGTGGTTAAAGTGCTACCCAACAAACAATTAAAGTTAAAATTACGTTAACTTGACCTCTGAATTGGTCAAAAACTTTTCATGACCAATTCCATATAAGTTTACCTATATTCGTTGGCCTTTTTCCTTATGTGGGGAAAAAACTAAAGTAATATGGAAGTTAATAATTGGTCGGCAAGAATTTTATTCCAATAAGATAATTGGACCTAAAAGAAATACGGACCAATTTTATGTTAAAATTTCGAAATATAAAAGACATTATTACCAAAATATACCCTAATTATGCCCTTTATATGACATACTTTTGCCAGAGAGAGACAACATTATATGTTTGAATTTATATATTCTAATAGCGATCAGGGATAGGAACAAAAGAAAAACTACCTGTCAGGCTACTAAGCTACAAGTAGAGTAGGAGTTAGTATATTTATAGATATTTAGATTTTAATATAATAAAGTCTGTATTTTTGGTTTCCATTCATCAAATTGTACAACCCAGGAAATTTTTTCGTATAATGTCATGACCAAACTTTCATAAAAATAACGCGCCTTATAAATATACATTTTTACTATTGCTTTTTAATAATATTACTATACTGAAAAATAACCTAAAATAAAAACTGAATGTACTTCGTGATAAAATGTGTTTAATAATCTTTCGTCATAAATGTATGAACTAGTATTATCTGTATTAACATAATTTTAATGAGTAATCAATTAGAAATAATGAACAAAACATTTAGTGTTTATTCCAACATGGCCGCTCAAAAAAATCAACTTTGAAGTCAATTTGTCTGTAAGTTTTAACCTATAGGTCAGATTGCCTATGCCAATGTTGTTATAGCAAAATATTATCTTTGTGTTTGAAATTACCTCCAAATGAATATATTTTATAGTAATTTATTACCAACTAAATTATTACTAGGTACCTACATATAAAATTCTACTCTTGGATTTATTTGTGATTGAAAATTCAAATTAAAGCCAATAATGTTATGTATGCGTAATAACAAAAACAAAATAAATATTTTCTAACGGAATTCAATTCGAATTTCAATTCACGTGCACTACTGAATTCATCTGACATGATAACAGTCATAAAAATACTTATACCTATATGAAGTGTTTATCGATATATTATCATTAGATTGATTTAATATGCAGTGTTGGCTTAAATTCCTTTTTTTACAACTCTCTAATATTGTGTAGGGCTTAGTTTTCACTGCAGATTGCTAAAACACAAAATAATTTCTACGCGCTATTACATGAAGATATATATGTCGGAATACATATTATGACAAGAAGCTTGTTCCCTAAAAGACCTTTATAAGACACACTTACGTCGAAGTATTATTAACAAGTAAATTTGTACCATAATATAGAACAATATTTCTATTAGGTTAATTGAAATGGTCAAATATTCTTTAGAAGTTATCAACAAAGTTGAAAATAGGATTATATTGTAATAAAAATAGAACTTAACCAATTGAAGGATTTAATAGGGCAAAATAACTAGTTATTACCTTATTTTTAACTACTAGTTGAAGACAAAATAAGTTTTACAATTTCGTAATAAATATGTAAATATTTACCTATTGTAATAATTTAAAAAATCCTTGGATATTGAAGACAGATTTCTAGACGAAATTAAGTAAATTATAACTTCGACTTACACGTTATTGGAATGTTAGCATTTGAAAACATAGAATAGGTAAACAATATGTAATTTCGAACTGTATAAATTGACATATATTTCATTTTACTTGGAAGGCATTATATTACTCTTAGTTAACAAATTTTTGACTAAAATTTTGGTATTATAAGATTTTGTAACATTGAAGACTATTTTTATGGAGGAAAGTAGTAAATCTTGATCAGTTCAGGATTATTTTTCTTGTGTAGTAGTCTATTAGGCTTAAATGCTAGTTGGGTAGTTTAAGATTTTCAGTAGATGAAAGGTATCTTTAAAATTAGCTATACAAAAATTCATTTATATATCCACCAGTGATGAGGTGTGGTATTTTATCCATGACAACTATATTAATTTCCAATATGTCCCTGTATAAGTTATACCAACAGTGCAAAATAAAAGTTAAAACAAGTTATAAATATCTTCAGTCCGTCAAAAAAATATATGTTCCGTTGATATCTCATAAATATAAACATCATTGCCATTCGTTTAAAGGATATAATTATATAATTATAAAGGAGACAAATGACTCATTAATATACTTACATACTACAATAAAATAACAACTTTTTATGACTTTCCGATTTTGCAGGAAAACAAAAACAGTTCCTTTATTAAAAATATTACAGCCAATTACAGAAAATTAACAATAATTATTAATACGACCTTCAAATCGGTAGTAATTATGGTTATTATTTAATTATATGCATTTTAATGGAAAACTACGATTCAATCGTAAACTGAATCGTTTGATAAAAAATAAATGTCAACCATTTTAAATTTTACGAAAGACAATTTCAAAGTCATATAAAATCAAATGGCATTAAAAGGAATTTTGTTAACCTAGTAATAAAAACTGAAACTATTTGAAAGTAACGAATTATGAGAGTTGCAGTTAATGAATCAAAAACAGGTTCTAGCGATATACGAGTATCTCAAGGTAGCACTTAAATTAGCAATTATTTAGAGTTCATTAAAATTATATCAGGTGTCCAAAAATTCATCGTTTCTACAGTGGGACGTGTTAAACTTCAACAACATAACATTCAATTTCAAATTAAACTTGGATATAGTAATGCGCCATATTGTATCCAATCATAAAAATATGTTTTTTGACACCAATAACTTTTGAAGAACTAATCGTTGTCGATATATTTAGGAAAAACCGAATTTTTGATTTTCTTTTGACATCCTTCATCTCGGAAAGGAATCAACTTCCGAATCCACAGTGTTACGAACTTAGTTACTTCTTTTGATCTCCAGAATACACCCTTAAAATATTTTCCTTACTTTTCGAAACACATAAATAAATAATATCATTTATGGAAAGCGTCCTGAACTGCAAGAACCTAACTTTACAAGGTACAACTATTTAAAATAAGAAAATAAATTCATATAAATATGGAACGGTTTCAAGATTTTTCCCAAAAAAGCAGCAAGCAAAAACTATTTGTGCCAATTCTCAATTTTTTATCTTTACAATTAATGCATTATGTATATAATTTTTGTCCAAAATCGTTGATACCCCGTGTCTCGGAAAGTAAGTATTTCCCGACCCATATTTCTACAGTGTGGACACCACATATGAAATAAAATTCATAATTGACTACAAAATTTTGGTTAAAATTCTCGGATATGTCGATTTTTAATTTTAAGTTCGCATTAGTTGATATATATGACATTTATGTATACAGAGTGAACCATATAGGCAGATGATATGGCGTCACTGATAATTTTTTTAAATAGAACATATAGTATATTTTTGCTCATTGCAGAGCATCAACTAAGCCTTTCAAAAAGCTTTTTCTTATTGCACTAACTAAGAAACTATAGTATCTTTTAAAGTAACGTATGTCACCGTAAATGATTTGGTGCTTCAGTAAGTTCTGCAGTGTGTGAATGGTGCTGCTGTCATTAGCATTAAATCTACAAATAACATCTTTTATACAATCGAAATTTTATCATAATAAGCTACGGCATCTAACCAAATACCCCATCTAGTTATAACTGGTTCGGGAGGCAGAGGTATGCCTATAGTAAAACCTCCCTAAAAATGTCTCTTCTTGTAGACGCCTTAAAGAATATTTTTTTTACAGTAAAACTGTTTACTAAATGTTTTCCATTATTTTATTAGCTACCCGATTAAGAGCGTGAGCAGCACGTGAAATGTATCATGTTTGTATATTTTTAAGATATCTGTCCTGTTTGTTTATCTGAAGCATTTTGATCAAAACAGTCAATAACAAAATTTATAATACTTTCGGGAATGGTGTTGTCCAGTACCTTAAAAACCAGTAAATGGCTGTCACTTTTTAAATCACCAATTATTTAAAAATTGGCTTCTAAACGCCCACAAGCATCTGTAGTTTCGACTATAATGAAATAACGAAATTGTTCGCAATATATTCGCATATTGATGTCAGTACATTGTTCTAAACCCTATCGACATATCTTAGTCTTAACGTACTTTCATGAGGGATTTTTTGGTTCATATATTTTACTAAAAACGTACGTAACTTGGGGTTCTCTAGTTTGTTTAATGGAATATTGCCTGTAAAAAGGCGTCTGCGAGTTCACAGAAAATACAGTCTTCAGCGCGAGACGAGACATGGCTCTTCAAATGTCTTGTCACTTGAGTTTTGTCAAGAGAATTTGTAATGTGTTCACAAACAGTAAAAACCAGGTAATCTCCTTGAATACGTGTGTCCCTATAACCTTCGAGATCACTGTCAAACCACCTTTGAAATAATTCCCGTCTATTTCTTCTCTCCTTTGACATGTTGTTTCACTTCCTCCATCAACTAATAATTGTTAATGTAAATTATATTATTTATAAATAGTTATTTAAATACACACGTCGAATACAATTTACATCAGACGTAAAAAATAAAACGTGTTGACGCGACACCGACTATTACAGCGTTCCGTAAACAGCTAAAACTAAAAGCGTAGTTCGAAATGCGAGTCAGCTGTGAAAGCCCAGGACACGCGCGTTCGACCCTACTAACTCTATTGATGAGGTATTTTATTTTATCCACTATAATTACGTTAATTTCCAATTAATATGTAAGAAATTTGCTTGGTGTTAAATCCTGTATTTTTGTATAAAATGACAAAACTGCTTATAATTTAGGATATTTCAAGGTCCCAATTTTCTTCCGGTTTTTTGCATGTACGCGTCAAAACTTAATCCAGCACCGTTAAGTGCTCAAGACTGCTTCGCTCGTAAATCTCTTCCCTTAAGTAACTTCTCACATAATTTCTCACACACATTACGAGCTCTTAATATTTAATGCGCAATTTCGGTCCATATGACCAATCTTCGTGCTCTCGCTCGGCAGGTAATTGCACGGTGCGAATTACAGATTTGCATTCTACTATTACTATTACTTTATTCACACGATCATCAGTTGAACCGAATAGTCATGTTGCGAGGACGGCTGAAGGTTTTCCGAAGGTGGATATATCTTATTCCGCGTAAACGATCGCGGTCGATGTACCGAGTGTTCTATTTTAGAATACCCTTTCGCTCTGTGACAAACCAGAACGTACAGTATAGTATAACTTTAAGTGACATGAGTGAGTCACACTTTTAGGAATAATACTGTTAGCACCTGTTGCCCGATGTTACATTTTTAAGACCAACATAAACTGTAGATTTAAGGAAACTATGAAGTGACAGAAAGCATGACTGCAGTAGAAAATAAAGTTATAAAAACAATTTGTTTTTCTTTGACTTTGTAACATATTAAGTCTGTATGAATGACCTCTGAGATTGGCTTAGTTTAGGAGAACACCTGCTGTGGTAGACCGGCAAGAAAACAAACGGCCAACGATAATTCGGCGAAATGGGAGTAGTTAAATGCGTTATCTTCTTCATCTTATTACACTTATTTTAGTTTATCGACTTAGAAAAAGGCGTTATAACTTTCTGCGTAAAGTATTAGTTTTATTTGAAGCTAAACACAGTTTGTATAGTAAAGTGTTGTTTTATTTAATTTTAAATAATATTTGAAATGGTTATTTAGTGAAATCTGAATTGTCGTGTAGTAACGTTACTTATTTTACACTGATGTCTATTCTTTGAGATATGGAGTGCATAAGAAACGTCATAACTGTAATTGTACAGAAAATACAAATCAAATAAATATTTGACACAATATTATACGTATATACATATAGAAAAAAATAACAAAATTAACTGACAGACAAAAAACATACAAGTAATAAAACCTAAAATATAACACTATTAAGTATAGAAGTCTGCGGTACTATTTAAGGTGCCCGTATCTCTCGCCGTAAAATGATCAAATTTGTGGTGTTTTTTAGGTACTGAAATCTCGAAAAATAAAACTCGTAGAGCAAAAGTAATATCAAAAATAGAATTATTGATGTTTTGTTTATCCACTTTTACTATTTAAATTTTCCTCAAATAATGTAATAACTTTTAAAATGCATTTATATGACACACATAATTTCGCTATTCTAACCCCACATTTTAACAATTATTTTCACATACTTATAAACAAAAGTGAACAATCTTATATGCAGAACTATGTAAGTTTATGTTATAACAATGTTTACATCTATAGTTGAATTTAAAAAATACGTATTTTGAAAGATTTCAGTACCTAAAAATTCATTGGATAGATCGCTTTCTGATGTTAAATATTGATTTTACTTCGGTACCTTTGAATATTTGCAGGTGGCATGAAATAACATCCTTGTTATTTGCTAAACTCTATATTATTCAGTTCTTAAATGTCTAAAATTATTTATATTTGTAGAAAACACTTTTTCAGGAATACGGCGCCCTTAAGCACTTTTCAACTAGATACAATGTCAGATTAAATTTAAAAGTATTAATGTTCTTAATAAGTTTTATATTTTCTGGTTTATTGAAGTTTATTGAACACATTGGCACCAAATCAACTTGAAGCTTATAATAAATATTTAGTCTAGAGTAAGATAGATGAAACTCATTCTTTATTCTAGTATTCACATTAGGGACGTCAGTTTGCTAAATACTTATATTTATTATTAAACATAATTCAAATATATACAGCTGTAAAAGGTTAAAATTAATGGGTTTTAATAGTTCCCGACATAAATGTGTACTGCGGACATCAGCCATACATCGCAAAACTCTCTTCTGCGCTACAAAAACATCACGTGAGAGAACGGAGTCAGCCCAAAAAGCATTACCATACCTTAGTTAGCTTTCTACTTGAGCATACTACAATTTTAGTAAATGGGCAGTAGCAAATACATTTCTAATGTAGAAAAGTAATAAATAGATGATAGTTTGAAAGATAAAGTTTCACAATGTCTTTTCCAGTTTAACTGGGAATTCAGATATAAATCCAAGGACTTTGCATCAATTATCATGAATATGAAACGTAGTATCATTATTAACAAAAAGCTCAAATCTATCAAGTTGTTTTTGACGGGTAAAGAACCTGTGTTTCACACCCTGTACCAATTTAAGCAACTTGTGATACATTTTTGGAGACAGCTCAGCAAGGGAAATCTGGAAATGGGACAAAAAATGGAATGTTCCATTTAAAAAAGCCGTTAATGATGTCATTACTCGAAGGTAGATCACCTTGTATATTAAATTATTATTTGAATAAACAGCAAATTAAAATAAAAAGTCGGCCTGTTTCGGGCATTTTTAAAAATATTGTTTATTTGGCTAATAATGAATTGATGAGTTACTTTATGGAAGAATAATAGTTTTCTTTATTTACTTTTAACTTTTATTAATAATAATTAAAATTAAAAAGTGGTTTTCTTGTGTTTCTCAAAAAAAAAAAATTCCTACAAACATTCAATTGCAAAGTTTTATATCATTTTTGCTGGTAATATACATTTAATGAGCAGGCTTGTTAACTCTTACGGATTAATAATACAATAAAATTGGAAAAACAAATATAAATCTTATGTGGAATTTACATAGTAAAATTAGTCAAACCCAGGGTAATAATACAAAAGAAATGGAAAGTTACATCTGAATTTTACCCTGAACTGATAGTACTTTACACTTCAAATAATAATTTTCTCTTAGAGTTTGTAACATTACATTTTGGTCTATTATTTAGCACTATATACCTAGGCAATAACCAAGCAACAATCCACCGTATAATATAACAATTAATAGCTATAAGTGCAGTTGGTTTAATGGCGGTACGATGTGCTTACCTGCAGCAATACCTTATGGGTGGTCTTTCTCTTAAATTCTGAAATTTGACAGTTGCAAGTTGGAATACGCCCGCGATTATTACACGTGGTTCATTGATTCGCACTATGAAGAATAAAAAAAATAATCTAATTTTCATGACGGAGTATGTGTTCCTAAACTTAGCCTCCGCATAAATTTGACACCGATTCAAAGTTCAATCTGTATATTTAATTATCAGTAGTAATTTCCACCGAAGGTTGTGACCTCTTAATTAGTAAAATCCACTCAATTTGTAAAGATAATGTCTATCAATCCATTCGAATTCGGGATTCCTCAACAGTACTGATTAAAATCGATTTAAGGCAAAATTATGTACAATTTCACATCATTTACTCGTTGTAAAGCGTGTGTAAAAGCATTAGAAAAGATGGAAAAACACCAAACCAAGAATTAAGGCACTCCAAAATAAATCTGTGACAACCCAAATGTATATGAGCTTCCTACATACCAAGAAATTTCCAGTAGACGTAAACTCTAATATAAAGATTGAAGAAGTTTCCCATAGAATATACTGCATGCAGGGTAGATGCATTACGTTATAGAAAATCAAAATGGCAATTTTTTGATAATGTGTAAAGGTAATTTTTATTGAATAGCAGTCTCAAGACGATAACAGCTGTTGGCTATAAAAACGAACAATGGTGGTCTATGAATGTATGATAGCAGACGATATACATTTTTGCTGGGGAAGTAACATTTGTTGTCGATGGTATTTTCGAGCTAAACGATGACAATCCAGCACAAAGACATAAACATGCGCTGATTTTTGGGGTTTGCATTCAAAATATACGTTTTTTATACACCAAATTAGAACGATCGCTCATGTTAAGATCAGAACCAATGTCAATTCAGTGTATTTTACGAATATAAATGTCCTTTCATGTGCACGAAAATTATATTTATACTTCACACTTACCCAATTCAAATAAAATATGGATATATTAAAATATCTATAGTAATTCCTAAATACAAACGAAATTAATAACAATTCACTAAACATGAACCAATCAAACTGAACTAAACAAAACTGATTTTTAGATCCAGTTATTATTTCTACGTGTTGAACGCAATAATCTTGCAGATATTCATGTAAAAATAGAGGGAGGTATTACTTTGAACATTTTTCTTGATTGACAAAGTTTGATAATGTCAATTTCTTATCTCAGTATTATCAGGACAAATTTTAGCAATAACAATAATAATTTTACGATAAATGAAGACCGTAACACTAACAACTTATAATTGTTGACAGAAATTACTTTAAGAATTAATGAAGTACGTCTAAATTTACACATTTACACATCTGCTCTTAGCGAAAGACCTCTCAATGGTTGAATTTTCTCAATGGTTGAATTCACTCTATGAGCTATTGGATCTTCCCATATTCATCTAATTATTTCTTTTTATTAAGATTATATGAAACAGACTATTTGTGAGAAATTAATAATTGTTAAAACGAAGCTTTCCATAATATTTATTTGTTCCATCTAATTTCATGTTGGCAATTTCTGCCCAATAAAAATTACTAAAATTCTATATTTTTTGTTCCCAGTCATTATTGTGCAACCAATATTCAGTAAAAAAATGTACACATATATCTGGTATCATTTTTTAATATGTACATTCAAAAATGTAATTTATATTTTTCTCGAAAAGGATGTACTGTACAACAATAAAACAAGAGCACCTCTTAATAAAAGTAAAATTAATCACTGAAAAGAAAAACCACAAACTGTGAACACAAAATTGTCTTTCAATGTGAACTAACCTAGGCCTACCGACCCTGATGCCACGAGTAGATTAAAACAAATGTCACATAACTTTAATGACGTATTATACACTCCAGCCAAAAATAAATTTGATTCTTTGAAGGACTTCAGATATATGGCTAAAAATTAAAATATAAATAAAAAAAGTTGTAGTACAATATAACTTACACACTACATATTATTATGAAACTCTGTGGGTTTTATTTTTCATTTAAATATACAGGGTGTTTCTAAATAAGTGTCGCAACGGAAAACTGTAAATTCCTCTTGAAATAAGAGATATTTTTTTCCTCTTCCATTTTTCTCTCCGGGCTTTCGTTTTCGAGATACACGGTGTCAAAACTTTAATTTATTTTTAGTTTTTTTCTAGTATCTTAGGAACCGTTTGAACTACAGGACTGAGCTTTTGTAAACACATTACCACTATTAATAGCTACTTTTCGCACCCTTCTCGAATTCATTGGACCTGCCAGTGAGGGAGATTTTAAGGTATCGGAAGGGGTTTTTCCCCCATAACTTTTACGCCACTGGAAAAATTGTCATTTGACAGCAAATTCTGAAGCACCAATGAATTTTACACAAAAATAGTTCTCTTGGTTCATTGCTCTAAAGTCAGCCGTTTTCAATAAAAATGACTTTCTATGATCAAAAACAAACATTTTGCTAACAGACAATCTTTTGTAATTCAAAAATTAGGTAGCAATAATTAACAATTTTAACAAGATTTAAGAACAGATAGGATTTTAACTTTTTTTCTCAATTTGGCGAGTAAAATTTACAAAAAACTGTTCAAAATTACGTTCGCGCACTTCAATGCACGCATTACATCTTCGAATCATATGTTTCTTTCTACCGCTGCGGCTTCATCTCTATCGGGCAACTCTTCGATATTATTGATATGGATTTCATAAACGATGCATTTCAGATGTCCCCATCCGGCGGTTTGATTTGTCGTTCTCCAGATGTTCTCTTGAGGTCTTGCACTTGCAAAATGTAAGGGTGTCTCATCATGTTGTTGAGGAGTTTTCCGTTGCGACATTTATTTAGAAACACCCTGTATAAGCAGAAACAGTTAATATATCAAACACTATTTATAGTCAATAAACAATTGAAGCTCTAAGTACCTAGTGTGCATGACATTAAACGTGATATTTAAGTACGATGGATTAATATATTCCATTGTTTCAAATAGTTACTTGTTAGGTACTAATCAGAAACGATCTTTTTTGATCAATTAGATAACGTCGTATTTCCATTAAATTTATTTTAGTAATCTGAGTTGTTATGTCATGGCCTAGATAACTGACCGCCACCAGTCACATAATTAATGCGCACTTCGCTAGCATTATTTGGGAATATTTTACTTGTTCTTGTCGTTTTAGGGCTAGGTGTTAAATTGGACCGGACCACTATCAGAATCGCTGGGCCTGTTAATAAATTAATTATGGTTGCTATTGTAGGTACTACGGCTGCAACGGTAGAAACCATTCCTCAGATATTAGTCGTCTTCTGAGACATTCCCAAACAGCCTCTGTATGTGGTCGCATCCTATGCTCTCAAGTGTTTGCTGCTCCTCACTGTCGGCATCTTCAATGGTGACTCTGCAAACTCTTTGCCGCGATAATTTATTTCTAATATATTTGTAATAGTTTCAGTTCCAGCGATGATTTAATATTTACTGGCTCAAAAAATGTTTAAAATTTATAGAAATGTTAATTTCTATTGACAAAAAAAAACATTGTATTGGACGTCCTTGATAATAATAATAATTTCAGAATTCTCTATTTCTTTGAGGTGACATTTCCATTCATTTCATTTTCATGTTCTCTGTTATCCCTTCTCAGAAATACCTTATATATATATATATATATATTGTTACGAAGGCTCACCTACCTTTTTAGTTGGTTAATTATGTTCCTATTTTCGTTAGAATTTATAATTGAAGCTCACCTACCTCGTTAGTTTGTAAATTACGTTTCTGTTTATGTTAGAGTTTATAATTTTTGTGATGCCTTTATTTTGACGTTTTCCGGAATATTCCAGGCTATATTCTATTTGTTTCTCGACACGTTCTCGAGATCTCAGAATCTTCGAGAACTCTAAAAACCTATATAAGCAGACCATTTTCGGCCGCTGCAGTCAGTTTATATTGAGCAGTCGAACGCGAATGACTGAAACGTCAAAGTAAAGTATTTGACAGTTGTGAATTTGTTGAAGCAGATTTCTTGTATAATCAAGAGTGACGATAGTCAAGTTATTTGTCTACGTGACGTGTCTCAACGATAACCTAATTTCGAGGTTACAATATATATTTGATTCAGTGTCCTTTTTTTATCTACCAAAAAATTCCCAGAAATTGTATTACTTCCAGTAGCGTAGTCTTACGCCGGACCTGTTTTATGGCCTCCAAGATCGCCTGATCTGAACCCTCTAGATTTCTTTGTTTGGGGATATTTGAAGACATTAGTGTATGGTACTCCTGTAAATAGCCTGGAAGAGCTGCAGCTACGGATTAATCAAAAGTGTCAAGAAATCCATACCAAGGAGTGTTTTCGAGAGAGTTCGAATATCGTTAATGTCCTGCCTGCTTGGAAATGGACGGATGGCACTTTGAACATCTTCTGTAACTTTGTTTTTTGTTGGTTTACTCCTAATAAAATAAAATGTTTGAAAAACGAATAGTGGTCCATATCTCCGCAACCGTTACTGGGTCCGAAACCCAAGTTTATTAAGACTTTTCTGGTTATTTTGGTTCAACTATTACCTCTTGAAATATTTTACACTCTTTTTTAACACCCTGTATATACATATTTGCTACGCAAATCCAGATTAAGCAGAAAAAAACAGCATGCGATCATATTATATTACCCGACTTAAATTAAAAAATGGCCATAACCGTATGTCTCTCTTGGCATTTGCATACAAAGTGAAAAAGAAAATAAAGCAGAACAAGCCCTATGTACACATGAGCTCTATAAAGCATAACAATAGTAATAATTTTATACGAGAGTCATCTCTCCTTCGTACCAGCGGCCGCAGAGGAGAACGTATACGCATTTTTTATGCTGATATTATTGTATCGGGTGTCATCTCTAAAGGAAAATAGCGAAATATATTGGAATATCGATTCTATAAAAGGTCTCCTATGTGGACAAGAATCCACTTGGTCCGATATTCTATGAAGTGAGTCAAAGCAGCATTCTGGTTAAGGAGTAGAAATTTAGAGAAGCGATTAATTCTAATTCCAAAGGAAAGTGTCGGATTTTAATTGTCCACTTTTACTTTAAGATACATTTCTGTAACTAATAATTAAATAAAATATGGCAGATCCCAATATTTATCTATTTCTTTATAAAGAAGTACGTTATGTTAGCAAACAGCCTAGACTATTAACAGGGTGGGAAAATACAACACAAAAAGAGAAACATGAAAATCACAGTAACTGATACATATACAAAAATAATAATAACATTGAAAATAAAACAATTATTAAATGAATCGATGAATTATACTACAGACCAAATGAATAATCTAAAAAATCAACCAACACATATGTTAAAAAGGCAAAAAAAAGAACGTTAATAAATTGCAGAGTCTAGAAAAGCCTTCTTAATATCAGCAGGTCTACAACCAAAAATGCGAATGATAACCTATACGAAACTAAAGTAACTTAAAGTCTTATGCATTGATGAACAATCTAAAATGTTAGTATGTAGTAGCGGAGGATAAAAACATTAAAATTTCTGGTACGTAGAATCAATTACATTTTACAATTTATATAAAATAATACTTCAAAATATTTTCGGCGAGTTTTCAACGCATATTACACATGCTAAAAGCATTAATAAAGAGTTTAATTGAATTAGTCTGTAACAACCATTTGGAGCTCCTTATAACAAAACCTAAAAGTCTAAAAGATTCTGAAATAATATTATAATGTGATAAGACAACGTTAATCTACTTATCAAATACTCCAAGATCATTAAATTGTAAACATCTGTTCAGGTTAATGTCATTAATATTATAAGCAAAATTAGCTAATGTTTTTCTATGGGTAAAGGTTAAATATTGCATTTAGAAGATTTAATAAATTATGACATGATTAATTTGCACCAGTGCACCAATTTATTAATATCCTCTTGAAAAAGAAAGCATTTAAGAAGGTGATTTTGCGAAACAGCTTACAAGCATCAGTATATAAAAAAAAACTTCTGAATTCAGCCCAAGGCAAACGTCATTCACACACAAGTTAAAAAGAAGGGGACCTAAAACAGAACCTTGCTGAACCCCTGACTGAGCAATAACTTGAAACTATATTACCAATGACCTCTTGAAGAGATACGTTTATGCAATATGCAATTATTATAATTATTAGTAGTCCATAATGACAGCATCTAATGGTAGCTACACACGTAACGGATAAATTTTAACGATATTTTGTAAAGATTTATTATTATTTGTAGTTACCTGCGCAAACCAAACAATATTTTATTTATATGTCAGATAAATCTGCACATTTCGACCTATACGAATTAATCATTATGATGCTATCGTAAAGTACTCACAATATTTTATATACTGAGGGAAATATATTTTAGTCATTAGTAGATATTGATTATTCTCACCAAATTATCTGCAATAAATAGGTTCCAGAAGGGTTATTCATAATGAAAATAATCTTGTTGAAAGAACCTGCTAGTGGTTAAAAACTTTTTGTTTAACTTTTGATTTATTGTTACTGTTCCAGCTTATTACAGTAGCTTCTGTACTTTTCCCTACCAGAAATTTATATTGAGACTGCTTGGCTTTCATCCTAGTATGTTATTGTTGTTAAAAGCGAGTGCGGATTACCCGCAACCCTCAGTACTGAAGACCCATTGCGCTGACTGACTGTAGAGTTCAAAACAGGCCCGTGGTGTGCGCAAAATCTAGCGCCAGCTTTGCTGGAATCTTTCTAAAGTCTTGAAGAGAAAGAAAAGTCGCTCCAAGACACAGTTGCCAAGGATGTGAATCGAATCCTCATCTGCGTTGTCGCAAAGCCTGCGCATCGCAATATTGTTTAAGTCTTAGCCCGTTACAAGACCCGTGATAATACTAAGGTTGCTTCTGATAAGTATAATGAAATTTCGGTCTGCTTTGCCAGATAGCCTTGTGGTAACCCAAATATTGGTTCAGGTTCTACGAATTGATTACTTGAACCTTGTCTAGCCAACATGTTTCATTACCTATCACATCACGGTAACCCGAAACCCAAGTCAGCTTAACACGATTATCCCTTCCCAAGAAGGAAAGAGCCTTGATTCAGGACCACACGAGAGGTGATCCTTAACGACAGAAGCGCCCGTAACGGCGCCTGGCGTTTTCTTATATATTGAGACTGCTTGGCTTTCATCCTAGTATGTTATTGTTGTTAAAAGCGAGTGCGGATTACCCGCAACCCTCAGTACTGAAGACCCATTGCGCTGACTGACTGTAGAGTTCAAAACAGGCCCGTGGTGTGCGCAAAATCTAGCGCCAGCTTTGCTGGAATCTTTCTAAAGTCTTGAAGAGAAAGAAAAGTCGCTCCAAGACACAGTTGCCAAGGATGTGAATCGAATCCTCATCTGCGTTGTCGCAAAGCCTGCGCATCGCAATATTGTTTAAGTCTTAGCCCGTTACAAGACCCGTGATAATACTAAGGTTGCTTCTGATAAGTATAATGAAATTTCGGTCTGCTTTGCCAGATAGCCTTGTGGTAACCCAAATATTGGTTCAGGTTCTACGAATTGATTACTTGAACCTTGTCTAGCCAACATGTTTCATTACCTATCACATCACGGTAACCCGAAACCCAAGTCAGCTTAACACGATTATCCCTTCCCAAGAAGGAAAGAGCCTTGATTCAGGACCACACGAGAGGTGATCCTTAACGACAGAAGCGCCCGTAACGGTGCCTGGCGTTTTCTTAGTCTCATTCTAGTTTGATTAGTATACAAATACCAGCCAATATTTCTTTTTATTTCAAATAACTAACTTTATAGTAACTATTAAACGATTTTCTTGCCATTACTATGTGCACTTAGATTGGTCTAATTATCAACTTTGTGTTTCAACTTTCATTTAATGGACAAAATCAACCATCCCTCGCTTTTTTAACTTTTTGAATATAAATACAAAATTTTAAGTTGATAACCAGTGAACACACACTTTCTCATGCATCATGTAAGTATTATTTATCATTCTTCTAATCTTTTACTTCATTTTTGTAATGGGTTCATATCACAAATCCGGCTATTACCTGTATTAGGTACTGGTATAGTATAGCCCTTGTGTATAATATGTTAATGTATATGAAACATTGTAATATTGGAGACAAGATGGCAAATGATAACTCGTACATCGTATAAACAGTATCCACGATTAGAATGCGCTAGCAAATATACTGTTATAATATTTTTACTTGGCGTAATTTCAAGTAGGCCTCAACTAAAGTCAGCAATATACTGCAATAAGTTATCTAGTTACCTTTAGTACAAGTTGTCCTATTGTTTAAGGAACCCACCAACTTGAGGTAGTAAATAGTGTTAATAAAATATTTTTTATTGTGTACTTAAACGATAATGCAGTACTAAGAAGAAATCCCATGATGATGCAAATTATCGTTCATCTTGGTTCATTGGTTGATTTTTCTCAGTGTATCTAGGTGAAGCTATTGTCCATCTTATTTTTTTTTTGACGTTCACACAGTTTCCGATCCGATAGAAATATCGGTGGCCTATATCGTTATGCATTTCTGATGGTACTGTAGAGGACGATAAATTATCAACCTCTTTTAGACGACAATTCAGTGATAACAAAATGTCGGTGCAGGTCAGTGCAGTGGACAAATTGTAGTTAAGCTAAACAATACAAGTTCTAGCGTCCGCTGGCTACACCACGGACTAAACTTTAGCAAATGTGTGGTCAACTAAAAAAACAGACTCACTGTCGATACGTGTACTGTAAACACTCTATCCGATACCGACACCGATAATATCGTTCTATGTGAAACCGCACTACGGTTAAATAAATATTAAGTCACAGTTATTATTCCAATATGTATGTATCAAATAAGTAAAAGAGAAAAACGCGTCTAGCTATTTAACAAGGTTAACAGAGTTTTGTGAACGTGAATGAAAAAACTGGTATCTTTTAGAATGTTCGAGCATATCCAATATCAAATATACAATGTAAGCTACTTATTAAATGTTAACACTCATATTATTTAAATATCCAACGATATAATTTTAATATTAATTATTTTATCAAATAATCATGAATTAATAATGTTTTGAGAAAAGAATTATTAAAATTGTGAAAACATGAACGCGTATGAACGGGGGCGGTTGATTCCTCATAGCTACGGGTTTGATATTTATCATTTTATGTTACTTGATAGTTGATACCTACCTAATTAATAAATAATCTAATCATAATATCCTAAAACAACAAAGTGGACCCTTTTTCACAAAATCCTAAATTAGCAGTATTTAGTGTGTATTTTGCGACGTATTGCTTTACAATAGTTTTGTTGCTATAAATCCTAGAAAAAATGGAACTCTGAAGTTAAAAAATCGCAGGACAATAGCAATAAAGCTAGTTACGGACGGTGAGCGATAATACCTATTTTTTGTAATGAGATATATTCCTACAGACAAGTAAACCGCATAGATATAATAATCAGATAAGCTTCCCAAATTAAACAATGTAATACCTACATTAAGTGTATACAAAACTATATTAGAAATTTTATATTTCTTGATTCAATTTTCTTGCTAATTGCACGTCATCGCTTTTAGTTTCATCATAATCATCTTTTAGTATTGAGGCTTTCACGGCCGGTAATATAATTATAATATATCCTGGTTGTTATGTCGTGGCCTAGGTAACTGATTGCTGTCAGTAACATTATTAATGTGCACATCATGTATATGAATTACTTGAGTCAACAATTTTTATTCTCAAAACAAAGTTATATTTTATTTATTTAACCTTTTATGTTGAAAGAATTACTGCAAATATTTAAAATACTATTAAATAATTTTTTTGAATGAAGTAAATAATAACATTGCATTAAGAAATAAGTAAAACTGAAGTACATAATTAGTATTCTTGCTTTATATAAATATATTGAATGCGTTTCTAGAGCAGTATTTAATTATTTATATAAAACAGATCTATAAATAAATAGGTGTAAACACCTGAAAGACTTGTAGTAAACTGACAAAGTAAATTATCAGCGGCACACCAGACATATACCGCTTTCGAGTTTGTTAGCTCTTCTCAGATCAGTATATCAAAGTATCACTATTACTAAATGAATACATGTCCACTTAAATGAAGGTATTATACATAAATATAGATGAGATTTATTTCCGTATACAGGGTGAGTCAGTCATAATGTCATTAATTTTAAGAGGAGATAGGGAATAATGAGTATATAATGCAAATACGTGATTAAAAAAAATCTAAATGCATATTTACGCCGAAAAAAAATATTTTCAAATCATTATTTAAACCCCATTTTCAGACTGTCACTGACCGTGCACAGCCTTGGTTGGTTACAGCTCACAGTTCAACTCGATGTCGACCTGATGCAATGTTGCCAAGTTGAAATATTTTTCTAGTACCTACCTACCTAGGCATTAGACATCATAAATAAACTATTGTACTGACTATTTTAGAATCTCATATTATTTCTTGCTCAGTTCAGCCAATAATAATTTAAAATGTTAATGTTCAATGTTTAAAAAATATTTAATATTGAAATTACAAAACTCCAATGTATCTAATAATAAACTGAGTAATAAACTATTTAGGTACATTACATAAAAAATGTATACCCAATGGGTAGGTAAATTATTAAGAGAAGCTGAAAAGTGTTTAAATACAAAGTAATAAAAAAACCCTTGTGTTGTCGACAAAACACTGTCCAAGACCGAAAGAGCACGCCTCTTATCTGATGCTCATAAAAAATTATCGAGATTAAATATTACATACCTTATTATTAGTTCTATAACCTAGTTACATAGTTTTTGTACTATTATTTAACGAAAAGGATTAAAACTAACTTTTTTTATCTAGATACATGAATGAATTTTCCTTAAATATTGAATTATTTGTTAATAAAAACAAATGTAGATAATAAATAAATGTTTTCGAATGTTAGGTTATTTAGTTTTAACAATTTTGATATTACGTTTTCACTACGTTTTACAATTGAATATGAATTTGTAGTATTAGTCGTAAGTATAATAATTAATTATTCTGTTTGTAGTTACATACATCTAGCCTAGAAATGTATTGCTTTTTAAGTAATATGGTACAAACCTTTTTAAAATTCCATAGCACTTTATTAATAAAATTTGGGTCAGCAGCAATTCGATTTTATAACCAATTGCAAAATTCAAGACAACTAGGGAAATCAGCAGGTTCTAAGGATTGAACTTTCTGAAAATGATACGGGTGCAGGAGTTTTCTCGTAATATTCTGCAGACCTTGCTTTGGGATATCTCCAATCGCCTTGAAATGATTCTTGTAGAAATTGTAGGTTGCTCCTCAACTAAATTTAAAACAGCTTCTATTACATTTCACACATCCCGTACCGTGAACACGTTGAAACACTTGGACAAAAGTTCGCGCACTTAGATGAAGCCGATTCGCCGGTATTCGGCAGCAGCGGCATTCGCATTTCGTAAACATTCCCCGTATAAAACTAGCATTTCCGCATATTCTACATTAGTCAAATTAGGCATTGTGATGTGAATTTACGACCAATACACGACCGAAATAAACAAACTACTGCTCGTATTCTCTCCAACCCCCTTCCAAATGTGTGGTGTGATCTCTAAATTTGGGGGGAAAGACATGCGGAAAGTGCAACTAAATGGTGGCAAATTTGAATAACACGCACGCTGAAGTGTTAGACGACATTATGTATGTAAACATGATGTGGCAACGATGTTTTTCCATCGACATTAGATTATCATATGGCTGCGACTTCAGAAAGTTTGTAGTGTACCAGGAGCGTCGTGTTACCGATTTTTATAGGGTGATTTGTTTATTTTTTTAAAGGTCGAGTAAAACATTTTTTTTTCAATTTTCTGCCTTTATTAGTACTTACGAATACGTGGTTAAAATTAATGACATTATGACTGACTCAGCCTGTATAGGTCATATAATTACTCAATTATATTTGGATGGACTATAGAAACGTAACTAAGTTACTTTGTTTTAATACTGTTACATGACATGCCTTTATTTAATTTTTATTTTGACAACGCCCTCAACATCATCGAAACTATAAATTATCATTTATAATTAACCCTGTTAAAAAAGTACACAAAAACGAAATCGCTTCCAATTAATTTAATTGCAGAACTATTACTTAAGTCCACCATTTTAACTAGTGCGGTGCACGGCATCTCCACGCATCACTTAATTAATTCATTTCTCAGAGCAGTTATAATTAAGATTAACTACTCAATTAACTTCGATCCAACTACTACGCCTCCGCCGCTCAACGTACGAACGGAAGTTGAGTCGGTGTACGGAAGGAGCTCTCTGTGCTTTCAGCAGATTTATTAACATGACATAACGCACACACAGAACAGCTTCTTTCAAGTATTTAAATTTTCTGCAACCAGCAACCAGTGCATTCACCGCCGCATCAACTCGCTTTCCACTACATATTTTTAATGAATGAGACACGCTAGACAGGAACAAAGCAATTAAAATTGTTCCTTTATATACAGGATGATTGGGGGGAGGACCCCCAATATTCGAAAGAGGCGTTCAGGAGGCAAAAGTGAACAAAAGAGCCTAATAAACATATGGTCGAATATCAACGGTTACTGAGATAGCAATGAAAATATTTTTACCCGAGTTAATTATTGTAATGCATCAGTAGAGAAAAGTGTTTATTCTGTAGGTATTATAAATTATAACATTGATTAAAGATCTAATACACCGAAGTTAATGAATTCAATTTTCAAATATACCACCGACCGTCTTGATGCGTGCATCAGCTCGTTTGTGGATTACACGCGTAGGTCGTTAAAGTGCACGGTGATTTTCTCTTATGACTGCTGCACAATTGACAATCCGATCCAATAGCGCCTCTCGTGTTCACCTTTGTTGCATATACTAATGATTTCTACCATCTCAAAGGCCAATTTTGGAAATCACCTCGGCCAATCCAGCGTTGTGGAAAGCGATTGTTAAGATGATTGATCACAACATGACTAAAATGGGCAGGGGCACCATCATGCTGAAAGTACATGTTTTGCCTAATATCCAATGGAACATCGTCCAGTAGATCTGTCAAATTATTTTCTAAAAATTCTACATATCTAGCTCCAGTAAGATAACCATCTAGCACAACAACTGATTATTAATCGTACCACACCACACGTTAATGCTGAACCGATGCTGAAAGTTACTTTCCACCCTGATGTGCGGATTTTCATCTGACTATGCAAGGATGTCCATTGTGACACTTATTTACTCCATTACGAGTGAATTGAACCTCATCCATGAACAAAATGTATGGTTTGTGAATGACCTCTCATACCGTAGTTTGATTAATTTGGTGACGGCGCCTTGTAATTACACCCGGGCTACGTTCTAAAATATTTAGAATTTCTTCTTCTGCTAGACCAGCACCAGCTTGCTTTTCAGATGTAATTCTCATACTGAGAAACATTCCAGTTTCACATGCATTGTTGAACACTGTCGGGAATACATTTCTATCTGGCAGTCTTCTGTTCGGGAAGCAACGTCCAAGTTTATTTACAACAATAACATGATATAGATAAAAACATGTTCTACTAATAAGACAGTACAAATATGTTACAAAGAACAGCAATCGAACAAGTAATAATAATATAATAATAATAATATAAGTTTATTTACAACAATAACATAATATAGATAAAAACATGTTCTACTAATAAAACAGTACAAATATGTTACAAAGAACAGCAATCGAACAAGTAAATAAACTAGTGTATCACTGAATCTACTATAATCCTAAACTAATATATGAACACTCGTAGACATGAACACATAATCACATTAAATATTAAAATACATAAACTACACATAATACATTTACCCACAAGTACAACAAAATACACAAATATGTAAACATTAATTTTTTGTAAACAAAGTAAAGGGGAACAAAAGCTAAACTTCATTTCTGTGGCTGACTATATTGTGAAAAGTGCCTCGACCTAATTCCTGAATCCAAAGCTTTACTCTACACTTAAATGATTTGTACACGTTTATAGTTTTAGATAATTTGACAACATATTATATAATCTGGAAGCAAGATAATTAAAATTTGTTGTCCTACTGTTTTGATTGACCTCGGATTCATATAATTGTCCCTGTTTCTCGTACTGTACATGTGATTTATTGTATTTGGCATTAAATACTTTTTGGTAGGTTTTTAGCAAAATATTCAAACAGAATAATAGCCTGACATCCATTAAACCGCTTTCTGTGAACAATTGATCGTTAGGGTAAGTGATATTTTTTTGTAAATAAGTTTAATAATTCATTTTTGAATTATGTTTAAATTTTGCAAGTGATTATCAGATAAACCACCCCATCCAATAATACCGTAATTCAACTGGGATTGTACTAATGAATAGTAACGCATTTTTAGGTGATGTATATCTAAAAATCTCGTAAGTATTTGAATCGTGGCAGTAATCCTCTGATTTTTTGACAACATTTGCAGTTTGGAGATTCCACCTTGCATGTCTATCTATAACTATACCAAGATATTTGATTGAATCTTCTTCAGGTGCTTCTGTATTGTCGTCAATAATTAGTGGACCCAGACTAGGCAGACCTGACGCATAGGATGTAAATGGAAGATATTTTGTTTTCTCTACATTTAAGGTAAGTTTATTTTGCTGAAACCATATTGCTATATTTTTAAAATCTGTTTCTGCTTTTATTTTCAGGTCCGACCAAGACTTTGACTCGTACCACACTGCAGTGTCATCAGCAAAACTCAAAATAGAACCAGTTGTGTTAATGGTAAGTAGATCATTTATGTATATTGTGAACAAAAGTGGTCCCAGTACCGTCCCCTGTGGAACTCCATAGGTAACGGTATCTGGATTACTCATTACATCGTCAATACTTGTTTGTTGTTTACATGTAAAGATAAATGAGACAGTTATAAAATAAGCATTTAAATCACAAACGTCAAAATAAATATAACAACAAGTAATCACTAAGTGAGTTTGGTTTAGAATGTATGACCTAATCAAAATAAAACATAAAATAATAACAGCTTTCAAAAATAGCAATAAACATATTTTCATCCTTCTCAACACCCCACTCAAATATTGGGGTTCCCCAATCACCCTGTGTAAATTTTGGAAATGATGTAACTATCAATCACAAACTGGGTGGAAATGTACTGTATTTTAGGGTGTCCTAAAGAACGCATGCAGAACGTAAATAAAATAAGAATAGAAAAGGCGAAATCTTAATAAACATTCCTAATGGAGGCCTTGAAAACGTTTCAGGAATCGATAATGCAATGTTAGATGTTAGGTAAGTATATACGGGATGATTCAGAACTTATCTAAATAAAATTTTTCAGTGTACAGGTGTTTCAAAAGTTGGTATACGGAAGAAGCTGTCTGTGCTTTCAGCAGACTTATTAACATGACATAACGCACACACAGAACAACTTCTATCAAGTATTTAAATTTTCTGCACCCAGCAACCCGTGCACTCATCACCGCATCAACTCGCTTTCCAGTACATATTTTTAATGAATGAGGCACGCTAGACAGGAACAAAGCAATTAAAATGGGTAATTTATATATAAATTTTGAATATGACGTAATTATCAGTGACACTGGGTGAAATTGTACGATGTGTTTTTTAAACAAAATTCTCTCATATTTTTTAAATTCTAGGACGCATGCAGGAAGTCAATAAAATAAATAAGAATAAAAAATCGAAATTTTAATAAATATTTATGATAGACGCTTTGAAAACGTTTAAGAAGGAATTGATAGTGCAACGCTAGATGTAAAG
This sequence comes from Monochamus saltuarius, assembly GCA_025584915.1. NCBI lineage: Eukaryota > Metazoa > Arthropoda > Insecta > Coleoptera > Cerambycidae > Monochamus > Monochamus saltuarius. The sequence continues at coordinate 27,422,056 of CM046721.1, forward strand.
AAAATATAAACAGGGTATTAAGAACTTAAAAAAAAATGAATGTACAGGAGGCTTTTACAATTGCAAAATAATCAAAAAGAGCAGTTTGAAAATTAGTTAAAAGTACTCTTCTCCACGGCCCTGAAACTGGTTCACTGTAAAACCATACCATTCGCAAGGTAAAGAATGCAGTCAGCGAAAAGCCAAAGTATATTGAAAAATAAATGAACAAAAAAATTTCTAAGGAAAGAAATAAATAAAATTTACCTATTTCATATCAGCAAATTCAACTGGCAACACAAATGTTTCTGGTTCTTGTCGTAATCCGTAAGTTATTGACAGCAACTATGATACGTTTGCGTAAATCATCAATAATGTCAACTTGCGATGCGATACACTGTTTTGGTTTCAGGTAAGTGCCTTTTCTGATGAAAATGTAGCAAAATGTTACTTGAAAAAGTTGTTCAGAATCGTAAATTATGGAGACGTGCAAGATTTGAAGAAGATCGGCGAGGTTTGATGAAACCATTTTTCAACAAAGCACAAAGATTTTATCAAAGCAGGCCGATTTTTTAAAAATTTTGCACATCTCCATAAGTTACCGTTCTGAACCACTTTTTCGAGTAACATTTTGCCGTATTAGTAAAGAAGGCACTTTAACTAAAACCAAAACAGGTTTTACTCGGTGCACTGAATATTTCAAATAAGATTATTTCGAAAACTGTCCTCCGTTAATATTGAGTTTTCGAAAAGTTGTTATAGGAGTTCGTGACCCTAATTTCTTGTGAGGAATCACCTCCTGAAGTCTTGACCCATAATTTCCGGACACCCTGCATATTGACATGTAAGACCTAACTTGTTGGTATTACAACACATTTTAGAGCCATGAAGTCCAAATAATTCAGAATTTACGAGCATGCTCAGAAGCATGGCATTATCTTCACCAAAAGGTAAATAACTTCTGTATACATCCAAGTATAACGACAGGACTGTACTCTCAAAAGTACTTTGCAGATTTTATGTGTATATTGATCCAAGTGATTTACAACGAAATTCTAAATAAAAATAATTCAAACGATATTGACATTACAAAATTATTTTCATTTTTCTTTTATACAATTGATATCAATACTTGTCATTAGTAACTATATGAAAAACAACTTCAGCTTTTTAAAATACAATTAATATTTTCTTAAATCAGAACACCAATTTGGAAATGTAAAATTTTTTTGAATAAATAACCTTTTCTGAATTGAAGTTATTAAGATGCAATGTAATGACGTTTTCTGAAATTAAAAATAAAATATGTTGGAGGAACCTATAATCTAATACTTACAGAAAAGTCAGTAAATACCTAAACTGTTTAAAATTTCTAACCAATTCCAACAGTAGGAACAGCAGATTGAGAAATCTGTGTAAATATTGCGCTGGGAGATATTCTGGGTGCAGTCAATAGACTTATTCGCGATAATAAACACAAGGCTGGAAGCAGACACGTTCGGAACACACGCCCTAAACATTTAGCTATTTTTTCCGTTGAAAGTTTACCATCTGTAGTGCAACATCTCGTAGAAAAGCTCAGCTTTAATTATGTAGGTGGGCTGGTACACCTTAACAAATGCGGGGAGCTGAACAATTTCCATGGTAACAGCTTAGTCTAATGGGAAAGTAAACTATGAATTAATTAAGCATGTCAATTCCCTAAGAATGGGATCAATAACTGAGGCAAGGTTTCATTTAGTACTGCCGAAGATAGACGAAATGTAGGTACCATTAGATATGACAGAGCTATATATATGAGTATATCCAACTTCGAGTCGCCCAAGAGTCGGCGTAAATAAAATTGCTGTTGTGAGGATCGTCATATCATAAAATACTTCGTATGTAGTGATTTGTAATAAGTGTAAAAACGCGTTTGTGTGTATAATTATTTTTATTTATAAAGAAATAACAAATATGCAAAAAAAGTAGAAATTAATATTTGTGTACATTTTGGTTTTTTGATAAATTCATGTTGAAAAAGTTGCTTTCGCAAAAATACGTGATTTCCATCGTTGAGTCCATCATGAGGTCTACTCAAAAAAGTTCACTCCTATTTCGGTTCTTCCCTGATAAAATAAAAAGTATTTGACTACAAATCACCCAATTCCAGTTAAAGGTCTGCTCTGCATACGTTCTCAACAGAAATAGTAAGTGGTTGAGTAAAAACTGAAATTTCTTCATCGATTCGAAGTCGTTAAATTAGTTTCTCAATTTAAATTTGAAAAGCTTAATTTTACTTTTAAATCCTCGTGTGACTATATAAATTGGAACTATTCTCTTGTTTTCTTCGTAGCTTCTAATTTCATTCGTTAAGGTGAGCTGTCAGGTCTATTACAAATGCAAGGTGATAGAAATTTTGCATCTACAATTTGATTTTCTAGGTCCGTAGTGTCAGACTGCACTTCATTTTGGAAAATGGAAATCTCCTTGTGTATAGCGAAGAAAAGTTGCAAAGAGTTCCCGACGCTGAACCAATGAATACCGGTGTGAAGTAACAAGTTCCCAATGTAGCATCTACTTGAACCAACAAATCACGAAACTTTCTAGGTATAACTCAAAGCGCGATTGCCTCCTCTTATACTATTAGTTATTTCAACAACCACTTCATGACATTCATTTGACGTAAGGACTTTCCACATAGGGCCTCTTGGTGATGTGTATTAAGCTGGAACCCCCCTCAACGAAAACAAGATTCGGACCTATCAAGGATTTTTGTGCTAATTTGTTGCCGCATTTTTAATTTTTGTGCTCGTATAGTTTGGCAGGAATTTGAAATATAAATGGGGGGGTCCAGCTTAACGTTAACCTAGACCCCCATCCTATAAAAATATATAGAGGTTCTGAATCGAAGAAACAACTACTCAGAATTTTGTACTATTTTGTTGCTCTAAGATAGCTAATATAAAATTAAGAAAAACATTTTGGAAAAAAATTTTGAATGCCATTCAATACGTTGAACTTTCCATAATATAGTTTTAACAGACAGTACGTACCACGCGACCTACCATCTAATCAATTTATATGCAATTTACGCAACATGAAAACGCAACGCAAAAACGAAAAATGTGAAAAACAGAATTTGTTGCTACTTTTAAAAGAATGTAACTTGATTTTTTAAGGACAAACTGTTTAAGAATTTGTCGTTACAACGATTTTTATTTCTATGCGTTTTTTACCTAAAAATGTTAATTACAACGCTCTATAAGTAGCAACAAATTAAGTTTTTCCTGCCAAACTATACCAGCACAAAAATTAAAAATGTGGCAACAAATAAGCACATAATTAGCAGAAAAATCCTTGATAGGTCCGAATCTTGTTTTCGTTGAGGGGGGTTTCAGCTTAATACACATCTCTTGGTGATTAATGCAGTGTATCCCAGGGCAGTTATTTTGTTTTAAAAGTTCTGCAAATCCAAGTTTAATTCCTAACATAGCTCTGGCTCCACCAGCGACAATACAGGAATATTTATGGAATCCCCCATAGTTTGATACCACCTTATTTACAGCTTCAAAAATATCCGTGCCCTTAGTTGTACCATGGAGAGGAATAAGATCAAGCATCTTCTTTGCTATATTGAAGTCTTCTGAAATAGTTCGAATAAAAATTACAAGTTGGCTGATGTCGGGTAGATCAGTGCTTTCGTCCAGGCAGATAGAAACATATTTACATTTTTCAATTGTGTCGTGCATGTTTTAGATACATATCGATTAATGTGGCCTACACGTCTTGCAATTGTTTGATGCAACACTAGAATATTTATAATTTTGCGGTAATGTTATGCCATTTTGATTGCACAATTCTTGACAACACTCCACTAAAATGTTTTTTCGCCTTGACAATTTCCCGCGCTACTTTGTAAGAGGCAATATTGCATTTGTTATCAGTATTAGAATTTTTGAAAAAATATGTTTGTTGTTTTAGTTTTTTCTTATAATCTGTAACGATTCTTTCTATCGTGTAACGTAGGTTAGAAAATAATAAGGTTTGTCACATTGAAATGGAAAAATTTTTGAAAGAGACAATACATCAAAATTATATCTGAAATTTGAATGAAACTGGATATAATTTCTTATTTTACTGCACAAATCCTCTTAGAAATATTCTACACAAAAAACTGGGTCTGCGTCGGACCAGACGGTGGAAGTTATACTTTTTTTTTTTTTAAAAAACTTCCTTTCAAAGCCTGAACGTACAAAAAAAAAATTCTTAAAAAAAAAGTTCTTAAAAATTTGTTCTTCCTTTTGAGCGTGACGCGGTTTCTCGACCAACATCCCATCCCAATGTGTCTAACGGGCGCAAAGAAGTATAACTTCAAAAATACATAAGTTATGAATGAATCTAGTATAATTGCAAAATACGCTTTCAACTTGGAAACAAATGTTTTAAGAAAAATTACTCAATTTTCAAAAACCACATATTCCATAGGGAATATAGATTAGCTATGACTAATTTTGTCTACATAAAAGTAGTAAAATTTAATGAAACTAATTAACTATGATTACAAACTTTTATTACACCTACATGTCTATTTAAAAATGAATGAGAGTTCAACGACCTCGAGAACCCATTAACAGAGTTGTCACATCTAATTCTGAAATGTGTCGTTAATCCGGAAATGTGTTAATTTTATCGTTAATTTCATATTTATTACCCAAGTAGGTGCAGTAATACAAAATGAAAGTATCATGCTTAATTTGTGTTTTTTTATTTAGTATTGTTGTTTCATTGAATATTTTACAACAAAAAATGAAGACACTTAATATTTTATTTTAAATATTGTCCATACGCTCTCATTATGTGAAACTTTGATGATACATCGCTGGACTTTTTGTAGAACTTTAATGATTCTGCTTAATAGTGTTCAGATGTCTTAAGATCAAGTTTCAAATATAAATATGATATATCGCAAGTCTTTTAAGATACCGTAAAAAATATGAATGCTATTTTCTTTACATGAGTTATAAATAAACATCTACGCGTCATGAATAGTACAAAGAGAGAAATTTATTTACAATTTTACTCCAATTGGGCATAGCAGCACATTGTTCTAAAATTGTGGCAGGAAAAAAATATGTAAATAATAATTATTATTACATCTTTCGAGTAAAAGTGTGCATTTTGTAACTTAATATTGTGTGATCATTTCATACAAATTTGGACATTAACTAAACTGAATTATGGACAACATTGTTTTATTATTGCACAAAAATATTGTAATATTCCACTTTTCTTATAAATATTTATTTTGTCCAACGTGTATCAGTTTTTGCTATTCTGTTTTGCTTCTAAGATCCTAAGTTTATCTTCTTCTATGGTAACTATCTTTCTATCTGCTGCTTTGCTTATTTTGACCCTTAATCAATTAAGTCATTCAGCATTATTTTTTTATTGCATTTTCTTAATGATTTTGTAATTTTAATTTGATCTGAAAAAAATATAATTTTCTGACTCCTTTAAAATAAATTGAAAACATGAACTCGCGTAAACTGCTGTGTGACATCACTGCCTCCTATAGTATGCTAAGTTGTGCTCATTACCATTGACTTGCTTTTAGAATACAAAGCATACGGAGGCCATCAGTGTCGTTAAGATTGCGGTTTTTAATTCAATTATGGACATTTAAAATATGTATTGAAGGTGCAAAGACGCTAAACGAAAACAATCAAAATTTAGGTATTGTATTGAACATTGCACCCTCCAGTACAACGATAAAATACCCGGATAATTATTTATTAGTAACAACGGCATTTTAATACAAGAAACTTGTGTCAAAAAGCAATGAAGCGCGACATATTTCTTGCACCCAAAACAAATAAATATGTGTTGTATAATTTATATAAAATCAGTTTAATACCTACGTACCTTTAAAATTAAATAACATCCATAAGTATTAAGTATATTATAAACCTTTTTAATACCGACTTTATAGATTGTTTCATTTTTGGTTTTACAAGGTGGCCCAAAAAAAACAAACACAATTCGTTTACGTATGTGTTACGTTATTATTTAAGGTTAAGATTACGAACCAAGCGTGACTTCACCAAAGATATACTGCGCGCCTTATACTTATTAGGGTTGGTTAGGGTTACACAGAGTCGGCTTATAAATTTGCAATAACTTTTAATTCAGTTATTTCGATAATTAGAAAACATTTATTTTAATGCCTTCATATTCTCGGACAAAATAAATTTACTTAGTTATATTGAGGCAGACATTGTCATTGTTTCGTCTTCCAACGGCTTCATCACAGTTCAAATAACACCCGGTAAAAACACACAAGAATTGCCTATTTAAATAAACTATACTACACTAAACTATATACTACACTAACAGTTTGCATTATATATTGCACTAAATTGCAAAGAATGATTGTTTTTAACGCGACCAAATATCGAAAATTACGTTGACAATAAAAACAAATGTGTAACGTCAGCCGTGACGTAAGACGTCTGAATTCTTGACGCGAGTATACCTTGGATATTTGGTGGATCATTTCTGAACGTTCCGATTAGGATAGTTAAAATTTTTAGTTTTCTTTCGTTCTGAATTAAATGATGTAACTAAAGCAGGCTTTAGAGAGCAACAACTGTCGCTAGCGACACTATTTTCCGCCAATTGTAGATACCTAGTGGTGTAGCAATGTTACCAAATCTACTGATTCTTCAGTAGATCTATTGATTTCATGCATGATCTACTGATTTGTATTCAAAATGTAATGAATTTTCAGTAAAAGCTTGATTGCTGTAAACATTAATTATTGTTGAAACCGCAAATTTAAATTCCTGTGTACTTAAATACTCAATCATTAGTTAGTTTTGTGAGCGATAGACAAAAGAAAAATCGACGATGATTTAACAGACTCGTCTGAAAGTGGGACTAATTATTTATTATTGTTAAGAGTCGATTGATTAAATAGGGTAAATACTTTATATCTATCTATATGTCAATTAAACAAAAAACCGCATATATTTGTTGCTAATTATAAAGAAAATAGTTTGTTCTTACTAACATTGCAGTTTTTTATAATCATAGCTTCGATTATAAATTTTCTTTGATCTGAAGCCTCTGACAATTAATTACCTATTTGATCGTTCTTCAAAATCACAGTGATATAATATCTGTTCTCTCATGAAAGTGCAACAGAAAATAATACAACCTGTGGTTTTGTAGAATGATAGCCATGTTCGTTTGACAACTACTCGTATTAAGAAATTTATCTTCAGATAAAATTCAATTTGATTTGTAAATCATTGCCAAACGAATACAGGTTATATATGATGAAAAGTTATCTGCTGATTGCTACTGATTTTTTTGGTTGGGAACTACTGATTTCTTCACTACTACTAAGTTCACTACCGGTAAAGTGATTTCTTAAAGATTCATCTGGCACACTATTGTATAGTCCCTCAATTTGAAAGCGACATAAAATCTGTCGCTCTAAAGTTAGGATTTGTCAACTACAAATTTGAAATTGAAATGTTGCGCGTTGTCAGAATCTGTAAGAATAGATAGGGTGTGTTGATTTATATTTATCTTCTGAAACCCTTTTAATCCCTGTGGTTAATGGTAATTCATAGAAAAAGTTTGCATCATCAAAAGTATTCTTAATTTAATATTAGAATATCTTTATTGCAATACAGAAAACATTACTACTACTGTTTTTCTTCCCTAACTATGTCATTCCAACCTTTTGAAATTTGAAATAATTACATTTTTAGACTATAAGATTAGGTTATGATTCGTTCTGAGATAGTTCGTTATGCCATGCTCGGATTTGAGAAACTGTCGAACGTGTTACGTTCAAAGGTTAACAAATGTACTCTACACGGAATTTTTTATCTAAGGTCATATTTTCTTCAACTGCGAACGGCTATACTAAAAGTGCTTACGCGATATTCCTCTGCATGTGTTTGAGAACAACTCCGCGAAATTTTCACACCTGTAGTAACCCGGATAACGAACGTAGAGAAAAATGTTTAGGATCATTGGCATTCGGTATATTTCCATAGAAACTTCATATTCTTTGGCAATATATTTCAGCGATTCCCATTTTAACACGCTACAACGACTACAAAGTACCCAAATTTATTTACTTTTGTTCGCTAATAACCAATTTTGCATATGCGAGCTTGGACCTGGGATTGATCGTTGCCTGCAAAATCATATCAGCCTTGCTATTTAAAAGATCATTATTCGATCAAGCTGATTCAAGAGCCACTCTATTTGCAAATATAATAACTTTAATGAACGCTTCTAAGTGAATATGCCATGAATGTTCGTCTATATCAGTGTGAAATAAACCTACACTACTATAGCACCCTAAAGATAAGCATAATACAAAATAGATTACTAATAATGTCATAAATGCATTATATGAGAGACATAATGTGACACAAGACCTCAATATTTGCACGGTAGAAATGTAACATTATTCAATTCATTTTAACAATAAAACCTCAACTATAATGATGTTTAAATAATAGTTAATTTAGGGAAGTTCCAAAAAACTGATACATGGGAAGTTTGTAGAATATTTTGCAAGACATCCCACCTTCCCTCTCCCCTGTTTCCGAGGGTAAGGAAAACAATAGTGAAAAGGGAAAAACTACTCCGGGTTCTCAGTCTGGGTTTACAGGAGATCGTTGGATAGGGTTATTTTGTGAAGTTAATTTGCATTAGAATACTCCGATCCAACTTCAGAGAAATGATGTAATAGCAATACCTCAAAAAAATAAATACAGGCTCAACAAGATTTTCAAAACCATCACCATTGATTTTCTTACCCGTGAAAACAGAGAGGGGAATGTTTTGCAAAAACTCTACAAACTTTCCATGACCAGGCCCTCGTTAAACAGACTGAATTGAATTGACGTTAAGGCGATCTAAATAAGAGCAATAATACATGAGAGTGACAAACACTTACATTAGTGATGATTATCATTTATTTACTTATTTGCAATTGTAAATTTGTATGGGGTTTTTCATCTAGAAGAACAATAGTACATTATATTTCAACTTCATCCCATTTTACTATATGCAGTCCTTGCACATAGGCACCTTACTTAATCTTATATTCTAAAGGTATTTCCTTAAATAATAGCGTATTCAATTACAACTTCGCTGTGCCTTTACTGGAATTTCTCGGATATTCTCTTGAAAATTATTGTTTACTTAGTTGTCCCTAAGCGTTCATTAATCTCGATGCATTTAAACTTAGCCCTGACTTGTATGTATTGTTAAATAAGCAGGCAATGGCTCTGTACCTACACCAGTTCTGCCAACACTTTCTTGTTAATATTTTTAACGTTAATGTCACATGCATAGCCATAGGTAAATATCACAGTTAATGCCATTCAATATTTTAAATTAATACATTATGTATTGTTTTTTTAAAACAGAGTTTTAAGTTAGGTACATCAAAAGGGGATCCCCTGGTTTAAAAACAGAACTCCCTAAATTACCAGGATCAAGACCTGGTTAAATTATAAATAATTCATTTTCATACCAGTTGAAATTATTAAAATAACTTGAAGCCAGGTGCCATTCTGATATATAAAATACCTTACCGTGTCATATCTTTTTTATTAGTTAACTGCAGTTAATAAAATTGGATATGTATACACCAGTAGAGTTACTATCTGTTGGAAGGTTAAACATTTTCCAGCTATCCAGCCCACTATTGACACAGATATGTTTTATTTTTAGTACATATCTTTCAAGTTCATAGAAATAAATATAATATTTAACTTTATTTGATTTAAGTATCATAATGTACAAATTTGTGTATGGTTATGTTTGACGGAGGAAGTAGTAGATAGAATTATTTCTTAAAAATAAACGAAGACAGTGGAAGCATATTTACACCTTCTAATTTTACAATTACTCATGATACTGTGGGAAACAACTTTGCAGACCAGACTCCAACTATTATTAAAATATATTAAAAATATCTAGTAAATAGTAATATATTGTGCAGGTATTGGTCAGTAGAACCACCACATATATACCAGTAGATATACATTAAAACAGCAAGATGATTAGTCAATCGGGTTACCTTTATATACTACTGAGAACTAACAAGTTTAAGAGCGATATGTCTAATGGTTCTATTCACGAATGGTGGCTATTTACTTAATATTATTATATAGGCATTAGTCTGCAGTTTGATACCTTTCCTAAAATTAACTCGGCTCTTTTGGAGAGGGGTGTTTCTACTACCATCAAACACATGTTCACTAAAAAAGCTATACAAATCAGCGTGGCCGATGCCTCCATGATAGCAATTGTTGCAAGGGGCTGCTGGCAGGGAGGTGACCACTGACATGGAACTTGCTTCTAGATTGCTCGATCTGAGACGTCTCCTGTGCCGCCTCAAATCGGAAATTGGCATGTATACCATTGCTTATGCAGATGACCTTACTACGCTGATTAATGGAAAATTCGAAAGGATTCTTTGCTACAGAATGCAAACAGTTCCATGTTTTTTTCTTCAACCCCAGGAAGACGAAAATGGTTTTGCGAGGAAGAGGAAAATGGAGCCAATATAGGCAGCAAATCTTCTAAACACTAAACTAAGCTTTCCATCTGATGTGAAATATCTTGGAGTCACACATGATGCAAAGCTAACATGGAATCTTCATTGGGGACGCAGACTAAATAAGGCGTACAGATTATATAAGCAGTGTCGCAGGTGGGTTGGTAAAAACTGGTTAATGAAACCAAAAGTGGTCTTGTATACACTGCCATTGTAAGACTAATGTTAGCCTACGGGGTCGTCGTCTGGTAGCCGAAAATCCAGCAGACAACAGCTAAACAGAAGCTTAACCAGGTACAAATTGTCTGCCTGAGCATAACTGGAGTTATGAGAACAACGCCCACCATAGCAATGGGGGTAATGCTATGTCTGCCATCTTTGGATATTTATCTAAAATAAGTGGTCTCGACAACCATGCGCAACCTCAAGAATTGATATTAAATCAGATGTAGGATGTGGAGAAGTCTACAGACTCTACACAGTACTCATCAGGAATGAAGAGGAGTTCGCCAGTGAGGAAGTAATTAACATCTTCACAGCCGGATCAAGAAGAAAATAAGGTGCGGACTATGAGATCTGGATCCAGGTCCCTACATATCCAATATCAGTGTGAAATGGGGCAGTGCATAGGCTTGCTACATTGGCACAAACGGAGTTAGCAGGTATATATAGCCACCAAAGAAATTGCCTATAGGCACACAACTGGTAAAACTATCAGAATCTTACGTAGATAGTATACAATCACTACTGATTTTACGTTGGTTGACAAGATCAGCATGGGAATCCCACCAGGCACTGGTAAAGACCGACAACAGCAGCATATTACTGCTGGGTTAAGGAACACAAGAGGTTCAACGGCAATAAAGAAGCTGACAAAATAGTCACATGTGCATCCGGTTTCAACATTTTTGAACCTGGTCCTTCCAGTATGCCAGCAGTTAAATTATTAAGGAGGATATCCACAAAGAATTTAGTAAACGGTGGGATGAAACAAATAACTGTCGATTTCTAAGGAGTTCCCTGCAAGGATACAGCCAAACTGAACACTGTTGGCAAGTGTGAAACAACTCTTTCTAAGAGTTGCGAGCAGCAAGACGAGAAAGTATTTCATACAGACTGTGACTAGCACTGGCGTCTTGCCAGCAAGAGAATCCGTGTTGGGAGAACGATGGGCCTATGACCTGCATTCTCTTTGATAAGTTGCTTATCGGTTCAGGTGGATTGATCTAATGAAGAGCACACCCCCTCACAATTCCAGATTCCATACTTGCATAATAACAGGTCGCTTGTGGACTGCATCTGCCACTGAGCAGCAACAGTGACCATTGAATTTACAATCTTATAATTTTTTGTGTTGTTCTTTATATAAAATATAGAGTGTAAGCAACATTGCGACAAACTTTCGGAGCATATTTTGCTCATAGAAATAAATAGCATAATGTAGTTCTTTCTAAACCTGGAAACATAGTTATTGATCAATTAAGAACCATTAAAAATAGGTACTCAACCTATAGATACGGCGAAATCTATCAATCTAAGTAATTGCAATAAAAAAGTAAAACCTGTAAATTAAAATTGCAGTTATAAAAATAAAATAAAATTCTAAAGGTCTGCTAACTTAACTTATTTAAATTTAATTATGTATGCTATCGACATATCATTACATAAAACTGATATCGTATATTTGTACAAACATAAGTTATTAACCTTGATTATCGTATTTTTATCTAAAAATTTCAATATTTTCTCAGTATTTGTTTGTTCTAGCAGCCATGTAGAACACTGAAAATCCACACTAACTGTTTATAAATAACTGTAGTAATACTAGCCCAATTCTATCTTGCAAGTAAGATAATGTTAAATAAAAGTAGATTAAATTATTAATTATTTTCATTTTTACTGCTAAGTAAATATTACGATCGATAACTAAAATTATTACAATGGGAAAAAATCAAACCTACTGATGATTATCCCTTCCAGGTGAATGGATTCTTGAAACAGACTGACTCATATTTGATATCATTTGTTTACTTTAAGAAAAACTGCACAACGTCTATGGGATTTTATCAGATGCTATTAAAAATAATAATCCTTATAGTTTTTTTCAGCCATCCCGTAGAGATCCTTTTTACCGCCGGTGCAGTTATGTAGAACGTCGTGACTGTACTATCTTCAGCATTATTTGGCATTATCTCGGAGGTACTTGTATACTTTTTCTTTTGGTTCGGCATACATGCAAACATCAACATTAATAACCTTTGAGTATGTGCTGAATAAATTATACTACTAATTACACTCTTAGTATCGTGTTATGGAAATTGAAGGCAGCACAAATGTAAACATGTGTGGGATCCAACGTACGGGTGAAGAATCGTCGAATCATTGCTCTTATAGTTATTGTCTCGGTATTCTTGTAAAAAATTTTTAATAACTTCTAAAATCTCTAAATGTTACATACTTTCAAAAATAATATTAAAGATGTACTGGAAGAATTACAAAAGATGTTTTACAAGCTCTAGGACAAACTTTAGCAGATGGTAGTTGGCTTGATGTCAAACATTTTTTCTTATATGAACATAGATCTGATTCGTTTTTGTTGAGAAGTTTTCATATACAGGGTAGCCAGATGAAAACAAAAAACAGAGCCATTTTCAGGAATTGCATCAAGATTGAAGAAAAACGCTCAGACCCGTTGAATTTAGATTAAAGAGGGACATTCTTTGCTGGTATTTTTGACTCCGCCACTTTCACCCCCAAGCAAGAGTAAGCATCACCCCAAAATATTTAAATGGCATTGGGGGTTGAGTAATATTTATTTTGAAAGCTCTTACAATTCTCTTTACAACGGACTTTAAATTTTATAATTCCCCCTAATATTTAATAAGAATTTTGATTTTAAAGTTGAAACTTATGTACAAACAATTAGTAACGGTAAAAATGTCACTCATTCGAGTTAAGTACGCCAATGGTATAAAATTAATATTTCTTGCGTTACATTGGTTTTTGGCGATTTGTTACCACTCGTAAAAAAACACAATTGTAAAAAGCAGAAGTGAATACACACACAACGAACGTAAAATTAGTGGATTCCAAATTTATTTTCTAGTATGATTTGGAAGCGTTGGTTGGTAGTTCATTTAATTGTGTTTTTGAAAATTAAACGCTATGGTTTATTCCATTGCGGAAAGGGTAGATATAATTTCGCTTTACTTTATGAACAATAAATGTGGGAATAGAACAGCTCAGCTATTTAATGAACAACATCAAGATCGACATGTCAGCAGGAAGTATGTTCTAGAGTTAGTAAAAAAAATTCAAGATACAGGAAACGTAGCCAATAAAAAACGAGAAATTGAAAAACCTATAGTTAATGAAGCTACTGAAGTTGCAGTTTTGGGACAAGCTTGTCTTGATCCTGCATTAAGTACGAGGCAGCTGGCATCTGTGTCTGGGATCAATCAAACTAGCATACAAACCATTTTGAAGAAGAATAAATTCCATTCAAAATACATTTAGTTCAGGAACTTCATGAGGATGATTATGACCGCCGTTTGCAATTTTGCGAAATAATGAGTGAGCGAGCAGGGAACGATCCACAGTTCCTTTTTAACATCTGTTTTTCTGATGAATGCAGTTTTTTCTTGAACGGGACGGTAAATCGTCACAGTTGCCTCTATTGATCAGATTCAAACCCAAGAGTTTTTCACGAGCAACCGGAAAAATTAAATGCATGGTCTGGAATTTTCGGTGACCGGCTGGTGGGTAATTTTTTTCTACCTGGTAATTTGACTGGTCAAACGTATTTGCAATTTTTGAAGACGCTATTGACCATGCCTTGACTGATATTTATTGAAAATGTTCCAGAGTATGATGAAGATCGTTTGATTTTTCAACAGGACGGTGCTCCTCTGCATTGTGCGTTAATTTTCGTCAGTATTTGGACCAACGTTTTCCACAGAATTGGATTGGGAGAAGAGGCAGCATTGAGTGGCCTCCACGATCACCGGGTTTATCGCTCCTTGATTTTTTTTTTGTCGGGATACTTAAAAGGTTAAATTTATAAAACACAGTCAGCCTCGCTGCAAGATTTGCGTCAAAGCATCGTCGACGAATGCCGTCAAATCACTCCAGAAATGCTTCAGAATGTTTTGAACAAAATCTTTATTCTTGTATGGAAGCGGGCGGTTATCAGTTTGAACATTTAATCAACTAAGTAGTAAGTAAGCAACTAAACATCATTTAAATTTTACAATGTAATTGTTTTTCAATTGGGCGGAATTATAAAATGTAAAGTCTGTTGTAAAGAGAATTGTAAGAGCTTTCAAAATAAATATTACTCTATTCTTCCTGAAAATGGCTCTGTTTCATTTTCATTTGGCCTATAAATCAAAGTAACCTTATAAATAAAAATTATGGTTGTTATAACAATAATTATTATTTGTATTATTTTGATACTTAGCGTTAAAGTGCCAAATAAAAAAATTAATTTATTTACAACTGAAGAGTATGAAGATACTGTCTTTGTGTATGGGTATTCCAATGGGAACGCCAGACAAGCAGCCCAAGAATACCGACCCAGATATCTAAATAGACATCAACTTGCCCATACATTTTTTTAGAGCATCATTTCGTAGATTTCGAGAAGAGAATATAAGATACTGTCATTGAGAACTATTCAATTAATGTTCGGCGCATAACATGTAATCTTCATTTATCACCTAATTTTGTATGACGTGTATTAAACAAAGAAATGTTACATCCGCTTAATCGACAAAATGTACTAGCGTTACATGCTGGAGATGCTCCTCAGCGATTAGAATTTTGTCGCTGGTTATTTCAACAAAATGCATAAAATTCTTCATTTCGCTTGTTATTTGTGTGGTGTGATGAAGTGTGTTTTACTAGGAACGGCAGGCAATTAGATCAAGACAATTTCAGCAACGTTCCAGTGTCATCGTTAAAGGTACCATTTTCATCAATAATTTACTGCCTGTACATGTTTTAAATGATCGTTTAAACGCAAATATGTATAGAAATTTCTTGCAAGACAACCTTCTTCATTTCATAGAAGACGTAGGGCTTAATATTGTTTAAAATATGTAGTATCAGCACGATGGTGCACCACTACATAGAGGTAGACAACTGCTCGTTACTTGAGCTAAATAATCATTTTCCGAATAAATGAATAGGTCAATAAGGTCCAATGACATGGTCACCGCGTTCACAGATCTAAATCCATTGAATTTTTATTTATGGGGGCATATTCAAGCAGCTTGTCTACCATGTTGAAATCACTACCTGTCAACAGTTACTCGAAAGAATTCAGGATGCAGCTAACCAGATAAGAAGTAAATATCATCCGTCGAGTGACGGAATCTTTAGTTCTCCGATATAAGCGTTGCATTCCGAGGGTGGACATTTAGAACAATTTTTATAAAACTTTAAACACAAATAATAATTATTGTTACAGCAACCACCACTTTTATCTATCAGGATACTTTGAATTAACTCAACTACAATCTGCCAAAGTTTGTCATACAGGTTCTAAAATACTCCATATAGGCGGTTACTATCTTGTAATTTACTTAAAGCTACGTTTTCTTCTAATATAAATTGCTCGATATTTAGATCAGATAGAAAATGTGTTTAATCTAAACGGCAAAGACTTTCTGTCAGAGCGATATGTTTCAAGCGGCTGCGATATGTGTCGACACATACGATTAGATCTAAACACGTTATTTTCATGTTCGGATTCGCCTGTCAAAATTGCTGTAGTTGAAAAGTCGTCTACTTTTGTGGTAGTATCGACATTAAATTAAAAACAATGAGTTGGAAAAAAGAGTGGCCAAAAGGCGATTTGATGAACTAATTAATTTATACCACGGTAAACTATAACTAAGCGACGTTAAAATAGACCCTGTTAATGAAGAATCATAAAGCCATTAGTACCGAATTCAAAGATAAATCGATAATTTAAAAAATCAATTTAACTTTGAAACCGATTTAAAATTGTGCTGAATCCATAACAGTGACTTCGGACAATAATTGAGTATAAGCTCCTAATTTTTTACGTTACAAAATCTACTCATGATCCAACACGTTTCTTCTTTTTCTTCTGTAACATCTCCAGTACATTCACAGTGATAGCAATTTTTCATTTTTATACTCCCATCGTGACACGACTGAACTTTGTCTTTCTATAATGAATGGGTATGACAGAACTGTATTTAATAGATATGTACGGTTCGTATATTTATTGTAAAGATAAAGCATCGATAAATATCGTACACAAATCCATGATCCAGATTTACAGCAATTTCTATCAGATTATAGATAGTCAATACCGATGTATGCCTTACACTTGACATAAATGTCCGGATACAAGTATTTGATGTAAGCGTACTTTAAGTAAATATATCTCTTTTTTTCCTCGTATGTCGACAAATCCAAAATAAAAAAATCAATCAACCCATAACCCCGAGTATTACGGCGCTCAGTGTTGACAACAATCGAATGTCGAACGATTACACGAGCAACGTCGCATCTCCGTTGCCACATCACGGCTAAATGTTTGTGTTCTTTCATAGACTTATCCGGAAATGCGTATATGTACGAAACCAATAAAATCCAAGAAAATAAAGGAGCATGCTGAACTTTCTTACAACTGATTTTAACAATAGTATTAACTTAACCGAACAAAATGTAAGTACAAGTTTCACATTCCCCAAAGTAAACTTTCATTAAAAGAAAATAAATAAAGCAGGGGTACTTACCTGTTTGAATTTGCATTCCAAAATTTATAATCAAAACGGCACTCGGCATTTTATAAAATAAAAACATTGGAAGATTAACGCCATATTCTCTGAAAGATAACCTCAAATACACACACACAAAGTTAGAAAGCTACTTCTTCGACAAGATTTCAACAAAAACAATTTTTAGGCGATTACAGAATGCAGATATCACAAAGCAAGATCTACACGTCTGGATATTAGGTATGCGAAATTATTATGAAAAACATACGGCGTACCTGTGACGGGCAAAGTTTACAGATTCTAACTTTAGGATAATTGACTGTACTGTTAGTTGCATATTTACACTTTCCTCGACTTCATCGAGATACAGACGCACAAGTTACTGCAATAATAATGACACTGATGAATGAATGAACTGATATCAGAAACTCTTTGTACGAGTATATAAAAACATGAAATTGGCCCCATTATGTATTATTAGTATTTCTAAACAGGAGGATTCAAAGGAATTCAATTATTGAGTGAACAATAAAAGCAATTGAGTTGAAGTTGATGGAAATGTGGCAAATAAAACTAAGATTTTAGGGAAAATATTTTTATAGCCGTATTCAATATATTTCTATAATGTTTTACGCTTTCCAGAAAGCGTTTTCTGAAGCGGCAAGCAAAAAGCATCTACAGATATCCTTGAAACAAATTGAATGAGAAAAACGAAGTTTCGATATTGTTATTTACTTATTACTTATCTATCTATTTTAGCTAAATTTCTACCTATGGAGCAGAAAAAAACGACTTTTTTGTATCAATTCAATTTTGTTGGACATGCTCACAACAGGTACTGAATTCATATTTCTATTCAAATTATTAGTATTTTATACAAAAATAAACCCAACTATAAATAATATTGTTTGTATCTATACAGGGTGTTAAAAAAGAGTGTAAAATATTTCAGGAGGTAATAGTATGAACCAAAATAAGCAGAAAAGTCTTAATAAACACAAACATTTTATTTTATTAGGAATAAACCGACAACGGAAGCTTTTAACAAACAAAAAACAAAGTTACAGAAGATGTTCAAAGTGCCCTCCGTCCATTTCCAAGCAGGCACGACATCTTCGTCTCAAAGATATTCGAACTCTTTCGAAAACACCCTCCTTGGTTTGGATTTCTTGACACTTTTGATTAATCCGTAGCTGCAGCTCTTTCAGGCTATTTACAGGAATACACTATTGTCTTCAAATATCCCCAAATAAAGCAACCTAGAGGGTTCAGATCAGGCGATCTTGGAGGCCATAAAACAGGTCCGGCCCTTTCTACCCATCTATGTGGAAAAGTTTGGTGTCATAGAAAAATGAGCTGGAGCACCATCATGCTGGAACCACATTTGTTGCCTCTGATTCAAAGGAATGTCTTCCAAAAATTCATACAGTGTGTTCTGTAGAAAGTTGAGGTAAGCAGCGCCTGTTAATCGGTTTGGAAAAACAACAGGACCTAGAAACCTGTCACCTACAATACTCATCCAAATGTTTAATGAAAAACGTGCCTGATGTCCAAATTCTATTAGAGCATGAGGATTTTCGTCGGCCCAAATATGCGTATTGTGAAAATTAAACACTTCATTTCTTGTGAACCCGGCCTCATCAGTAAAAAGAATGTTTGCAAGAAAACGAGGGTCTTCAGCATCATGAAGTAGAAACCAGCGGAAAAAAACCAAACGTGCTTGATGATCATTTTTTAGATTTAAGGCCTGTACTCGTTGCACATGGTATGGATAAAGCAGTTGCTCGTGAAGGATTCTCCAAACAAGAGGACCACTAATTCCTACCTCGGCTGATATTCTCCGCACACTTGTACCTGGATTCTGCTCTACCAGTGCTAGAATTTCTTCTTCTGCTCTAGGAGTGGATACCGACCTTGGTCTTCCGGATAAATGGCACTGTTTGCTCAAGGAACCGATATCACGCAATCTTTGGTGAATTCTTCCAAACATGCGTTGTGAAGGAATCTGGCGATTTGAATAAGCGTCAACATAAAAATGTCGCGCTTCGGTGGCGTTCCCATTAGCATACCCATACATGAAATGCATGTCTGTTAATTCTGCGTTACAATAACCTGCCATAGCGAAAGAAAACTTGTGCACTGAGAACAACTGTCCAATACGTACTGTTTATTCCACTAAACATCAACCAACTATTATAAGAAAATACACGACGTTTTTGCAAAATAGAAAAAGGGGCTAAAAAACATAAAACATTCCATATCTCCGCAACCGTTACTTTGCGGACCCATGTTTATTGAGACTTTTCTGCTTATTTTGGTTCATACTATTACCTCCTTAAATATTTTACACTCTTTTTTTAACACCCTGTATAAAAGCATACACATTTTAAGACGGATTCTGGCGTAGCTTTGATAATATCAATAATACACAAAAATCTAATAAACGTTACATCAAATCGAATTCTTTAATTTAGACCTAATTTACTTTAAATTTTGCTTATATTTGAAGCAAAATAGCAATTATAAGAAACTTTTAGGGAATTTAACTTTCATCGATTTTGGGAGCTCAACAAGATCTCTCTCTCTCTTTCTGTTGTTGCATATGCTTTGCAGAAATACTGGATAGCTTTTGTACAGAACAGTGATACAAATTATGTATAAAAATACTGCAAATTAGAATACACAATTGAATGTATAAAATAGTACCATTGGTTATATAAGCTAAGCTAATAATCTCAATGAGAGTACCAAATTGGTTATGGTACATATTTGAACATCGTGTGTGCTTAAAAATAGGACAATTTTCATTAAATATGCATACAGTTTTTTTAGTGTTTCTAGTTGCTTATCTTAAATATATTAGCTATTGTATAGAATGTATTTTCTTATATTTCGTCTAAAAGAAATAGAATACCTTGTATAATCGACACCCATAATTTTATGTGTAATGTATAAAAATGATTTAATGTAAATGAGTAATTTTTTGTTGATATTACTAGAGTTAGGTAAGAATATTTTTTAATGAAACATCATGTATGTTAATTCTGCATGTCTATTTCTAGCGTAATTGAATTTTTTTCTGTCATATTTTCCAGTTAAGGTAGGTTTATCCCAGTAATAGTAAAATAATGAAATTATTTCAAGATTACATTTTTTATGCAAACATTCATATATTGCTACAGCTCTTTATAATGATGATAATTCAGTTAACGTAATCTTAAAGTTCTCGTTCTCATTTCAACACATCCTCATAATCGTCTCAAATCCTTTCTAATTATCTTCACATAAGCCATTAAATATCAAAACAATTAAAATCAAATCTGCCTTAATGGTGGCGGCCAGTTCTACATGAATTAGTTTTGAATAGCGAATGTGTTTTATATAACTTGCTGGGAAGTCACATTTCATACGAAAATATTAGCTATTAACTTGTAAATGACGTAAACGATAATAATACTAATAAAGTTAAAACAAAAGCTAATATCAATAAACCTTAGGTTTGTTTAACATTAAATAGACAATTAGATTATTTAATACAAAATGATTTAATTTTTAACTGCTGTAGAACGTTCTTTTCATAAATGTTTTGCATAAATATCCTATCAATATTCATTCATTGCGCAACACGGTTTTCCAATCTAATTGAATTTAGTTTATTAAAAAAAAGAAAATTCAAATTTTATTAAAAAATTACAATTTTCTAAATGTACTTACTGCAAATAGGTAAAATTATCTGAAGATTATTTTAAACATATCTCTCGATGATCTTCAAATGTATTTCAGAGAAAGGAAATATTATAAAGCAAGATCAGGAGAACAGAACATACGTGTAGCTGCAGAATCAGTGATGTCTGATCTGATTTTCCATGAAGTTGGTGGCTATAATCCTCAACAGAGATGGTTAGATTCCTCGGAGGTAATCCACAGTTGAAAATTGTGATTATGACGATGACTAACCAGCAAAGAAATACAATATTGTTTTTGCTCAGAACATGCAGCACATAAATACTAAAATATTCACTTCATGAAATATAATATATGCTGTGTCAATATATAAAACAACTAAGAATGTAGGTAAATTATACAACTACAGCTGGGTATAAAGACAGGAAAAGTGTTACATCCATATGATGAACCCTACCAACTACTAACTTCAAAACAGATATTTAATATTTTTTCACATATTTTCAGGTATTAACAAACTAACTACTCAGTGGACAAAAGCCCCAACCTGCGTTGAATTACACCCACAATATCTACCCATATATTCCTTATTATTAGCTTTTGTAGGAGATTTTATACATATTAGCTTAAAATACCTTTCTTAAACAATAAAAAAAAGGTATTTAATAATTATGACAAATTTTTGAACTATTTTTTAACGTTTGAGAAATCTGTTTCCACCTTTCAATGCGGACCAATCAGATTCTGTGACACGGTGTTCTGCATAATAACCATCCCAAAATACTGCAATTTAACCAAACATACCTATATACAAAATTGCACATAGTAGGAGTTGCAAGCCTTCAAAGTGGAGTCAAATATTTCGAGAAAAAAATATCTCTGAACTACTTTATCTTGGAAAAACCAAATTTGGTACATGATTTAGGTTTACTACTAATCTTTGACTATGGGTTCAAGTAAATTTAATTAAACACTACAAGGTTTTCATTGAGAGTGAGTCACCACTAAAATTATACCAAACTTTTTTTTCCATTGATCGAATTTAAAAAGAATGATATCCTGTGTAGAATTTAATTTAAAACACTTTTTTACTGTTGTTAAATTTTAAAAACCTTTGAAGGTTTTCAAGAAGAAATGCATTAACAATATTTTAATAGTGTTTCTGCTAGGTTTCTGTAAAGGAAAGTCTAGAAAAAGTCTGGAAGAATATCGTAGGAGATTTCCAAATCGAGTGATTCACCATAAAGAAACGTTTTCTAATGTTGAAAGACTAGCTCGAGATACAGGGAAGTTTTTCAATATCCAAGAACATAATAATGTAATAAGGATACAAGATGAAGAAGATATTTTGCAAATAGTTGAAAATGAACCGGAAATAAGTACTAAATGTTTGCCTCTAGAAACTGAATCATCTAGAACTTCTGTACACCGAATTCTTAAACGTAATCTACTACATCCATATCACATTCACAAAAGTGCAAGAGCTATTGCCTCAAGATTTGGATCGACGAGTGACCTTCTGTGAGTTTATCTTGCATTAGGATCTTAATTTTCACAAGAAAATTATTTTCACTGATGAGGCTTGTTTCACTCGTAGATGAATTACAAATGTTCACAACTGAATATTCCGATGCAATAACTCCTACACATTTTCAACGCTAGTTTAAGATAAATGTTCGGACCAGTATTATTGATCGTTATTTGATTGAACCAGTTATTTTATCAAATAAATTAAATGACGAAAGTTATTTGGCATTTCTGCAAAATACTCTCCTTGATTTTATCGAAGATTTACCGTTGTAATTTAGACTAAAGTTTTGGTTTATGCATGAAGGGGCACTTTTTTTGGAAAAATTATTAAGAAAATTTAAATTTCTTATACGATGTTAGGTGTGTTTAAACTAAATGTGTTTATGTTTTTGGTTGTTTTTTTTAAATGTCATTTACATCTTGTTTTACTCTTTTAGCATAAGAATTTATATATTTTCTGAAGATGGGTATCATGAAATAAACTCGAAACGTACGTAAAATTCAAGTTTTTGTTGTTTTTTTTTTTCTCAAATGACCTACTATCCCAGGATGTTGAATCTATAATATTGATTACATGGTCAGAAAAATCTTATTGATACGGAATCGTATTATGAATAAATGAAACGATCATCATTTATTACACAGAGTAAATTGTAATTTACAGCGAAGAGTAAATTTATGTTTCAAAGAAAATGGTGCACATTTTGAACAATTTCTATTTCGTGCCGTGTGCAACTTTGTATTATGCGGAACAACCTGTATATTGGTATACAATATTAAAAACGAAATTGTAAACTGAACCACAAACATTCACATTAAATACTTCAGTAGCCAATTTTACAGATTCGTGCATGTCTAATTAATAAGCAAATGTCGTTATTTCTTCTACCTATTAAAACAATGCAAAGGGTGGGGCACTTTAAGTGAGAAACCAACTGCAAGTCTACATCCAGCTGTAATGAAATCTGCACTAAACTATTCAATATTGACGTCGTAAATAGACGTGTATACAAGCTTAAACCCACCCACAGGACGTTATCGAGATCTTCAAATCACGACATTCATTTATGAATATACATACCACTCCATTTTTTCCGTTCTGCATCTCCAGACTAGTGAATTTGCAATTTATGGGCTATTGATATCAAGGGAACTAAATATGTCTGGTAGTTACAGGATGGACTATATGAGAATTCAAGGTTCATCATAAATCTACAAATTTTAGTACAATGTAATATAATGCTATAGTTACAAACAAGAAATATTATTTGATTCAGTAATTAAGTATAAATACAATTTAGGAAAAAACAGGTAATTCGACCTTGAAGATTGATTATATACAACATTTTACGTAAACGACACTATATAGAATATACAGTTACTTAGAATGTAGAAAATAATTATAAAAATAAAATGTTATATAATGGAAAAATTGAGTATCCAGTAGGTCTATATTTAAATGAATTCAGAGAGGATATAAATAGAAAAAAGGTATTTTTATCAGTGCCATACGGGTCAGCAGCAGACGCCGACTAATGACATAGGGGTTAAAAATAGGGTTGTTTCCATTTTATTATTTTTTTAAGAAGATTTGCTTTAAATATTTAACACCCGTCTCGCAAAAATGAAATAATTACTAAATATACGATGACATACTTTGCTCAATGTACAACACTTTTTAAGACAAATATAAAACTGATTTGATTCTAATGTATAGAAAATGTCAAAAAATTCAAGTAATGATTTTTAACATAAAAGCAACTGCACCGTAGTTTTCTGACAACTTCTGACGTTTGCTGCCATGTAAAGGTACACAAGGTACGAAGGTATACAAACCTAGAAAAAATATAGACTGTGCCAGTATCATATTACCGGCGAACGCAAATTCATGGCTGCCCTAAAAGGTCCAGAATCGCTAAAACTTTTTATGGTTTTTATGCCAATTTACGTTGGTTGTATTGTAGCTTGAAGAACATCAAACAAATTTTGTTTACTGTGATTGGTCACATTCATGTCACATTCTTTACACATTTAAAATGACAGCAAGTTAGTTAATTTCAGATTGCAATGTAGCCATCATATTTGCACAATCGCCAACATAAGGCAAATAAAATATCCAATTTTCTGGACCTTAGGTCCCTAGAAAACGCGGCACCTGTCACGTGACCTATATCATGAACCGACGCGCGACGCAGTCTATATTTTTTCTAGGTTTGTGGTACATTTCATTTGTTTGCAATAGTAATAGTTTTTTAAATCAAAGCCTACTTGACTTAGTTTTAATGAATATTATTGAGTGCTATCATAAAGTCGACATGTATTGAAAGATTAAAGTTCGAATACCTCTTAAAGCGGGGCGGTTTATCGAAATGAAAAAAGTATAGCTTTTTTGCTTAAAAATGATTAAGGATGCATCTGTATTATAAAGAAATGCAATAAACATACCTACCTACAAAAAAAATTTATCCGATTACATCGGCAAAACATACTGTAAATAGCGCCCTGTATATGGTATATTGAAAGTGAGCTTACGATATAATATGCCTCTCAAAAAACCTCCCTAACCGAATTTCAAAAAAAAAGTTTCTAAAATTTTTTGTAATATTGAGAAAAATCAATTTGAAAATTGTCGCTTCTACACCCTGCATCTTTATCAATATTTACATTCGGACTAAGACAATATAGCTCACATGGTATATTTTAATATCTAAAAATCTACAGTTAGTCTATGGCCCATTGATTACGGACCACCCTGTATATGTTAAACCATAAAGGCGCTTTGTGTTGTTCATTATTAAAGAACTTCTACATTTTACTTATAAGTTGTCGAAACAATTCTATTGTAGTTCAATACTTAAACATTTCTGAGGCCACCCTATAAGAAGGAGAATCCTCCAACCTTCAAGATAAATAATAATGATGGGTGGGACCTCGAAAATGCCTGAAAACAAACATGTTATTTATATTTAAGTACTAGTTAGTCTTCCTTACAAAATTGTTGAGATAAAAGTCCTCTTCTAAGCTTTTTTTTTAAAAAAAAGAAGCAATCTGTATTTTTCAGCATTCAAGTGCTGATTTGAAAGCATCGGGAGTGTTTCCTCAATTAATTTTGCATTGAAAATGAGGATAATGGTTTTATATCTACAGTATTGAACTTATAAATTATAATCTGTCTACATGATCTTTACTTGTAGATGTAAACTTGTAAAATCAATCGTGTAGAAATAAATCATGAAATTATTTTAATAAATTATTTTAACATATGGACTGCAATTTTTTATATTTTAACTCTAAACCGTCATTTTCAGCTTTCTAGAGGCGATAAAAAATTATAGCGTACCTAATTCTTGTAATCAATTATTGTATTATAGCTCAGGGTACCGTATGTTTGCTTTAAGAGGATTTAGTATTCTGCAGAGCTGCTTTTACTATGTAACACCAACCATGACGAATTTTAATTATATTTTAGTATAACTCACTGCTTTTTAATAAAAATGTAGTCAATCAAAGACATTCTACCAGTGATTGTTACACATGTCCACGCTTTCTCAAGTATTTTTTGTTCTAATGCTGTTTACACTTTCTTTCTCAACAAGTATCGCCTAGTTAGTAAGGTTGAGCTGTTGCGCAACTTTCATTATTCTTTTATGAAAAAGTACATAACTCTTGGCAATCTAATTTGTTACTCATTAATTGTTACATAGGCTATTTTAAATACTGAGTGTACATACTCTACATGGAATCATTCCAAGAATTAATAAATCTATAGCCGGGTTTTAAAATAGTAGAATGTGATATCAACCCGCTTACAATTTGTAGCAATCAACACAAAGAGATATACATGCAGTCCGTACATACAATCATTTTGCACGTTCCGTATACCTGGTAGAACATAACAGCTGCAGCAAATGCGCATACGCCACGCCAGAATGCTCGATTTCCATTGGTTATGACGAATTGACGGACCTGTTCCATCTGCAACGCTACCATAGATGTGCGCGTGGGAAAATTTCGGGTGTGTCTTTCCACTAATTTAATTGAGACTATAATTGATTTATTAGTGATTTTATGTTTGTGTTCTTAAGAATGGAGAATAATAGTTCAAGACCTACAGCGAGTTCTCAGATTCGTAGACGCACTAACCTAACAAGTGAGGAAGATCGAATGATAAAAAGTGTATATGAAGGGATTAGGGTTCGAGATCAAAATATAAATGATGCGTAATTTTAAAAATGAGATACCGACAATTTTTTTATTGTAGAATGTAGAATTCTCTAGAATAGTGCTTTTATGTATTATGCGTGACATAAATTTTCGTTTGATAAAACGATGTTGAAAGAGTATGTTGATAGAAAAAAAACGAAATAGTGATATGAAGAAGAAATTATTTAAGACATATATTAGAAGGTCACAATCTTGGATAAAGGCCAGACGATGACAAAAGTGTGGCACTGTTTTGTCACATGGAATCTGCTACTATGTTACCATTATAGTGACAGTGCTAGTAACCAGTAGTGTATCGTGTGTATGTATAGTGCAGTGGTAAAGTGTGATATCCGCAGAGTACGCATCAGATAGCTGTATGTGGGTGGTGATAGGCCATCGGCGTCTAAATGGACGAGATTCTAGAAGTGAGAATAAACTTTTTAAGTTTTTGACAATTTTGTGTTCTTTGAACCCTTCTCAAGTGGCACGCCTATGGAATATTGTCCCCTGCATCTTCCGTATTCATCTAAGTGCTGTGAATAAATTACTCTCTAGTATTTTGGGACTTGGGTATAGATTTAAATTAAAGTTTGAAATTGATCTGGATTAAAGATTATAATCGAATTATGAAACAAATGTGTAAGTAATACATTTTTCGGCTGGATTTAAATTAATCGGTTGCTGCCGAACTATTAATATATCTTGCCATATAATTCACAACCGCTAAATAAACGTAATTAAAAAAAATATTGGAAATAGTTACAAAGCAATATATCCACTGTCAATGATTATTGAGTTAATAGATTTATAAAGCGTAAGTATTTATGAAATGATGCATAATAATATACATATTTTATTTCTTATTAAGTTAAACAAATGTATATGTTCTTATACAGTGCCTTCATAAATGATTTCAAGCCACGTGATCAGGGCCGAGATTCTCAAATCAATCGCAGAGCAATTCATATGCGAATATCCTTTTCCTCACTACGGCCAGAGAGAGAGGCCAGTAATCTATTAGCATACGAGTTGCTCTTCGAGAATCACAGTCCTGGTCACGTGGCTTGTAATCATTTATAAAGACTGTATATGTATACTTTATACATATACCTTATTATCAAACTCGATAAGTTAAATCGCAAGTAAACTTTATTTGATAAATCTTCTGTAATACAAACATGCTTTAATCAATGTTGCTCCTTTTCAATACAGGGTATCAAGGTTTAAAAAAATTAAATATGGGCAATATTTGGAAAACTAATCTAACTGAAACTTTCTAACTGAAGTAAAATAAATGTTTGTTTTCAATGTGTACATATAATATTTGTAGTATTGCATGTAAACAAATACATTATAATTTGAAGCTCGTTTATTATCGAAGAATTTTGTTTAAATTTTGATATATTCTCGCGCTATCGGAAAGCTATTCATATTTATTGTACCATGTGTACCATAACTTGTTTGTGCTTTTTAGTCCTACGAGGGGTTTCAGTATTTATTACATACTGAAACCATCATCATTTAAATTCGATTAAGTATCCCAGAAACGACTGCTCAAAACGACATCTACTAAGTATAACTTTTTTGGGCAAGATCTTAAGGAACAAGAAATTTAATATATCGTGACAACAAATTTATGAAGCTTTAGATGTATGCGAAGTGCTAATGGTGGAGTCCTCTGCAATGCACACCGAAATTATTATCAGATCTCGATTTCTCATCCTAAAACACCCAAGTATTAAATTTCGCGCGAAAAAAGCTATTATTAAAATAGATATTTAAACAAATTGAAAAAAGAAGTAATTTTTGCACCAATGCATCAATCTTTGAACTAAAGTAAATTGAGTTAGATTCATATATTTCAGCCTCAGGAATTAGTGTTAGTGTTTTGTATAGATCCTGTATAGACCTTTTTAATCTTTGTATAATTACTTCACCTAATGATTACCAAATATCTACACAGACCAATAGTTAATTTATCAAATATCTACACAGATCAATAGTTAATTTATTAAATCGGATCAATCCACAAACAACCCCAAAAGAGAAAACTAAAGGTAATGACATAGAGTAATAACTGTATATTATTCAATCGTAATGAGCTACTATTTATAATTTCCATTCCTTAATTTTTACCGATAATGTTGCTTTTTAATTAATTCAACTACTAAAAAACAGGCTGTTTACAATGTTAAGAAAACGTCTATAAAGATGTTGCATACCTAGAAATTGATGTCAAAGAAAACAATTTAGTTACTACCCAGTTGATAATTGACAAAAACGGTCTTTATATTTTATTATACGATCAATTAACGTTGGTTTTAATGCCGTTCAAAAAAGTATGAATAAGAATTAATAAAGCAGGCACGTTCTACACATTCATAACATTTTAAATTACAGGTCGATTTACGTTACGAGCGACTTTTTGTACGTACGCATGAAGACTTCCTGATTTTTATCGATTTTACGGTGAAATTTGCATAGCATAAATGCACTCGGCTTAAAATGCCGCCGCGAGTGCACTTTCACGTAGACAGTTTAACCCAATCTCGATAAACACGTCTTACATGGCGGTACAGGTTTGCAAAAATTTTGCATAAATAATGGGAATTGTATAACAGGAAAATAGACGCAAAAGTCGATCTAGATAAACATTAATAGATTCGATAGCGAAAGGATACTCGCAAATAGACTCATTTATCATAAATTGTTAAACAGGTGTCGAACACAAATTACTGAGAGGCAACGGAGTAAAGAACAGAACTGGCAAAGGCTAAGAATGCCGAGGGAGGAGTAGAAACGTTCTTAGAAAGGTTAAGGCTGTCGCACATGAAGCGTGTGATCATAGATACGTACTAGATTTGTCATGCACTTATGCTTAAAGTACCAATCTTTCGTCGTTGGTACTGTGACATTTGCACTTGATTATAATTTACAGACTGTTTTATTGCCATTCATACACTTGTAAAACGGAAAATCATGACCAATTTCAAATATTTTCATAAAGACATGAGAAACAAAGGAAAAATCTAATCGATATTTAAATATCAGAATCTATATTAACATTTCAAATTTCACTCAAGTGTATACGTATTATCTCTGTAATAATGATTTAAATATTTAGATATTCTTGACATCCAAGCATGCTTATACCTAACTGAACACTTTTTTTAAATGACACTAAATTTAAGGGTTACTTTAAGAATAATATTTTATTAAAATATTGTTTAAATATTACTAAATAAAAAATAGGTATAAATTACAAGTTTGCACGAATTAAAATTATTAATATTTTGTAATAAATGTCATATTTTAAAATTTAAAATGCGGTATATAGCAAAACTAATTATATTAATACTGCACTCGTGGAAATCATTACCGAAACTATAGAGGCACAATTGCAATATAATTTAATACAAATTGTATTAAAGTAGTAGATGCAGGTGGTCGTGTACAAAAATAACGTGTCTTTTTTTGTGGAACTCTCAGGCTCAGCATTGCGTCACGTCTACTCAAGTTCGCTTCTGTTGGATAAGTCGTTGGTTGCCTCACCTATGACATGCTTAGTGATAAAAAATAAATTACACCACTTTGACATGCAAATTCCTTCAATGAGAGATATATTTTTCTGCCTGTCTGCCTCTTTGTAAGTATTATCACAAAGCAACAGAATTAATGCAACTTAATAACTGATTAAATAACTTTTACTTGAAAAACTGATTGTCGTTTAATCTTGAAAATGATTAGTTTTTTTTTACTCTCAATTAATATATAATTTTAACACAAAGTTAACCATGGTTTCATTATTTTCGGTCAGAATTCTCGATGGCGAACAGTAAGCTAATGATCAGAGGTGCATTATATGCGGCTAATAAGACAACATTCACCTTGTCTCAGATTATAAATATATAATTTTTTTAAGATGGTTTACTTGCCTAAACATTTTTTCTTTTGAATTTTTTTTACTTATTTCATACAACACATATATCCTAAAGTTAATATCTTAACGTATGACCTTGCATGAGTATGTTTGTAAATAAATAAGTAAGCTCAGTTACTTTGAGGCTTCCAACGAACTACAAATTGTATCCTCCGACCTTACTATACGCTAGGTGTCAAACGTTCAAATCTTGGTTCCGAGGTTAAAATCACATTTAAAGAATTCATAGTGATAGGTAATGTGAGTACAATGCAAAGACATGAATATGTAAGCAGCAGAAAAAATGGGGGAAAATAAATAAAGTGATTGTTTATGTATTCGGTTCAAAATTTATTTTGGTTTTTGATATTGATCTTTTGATACTATATATTAGTTTGTTATTGTTGTTTATTACTAATAATGCCATTATTTAATTTCTTATTGCGATATTTTGTAATTTATAGTTTAATTCAACTAAATAAAAAATATAATTCTTGTATTAAAGTACTTATATTTTATATTTTTTATGTTTTTAATTCTTATAAAATTCTAGAAATTAGAGATAAAAAAACAATGTCAATACTTGTCATCATGATCTTTGACAACAGCCTATTTGACTGGATGTGAGTAGAACGTTATTTTTTTATGAGTAAACTATCGATTTTTCGAAGAGAATTCAGGAAACAAAAAAGTTGCAGAGTGAATTCATCTTTACATATCAAATACATTTTTAAATAAAGAAAAGTCTACGCGTTAAAAAGTCTGATAAAAATATTATAGGGGTGGATTTTTACCCTCTTGTAACAACAACTCAGCTGTTACAAACTATCATTATATTAGCGCAAGTTGATTGCCAAATTTAGTTTTTTTAAAATTCTTCCATAGTAGAGAAATAAATAAAAACAATTTTATCCCCGACTTTAGAAGGCTGTAATTTGGAGAGGAAAGGGTTTTGCAACAAATTTTAACTTTTGGTGAAAAATCATCTTTTGCATCAATTTACAAACACCCTGTATATTGATAAAAGACATGATAGATATTTTCAGAGAACAGATTGTAATATTTATTAATACTAATTACATAATTTGTCTAAGGTCGATCTATTTCCGTTACCAATTATCGACTCTGATGCTTATGTAAACGTGGGTCCCCTAATCTGTAAATTCTTCTGAACCTTCACTTTGTCATGGGGTAACGACCTGTAAAGGGTCTGACAACGCACAAACACGGAACCGACGGTTTTACATTTACATCACTTTGGAAGAATAGCATCCCTAGAATTTCAGGGATCAGTCAAACTCTGCGAATCCGCAAAAGAAATTTCTTTGCTGGTGACAGGGAGTGAAACCGGGTATGGTTCTGCGAGATGCTGACTTTATTTTATTATTTATCTTTGGTTGGCAAGATCGGTAAGAGATTTTTGTTTATAAGAACGATTTGATTCAACTCAATTTCATTTTCATGACGTAAGTATAAATATACCTACAATTAAATTATTTGATTATGTAATTGAATTTGATTACGAAAAAACTTGTATACTTCAGAAAACAGTTTATATTATTATCTTATTGTTTGAATATAGTGACTTTCCGGGTTGTTATGCCGTGACCTCGGTAAATGGTCGCTGCCAGAAACAGAATTAAAGGGCACATCCCTAGCATTGGCTGGGATTCTTTCACTTGCCCCTAGTACTTTGGAAGCATGAAATGCGACCAGTTACAGAGGCGGCTACGGGACGTTTCGAAAGACCACCATTATCCGAGGACCGGTTCCAATCGTAGGAGTCGTAACACCAACAACACGAGCCGAAATCAATATATGAAGGAGCCCATAGAGCCTAGCCCGAGAACAATCAGGGCAGGTTAAAGAATCCCGGCTAATGCTAGGGGTGTGCACTTTAATTATGTTTCTGGCAGCGACAAGTTACTAAGGTCACGGTTTAACAACCCGGAAAATCGCTATATATCAAATGATAGCACCGGCCGTGAAAACCTAAAAATTATCTTATTGATTTTATTTTTGACTAAGTCACCTTTCCATAAGGTCGAAGTTAATTTTAGCCTCAATTTCATTATAACACTTGTAACGCTGATTGCTTACAGCTAGTGTAAATTTAAACTTCCATCTCAAATTCCACCGTTGTTTAAAAGAAGTCATTTCTTGAAACAACCAGAAAAAATATCCAATTATTCAGAAAATATACTATTATCTAAGTTTTAAAAATTAGTTTTGAACTTTTCTTTAAATACAAAAAAATGTTATTATAAACAATTAATTCATCGAACTCAACATAATATGAAAATTTCCAGCTAGTTGCAAAGATGAAATCTAAGGAACCATAAAATCAATACAGTATATTTATAGATTTAATTATTTATGTGATCCTGCTGATCTATCTATGCTGTGATATTCGTATTCAGGGACACATACTATTATTCCTGAAAAACTGACCCCTACTTAAAGTTACACCTTGTATAATGCGTCAGTACACCCTTCTATGTCTTCCTACTTCTTTGGGTCTCGAGAGAACGGCAGTGCATGCGGACCGGAAAGAATCTGCGCCGTTCTCCGGTGGTACTCTTCCAGACCGCGACTCCGGCAATCGTTTAATAACAGTAATTAGCTTGCATAATCTCATTCTACCTGCCTGGCTCGGAGTTAATCGCCCCAGGTCATGGGTCACTTGATAGACCTTGATTCGCGTCCGAAATTGAATTCGCCTTATCGACGTTCGTTTGTTTACTGCGTTTCTACTTCTAGCCATCGGAAAGAGGTTAACTGTAAGTGGCACGCTGTCGGAGAATCGTTGCAGGTTGAACACACTTTTTAGCGGACAGCAGAAAGGAATTGTATTAGTGTGTCTCACTAGATGCAAACGTTCCCACTTGTACAGACCGCGTTCCGCTAAGAGCACTATAACCGTGTGAGTTCCCTTACATTTTCTATATTTGCCTTCCTTGTATCTCTCATTGCCTGATTCTATTTGACCGTAAGCGGTTACTTTACACTTTCTTAGTTCCAAATTTGCAAAATTACTATCAATTATTTTCAGAAACGGAGTGTATATAAATTAATAAAATAATTCGACGCTTCTAGAATGCACATTTATTTTGCTTTTTTTACGATTTAAACCATAGTTTCCTGAAATTGATCAGCAGGGGCAGGTGGATGGGGTTTGCATTGACTTATATTGACTACAAGATTCTGTTAGCAAAATTGGAACAATATGGTTTTTCTGTGTCCTTAGTTAAATTACTAACTACCTAATCAATCGTTTGCAATATGTTACATTTAATTGTTTTAAATCAAATGTTTTCACTGCCACGTCAGGGGTTCCACAAGGTTCCAATCTTGGTCCGCTACTTTTCTATATTTCTATTAACGATTTAAGCTCTATCATTATGTATCATAAATTATTTTTCGCCAATGATTTACAAATATATACACCTATTACATCCAGAGCCGACTGTCTAAGTTTACATAATAATATTAATAAAACAGTTCTGTGGTGCAGATTGAACCATCTTAACCTGAACATTTCTAAATGTAAAGCTACATTTGCTCGCAAAATAAACAATATTGCCTTTAATTATCCGGTTCCGATGTTTTAATTCTTGTAAGTGAAAGTAAAGATTTGGGGTAGTGCTTTTTGACACTTAAGTTTTGTTTTGTCGCATAGAATTAGCTGTTTCATCGTCTATGAGAATTTTGGGGTTCGTTTTCAGATTGGGTCAACAATTTCAAGATATTAATGTCCTTAATAAACTTTATTGTACTTAAGTTCGATCTAAATTAAAATATTGTTCTTTGATATGGAATCTTTTTATAAGTGTCATATTAATATGACTGACGCAGTACAAAGAATAATTTTTAAATTTCTATCATTTTGACTTGTACGTACCCGGCTAGAGGCTATGATTACAACCAGCTGCAGATTTAATATTAATTCACGTTATTTTAGAAGAAAATTTTGCAGTGTTAAATTTTTGTATATAATGTTACTTCTCCACATATCCTGGGTCAACTTTCTCATTCCAAGACTCAACAGTTGATTATTCGCCTAATTTTTATTATTCAAGTGCCCACACGAACATTTTGTTAAAATCTCCAATTAAATTTATGTGAGGTAATTATAACTTTATATCTACTATTTGTGATATATTTCACTGTAATATCATTATTTGTGTCTTAAATATTGTAATGAACCGTAATCTGTTATTTTGGTAATCCTAATTGATTAATCTTCAATACATTACTAGTTTTTAGTCATTATATTTTTATCAATTATTGTATAATATTAATTAATATGATTTTGTCTCTTTTTCTTGTTTGGTGCTATAATTGGAAATATTCTAAATCTATTATTATTATATGGGAAGACCAGGAAAAGTTTGATGTTACCGTAATGCCTTAGTCGACATACTCATCCACAGATCTTGTACGGTGTCTATCAAGCTCGCACAAGAGGTGAGGGCTGTTATTTCCCTTGTGAAGAACAGTACACTTCGTGGTTGCATCAATCTTCCTGCCTACCTGTTGATACAGCTGTAATAGCCGCGACGCGAGACACAATATATTGCCGTGGAATAGCTCGCCGATCTTTGCTTACCGAAACTTGCCAGGCGAAGAGACGAGATAATAAAAATAGATATATGTAATTTATTACCTACATCTGTACTTTGTTTTTGTGCATTAGTAGGCTTTCCTGCTTACCGGTAACTCGTGCCTATCGCAAGTAAAAGCTGTTAAAAATGAGAAGAAACTAAAATCATCATCATCATCAAATATTGCTAAATGTTTTACTTGAACCTACTTACTAACAAATTTTGCAAGTGATTGGTGTTGTAAGTCTAAAAATGAAATTTTAACCACACAATACGGGTTGCAAATTATTAACACAATTTTTTAACAAAGAACTTGATACCGATACACAATCACATTGCGAGTGTTGACCATATTAATAATTGTTGCGTATTAGTATGTGAAATACACAGACGTTTTAATTATTTTCAGGGCTAATTTGAAAATCCTTTAAGTTATGAAAAAGTCTATTTTCTATTAATAAGTATTAATATTGTATACAGGGTGTCCGGAACCCCCGCGCAGAAAATTTAGGAAGTGATACTACTCGAAAAAATCATGTGTCAAGTTCATGGAACATTTTCTCGAAAAGTCAATATTAAAAGAGCTACGTAACCTCAAAATATTTTTTTTAAATTTGTTTTGGCTGTAATTTTTTTATACTGGAACGATTTTTTTTCAAATTTGACACACTTGTGACTACTTTTGTACAGATGCAGTTTCAGCAAAATATTGGCGCCCCCTAAAAGGTAGAAAGGGCACATACTAATTGAAAAAATGACCAAATCTTTCGTCATGTAAATGCCATCAAAATTTCAATAACATTAAAGATTTTAAAATTTTAAAATTAAAAAATTTCTGCGTAGAGTTTCCGGACACCCAGTATATGAGACCTGCAGACAATTATTTACACAATATGTTTATCAAGTTCACAATATAGCTTCAACAGGTTCGTCCTTCATTTTAAACCAAAAAATCTTAATGAATTTAGAAAGATTTCTTGAAGTTATGACATGGACTTAGAAAACACCTTGTATAAAATTAATAATAAATTTATTATAACAAATATTTCTTCTTACCACTCTAAGATGTAAGACCACGAATTGACGGTTCTTACCTTCCTGTAACAAAAAAAGAAAAAGTTAAGTGTCACGTTTCATATGGAAGTAAGTTTAATTTTATATTACATAGTGTCAAGTATATAAGAGTAATATCATCAAGAGAAGGCAAACGTAAGAAATGTTACTCTCAATAATATGAAATAAAATTGTAAGCATAATACCAAATATAAACATATTTTTATTATATTCTACATATTTTCCAATTGAAATTGAAAATGGAAGTAACTACAATTAGAATAAGTAATTTCATTAGAATAAGCCAATCTCAATAGTAGATTTAGTAGTAATTATTTCTGTGAAACTTGTACCAGGGCAGCAAGTAATATTATATGCCGAAGTTTTGGAAACAATTTGTCCCGCGATGATCTTGTTTTTGTAACCCTCTGCTACTATACTGGACTTCCATCTACCGTGTCTCTTAATTGTGGTAAGATTAGCACCAGATTCTACCAACAAATGAGCCGAAGATCGTCGAAAGCAATGTCCAGTGCAAAGGTGAATGCTCACGATTAGTTATCCTTAGATGCTACGTACCCCACCGAGTGCAAAGGTGAGAATCAGGCAAAGTCAGAAATTCAGTAATATTGGCAGGTATCTCATCAAATGTGTTGATTCCAATTGGAGTCGTGGCACATTTATTCTTAATGTTATGAAAATTCTTGAATGATCAGTGTTCGCTGTACTTTTGTAATATTTCGTTCAAAGTAATAACAAAAGTTCTTTGCACATTAGTGTGTCGTATATGTACCACTAGTGAAGTTCTCAAATCTTCGATATTATTGAATGTGAAGTTGCACAGTTTTTGGTTGATTAAAACACTTTCCCTTCATTAATTTTAAAAATAATTGTGTTGGTGCAAATTTGTGTCTAGGTCTCAAGACTATATACTTCCTATAGAATGACAAAAAGTTTATAGAATTATCTTGTATGTTATTTGTGACAGTAAAAGTTCGACTTCTTTTGTCTTTGAATCAGGTAAGTAACTATGCAAATGGATTATTTGTCCTCAACATCTTTAACATTCAATTTTACTAATTCGTCACGTCTGCAGGCACCCGAAAATCCAATAACTAGCACTACTTATAACAAGATATTAAGTTACAGATTTTACAATAATCAATATGTACAGAATTTATCTTTTTTAATAAGTATGTTTTATGATTGGTTTCATGAAAAAATCTGTACATTTCCGCTTGCGAAAAAGTTGATACTTGGGCTTATACCAAACCAGTGTTTATATAATGTATAGTCAGTCAACCGGCCTTACTTGTGGACCATGTCGGCTAGATGGCGGGATTGTAATATGGACAAAATCTTTTAAACGAGCCCTAAGCAAGTCAGTAAACAGAGTCAGCCTGACTTTGTTTTTAAAATAAAGTCACTTTGACTATGTTTACCGGCTTATTTAAAGCTCGTTTAAGAGATTTTGCACATAATATAGTCCCGCCATCTAGCCGACATGGTCCACAACTAAGGCCAGTTAACTATACTTTATATAAACACCAAACTCCTTGCTCCTTTAAAAATGCCGTCAACTTTTTGAACTTAAGTGAATATCATTCTTGGTAGATAATGTGGATTTTAGCATCGAGTAAATTGACCATAATGATGACGATTTTAGCGGCTTTGCTTTATCACAAAAATAGACGAGGAGTACATTTTCTGAATATTTATTGTTTCCTTCAACTTACACGATGTCACAAATTGTTGGTTATATTGCTTCTCCTATAACTTCTTTGATGTTTCTGGCAACAAACCTAAAGTTATAGTTTCTGCACAAATTTTACAAATTTTGACAATTATTGTTAAATTTACTATTTAAAAAAGACGCTGTTTACTTGGTTGCTATTGACGATGAGCGTTCGCTGGATTTTATTGCTTGGCAAGCAATAAAGTGACACTCATGTGACACTCTTTTTTCTGTCACTGTCAAGCAAAAAACCCTACTTTAATTAGTGATTGCAGATAAACCCAATTATTACATTCTAAAGTACATCTGAATATTTGTATGTTTGTTATAAACGATTATTTATGCTTACTTACACATACCTATACTGTATTAAAAAATGGATAACATTGTTGTAAAATACTTTTGAACTACATTCCGCAATTTCTCTCCATGAGGCACAGAAAGGCGATAAAATTTTATTTCACCTTGTGCGCCTCATCCATTCTATCACGGCTTTTCTTTTTATTAAAATGTTACGTGGTTTCCTGGTTCCCACACCAAACCGATTCCTCTGGAATTTATAAAGGTGTAAATCGAGAGTAAAATGTTGCTGATATCGAGCAAAGAAATATGTTCTCGTCGATATAACTCAAATATTACTGGTATTCCATATAAATCTCTGAGGATAAATATTTATAGTCATACTTCAGCTACTTATATATCGTCATATTTATTTAGTTTTCGAAATTAACGCTTCAGTGCCCGCATTAATGTTCCAGATAGAAGCTAAATAAGTCGTATTTCAGAGATGCGCGACATCTGTATCGATAAAAACATGTTATAGAATAAACTGTTTTTGATATACGGCACTCGGATGAAAGCAAAGGCGAAGCCAAGATGAAAATCTGGCATTGTATGCAGCACAAAACCCACGTATTTTCTTCTGTTTCGCCCAAAAATACTACTCGCTAAGTCATGAATCAATCACAGGTCTCCATGCCTCATAAAAATGTCATGCTACCTAAATATGCGTTACTACAGTAAAAATTGTATATGATATACAGGGACGTTTTAAAAGTATACGTGCAAAATAATTAGAATATTCACATAAAACATATTTTCATTTTTATTAGCTATTAATAACATTGTGTGAAACCAAAGACGTGGGAAGGGATAGAGTAAACAAAAACTAAATTTTACTTGGCTGCCTATTTCTCGGAAACTGGATGAATTAGGTGGGAAGCATCAGGACTGTATTTAAAAAATTTAATGACCAATGATTACCCATTTCCATAAATAATTAATGATTTAAAAAAGGCATATGTACGTATTTAATAACAGTTTTTTTTTCGAATAACAAATGCTTTTTGTATCTGTTCTCACAAGAATTTTACAGTTTTATTCAATATCGGTTATTAATATGTAAGTTATACTGAAGAAAAAACATAGAAAATTGTAGTATGAGCCTTAAATTTTTAGGTATTAATAAATCAAATCAAAATCTCAACGATTATGATTACTGATTCGTGTTAATTTGTATTAAATTATTCGTTAAACATCATTTATTTTTACTAAGACTAAGCGTTTTATCTTCAAGAGAAATGTGAAGTATACAGGGTTAACTATTACTTAGTACAAATATTTTAAGAGGGGATATGGAAAAATAAGAATTAACGAAATCACCATTCAAAAAAATTCCAAACTTATTTATAAAGCCAAAAAAAAATGTTTTCGAGATTATTTTAAATTCTTATTTAACGCCGCCAATGTTAACTTGCTTGTTTGTTGCCTACTCTACAAGCATGCAACAGTCGCTCAGTCGGTATCGCTGTCATGTCATAATTCAATTCCTGTGTTTACGTTGTAATTTTGTGTTCTTCAGTTTTTAGTGCCTTTTTTAATTTTTAAACGTTTTATAGTTATTAAATAAAGACATTTGTGTTGGGTGCAGATACTTTCCCACAATATAGTTCGCCGGTTTGGTTTTCTAGGTTATGGGACAAGACTGCCGCGGTTACATTAAAACTTGTCTATTATCTATTCCTTTCGTTCGATTTTGTTATAATAAATAGGCATTTTATCTAATTGTACCTACGGGAAGTGTCTTTTATCGGTAGTGAGTGGCTGTAATGAGCGAATATGTAGTTTTACCAGTTTATAACGAAATAATGAAAAACGAATGCAAAATACTGGAGCTAACTGGATTAACTGTTACCTATCTATCAGATATTATTACTAATAAGAATGTAACATTTTGTCGTTTCTGCATTTAAAAACGCTGCAAAAAGACGACCGGATGGTAGTTGACATTGGTGACAGATATAAGCTTTATCTATGGATCTAAGCCATCTCGATGTTTATCATAGGCGCCGACTTTCCGTAGGAAAAAAGGGTTTTGCTCCATTTTTTAAATATCGAGCTAAAATTCTGGAATAATTTTTTTATTGTCTTTTAGGCCTCCCTGAGCACGTGGTTAATTTTTTTGTACTAAGTCA
This sequence comes from Monochamus saltuarius, assembly GCA_025584915.1. Lineage (NCBI taxonomy): Eukaryota > Metazoa > Arthropoda > Insecta > Coleoptera > Cerambycidae > Monochamus > Monochamus saltuarius. Next base: position 27,462,571 of record CM046721.1, read on the forward strand.
TAGTTAACCCTGTATACAGAGTCGTCATCAATGATTACCAAGCCACGTGACCAGGACTATGATTCTCGAAGAGCAACTCGTATACGAATACATTTCTTAGCTCAATTAGATAGATAGATAGATAGAATATATTTAGTTCGGATGCATATAACATACAAAATGCTCAAAAACGAGTCAAATAAACCTAAGAACTAGATAATAGTAAAAAGCTAAAAAGTGAGATTAAAATTAATTTAAAACTATGTAGATAAATAAAATAGAAAAAGCTAAAAAGACAAAAGCACAGTAAAACAATTTCTCGATACATATAACATGTTATCAAAAAGCGATTGAATAGTGGGAAGTAAATGCATTTTATTCTTTAAAATGAATAATTAAATTTTGATAAAGGATGATCTTTAATATTTTGATATTTATTTCGTCTATATGAACGTGGCATACATTAGAATATTGAAATATATCGTATTTCCCTAAATTGAGTGCAGTTATTCAAAAGTCATTTCTTTTTTAATTTTTAGAAAGTTCAAAATTATAATTTTAAATAAAACTTCAGCAAGCAAGCTCAAAGTTCTCGTAAATAATACCATATTTTATTTAATTCATTTTTAGTTCTGATTTTTTAAAGATTGGCACCCCACAAAAACAGACAACTGTCGCTAAAATTTGATATATGGGTATTTTGATGGGTGTTGATTAACCTGGTAAAATTATGTTTTTGATAAAAAGATGCCTAATACCACTTTCTGTAAAACGACCATTTTAAAAAATTGTAGTAGGCCAGCCTTTTGGCACATCAATAAAATGGTTAGTAGATTATAATCTCTCTTTTGGGTACTAATTGTAAAGAAATTGACTTGCGGAAATTCCACAGCCTTCTCACATTTCCAGAGGTGTAAACGTATACACTGTATATGAAATGCATAACATTTAAGTAGGTATAAGCTGCAAGTACACACGTTACAAAATATTATTTTATATTTAATCATTTATAGGAGATAATGCAATTTAATTTTAAAATGATTTTTTTTAATTTAAACATATTTGTTCTGCCAATTTAAACAAATTATTGATTCCGATATAAAAAGTTCAAAAGTGAATATTTATAATTAAACATCCTGTATAAGATCACATATTATTATGAAGCGGTCTGTGAGGGATATCAAATTTCTACACCACTTGCTTGCCCGAGCTAGAAGAAATAAAATTTCAAGACATTTCAATGCCTCCTGATTGAGCCATTCAAGGGGAAAGAGTTTCTGTATAATTTTCAGTTTTCCCGACCCGTTGCGATGTGGGAAACCCTCGAGAGATATGCGATGTTGATAAGATGAGACCGAATGTGTCTATACGATGATTGCATTAGGATTTCTGTCGCTGGGGGTCTGTAACTTAGATTCAACCTGGGAAAATATCGAGATTTGCATACTGTAAAACGTGGGCAAAAATGTATTAGTTTTACGATGGAATTTGATGGATTTTCAATGAATTCCTTTTTATGAAATATTTTTTTCTGCTTTCAGAGGCGGACGTAACACAAATGTTTATATAAAATATTTTATTTTTAAAAAATAATTCAATCTCTACCCTTCATACTAATCACGAGTATTGGCGCAGAAGTCAGAGACTTGTACTGGAAGGGGTGGCGTATTATTATTAAATACGTCGCATTTGCGCCCAGAAACGACTAATGTTGGTAGGACCTAACCAAAATTCGGTGCAGGGATGAGGAAAACATGGAAATCCTGATTAATTATGGGGATGGTCAAACACCAACCGGTACCAATTTCTCACATTGACCCAAGCCAACGTTCTTCTACCCTACCATACTCGCAGAGAGAGTGCCTCTGCTTTAATTAAATATAAAAAATCTGTACATTGTAAGTAATATTTTCATCACTGTAATAGTACTATATTATATCACACTAGAAGTAGCATTAAAGCATTATTGTGCTGAGAACAAAGGATTGACACCTGGGCAAAGCCCAAAATTGTTTCTACTCCAAATACTCAGATATACTAAGCATTTAAAAAATTGTGAGCGCCACAGTTGTGATATCTTTTGGACAAAAAGTCATATATACTGTAAAGATCTTTACATAACAATTTCCAACGATAGTAAACGATCCTGGGTTATCTATTATATTCGCTATTTGGTATTTCGAAAAGAATCAATTTGTTGAATTTTTATTATCTTGTTCCTTTAAATTAACCATCTCAGTGTCATTACAGTGACAGGAACTGATACACCCAATATCGACCTAAAAATTGTTGATTATATTGTCCCTTCACAGCTAAAATACTTGCTGATTGGAGCTTCACTAAAGACTTTATCAATGTAATCCATCTAGGCTTTTTGATCTTATAGTATTCACCTTTTCGTTTAAAAAAAACCTTCAGGTTTTTTTATCCCTGTCAATGTTGGGATTATGTTTCTTATGAAGCTATGATTGTGACTAGTGATTTACAGTCTTTCACTTAATTGTGAAAAATATGCCAACATAATTTTACTGTAGTTAATCGCCTGTTGGTCTTTCGCCCTTGCGACGAACTTATTGTGTGAAAGTTCATAAAGCTTCCGAGACTTAGTTGGTATTAAATTTTCAGTTCAGACGTCGCTGTTTCTGCCAATGCTGGTTGTGTATACGGGTTTTCACATTCACACATTTCCTCAGTTTAATTGAATTTTAACAACTTCTAGTCAGATATTGACCCTCGATACGTCAATCATACAAGAACGTATACACCTTATCAGCAAATTATATAACAAATTGTTGTACTAGTAAAATAATTATTATTTAACGCATTGGAAAACATAATTACAATAAAAATATTTTTAAAGATTTGTTATTTTTTGTCTAAGAGATAAAGGACGTTTTTGCTGAAATACCATTGTTACAGAAGTCGCGTACGGCACTGGATTCTACACATATAATACCGAATAAAGTTATTCGACAGGACAACAAAAAATGATAACAAAAATTGAAACGCTCAAAACAAATCGAGATATGGAGATGCTAACTGTTCTCACCACTTAAGGCCCTCGCAGACTACGTACGCAGACTTTAGATCGACCGACAGAATAATTGGTTGTTTAATTACCATAAAGGCATATGTAAATGCACACACCTAAACCTTCACCCTTCCGCGCAGTCAACTCTACACCCTAAACCAATCATACTGTTTAATAGTATGTTACAGAATGATGATGCGATTTAGAGCATACATTGATGCACAGAATAGCCATTTCCAGCGTTTAATTTAAATTATAAATTTAATACACTTTTTTTATAAACAAATAAAATAAAAATAAACAAGCTTCTGATGTTATTTTTATTTCTGTATTGTAATGATTAATACACAATACATTTTTTATCTCGAAAACGGAGCATCAGGAGGAAAAAACTAAAGAGACAGTTTTTAAGAAGAATTAACTTGGCTTTAAAAGAGCTATACCAATTTGTTCACAAATGAGTGACATACAATTTTCTTTGGTAAAAATGAGTATTTAACGACGCAAACGCCACTGATGCTAGTATATTACAAGAGAATTTATACCAGTAAAAGTAGCCCTTCACTATACACTATTGTGTACCAAATTTCATCTCAATATATCGAACGGTTTGCGTAAAATGAAGACTATAGTATTTACGACAGAAAATTTTAAACAACGTGTATTTTGAAAACAAGAACCCTTATATAAACTTTTTTTCTTATTGTGAAACATATAACCTGTCCCTAGATTTTATTAACATAATTCTGTAACACCCTATATACAAATTAATAAGATAATTCGCTACTTCTAATATGCCTATTTAATTTATTCTTTTTATGTTTTAAACCCTATTTTATTCATATCACAATATATGATTTAGGGCATCCTAGAAACTAAATTTTTTTCTAACAACACTGGTGCAAGTGCATCAAAATCAGATCATTATTATAGGAGTTATTTTGTTACTATAATAGTTACAAGGTAGGTACCCAATTTTTCTCAAAAATTTGTCCACATATTTTTGTCCATTTCCTCAGGAAACGACAAACCCCTTCCAGTTGACATAGGTGTTTAAGCAATAGGTATGTTATGCTATACTATAGATAATAGAAGAATATCTTAAGAGAAAGAAAGTATATCGAACAAATTTAACTCTCTTTAATGAAGTAGTTTATTTCGTTCCTGACATAAATATTCCACGAAACTGGGTTTATCTAAGCATGTTGTTGAAAGAAAGAATACCATAAAGGTTAATATGCCCATAAAGCACCGATAACGACATTCCTAATAGATACAAGAGAACCACTAATTATTGTTAGCCATTGTTATCTATTATTTCTTTCAACAAAGCAATTTTTATGTGATATTTTCTCAAATCGGTCATGGAAAAAGCTATTATTGATTCCAAGAAGCCACAATACTCTCTTCAGAACAGATCAGTAACCTTTGAAACATTCATAAAATTTTACTTACTTGTTTGAAATACTCTAGGTGTTAATTCCGAAAATCTCGTATTATTAGAGCTACTTCCTCAATAGTAATTATAAGCTCAGAAAATATTAAAGTAACGCTTGTCTCTATTTGTATAAATATATTCTTAAATTAAATAAAAACGATAAGTTCTTGTAGACATTGCGTGAATGTGACTTCCCTCAAGTGTACCAGCACCATATCCAGAATTAGCGTTTTAGTAAACAGTGGCTTCCCTTTTCATTGCATTCAAACAATGGCAGACAACACAAACAAGCTGAACAATGTTTATAATTCCGTAACGCTGTCGGTTTCAAGAATTAAATCCGAGGACTGATAAAGAAATGTAATTGTGGTGAGGATTTCCTATTAGGAAAATCTGTTGAAATTCATCAATATGTGCGCCGATGCCTCATTCAGTATAACTAAGACTTCCTGTCGATCTTATCGGACATTGAATAAACACATCCACACACTTAATCATAAGCAAACCAGGCTAACTAATAGGTTAATAATGTGAAATGTAGTCAATTAATTTCCGATAAAAGTTCTTGATCTACTTTTATTTAGTAATATGATTTTACAGTTCTATAAATAGTTTCATAAGCGCACTAGTGCTGTAATAAAAAAAAACGTTTCTATGAAAATTTTTTTGTTAATTAAAACACCGCGTTCTATAAGAATGATTTATTTGTTCTCAAAAAAAAAACTATTACAAAACCTAACGTTTATTATAAACAATAATAATATAATTTTTACAATTAGAAATTTGTATACCAGCAATAGATGTGCTGGAGCTGTTTAGCTTCAAATTTCCAATTGTTAAATTCGTATTTGACGCCATCATATTCTTTACTGTTCTGTTTCTCAACATAGGAGTAGGCTATACTGCTGTAGATGAAGATTTCCAGCCTCCATAACGTTTTAACATCTGCGTATCGGCACCTCCATCAACCAGAATAGTAGCTGAGTACGTTCTAAAACAATGTCCAGTGGATTATTCAAATCAAGCCTTGTTGCAATCATTTTTGAAATGCTCCCAAAAGTATTAACTCCGCTGGTAGGTAAATTTTCCTTATATGTAGAATACAAAAAACCTCCTGTGGATTGCATTAGAAGGACGAAGTTCACCATATTTTCGAAAAATATTTAAACATTTGATACCTGCCATATTTACTTGTTGTTATAACAATTTCTCGGACAATTTTTGTTTTCGTGCATGAAACCACGATTTTTATATAGAGGTCATTGTATTGAATATGATCCAACGTTAGCGTAATTAATTCATCGCGACGACAAGCGACAACTTAGCAACATTCGTGAGTAAATATGTTTTATCATCTGCAGTAGGTACTTATACATATATTTCTTTCTTTGTAAAAATTGTGGACTTTTTGGTCTTGTAACCCTCTGAACTTCTTCTCAAAAATGCTATTAGTTGAGAAAATGTGCTTATATTTTTCTTAATTGAAATCATGTGTATTCATAGTATAGATGGTTTCTGGAAGCATTGCTTTCCGTAAAATAAGCCAAAAGAATTTTCCCATATATTTTCTTTACCTTGTTAGCTTTGCACTAATCTTCAAACTACTTGAGACCTCTTTATTTACCACTGCTTCTATATCAGAGGGTAAAATTTCATTAGAATCCATTTTGATAAGCGCTTTTTATATTTATAGGTTTGTTTGACAAAATTTTGACAGTAACCATGCGAAAGGTAACATAAGAGAACTTGATCTGTAATCTAAAGAGCAGGTACTTTTTTCTCTTCATAGAAAATACACCAGCTTCTTTTCTTGGGGCCATTTGACCCTTTATGCTAAATATATTTTTTTCGTTTTATTAAATGAAAGTAGATAAAATTTTTACAATATTCTTGTTGTAAATTCATATTACTACCCACGATGTTTTATCAAAATCGGCTGATGCTTCGATAACTTTAACATCTCGTATGGTAATATGAATCTTTAAAACTTTTGTAAATAGCTGTTACCGCATCTTTCCTTCTTTGCTGGAAAATGGTATAAGAGCCATTATGTACAGTGGCACATTTTAAAATTTATTTACTGTTTAGATGCTTATATGAAAATTGATTTCAGTCCCTTTCTTAACCACCAAAAGAAACACCTTTTTTAGAAATTGCCACATTCGATGCATATCCTATATACAAGGTATCTCTAAATGGTCTCATTTTCTTTGGATTCAAATAAGAACATTTAAGTAAACTTACGTACACATTTTAAAAAATGTACCCAACTGTGTTTGTACGCTAAATAGTACCGCATTGCTAATGTTTAAATGTTTTTTATTATAAATTTAAAATAACGTGCGAATATATGTATAAACGGAACAAAAAACTATTTAAAAATGAACATTACGCAGTTGTCTAGTTCCCATACTAAGGAAAATTGTACTAAGGTAAGTATATTTAAATAGATTTATTTTAATCCAATGAACATGTAATAAAAAATTTTAAAAACGTTTTAGAAACACCTATTACAAACCCATAAATTAATTAATCTCAATTGTAAAATTTCACATGACGAAGTTATTAAATTGTACTAACAAAACTACATAATATATTTTTTATAATGACTCTCGTAATGACTTTTTTCTTTCGTGTGGTAAAATATTCAAATAAACAGATAAATAAAGCTATTAAGTGTATGAAAATCTATACAGAATTCCAATACAGATATTCTTGAATAAATATCCATGAAAAACAAAAGCAGATGGTAATATATATGTTTACGTTTAAATAACTAATAAATTAACTTATAAATTTTTACAATAATTGAATGATAGTACCTATACATACTTCAAATACGAGAATATTGTTATGTCTATAATATTTACAATAAAAATAAAATTTTCTCTGGCTTTCAATGTGTTAACATATGTATGCAATACGACACGTTCTGTGACTAACAATTTTTATTTTATTGTCGTCGCTTTCGTAGGATTTTGTTTTAACGAGAGTTATAATTAAAATTTAATATATGCGTGCGAAGGCAGTAGCGTCACCCAGGAATTTTCAAATAATTAAAATGAAAAAACAACGTTTAATAAAAATACCTCTACCCCTCATTCTTATCACGAGCTTAGCTTAGTCGGAGACTTGTGCTGGAGAGGGCCGCATATTATTATTAAGGCCCATTTGCGCCCAAGAACGACTTACGTTGGTAGGCCCTAACAACCAGTCAGTGCAGGAATGACGAGGGTGGTCAAACGTTGACCGGTATCAATCTCTCACATTGACCCAAGCCAACATTCTTCCATCCTACCATACCCGTAGAGAGGGTGCCAATCCTTTCCGCAAATATAACTGATCCACGGTCTATCGACCGTACTGACGCCTTAAACCGCTCGACCACTGACCGACCCCTATAACCCTATAACGATCGACCATATAATAAATATAGTAATTTATTAAACATAGGCAGGCGAGACATTGTTAAATTATTTTGTTTTGCAAACCGCAAGTGCGGTGCCAATAAGCGAAGACGCAGACTCACGTGAACTGAAATTTGGATGCTTTAATAATGTGCAAAAAATGTGAGAGTAGTTTGTATGACCGATTTTTATAGGAGTCTCCCGCTTGTGATAATATACAGAGTGATTTAGAACTTATCTAAAAAAAAATTGAATGTACAAAGGACTAACAAATACAATTTTGTAAAAATAAAATCAAAAAGAGCAATTCAAAAACGATTTAAAAATACACTTCTTCACGGCACTGAAGACTAGTCTACTATAAACTTGATAAGGCGTATAATCGGCAACCGGACAAAAAATTGAAAAAATTCCCAAATAAAGAAATAAATTACATTACACTTATTTTAATGCAGCAAATTGAACTGCTTTTGTCGCTATTGTTATTAATTATTAATAGAATTAATGTGTGGTTTTAATTAGTAAAATCTGATCGTACTATAGCGATTATTAACAATTTTTGTAAAAATTTTTATACCGTTCTACATGACTATGTTTACAATGTTATCAAAAATAAAATATGTCTAAATCAACATGGTTTTGCATCTGGGACGTCAACAATCACCAATCTTCTATGTATATCACAATTTTTAAGCGAGGTACTTGATGGGGGCAGTCAGGCCGATGTAATATACATCGATTTTAGTAAACCATTTGACATTTGGATCATGGTATTTTGTTGAGCAAATTGGAAAGTTTCGAATTACCTCCATCACTTGTAATATTTACATAGCAGATCACAATTTGTTTATTACCAAGGTTTTAAATCGTATCAATTTATACCTACATCTGGTGTTCCACAAGGTTCAGTTCTGGGGCCACTACTTTTTATTTTATTTATAAATAATCTGGTTTCCGATCTCCAATGCCATAGCTTGTTATACGCTTATGATTTGAAATTATACAACAGAATTGATTTTATTAGCGATTGTCAAGGATTGCAGTCAGATTTGAATAAAGTCTCTACGTGGTGTTATAACAACGGCTCCATAAATTTTTACTGTTTAAGAAAGGTATTTTAAGCTAATATGTATCAAATCTCCTACAATTCCTATCAATGAAGTCATATGTATGTTCTCTGATACCAAACATCTAGGTATGCTAATGAACATCCACAGACAAAACTCTATTCAATAATTATCTAAAAATTTAAAATATTTACTAACCTCTGGAGTGGGAACTCGAAATTCAACCACAATAATTGAGATCTCACTTATTTCTACGTTTTATAAGGATCGCTTCATCAGGTGGTCTCCTTTAACTTGAGTCAAATATCTAATTATAAAGATTATTATACTAATAAATTGAAATTATTTGAAATTAAATGTCAAAATGAAATTAAATTTCGACAACGTCAAACTGATTATCTGTCAATGAATATCGTAACGACCTACTAAAATAAATAAAAATTAATAAAAAAATTTTACCTTTTATGTATAGTTTTTTCATATATCTCAATTATTGTGGTTGAATTTCGAGTTCCCACTCCAGAGGTTAGTAAATATTTTAAATTTTTTAGATAATTATTGAATAGAGTTTTGTCTGTGGATGTTCATTAGCATACCTAGATGTTTGGTATCAGAGAACATACATATGACTTCATTGATAGGAATTGTAGGAGATTTGATACATATTAGCTTAAAATACCTTTCTTAAACAGTAAAAAATGTTACAAAAGCTAATAATAAGGAATATATGGGTAGATATTGTGGGTGTAATTCAACGCAGGTTGGGGCTTTTGTCCACTGAGTAGTTAGTTTCCCACAATATTGTTAATACCTGAAAATATATGAAAAAGGCTCCATAAATGTTGGAAAATGTAATGCTGTTACTTATACGCATAAGCATGAGCAGGAACATTACGGATATGTGCTGAACAACAATATTTTGGAACGTGCCAACAGTTTCAAAGACCTAGGTGTTCAATTTGACAGTAAATTAAGTTTTATCCCACATATCAACAGTATTACTGCTTCTGCTTTTAAGTTATTGGGTTTCATCCTTAGAAACTCCAAGGATTTTAGTAACCCCTGTACTTTGCAAACTTTGTATAATACATTTGTCAGAAGTAAATTGGAATACGCAAGCGTAGTGTGGTCTTTATATTACACCTCTTACATAAATTCCTTAGAAAAGATCCAGAGAAAGTTTTTAAAATATTTGTGCTATCAGTTAGACAACCATTAACAATATGTGTAATAATTACAACTTAATCCAGGATAAACTTGATATTTTTCATTGTTCAACTAGAGATGTCAAACGTGCTTTTATTTATTGTCTCATATTTAATTTTTTTGTGTTGTATTTTTGTTTTTCCCGACTCTGTAACTGGGATTCTGTCCTGTTGAGTTTGTGTACCTAGTTTCTACAAACTAATGTTTCTGCTTCTTGTCTGTTTTGAATTTGTAAGTTATTGACAGCAGCTATGATACGTTTGCGTAAATCATCAATAGTGTCCACTTCGTGCAATATATTTCATTTTTTAAATATTCCCACAAAAATAAGTTCAAATGTTTTAAATCGGAAGGTCGTGGCGACCATTATCGGTCCTGCTCGTCCAAACCCCTGGTATTATTAATGCTTGGACACGCTGTACATGGTACGGATAGAATTGAGTCTCGTGTATGATACGCCATACTGCTGCAATACGCCGTGGACGCCCGCGACCCCCATCTCTTCCACAATTCGGTTGCAAATTTCCCGTGTCACGTCTGCATTTGCCTACACTTGCACACACTGCACATCGTTGTAAAATTAACTGCATTTGGCACATATTTACCGGGAAATCGTTATGCTAAAGCATTTTCACTTCATCATAAATTAAAACGATACTCATTAACTGCGAGTTGCTATTTTAAGCCATTTTTGATATTCGAAAAACTAATGTAAATGCATCACAAGTTAATCCAATAAGTAATCGTATATTTTAAATCGCCTGGCTAGAGACTATAGTAGTCCAGCGATATAAAGGTTAAAACTACTAGAATTTCAATAATTTTTTTCTCGGAAACTATAAGGATTGAAATAATATAATTTGTTCGAGAAGTGCTTATCCAAAATGAATGTCTTTTAAAATTCAAACAATACCACTTTCCATTTAGATTTTAATGGTAAATATCACTACCCGCTAAAGAATAGAAATTTGGATCTTGACGAGTATTTTTTTTAGTTTTTGCGCCAAAACGAAGAAAATCTGGGTGACAACTTTCTATTGGTCACGCCGTATTTATTCACAGAAGTGACAAACTCTGGTTATGACTACCAGCACCAGCTACCGATTCAGCACCGTCGCGAGCTGGAAGATTTTGTGAATTTTTCCAATTCTACAACTATTTAATTATACCTACACCAGATCTGTTTGCCGCCACGCCAATTATCGAACTCTCTTTTGTCGGATAATTCAACCAGGCAGTGGCTTTCAAGATTAATTATAGCAGATAAAATAAAAACTGTCGTCTGAGTAACCGCACCAACACCATAGATAATAATTAATTTAGCTCGCAAGGACGATAATCTGGTAAGTATTAACTTGGATTGGATGGCGTTGACAGATGATAAAATTTAAAATTAATTACCCAATACAAAGACAAGAAACTGCTGTCTGGAGTAGCGTTTCGTTATTATTTATACGAAGTAGGTGGTGAAAACAATGTTTTGAGTGGAGGTCATGACCGCCTAAAGACAAAGTGCATCTGGATAAAATTCCCTTCTCTTCGGTTCTTGTTCTCAAAACAAACGAAGAGGCTTTTGGATGAGAAATTTCGTTCTTTAAATAACTTTTTATATCTGATAGACAGCATGTCAAATACTTAGCGGAACAATAAGTGTAAACTGAATACTTTTATTTGTAAATAATCCAAGTAACAATCTAATAATAGTTATTTATAGTACAAATGAGATATAGGCATTATTATCCATGAGTGACATTTAATAGTCGTGTAATTTCACTACTGAAATAAAAAATGCCGTTATCCCACATGTACTATATAAAATTTTATCTACAACTACCTTAAATTGAGAAAAATCCAAAATCAGATCAAGTTTGTAAGTTTTGATTCAAAATCAAGAAGCAAACTTCTGTATAATTAATGTTATGTCAAACGTGTAATAAACAAAATTGAGTTTTCTTTTTAACATTTTCTAGAGAAAATAGTGGTGTCGATTGAAATAATGAGTGATTCAGAAATAAAAAACTTGCCTCTTGAAATTGAAAAAGCTGCTACAACTGCAGTAGTTTCACTTTTGCCAAATAAATAGAGAACCAAGTACGAACAATTTTATGAACGATTCACTGATTGCTGTGCAACTAAGAATATAAAATATGAAGCAAGAGAAAAGGTATTATTAGCATTTTTTGAAGAATTATCCAAAAAGTACAAATCATCTAGTCTTCGGGCGTTCTATTCTATGCTGCGGTCTACAATCTGTATGCGGGAAAATGTTGACATCAGTAAATTTACCAATTTAATTGCTTTTCTGAAAAAGCAATCAGTGGGATACAAACCAAAAAATTCAACAATATTAACGGAAGAGGATGTTTCAAAACTTTTACAAGATGCATATGACACAAAATTCTTGCTAACAAAGGTAAGAACAAGAAAATGTTTGCTATTTAAATTTCATAAATGCATAATTTAAGGTTGCTTTACTTATTGGAGGTGCATGCAGTTATAAAGCAGTTGTAGATAAAATTATTAAGTGCAGTTTTATTTGAAATGTGGGCTGTAAACAGGTTAGTACCATACTACTTCAAAAACAATAAATTTCTAGGCTAGATGTACGTAACTACAAATTGTACATCTGGTTATGTGTGTGGTTAATTGTACTTACGAGTAATACTAAAAATTCATATTTATTTGTAAAACGTAGTGATAACGTAATATCAAAATTATTAAACTGTATAATAACCTAACATTCGAAAACATTTATTTATTATCTACATTTGTTTTTATTAACAAATAAATCAATATTTAAGGAAAATTCATTCATGTATCTAGATTAAAAAAAATAGTTTTACTCCTTGTCGTTAAATAACAGTACAAAAACTAGGTAACTAGGTTATTGACCTAATACGGTAGGTTAAGGTGAAGATTAACTCTCGATAACTTAGATTAGCGGCGTGCTATTTCGGTCTTGGACAGTTTTCTGTCGACAACACGATGGTTTTTTATTACTTAGTATTTAAACACGAAACACTTTTCAGCTTCTCTTAATAATTTACCTATTGGGTATAGGTTTTTTATGTAATGTGCGTAAATGGTTTATTACTCGGTTTACTATTAGACACGTTGGAGTTTTGTTGCAGTCATAACATCTACATTTGCTCAGAGAAAAATCGATACGCGAGTGTACGGGTATTATTTGATTGGGCCGTATTTTCTACGGGAAAGCCTGAGTGGACCGCGTTACTTGCAATTTCTAATAGAATTATTTGATTATTATTAATTGATTTTATTGGATATTAACATTTTAAATTATTATTGACTGAAGTTGAACTGAGCAAGAAAAAATTATATTCTAAAATAGTCAGTACAACCGTTTATTTGTGATGTCTAAAACCTAGGTGGGTAGGTACCTACTATATAGAAAAATATTACAACTTGACAACATTGCATCAGGTCGACATCGAGTGGAACTGTGAATATGCATTTAGATTTTTTTTTAATCACGTATTCGCATTATACTCATTATTCCCTATCTCCTCTTAAAATTAATGACATTATGACTGACTCACCCTGTAAAGGTAGGCACCTAAACGTTTGTTTTGTTATATACCGATTAGCCAGGATTTTTAAGTTTAGTTAATTTAAAGTTTACTAATTATACAGGGTATATAAATAAACCTTCAAATTTATCATTTCTGGATTTAAATATTTAAAAATTTTATATGAAAATATAAAAAGGCTAAAAAATTATTCTATTTACGATCTTCTCGAAAAAGCTATGGACACAATACTATGCCTATGTGCAAAATAAAAGAGAGAGTGTCTTCTAACTAAAATAAAACCCCAATTTCACACAATAAATAAAAAACAATTAAGTAGACTGATATTTAGATCAAAAAATTTATTACCCAAATTTAAATTACAAATTAATTTCAGTAGTCTCATTAGAATTTAGTAGTTTGATATCTTTTATTGGACCACATTGTAAAACCAAAAATTAAGAAATCTGTAAACTCTGTATAAAAAGACTAATAAGCTACTTAATAAGTAGGTATGTTGTTTAGTTTTAAAAGTGCGTAGGTATGTGTATCTAAGAAGTTAAACTTTAAATCAAGAATAAATTCTACATAAGTATACGAGTATTATAAATTATTATTTAACTGATTTTATATAAATTAAACATAGGTAGGTAGTTTCACCTATGTTCTTTTGGGTCCAAAAAATATGTCGCGCTTCAATGCTTATTACCGCAAGTTTCGCGTATTGGAATTCCGGTGTAAGTAGTAAATAATTTATCTGGGACATTTGAGTGCTATACAATATATTTTGATTGTTTTCGTTTAGTGTCTTTGCACCTGCAATATTTGAATTTTCCATAACTGAAATAAGAACAACAATTCTAACGACGACCACGGCCCTCCTATGTTTCTTTATTTAAATGCAAGTAAACCAGTAAACGGTAGTGAGCGTAACCCAGCATGCTATAGGAGGCGGTGACGTCACACAGCGACTTGCGCCAGTCCATGTTCTCAAATTATTTTAAAGGTGTGATTTTTTTTCAGATAGCATTAAAATTACAAAATCATTCAGAAAATGTAATAAAAATATCCTAAATGATTGATGGCGTGTTGCAATTGAATTTTATAATTACAGGTACTGTCAAGAAATCTGTAACAAATCCAATAAATTTATTTTAAAGCGGATATGCGTGGAAAACATAACATCATTATAAAATTATGTGCAGCAAAAAATCGGGAATTACGGAAAATATACCTTTTAACTGGATAAATTATTATTGCATAATAGATAATGCATATTTATCCGCTGCACATCCTCAATTAAAAATCTAATAACGCAGCAATATAATAAATTACTCTGCACATGCCAATGTCAAGCTACGCTGTCAAGAAGCTAATAAAAAATGGCTCACGTGTTGTTCAGGTATAATTGGAATGTTAGATAACAGTTTTGGTTTGTTTATCGTAACAATTTATTCTAAGCAACCAACAAGAAAAAGTGTGTAACGGTAATTTGTTATAAGTTATAAATATTGCCATATATGTAATAGGTAGGAATCTGGTTTTATTGATATTTTACGAGATCAAATACTTTATTAGTATAAAACATGTCTTACCAATTTTTGAGCCAATAATAGTTATTTTTGTACTGTAATAAATTCCTTAGCTTCAAAAAATTTTAAGCAAAATCAATTTTGATGGAATGTTTTTTATACAGGGTGTCACAAATTAGTAGGTCAAGCCGTTAACCACATATTCTTCATTTTCAAAATACAGGAAGTCGAAATATAAATGTTCTAAATTTATTTATTTATTTATTTATCAGTACAATATCCAACGAGCAAGTTGCCCAGTTACAGGATAAGAGAAGAAACAAAATAGTACAAAAAATAAAGCAATTACAGAAACAAAAGGCGCATAAAACTTGAACAATACAAGTAAATTACAAACATGCCTATACTTAAACAAACAAACAAACAACTAATGACTATTGTATCAACATAGTATGTTAAAATGATGAATATGTTAAAACAATAAAAGCAACAGATAAAAACAAGTAGGTAAATTATACATATAGGAAATAAACGTATATTAAAACCTAACTAAGTCAATAATATGTTAAAATAATAAATATGTCAAAATACTAAATATGATATAACAAGAGGTATACATATATAAAATTCGAAATCAAGCAGGAGCATTATACAAACTCTTTATCTGATTAACAGTCGTGCAGAGAATATCCAACCGTGACTCAATTTCGGTGTAACTACTAACCATTTGAAAAACTGGGGAGGCTCTATATAGATTAGTGCGATAATTTTTCATATGTAAGAGGTGTTGTTGCCGCGTACCTACTTTCTATAGGGATGTGGAAACTTATCATTTCTAATGAGTCCACACATTTTATTATATTGCTTAAAATTTTATACAAAAATACCACAGAAACCATTTTGCGCCTGTTCAGTAGACTGCCCATATTAAATCCTTCATAAAATGCCATTTGTGGAACACCTCTCGGCGGGTAATGGCCATCTAGCACAAATGCAGCCGATTTAAAAAATCGACGTTGTACTTTTTAAATTGACATTATACTATTTGCATAGAGCGGTGCCCAAACCAAGGATGCATACTCAAGCTTAGATCTAACGAATGTATTAAATAATAAGATCAGTGTATCAGAATTTGGAAATTCATCATATTATGAACAATAAAACCCATATTTTTATAAGCGGCTTACAGCATGGTTTTAGTATGTTTAGCAAAAGAGAGCTTGGGATCAAAATATACTCCCAAGTCTTTAACTAGCTCAGGCCGCTGAAGGACAAACAAACCCATCAAGTACATAGTCATACAAAATTTTGTTCATCTGGCGACTAAAAGTCATCAAATTACACTTCGAGGCGTCTATTAACAGTGCACCAAGATTTTACTAAATCCAAATTTTGCTGCAAATTAAGAACATCAAGTTCATTATCTACCGAACAAAATATCTTCAAGTCATCAGCGTACAACAAATAACGCACATTTAAATCTGATACCATGTCGTTAATGAAAAGTGTAAACATTAGTGGTCCCAGGACAGAACCCTGAGGAAATTTTTATTGATATATTGGTGATTTTAGAGATATTTGTTTGAAATTTGGCACATATTTTTATCAAGATAGGTGTATTTTTAAATTGGAGCTCCAACATGAAAAGTAGCATAAAAAATGTACCATTATTTTAGTCCCAAGAATATGTGGTTAACGGCTTGACCAGTAGGTAACATTCTGTATATTTAAAAAAATAAGTTACGTATATAGGTATGTATGCATACATATATGTTTAATAGTGCAATTATTATTATGACGTGCGGTTTGCTGCTATCACGATAAATTTGTATTTCTAGTGTAAGTGGTCAAATATAACGAATTGTGATAATTTATTTGCCAATTTATATACCTACGGTATTTTACCTAACATTTTAACCTTTACGGACTCAAATTTTAGTTATGGTCAACATGGACCATTGTTATACAGACAGTAATTTATTATTTCACTACAATTTTTATCTACATTTACTGAAATACTTAAAGAGTAATCTATTGATACCCATCTATTGTTTTTTCAGAAAAAATATTTTATGACCTAGATAAAACACTTATGGTTTGAACACAACAATGGAATCGGTAAATAGTTTCTAAGACACTTAACATCAAACGATAAGGGTACTTATAATTAGATTTCAAAGAAATTGTACGTGATAGAACAATAATTCTGTTTTTCTTTTGATCCTCAATTAATAATGCTGCTCACAGCTATTTCTCTTTTAAATAAATAGTAAGTTTAAGGCTAGCGTTTCAAGGATAACAAATTATATCTAAATATGCACAAAAATATCTGCTGAATGCTGAAACTGAATTGTACCTTATCACTGTGTTCCCTACACCGTGAAAAATACTTGATAATTTACATCCATTCAAGTGTTACTAGTTAAATTAGCTACTAAAGTTAATTTCAACCACCATATACCAAAATACAACATAACTAATGTTTTCAAAGAAGTTTACAACATAATTTGTATTTGTAATAACGATATTTCAGCTTAGCATTTTAATAAGTTATTATATTTACTATAGGTAGGTTAGTATGTATCTATGAATATAGTTATTCTCAAAACCGATTGAAAAATTACTCAATGAGAATAGTGGAAGCGCCATATAAAATAGTTAATTTATTATAAATCGTTACTTTTAACGATTCAAACTTATTTTAGTCATCCACGGTAAAAACAGATTTGTTAATTTAATAAATTTTTTTTTGTCAATATTTTTTTATTACTTTAACAAACACATGTTTCGCTAGACTAATTTATATATTGGTCTAAGAAATAGTCAGATTAGAAGCAACAAAATAATATACTTGCAATTTTCTTAAATTTAACATAAATTAGGAATCAAACAAGTAAATATTTTGTCAATGTAAAAGAAAATGTTAAATAAAATTTAAAATTAACAGTTTAATTCGTTTCATTTAAGTTTAAATTTGCTTGAAGCAAAAGAGTCAGATTAACTTTCAATAAAATATATTTTTTAAATTCTCTTTTGGCGTTTTGTTAATTCAACCATATTAGATGATTAATGTTTTTAAATCATGTAAATGGAATTACAAAATATTGTCCATTATTGCATGTCTTCTTGTTAACGCGTGGTTTGTAACCTAGAAAACACAAGAGTTTTGGTAAATCTCGGACCTGAGTGATTGATAGCAAAAATAATATTTGTGATGTGGGCACATAATTTCGTGTATCCAATATGGCGTGATTTTGTCTATTAATAGTCACTGTATAACCTGGTTTGAAACAAAATGGCATATGCTTCAATAATCAAAGCATTTTAATTTATGATATTTCCGATAATTTTCCACAGTTTTGTAAAATTGATTATGCAGTAGTGTCTGATGATAAAATATTTTTTCTAACGACAATTTTGCACACAAGAAGTTTTAATTTACATTTAAGAAGCTATATGAAGTTGAATATATTAAAAGTGATCAGAAAGTGTTTGATTTTGTTTTATATAAAAATAATTCTTCTATATACTGCACCAAGTGGTGAAAAATATGTTTCAATTTTTAAATTGTAAATGTTCTGTGAAATAGATTTTTTTGTTAGTTTTCCACCAATACTATTTGGTATGCAAATAAATGCTAATCATTAATTTCATAATTTTATTTTCACCAGCCTATAATATGAGTTTTACCCGATCACACGATTTCTAAGTTCAGATTTCTTTGGTACACACTACTTTGGTTTTTAATACACAAGTAAATTAGTGTCATAATATTTTATCCAACTATTTTGTATTTTGTAATAATTTTCTTTCCAAATCACTATTTAATTTTACAAAAAAAAAAATAATTGTTTTGATTATATAGATTATAAATAATAATGATCGATCTTATCATATACAGAAAATTGTATGGTATATACAGATTGTCCGAAAAGGTCATATAAAAATGTCAACTTGGATAACGTGTTGTATTATAATAAAAGCATATTGAATATCAATTTAAATATGGAATCAAGCTTTACTACGAGTTATATTAATTGTTCAAATTTCATTATTACGAGAACGACTTAAAAGTTGTAATTGAAATTTATTTTTCAACTCCTTACTTTCAAGGCTAGAAAAATATATATATTAGAACTAGTACAACTATTTTGACATCCACTGCATGGTCTTTCATTTTTCAACATAATATTTCCGGACACCTTATAAATAAATATATAAAATTTGAAAAATGCCTAAAGAAAATACTAAGGTAAGTATAAAAAAAATATATTAATGTACAATATATGTGTTTGTTAAAATAATTACATAATTTCATAGCAACAAATCCAAAAAAATCCAATCAAGTAATTATTCTCTCAGTTTTATATTAATTTTGTTTTAATTTTACAGCAAAATTGTTATTTTAAACTTAGCTTTAAATTCTTTTAAATAAAAATCATTGAAATAAATATTATTTATAATCAACAAAATAATACTGCTAAATTGATAATACATTTAGTAAATTAATTAAAGATTCAATAAATCTAATCACGTGTGTGTGTTCATATGACAAAATATACTGGTGAATTGATATCATATTTAATTAGTCAAACAAAATATTTTGTTAATTTATAAAATAAGAATATGAAGTTAATCACAAATTTAATTCAGTCAATAAGTAATGTATTCAATTAAATCATATACATATATCAGTACAACAAAATATTTTGCTATTTAAAATAATAATAGCATTGTATTAAATAAATATATTGGTCAATAATCAAAGGAAATATTTATTTCAATTAACTACAAATTTAATTGTGGATATATGACACTTTCTTTTATTTAATTTAAACAATATTTTGTTAAATTGAACAATGTTTTCTCTGCGTGATCCCATCTTTGTTATGAATTATTAACTATTAGGCCTAACCTGACTGAATTACTAGCAATGTAACAAAATATAATGAATATGTGCAACATCTACCAATAACATGCTCGCACCCCCGTACATTTGAGTATAATTTACAATTAATATTTCGAATCTTGTCGATATTCTTACAACAAGAGCATAGAGTATAAAACAAAACAAAATTTAAAAATGGAAAATAAAAGATTTTGAAACAAAGGGGATACTTAGATTTTAGTAGAAAACAGGGAATTATGCTTAGAATTAAGACGTAAAATATAAAAATTGAAGAAACTGAAAAAGCAAAATGCTATACGGGGTGCTCTTAATATGAGTGTCGTAATTTTAAAAGCTTATATATGTGACCAAAAGCAATAAAAAACTCTTATGAAAATACATTTCAAAAATAAAAATACAACTGCAATAACATCCAAAACTATATTACGAAATTACAAACTAAGGTGCAGTTAGGGTTACGTAAAAGTCCCTACAACGTAATTTGCTCGTAATCTGATTTTTGGATCAGTATTGATCAAGTAAACAATTGAAGTTTGCGAGAAATTCCTTAAAACTGCAACGTACTGTAATGGTTGACAACGTTGCAGTGTAAGGCTCCTGCTGACAACCTAAGAGTAATATTAGTCGTAATGGTGCCTATAGCTGGTGGGTTTCATGTGTGTCTAGTTTTTCTTTGGTGTTTGTGAGTGTACGTAAACAAAAGTGGAACAATTTATAGTCATCATAACCAGCTGCATGACATATTAATTTACGACGAATCTAGGCAAAACTCTGACTACGAGACGTTTGTACGGTAAACGTTTCTTGCAAGAAACAGAAGTCATTTTAAACCCCTATAACTATTATTCTGTTGTGAAAAGAGCTTTAAGAAAGCCATTCCTGTAAGTACCTATGTTTAGGTGTACCTATTTGTAATTATTATGTATAAATACATAACAAGCGACGTTGTCACATATTCAACACCTGTTTGCTGTCATAATTCTGGTCAGAAAAAAACGATCCAAATGGTGACCCTAGTCATGAGTCATGAGTTTTAAATAACGTCGGCAGAATTAATATCTTCAAACCTTTAAACTTAAATCTGAGCATTAACGAGATTACTGAAACAGCGCATTAATAAAACAGCCCACGCAATAACTGTATTTTTTTCCGCTGACATTGAATTTCGATTACAATACGGATAGAAAATGCAATTATAGCCTTGAGATAGGTAGCCGCGGATTATGCTTTGCGGAATTGGTAGGTTCCGGAGGTATTCCGAACGCATTTTAATTAAGTTGTCTCAAAGTGAATAGCACTCTTCGCATTTCATTTGACAAGGTCGGTTAGTTATGATAATATAATTGCACGCTGGGCCCTTTTCATCATTTACGCCGCTATGTGAGACGTCCACTTACCGCTCCCGCGTATTGCAGATTCGCTGAAGGCCTGAATGCAGCCGCAGTCTCACTGGATGTCGACTGATGCAATGGCTCTATTTCAGTTGCAGCGAAAGTGCAATATATTACGTGACAAAGAAAGGTAAACAATCATTAAATATCATTTTATTCTGATATTTTTTTGTATGCCTACTCTACTACTCAGTGAAAGTAAGAAACTATTACATTTTCAGATTTATCTGTTTTAAAAAGGTTTGCTCAAATTTGTGTTGCAAGTGTTGTGAAAATTCTTGCAAACGACATCTTTTTACAGCTGATTATGCATAGAGTACGTAGATTTGGGCAGATATCCCAGCTTAGTGATTTTGAAAGCAGGCGGATTGGGTTGCGCCAAGTAGGTTTGTCGGTGAGAAAAATTCTTAGAAGGACTAACAGATCCTTACGTACCATAGTACGATGTTACCAGGCGTGGGCTCAAGAAGATTGTGGACACAGAGCGAGAGGCTTTGGTCATTTGAGAAACTACAGGGCGTGAAGATCGTCCATTGCGATTTTTAGTTCTCAAAGATCGATTTAGTAGCAGGCCGACGATTGCAAATCAGTGGTTTGAAAAGAACTTGAAGGGATGGTGAGTATGCATATAGTATATCGCCGAACACGAAGTTTTAACCTCTGTCTTATTGTCCACATTCGGTGCTACCTCTCATTCGTCAACATCGAGTTGACCGCTTACAATGGCGTGGAGAGAGGATTCAGTGGAACCAAGAATGGAATCAGAGGATCTTTAGTGATGCGAAGAAAGACTCAATCCACAATTTGACAGAGAACGTCATGTTCATCACACAGGCGTTATGGTATGGTGTGTTATCGCATATGGAAGCAAATCATCACTAGCTTTCATTGAGGCAACATAGCAGCCTAACACTACATCCAGGAAGTAATAGACATATGTTATTCCATATCTTCTTCATTCTCTGTGGTTCTTCTACGACGGCCGTTGCCCATCGCTCTGTGCCCATGGCCTTCCTCAGTCCACGCCTGGTACGTAAAGATCTGTTAGTCCTTCTAGAAATTTCTCACCGACAAACCTGCTTCACGCAATCCAACAATCCGTACCCTCTCAAAGTAATTATGCTGGGAATTATGCCCAAATCTACGTAGTCTAGGCACAATCAGCTGTAAAAATGTCATTTGCAACTAGCTTCACACCATTTGAAACACAAATGTGAGTAGAAACTTTTAAAACAGGTTAAGGTTATCAAAGTACAACACGTCAACAGTTTTGGACCCCTGTATATAAAATGATTCGATTAAACCTAGCGGTTTTTCTTAATGTGGTAAAAAAGTACATGTACTTAGGGAAAAAAAATACAATAAAAAATTGCAGACCATGAACCTTTACTTTATAACTAATGTTTTTACAAATCTGGTCAGTTTGACAGTGTATTCAGCCAAGTGTTCCTTTGAATGTTTGTACATTATAATGCCAGGACGTGAAATTTCGGCGTTTACCCGAGCAAGAATGACTGCTTTATATGATGCAGGACATTCTAATCATCAGATATCGAACACGTTGGGCATTCCTAGATCATCTGTTGTACGAAGAGTACACAGATATGAAGAATTTGATACAGACCACGTAGTGGACGTCCTCGAGTATCTAATGAAAGGGAGGATAGGTATTTGGTGTAATATGCCTGTATACACACACCGCACATCTTCAGCTTCAGCTCTCAGGACCCACTTTCAAGGTACAATGGTCGTCAGCTTAAAGTCACCAGTTCCATGGTCCATTCTTTTCTAGTGCCATTTATTATACACGGTGCTAGAAAGGGACAAAACATGGAAGTGGTGACTTTAAGCTGACGACCATTGTACGTTTCAACGTGTTATATCGATACCTACTATTCGAAGACGACTCCACCACGCAAATTTACGTACCTAACGTATGTTAGACGTTTTAAAGTATAAAAACAGCTAGTTTTACATAATAAGTTATAAATAATGGACGAAATAGGCAAAAAGAAGAGTTCTTTCAGTCAAGTGGCAGTGAATTTATATTTAGTTCAATTCAGTAGAACTGGACCAAGACTCAAACTTACTTTTAAAAATAATTTTATATGCTGGATGTCCTATAAATAAAATATATACCTGCAATAGAAAATAAATATTTATTTTTTCAGCTAATGTTCATTTAAATACTACCCCTTCTTATATTTGCAAGATTTCTTGCCGTAGCCAAGGCTTATTTTTTAAATCTTGTCTTATCTTGCAATTAGCGCTGTCAAGTCTTGTCTTGCGGACCAAGCAAGACAAAACTGCCAACATTACACTTGCACAAGCCACTAGGCGATGTATCAGTGAACTACTGTTGTTTGAGAAGTAGTTCCGATCATAGCAGCCGTAGTACCAACTCACTGAGTCTAATCGACAAAATAAAAGCGGGTCAAAGATTTCCAGCTAAGACTCGAAAAGTGCATATTAATTCTGTGACAGAAGTCTACCAGTTACCTGGGCTAAGCATTAGCAACTTGAATATTTATAGTAGATTAAATAACGGCATGAACTGTAAAAGCCTAATTAATAACTAACTTGTAACTAGAAATGCGTTGACCTACAAAAAGTATGCAACAAACGATTTTATATGAATCTGAAAGCCATCTTTGTCGCTTCCTGGAATACTGAAATGTTTTAATATTAAAAGTTGCATTATTAAAGATAAGAACACATTTCAATGAAACTCTTCATCTGGAAATGAAGCAATAAATATAGCATCTGTAATATTTTATTCATAAGTTACTTCAAACTGTGTCAAGCGATAAAACAAATGAAAATACGAGGCAATAATGTCTGAAGAAAAGAGTTAACGTATGTAGTAATAATAATTTTTATGACACTCGTACGTACAGGGTGATTTTTTTATCATAAGAAATGCGTTTTCCTTGTAAACGGCTGAAGAAAAGTAAGCGTTTCCAATAAAAGTTTGCTTGGGCTGACTAATACTTGAAATTCATGTATATAACCTAACGACACTAGGCGTCGTGACGCTCCATTTTTTTCTAAGAGGCATACCACTTTTTTACGGAGATTGAAAGAACTGTTCATTTGAAGCTTTTTTTCCAAATAACTTTTTCTTCTGTTTGTAGCAGATCAAAAAAGACAGGCCACTAATTGTGTAACTGGAATATTTCGTTTACGGCATCAATCGTCAACTTTTAATCAGATGGGCTTTGCAAAAACAGTAAGTACATTTTTTTTTAATTTTGTTTTATTGTAGCTTTTGAAGAAAACAAGTGCGGTAACTTGCAACAATATTTTGACTTAATAACAAATATCCCATAAACTAGAATAATAATATTATCTACACATAGATTGTACCGCTTTCGTATTCTGGATGAAGCTACTTTTTACAATATAGGCCGATATATATTCAATTCCTTTCAAAATCAACTTCCTTTCCTACAAGTGCCTGGCAGTAGATCAGAATAGAATAGAACAGAATAGATCTATAACTTAAAAAAGTAACTTCACCCAAAATGGTAATAAATGGGGCAACTATTAAAATAAATTATTAATTATATACAAAAAAAGCTGAAATTTTAATGGGCAATGTATAAAATGTATACAAATAGAATGAATTTGGTGTTGTAACATATATGGAGTATATAAAAATTGCATCATGCACTTATTATTACGAATTGCAATTAAAATCTCATTCCACTGATCTTGACCTTTTATTTTGCGATAAAGAAACAATATAGTTTATTATGTCATAAGTTGAATGATGGCAATGGGGAGTAATGGGGACCCAATCGAACAAAAATTGTAAAATATACATATATACAGGTAGTCTCCTTTTTTCGTTCTCACCTTTGATAAATTATGACATACGAACATGCAAGCATAGCTAATAGTAGTATTTTCTCAAAAGTTTTCTCTGTATATTCAACTTTACAAAATTATTTATTTGTTTATTATCTACTAAACAATAAAATATTTTTCATTTGAGATTGGTACACTTAGTAATCTTAATAAAAGGTGTATTTTGCAGTGAATAAGTTTTTTCAGCTAAAGCAAATGGGGTAATTATAGAGTATTCGTTTTTATTTGTTTAATAAATGATTTACTGCAATTTTTTAAATTTTATAGGATAATCCTGATTAGAAAGTCAATATCTGAAAAACTAAGCAGTTTAGTGAATTTCCTTAATAGCACTTTTTCAGAAAATATAATACATTTAAATGTTTGTACTGAAAAAATACTTTTGACCATTGACGTAGAAGTTTTGAGGTTCAACAGGTTAAAAAAGTCGAATATCTACGCTAATGACTTTAATGAAAAAAATATTCAAGTCAAAATATTAATCTTTTATTATGATCAGTACATACCAACTTTAAAGGAAAGATATTTACCAATTCGTTTAGTAGATAAAAATGAAAATAAAATATATTTTTAAAGTCGTCTAATCAGCAAAATGGAGTGTCGTACAGAAACATATTATTATAAAACCCTTATTATTTGTTCATGCTCTATCTTTTCCCAAAGTTAAGAACAATAAATCTGGGGTATTATTATCATAAAAATGAACTGTCCTAGAGAAAAATGTTGGGTAGATATTATTTTGTTCAGGCTTTATCCCTCACCAAAGCTAAGAACGAAAAAAGGAAGCAACTTATATAAGGAGTTATTAGCTAAATTGTTCGTATAGTTGAAGTTAATTTTCGTTGTACAATAATACTCAGTATCAAAACAGCTCAGATTTTTTACGCAACACACTTATTGTTATCCACGCATTATTTTTGCTACCTTTTTCATTTTAAGGATGACTGACAGCGGTGAACAGCTTGTAAGTGTTTCTTTATTTCTTTCATTCCCCTGTACGTTTTTACGACTTCCACGTTTTCAAATCAATCATAAACGTCTTGTTACGCAACGGTACACCGTTACATAATTTTTTCTTCTTTTGCAAGGAATGTATTTATCCGCGAGCGCTTAAAAAAATAAGTATTATTACTTAATAAAGTCTATTAATTGTTTAAAATAGCGGAATAAATAACGGAGCAAATAAAGCAGTGTTTACTTAATGATAAATGTTTTAATAACCTTGTAGAATAGGAAAAGTAATAGATACATATACTATTATAATAAATTAATATCATTTTAGAGAAATAATTTATTTAATCTACTACTTAAGTGTCTAATATAAATCTTTTAATTATCTTGGTCAATAAAAATGATTAAAATGCAGCTATTTAATATTTTTGTAATATTGATGATTTCTAACTTTTGCATAAGCCGTTCCAATAAATAAACGTGCATGTTTATAATTTAATGAGAAAGTTAAATGCCATTAATAATGCCAGATGAACTACATTGCAGCATTTATAGATTTGCATATTATCACATAGGATTTCAAAATTTTAAAACCTTAATTTTTAATGAAGTTTCTTGATGTCTTCTGCAAACAATTCACCTTATTTAAACATAATTTATTCTCGGAACATAAACCTTTTTTGTGTAATGCTCACTTTATTGTCAACAATAAATTAATTTATTTCGTGAGTATAATTTTTTTGAAGAGTATTTGTTTAAATAAAACAAATAGTTCCATTCCATTTAAACATCTTATGAAAACTTAATTTTAAAAATTAATTTCCAATAATTTTTTTTTCATTTCCCTAAATAATTTGTTCAAATCTGTATAAAAATAACGTTTTAAAATAAAAAAAAAATGTTTTGATTGAAATTAATGTGCATTGAATCAAATAATTGGTTTATTTAATTCAGAAATTCATATTTTTAACTGAAAGATGTAGAAAAGAATAATATTGTCACGGATTTCCCAACCCGACTTTTTCTTTTACCAGAAAAACAATCCGTTAATTAATCACTTATTTTTATTAACTACTCTGTACACTACTGAATACTAATTACAACTCAACTAAGCACTATTTAATTAGTCACTGTCTAAATCGCTCTGAATCTCCAGGAATTTCCAACTAAACACTCCAATTCAAGACTGTAATTCAATACTGACTGACTCGGCCGTTTATTCTTCTTTTATAAATCAAATGAATATTCCAGGTATTTTCTAGCATCTCTAGATTCATTTTCTCGTACGACTCGAACGCTTCTCGTTGATTCCCAATATTTTCAGCCGCGCCTCGATGCCCAGCATTATTTGCTTGTTTACCAGAATCGCGTAGGGGCGATCGGGACAATCTAGTGTTTCGCGATACCACAGTCGCCGAATTGGGTGCGAGCGGGGCAAATTCTATGACAATATATAATTTTTTAATTATTTTTATGAAGTTGTTAAATGAAGTTTTATTAGGTTATACAATCTTTTGAAAATCCGTAAATTAAAATAACCAAATAGAGTCGTATTGTCGAGTCGAAAAAAGTAGTCGTCTGAAAGAAAATATTCGAATTGTTTCCTATAAATAAAAATTAATTGTCAATAGGTGCCCGCTGTGCTATATTTTGCGTACTCAGGTATGTCGGGTTTGACATGAACAGCCAGGATTAGTCATCACTCACTTGTGGCGTACTGATGAGATCTAATTGAGTAATAAGCTCGAATGCGGTATATGTTGACTATTTGCTTTAGATTTTTCAGGTGTAATTCAGTGCTGGTTGGAACATTTTTCCGCAGTTGTTTCCTGAAATTCCTGACCAATAAGTTGTTAACTTAAATAAGCAGATGTTTAATTGGAAAAAAAATCATTGAAATATACAAATATTGTTTTATCATAGAATATAAATAAATCAAAAACAGAGATGTAAAGAAAATAATATTTTTTTAAATTTAAATGAATGCTTTCTTTGCACAAAGTAACTATATTTTTGCTTATTCAAGAAAGATAACGAGAGCATCAAGAAATATTCCATGAAAAAAATTTTTCGGTGTATTTGTTCAAGGAAACTACATTAATCAACAAAATTATAATTATATGTAAATATATAATAAATTTTAGATTTGCCACTGTTATTTCTCTGCTTCCACTTTTTTCATACCCGTTGGACAAAACAGTAGAATGATTTCATTGCAGTCTGATTACCGGCAATTAAAGCCATCCCCACCACATTACTAGTAAACCACGCCTTGTCCAATAAAAGGGTGCTGACTTGTCATTCGCAGAAAATACAAAAATTGGACGGAAAGCCGGTAAATTTAAATTTGACGTGAGAATCAAATCAACCAACCAAATTCGGGTGAGATTCAAATTTTGCGAAGAATTAAAAAATTAGGAAAGAAATTCAAATTGAAGGAAATGGCTGGAGATACAAATATATTCAAATTGACAAGAAGATTTAAATTAGACGGGAACTTCAAATTAGCGGGAGATTTAAATATATTAAAATTGACGGGCAATTCAAATTAAACTGGAGTAGTATGAAATTTGAATTTGGCGAGAATATCATTTACGCCGGAAGATTGAAATGTCTATATCCAAATTGACAGGAGATTCAACGTATATAAGTAGATCGAAAAAGAAAAAATATATATATACAAATATGCTTTTTACTTAAAGATTATGATCACTATAAAGGTGTCATTTGTCATTAAAAGTGTGTTTTTTCTTAAGGACGCCGTATTCTTGAAATAGTGTTTTGTACAAATACAATTACTTTTAGACATTTAAGAACTGAATAACATAGAGTTTAGCAAATGAAAGGAATGTTATCTATATGCCACCTGCGAATATTCAGGGATACCGAAGTAAAACGAATATATAACGACAGAAAGCGGTCTAACCAACAAATTTTTAGGTACAGAAATCTTTCAAAATACGTATTATTTTAAATTCAATTATAGATGTAAATATTGTTATAACATAAACTTACATAGTTTTGCATATAAGATTGTTTATAAGTATGTGAAAATAATTGTTAAAATGTAGGTGTATCTTACAAACGCATTTTAAAATTGTTATATTATTTGAGGAGAATTTAAAAGTGGATAAAAAAACATCAGTAATTATATTTTTGATATTAACGTTTGCTCTACTTACGTGTTTTATTTTTTTTTGTACCTAAAAAACACCACAAATTTGATCAATTTACGACGAGAAATACGGCGACCTTAAGTAGAAACAAAAATATATATTTTGGAACAATTTTATTTCTTGTCCTTGTCTACTTGTAAAATCTATGAACTGAAATTAAGCAAAGTAAATGATGGAAAAACATATTATTTGTTATATTATTTTTACTATTTAGATAAAATTGCTTAGAAAATCGTACATTTGAATAAGACAAATAATACGAAGCAGTGCGTTTTTCCTTTAAACTATTTAAATTTAATTAAACTATAATTCCTCGTCAGACTGTTTTGATATCAGAAGAAAAGATGAATACATATCCTCGAGCTAACGCGCAACTACAGGAAACTGTTTATTTGTTTGTTTCTCTTCAAGAGTGTATACCAGACCTGATAAACTGAAAAATCGAAAGTTACTCAATGATTACATTACAAGAGCAATGTAGGAAGCCTGTTCCTTTTCTCTCGTACATCACTGTTTCAAGTCTGAACCGATACATTAAAAAGATAACATTAAGGTAATATAAAAGACGTAATACCTATAACTTATTAAATAGGCTATAATCTGTGAAGCAAATAATCATCAATTTATTGATTGATTTAAAATGCGTTTATAAGAAATAACAGCTTAATATCCAGTGAATGAAATAGTAAGAATAAAGCATAACCATTATGATACATAAAAATGGATTAATAGTTTCTAATAAGGAAGCATAAGGATATTGTCAAGGATTATTTTTAATAAGAGAGGCATCGTATAAAAAATTCGTTAACTTTTAAAATTCCAATGAACAATAATGCGTTGAAGAC
The DNA here is from genome assembly GCA_025584915.1 of Monochamus saltuarius. NCBI lineage: Eukaryota > Metazoa > Arthropoda > Insecta > Coleoptera > Cerambycidae > Monochamus > Monochamus saltuarius. The sequence continues at coordinate 27,492,903 of CM046721.1, forward strand.
TTAGTCATACTTTAAATAACTAGTTGAATAATAATATCAGTTGGTAAGAAAAATTTAATGATAATTCACATATTAAAAAAATGTATACACCAGAGTTCATCAATCAGTTTAAATATTTTCTTTTTGTTTAACCTGAATACCTAGTGTAACAGAAGCCTATTTAAAAATGTATTAATATTACTGAAAAAAGGGAAAACTTTTTACTGTTAATGTTTGTCAAAATGCACAAAAATACAGATTTAAGACAAATTACTAGAAATACTGTAGATTTTATTATTAGAATTCAGTAATAAATAAACTATGCGAGTTAAGAAATACAGCTACATTTTTATTTCTAAATAGTTAAAAAGGCCTTGTCAGAAGCAGAAATAACTTCTGTATCGGAAGATTCTTTAGTGGAATTTGTCCATCTATCCTTTAAATGTGAATGAACCATCCCTTTTTCTAAAAGTGTATTGTTCATCCATCATCAAAAAATGTCTCCATTGCAATGCATTTCATTCGCATTAGAAATTGTTTTCGCTGAAAATAACATTTTATTTTTGAAACATTAATATGTATCCCCTTGTTCTAGCAAATATTTTTAGATATATCTACGTTTATCTGTGTGAAAATAAATATTTTTAGCTCAATTTTACAGTAAATTTACAATTAACGTAACTACAACTAATGGTAATATATGTTAGGTTTGTTTCAGCAGCAGTTGAAAACTATTTGGAAACTATCAGAAATGTCCGTCCAACTATTTATTGAGTCAAACTCAATGGTAACGCGTTCTCAACTTAACTGGTCGAAAATTTCTGACAGTTTCCAAACCGCGTTCAACTGCTGCAAAAACAAGCCTGTTGTAAACTGTTATTGCTATTTTTACTGTCATAAAGGTAAATATATTGTTTGAAATTAATGTTGTTAGAGACAGGTAATGGCAAGCATCAAAACAACGTACCGTTTCAGTTTCTTTATAACAGGTGGCGCAAAAGTCATCACCTTATCGGAAGTTGTTATAATTTTTGCAAATGGCGGCAAATTTCAATTCTGCTTTGACATTTGTGTAGTGAACATATACAAAATACACGTCAACAAGACATGGATCGCTATGTTCCTCAAGAACGCGGGATAATTGTTTCGATTTTTTTGCGGAGTAATTCATCGGTGGTGTTGGCCCAGCGTGAATTTCAGCGCAGATTTCCCGGTCGTCCGACAACAACTGGACAAACACTACGGCGTCTATGGGATGACACGAGATGCTGCCAAGTCTGGTCGGCCCCGGAGTAGCAGTTCTGCTGAGAATATCGCGACTGTGTCTGAAGATGTCGCAGAGGGCCCCGGACTATCAACCAGACGGCGTGCCAGGCAATTGAGCATCAATTGGCGGTCTTTACAGAGAATTTTGGTTAACGACTTCAAGATGTTCCCTTGCAAAGTGCAGACAGTGCATCAGCTGTTAGCTGTTGACCGCCAAACGCGTGTAACCTACGCTCAGACCATCCTGAATCTGCATCACGAGGAAGACAACTTTTCATCGAAAATCATCAAGAGCGACGAGGCCCATTTCTATCTCTGTGGATATGTTAATAAGCAAAATTATCGCTTCTGGAGCATCAAAAATCCGCATATAACCCACGAAGAGCCATTACACTCGCTCAAAGTTATTGCATGGTGTGTTGTTTACGCTAGAGGCGTCATCGGGCCTTAATTTTTCGAAGACGCTAGGGGTCACGACTACTGTGGATGGCGAGCGCTACAGAGCCATGCTCAACGACTTTCTCCTTGCTCAATTGGGACTGGAGAATATATGGTTCCAACAGAATGGAGCAACGGTGCATACTGCGCAACGCACAACCGAAATTCTGAGGGCTGCATTTCCGGATCGCCTAATCTCTCGTTTTGGCGATTTGCACTGGCCGGAAGATAGCCCGATTTATCCGTTCCAGACTTCTTTTTGTGGGGTTTTCTGAACTCACGAGTCTATGTGAACAAGCCGCAGACTCTTGAAGCCCTCAAAGAGAATATCCGTAAAGAATGCAAGAACTTATCGCCGGAAGTTCTGGCAAGAGTAATGGAAAATGCCATAAATCGGACCCGTATTGTCATCACTTCTGGCGGCGGCCACTTGGCCGATATCATTTTCTCGACTTAATGGAAAAAAATGTCAAATAAACATAATCCAAAAGCAGAATCAAAGTTTTTCATTCGTAAAAAAATATAGCAAAAGAACATCGGGTGACAACTTTTGCGCCACCTTGTATTTATGAATTGTATAACATTTAAATTAAAATTAAATCTGTAAGTGCACACTTACAAAACATAATCCTATACTCACTTTTTTCGAATCAAAAAGTCCTTATTAAGGTCGACGTATTTCTCGCCGTAAAATGATTAAATTTGTGGCGTTTTTTAGGTACTGAAATCTCGAAAAATAAAACACGCAGAGCAAAAGTAATATCAAAAATAAAATTACTGATGTTTTGTTTATCCACTTTTACTATTTAAACTCTCCTCAAATAATATAATAACTTTTAAAATGCATTTGTATGACACACATTATTTTGCTATTCTAACCCCACATTTTAACAATAATTTTCGCATACGTAGAAACAAAAGTGAACAGTCTTATGTGCATAACTATGTAAGTTTATGTTATAACAATGTTTACATCTATAGTTGAATTTAAAAAAATACGTATTTTGAAAGATTTCAGTACCTAAAAATTTGATGGATAGATCGCTTTCTGACATTATTTATTGATTTTACTTCGTTACCTTTGAATATTCGCAGGTGGCATGAGATAACATTCTTGTTATTTGCTAAACTCTAAATTATTCAGTTCTTAAATGTCTAAAATTACTTGTATTTGTACAAAACACTATTTCAAGAATACTGCGCCCTTAATGAACCGTACATGTTTATCATAATAATTAATACAACTAAAATGAATTAGGTTAGAGGCTACTTTGCCTCTGCGGATGTGCAACAGAAATGACATAAAACATTCTGTAAAATTTCATAATAAATGAAGTAAAAGTAAATAGTTCTAAATACATTGTATTATCGCATTATTTCTGAAATTTCCTAATTTTATTACGTAAGAACACATATACTTGATTTTTCTATAATATATGTAAATTATATAACTTGCATTACGGAGTTTTAAATGGCGTACACTATATATTACATAAGTTTCTTTATCGCACTTTTTACTTTACAAAAGCACTAAAGCAAGAAACTCAGATAGTCATTTAATACTGTCAAAAATTACATTAATTTTTTAAACTTACTAAAATTATATATACTCATAAATGACATCACACCACTTGATACATAATTTAAAATTTTCTTGTAACCTGTAATTTTACAGAAATTTTATAAATTTACAATTATTAAATGACCATTCATATCACTACTTGTGGGTCATAGCAAAGCGTATATCAAAGAATCATTATTAATACATTACAAACTGTAGGAGTACACGACTTATAAAAGTTCTTTCGTTGGCTGTTTATAGTACAAATAAGAACAATACCAGTGGGTGCCAAGAGAACTCATACATTTAAAAATGTCATGCCGAAGTTACTGTTACATCTATAATGGAATGCGTTTAAGGTTAATCCATCAATCAATTAGAGATATATCTGAATGGTTGTGAAAACTACTGTACAGGAAAAATATGGCATATTTTAACGTCAGAAATCTAGCAGTAAACACTTTACAATGCAACAAAGAAAAGTTGATTAGAACTGAACAAATATTGAGGTTATAGCGCTCATTAACTTTTCATTAGAAATAAAGATCCATTTTATTAGCATTAAATTTGAATTGTAATACACAGGGATTCAATTTTACAATACGTAAAAATAATTACAAACAATAAAATTGATGAGGTGTCAAACAAGGTTAATGTTACATCCCCTTCGCTTCATAACGTAGCGAAAAAGTCATTAGTATGTAAATAGGTGAAATGGCCATTCTCCACTCTACGCTGTTCAATCTGGTGTGATCATCTCCCAATATAAATCAAATGTTTCATTAGTACGTTCAGTTCTTATCGCAACATTTTAATTATCGCAATAGTGACTGGGTAATTCACGGTACTCTGACTGTAGGAAATACCTATCGGATGAATAAAGAAGAAAACAACGGTTGTATGACTTTAACCACAAAAACAAAAGGCGAGACAATATTTCGATATCAATACTCTTTCCTGGAAGAGTGATGTTCTTCATTCTTTTTCTCAAATGTGTGTAATAATAGATTTTCAACAAACTGCACAGAAAAAATCACAGCAAGCCGTGGAGTGTTAGCTTGGCTGTCGTGTCAGATTGTAAAACTTCTAATTAAAATAATGTCATCTAATAAAATTCTATGGGGGACTGAAAATCAGAAATGAGACATACTGTACAAAAAAATGACTCACATAATAATAATAATAAATAGGTACATAAAATTATTCAAGTAATTTAATAGTTAAAGAATTATTTGAAGTTAGATTAGAATTATTTATAATTATATACTTTTATAGTACAAGTGGGATATAAGTATTATTATACATGAGTGAGACTTTGCACGGCGAGGACGTAGTTCGAGTTGTGTAATTTCACGAATGTAATAAAAAATGCCGTGATCCCTCGTGTACTATATAAAATTTTATCTAGAACTGCAAACAAATTTATCTACAACTACTTGTTAAATTGAGAAAAATCCAAAATCAAATCCAGTTTGTAAGTTTGGATTCAAAATCAATAAGCAAAGGCATTGTTATGGTAACCTGTCAAACTTGTTATAAACCAAATTGAGTTTTCGTTTTTACATTTTCTTGTGAAAATAGTGGTGTTGATGAGTGATTCAAAAACAGAAAACTTGCCTCTTGAAATTGCCAATTGCTGCAACTGCAGTAGCTTAACTTTTATCAGATAAATCGTGAACCAAGTACGTTTTATAAAAGATTCACCGATTGGTGTGCTTCTAAGAATATAAAATATGAAGCAAAAGAAAAGGTATTATTAGCATTTTTTGAAGAATTATCCAAGAAGTACAAATGATCCAGTCATGGGCGTTCTATTCTAGGCTGCGGCCTACAATCTGTATGCGGCAAAATGTTGACATCTAGTAAATTCAACAATTTAATTGTTTTTCTGAAAAAGCAGTTAGTGGGATACAAACCAAAAAAGTCAAGAATATTAACGAAAGAGGATGTTTCAAAATTTTTACAAGATGCCGATGACACAAAATTCGTTCTAACAAAGAACAAGAGAATAGGTTTGTTTTAGCCATAGACCTTATAAATCATGGACGCGCCCAAAACCGTTTTCTGCCTATACAAATCGTTGATGCTCAGATATGTGCGACAGAGATTGAGCTACTCCGGGCAAAAACTCACAGATCATTGGCCGAAAAAAACAAAAACCGTAAATGACAGACGTATGACATTTACGGTGACAGACCGACTCCACCATGGTTTATGAGTTTTTAAAAACTATTGCTAATAAACACAACTAAATCACAAAAGGAACACAAATCATTAACAATATTAACAGGAAAGATTTTGTCAGGTTATGTTTATATATTTTTCTGTCATAGAACATCTGTTTTTTCCCGGACTAGCTTCATCCCTCTTGTACACATCAGGACACCGGACCTCTCTTTTTAGGGCCGGTCCATGATTTATAAGGTTTATGGTTTTAGCAGACAGTTTGGGACTGTCTCAAACTGTCAAATTAATGTAGTCAGTCATTTAAGATGCTACTATATCTTTAGCGATATGAATACAAGATTCACTTGGTCAAACAATCTCTGATAGTTTGAAACCAGTCCTTAATACTGCCAAAACAAAGCTAATGTTTGTTATTTAAAATTCATAAATGCATAATTTAAGGTTGTCTTAATTATTGGACTTGCAGGTGCATGTAGTGTGAACGAGTTAACTAATTTGCTGTTAGAAAACATAGAAAATGAAACGTTTTTAATATCTTCATACCGGATATAAAAACCAAAATTTATCGAGAATTCTTTATCACTGCCGGGGGAATCGAAAATGTGAATATGGTTCAAGTAATACGAAAATACCTCGCGTTGCGTTCTAGTCATGCCGACCATGAAAGATTTTTTGTTGATTAGAAAGGTGGTAAATGCACGAAACTTTCTGTTGGTATAAAAATACTTTTAGTGTAATGCTTTTTCTCCATTTATTACAGCCTTAACAATATACAGGGCACTGTTTTTGATGATCATCTACTTCACTTCTAGCCAACACAGAACCTTCTAACTATAAAACGACATTGTGGTTGGAAGTCAACACCGTGAGTGAAGGCTATATTGATATGTCTCTTAAACACAAGAAAAAAATTGCCACAAAAGTTATTGGAGGAGAGATTGCCGTCATTGAAGCTACTTCAAGTGCTTACAAAGAAAATTTAAGCATTGTTAAGAGTGGGCAATGGAAGACACATTGGTCAAATTTACGGTCGCGGAAGGGGGTAGGCATCACCGGTAGGCATGTCCTTAGAAGCAATAAATTATCTGGGCTGCAGTAAAAAATGACACACGCTCGACAGAGTCGAACTCGGACTTAAGCTCGGCGTATTAGGTAAAATAGGTATATCGGGAATAGGAATAGTCCGTGGCGTCGCGCGGACTGTTAAAATTAATAATGCTTAACATATTGTTCCAATTCATGACCATTTTAATATTAGCTCAGTTGTAACACTATATATTATTTGTTACTAACATCAAATAATTTGACAAATATAATGAAAATTATATACCTATAGTTGTGTTACTACTGTTACTCATAAAATACAGGGCGTCCCTGAAATGCATATACCAGTGAATCACACTATATTCTTAATATATAATAATAATAATAATAATAATAATAATAATAATAATAATAATAATAATAATAATAATAATAATAATGGTTATAAAACAACAAAGCGTCGAACGATTAAAATTAAATTTGACATATGAAAATATACAATACTTTTCCTGATGCAATTAATGTTAATTATCAACATGCATAAATGGCTTAAACTAGATACCTCACTCAAAAAAATAATATATATTTTTTTGTGTATTATCTGTCACAATTTATTTTCTAGTAAAAGCCAAAACTTTGTAGAACAAATTCTCTTCCAAATTTTTGATAACATAGTTAGGCGGTGTTACCCACTATTTTCAGTTTTAGAAATTATTTTTTTAGTTATTTTTTTATATTCGCATGTAAGTTTGTACGTTGAAGCTTTCTGTTGTAAAACATTTGTTTAATGTTGTTCAACTTTTGTAAAACATGTATCAGTTAAGTTGTTTCCATTATTGAGTAAGAATATTTATATTTTATATTAAAATTTATGTTTGTGATAATCAATATAAATGTAATAAAAGACGTATACAATTTAGGTACTTAATACCTGGTTCGTGTTTTTTTTATTTATTTCGTTTATACAACAAATAAACTTATATAAATAAATATTTTGGTTTTATTTGAGAATTAGGATTTTATAGTAAAATATACAGAAAGACGGCAAGATGGAGTCTGCACGCGGGCGGCCAACACCCTATGAACGACCCTGATCAGTGTACTTTAAAAAAAAATTGAAACTAGTATTTCTACCTTAAAAAATATTCTCGCACATTTGTGCATTTTGTGAAAAGCTAAATACTAGAAAAATAAAAAATGTGTATTTATAAACTTTTAAAATCAATTCACTTCCTTATTCAATAATAATTGATTTCTGTAAGCAACAAAACAGTGATGAAGATAGTTATTTATTTTTGTGTGACTGTTTCTTTTCTATTAATAAGTATATATTCTTGTGAAAAATATACATTATGAAGCATTAGGGTTAATTTATATTACATACAATATTAAGTTAATTATTATATGTATAGACAAATAAAAAGAAATAGTACATAAATACCGAATTATTGCCGAATTATTATTGCCGAATTATTATTGCCGAATTACCGAATTGCGAATTTTACCACAAACATGATATAATTGTAAAATTCACGTAAAATTCTCGAGGTAAGCGTAAATGGGCGCCGCCGGCTCTGATACCACTAGATTCCAAGCCTGCAATCCAGAATAGTGGGGAGAGCTAAGCCGTTTAACAAGATTATTAGAGATATCTCTGGATTCATAGGATAAAAAAATTAAACAACTCATGATTTAGAATCTGCAATATATTGCTGAAGTCCGATTTCACTGGTTTCTTGTATATGGTTTGTCTAATAGACGTAATTAAATAAAATAGTTTAAAACTGGTCCTCAGCGCCATCTATACGAATTTTGTTAAACTACATAGGTGCAAAATTATTTATTTGATTTAAAAAATAACTCGTTGATATAAAGTAAATAAAAAAATAAAGGAATTAATCCTTGAATAGTAGTGCAAGTCCGAAATTTGTTAGATTTTCATTATTTATCTCCGGTGCATAAAAAAAAAATCATTAAATTTGGCATCTATATCAGGTACCATTGCCCACTCTTAATATAAATACAAATCAGCTGCATTCATCTGGCATTAATCTTATGAATTGAAGTTGTGTTGTTAATATTTATAACAAATAATTCAATTTAATTTAAGTTAAATTATCTATTAATTGTCAAATTAATAAACCCGTTAAGCACCATTAAGCAGCACTTTAAATATTTCAGTAGTGGGGAATGTGTAACATTACTCCACTAGTGGTGTAATGACCTTCATTATTCAACAGGAACAGTGCCAAATAAATGCTGTAATGAGGCTCTTATGAAGCTTATGAAGCAGTTGTAGATAAATAACTATTATAACAACAGATTATATACTTATTAATAAATAGACATAATCATTAATAATAATCTATAACCTAAATTTATAAAATCCATGTAGATTAAGCAAAAGCGAGATGACAAATTTCAATGCTGATTTTTTTAAAACGACTGTTGATGTCCTTAAAATTATTAATGATCTCAACACTAACTGAATTTTGTTAATTACCTAATAAAAATCCGAGTAAAAATCAATATTAAAGCAGAACTACAATAGCGACTAAAATTTCGTCACCAGATTAGACAAAAATCGCAGCTTATATTTTGTAACTTTCGTAATACAACAATTGTTTTATGAAATATTGCAAGAACTGCTATTTTGAATGCCGTCATTTTATTTGTGTATGAATGTATTGGAAAAAAAATTTCAATCAATTCTACGATACTGAGAGACACATAAAGAAGTATAATATAGCTTACGATTCATCGATAGGGTATATTTATATTTGCCTTCCCTAAACGATTAAATCCAATGTATTGTCAATTTACATCTAGTAACTATTCCTATTGGTCTTTGCTGGCACTGCTATATTACTAACATAGTACGACACAACACTGTTTCACCAAAGTAGGTTTAATGAAAATTCTAATTGTGATTTTTCAAACAAAAAAATATCATTCTTTAATTTAAAAAATATTTTGAGGAATTTCATTTTATTTTTTTTTTTGAAAAAGCAAAAATTCAGTTATTTTGTGTAAAGAAAGCGGTTGTTTCCATTAAAAACATTATTTAATTTAATTTAATTCTATGATCAAACAATATTTGTATATTTAAAAAAAATCCAATTAAACAAACTGCTTATTTAGGGCAATAACTTATTGCTCAGGAATTTCTGGAAACAACTGCCGGCTAATGCCGCGAACAGCATAGACTTACACCTGAAAAATCTATAGCAATTATTGAATATATACTATTTCAAGCTTATTAGTTCTCATCAGTACACCGCAGGTGAGTGATGAGTTAACTGACTACTATCCCTGGCTATTCATGTCTCTCAAACGCGACATACCTGAATATGCGAAATATAGCACCGCTACATCTAGCGGTCACCTTTTGACATTTTTTTGTTTATAGGAAACAATTCGAATTATTCCTTTCAAACGAATACTTTTTTTGACGATACGACTATATCAGGAATTTGATTTTGTGAGTTTTTTTTAATTTACGACTTTTTAAACGATTTTATAACCTAATACACCTTCATTTGAAAAACTACAAAAAGTGTTAAAAGATTACATATTTTCCTTTTCCACATCTTTCAATTAAAAATATGTATATTTGAATTAAGTAAACGCATTATTTGATTATTATTATTTATACAGATTTAAACAAAAATGTAGGAAAATGATAAAAAATATATTATGTTTACTTGAAAATCATATTTTAAAATTAAATTATCATAAGATGTTCAAACGGAATAACTATTTGTTTCATTTAAACAAATGCTCATTAATAAAATGACATTTTTTACAAAACAAATCAATTATTTATTTTTGACAAAAAAAGTGATCATTGCACCAAAAATGATTTGTTTCCCGAGAATTAATTATGTTTAATAATAATAATTGAATTGTTTTTTGAAAGAAATTTTTTTAGGTGTATGATAATAAAAGTAATTATGACTATAAAAATTGTTTATGAATAAAAACACAGGTTAAATAAATTTAGTGATAGAGCCAATCTAAAGAATTTAAGAATATACATTCCTCTCCCCTCCCATTTATTCCATTCCATTTCACCTTATATAAATGGATAAGTAAGGGAATGTGTTTTGTGATATCTTAGAAGTCCTTCAAGAAATCTTTTTTATATTTTAACTTAAAATTAGATGACATTGAATCTTTTATTTTTTTTATTTAGATCTCATATAACGCCGCTAAAGGGTTATCTTGTTTTAAAAAGTTTTTAAATCATTGATCTCTAGATTATTAGAGACATAAAATATATTTTTGTTAAATTTTTTTAGATATACATTTGATTGTTTTCAATATTTAATATATAAAATTGCACTACTAATTGGAATCTCTGAATACTCACCGAAATCTCAAGTTCTCTGCACTAAACTGACTAATTTCTAATGCGTCCCAACGTCTCGAATGTTCTACACAATTCCAAAGTATAGACGTGATTTATCTTGTTGCATCTCAGAGACACCATAGCAGTGCAGCAGTTAATCGGGATAAATAATCTCGCGACAACAAACGGACATCGTAGCAGACTTCGGATTCTATGTACTATCAGCCTGAAGTATCGGACGAGAATTTAAGATTACCCGGTATAAACGATAATTTTTTATCTATCATAAAAATTTACACTTAATAAATAATGGAAAACTGATGTCTGATGTTGATCAATTATTTACATGACTGGTTCCGCATAATTATTTTTATAATCTTTTTAAGATATAATTACTCACTGCACATATGACATTTTTTCCTTATAATAACAGTAAGAATGACGCATCCTGTAAATCCTCAGCATACACCGTTTACTTTAAGTTTAAATTCAAGTTACCAAAACGGAACAGGAATACCAATGACCCTCACAATTTTCGATAATGTATGCAGATGCCTGTGTACCTGCCTTTTTATACTCCCGAGTCTCGACAGTGTGTGCATAAGTGAGTTGTTTTTACGTAGATCGAGGCGATTTCCATTCACATAATCCATAAATTCAGAAAAAGAACAAAAAGGGTCATTGTCTGGGATACACTTAAGGAAATTCCCTCCTTATTTGACTTTGTCTGTCGCTGCGGCTGAATAACTTCTGACAGGAAGTTGGAGAATAAAGAAGATTTGTTGGTAATTTTTTACACGCATACATTGTTTGGGCTTAACTTATCCAAGTTATACAAAACAGTGAAGTTGGAGTTGCCAAAGGAATGATAATATTATTTCTACGCAAAAAATATCATGATAATGTGTCAACAACATAACTCGAATCATTCCTGAACTCACCAAAATTTGAAGCTTAGCCCATTAGTTTTTTAAACTGTATACTGTACAGAGTGTCCTTGAAATACATGTACCACACCCTGAATTCTTAAGTTCAGAGTACGACAATTTAACTAATTTGCCTATATGAAAAAGTTCACTATTAGCGCGTTAGGGGGCGCCAAGGTTTTTGAAAAATATCAATAATCGGTTACATATCGGAAAAACGTTTTCCTCATGCAATTATTGTTAATTATTGACTGGCAAAAATGCTTTAAACTGTCCACTTCAGTAAAAAAATATTCATATTTTTTATGTATTATCAGATTGTCACATTTTTTTCTGGTACAAGCTAAACATTTTTCAATAAATTGTATATCTTCCAAATTTTGAACTTAAGCCGTTTAGTCGCATACAATTCTGTTCATGCAAATATGTCCTAACGTATTTTGTGAAATGAATAGCACCATCGTGCATGAAGCACATTTCCCTTCTTACAAGCAGAGGTACATTTTCGAGTTCGAGTGCGTAAAATTATTTTTAAGAAATTCAGATATTTTCTTTTTAATGTGGCTGGTATTTTTACTGGGATTTCATTGACCCAACCACTTTGATCGGAGAAATGTATCTGAATTTCTTACAAACTTAACTTGAAAATGTACCTTTACTTATAAGAAGGAAATATGAATATCAACTGAGGTAACCAGTTTAAAGAATTAAATTATTTTGATAACCAATTATTGATTTTTTTTAATTTGGTGTCCCCTAACGTCCCAACAGTGCATTTTTGCTTATTGTTACCATGACAAACTGCAATTTGATGGAGGAAGCGAAATACAAAAACGGTTATAACACGTCGTCAACAATATAATTGCATGAATAGTAACAATTTTGTAATTGTTATTGGTTTAGCTTCTGATGAGTTTATATAATCCTATTTATATATTTGATTATAGTAGTATTTGTAGTATGTAAAAAGGAGAGTATCAGAGTACTACATTTCTCGCTTTACACCTGCAACACGTCTTAGAACTAGGAATAGGAGTGTTGTATATCGGAAATTAGTAGCTTTTAAAAGATTAGTCTAGATGATAAACTAAACTGGATACCCCACACTAATAGGCAATTGCAAAGAGCCACTGCGTCCTTTTGGACTTTTGGAATGAGGTTAGGCCCTCTTTCACTTACGCGGCTGTGGTAAGATGGCCTGGGGCCCTGCCATTCGGCGGGTCACTATTACTAGCTAAACAAATTTCAGCGACTTACGTGTGTCAGCCATAGAAATAATAAAATATATAGAACGCTAGAAGCCTTTACATTAGCTACTCAAAAATAGTGAGACTATAGAGGAGCTTAGAACCCAGCCATCTAGGAAAGACTTGATGTAAGCTGTTGATTATACTACATTTTAACCCCAGTGTACTATTGAAACCAAAACGGAATGTGTGTAATTGGACCATTGAAATCATATGTTTCAACGAATTGGACGTAAAATTTAAATATTTTGAAATTCCCGCTCATTAGTGTGATGCTACTCCGTTAGTGCAAGCAAATCATAAAAGCTAAGTTACTGCAATATTACCAGACTCGAATTTTCTCCATAGGTTGACTATTTTCAGTACCTCTTTTGTTGTTCTAGATATTTTATTATTTCTATGGTGTCAGCACAACAATGCGATACGCACAACTCCCACATAGGCCTTAAAGGCTCTCCTGTCCCTTTCAAAACTGCATCTTGTGGTTGAAGGGGAGGCGAGAGGGTCCGCACATCGGCTAAAGTAGTGGGGAATTTGGTAAGGTCAAAATAACTGCAGAGATCACACCATGATCTTTAAGGAGTTAGTAGATGAGACCGAGATTCTTGGAGCAGTCAGCGATAAGATTTTCCCTACCTACGTATTTCAAAGAAAATTTTACTTTTTACTAGGGAACCAGGCTGATGCTCAAATCTCAAAAAGGCGACCAAGAGAGAATTTGTTTCACTCCTTGAGGAAGTACACCACGGTCTTTCAGGCTAAAGTATTTGCTACATCTGCCTTTGTTCAAGAAAATGTTAAGAGATATGTAAAGCACCACATTCAAGTATGCATAACCACAATGCTCTCTCGCGCTCCATTTTCACTGATTCCCTCCATTGATCACTGGATCAAGGAGCAATCAAAGGAAGATTGGTCGGGTGGACCCAATCTGCATCAGGTCAGGCTTTTAATAGAGCAAATCGAAATTTTGTAATGCATAACGAAAGCAATATAAGGAATGTGAAGGTACATATGCTTGGCTTAGGCAATGTCGCGAGGTGTAGGCTTTGCTACAATGCAGATGAGGATCATATTCTAATCCTTTGCAACTGTGTCTGTTTAATGATAGTGTCTTTCTCAACAACAACAGCAACGTGTCAACATGGAGTTAATTCCAAACCAATCTGATAACAGTAAAGCCGTAAATGACCAAATTTAGCAGAATAAGGATGTTGTATGATAAATAACGTGTATGACGGAATTCGTGGATTAAGCGCGCATATATCGGTAAATGACGTGAAAAATTGCAGCTTTGTATTAAAAGTGTATATTGCAATTGTTTATCGTGGTTTAAACAGTAGTACAAGTAAAAAAAGTAAAACAAATGAAACACGTGATAGGAAAAATATTGAAATTAACAACCATATGAAACATGTGATTAGTAGAGAAGAAAATTCAAATTGCAATTGTCAACGAAATATAATATTGCGTGTTATGCATGAATGGAATTGTACTGATTATATAGAAATATATTGAATATAATGACGCGATCTTAATAGTACGACTATTAGCAGAAATAAAAAGTGAGATACGATGAAAGCTTGCAGTGTTACAATTCTTCGATTCCCTCATATCATGTGAACTGAACCCCATTGTAGGAGCTAAGCTAATATAAAAACTTATGTGGTAATTATAAGATTTTGCCTTGCATTTTGCGCATATCGTCGTATCGGTTGTTCTGAATTAGACTCGTTTCGTGGTGATTTCTGTGGACTGTTTGTTTATAACAATAAAGAAATATTGTGAATATTTCTTATTGAAAATGTTTTTGTACATTTACGTAAATTCAATTTCTTAGTTATTTTTTAAAATTATATTTACTTTTACTTTAAAGCCTCCTCATTTTCAACACTTTTTGTGATATTCTTATTACTCATTGATTGTTTAATTATTTCACAACTAAAGAAAAATGCGTATATAAATTGAAGGAATGATTAGTTCACATTAATAAAACATTAGTATAACACTTAATCCTTTTTTTCATGTTACCACTGCATGTTGAGACGGATATCATTTAAAAAGGAAATTGTACTTAAGAACGTATTAACATTAAACTACAGTTATAAGCTGAAGGATTTCTTCTTCTTTTTACCCGCTGACATTAACATTACAGATACTACTATCCGCAATAGATTTCTTTAATTATTTGGAATAATAAAGACACTTTATCTCCTTCAGTTTGATGGCAGGTAATGATAACCGCTGGAATGTTAATGTTAAAACCAAATTGCATTGGGCCATAATCAGGCAGACCAAAATATTTCTCCGGTTACCACGGCAACGTGGTAGTGCAATTATTCATTCCGAGCACATCTCGTCCCGAGTCATTAGCTTCTCCTTTGCGTGTTTTTGATAACAGTATTGATGTAGGTAGTGTTTATTTGCGATGGGTTCTTTGAGGGTGATGTCACTGCGTATTTCATATAATTTAAAATTGACTGCCTTGAAAATCTGTGGAAGTAATGGATATTGAGTAAATATAAAATTCGGTATGTTCGACCTGCTCCAAACTTTCTGGTGAATTTACATTTCGACATAAATCTGATTTAATAATAAAACAAACTTTTGGAAGGTTAATGCTTTAGATGTCTTCATAATAAAGGTGCGTACATACTTACCTCACCGCGAACATCGTAATAGCATCGCTGCCAACCTCATCACGGACAAGATTACATTTTTTGACGAATATACAGGATACAGGATTAACTAAGGATGACTAAGTATAACAATTTTAAGAGGGGGATAGAAAAAAATAAGAGTTAATGGAATCGTCTAACAAAAAATTTCCAAACATATTTATAAAGCAAAGAAAATTGGCTTGTCAGTTGCTAGGTTAGATATGTTACGCATAAAGTCAAAGATGTCAAAGGGCACAGGGCACCGCGTTGTCACGTATATCGCCTTAGGACGCTTTGAAACAAAAAAACTTATTTAGGTACAAAATGTAAATTATTATTTAATGATTTAATGAGAAATTCAGTATGGTAGCACAAGGAGGTAGCAGCTATCTTACTGATATTTATTTTCAGGATTGATAATTGGAGAGATCAGTTTGTGTTTTCTTAATTTAATTTACATTAAAACTTGTCATTGCAAAGATTTTTGTACTTGCTAGGGTCCTCTCCTTCCCTCTATCGTTCTTTTTGTTTTAAGCAAAGTACTCGGTTCGACACAACCAGGTGGATTTCCTCCATCAGGAAAAACTACAAAGACACTACACAAAAACACAACAAAAAAAACACCCGCAAATGTACACAGATACATAAAAACCCATTTACCGTCAAGGCATTGCAGCCATTGTTCAATGTGGTTCAAAAAGAATTGAGCATAATAATTTGTCAACTTGGAAAACGTCTTTAATATTACACAGCCATATAATATGCACTCCGTATAAATCAGCACTTTATCGGTCATCTCGGTATTTGAATACATGTTTGTAAATACACAAAAAACACGAAAAATTAAATTTGCGAAGAGCAAATACTGAAAAATGATTTGAAACAAAATAACGAATATTATTTTTGACAGAATCTAATGCAGACCCCATCTGTAGGCCACTAGTGCTAGGTATACACAGTAAATTTTTGAACTTCTTGTATTGTTATGAATTAAATTACGTTAATACTAATAATAGCAACAATATTAACTAACAATAATGTTTGCATAAAATAATTAGTACTATTTTAAACTATAACATCCAGAGATGTTTACAGTATCCTGTAAAAATCCTTCTTTGACCCTCAAAATATGTACAGGGTGTCTTGTAAGTCGCTACAATAATTTTAGGAGATGTCTACACTTCAATAATTATAGAAAAACACGATTAAATTAAAAAATATTAAAAAATTAATTGTCACAAATATTGTAACACTTGGTATATAGGTACGTTTGTTTCAATCGACTCAAAATCAAGTATTCTATCACCTCCTAAAATTATTGAAACGACTTGCAAGACACCCGTATAATATTCTAAGCTTTGACCAGTGTTTTTTGACGGTGGTGTTTGTATCCATAGCAATGCGAAATGCTAGGTTTAGTGACTAATTTTTAGTTTTAATCATTTTATAGTAGTTAATTAAATAAAGGAAATTATGTCGGGTATAGATATTTCCCCATAACAAGATTTTATAATTAAAGACGCGAGTACATTTCGAATTTTGTAGTAGTAGGTATTCCTTATATTAAATTTCAATTTTCTTGCAATAAATAGGTATTTCATTTAATTGAATACGGACTGTGCATTCTGTTAGTGGATAATTCTGGCGGATTAGTAATGGCTGAAAATGTAGTATCGGCAGTGTGCAACGAAGGAACGAAGAACAAATGCAAAATACTGCAGCTAACCGGATTAACTGTTATCTATCAGGTAATTAGGTATTATTATTAATAAAAATGTTTATTTTTGTCCTTTGTGCAACGCTGTGACCGCATGGAAGTTGTCATCTCTAAGCCATCTAGGACGATGATTGTTGTTATAGGCGCGAAAAAGAGGGTTTTGCCTAATTTTTTAAACATCGTGTTAGATTTGCGAAATCATTTTTTTATTGTATGTTATGCCTCACTGAACACGTGATTAAAATTTTTGTACCTAGTCATAGTTAACCTTGTACAATCAAGAAGAGCATATGTACCTACTTTGTCGTGAACATAGTCCATTCCAATTTTGTTTATATTTTTGCGACAGAGTTTAACCACACTATTGCTAACTCTTGAATTCGGATTTTTTCATTTTTACTGAAATGCTCAACTTTTTTCCAAAATTTTATAATGCAACGCCAGAAGGACAGGAAATGGTATAACCATTTAAGAAATCAAAATTGTTGCCATGGCAATTACTGGTTTTGAAACAAACTTATGGTTACCAAAAGGTGCAAAAAAATAATACAGAAGGTGCAAAAAAACTAGTACTAAAAATATTTTCTATAGGTATGCATAGTGTTTTTAAAAAGCTAATAATATTTCTCCATATTAAACACCCTATGTGTGGACGACTATTACGTAAAAGGTGTTTACAGACTCACAGTAAAGTGTTTTGAAGTTTATTACCACGTTTATATAGACTTATTTCTATACATTATACATATGAGTAACTAAAAAAATTGGATGTGCTAACTGTAATTTTTGAATCATTTCTTTTGCAAATAGTTAATCACTAAATGTCAGGTATTTGTCATTTGTTTCTTTCCAAGAGCACTGACCTACCTATCTTGAAAATAATTCAAAACATAAGAATATACATACACTTTGTCTTAGGTTATCTTTTAGATTGCAAATTGGACGTAAACTTGTAATGGGCATTTTTAATGTATTCATCAGTTGTACGGTCAACAACAACAATAATAAACATGACACTCGTATCAAATTTACAGTTTCATCTGGTTCATATTTAATCTTGTTTCTTAGTTCTTTGCCTTTACAAATGACCTCTGAAATAACAGTAAGGTGTGTGTTGGAATAATTCCTAATTGAGCTGAAAGGTATGGAAATGTTAAATTCAAATTTATTATTTTTAAGAAGAACCAAGTGGTATATAAAGATATTTTCTTGACATTTTTACAAAATTTTGGAATTAAAGTGTAGGATGAAATACACAAGAAATCAAAATAAAAGTAAAAATTACAAAATTGTTGTTAAATTACCAGCTTAACAACTTTCACTTTTTTGATATATCAAATTTTGGGAGTTGTGACCTAACTTGGTAGCTTCAAGGATGTTGAAAATATTGTAAATACATATAATTATATAATTAAATGTAAAAAAGCAAAAGCTTTTTCTATTCCTGTCTTATTTATTGAAATGCTTATATTCTCAATAGCGTTTCCCCAGTTGCATTTAGGAAAATTTAATAAACTCGTATTTAACAAAAAATCTACTTTGTGTACATTTTGCTTTTACAATACTTTGTCTGTTCCATCCTCTTTCATAGAATTACGAGAGGTGAATGACTAAATACAAATAGATTTTCTTATTTCACTAATTTCAAGGCTTCATAGGAACCAAATAGATAAAAATAGTATGATATATTGTTGCTGTCCTTAATAGTGTATTGAGGATAGAATAGCCGGAAAAAGACAGTACAATAATTGAGGGTCTAGATTTTCAGACTAAGCCAACTTTTCGATTTATTTTAAAATCTTTCTCAGGGCTAAAAAAAGACAAGAGATACCTAAGAATTATTATAAAAATATTAACAATTGAAAAAAAATACAAATGTTTTAAATTTAAAAAAGTTTTTTATATTCATTTAAACAATTTAAAAAAAAACATATTAGATTATTATGAGCTTAAGCTAACTAACAACAACAAGGACAAAAATATTAGATTAAAGAATTAGTAGTAACCTTACTCAGTGAGACAAATATCACAGTCAAAAAGTAAAAATAATTGTTATTCATCATACAATGAATAAGTCAAATTAGAAACAAAAATTGCTTTTATTCAATAAGTTATATTTATGGCGCAAAACTGTAATATTTCTTTCAAATTGTCTTAAAAATTCAATATATAAATATCAGATATCGAGATAGTATTTGGTGGAATGGTAAAAAACCGACACGAAAAAAAAAATAGAAAAAGATTTTAAAATAAATCGAAATGTTAGCTTAGTCACAAAATCTAGACCCTAGAATTGTACTGTCCTTTTTCCGATTATTCTATTCTCGATAAGAATAATGCCATAATGCCAAATTTTTCGTAACAAAAATTTTGTTTGAAAAATAACTTCGAAAACAACCAGCAGACCATTTATTGTTAGAATTGCTAATGTAGGCATCGAAATATATATGTCGTAGTCATTGGGTGTAACTC
Organism: Monochamus saltuarius; assembly: GCA_025584915.1. Lineage (NCBI taxonomy): Eukaryota > Metazoa > Arthropoda > Insecta > Coleoptera > Cerambycidae > Monochamus > Monochamus saltuarius. The sequence goes on from CM046721.1 coordinate 27,512,751, forward strand.
GTCATTTCACGGAAAGCCTAGTCATTGGCTGTATTGCCGGCAAAGGCTGTAATGAAACGAATATTACTTTGATTGACTGAATTTTGCCGTCATTTCAGGGAATGCCTGTTTCATTCTCGTCAATCAGAGTAATAGGTTAAACGATTACACGTTACAGCGTTTGAACCTAACCTAACCTAACCAAAATAAAAATATTTTATTTACTTTGTATTTTGCACTTTTCGGCAGGTAGTATTACATTTCAAGAATATTCAGCAAATGACTAAACAAAAATCCGTCAAGCGCTGTAACGGGTAATCGATGAACCATTTACTTTGTTTGACGAAAATTAAACAGGCAATCCGTGAAATGACGTAAAATTTCAGTCAATCAAAGGAATATTCATTCCATTACAGCCTTTGCCGGCATTACAGCCAATGACTAGGCTTTCCGTGAAATGACGAATTACGCCCAATGACTACGACATATATATATCATTAAAATAGCACAGCTAAATTAAATTTTACAAAAGTATTCAAATTTGAGCAAATTGTAGTGAGGCTGTCACACAAATTACTACGATATGAAACACTTGTAAATATGTACAAATTATTAATTAATACTTTCTCAATTGCTATAACCAGAATATAATGTAGTCAGATCATTTTTTGCTGCAATTATAGAGATTTTCAAGGTATTACTTTTTTGCTTGTTATATTCCTATAGACAGCTTATTATAATTCATTACTATAGTGAAATATGTAGTTCGGCTATCGTTGGGATTATACTCTAGATTCTTGAACATAAATAGTGTTTTCTACAAATACAAATAATTTTAGATATTTAAAAACTGAATAATATAGAGCTTAGTAAATAACAGGTATGTTATCTCATAACGACAGAAAGCGGTATAACCAACAAATTTTTAGGTACAGAAATCGTTGAAACGTATTTTTGTAAATTTAACTGTACATATAACATAAACTTGCATAGTTCCACATATAAATAAGATTGTTCAATTTTGTGGGATTAGATAGCAAAATAATGTGTCTTGCAATCGCTTTTTAAAAGTTATTATTTTATTTGAGAATAATTTAAATATTTAGTAAAAGAGATAAACAAAACATCAAAAATTTTATTTCGACATTATTTTTGTTACACGTGTTTTATTTTTCAATATTTCTGTACTTAAAAAACATCACAAATTAACCGGCTAGTCACCACTATTGACTGTTGTTGGAATTGCCAAATTAGCAACATCATAGGATATGACAGAACTGCCAATTTAAATAAAAAATAGTTCAATATAATTTTCATTATTTATATTTATATTTTATATAATAATGGATATGGCTGATTTTTGATTAGGCAAAATAAAGGAAATATTCGAAACAGATTAAAATTTTTGGAAGGCTGCAAATAATAAGTACGTAAATTATAAAGTAGGTAACTTGTCTACATGGACAGCTTTAATTTCATGAACAAAATTATATTTTAATAAAGTTATATAAATGCAAAATGTTATCAGAACGTAGGTAATATGCAGAGAAAAATTGTAGGCACGCAAAATGTCATAGAGCATGAAAATTATGAATATATAATAAAGCTTCATAGTATTTAATCTTTCTAAGCTACATTAGCCGACTTCATATCAAGCAACACCAGCACTTTCATGTGGAACTAACATTTCTTTATTTTTGTTCCCACGTTAGGTAAATGTTATTCTATTTTTTTATTAATAATATAGATGCGGGAGATACTAGAACAAACAGACGTGTATGCGAGATCTAAGATTTTTAAACTAACGGCTTTTTGATGGAATTTAACTCTTACATTTAGTCACTGTTTTTGCTTAAAGTTTTAATTTAAAAGATTTTTAACATTTTTTTTTTGATAAAATTCAAACACATTATAAGTCAGTAGTTGCAGAATATATTATTAAATAAGTATATACAGTATAATTAGTAATTACTAATTAGGTATACCTATGAACACTTTTATTTCATATTTTTTTGTAAAAAGTAATTCTTTTAAAAAAGTATTGATTTTCTTGAAGTGTACATGAAACTGTCAATTTGGCGTAAAAAAATACAGGGTGTTAAAAACATAAAAAAAAATAAAATTGTGTGCGACTTTTTCAAAGAAGACATTTAAAAAAATTAAACATTGTACCTACAAAAATATGACACTACGTATTTTCAAATATATTCACTATTCCTTGAGTTATGCATGCTAGTTTCAACACTAATGTGGGCTGCATTATTTATATTATTCCCCTTATGTATTTTATTATTACTTCTGCCGCTAAGAGCCACTTCAAATTAAACGACTAGACGCTTATTACAGTGACTCCCACAAGTCTTCTCATACTATATAAATGTACTGTGTATAACACGCAAACTCGCATGTTATTTTGAGGGATTAAAGTCAAATTGATGTTGTTTTTTTTTTGTTTCGCAGTCTGGGGACTATTACTATTATTTATTGTACCTTATCACTTTTTGTGTTTTTTGTTGTTATGTGTGTTAAAAATTACAAAAATTTCACACCAATGTTTTTTAACCTAGTTTTAATCTTGTATTTTGTTCCATTTCCATGGTAATTCAAATGATTTCAAGTAAGCAGCCTGTGATTTTACTGGATTTTTTTAACATTTATAAATAGCTTGATATTTTGTTTGACAGAACTTGATAATTTAATTATTTTTTATTTTTATTTTAATTAAAACACTCCTCGTGATCTCCCATTTGTCGTCAGTTCTTTCGAAAAGATCTTAAGTTACCTAATTTTACAAAATGCTTCTATGCCGCCATCATATTCTCTTCACTTCGATACTAATATACAGTGCGTTCATAAGTAACGCATACATTCATTATTAGTTAAATAAACAATATTATTAAAAATTACCGACAGGTTGATTTTTTGTTTTAATTTACTGTTGTACCAAATAATAATTTAATATACAGGGTGACCTACCTTCGAGTGATGACGTCATCACTGGTTTTTTATGTATCACAAGTTGCTTCAAATTGGTACAGGGTAGACAACAATACCAAAGGTGTTTATAAAAATTTCATAGAAAGTTAGACGTTACTAAATTCAGATACAATGTTCCTGTTAAAAATCATCAAAAGTCATGAAAAAAATATAGACACGACCTTTTTTGGTCGTTGCGTATAGTATTCTTGCGTCCAATGTGGATTTTCCTGAGACCAATAACGGGTGTTTTGCCGATTTATATGCCCGTTCGAATAAAACGTTAGCAATGCAATTGTTGTTTCGTATTCAATGGTGATGTCACTAATGCATTGCACCAAGAAAATGTATAGTTTCAAAACGTAACGTCATCAAATATTTGTTTCTCTTTGATATCACCCTCACACTTTTTAATAATTGTTTGCACTATTGTCTACAGTAAATTTTAATTAAAATAGAACCATTGTTAGTGGTAAAAATTATTATCAATACCTATTTCCGTATGTGTTTGTACATATATTTTGAATATGTGTGAATTTTGCAACAAAAATAGCAAACTAGCAACTGCAAACCAAAAACAAATATCTAACATGTTTATATGAGAGACAGGTTTATGAAATTTATATAGAAAAGTAATTGGATTATGCTTTTGGATTATGGAATTTAGGATTTAGGATATTTAAAAATACATTTAAATTTGCAGAGGTATAGTCCATAACCAACTCCTTTTTAAATAAACAAGAATAAAAAGTATCAAAATAACAACCATTTTAAATATTAATCTAAATATTTAAATCACACCGATTTTCAAATCTCTACTTTTTAGGCAACTGCTGCATAGACCAATGGCAAAGCATCTAAAGAGTTCAAACCGGACTCAGTGGACGTTTTAAACACGGTTTAAACAGCGACGTGTGTGACGTCACCGTTTCAACACAAAAATATAATGTTTTGAACCGGGTTGAACACATTTCGTCGCAAAAAAACAGCTATGAATACCTAAAACCGCCTTTGCTAATGATAATATCAGCATCAGCACTTCAAACACCGCTTCTCATTTTTACACAATAAAACTTGCTTCTCGCCGTGACCTACTGAGTAAATATCCACTTCAATTGACCTATGACAAGTTGACGAAATCATGCTTGCGTTTCATTGCTTAAAACGATTAACTTGTACAACAAAACCTTCCTGTAAGCTGCCAGCCCGTATACAAAATATTCTAGATTTGTTAGCAGTTCATCAAAATCAAATCCCGATAACAACCGCGGCAATAAATATTTCCACAGTCAAATTAAATAAATAAGGAAGTTATGAAGCCCATCCTATTGTTGTTGCTTTAATTTTTAGTTGTTAATATACCTACCTGTTTCCTTGAAAGAAATTTTAAACATCGGCTCAAAGTAAAACAATACTTTTTAAACAAACGTATGTTCCTCGTAGATAACTAAATAAAAACCGCTATGTTAAGGTCGTTGTATTTCTCGCCGTAATATCATCAAATTTGTGGTGTTTTTAGGTACAGAAATCCCAAAACACTAGAACAGAAATGAAATTCTTGATATTTTGTTTATCCACTTTTACTATTTAAATTAATCAAATAAAATAATAACTTTTAAAAATCTTTAGTAAGACACACATTATTTTGCTATCCAATCCCACAATTTAACAATTATTTTTACATAATTATATTTACATCTACAGTTAAATTAAAAAAAAAATAGGTATTTTGAAAGATTTCTGTACCTAAACATTTGTTGGCTAAACGAAGACTATTGCGTATCCTGCCAATTTCCCACTCCTCTCACCCACCAATCAGCGACATCAATTCTAACATTGCCATATTACTGCTTGTTTGAACGTTTATTACTATTGCTGGTTGGCGTAGTTTGAGATTACATAACATACGTGTCCGTACCTGGGCCCTGAGACATCAAAAGTCTTGGACTCTCCCTCATTCTTGTTAAAGGAATCTTTTTTTTTTTCAGAAAAACCAAAATGCATTTATTAATGTATATTGTTTTCTGAATCTTTTTTTGTGAAAAGAATATGTTCGATAAACTGAGTACGTTCCAAAAGCATATTGACACGTCTGTGCATTGAGATACTAAAGCGGTTAACGATCTCTTGCGGAATATTATGAATGGCTCTAGCAACGAAATCCCACATGTTTTCAATAGGATCCATGTCAGGAGAGTTTACTGGCCAACCTAATCTATTGATATGTCCTACGTTGAGTGTCTCTTGAACTCTTCTTTAGCGATGTGGTTTCACCTAATTAATTACGTAGGGGGTAGATAATGGGCGTAATAACTTGGTCGATGTAAATTTGACTGATCATATTCTGTGGTATGCGAATTAATGGGGTGCGGCGGTTGAACACTATTCCACCCCAAAACATTAGGGTACCCCTTTCATATGGAGCAAATTCACGGGAAAAATGTAGTCGCTGTTGACGTCTTGGTTTTTTTCAGACTCTTTGTCAATAATTGTCATCAGTAACCAGCCCAATTCTGGTTTCGTCTGTAAATAAGACCCACCGCCACTGGCGTAAAAGCCAACCCTATGCTCTCGCGCCCACTGGAGACGGGCAGCACGATGCCTTGGAAATAGAGTGAGGATCCGTAATGGTCTTCTAGCACGTAAATTTGCGTTGTGCAGTCGTCTTCGAATAGTAGGTAACGATATAACACGGCGAAACGTACTTTGAAAGTGAGCTCTGACAGCTGAAGTTAACAATGTGCCGTGTCTACGGACATATTGCACCAAATACCGATCCTCCTTTCCATTAGATACTCGAGGACGTCCACTACGTGGTCTGTTTGCCACTGTATCAAGTCCTACTACTATTCATACAACAGATGATCTAGGAATTCCCAACATGTTCGATATCTGATGATTAGAATGTCCTACATCATGTAAAGCAGTCATTCTTGCTTGGGTAAATGAAGAAATTCCACGTCCTGGCATTATACCTAATGTACAAAAATTCAAACACTTGGCTGACCTACACTGCCAAACTGACCCGATTTGTAAAAACATTGGTAATAAAGTAAAGGTTCATGGTGTGCAATTTTTTATTGACTTTTTTGTTCCCTAAGTACATGTACACATTAGAAAAACCACTAGGTTTAATCGATTCATTTTATATACAGGGGGTTAAATACTTTTGACGTTGTGTGTACTTTTGATACAAATAAAAATACAATTGTTTACGGGAACTTGCTGCTTGCTTGCTGAAGTTTTATTTAAAATTATAATTTTAGATTTCTTAAAGATGAGAAAAGAGAGGACTTTTGGACTGCGTTGAATTTAAAGAAAGAGGATATTTTTCAATATTTTAATGTGTGTAAATCTTGTATAGACGAAACATATCATATATACATATATATATATAAACGATCAACATATCGAGGACAATCCATTATCAAAATTTACTGTGAAGAACAAGATATATTTACTTGTTACGATTCAAATCTAATTAAGCTAATTTCATCTATATATTATAAAAGATAACTATCAGAGTTCACAATATTTCTAAAACTTAAGTTGATAAGAAGCTTATGAACAGTATATATTTATTTAAGGGTCACTGACATGTTTCATATGTTTTAAATTAATAATAAAATTGTTTAATCAGTACCTACTGTTTTCATAATTATCTGTTGTGGTTGAATTGTCGTGTTCCCACTGCCAAAAGTGAAGTTAGATATTTATAGAGTGTTTTCATTAAAGCAGGCCAGTAAATTTAGATAGATTAATTTCTTTATATAATTATTGAATAGAGCTTTGTCTGCGGAATTGTCCATTAGCATACCTAGATGTTTGGTATCAGAGAACATACATATGACTTCATTGATAGGAATTGTAGGAGATTTGATATATATTAGCTTAAAATACCTTTCTTAAACAGTAAAAAATGTTACAAAAGCTAATAAGAAGGAATATATGGGTAGATATTGTGGGTGCAATTCAACGCTGGTTGGGGCTTTTGTCCACAGAGTAGTTAGTTTCACACAATATTATTAATACCTAAAAATATATAATAACTTTTACATAAAGGGTACACATTATTCAAGTAGATATGTCATATTTAATTCATTGACAGGCTGTCACTTTTGTTATTGTCGATTTTCAACTTAAAATAATTTTTATAGTTAGATATTTGACTCAACTTAAAGGAGGCCACCTGAAGAAGCAATCCTAAAAATGCAGAAATTCGTCAGATCTCATCTATTGTGGTTGAATTGTCGTGTCCCACTGCTAAAAGTGAAGTTAGATATTTATAGAGTGTTTGCATTAAAGCAGGTTAGTAAATTTAGATAAATTAATTTCTTTAGATAATTATTGAATATTGAATTGTCTGTGGAATTGTTCATTAGCATACCTAGATGTTTGGTATCAGAGAACATACATATGACTTCATTGATAGGAATTGTAGGAGATTTGATTTATATTAGCTTAAAATACCTTTCTAATTCAGTAAAAAATGTTACAAAAGCTACAAATAAGGAATATATGGGTAGATATTGTGGGTGTAATTCAACGCAGGTTAGGGCTTTTGCCCACAGAGTAGTTAGTTTCCACAATATTATTAACACCTTAAAATGTATAAAAACAGACTAATACAACCCGAGATATTACACAATTTCCGGTACTATTTGATCACACTATTTTCGTTTTACATCGGTACCTTTGAATATCCGCAGGTGGCATTAAATAGCATTCCTGTTATTTGCTAAGCTCTATATTATTCAGTTCTTAAATGTCTAAAATTATTTGTATTTGTAGAAAACATTATTTCAAGAATACGGCGCCCTTAAAGACAAATCGATCAAATAAGCCTTGGAATACGTGAGTTTCACGTTGTGGCGTAGAATTAGGACACATAAATCATTTACTCATTTAGTAACCACGAAAGCTCAAGGGAGTTGTAAAATTCAGAAAAATTGTTGGAGGGAGAGATAAAATGTATCATTTTAAAGTGACCTTTGGGATTCAGAGTACGAGAATTCTGTATCGCAAATTGAAAACATGAACAGGTCTGGTAAATATCGTCTTTGTTTATTTCAGTTTACGAATAAAATAATTCACAAATGTTCATGCTAAGTGTAGGTACGTATTATACAAGCGCACTAAATAAAGCTATGTTTTAAATGTTATTATAAATAGTCTAATTTCCTCATCATCTTTTATTGCATAATTAAAACAGTTTCGACTATTATATGAATAGTTTCAGGGTAAGGTTCTATGTTACAATTTTGATACCAAACTATATGACTTATTACATAGAAAAAATCTAATCTGTATTTAAGTATAATAATATACTTGACATTTTAAACTTCATTTACATACAGTACGCGCCAAAAGTATGGAATAAATTCAATAAAAACGAAACAATTATTTTTTGGGAAAAATCCTCGAACAGGTCGATTTTCAATTTAAAAATACATATTTTAGCGTAAAATTCGATTTTCAAATGTCATTTGTTTTCGAGTAATGACGTCATCGATTTTTTTTAAATGGCAACACCATATTTTTTCCTTGATTCTGAAAGATCGTTTAATTCTCTATCATACAGTACTAAAATTTTGCCCTCTTACATAGGAAAGTTTTCGAGTAAATGACGATTGAATGTTAGAAAACGTAAATTTTATCCATAAAAAGTAACAATTCTGAGGTATGTAAAATAAAATACAATTGATTAAATTTTATACTTAAATTAAATGTTCGAATTGCCATCCACCAACTTCTTGACAATGCGCAAGTCTGTGAAGAAATTCTTCTTGCACATTATGAATGATTTCTGGGTAACTCTGCGTATTTCGTCCCGAATGCGATTTTGAAGTTCTTCTAAATTACGTGGTTTATTAATGTATACTTTTGACAATTCGAACATTTAATTTAAGTATAAAATTTAATCAATTGTATTTTATTTTACATACCTCAGAATTGTTACTTTTTTATGGATAAAATTTACGTTTTCTAACATTAAATCGTCATTTACTCGAAAACTTTCCTATGTAAGAGGGCAAAATTTTAGTACTGTCTGATAGAGAATTAAACGATCTTTCAGAATCAAGGAAAAAAATATGGTGTTGCCATTTAAAATTAATCGATGACGTCATTACTCGAAAACAAATGACATTTGAAAATCGCATTTACGCTAAAATATGTATTTTTTAAATTAAAAATCGACCTGTTCGAGGATTTTTCCCAAAAAAAATTGTTTCGTTTTTATTGAATTTATTCCATACTTTTGGCGCATACTGATACCTATATGTATATTTGATATAAATATTTACATATTCTTGACAGCATTCTTATACTTAACTCAACACTTTTCTTTCTTAAAATGACACTAAACTTAAGTTTAACTTAAAGAATAATATTTTGTTAAAATATGAATAAAATATTATTAGAATAGAATAGGTTAATCTTCCTTAAATTATGTTTATAGATTTGCATAAATTTAAATTATTAACATTTTATAATGAATGTTAGGTATATAGTAAAATTTAAAATGCGGTTTCAGTGCAAAATAATAATATTTATAGATGATATTATTACAACACTTATAGGGATCATTACCAAAACTATATAGACACAATTGTAGTATTATTTACTACAAGTGGTGGTGCTGGTGGTTTACTACATGTGGCTACAAGATGTAGATATGTTGCATCACGCCTACTCAGGTTCCCCTTCTGTCGAATAAGTCGTTTGTTGCCTCGCCTCCTATGTACTGAGAAGAGATAACAAGCTCGGATGCGGTATATGTCTGGTGTGCCGCTAAAGAATGCCTTTACACATGCTTATTTTATAGACATCTGTTTTCCTGTGACCCACTTTATATAGAGTAGACAAGAATAGAATATCAAGTCAAGGGTACTGAAATATACTCGCGACAAGAATTCAAACGACTTACGTCATACGAACAAGTAAATAATTAATTATATTTTCATCAAAATATTTAAGAAACTGCACGTGATAGTAATAAAACTATATTCTACACTAAAAGTTTGCGTTATATATTGCACTAAATTGCAAAAAATTATTGTTTTTAACGCGACCAAATATCGAGATGTACGTTGACAATAGAAACAAATGTGTAACGTCTGAATTCTTCGAGTATACCAGTTATGTACTTCAATTTTATTTTTTATGCAATTGCAATGTTATTATTTATTGTATTCAAAATTATTTAATACTATTTCAAATATTTAACATAATTCGGTCAGTGGTCGCGCGGTTTAAGGCGTTAGTACTTGAATCGAGGTGACTAGACGGAGTTGGTTCGAGCCCAGCTGCCGGTAGACCGTATATAAGCTATATTCATGGAGAGGATTGGCACCCTCTCTGTGGGTATGGTAGGGTGGAATAATGTTAGCTTGGGTCAATGTGAGACATTGATACCGGTTGATATTTGACTACCCCCTAATTAATGAGGTTTTCCAGGTTTCCCTCATTCCTGCACTGAATAGTGGTTAGGGCCTACCAACGTAAGTCGTTCCTGGGCGCAAATGCGGCCTGCTTAATAATAATATGCGGCCCCCTCTCCCGCACAAGTCTCCGACTTCTGGGCTAATCCCTGTGATTAGAATGAGGGGTAGAGATATTATTATTATTATTATAATTCGTTCAAGTCACTTCAAATGAAGAAAACATAACTTTATTTTGGGACTAACAATTGTTGACTCAAGTAGATAGTTCATATTATCTAAATAAAACAAAACAATTCTTAAACATAACTTTATCTCATACTAATTATAGTAGCTTTCTTGATTTCAAGTAATTTTTATTCTTAAATGAAGAACATATAATTTTATTTTACAAGAATAAGATAATCTTTCAATAAAGGATTACTATACTTGAGGAACAGTTAAACTAAGATTGTTGGAATAAGTGTATTAATCTTGATATTAGTATAGCTTTCCTTCCCTGTAACGTGTCGAAGTTCTTTGAGTCGACTAGTACCTAGTACCTTCTTATCTAAATTAAATTATCAACTGAAGTTTGGAAATAATTGTATACGTTATAGAATATTGTGTTATTATAATTTTTGTACCAAAACAGTACTACACACAGAACTTTGTCAGTAGTACGTAAAACAATATAGTACATACATGTGCCGCAGATTTGACTAAAAAGTTAGTTTTAAATTTGTTTATACAAACGAATGTTAAAAAATTACAGATAAAAATAATAATAATAATAATAATAATATAAGTTTATTTACAACAATAACATAATATAGATAAAAACATGTTCTACTAATTAAACAGTACAAATATGTTACAAAGAACAGCAATCGAACAAGTAAATAAACTAGTGAATCACTGAAGCGGTTACAAATACCGCTTGTGTGTGATTAATAATAAGAATTAACCTTATTATTACCTACTATAATCCTAAACTAATATATGAACACTCGTAGACATGAACACATAATCACATTTAATATCGAAATACATAAACTACACATAATACATTTACTCACAAGTACAACAAAATACACAAATATGTAAATATAATCTCTTGTAAACAAAGTAAAGGAGAACAAAAGCTAAACTTCATTTCTGTGGCTGACTATATTGTGAAAAGTACCTCGACCCAATTCCTGAATCCAAAGCTTTACTCTACACTTAAATGATTTGTACACGTTTATGGTTTTTAGAGAATTTGGCAACATATTATATAATCTGGAAGCAAGATAATTAAAATTTCGTTGTCCTACTGTTTTGATCGACCTCGGATTCATATAATTGTCCCTGTTTCTCGTACTGTACATGTGATTTATTGCACTTGGTATCAAATACTTTTTTTGGTAGGTTTTTAGCAAAATATTCAAACAGAATAATTGCCTGACATCCATTAAACCGCTTTCTGTGAACAATTAATCGCTAGGGTAAGTGATATTTTTTTTGTACATAAGTTTAATAATCCATTTTTGAATTATGTTCAAATTTTGCAGGTGATTATCAGATACACCACCCCATCCAATAATACCGTAATTCAACTGGGATTGTACTAATGAATAGTAAAGCATTTTTAGGTGGTGTATATTCGTAAGTATTTAAATCGTGGCAGTAATCCTCTAATTTTTTTGACAACATTTGCAGTTTGTAGGTTCCACCTTGCATGTCTATCTATAACTATACCAAGATATTTGATTGAATCTTCTTCAGGTACTTCTGTATTGTCGTCAATAATTAGTGGACCCAGACTAGGCAGACCTGACGCATAGGATGTAAATGGAAGATATTTTGTTTTCTCTACATTTAAGGTAAGTTTATTTTGCTGAAACCATATTGCTATATTTTTAAAATCTGTTTCTACTTTTATTTTCAGGTCCGACCAAGACTTTGACTCGTACCACACTGCAGTGTCATCAGCAAAACTCAAAATAGAACCAGTTGTGTTAATGGTAAGTAGATCATTTATGTATATTGTGAACAAAAGTGGTCCCAGTACCGTCCCCTGTGGAACTCCATAGGTAACGGTACCCGGATCACTCATTACACCGTCAATACTTGTTTGTTGTTTACGATTACTTAAATAGCTCTTTAATAAATGATACACTTTCCTCTAAGTCCATAACACATTAATTTTTCCAAAAGTATTTTATGGCTAACTGTGTCAAAAGCTTTCGAGAGATCAACAAAGATGCACAATGCAGGTTTTTTCTTATCAAGAGCACTATAAATATATGATGTTAATTTATATATGGCATCCTCTGTTGATCTCCCTTCTCTGAAACCATATTGCTGATCTGAGATTAATTTATATTTTTCCATAAATTTTACTATTCTTTTTTTTATTATTTTTTCTATAATTTTAGCTATATTAGATATTAAAGAAACAGGTCTATAATTAATAACTTCCGTTTTATCTCCACTCTTAAATAAAGGTTTAATTATCCCAATTTTCAATATATCTGGAAAACATCCAACCTCAAAACAATTATTTATTATAAACGTTAACGGAACAACAATTTCATCTGATATTTCCTTTAATGTTTCTGCACGAATACCATCATGACCGGGAGATTTTTTCAATTTTAATTGTTTAATTATTAATTTCACTTCTTCGCAATTTGTATGATATAAATACATTGTATTTTCCAGCATATTATTTATCCCTTGAGTATTATTAATTTCTCTGATTTTATTCGCATAATTTTCCCCCAATTTAGTATAATATGAGTTAAAAAAATTTGACATCTCGTATTTGTCTGTTATTATGTCATTGTTAATTTTTATTTTACTTATTTTTGTTTCAGATTTAGACTTACTGCATATTTTGTTAATGGTTTCCCACAACGATTTAGAAGAACTCCTATTTTTTTCAATTTGTATTTTATAATAATTTCTTTTTGCTTTTATTATCAATGTATTTAGTTTATTTTTGTATGTTTTATATTGAATCTCGAGGTTTTTGTCCCTTTGATTTATTTGGTGTTGTTTGTATAATTCATTTTTCACATTTATAGATCGTACAAGGGCAGGTGTAATCCAAGGTTTACGTAATACTTACGTACCAGGAATTTTAACTACTTTAGTATTTTTATTAATATAATGTTTCAGTAATAATATTTATAGTATTGTCAATATAAAGTCTTTCCCATTTTTCATTCCTCAGTTCCGATTTCAAGTTTTGATAATTAATATAGTTTTTATAATGAGTATTATCTGGTCTTGGTTTACTTAAACCGATTGAAATAGCTATAGGTAAATGATCAGTTATGTCGTAGTTAAATACATATGATTTGATATCTTCATTATTTACTGAAACGGTTTTAATAAAGAAATGGTCTAAACAAGTTTTACTCTGAGGGCGAGTGTACCTATTGATGAAAGATACATATCCAAAGGAGTTCATTATATTCTTGTATTCTTCAGCAACTATACTATCATTGAGAATATCTATATTTATATCACCAGTAATAATATGTATATCAAATTTTGTAGTTTTATTGAGATAATTCATTAAGTGCAAGTTAAAGTCGTGTGCAGAAAAACTTGGAGATCTATAAATTGCAGTCACTTTTGCGACTTTTCTATTTTCTCCATAAAGTAAGCAAATTTCAAGAGCCTTTATATCCCCAATTTCTATTATAGAGTACGTGTAATTAAAGCTTTTTTTTATAAAGCCTATTACGCCATCATTTTTGTTATGTTTACTATTATTGTACAAAATATTATACCCATCCAGTTTATATACATCAAGATCATCAACTGAAAATGTTTCTGTTAAGAAAATAATATCAATCCCCACTTCAAACTGACTCAAAAAGACACAGAATTCATCGTAATTTTTTGACATACTTCGTATATTTAAATTTAATATTTGAATATTTTCTTGATTAACTTTATTAAATTCCACTATATTGTTAATTAACTGTGACTGTATGTGATGGTTATCATAGTCTCTTATGTAAGGATCCATATTACCCTCTTAACTTCAGTACAATAATTCCTAAGCATTTAATACTAAAACAAAATGTAACACTATCTTTTTTATTGATATATAATTCAATAATATTTCAATACAAAGATAAAAATGTTTAGTATTTATAATGAAGAAAAAAATTATTAATTTTATTATTTAACCAATTAATATTAAATATTTGATAAATAAGAAAAACAATAATAAAATCGATTTGCAACCACTCTGATTATGTATGTAGGAAAACATTTTTAATTTTAAATTATATTAAATTTTTATTTTAACCTAAAATTATTATAATATATTTATTTAAGTTCCTAAAATTGTTTAAGTAAATTTTATAGAAAAAAACATGTTGACTTAATTTGGAATGAAAAAAATTATTTGTACTCATATTCATGAATTAGTTACATTTATTTGTTTCAAAAATTACTAAGAACATTTTTAACATAGTTAACAAATAGACACATAATACATTGGATATCATTAGACAGCTATTAAAAATTTCAAACTGCTGATAAATAAATTAAAAACTTTGCAAAAAGCTCAAGACAAAGAAACTTAAATCCTACAACTTATACTTAATCTTAACTACACTTTCTAAAAATTATTCTACTAGAATTGTTGAGGAGAGTAATATATTAATTAAATGTGTTTATTTGAGCAGAACATTAATTTGAAAAACTGTACAAAATAAAACTGATGTATTTTATTTGTAAATGATAAATATGAGTTTGAAAACTAGTTGACGTTTAGTCAAATAATTAAATACCCTTGCAGGGGATACACATGCCTGTCTAAGGCGGGAATACACAAGCTGGCATTTCCAAAAAAATATATAAAAAAAAAATTGTGAATAGACACGTCATGAAAAATGTAGTCAATATCGGAAAGAAAATGTACAATCCTTATAGTTCTAGTATTTTCAACCTTTACATCGCTAGGCTGCTGTAGTTTCTAGCCAAGTGATTTCAAATATCCGATTACCTATATTAACATTTTTGTGATGCAGGTATTTACATTAGTTTTTCCAATGTCAAAAATGGCTTACTTATAGCTACTCGCAGTTGATGGGTATCGTTTTAATTTATGGTGACGTAAAAATGCTTTAGCAGAACGATTTTCCGGCAAACATATGCAAAATGCAGATACTTCTACAGCGGTGTGCAGTAAGTGCAAACGCAGGCGTGAGACAGGAAATTTTCAATCGAATCGTGGAAGAGATGGAGATACAGGGCGTCCACGGCGTATTGCAGCATTGTGGCGTATCATACACGAGGCTTTATATCCGTACCATGGTACAGCGTGTTCAAGCATTAATACCAAGGGATTGGACGAAAAGTACCGGTACCATGGCCTCCATCTCCTAACTAAATCATTTGTTATTAAGGCACTGATTGGACGTATCATCAAGAGATGCAACAATTAGAAGAGCTACAGATGCCCTTCGAAGACGAAACAGAACGTGTTTACAGGTCAATGGTGGTGTTTTTGCACATTTAATCGGTACCATGCCTGCCACGATCTCCAGATTTTAAATCATTTTGATTTATTTTTGTGGGGATATTTAAAAACTTAAGTATATAGCACCAAAATGGACCACTATTGATGATTTTCGAAAACGTACAATAACATACAAGTTCAAAACAGACATTAAGCAGAAACATTTGTGTTGGTTTATAGAAACTGGGTAAGACTTGCCCAAAGTTTTGTTGTTGTAATATCAAATATGTCAAACTATTGTATTAATTGGAACCACAAATTCATTCTATTAATAATTAATAACAACAGTGGCAAAAGCAATTGAATTTGCTGTATGAAATAGTTGTTATAAAATGTAATTTATTTACATATTTTCTTGCGAATTTCTTTCAATTTTTTAACCGACCACCCATTGTATGCTTTGCCCTATCAGGTTTTACAGTGGACCCGTTTCCAGTTGTATGCAAAAGTATATTTTAAAATCATTTTTGAACTGCCCTTTTTGATTTTTTTACAAAATTGTATTGGTAAAAGTCCCCTGTACATTATTTTTTTTTAGAGTAAACCCTGCATAAGTGTCAATTTATTAGTATTTTACATCGAACACAAGTATACATATATAACGCAACTACTAACTGGTAATTAACAATTGTTCAATATATGGCCAAAAATGATCAAATATACTCTAAAAGATGTATGGATTTTTAATATTCAAACGTTCAACAAAAGAATTTTGTCTACGAAAACCGAGGTTTTACCAAATTTTTGATAAGACACATTAAGCTTCCTGATCATAAAAAAGAACTACGTTGTTCAGCTCTTTGTGCTGATGGAAGGAAGAAATAGCACATAAAACAGAATGTGATAAATACGTCATAAAAGGCACGACGACGCTAAGCCCTCGACTTGACCAACTGTTATGATGTAAAACGTAGACCCTACGCATTCTAGAAATATTTATCCCACCTGGTCCCTTATAAAAGGTACGCTAAAATACCTGTGGGGTTGAAACAGGTTTAACGTCTGAATAATCAAGACGCACCCATTGAAAATCGTAAAATGCCAGCCCAAATGCTAGTACTTTGGACATTATTCAATAAAATATGCACGCCTACTACTACGAGAACTAGTTTGAAAAATTAGATATTAGTTATTGATAATATGTATAATAAACAGAAATAGTAGCCAAACAGTTCTTCAAATCTTAGACACTTTGATTTTTTTATACAAGTTTGTTAAAATTAAAATAACTTAATCGAAATGTAGGATTAATCGATTCTTTTTTCAGTACTGTGCAATGTCCCAAAATTGGTCTGCCAAACTATTGAATTTGTAACTTAAGGCTGGCGATTCAAGGACACAAAATCGTATCCAAAAATGCTCTAGAAAAATCCACCCAGTAGGTGGAGGTTCTTATTAGCGTAGTAGTAGTCCTAACGACTTCAACAAGGTATACCTTTGTCAGATGTAACAGGTAGGAGAATCGATTGTTTCAATAGACAGATGCATGGATACGCTAAACAGCAAAAAAGTTCTGCCATTTAAAATAAACATGATGTGCCATAAGTGGCGCCCTCTACTAGTAACGTCAAAATTAGTTAAAAATTCTTATTTGCCGTACCAAAAAACATATTTGTGCCAATTTTTTTTTTAAATACTTTTGACAGGTTTCAAAGTTATTGAGATATTTCAAAATAAAATTCTAGCATTGAACGCCCTGTATTTTTGAAACCAGCAACATTCGGATAAGGCATATTTGGCTCAATCGACTTTTTTTGGTCACCAGTATCTCCAGCTCCGAGATTTCCCAACCTTTTCCCTGTATAAAGGATTTCGTTCAACAAAAACTTCAAGTAACCTCAAAAATATCGGATCAAAGACAGATCAATATAAATACAAACTCGGCCACTACTTCATCAAACACAGCACAGGGGCTTTCGATAACCAATTGTAAAAAAGTTGCAGTTAAAATTTATAATGATGATAAAAGCATTTCAGTTTACAATAAATAAATAGTTAGTTCAAGATTTATGATGTATTTTCTGCGCGCGGGTACATTTTTCCCACACGCAGGCTCGTCAGCCTGGAAATTGTTATATGCCCTGTAGAAAACTTGTATATAATTGACACAGCGATGAGATATCCTTTCTAACTTAGTCAGATTTTGAATACCTACTACGCACAAGAAACTGTTTTTAGGCTTTATTTTACTTCTTAACGTTAGAATATTATTTTTGGACATGTGGAATTAATATTAACAAGTTCCTGCAAATTGAATATAGGTATATTTATCAAATTATAAAACTTAATATTTGGTGTTGTCAAATGTATATGTGGAATATCCTATTTTTATTAACTACTAACGAAGGTTTATGATTAGATTTTTTCAGATTTAATAACTATCCAATTATTTATGTTATAATGAATATTTTAAGTAAATATAATTTCACAAGGTAAAAGTACCACACGATCATGGTCATTTACTAATGGAAAGTTTTAGTGAAATTAAAATGTTCTTATAACAAAACTAAAATTCCAAATTAGACAGAACTACATTCACTCAATTACCTACGTAAATAAGTATATCTCCCAATCTATGAAAGAAATCTTAGTACCTTTAATATTAATAATATATTATAGAACTACCAACATCCGTAACTTGTTCCATATAATATTGTAAATATTTAATTTTCTGAGACATTGATATTTCTAAACATTCAGAACTCAATCTGGAAGGAATTTATTCAATCGATTAATCTTACTGAAACTGTTTTATATTTGTTTCTCATTATTTACAACTACTATCTTCAATAATTGTTTATACAGGTATCTAAATAGAGCTCAATAAAAATACCTTAGTTATGCACGTAGTATTGAGTCTGATAAGATCGAACAATATTGACTAATGCAACGACTATTTTCAGATCCATTCAGAAAACTACTAGGAAGTGCTGTTAATGTATGGTTGTCGATAAGAACTATTCAACATAATTTTAAGATATAAAACTTACAGATATAAGTATATTAATATATAACGAGGTAGATTCTACCACAATTTAAAAAAAGCAGCAAAAAATAGAAGATCTGTTTTAGGTATTCTTAGATGTATTGAGTAAAAATTAAACCTTATATTTGGCCGCTCCAAAAACTGCATCAAGTTTTATTGAAGTACGATTACAAACGGGATCGGATATACACATCTGTGACGATAATATAGATAGATAATGATGGGTACATTCTTAATGCTTCAAGATCTAAATATTATCTAGCATAAAACTGTCCATTTCTAGGATCTCAAGTATTTACTCCAAAGAATAAAATTTTCCTTTTAGAGACGCTCAAATTGACCGGCAATCGGGCCGTCGCGCGTCGATGCTAAATTGGTAGGCAGGAAGAAAAGCATCAGCTGAAGGAAAATACGTAAAAACTGAACTGGCTTATTAGAATATCATTGAACGGTGGGCGTGTATATTCCCATTAGCATTCTAATGCTATATCTATCCTGTTTTAGTTCTTTTTACGTGGCTAATAAAATAAAATCAAACAAGTAGACAATTCCACAGACTAGTAACGTTGAAACTGTTTTTCTCTGTTCGACTACCTTAACGCAAGGTTTTATTTATTTCCTTCTTATTCGAGACCAGAAAAAACGTATGAACTCTCCAAATATGTATAGACCATATTTTTACTTATTATTATTATTAATAGAGAAGCTTACCTATCTTTTTAGTTTGTTAATTATGTTCCTGTTTGCTTTAGAATTTACAATTTTTGTAATATCTTTATTTTAACGTTTTCCAGAATATTCCAGGCTATATTTGATTTGATTCGAGATACGTTCTCGTAGACCGCGGAAAGTTCGAGAACCCTAAAGCCGAACGCAGACAGAAACGTAGTAAAGATTTGACAGTTGCGGTTTGTTGTTTGAAGTAGGTATATTTTTTGTATAATCAAGTAGTAACAATAAAGTTTGTTTTTCTACGTGAAGTATTTCAAGGTTAAGTCAATGTAGAGGTTACACTGGTATCGGAAATACGTTCCACAAAGAAGGCATTTGGACTAGAAAAGTGCCAGTGACGAGATGAAGAGCGACGGAAATGGGGAAAACATTCAAGCAATTAGATAATGGAAGTGATGAAGAAATGATTAAAAGCCAGGAGAAAAGGAAAAAACACTTAAAGAAAGAAATGAAGGTAGACTGAAAGAAATGAGTAACAGCCAGAACGAAATGAAGAAAGACTTACAGAAAAATAATCAGGAAAAATTAAGAAACTTAATGAAAACTAGTTTATAAGAAAACAATAAGAAGTTACAAGAGACAATTAAAGTTAAACTCAATGAATTTGAGGAAACTCTTGAAGAGTAAATTATTCAATTACGAAGTGAGGTAAAAGATAAGGTCCAAGTTGAAGAATAAATTATGACTAAGTCACAGTGTTGTTACAAATTTGTCCCAATTGTCCGCGAAAGAGTCCATTAAGATTGATAGTAGTTTTATTCCGTCTTCAAGGATTCCCAACGTTTGATGGAAACGTATCATGAAGCACTTATCTTAAGCAATTCGAGGCAGTAGCGATGGCAAACAACTGGTCAGAAGGAGAAGATGCCACCTCACTAATAGTTACTCTACGGAGCAAAACTATGAAGGTTTTAAGAACACTAGCCCAGAATAAACAAAAAGATTATCAAACGTTGAAAACGGTTTTGGAAATGAGGTATAGTTAAGCTCATCTTCAACACGTTCACTAGGCACAACTAAAAAGGTAGCTGAGGTTCATTATCTATCAGTTAAACATTCCGGGAAACTTCTTAATTTTTAAACACAGATATGTCGAATAGTGTTGGCTTTAGCTTTGAAATAAAGAGTACATTATTTCCGTAAAATTATCCAAATATCTTATATTTAATGTCAAAAACTACCTCTTCTGGCTAGATACACCTTTTCAATGGCACCATCATCAGGTTAGAGCATACGTTCAACTTTTTGCTTAATCGGTTTGGAATACAAAAAAGTGTAAAGAAACAAAAAGTTTGGATAATAGAATGGCGCATGAAGCACTTATCTTAAGCAATTCGAGGCAGTCGCGTTGGCAAACAACTGGTCAGAAGGAGAAGATGCCACCTCACTAATAGTTACTCTACGGAGCAAAACTATGAAGGTTTTAAGAACACTAGCCCAGGATAAACAAAAAGATTATCAAACGTTGAAAACGGTTTTGGAAATGAGGTATAGTTAAGCTCATCTTCAACACGTTCACTAGGCACAACTAAAAAGGTAGCTGAGGTTCATTATCTATCAGTTAAACATTCCGGGAAACTTCTTAATTTTTAAACACAGATATGTCGAATAGTGTTGGCTTTAGCTTTGAAATAAAGAGTACATTATTTCCGTAAAATTATCCAAATATCTCATATTTAATGTCAAAAACTACCCCTTCTGGCTAGATACACCTTTTCAATGGCACCATCATCAGGTTAGAGCATACGTTCAACTTTTCTTAATTTATTTACATCCTATAAAGCCGATTTCATGTTTCGCTTGTGTATCACAATTCCGTAGAAGTAGATACAGTAAATATAACCTATTATTTAACTTTTAATTAGTACTTATTTTGCATCATTGTTTCATTTGTTGAAGTTTACACTACCTTCATTCCAGCGATCTCGTCGATACATTTTTGCATATTTCAGGGCCACATCGTTTGTTAACCCCCAGAATCGCAGGAAACTAATTTTTAGGCATGCTTTTTCCTGTTACTTAGAAGATAATAGTACTTATTTTAATACCCTTATCTTCACATATGAGGATATATAGTTATAAATAAAACCTTGCTTGCACTTGCACGCGTATAATTGTTCCAAAACAGTATCATGCTAATTTATGTGTGAACTGTTTCGTGGTTTTAACAATTTTAAACACGTCCGCTTGTGCAAATTGCTCAAATTAATAACCACCTGAATTCTCATCTAAAATTTCCAGTTAACAAAATATTTCGTCACATATACATGGTATCCTTTTAAATCCTTTTAAAGGAGTACATCATGTTGACAATGTTATAAAAGTGACAATATAACTATTAAACATATGATTAATAACATTAGCAATAACTAATATCTTTCATTTTACATTCATAACGATGTATTATTTACAGTGCTAAAACAGAAAAGTAAATATTTATTTGCAGAACCTTTTAGTTTATGCAATAAGAAATTTATATAAACACTTAGGTAGGTATAATTAAGTGTTGCGGTATCAACGAACAGGTTGTTAAAAATTAGCACATATGTCTTTAAGTAGCTTCAAAACTTTCTCCGTTTATGTAATTGGGCTAAACTATTTAACACTCATATGTCTTAAGATTGGGTATTAATAAATTTTATGTCTTTATTAAGGTATTCTATCAGCAGAATGTGTAGGTTTACTTATATTTGTTTTCTAATCGTACAACATAATTCATTTTTATTTCATCTAATAACACAACTTTTACATGACTTTTGAATGCAGATACATATTTTCACTGCATTTAATGAATAAGCAACGTTGATATTCAATTATCCCTTGACGGAAGGATAATGGAATAATTACAGTTCACAGTTTGTAGCACATCGTATAAAATTATTTCAGACATTTATTAAATATTCTATACAATATTAAGATATTTGCACTGTACTATTTTTTTACTAAATATTATATTTTACAATGAAAAGTAACGAGAACTGAAAAATAAATGTTCTTAAATAGCATAAGTATATAAATTTTTATTTTTTTCTACGTTTATGCAAAAAACAAAACTTTATTGAACTATATTTAGTGGAAAAAGTGGTTCTTTGTTTATTATGTTGATTATGTTAAATGTTGATTGCCTTCATCTGTCATTCTACTACAGCGTTTTGTCATCATGACAAACATAAACGTTCAAATTGACATCATATTTTCCTACACTTAGTGTCATCTAAATAAAACATTTTTTGGTTTTTGCATGAACGTAGAAAAAGTATTGTATGCAACTCGTACTTTTTGTATTTGTTGCATAAATAACTATTATTCCATTAGTAGTACACCAATTTCATTAAACTTAATATAAAATAAATAGATAATGTAAAAGGAGACTTCTTATTTAAGTAACTTCGCTTTCTTTCTTTGTTGTTAAAAAAAGGAGTAGGTACAGTGGTATGAGATTTTTGGTTAAACTGCCCGCCAAATTCGTTTTACTTTAATATTTTTAGAATTGCCAATTAATAATGATTTAATACAAAAATGAAAAATATGGGTTTAATCTCGGGCCAAATTTAATCCATATTATTTAATTTTGCGGCGAAAAAATGACAAACACCCCATTATATATGACATGACATTATACAATTTAAGCAAAAGCGTGCGTATTACTTTTTTAATATAGGTTACAAATAAACAGCAATATCGACACTATCGGAAAGTCTTTCCATTGCTTTTGCAAAATTAACAGACTTTTTTTACACATTTTGTATTAGGTATTAGTAATGTATGAAACTAACTACTCTCCGAAATAAAGCCCTGAACAGCGTTAAATAACACAAACATTACATACCGATACATTCTTTATTCTTCAGAAATATTATTGGAAATAAGAAGTTAAAGAAAACCAATTTGTTGGCAAGTCTATGTTTCGGCTGTATTTAAGCCTTCTTCAGAACAATCCAATAAAAGTTTTCCGTGTAAAATACAAATATATAAAATGGGGAATAAAATAGGTAACATAAAATCGAGCATAAAATATTATAGATCACACAGTAATACATAACTTAACAATGTTCAGAACGTAGACTTACCGACTAGTTGGTTTTCTATAACTTTAAACTCCATTCCCTTGAATAATATTTCTGAAGATTAAACTATTGGGTCATAAATATACTTACAATATTATTTATTAGCTTTTGTTGATTTGTTACTGTATTGTAAAGGTATTTAAGCTAGTGTAAATTAATTTTCCTACAATTTTTATTAATGCTAATGAACAATTCCACACACAAAGCTCTATTCAATAATTATCTAAAATAAAAATACATTTGATTCAATTTAAATGTGGCAACCTGAAAAAGCAATCCTAGACATGCATAAATAGATCAGATATCGTCTATTGCCACTATATTTGTGTTCGTATATGTTCAAAAGTGAATCTATGTATTTAAATTAAATTGTAGGAAAATTGATCTATATTAGCTAAATACCTTTACAACACCGAAAACAATCTACAGACATCTGTACAATATGCAATGATGGTTATAATGCTATAATTATGCCCATTTGTAGTGAAAGTAGAGACATTTCGGTTGCATAAAATTAAGTAAACATACATTTCCAAAGTCTGGCAGCTATGGAAATGTCAATTTCTATGTCCCATTACTTTAAAACAAGAGTTTATTTCTTTCTATCTTATTGTAGACCAGATATACGTTTGTACTATCCAAATTTGTATATATTTGTCAATGAGAACTCTTTCTATCAACGTTTATCATATGTTAAACTTCTGTGTACCTTTGCTGACTCCATGAATTATTTTGTTTTTCTCTAACAGTTCGTACTACTTTTTCCGACATTGCCAATTAATTTTAAAGAAAAAAATGTCAAAGGTTCGTTGTATGATATATTTTATTCAGTATTATTACATTTAATGGTCAGATATGAAATACACGATAAAATTGACACATTTCTCAATTATTGAAAAATTTCAGAACGAGATGTGGTCTGTGTTACAGGTTTACTAGGTCAATCAACTTCAAATAATACATAAGTTGACTTGATTTTACTAAAAACTACAGCCGAATTGTAAAATACATTTGATACCCTATGAAATATATAGGGTGTATGGTTTGCGTTTATCCAATTGCAAATATGCAACCGCAAATCATTATCACCGTTCTAAAGACTCTGGACTCGCTGAATATGGAAAGGTTTTAAACCTTTCCCATGGCGTAGTTTGATTAATTTGGAGATAATGTGGGTTCAATACGAGTTGTACTTACACCCGGGCTACGTTCTACCATGTTTAGAATTTCTTCTTCCACTGCTAAACCAGGGCTAACTTGCCTGTTAGACGTAATTCTCACACTGGGAAACATTCCAGTTTCACGTGCATTGTTGAAGACTGTCTGGAATATATTTCTATCTGGCACTCTTCTGTTCGGGAAGCGACGTCTATATTCAGCAAATGCACGAATAGCGCTACCGTTGCAATACCCATAAATAAAAATAATATTAGCATGTTCTCGCTGACTAAATGTGGCAGGCATTACGAAATTATGTGTGTACAATACCGACTAAACGAACGCACACGTAAAAATAAATGCGACAGTTATAAAATAAGCGTTTAAATCACAAACGTCAAAATAGATGTGACAATTAGTAATCACTAATGTTAGTTTGGTTTATAATGCATGACCTACTCAAAATAAAATATCAAACAATAACAGCTTTTGTAAAAATAGCAAAAAAAAATATGTTTATTGTCATCTCAGTAACCATTGATATTTTATTAGGGTTTTTTGTTTACTTTTGCCCCTAAACACCCCTTTCAAATATTGGGGGTTCCCACCCAATCATCCTGTATGATAGATTGATGATAGATCAGAGACTTAGCTGTGGGATAATTACATTTAATGAATTAACGTTTTCTATACCTATTTGCCTATCAGATGTGTAATACTTTTAAATTTCTACTCTTATTAACCACTGTATCTAAATTCAATAAAAATAAAACAGAAATCTGCAGATCATTGAGAAAAGTGAGTACGTTTCTTAAATGCGTTTGTTTTAATGTTACACACTTTTTCTCTGGCTTTTTTCTTTGTCACGATAAAATACGTCATTATAATCAGGTTAGCGAGTCGTGGGAATATCTGACCAAGAACACCGTGACAATATAAAGTCACAGTGGATTACAATACCCCAGCAAAGTTATTTTAGTTTTTCAACAGTACCAAGTTGAACAAAATTGAGAATATATCACATTTTTCTCTTTGCAAGTTTAACCGTTATATCACACTTATAAAAAGAGTTACAGGAGAAACCAAAACGTATTTATTTGTGTTATTCACTGTACAATTTAGAAAGCCAACCAATACAAGTCGTTAAAATGATCACTGTTTACCTTAAATAATTTTTAATTACATATAAATCTTAAGAATGAGCTAACGGACAACATAAGAGCGTTATATAAGCTACATACCCGTGATAATTTTGCGAAATGTAAAGCAAACATTTAACTTTGCTTTATTGTTATTTTGTAGTTATGTTAAGCGGTTATGCATTATATTAACACACTTAAAAGTAACCTAAATAGAGAAAAAATGCCGTCGTTAATTTTACAAGCAAGTTTTATTAAGTGGCCAAAAGACGGCTCGATCAAAGTAGGCCTCTGATATCCAACTAAACACAGACAAGATCATTCATCTTCATGTAATCTCAGTTGTTTTCATTGAATTTAGAAAGCCAATTATATCATAAAATTAAATGAATAGCATACAAGGAAAACCTAAGTATGTATTACACTTTGCTCAATATTGGTTAGGCAAGGTCACTTTTGCAATTTTTTATATAAAATAAAATTAGACCTTAGAAATTAATAAAACTATTACAGTCACAGTAACATGCGGAGGCAGTACAAAATCATTTTTTCAATATGTAGGTATACAGGATGATTTCATTTGAAATACGAATATTGCAAAAATTGATTCCTTAATGGAAAATAAATGCACCTTGTTCTATAACATTCTGCTTTAGTAGGCTTTTTTATTTGAGAACAGGGTGTAAAGTTTAAAAGAAAAAAATCTACTATATCTACAGGGTGTCCGGGGAAATGTGGGAAATTTCTTGGGTGCAGATAAAAGATGAAAAAATAATATGACAAGTTCCTGTAAATTTACTTCTTTTTCTTGAATAACTTTTAAAGTACATACCTAATATAATTTAATAAAAATTTATAAAATAGTGCCCTTGAAATATATTTAGCTTCTTTAACAACTTAACGCGTAAGTTTTTAACACCCTGTATGATAAAGACTTTAAAATGTCGACAATAAACAAGAGTATATTTTTTTAGTGGAAGGTTGAAGCTACCCAGATTTATTATTGTAAAGTCTTTATCATACAGAGTATTAAACATTTAAGCATTAAGTTGTAAAGGTTAGCCCACGCCTAGTAAACTAAAAAAGCTAAATATGTTTCAAGAACACTATTGTAAGAGGTCCTTACTAGTGTCCATCACATTAAATTTTATTAAATTATATTAAGTACCTATTTTAAAAGTTATTAAAGAAAAACCGATTTCCAGCAGCGTCCTTCAGATACATTTCCCCGTAAAGAGAGAGTCTGTAGGAAAAAAAATATAGGAACTTGTCATCTTATATTTTCATGTTTTATCTACACCCGACAAATCTCCCACATTTTTCCGGACACCGTGTACAACTAAAAAAAAAGCATAGCATAACCAGTGATAGAATTTTCGTTACGATTCGTATCGGTACTCATGTTTTTTCACAAAGAAAATCGTTTGCAATAATAATGGCACTCTTTAAAATAAATTTTGCGATTTTGTTTGAACTACTGACGTATTTAGGAATTAAATCTACTTTTAATTTTTAAGATTAGTTCTTAGTAGTTTCACTTACTAATAGAGATTTAATTAAATTTTTACTCAGAACTTCTAGAAGTTCAAAAACTGTTTTGAGGGAGTGTCATTATTATTGCAAAAGCATGTATATATTACAAATAAAATTAGACTTCGTATGCTTTAGTGGATTCTCTTCATGTTTTGACAATACACATATTTTCATAACCTTTATTGTTTAGCGATAAAATTGATAATTTTTCATAACAAGTGTATTTTTTGATATATCATAATATCATCTTACTGTACTAACTATAGCACTGTCTAGAAACATGAGTGCCTAACTAATGAGCTAAAATGTTAATGAGTGAATGCGTTTTCTTTTTTTTCTCTCTAATTTTGAGAAGTATTATCTTCAATTTAGTTCAAAATTACAAGCTTAAATTGATTTTTTTGTTTGCAGCGAGTTTTGCAGACACTGCAGCTGGAAGTCCACGGGCTTAGGAAGTTTCACGAAAAGTTCACGTCTAATTGTTAAAACAGCAAAATAATTTTTATGCACTCGGATATGCATAATACAATAATTTCTTTTTTATCAAAAAACGGTTTTTTTAAATACATAATATGTAACAACTAATATACCTGAGAATTAGAAATAATAAAACTGACAATAACTATAATAAGTAATAATATCCATATTTCTTTTTAAATGTACGTAGATATTTTTTCTATTATTTACTCAGTGAAAAGAGACAATTTGTTAATAATAACAGTCTTATCACACAATACCCGTCATAATCTAGACTATATATGCGTACCTGACAATTTAGGCTCCCTATTCTTTTATCATTTCAAGTTAAAATCAATCTGATGTAGTAATCTTCAAAAAATAAACAATCACTTATAAAAAAATATCAGTGTACAAGGTTCCAATAGATAAACGAATTTGAAAGTAATATAAAATAACTTGGATCCCTTATCGAATTTCCATAATAATCTATTATTAAAACAATAGTGTGTACAAGATATCTTTTGATACGCTTTACTTTGTAAGATGATAACAACTAGGTACACTTAAATCAATAAACTGGACCTCGTCAGGACCTAACCATTATTCAAAATAAGAAAATAAAAACGCACCAAGTAATACCAACTGCCAATTAATATATATACTTATGTAAACTGATAAATAATTTTAAATACCTAAATGGCAAATTAACTTTGCATTCAGCTAATATTAGAACACATTCTGAGCTAACAAATTAACTTAAATTATTATTTATATTTATTGACGTACTTGCAGTGCTTCAATTATTACTAATTATAAGTTTCACTGAACTACCTTATCCATCAAGAGTGTGAAGTATTTTACATTTCTTCCGTTTTTCATCGCAACTTTTGTCGTAAAAAACTACTCTAAGTCTAGTACAGTGAAGCACGTGTTGTCTGCGGACCAGCAATTACAAATAGAAGACGTTTGGTGTCAGTTTATATTATTGCAAAATAACTTCAGATAGTCCTCTAAATTTAGACCGTTTGACGTTTTGCCAATGTTTATAATATTGGAACAAAACGTGGTTGCTACAATTTGCCCCATATTTATAACTGCCACCAAGCACAAAATTTTGCAACAGTATAAACATCGTTTTAAAAATAAAAATACATGCGTTTGTTGTCGGCAGTTGCAAGCGCCGAAGCGTCTTGGCATTAAGGACGTGCTATTTTGAATGATTTACCTGCGAGCGAATTAAGTCACTGTTTCATATTTCCCACACAGCAATTCGCACTTAAACCAAACACATCCAAAAAAATGCACTGCGATTGAGTAACCCCGATACACACTTTACGTAAATATTTAATAACTGGTAAGTATCACGAAGTATGGCCCGCGGTCAGTTCGAATTTTTTAATGTTTACATGCCTCGGCTCGGCGGTGAATGGGAATGGTGTGTACAGGTGCTGCACCGCACTCTCGAACGCCACGAATGTTACGCAGCGCTGCCATCAACGACACTGACTGAACGGACCCTACAGTGTGGCCGAGAATCCGCAGAGCAGAATGAAGCGAGGAGGACCGGCGACGGGCGGCGGGTCGCGGTCCCGTCGCTGAAATTGCGCCTGAAAAAGGCCGAGGCGTGTGATGCTGTCAGAAAATTCAGCTTTTTTAATTTGCTTCCCGCATCATCCCCAGCTGAAACAAGTCTACTGATTTTCTTAAGATTTTAAGTCCCATTTATGTATGTTCAGTATTGTACACACAAATCAGTTTGAGTACCTATTAGCAACGTCAGGGGTTCCGTAGGGTTCAGTACTAAGGGCTCTCCTATTTGTTATTTTCATGAATACACTGAATACTGTGGCAGTTGGCATCAATATTCGTCAAGAATTAACGTACAATATTGAATGAATAAATTAAATAGGGTGTTTCTTAAGTACAGGTAAAAAATCAAGTAGCGTATTTTGTGGCCAAAAACAAGGATTTTTGTTATATAAATGTGGGGTCTTAGAACAGCCATTGTCCAGTCAAAAATTAAAAAATGAGAGTTTTTAATTTTTGTTTTTCGCAACGGAAACCATTGAAACAAATGTCAATGTCATTTATTATTACTGTTTCTTACTCTTTCACAAGTTTTATGATTTTGCGTAGAAAATATTAGTCGATAAACCGAAAATATGGCCACTAGATCTTTCGGAAAATACGCGTTAAACAGCTCATTTGCAATACATTTATTTTTTTTATCATAAATTCTTAACTTTTTGAAAAAACTTGTAGATATCAAAAAGTTAGTTAATGAATAGGGCTCTTTAGACCATTTTGAAAACGAAAAAATGTTATCAAAAGAAATATACCTATATATGTATAAGAAAAAATGTCATAGAGGTTGATTATTTCAACCCCTTACAAAAATACTTCAGGGTTGAAAAAACATCAAAAAGTGTAGTTTTATTGACAGATCGATCAGATTGCTCAGTGGTCGCGCGGTTTAAGGCGTCAGTACTTGAATCGAGGTGACTAGATCTCTGTGTGGTTCGACCCCCGCAGCCGGTAGACCGTATATAAGCTATATTCGTGGAGAGATTGGCACCCTCTCTGCGGGTATGGTAGGGTGGAAGAATATTGGCTTGGGTCAATGTGAGAGATTGATACCGGTTGACATTTGACTACCCCCCTAATTAATGAGGTTTTCCAGGTTTCCCTCATTCCTGCACTGAATGGTGGTTAGGGCCTACCAACGTAAGTCGTTCCTGGGCGCAAATGCGGCCTGCTTAATAATAATATGCCGCCCTCTTTCCCGCACAAGTCTTCGACTTCTGGGCTAATCCTCGTGATTAGAATGAGGGGTAGAGATATTATTTTTATTATTATAGATAATGTTCACCAAGTTTGTTTTCTTTAACTTGATATACATTGACGTTAATAAAGAGAAACAACTTCTTTTAATTTTTGGAAGGTTATAACATTTCAGGCAAGATTTTTTTCAAAAAATTGTATACCAAAGGCTTCTATTAATTTTCATCAGAGAACCGCCCCTTGCATTTTTTTCGGTGTTATTTAGATATACACTGTATAGTATTACAGATAAAATAGGTCATCACATGCGCCATTCTATTATCCAAACTTTTTGTTTCTTTACACTTTTTTGTATTCCAAACTGATTAACAACAAAATTGATTTATTTGGTCAAGTGCATTTTTATACAGTTATTTACTTAAATTACTTAAAACACTGACTGCACGTGAATTTTGAAAAGAAACATTCGGTAATAACGTGGTTGGACGAGGCATTCAAGAACCAGGTCAACCTTGGCCACCCAGATCACCCGATATGAACCCTATTAATGTTTTTATTTGCCGTCATCTCAAGACATTAGTTTATAAGGTTTACATTAAATCTGAGGAGCATTTACGTCAACAAGTTATAGCTGGTTGTGATGTGATAAGAGCTACTCCTTGAAATTTTACACGTGTTTGAGCTACAGTTTTGAGAAGATCTGAATCATGTAATTTGGCTGAAGATAGCCATTTCCAACATTTGTTATAATAAACCATAGTAAAGTAATGCCATTGTTAATTAATTATTTCAAGTAATGTACCTAATGATTATTGTAGAAATATACAATACAAATAAATCAATTTTATCTAATCTATCTTTAATCGATTAGAAAGAAAAAGTGAAGATAATACAATGGCGCATCATATGCGCATCTATTGTATTTGTAATATTATACAGAGTGATATATATGTATACAGGGTTAACTATGACTTAGTACAAATATTTTAGGAGGGGATAGGGAAAAATAAGAATTAACGGAATAACCCTTCAAAAAAATTCCAAACTTATTTATAAAGCCAAAAAAAATTTTTTTCGATATTATTTTAAATCCTTATTTAACGCCGCCAATGAACTTGCTTGTTGGTTGCATACTCTACAAGCATGCAACAGTCGCTCATCAGTCAGTATGGCTGTCATGTCATAATTGAATTCCTGTGTTTACGTTGTAATTTTGTGTTCTTCTTCAGTTTTTAGTACCTTATTTTAATTTTTAAACGTTTTATAGTTATTAAATAAAGACATTTGTGTTGGGTGCAGATACACAATACACAATATAGTTTGCCGGTTTGGTTTTCTAGGTTATGGCACAAGACTGCCGCGTTTACATTAAAACGTCTATTTATTCATTTCGTTCGATTTTGTTATAAGAAACAGGCATTATCTAATTGTACCTACGGGAAGTGTCTTTTATCGGTAGTGAGTGGCTGTAATGAGCGAATATGTAGTGTTACCAGTTTATAACGAAATAATGGAAAACGAATGTAAAATACTGGAGCTAAGTGGATTAACTGTTACCTATCAGGTATTATTACTAATAAGAATGTTAATTTTCGTTTATATATTTAGAAATGCTGCAAAAACGACGATGGTGTAGATATTGTTGACAGATGTAAGTTTTATCTATGGATCTAAGCCATCTCAGTCGGTTCTTATCATAGGCGCCGACTTTCCGTAGGAAAAAAGGGTTTTGCCCCACTTTTTAAATATCGAGCTAAAATTCTGGAATAATTTTTTTATTGTCTTTTAGGCTTCCCTGAGCACTTGGTTAAATTTTTTATACTTAGTCATAGTTAACCCTGTATACAGATTTGGAAAGTGAGGATCTTGATGGTGAATTGTGTTTTGCCGCTTGCGTGTATTTGTGTCATGCTACACGCATACTTCCACCACAGCGTGTTCGCATCAAGCAGTGTTGCCAGGTGGGAAAAATTCAGTGCATGAGAATAATTTCAAAGAAGCATGAGGTTTGGAGAAAGAAGCATGAGATGGTTTAATTTATCAACAAACACCTTTTGACACAGCTTAATTTTTAATTACTTTTGTAATGCCATTTTTATTTCATTAAAAAGCATTATGTTCTGCTATTTTATCATAATATTACATTGTAAGTAGGTACTTATACAGGTACTTACTTAAAAGTTGTTAACCACGTAACCTTTCTAATTTATTTTATTGTTAGGCCGGGCGAACGTTGAGGCGCAGTTGACGTGACGCAGGGTGACTCACGGGTCGTAAAATCTGTTGTTTCCAGAAAATGTAGGTACCCTTACGGAATATAGTTAAGAATCACTGCAATACAGCGTGAATACAGTACACACACCGCATATCCGTAGCCTGTCATACCCGTTTATGTATTCATTGCTAATTATTAAGAGAGTAGTCTACAATAAAGGACATTTCAAGTACCCAAATATTGTAGATACCTAATTCTATATATTCAATTTTGCCCTCGATTTTGCCTTTATTTCTCGTTAGGTCTTTGTTTTGGTAGATTTCAAAGAGTAATTTTAATAATTTTATTATTTCTTTTTGTGTCTATTAAAAAGCATGAGATTTTGTAATCAAAATATGAGAGCATGAGATTTCCTTGGAATGCATGAGATCTCATGCAAAAGCGTGAGACCTGACAACACTGGCATCAGTTGACCGGACAGTAGATTTGCAATGGCGAATTGGCGTTGGCGATACGGAACCGATTACCGTAGTAGTGGGGAATGCTAGACCAATGCACGTCGCCGCGCCTCTTAAACTTTGTACCTTCCCTGGGATGAAGCGGCAATTTCTACTTTCTCTGTAAAGATCCGCAATTTCCGAATCTGTATATATATATATAATAATAATAATAAATGCCTTTCTGATGATGATACCAACATCTACGCCACTGGTAAGATTCTGAAGATGGAAATTTTTTGTTTCATAGTTACTGTCATACTAAATATGTACACCCATTTGGTTAAATTATCTCAAGCGGTTTACAAATTAAAAATTATTTTGATTTTTAACACACTGTAGTGGGACAATGGCTGACGACTATGCTTATTTTAGGATGAACCCCATAATACGAGTATACTTATAGTTCCTTGAAGCTAAAGCAAACTTATGATATATTTTATGTTTAAACTTCCAAAAAGTTGTAGTTGTAAGATGTCATCTCAACTAAAATTGGTGTGCTGTCAAATTTAATATCTTCTACAATTTAAATGTAAAAACCGCTTTACAGTTGCATGTCTCTTGCACGTAATCATGCGCACTGAACAGCGGAGTATTGCAAAAGCCGTCATATCTGAAAAATTCTTGCACTTCTGGGGAGTAATTTAGTGATGTGTATGATTACCACCATACACACAAACTCCTAGACTTACCTGTCAATTTCAAACTGCCTTCTTTCGTTTCTACTTGATTATTGTTGGATTGTTGAGCTTGCAAAATATATTACCTGCAACCTTTATTTTATATGTAATGCTATTTGTTATTGTTACTTGTCAAATTTGGATAAACACTTTACTTTTTAGCGTGCATTCGGGCGTTGAGTGAATAAGTTTATATTATATAAACTTATTCACTCAATGTATTCGGGTTAAAGTATTCTATTGCAATTGTAAATTGACCGATGTAAAACAAACTGCAAACAAAATCAGTCAGTTTAAACTGAATGTACACGCGTCTTTGTTAAAGTCTTCTATCTTAGTCACTTTAGAAATGTGGATTTTTAGAATTCCCACCTGAAGGTAAAAATGTCTATTGATATAAAAAATCGACACAATTTCCTCCCTGGAGGGTTGAATCAAGCCATTTCTGTAAAACACACTCAATTTATATTTCAGTTCATTTCTTGACAGGCAATTCTGTTTTGAAACTGATTGTTTTCGAACAAGTGGAAAATGAATGAATGGATGTTCATCCACGTAGTAACAATACAGTGAGGAAATGTGTGAAATTTCAGTTATAAAATATATATCTATGTATTGGAGGTGTCATATCAATGAAAGGTCTATGAAAATATGTGTGTTGTTAATTGAAATATTGTCACAAATAATATCACCTTTTGATATCTATTGAAATTCAATAATTACCCAGTTAGAAATATTCTACATAACAATATTGGCAACAATACAACCGAAAAAAGAATAACGTTTATTTAAAAATAATTATAACAGGATGTAACAAAAAAGCAAGTCATCCCATTAACTGCACATTTTTGACGATTAAATATGACAATGTAACCCTAATTAAGTATATACAAAAATGTTTCCCTTAAAAGAAACAGCGTGTTCAAGTTGAACTTTTAAAATTATTTGTAATAACTTTGCCAATTATATTACTATTCATAATTTCTCCTAAAACCTTTTTCGAGGTAAATTCGATTTGTAAAAGTCATGCAACGTTAGAGATGCCTACCTGGCAGCGCAGAAATAATTTTAAAGTTCAGTTTCCAAAGAAACGCTCAAATCAGTGATTTGTAAATAATTTACCGAGGTTTTAAAAGTCCTAACTGATTTTATACATAGTGCCTCTGATCATAGGGTTAACCAGATTTACCATTTATACGCAATCAAATGTTTTTTACCTATGTACTAAGAGAAATTAAAACATTTAAGAAACAGATTAGTTAAACACACTTATACACTACAATTTAATTTAACATTGTAATTATAGCATTCTACTAATTCAATATTTTGCGCGCTTGCCTAAGAAACGCATTAACGGAATTTTCAAATTACTATCAGATTTAATATTTTGAAAAACCTGTAGCTTTTGCCAAAACTATTCAGTCACATTAACAAGACGCTCTTTTCAATTGATTGATTGTCATAAACCCACAAACTGAACTGAAATCCAATGGACTAAAATTAGGGAAGTATGGTGGCCACTGAATAGTTATGTCTCTTCCATCTATATTTATTTGGAACTTTTTTTTTTAATAGTAACTATTTGAAATAATGTAAAATAGTAGGCAAAAACATTCGATTTTTGTTTATTTATAAAAGGCCCTTTACGCATTGCTAAAGTAGACGGATATGTGTAGTAGTTATTATAAGTGTATTTAACTAATTTGATTCTTAAATACTATTTTATTTTTTCTTAGTAAACGAAATTACATATTCAAAAAACGTGTTTGCGTAAAATGGTAAAACAGATTTATCTTCAGAAATACGCTGTATAAAATCAGTTATCAGATACGTGCAAACCAATTTTCTGAAGTTGTCTCTACCGTTGCGTAACTTTCAAAAATCGAAGTTTTGCCCAAAATTATCCAGAGTAAAAAAATAATCCAAATAAAATATAAGGATTGACCTCCAGTTTTGTTTTTTAGGCGTCGTTTACAACAATACCTTTGAAAATTAATTAACCACAAGGATCATCTCTATTAAATTGTTCAAACTTATACGTAACAAATTGACAATTGACATTAAAAGTTCAATTTCAACGCTCTGCATTTTAAGGGATACATTTTTGTACATAAATAAGTAGGGTTATATCGTCATATTTTGTCACCAAAAATATGCCGTTAATGAGCCTGCTTTTTTGCTTCACCCTGTATGTCTGGAATTATGTAGTTTACTGAAATACCAGATTAAACTTTTTAAATAATCATTTACTTCAGATCGTCAGATTCCTCTCACAAATTTCACTTATGATCCAATCGAAAGTAAATGAATTTTTATTATATCCGTATAACCTAATTTTTATTTGTGTTGTATTTATGTTGCAAATAATACTTATGAAATATATTTAAGTTTTTCTTTGTTTTGGAAAATAAGTGTTCGATTTAATACTGTCACGGATTTCCTAATACGTCTTTTTCTTACTTCCAGAAAAACAATCCGTTAATTAATTACTTCTTTATTAACTACTGAACACTACTAATTACAGGTCAACTAAACACTTATTTAATTAATCGCTATCTAAATCACTTTGATATCTCCAACTAAACACTTTAATTCAGACTGTAATACAAGACTTATACAAGACTAACTAACTCGGCCGTTTATTCTTCTTTTATAGACCCAACGAATATTCCAGGTATATTCCAGTATCTCTAGATCCATTTTCTCGTACGACTGGAACGCTTCTCGTCGTTTCCACGATTTTCTAGGACGATCTCGATAAGCGGCATGTTGTTTGTTTAACAGAATCGCGTAGGGGCGATCGGGGCAATCTCAGGCAATTCGCGGTGCCACAGTCGTCGGTTTGGGAGTGAGTGGGGCAAATTCCGTGACACTGCCCCCTCCTTAGGACCGATCGTCCTGATCGGATACACCTCTATACGGGGACAGACGCTCCAGATGGACGACCTTCATCTTACTCCTGGGAGTCCTCTGTATCCGGGACATCATTGATTACTGTGTAGGGGCCCTCCCAACGGTTCTGTAGTTTAGGCGATCTTCCTTTCTTCCGCGTGGGGTTGTACAGCCACACCAGGTCACCTTGTTGGAATCCGACTGTATTGGCCCGGACGTCGTATCGAGTCTTCATGCGATCGCTCTCTAGTCGCATTCGAGATCTGACTTGATCGTGTACGGCTGCTAGTCTTCGTTCTAGCTCATGGGTGTAAGTGTCTGGCTCTGTGGGCTGTTCCGCAGGACGACCAAATACCAAATCTGCTGGAAGGCGAAGCTCTCTTCCAAAGATGATCCTTGCGGGAGTCTTCCCAGTAGTTTCATGGACAGCTGAGCGGTAAGCTAACAGGAAGAGTGGAATGAGCTTGTCCCAGTCTGTTTGGTTCTCGTTCACAAACATCCTCAGATTGGTTTCTAGTGTGGCGTTGAAGCGTTCCACCATACCATCTGACTGGGGATGCAGTGGGGTGGTCCTGGTTTTCCGGATTCCCATAAGCTCGCAGACCTTTCGGAACACACCTGATTCGAAATTTCTGCCCTGATCTGAATGCAGTTCCATGGGCACACCAAATCTGCAGAACAGGTTGTTGACTAGGGCTTCTGCTACGGTCGTGGTCTCTTGATTGGGAAGAGGGTATACTTCCGGCCATTTACTAAAGTAGTCCATGGCGACTAACAGATATCGGTTTCCATTTTGAGTTTTCGGAAATGGGCCAGCGATATCAATGGCAATTCTCTCGAACGGTGCACCTACGATGTACTGGCGCATTTTGCCTCTGGAACGGGTCTTCGGTCCCTTGCTGGCTGCACATACGTCACATTTTCGGCACCAATCTTCTACATCCGTCCTACAGCTCAACCAGTAGAAACGCTCCCTAATCTTCTGTAGAGTCCTATTGATACCGAAATGTCCACCCCCAGTACCTCCATGTACTTCCTGCAGCACTTCCTTGACCCGGGACCTCGGGAGTAGTACTTGCTTCTTCACCTCCGTTCCGTCATTATTCTCCCATGCTCTCTTTAGGACACCGTCTTCCAACACCAAGGAATTCCATTGAGCCCAATAACTCTTTAATGTTGGGCTTTTACTGCTGACTTCAGCCCATGAGGGTCGGTTGTTGGCTTCTTTCCAGTCTAGTAAAGGCTTGATGTCACAGTCAGCTTGCTGGTCTTCCTGAATCGCCTCTGAACTCCATCTGTCTTCAGGTTGGGCTGCTACTATCTTGCAATGAACACATGATATGTCCTCTTTACTTTCAAGACTACTACAGTGTTTGCAGTTGACAGGACAGGGTCTCCTAGAAAGGGCATCTGCATTTCCATGTTTCCTGCCGGCTCGATGTTCAACAACAAAGTGATATTCTTGCAGCCGTTCCAGCCACCTGGCCATCTGTCCTTCCGGGTTCTTAAACTGCAACAGCCATTTAAGGGAAGCGTGATCCGTTCTTAGAAGGAATTCTTGGCCATACAGGTATTTATGAAAGTGTTCTAGGCTCTTGACGATGGCAAGTAATTCTTTCCGAGTCACACAATAGTTCTTTTCGGCTTTTGACAGGACTTTACTGAAGTAGCCCACTACTCGCTCTTGGCCATCTTGTATTTGGGAAAGAACTCCGCCAATTCCAATGTTGCTTGCGTCCGTGTCCACTATAAATGGTTGTCCAGGTATTGGGTATGTCAAAATCGGGGTAGTGCAGAGGGCCTCTTTCAGCGTCTCAAAGGCTTGCTGGCATTTCGTCGTCCATTCGAACGGGATGTTGTCTTCTGTGAGTTTATGAAGAGGCTTGGCAATGTCCGAGAATCCTTGGACGAATCGTCGATAGTATGTGCATAGGCCAAGAAAACTTCGAACTTGATGTTTGTCTTTAGGAACCGGCCAGTTCTTTATGCACTCTGTCTTCCGGGTCTGTTTTCACACCGTTTGGAGTAATAATGTGGCCTAAGTATCTAACCTCCTTTTGGAACAGACTGCACTTCTTCGGGTTCAACTTCAGGTTTGCTGCTTTCAACTTCTTGAACACTTCGGACACGTTCTTCAGGTGCTCCTGGAAAGAGCGTCCCAGCACCACCACGTCGTCCAAGTAAATCAAGCAGGTCTCCCAATGCAGGCCATGAAGTACAGTTTCCATCAGTCGTTCAAAAGTGGCAGGGGCATTACATAGACCAAATGGCATTACATTGAACTGCCACAATCCATTTCCGGTAGTGAATGCTGTCTTTCCTTGTCTTCTGGGCTGACCTCGACTTGCCAATATCCACTCTTTAAATCCAAAGTGGAAAACCATTGCGCACCAGCCAAGGTGTCCAGAGTATCGTCAATCCTCGGTAATGGGTAACTGTCTTTCTTGGTGACGTCATTTAATTTTCTGTAGTCCACACAAAATCGGGTGGAGCCGTCTTTCTTCTTGACCAGAACTACAGGAGAAGCCCAAGGACTCTGAGATGGCTCTATGGTGCCTTGATTTTGCATCTCGATTAACATCTTGTTAACTTCTTCTCGCTTGGCTAGTGGAAGTCCTCGTGGTGGCTGCTTTATAGGAGATGATGAACCAGTATCGATTCGATGCTTCACAACATTGGTTCTCCCAAAGTCGCCTGGTTTAAGTGCAAACACATCTTCATTTTCACGTAGCAGCTCTTCCAGTTGTTCCACCTCCGACTCTTTTAATCTCTGCTTGGCCCTATCCACGATGTCCCTTAGACATTCCGGTAGGCTGGTCTTATTTGGTTTCTTCTCCATTTCGTTGTTTTCTTTGAGTGTTCTGACCATGGTAACAGGTTCACAGACTCCTACTTCAGTCCCTTTGTAATTTTCTGTGGAAAGGTTTTCAGGTTAACTACCCGTACTATTGTCGTTTTCTCTGGTTTAATCAGGGTGCGGCCGGTGACTATAGATTTATTGAACAGATCCGGATTACTGGGTTCCACCACTCCTACACTGCAAGACATTTCCCCATCCATTACAGTGGCAACCAATGTTTCGGTCTGACCAGGTAGTACCACATCTTCTTTAACAACGAGTCTCCGTACAGCGTTATTCTCAGTGGTGGTCGTTAGCACTACTTCCTCACCCATTATCCGTAGCGTACCAGCATTCAAATCTAAGTTCACCCCTTTGCTCGTAGTAAGTCTAGTCCGAGTATGACATTGTCCGATATATCTGCTACCAGGGCTCTGTGTTTGAATTTGACGTCTCCTAATTCTATGTCAAGCTCGCATTCCCCTTGACTGGCAGTTGTTGTCCATTGGCTGTTGTAAGGACATAACGCTTGGCAGGGCTCTTAATACGCCAATCACCAATAATATCCGGTCGTACAATAGTTCTTGCCGCTCCAGTGTCGATTACCATAGGGAACATACGACCAAAAATAATGCCTTCTACTAGCAAGGAGTCAGAGTCCTGGAGACGTGACAACGTAATTTCTTCTCGTGGCATGGAGGACGCAGCCGGCTTTTGCCCCGTGAAGCCGGCTGAGCCTAGTTTTCCTGCGCAGCTGCCGCCTGGGAGTCGCGCTTTGCTGTTCCGCGACCGGGGCCGTACACTGTCTCTTCAGATGTCCCGTCTGCCCACAGTTCCAACATTGAGAGGGCGATCTCTTCGGCTGCCAGGTTGTTCTCTCTTCGGATTGGTAGTTGGGCTGAGTTTCTCAATGACCTCCTTCAACGTTTTGATTATGTCTCCATTTCCCATATTATCGCTGTTATCACTGATGGCCCGAACTTTAACATGTCTACCAGATGCCATCTTTGCTGCCTCGTATTCTAGTGCATGCGAGAGGGCGTCATTCAAAGTTTTAGGTCTAGCGAGTCGCAGTGCCTGCTGGGTTTCGCAATCTCTTAGGCCATCGGTAAAAACTTGAATAGAGAGCTGGTCCAAGAATTCGGAAGGAGCTGTTGGATATGCCAATCGAACCAGTCGGGCAACGTCGGTCTCAAAATGTTGTAAATTCTCTCCACTCTGCTGGTGACGATTTTTCAATTGTGCCTGGTACACTTGCTGCAGGTGCTTATCCCCATATCTCATTTCCATATGCTGTTTTAGAATGTCGTAGTTATTCTGCTGCCCAGCAGGAACTCCTTGTAAGACGTCAAGAGCTTCCCCTCGTAAAGCAACTATCAGAGCAGTAGCTTTCTCATAATCGGACCATTCGTTTGCTGATGCTGCTGCTTCAAACTGGCGCAGATATACATTCCAGGAAACCCTTCCGTCGAATTCAGGAGGCTTCGTTTTCTGAGTTCGGATAACAGATCCTTCTGATTTGATTACGCCCTCCTTTCTTATTTTGTCCAGTTTATGTCGAAGCTCTTCACAGGTTCCTCTAACCATGTTTATTTCTTCGTCGATTTCTTTTCTTTGTTCTAACAGTTTCTCCTCTACTGTATTTTCTAATTTTTCTAACTTCGCCTGCATTTCGGTCGTCTGAGCTCTCATTTCCTGTTGTATTATCTGCATTTGATCTTCTAATTTCTTTTCTAACTTCTCTTGCATTATTTGGGTCTGATCTTCAATTTTATGCCCTTGTTCTTCGAATTTTTCTTGCATTGTCTTCGTCTGGTCTTCCATTTTATGCCCTTGTTCTTCTAATTTATTTTGCATTGTTTGTCCCTGTTCTTCTAATTTATTTTGCATTGTTTGTCCCTGTTCTTCTAATTTCTCTTGCATCGTCTTCGTCTGGTCTTTCATTTCCTGTTGCATTGCCTGCATCATTTCTAACAGTTTCGCCAATTGTGCATCCATATTGACTTGGCTTCTAGTTACAGGCATTCACTCTATTTGGAAAGTTCTAGAATGTCCACGAATGTATTTCTGAATATCACCGTTGCCTTCCTTACAATGAAACGAGTGCAGTGATATGCCACACTTGGGTCTTTGTTTCACTTTGGTATAAAGTTCTAGAATGTTCGAGAATGTCCTTCGCAAATAGCACCGTTCACTTCCTTAAGTCACGACGAGTGCGGCGATATATCACACTTGGGTCTTTGTCTTACTCCCGTACAAAGTTCTAGAATGTTCGAGAATGTCTTTCGCAAATACCACCGTTCACTTCCTTGAGTCACGACGAGTGCAGTGATATGTCACACTTGGGTCTTTGTCGCACTCCCGTACAAAGTTCTAGAATGTTCGAGATTGTCCTTCGCGAATAACACCGTTCACTTCCTTAAGTCAAGACGAGTGCGGTGATATATCACACTTGGGTATTTGTCTCACTCCCGTACAAAGTTCTAGAATGTTCGAGATTGTCCTTCGCGAATACTACCGTTCACTTCCTTGAGTCACGACGAGTGCGGTGATATATCACACTTGGGTATTTGTCTCACTCCTGTACAAAGTTCTAGAATGTTCGAGATTGTCCTTCGCGAATACCACCGTTCACTTCCTTGAGTCACGACGAGTGCGGTGATATATCACACTTGGGTATTTGTCTCACTCCTGTACAAAGTTCTAGAATGTTCGAGATTGTCCTTCGCGAATACCACCGTTCACTTCCTTGAGTCACGACGAGTGCGGTGATATGCCACACTTGGGTATTTATTCCACCCGCGCACAGGGTTCCAGAAAGTTCTTCAAACTTCCACTTAAATCCCACTTTTGACACCAAATTGTCACGGATTTCCTAATCCGTCTTTTCTCTTACTTCCAGAAAAAACAATCCGTTAATTAATTACTTCTTTATTAACTACTGAACACTACTAAACACTAATTATAACTCAACTAAACACTTATTTAATTAATCGCTATCTAAATCACTTTGATATCTCCAACTAAACACTTTAATTCAGACTGTAATACAAGACTTATACAAGACTAACTAACTCGGCCGTTTATTCTTCTTTTATAGACCCAACGAATATTCCAGGTATATTCCAGTATCTCTAGATCTATTTTCTAGTACGACTGGAACGCTTCTCGTCGTTTCCACGATTTTTCTAGGCCGATCTCGATCACGGCATGTTGTTTGTTTACCAGAATGACGTGTGGGCGATCGGGGCAATCTCAGGCAATTCGCGGTGCCACAGTCGTCGGTTTGGGAGTGAGTGGGGCAAATTCCGTGACAATACTTTTAATTAGTCTAAGGAAGCATTTTTGAGATGTTGAGAAACTGGGGAGAAGAAGAATACTTAAATGAGATTTTTTGTTTATAATTGTGGGACACTTAACATTTATTTTATCTATACAAGTGAAACAGTAGCTCTTATTTTTGCCGAATGTATAATTTCACTATTTTTCTCCTCATTATGGATGAACGGTTACTAGGAATGCATCACATTCTTTTTAACAAACGTTTCTTTAAAATATTATGCCAAGTTTAAATAATTAATTTATACCACCTTACTTAGTAAACTAATTCGGAGAAAGTGCATGTGATTTTTTTAGTAACAAAAAAGGAAATAATTTAAATTACTTTTAAATTATCTATATAAATTACAATGCATTGATATAAATATTCAAAATTTAAATGTAATTTTAAGTAAATCAGGTCTGTCCATCATACGACTCGCTACGACATTGACACGCAAAAAAGCGAGTCACATACACGCACGCAGCAATGAAGTTTCCAATGAACATTGGAGATCTCGCTGGACCGCTGTCAAACATTCTAGTGGCCATGCGCAGGTATGTAAGAAGGTTGAGTCAAGCAAGACGAGCGGAGTTAATAGTTAATAGTGTGGAATAGGGACTCATAGGCAGAAAAACACTGAATACGGTTTGCGAAATTAATTGTTACGGTCAGGTGTTTATTTATTTATAATTGTAGTTAT
The DNA here is from genome assembly GCA_025584915.1 of Monochamus saltuarius. NCBI lineage: Eukaryota > Metazoa > Arthropoda > Insecta > Coleoptera > Cerambycidae > Monochamus > Monochamus saltuarius. The sequence continues at coordinate 27,556,657 of CM046721.1, forward strand.
TTTATTCTGGTGTGCGGGACGCATTAAGTCAATTTAAGGTTTTTAAAGTTAAATATATCTTCGCAAAGAAGAAAATAACGAACGAACATTGAGTTTGTATTGATTGTTGGGAATCAGACTATTTAATCACAAACAACAATAATAAACTTCAGTACATTGTTTATATGCAAATACTATTAGTTCCTCAAGACTGTAATGTGAAGCGACATTACACTACGTCACACGAGAAAATGTTTCAGCAGTATACAGGAGAGTCTAGAAATGCTATCATTACAGATTATAATCGGATCGGTCAATGGTCGCGCGGTTTAAGGCGTCAGTACTTGATTCGCGGTGACTAGATCGCTGTGGGTTCGACCCCCGCAGCCGGTAGACCGTATATAAGCTATACTCGTGGAGAGATTGGCACCCTCTCTGCGGGTATGGTAGGGTGGAAGAATGTTGGCTTGGGTCAATGTGAGAGACTCATACCGGTTGACATTTGACTACCCTTTTAATTAATGATGTTTTCCAGGTTTCCCTCATTCCTGCACTGAATGGTGGTTAGGGCCTACCAACGTAAGTAGTTCCTGGGCTCAAATGCGGCCTGCTTAATAATAATATGCTACCCCCTCTCCCGCACAAGTCTTCGACTTCTGGGCTAATCCTCGTGATTAGAGTGAGGGGTAGAGATATTATTATTATTAATATTATTATAAGAAAAAACTAAGGTACAACAACAAATACATCTTTTTGATACATAGTGATTTTCTGGGTTGTTATGCCATGACCTCGGCTCGGACCTCGCCGCGACTGAGAAGCTCGGTCGCTCCGAAGCTTTTGCGGAATCACCACTGAAGATGCCGATAGAAAAGAGCGGCAAAAGGTTTGGAAGTATGGTATGCGACCAGTTACAGAGGCGGCTACGGGACGACTCAGAAAACCACCAGTATCTGAGGAACGGTTCCATCCGTAACAGTCGTAATACCAACAATACGAGCTGAAATCACTATATGGGCGGACCCAGAGCTACCGATGGCGGATCTATCCTCACAGAGTCTTGTCCGAGAACAACCAGGGCAGATAAAGAATTCCGACTAATGCTAGAGATGTGCACTTTAATTCTGTTTCTGGCACCGACCGTGAAAGCCTAAAAACCACAAGTACATTTTTCTTCAAAAAATCTTACAAATGCAGTATTGTCGCTTCTTGCGACATAGCGCTGGAAACTGTCAAAGCTTAAATCCTTTTAGTGATGAAGTGCTTATTAAGAATTGCACAATCAATATGTATCCATAAAATTGCAAGACACTATTGAAAAATGTAAATATTTTTCACTCTGCACTGCCTATTAGACATCAGCCAACTTGTAATTTTTTTTCGAACTATTCAAGAGGATGTCGGCATAGCAGAAGAAAAGCCAGATCTTAATTATCTCCATGGTACAACTAAGGGTACAGATTATGATATCAAACTATGAGGAATCCGATAAATGTTCCAGTATTATCAGTGATGGATTTATATGGCCACATAAGAGAAATCGAAATAAAATTACGCGTTTCAAGTCTTCAGTAAAAAAAAATCATTTTTCCAAGCCGCAGTGAGCACTTTGAAGAAATGAAAGATTTTGAAAAAGTTGCATAACAACTTAATACATTGACACAATTGCAGAAGACTTTGAAAACCAATTTAGCGGCTTTAAGAAAATCAAAGAAGAAATTTTAAATTTTACTCAACCATTTATTGTTTATATTGAGAACGTAAGCAGAGCAATATTTTAATTGGAATTGTGTGATTTGCAGTTAGATAATTTTTACCAGGAAAGAACCAAAATAGGATTCGACTTTTTTAAGTTACTCCCAGGAGAACATTGCCCTAACTTGCGCCACCGATTCATCAACATACCCTTCAGCGACCGTTGATGAACTCCAATTACCATGTTTCTTTAATGCCATCAAGTCTCCTCCAGATTCAACTAAAAGTGTAGATCTTCGAAATGCATGGCCGGTATATGACTTAGCATTTTTAAGTAGAAGAAAATTTGCTACTGTTTCAGGTATCTTATAAAATTGATTTTTACAACAACCTGATTGATACATTTTCCATTGCATAAAACAGACGGCGATCCTTTGCTAGTGCTGGACGAAGAGCTATGGACATTCTGTAAAATTTAATATATTTTTCAGTAGCCATAAATCTTCTGTTCTACAGTTTGCTTATCTTCCACGTTCCCGACAAATTCGACGTTCCTGTAAAAGTTTTTTTTTATATTTTTAGGTATTAACAATATTGTGTGAAACGAACTGCTCAGTGGACAAAAGCCCCAACCTGCGTTGAATTACATCCACAATATCTACTCATATATTCCTTATTATTAGCTTTTGTAACATTTTTTACTGTATTAGAAAGGTATTTTTAGCTAATATAAATCAAATCTCCTACAATTCCCATCAATGAAGTCATATGTATGCTCTCCAAAAATGCAGAAATAGGTCAGATCTCATCTATTGTGGTTGAATTGTCATGGTTTCCACTGCCAAAAAGTGAAGTTAGATATTTATAGAATGTTTTATTAAAGCAGGTTAGTAAATTTATATAGATTATTTTCTTTATATAGATAATTATTTAATAGAGCTTTGTCTGTTGAATTGTTCATTAGTATACCTAGATGTCTTCTTCATTGATAGGAATTGTAGGAGATTTGATTTATATTAGCTTAAAATACCTTTCTAATACAGTAAAAAAAAGATGCTCCTGTAATCCCAAATACAGCAACAAACTTGACCATTACATAAACTTCATCAGCCTTGTCCGAGAACAGGGCAGTCCAAAGAATCTCAACCATGTTAGGGATGTGCACTTTAGTTCTGTTACTGGCAGTGACCACTTATCGAGGTCACGGCATAACAACTCGGAAAATCACTATGTATCAAATAATAGCACCGACCGTGAAAGCCTAAAACCATCAAACTTCATCAGGATTATTATTTAAAAAAACAATCTGTACTCTTAAAAATTGCAGAATTCTTGGGCATGCAAACTTTCCCATTTTGCTTCAAAAATGTAATTATTTTTGAATATTTTGAAATGTTTATATTATTATTGGATTGTAATATACTTTTAATCACTGAATAATTCGACAACACTGTTGATAGCTTTTGTTGTTCGCTCTTTCCATTCCACAAATCTTGAATACGCGGTTTCGTACATTTTTCGCGATTTAGCTGACAATAACTTTAGTGATGTTACTTTCGCTACTTTTACTAGTTCCGGTATTGTAAGAGAAAACTCTGAATCAAAAATGTCCCTTTTTTAACTTTGAATATTCAAAAGAACTGATAAATAACTTAAGTTTACAATTTTTTAAACTCAATCACAGAATTAAATTGACAGATATTTATTTATCTTAAAGGTTTTCTTAGCAACGCTGGTCCAATGTCGCTATAAGTACAACAGGTTACCAGTTTTAAACCTCAAATTTTGTCTTACTAATATATTGCAACAAAATAATACGTTTTTTTTTTTCAATTTTAAATCGTATTCCCGTCAGAGAAAAAAAATGACGTAAAATACACGGGTAACAAAATATAAGATTTTAACACTCACAGCCAGATTCATGAAACGGGCGTAGCGCTAGTCGGACTAACGAGTTTACGCCCGTGTAAAGCGCGTTAGTTGGCCTAACCAGCTCTGCGCTCATTCACGAAACATACGTTGCTAGGTAGCGAAGCATGCGTTGCTAGGTAGGCTGTTTATTTACGTCCATATTTGCGCCAAAAGTTAGACCCAGTATTGTACCTGTCTAAAAATCGCGTAACTTCGGCATCTAGTTCCTTGCGCTTCCCATTGTATATTTAGTATTTATATTCAAAAACTGTACTTTTCAGTGCTACGGATTAGTTAACATATCATAAAGTAAGTATTATACATAGTAGTGAATAGGAGTTTGCTTTTTATTTAAATTAGTGCAACAGATGCGAAAATTTTTCGCGTAATCTCCGCTAGTCTGACTAACGTTACGCCTTGTTGATGAATCCGTATGTTAGTGTTTTGTCTCTCGACGCGAAGCTAAAATCTAATACCTTTTCCCTTGTATACTAAATAACTATCTATTCATTGACAAAATTACAAAATAATATTTTCATTTAAATAACCATACAAAAATAAATTTAAAGATGTAGGCTCTTTATCTACAATATTTCTGTTGTAAATTAAAGAACGAGGGCTGTACTTGGTTTTACCACAACTGAAAAAAAGTGAATTCGTAAATTTATTCAATATCCCTGAATCAGTCGTTCGTGAAAGCACAGAAACAAATCGACAGTGGTAGTTTATTTTGCCTCTCTATTGTATTAAAATGTGTGCTGTTGTTGTGAGTGATATATTGAACACGAAAGCTTTTCCACAAGTAAAATAACTTTCTGTCCGTCACAACCCAATTACTTCGATGAAATGTTAATGAATATAGGCATTGTTAACGAGATGGAAATTAAAATTAACACAAATTAGGTAAGTGGTGTGAAAGAATATCTGAGACGTAAATTGCAGTAGGTAGGTATACAAAACAAATATATTACGATACAGTGAGTAAGTACATGATTTACTTCTAAATCTATTATTTATAAACTTTTTTTTAAGTGAGATAAAGCCCGCACAGTTGTTTTCTGAAGATCCACTTTTGTAATCTGAAATTATTATACATTTTTAAATATATAAGTGTATAGTTTTGAACTTACACATTTTTTAACCTGGTTATAAATTTACCAAATTATCTTATTGTTTCATAAATTATATACATTTCATACAAAATATAAAGGCTTGTTTATACCAACCGAGCATTGTTTGCGAACACTATTCGCAAACGTTGGCGAACAAGATGCACGGGCGGTGTAAACACTCACCCGCGACGAACAGAGTTTGAAAACTCTGTTCTCGAACATTCTAGAGCGTTCCGCTGTTTTCGGAAAGTATCAATATCGATGCAGCACAAATTGAAAGCTTTGATAAAATGGGTGCCATGTAGGGAAATTTTGTTGGGAACTTGGTTGAATGTTCGAGAATGACTGCTCGTAGGACGTACTCAGGCAGTGTGAACGGCAACCATCCCCGCGTGTTTGCGAACGTTCGAAAACATTTGCAAACGTTTTCAAACGTTCGCAAACAATGCTTTGTTGGTGTAAACAAGCCTTAATACGTATCACAATTGGTAAAATCTTACTTTGTAAGCGTTAAGGCTTGTTTACATCAACCGAGCATTGTTTGCGAACACTGTTCGCAAACGTTCGCGAGATGCACGGGCGGTGTGAACACTCACCCGCGACGAACAGAGTTTGCAAACTCTGTTCTCGAACATTCTAGAGAGTTCCGCTGTTTGTCGGTAAACTTGCGAATCATCAAAAGGATTCAGTGTTTGTTGCGCGGTGTGAACTGCTTATTTAGAACACAAACGGAAGTTGTTTAAGTGTTGTAAAAGTATATAAACTTTATTAAATAAATATAAATTTTCGGATTGCGTGAGTTGTTTTGTTTTCAAACTTGTGTTGTTTTCGGTTATTGCCTGTTGTTGTTGTTTTCACCAAATGAAGTGGGATAACGAAAAATGTTAGTAAAAAATCAAAATCCGATGGTGACATTCAGTTGAAATTTTTGAAAAGTCCCTTTCATCCGCCCTTAAGTCAGCCAGCAGTCGCTCATAGTTTCTTCCTTTCAAAAATGATCATTCCCACCTTCTGCGGTCCTCCTCTGTTGGCGTTTCTCAATTTCGGAAAGTATGAATATCGACGCAGCACGAATTGAAAGCGATAAAGCGGGTGCCATGTAAGGAAATTTTGTTGGAAACTTGGTTGAATGTTCGAAAATGACTGCTCGTAGGACGTGCTCAGGCAGTGTGAACGGCAGCTATCCCCGCGTGTTTCAAACAATGCTCGGTTGGTGTAAACAAGCCTTTACAATAATGTATTAAGCTCGATGATGACTCAAGATCTTTTTCCTACGATCATACGGAAAATTGTACACACGACTTTCCCTAGCGAAAGAGCGCACTAGTGATGTAAGGTGCACTTGTATGCTTGATGTTTGTTACATTATACAGTGGGCCTATCGTATTTTTGTGACAATGCTTATGTCCAACGTAATTCAGCGGATGCAGGCAGCATTAAGCGAAAAATTATGAGTACCGCGCGAAGCAGATTACCATCTAACAGTAAATAGTAGTAAAGATCTTACGACGCTGAATTACGCTCAACACAAGTAATCAAATCGCCAATAAAAATTGATGTCGTTTCTATAACTACGTGCAATTTTGATAATATTCTTTGACACAAGCTTTCAAATTTTCAGTTAGTTCAGTTTGAAGCACAATATACTAATCGATCAGTACGGAATCTTAGACAATTTATGAATGAAATACGTCTGGCAGTTTTTAAATAACCCCACTCTAGAAAAAGTCGCCAAGAAAATGGCGGATCCCACAGAACATACGAACAAGTGACACGGACCCATGGATTTAGGCAATTTTCAAATACCACCACTCTAGAAATAATAGCTAACAATATGGTGTAAAGATAACCAAAGCTGTAGTTTTAATAATTTTGCATTAATTCTTAATTAACTGTTGTAATACAGTGTAGTTTCAATGAAACTGTTTCATGTAAATTGAGGTTTTGGTCACATTTTTTCTTAACTTAGGTTTCTAGCAGATATAATTTGAATTTGATTATAAAACCGGTATGAATTTTATAAATTTATTTTAAAAAATTGCGCAAACATGGAAACTAGGTCGACTAGTGCAGTTTTATTTTATATTTTGTGGTACTTTTGCCTTTATGTCAAGACGTATACGTTTACCTTATTTTCTTAGCATATTATAAAATTTAAGTCCAGTGTAATTTTTATATTTTTACTAATTATTTTTTTTAGGAAAGTACGAAATGAAATTAAAACGTGTCTATTGGGTACAATTTATTTTGAGGTTTACAATATATATATATACAAGGTGTACCAGTAGTAAGTATTCAAAACTTGTGAGCTTGTAAAACAAGTCGAAAAATTACGAAAACCTTAGTACAACTTTTGTCAGTGGCGGCTCCTAAGGGAGATACGCTCCGAGTGACAGTTTTTAATGCGTAACATCAAAACGGTTCAACATTAAGTCTCGAAATTTTGATGAGATATTAACCTTGACGTGTTTAATAAGTCTCATAAAATAGATTTCAAAATTTTCTACAGGGGCGTGAAAAAATGCAAGACTCAGGGACAAATTTAATCATATCTTTTTAGTAGTTAATTTTTTCTAGTTTCTGACTCGAAAACATTGAAATTTTAAGTATTTAACATAAAAAAGTTTACTTTTATTAAATTTCAATAGGATGTACCGTTTTCCAGTAAAATCGATTTCAATCATTCTTAACGTGCCCCACATTCAACATCCATAGCCAAATAAATTAATTGCAGTGTTCCATGAAGAAAACAACTAATCTTACAGTTAACAAAAATGTCAAGTATATTTAACACTCTTAACAATAACAATTAAAAACAATAGTACAAATAAAAATACCGTAATATAAATAACATAAAAACAACGCCTTTCGGTGCAAAGAAATATTTTATAATTGGGTACATTTCTATTGGGGAACTTTATACCATATCGGTGTGAGGTTGCTCTTGCGCTCCCGTGACACTCCACCTAACGTCAAAAGCATATCTACATACTCAGAACATGTATACGGTTGCATTTTAAAATAATTTTTATCTATTTTTGTTCACTATAAAATGGCACTGCGTAGACTCAAATAATACAATTTTCAAACTAAAAATACTTGACATTTCTGTTAACTGTCAGACTAGTTGTTTTTTCCATGGCACACTGCAATTAATTTTTTTGGCTATGTATTGGATGTTAAATGTGGGTCACGTTAGGAATGATTGAAATCGAATTTACTGAAAAACGGTACATCCTATTGAAACTTAACAAGAGTACATTTTTTATGTTAAACACTTAATATTTTAATATTTTGGAGTCAGAAACTTGAAAAAATTAACTACAAAAAAGATATGATTAAATTTGTACCAGAGCCTTGCATTTTCTTACGCCTTTGTAGAAAATTTTGAAATGTAGTTAATGAGACTTATTAAGCACGTCAAGGTTAATATCTCACCAAAATTTCGTGACTTAATGTTGAACTGTTTAGATGTTACGCATTAAAAACTGTTTCTGAGGTTACCGCTTTAAGTGAGCGTATCTCCCTTAGGAGAAACCACTGACAAAAGTTGTACTAAGGTTTTCGTAATTTTTCGACTTGTTTTACAAGCTCACAAGTTTTGAATACTTACTACTGTTACACCTTGTATAGGTAACAGAACGAGAAACCCCCGTTACTCTATTAGGTGTATGGAGTGGTTTCTTTCATCTATGTATGAAAGCATTTCTTTCCTATTTTGAGTTAAATCCTTTGCTTCCTTTCATGTTTTAATTCTTCTTTAGGATTTTCTCAATTAAGCTATCCCACGTCTAACTTGGTATCCCTCTCATCTTTTTGGCCACAACTTTCAACTCCCAAATTCTCCTCGTCGCTCTTCTACTGCTCAGGGCGGGTTGTAGAAAGGAGAGTTAAGAATTAAACGAAGTTTAATATGCAATGAATGTTGTGTCAGTATATATAAAGCTGTTTACAGGCCTTTTGGCCCAGAGCTGCGTTATTCTCCTCCACTTCATTCTGTTCTTCACCTTTCATTTCCAATACAATACATTTTTCTCCCTTAGATCTATTGTCACTGCCTCTCTCCATCGCTTCCTTGGTCTTCCGCTTTTTTTCTTGTAGTTTGGTTTACTCCCTAAACTAAACACTCAACACGACATACACAGCTGGAATATAAGTACAATAATGATAACGAATGGATAACCATGTAATAATGTCAAAAATTAAAAAAGCATAACTGACACACAGAGATTATAGTAATAACTGTCAGTCGCCAACAGAATGGCGGATTTTTGGAAGACGCGGGAAAGCTGAGTTTCCCTACTGATTGATTAGTATACTGTGGTTTGAAGATTGAGATTGATTTATTTTTCATATCTCTTCGTCGTAAACTACCCAAAATGAGTGAGGAGTCTCTCAATGATATTCCGACAGAAATATTGGAGGCCTTTAATGATGCAAGTAATGCATTAATTCATGCAAAATTGAGAATTCGCTATGAAACAGAGCTTGTTGTATTCGACCAATGGCGCATAGAGAAGATCACTTCATCTTTAAAGTAAGAGGTATTTTGGTCTATTTCTACAATATTGCAAAACGTTACTCTTCGTCAAGTCGAAGTATTCGAGTTGAAACTTTGCTTCAAAGTAAAGATATTTACATTGGAAAATACCTCAAGCTAACGGCATATCTGAAGATATCAAATGTTGTTTTTTTACTGTTTAAGAAAGGTATTTTAAGCTAATATGTATCAAATCTCCTACAATTCCTATCAATGAAGTCATATGAATGCTCTCTGATACCAAACATCTAGGTATGCTAATGAACACCCACAGACAAAACTCTATTCAATAATTATCTAAAAAATGTATTCTATTTACTAACCTGATATATGCAGAAATAGATCAGATCTCATCTATTGTGGTTGAATTTCGAGTTCCCACTCCATATATAGGGTATATCAGGTTAGTAAATAGAATACATTTTTTAGATAATTATTGAATAGAGTTTTGTCTGTGGGTGTTCATTAGTATACCTAGATGTTTGGTATCAGAGAGCATGCATATGACTTCATTGATAGGAATTGTAGGAGATTTGATACATATTAGCTTAAAATACCTTTCTTAAACAGTAAAAAATGTTACAAAAGCTAATAATAACGAATATATGGGTAGATATTGTGGGTGTAATTCAACGCAGGTTGGGGCTTTTGTCCACTGAGTAGTTAGTTTCACACAATATTGTTAATACCTGAAAATATATGAAAAAATATATCAAATGTTGGTTACAAGCCAAAAAAATCAAAGGTAGCCACAATATTTGGAATTACCGGTGCCTCTCACCGCAAGGAACTAGCAAATATGACTATCCACGATATATAAGACAGAGGGGATGTGTTTATTATTACTATAAATACCAGACACGAAAACCAATGTTTCAAGAAAATTTGTGGTGAAAAACGGAGAAATAATTAAATATGTCGACATCTACTGAAGTTATGCTATTTTGCGTCCTAGAGATACCCCTCACAATCGGTTTTTCTTATTCTATAAAGCGGGCAATTGTATTAAGCAATGTGTACGTTTCAACAGTTTCAGGGGGAAATGCCATTTATCATCTCTGGTTACTTAGGTCTCCCAAATGCGGAAGCGTATACAGAACATTGTTTTCGGCGCTTTTTTGCCACATTATTAGCTAACCCCGGGTCCAATATTACAAACATAAAACGTCATGGTAGGTGAAACTAGACAGCGGTAGCTGAGTCATAAATTGAGGATTGATTAGATAACAAAAAGAAAATAGCCCACAGCATTCGCAAAGCATCAAATCCTTCATCGGAACTTCAACAGAACCATACTGAAGCACGTAGTACATCAACAGTAACAGTATGTTCCGTGACTGAAGAATAACGTCTAGCAGCTATTCCCTTATCACTGAAGTTGCAAACAAATCATGTAGACATACTTTGTCAACAGTGAATTTCACGACTGAAAAACCTCCCCAAGCCGCTATTGCCTCAGCACTGAATTTGCAAAATGCCACAAATTGTACATTTAATTTCAATGTTTTTCGTTAACATATATATTCTTTTGGTTTAAATAACTACTTAATAATTATTTGTTAATGTTATTAAAATAAACTGTTTCTCCTCATTAGAATTGTCATGACTGTAGGAAAAATATTGTACCTAACACGTGCAGGAAGTGTTTTTTCCGCGCTCGACTGCTGGCCGAAAACTCGGCTTCGCATTGATCGGTCAACTGCAATCAGCGTGCGGAAAAGTATCATTCCCGCATTTGTTGGGTAAATAAATATTTTCATATTTAGGTTTACTGGGTCTACTGTGATTTCAGTGCAATTGCTAATGCAATTCAATGCTATATGACGAATACAGTGACTCGGCTTCGCATTGATCGGTCAACTGCAATCAGCGTGCGGAAAAGTATCATTCCCGCATTTGTTGGGTAAATAAATATTTTCATATTTAGGTTTACTGGGTCTACTGTGATTTCAGTGCAATTGCTAATGCAATTCAATGCTATATGACGAATACAGTGACTTCTAAATTGGACCGATCCATTTTAAGATCAAACCAGTTGAGCAGCCACTGTGTTTGCCTTACCATCGACCATCACATTTATTACAATGAGGGCTATTTGAAGTTATATTATCAAAAACCTCTAAATTAACCTGACACTTCTTTAACCCGACGGTAAGTAGAACTAAACTGTACGGGAATTTAACAATAGTCAATGTCGCCTTCGTCTGTGATAATACTCTCAACTAATAACTTAACACTTTCACGAGATGACGCTACCTTTGCTTTTAATGTATGTAATTGGTCTAATTTTGTAACCAATTCTCAACTAACTGAAATGTTTTTATTTTGTCAGGATGTTCTCATCATCCTGTATTTTTTTTACTAAGCGTTTTAGAACCCTCTTTGCTTAATTGATATTAGAAATATAAATATAATAAAAACTCCACATTTATTGCAAGACAGGCACCAATTAACGTTCCAGTTTGATTATATTTCAATGCCAAAAATCTTATGAGGTAGATAATGAGATGAGAGTAGAAGAATTACTCTTGACAGATGTCTGATTTACTGTTATACATTTGTTTTATTATTTTAAATTTAAAGCCGACAGCCTGTCAGCTTAAAAAAAGTAATTACTTTTTTATAGGTTTTTGATAAATCTAAATATCTGAATTGAAATGTTTTATATTAGTCATTATTTTTATAAATCATAGTGTAAATAAACGTAGACATGTTTTAGTTACATTCGCAAGTGATTCGCATTTTTGCTTCCGTTATCGAAACAAATGTCAACGATTTTGATAAGTTTATGCATATTTGTTTATCTATTTTTATTCTAAAAGTAAGATAAACAGTAATAAAATAAACATGATTTCTCACATGTATCTAAATAGTTTTTTAAATGACGTGTGTAGTTTGAATTATTTATTATGTAAATTGCCCAGTAAGAAATTTTTAATAAGCAAAAATAAATTTTAAATATTTGATAATTTCTTTAATTTTATTTGTTATTCTTCAAATAATATTGACGTGTTCCTAATTTTATTCGACATCTGTTATTGCCAAGATCCAATATGACGCCCACAAGAAAATAAACAATTGAATGTTGCATAACCGAAACTAGTAGGCGTAGAAATTTTCTTTCGGGGAAAATCAATTTCTCTTATATTATTATCTCTTTGTACCAAATTTCAGCTCTTTCTGACGCTAGAGAGCATTTTCAGTGTTTTTTTACAATACTCCAGCGCAGATATCTTGTATCTGTTTGATAGAGTCATTACATGGTACAATTTTTTCCAACTTAGGCCACCCTGTATATGTTGCGGTTTTTGAGATGCCAATGATGATTGGTAAGCCATGAAAAACGAACGACTCTGTATATACCCCTAACCACATCAAAATCCAATCGCTACGACACCCATCTGAGCAGATTGTTGTGAAAGAGGAATGTATAATCAAGGATAACCAGACAGTATACCTCCCGAAGAATTCGGTCATCCATCATAAATGAGGGAGATATGGTATAAGGGCTAGTGCACTAACAGACAAACAGTCACATCGTAATCAACATGCATTTATATATTCCAGGGAGATCCATAGTATGCATAGGCATAATAATAATAATAATAATAATAATAATATTTATTGGTCTGTAGGATCATGGTACATGATATTAGACAAGTCCAAAATTGTATAATAACAAAATAATTAATATTATTTGCCATTTATATACATACAATCTGTATGTGGTAAGTCATTCAAAAAATATAATAAAGATAAACAAAAAGTGTATAGATAAAATAAGTATAGATAGAGAATAAAACCAATGTAAAAACGAATCATAGGTTTACAACAACGTTTACAACATATTAAAAACTGGCCTCGTAGAATTCATTTAGAGTGTAAAAGTTTGACTAAAAGGTAATCTTTTAAAGTCTTTGTAAATATATTATGCGATTTTGACTCAGTTACAGCTTTTGGGAGGTTATTATATATTTATAGAAGGGGCATTTGGTAAAACAACCTTTCCTAATATGAATTCAGCTCTCACCTAGAGGAGAGTTTTTCCTACAATACGAGGTGTGGCAATTAAGTCCAGGAATTTAGTTATAACTCGGAAACTGGCAACACTACATTGTTCGTCATTTTTCTAGAGAGGGGGGACCTTCCTTTTAGTTTCAGTTCAAGGTTGAAGTCGATAGCACGTTTGGTTTATGTTTTATGTATATTTTTTGGAAGTAACTTTTTAGTGGCGTCGTTAAAATGACTCAAATTACAAGCAACGCGTTGTGACTCAGTTTTTAGTGAAATATGACGAATATATATATAATATTCTTCGAAAATAGCAGGTGGCGTACGGAGATGAGTCCATGTCGAAAACACGCGTGTTTGAATGGGCAAAACGGTTCAAGGAGAAAGGAGGTCCCGTACTTCTCGTACTGACGCGAATGTTGACCGTTTACGTGCACTGATCACGTCTGACCGGCGCCTAAGCATTCGTGCGTTGTCTGACGACTTAAACGTCAACAAAGAAACGGTTCGCAAGATGTTACACGAAATTTTGAATATGCGAAAGATTTGCGCAAAGATGGTGCCAAAAGTTCTCACCCCTGAACAGAGAGACATGCGAAAATCGATCTGCAAGGATTTGTTGTCCTGCATTCGGGGCGATGGTAGAGACTGGACGAGTCGGGTAGTCACTAAGAGATGAGACCTGAATATTTGAGTATGATCCCAAGACCCGTAAGCAAAGTTAGCAGTGGGTGGAAAAGGGTGGAGAGCGGCCAACAAAAGCGAGGATGTCCAAGTCACGACTGAAGGTAATGTTGATCATTTTTTTCGATATCCACGACATCATTCATCGTGAATATGTTCCTGCCGGCCAGACAGTAACTGGACAGTTCTATGTTGGCGTCCTTGAACGGCTGCGGGCCGCATTTTCCGTATGCGATCCAAACTCGCCAAGAACGGCTGAATCTGCAAGACCACGACAATACGCCAGCCCATTCCTCGTTCATTGTGCAAGAGCTTTTGGCAAAAAAAGCTATTTCAGCGTTGTCGCATCCACCCTATTGCCCCCTGCGATTGTTATTTTATTCCCCAAGATGAAGTCGCACCTCATGCGTACATGAGGTCAAAGAAGCTGTAACCGTGGTGCTGAACGGGTAAACTACGGAGGATTATCAAGGGTGCTTCCAATGGTGGGAGCAACGTTGGAATCGTTGTGTAAAGTTAGAAGGAGACTATTGTAAATGTCGATAATAAAATGTTGGCGAAATTTTCATTGACCAATTCCCGGAACTTAATTGCTATACTTCGTATATCTGGATGTCAAACATAATCACCAAAAGAGCTATACAAGTTAATGTAGCGCATGCCTCCGTGAGAGTAATTATTGCAAAGGGCTGCCTGCAGAAAGATGTTCCATCACCATAGCTATGGAACTTGATTCCAGAGAGTCTCTTGTGCCATCTCGGAAATTGACATCTACACCATAGTTTATGCAGATGATCCCATTATGCTGCCCAGTGGAGAAATCGAAAGGATTCTTTGCCAAAGAATTCAAGTGATCCTAAGAACTATTGGAAAGTGGTGTGAGGACCATTCCATCAACACCAGGAAAACATAAGCGCTTCTCTTTACGAGGAAGATGAATCTGGAGTCAATAAAAGCATCAATTCTGCTAAACTTTGCATCAGATGTGAAATAACTTAGAGTCACACTCGATGCAAAATTAACATGAAACCTTCAGTTAAAAAATTATTTTTAATTAAAATCTAATTAAAACACACATGTGCAGTGCCGCAAGTTAATAAAATCTGGGAATGAAGCCAATGCCATTTTGAAATGTTAGTCAATGGGGCTGTCGTCTGGTACACGACATAATTGGAGCTGTGTGAACAACACCTCCCACATCAATGGAAGTAACGCTGTATCAAATCAAATCATTTATTGGTGCAAGGGAAGCAATGCAAGATACATATAAACACTAAAATAACATTCACAACAAGTAAAATAACGTTGAACATTATAAAAATGACATAATAATATAAAATTACATGTGCCACCTTTGGATATCTATCAAAAATACAAGGCCTTGACAAATATGCTTTGCCTCAAGAAAGTTGGCTTCAAACCAGATGCAGGATGTGGAAAAGGTAGCAGTTGCCTGAGTTCGTCACATAGGTGCTCCTTCGCATACGTATTGCTCTGCGGACAATTGAGAATGGACGTCTTTTGAATACCTCCAAGATGTGGTTAATTGATCATATGATTAGAGTGTAAATGTCTCTGAGTTTATAATTACATATACATTTACTTACTAACAAGTCTTCACCATATACATTTTTGTATTAATTTATAATATTCCACGAGTTGCGGGAAGCAGTTTTCAGAATTAATTATTATTGTTCAAACATTCTATGAAAATTAAATTTTGTTGAAATTAACATAATTTATATACAAAAGCCTTTTACAATCATTAATTGTAAAAGGCTTTACTGGTTGAAGCATATCCTGAATTCATAAAAATTATGTAGTGTGAAAAGTTCTTTAAAATTAAGAGAAACTAGTAATATGTTTGTTTGAATGAAAATAACTACAAACGCTAATTTAGAAGCTACAAACCAATACTGAGCGCATGCTAAATCTCATTAAAAATCTATGGAACTTGAGACATAGCTGGCTTTTAAATGATACAATTTTGACATGCATGAAAATATTTACTTTTCAATTTTTATAAACAAAAATTTCACCAATGTTTGTAAACTTCCGGAACTAAAAACATTTTACTACATTTTTTTTTCCGCTATTTGCATCTATAATTTCCCAAGTTTATGCATATAAATTAAAAATCACCCTATATTTACATATAACAAATTTCATTTTAATCGTTCAAGGTTTTTGCATTTTATAATGACACATTTTGCATATGAGTAAAGTAGCACAAATCCCTGTATGTTTAGATTATACGAGACAGAAGCATATCTTTAGTAAATTTTAAAATTGATAGTAAGTATACTTTTAAGTGGGAAATGCATATATAAATAATTATTACATTTATATATTAATTATAATCTATTAATTGTGCAATTTTCATCACCAAAGTCAAAAGCAACACAAGATTGCGAGACAAGGACTTATAGGTTATTTACAGTATTTTTAGTAGGTACATATTGAAGAATAATTTTTGGGAGCAAAGACCTTAAAGTAACCTTTGTGTTTAGACTTATGTCACAAGTTTAGACTCGTAGGATGCCGGAAAAGTTTTATGACACGTATGCGTTTTGTTGACACACATAAACAAAAAACAAAAAGTCTGAATTTCATAACATACGTCTGGCTACTTCTAAAAAGAAATAAATATAAAATATGAAGACACGATCTTGTAATTTCTATTCAATACGTAACGTACTGGTAATGTAACTTTTATTTTTGTTTAAATAGCAAATAGTAGCAGTGCGTACGCATATAACACAATATACTTACTTCCATGTTTTTATAATCTTCATCAAAATATGTTTGTAATTAAATAACACTTCACGTCGTTTTTGGCTGGTATTTTTTGTGACAATGCATTTGTTGCGAAACAATACATTTTTCAATATCGATCACACCTGCATTGAAATGTACAATCGTTTGCAATAATAATGGCACTCACTCTTTAGGATTTTGCGATTTCTTTTGAACTGCTGACGAATTTGTAATGAACTCTACTTTCAAAATTTAACATCAGTTCTTAGTTGTTTCATTCAACAATAGAGATTTAATGAATTTTCTACTCAGAACTTCCAGAAGTTCAAAAACTGTTTTGAGATTGAGTGTCATTACTGTTGCAAAAGCATGTACACATACACGTTCTAAATAATTTCTATAAAACAATTACTGTTCACTTAATTGTTTCATATCTTAAAAAATATCAATTTTAAAATATTTTTAAAAATTTTTCAAACAACAACTAAGTTTTTATGGAAATTGTGTTTGGGGCGTCTTTACGTATACAGAGCGTGAACCAGAATATAACTTGTTATATTTTGTTGTCTTGCAGGAGCGTATACTGTGGCCTTAAATAAAAGTTTTCTGTAATATAAATGTGGGGTCTTAGGACAGCCATTGTTCAGCTACAGCTTGTCAAAAATTACAAAAAAGATCAGTTTTAAGTTTCTAAACCGCTTGACATATTTAACCATATTCGGTGTGCATATTTAGTATGACAGTATGAACCAAAAAATTACCAGCTTTAGAAACTTACCAGTGGCGGAGGTGTGGATATTACAAATAAAATATGTCATATGCGTCATGGTATTATCTTCACTTTTTGTTTCTTTGCACTTATTTGTATTTCAAATCGATTGACAACAAAATTGATTTATTTGATCAATTGTTTAGTGAATTTTACATATGATTTAAAAAATTATGTGAAACATACCCACATATTTTTGTGTAATAAAAATGCAGAAACAATGCACTGCAGATAAATTGTTCGTATTGTGATTTTAGGATTTAAGTAAAATTAGTAAAACTTTACATAAATTTCTCTCTGTGTAGGTTTAAGATACTATACCTCGAAAGACTTTTCAGATATTACAAAAATAGTATATTGTTACAGAATTTGCACCGCTCGCACCCAATTCGACGGCTGTGGTAGCGCAAAACGCTAAATTGCCCCGATCGCCCCTACGCTGTGCTGTTAAACAAACAAAATAATGACGTGTATCGAGGCACGACCGGAAAATTGAGAAGCGGCGAGAATCGTTCGAGAAATGGATCTAGAGATGCTAGAAAATACCTGGAATATTCGTTTGGTCTATAAAAAAAGAATAAACAGCCGAGTCAGTGAGTCTTGAATTACAGTTTTGAATTGGAGTGTTTAGTTGGAAATTTCCTGAAGTTTCAAAGTGAAATAGTGTTTAGTTGAGTTGTAATTAGTACCCAGTAGTGTACAGAGTAGTTAATAAAGATAAGTGATTAATTAACTGTTTGCTTTTCTGGTAAAAGAAAAGGTCGGGTTGGAAAGCCCGTGACAATATTATACACCAAGGTAGAGAAGTATACTATAATGACACTCTTCTCTACCGTGGTTTATGTAGTATTTTTTCCACTACTAGCTACTATACCTTAAATCGAGTTTCAATAATTGACGTTTTTTACATACATTTGACAGTTTTACGAAATTTGAATAAATACTCTAAAAACGCTGATATCATGTAAAAGAGTCAAGTGGATACTCTTTTGTTTGAAATCAAACTTTGTGCCATTTCACACCAATAAATTTGCAGTTAATTTAATTTAAAGCTATAAATCATAGATAGTGAAAGTGAAATGGGCTACACACTCCCTGGAGTGAGCAAATTCGCAGAGAATGTTGATAACCAACTCCCACCGGAAAAGTCCAAACATCTTTACGTAAAAGCATACACAGTTTTGAAAGATTGGTGTCTTACAAAAAACGTCGTCAATACCTCAGAAAATGTCCTACTAGCATACTTTAAAGAGCACGAGGATAATAAAAAGGCATCCAGTCTATGGTGTACTTTTTCAATGTTAAAGGCAACCCTAAAATTAAAAGAAAATATTGACGTTGGAAGGCACTATAAATTAATTGCATACCTAAAGCGAAAGAACGTCTTTTACAGACTCAAGAAATCGCCTGTGTTTTCAGAAGAGGATATTACTAGATTTCTCACTGAAGCACCTGATGCCGCCTTTCTGACAGCAAAGGTAATTTTTTTAGTAAACTTCTAAAAACTCACTAATTCCATACTCTACAGGTAATTCTTGCCATTGGGATTGCAAGCGCCTGTAGAACTGATGAACTCTGCAAAATTTTGACGAGTGATATGGATGTGTGAAGCGATATAATTATAATAAAAATACCTACCAGTGCGAATGGTGCAGCCAGAAAATTTTTCGTGATGAAACCCCTGTGGATTGAGGTGGTAAAAAAGTACTTGGGGAAAAGGCCTACACCAGATTTACAAAGATTATTTATTGGCTGCCGAAACAGGGTGCCAACACGGCAAAATATAAGGCACAACACAATTAGCAATATGTCCAAAGTGATCGCAAAGTTCTTCAAACTTTAAAATTATTAGAATTGCACCAATCATGCCCTTCGCAGAACTTCATCTACCATATTGGCTGAAAATGGGGGCGATATATTGTCTTTAAAACGTTACGATGGGTGGCGATCTTCAGGGTTTTCTCGAAGACACTCCGTGCCCGGAAATCAAGCTGATAATGTTGCTGGTGCCACTACTACGTCGCTCAACATTGGAGGAGCAGGCATCAATATGACATGCCACAATTGCACAGATAACTATTATTATTCACCCAGGTCAAAAAGATAGAAGTTTACGCGTCAAAGATAGTAATGGAAAAACAAGTTTATATATTGAAAATATTGAAAAAAATATAGAATCAGCCTGACCATATTTTTAATATGTCATTAACAATATACACGCATCAAGATAAGAATATCTAATTATTTTATCTTAGTACATTAACTCTGTAAAGTTTTTCTACATCACTAAATTGCAAAAAAAAATTAAAATATCCGTGTTTTTGTTTGTAATATAAAATATCATTTGACTGAAAATTTTGTAATGTATTATTTAGTTAGGTAATTAATTTACACTTATTTTCACTTTTTCGATGTCTGTTTAGAAGTGTTTACACAAGAAGAGAAAACATTTCCATCTACTTTCCCTTACATCATAGAAAAACCGAACCTTTTAAATTTGCACCACCTCTGTTTACCTTTCAATGATAGCTTCTCCAGAAAACCCCACTGCAAACAAGTAGATACAGTTGCAATCAAAACAATCTGTCGAGACTTTTTCAAACAGTACGACGGAATTGGAGAGAAAGCATTGCTAATTATAATATTTGGAATATGAAATTTATTTGCAGTAGCTAATTGGAGACTAAAGACAAGGTACTTTTTAAGAATGAAATGCCGCTCACTAAAAAGATAAATAAAGCGCAAGGTGTACGAGTTTAAGTGAAAGTGAAATATTTCAATGTAATAAAATAAATAATAGAGAAAAACTGTTTTTGACTGTATTAGAAATGTATTTTAAGTTAATATAAATCAAATCTCCTACAATTCCTATCAGTGAAGTCATGTATGTTCTCTGATACCAAACATCTAGGTATGCTAATTAACAATTCCACAAACAAAGCTCTATTCAATAATTATGCAAATTAAAAATTAATCGAGCTAAATTTACTAATCTGGTTTAATGAAAACATTCTATAAATATTTAAGTTCACTTTTGAATTTTTTTCTTTTTCAATTTTTAATAAAATTGTGGGAACTCGAAAATTGTTAAAAATTGAACAAACTGTATCAGAGAGGCGGAGAAGAGAAATAAGCTAAGGATATTATTATAACTCGACTGTTCATTTGATATATTCTAAGTAACACGCCTAAAAAAATTACCCCTACTGGAAATTAATGTATAATGTAGATTACTCAATACTTATTTATAGAAAAGTAAAAATTAAAAAATGTAAAATATTTCCTGTAAGCAACTCGTTTTTCACTTCAGCATTACCAGTTTATCACTACCAATTAAATGCAATGGACCTGCAGTTCAGCTTTCTACAAACCAACCATTATTTCCGCCAAAGGTCCAAAAAAATGAGTAAATTGCTGGCCTACTAAGAAAACTGAAATGTTATAATAAATAATATGCCTCTGGCATAAACGACGGATTTTGCAATGACTTGTGTCAAAACATATGCTATAAATAAAGCAGTAGTACTTACTGTATAGTAATTATTAATTTGAAAACAAAAAACAACCAAGAAAATGTAGTTCATATTATTGTTTGTGGAAATAATATTGATTTATTTCAATTCCCTGATCTCAGAACACAGGTTTTCAAATTTTTTCTCCGATTCTAAGGACCCTGTTACCGTGTATTAGCAGAGTAGTCTACAAGACAGTAAGATTTTAAACCCTTGACAGATACTGCTATCTAGTAATAGCTAAACTATTTAAGACTCTAAATATACCGATAATTACTATGGTTAAATATGGCGATAATCAAAACAACGTACATATCGACATATATAATTTTAAGTTTACCTTTCTCTTCTAGAAAAAAGTTAACGCATTTTTGACTGCAGTAAAATACACATTAAGGATGAACTTTAGGAAAGGTTTAAGTTCATTTTTCATACTTTGGCTTTCAAATCTGAAAAATTAAAATATAAAATCGCTACATTTTGACAATACATATAAATAATAACACTACCTAAGTTGAACATTCTAGTATTCTAGTATTCAGTAATGTATAATTCTTTTTGGTAACTTTAGCAGGGTTTAAAATTCCTAACTTTAAAATTACATCGACATTTCACTATTTTGGGCCACAAGGCATTTTTGCCGTCTGGTCTCTCATTTCCTGTTGTATTGTCTGTATCTGATCTTTCATTTTATGCCCTTGTTCTTCAAATTTTTTTGCATTGTCTTTGTCTAGTCTTCCATTGTATGCCCTTGTTCTTCTAGTTTCTTTTGCATTATCTGTTCTTGTTCTTCAAATTTCTTTTACATTGTCTGTCCCTGTTCTTTTAATTTCTCTTGCATCGTCATCGAATAGTAGGTATTCACTTCTGTGCGATACACGTCATTTTTTAAATATCTCCACAAAAAGAAGTACAAATAATTTAAAGTCAGGAGATCGTGACAGCTATGGTACTTCCTCGTCCAATCTCTTGGTATTCATGCTTGGACACGCTGTACATGGTACGGATATAATTGAGCCTCGTGTATGATATGCCAGACTGCTGCAATACGCCGTGGACGCCCTGAACCTCTATCTCTTCCACGATTCGGTTTCAAATTTCCCTCGCGTTGCACTACACTTGCACTCACTTGCCACTGTAGTAAAAGTAGCTGCATTTGGCTTATGTTAACCGGGAAATTGTTCTGCTAAAGCATTTTTCCATCGCCATAAATTAGAACAATACCCATCAACTCCGAGTTGCTACTATACACGTAAGCCATTTTTGACACTTGAAAAACTAATGTAAAGACTGGCATCGCAAAAATTTTAGTACCTACAAAAAGTCATTGGATTTCAATATTCGCAAGTTCTGAATCACCCTGTATAAGCGTTGCTATTAAAAGAAACATCTTCAAATGATGTTGTTGTACTTTCTGTTAACTATAGCACAAAATTTCTCTCAAGGAAAGCCTTATCTATACATAGAAATTAAGTGTTCTACTTATCAAGATAAATGGAAGTATCCCTTACCTCTATCTCTTGTAATTAAACCACCAGCGTTAATCAAAGCTAATCTTATTAATCTTATCCTTTATATGGGATCACAGAATCCACTTTTGTATAAGCTTGAGAGTTTCTTGCCACATCCACTAAAGTCCTTTAGATTAATATGTATAGCACTTCCAAAATCATCTTTTACTCTTTTAAAACACATATAGAGGAGAATCACGAACAATTCCTTCAAAACAATAATCATATATTAGATATATCAGCTATATACTAAACCATTAAGTATATTTTTTAATCCTGGGGCTAGTTTCATTGCCCGAGGTGCAGTCAAGGATAACAATTACCCAATCTGAACCTTCTATTTAGGGCATAAATACAATGTTACTTTATCGTACACTTTTTATGTTTCAAGAATGGATCAACTATAAATCGGAATTTGATTTTATTACATTTATTTTGTCATAGTATCCTTTTATTGATACATTTTTCCTACCGGATTGGAACTTTTTAAATTCCATCATCGAAAAATGAAGCTAATGAGGAAGTTGTATAAGTCTGGCGGCAAAAATTGCATAATAATTAAAATAGTAACGTTAATAAATTGGCATAGAATGTAAACAGAACCACATGGCCGAAAACGTGATATCATTGGCGTCACGTTACACGTCGTTCAGCGCAGTTTGTTTCCGTAGATACAGGTGCTGGTTGCGGTGTTGATGATGTAATAAGTTTCTTGTATTTTTACGGTTTGTGGCATTTGTGGGTCATAGATACATAGTGTAAATACTGTGTAGGTAATGCAATAATTACTAGTGGTGATGTAGTGAACTTACGGAATTGTGACAATTTTGGTGACAATGGTGTTGAGTAAGTACCAGATGGTTTTATTTGAGGTATTTATAAAATTAGGCCATGTGATTTCACATTAAACTAATTATTGTTTTACTTTAAAAAATAATAAGCAAAAGTAATGAATAATGATCTTTCACTTTTATGAATTTTTCTAAAATTAATTTAATCAATTTTTATTGCAATTTACTACTGATTTCATTTCTCTTGAAATATTTTTAAAAAATCCTTATTTATTATTTTTATTTATTATGTTTAAAAAAACAGGTAACCTAATGTAGCAAAGTCAGATAGCCAACTTTTATAAATGCCTCAAATAATATTCTACATCATGTAAATGGTATTAGCAAATACAGAATTGAAATGAGGTGCTGAATACAGTAAATGAGAAAAAATGTAGTTTGCTATACCATTGATTTTCTAAACACCCTGTATACAATCTGGAAGCTTAATAGAAAAGTTTAATTGATTCTTTACATTTTAATTTTTTCGATGAACTTAAACCTACCTATATTTCCAATTAAACTTACATTAAAATAGTAGTTAATTAGCCCAGTTACAACAATTTAGCAATAAATAATAAAGCTAATATCAAAGTAAGAGGGACCTCGAAAACCCCCGAGAGAACATTTTCCAGACATTTTCGTTGAATCGTGTGTGACATTTGCCATATGTTCAACAAAAATGGGTCATTTGTTAAATAAACAATTACAAATTTGCAGGCGTACAGAGATTAGATGTACCTTTTGTTATAAACAATTCCCTGAACATTTTGCAGAAAGCCGCATCTCAATCGGACTTCTCCGCAAAAAGTTGTCCATTTTCACTTTTTTCATGCTAATTTGACGCGACTATATTTAGGTATACACGTGCAAACGGCGCACAGTGACGAAAAGCGCTACTGTGCCACCCAAAATACTGTACACCCCTTAGGGTTGCGCCGGTTGAGTTGATTTATTTTTTAAAATGTTCGTCATAAACTTGCCTATCGATCCTTCTTTCTCAGGTTTCGCTTTGGGTCTTCATTTTCGCGAAATTTGACTCCAAAAATGGGTTTACATGGAAAAAACTAGATATTTCGCACAAAAATTACCCTACGGAACACGAGATTGAGATTTTGCCCGACTTTTTTTATGGGGAAATGTTCGTCTCGGAAAGCCCTAAAAGACTGTCCACTTAGATTTCGGGGAGAAATTTTCAAATCATACATTTCCATCCGAACAGTTCCAGGAAAAATCAATCATTTCTCATTAACATTAACAAAGAACTATTGAACCTTTCTGAACTTTTTCAGAATTACGGGAAAATTCGGAAAATCTCTGTATGTAGCCATTTTGGTGAATGTCCAAAAATGTGTCCAAATATTCTGAAAAAATTTTTGCGGATTCCTTGAATGTGTACAAATAATTTTTGTGAGATGAAATTTTTTCCAATACTTTCCCAGTTTTCAGTAGAACGATTTCTGATATGTGAAAATTTTTGGATGATTTGACATTTAAAAAAAAATCACCTCAAACGACCCAACCCTAAGGGGTGTACAGTAATTTGGGTGCAACAGTGGCGCCAGACCAAATTTTTAAATATTAGTTTTAGGGTTATTTTTCCACGAAATTGTCTAGAACAAACGCCATGTCATTTAAAATAATACACTCTTTCTTCTGCACGTATTTTGAAAACTCATGCAATTTCACCGTGTATAACCAATACTGCTTCTTTTTAGAAAAATAAAATGTTTAGCAGTGTACAGTGTGTAAAAAAAAACAATCTTCCACACTCTTAATTTTATTATCTACATTATTTTATTGGCTTTCTAAAATTGACTAGTCCCTGGGAATTTTATTACGTTTAATTTTTCTAAAAATGATAAAAATTACTTTTCTAGTTGTATCTTTTAAGATTATGTTTATTAGAGTTTTTAGTAATAATTTTATGTACTATCGCCACATTGATCGTTATTA
This sequence comes from Monochamus saltuarius, assembly GCA_025584915.1. Taxonomy (NCBI): domain Eukaryota; kingdom Metazoa; phylum Arthropoda; class Insecta; order Coleoptera; family Cerambycidae; genus Monochamus; species Monochamus saltuarius. Next base: position 27,581,924 of record CM046721.1, read on the forward strand.
TTAATACGGTGTCCTCCTAGATCTGCCTTAAGTAGTTCAAACGTAATAGCTACATGGTAACAAGTTTGTTATAACAAGCCCGAGCAGATGCCCGAGTGTGCTAGGCAATGGATTTTGTCCAGTTTTTTTTTCTTCGCTCAAAACAGCTGTGTGTGGCCGAGCATTATCTTGAAAAAGAATCACAACTCGGACAAGCAGATCTCTTCTTTTTTGTCGAAAGACTAGTTCTGCTAGATCAAGGAGCTGGCAGTAGTACGCTTTGTTTCCAGTGCGTCACTCCTAAGGGAAATCAGTGAACAGTGCCAACGAATTCTAACCCCTAGAAGGAGTTTTTCCAATGTAATATACTTTTATGTGTCACGTACTATCTTTGAACTCGTCTATGATGCCCAATCGTACCAAAAACTTGTGTCCGTTGTTGACATTTGTTTTGTTTATCTGCATTCACAAATAAACCCTGAAAATAGTCATCTAAAGATTAGAATTTGTTGTTTGGATGCCAAAAAACGGTGGCAAGAACTTTTCCTACCGAAAGCCGGGTTTTGGCTTTTCTAGATGGTGCTTCTCCATATTGCCGTCACTTCATGCTTGTTTGTTTTGATTTTGGGGTGTAATGATGCACTCATATCCTATTGCAGATGACAATGTTACTTCAAAAATCACCTCCCTCTGCTTGATAGCGCACCAGAAACCTTTCACAAACTGTACTTACCGAAACCTTTCGGTAATCCAAGTCATCGGAAACGATTCATTGATCACTTTCGTACTATATTTCGACCTCTGTTGCAATTTTTCATACTGCTGTTTGATTTCTTCTTACCGAAACCTTTCAGTAATCCAAGTCATCGGAAACGATTCATTGATTACTTTCGTACGATATTTCGATCTCTGTTGCAATTTTTCATTCTGTTCGATCACCTTCAATCAGATCACACATTACGCGAATGTTCGTCTCATTGATGCTTGTCCGGGATCAGCGTGCATAACTCGTTCTCTACTGATTCTCGGCCACTTAAAAAAATGTATGTAAGTCATAGACTTGGACTTTGAAAATGTTTTGTGTAAAGTTAGATGTTGCAAAATTTCGGCGGGTGAACTGTCTACTCTGTAAAATTTTCTCTTATTTATTATTAAGACTTGATGCTACCGAAGGTGAATTGACTTTGACGAGTCGCGTTGATAGAAAAACCTTCTAATATCCAATTAATATAGTGAAAATGAAATTCCATCAGAGAAATTGCCTATTACTTATCAACAATTCTAGGACATAATCGTTTAAATCAGAATAGAACTTAATGAACTTAATGGAGCATATATTGCTACATTCTATGATTTAATCGATAAAACAATTTTCCTGGATCTACAGGCAATGTGCTGTCGGATTAAAAACACATAATTTGCATTATACGAGAATATGATACAGTTTCGCAGTTTTACGGAATACTTTTACTGTTGCGGTTTACTATACGCTGAATCGCTTGCATAATAACCTTATTAAAATGAAAAATAACCTCGCCTGGAGTGAAAGCAATTTGTTTTATTTACTTATGACCGTACCAGAAGTAGTTGATTACTGTTGGGACAAAAATCTTCCTCTAGATTGTATGAAAAAAATTATCACTTATTACTAATATTCAACTTAATTTCTTATAAGGTATGACTGTGATTACAGTCAGTATGTCAACGGATTACTGCCCGAAGAGCAAACATTTTTTTTTTTTGAGAAAATATTATGTTTGTCAAAATAATCACATTATATTATGTATACAGAGAGAGCGAATTATTCAGGGACTAGTCAGCGTTAGGAATGTGGATATGAGAAAATTGAGAGAGCAGAAGGGTGTTTTTTTGACACATCCTAAATACTATTTTCTGCTAAGAAAACGTTCTCAAGTAGTACGCTTACGGACTATTGTCCCCTGCACTCTTACTTTCAACAATTACACACTTTCTACTATTTTTAAACTGGAGTATAAGCAACACCGGAGCACTCATCCTTCTGCCTTTTGTAAATTTGCTAGAAAACTAAACAATTTACATAAAAAACAAAAGAGACAAAAAAATTCTAAATTCAATAGCCTTTCTAAAAATCTTATAATATTTACTCTATCTTTTTAGAAAAAAAATGTTTAGCAGTATACAGTGTGTCTTCCATACTCTGAATTTTATTATCTAAATTATTTTATTGGCTTTCTAAAGCTGACTAGTCCCTGGAAATTTCATTACGTTTCCTTTTTCTAAAAAAGATAAAAATAGCTTTTCTAGTTGTACCTTTTAAGATTACCTATGTTTATAGTTTTTAGTCATAATTTTATGTACTATCGCCACTCAAGTTTGTAACATACTGTAGGAGAAACCCTGCATTTGCCAATCTTCTCAAATAATATCGTATATTTGTAACATTTGGTGTTTATTTATATTTTTGTTTTAATACGTGCGATTGAGTTAATTTTGTCTACACAGTAAAAATATATAGCATATTATTGATAAAATGTAAACAGTAATCAGCGCATTTAAAGAAATATATTGTTAAGTGCAAAACTGTGTCCAACTAAACTCATTGTTGTTAAACAAATGTGCCATTAACCTACAAACGAAATGAAACTAATCTGTAATGTACCCGATTTTCAGTATTATCAAAAGTTTCTTTCTAAATGATACTAATTGTTCACTCATTAAAGACATACATTTTCTAAATACGTGCAGAAGAAAAAGTTTATTATAACATTTTAAACGAAAGGTGGTTTGCCCTAGACAATTTCATAGAAAAATAAGCCTAAAAACGGTATACTCGCGTCAAGAATTCAGACGTCTTACGTCACGGCTGACGTTACACATTTGCTTTTATTGTCAACGTAATTTTCGATATTTGGTCGCGTTGAAAACAATAATTTTTTGCAATTTAGTGCAATATATAATGCAAACTTTTAGTGTAGTATATAGTTTTATTACCATCAGTTGCAGTTTCTTAAATATTTTGATGAAAATGTAATGAATTATTCATTTGTTCGTATGACGTAAGTCGTCTGAATTCTTGTCGCGAGTATATTTAAAAATTTTGTCTGGTCAGGCCCGCACAAACGATTGCCTGAATTGTGACGTCAGACGCCGTTCGCACGTGTGTACCTATACAGCTGTGTGCTTTAGTTCGCATCTGTATACGATTTCCATTATTTCGGACTACGCAGGACATACTCTTAGAAGAGTTAATTTGTCATTTGTAACATAGGTGTTATTGTGTTAAATAGACATTTGTATTCAATAAAGTTGCAAAATAGACTTGCAAAATGGGCACAAAAAGTATCTCACCGAGAAAATGGAAGAAGTATTGCATTATGTCATTATGTATCAATAAAGCATACAGCGTCTAATATAAAATATATCGCCGTGTTAAAAACTGAAAAGAAAAATGTGATGTAGGACGATGAAGCGCAACGAAAGAAAGCATTGCAACATTGTTTCTTTGTGAAGACCATTTTAATGTAAGTTTAATTGGAAATATAGGTAGGGTGGAGTTTTTTGTTCATCGAAAAAATTAAAATGTAAAATTGTAGAATCAATAATTAAACTCTTCTATTACACAGCCCCACAAAAAAAAAGTTCATACACAAGAGGGTGACATATAATACATATGTCCCCCATCTATTTTTCGACGCTGAATCCGATCCCGAGATCAGAATTGGGCCTACACCTCTGAAATTGGCCCCAGGGTCCAAAAATGGCCTGAAATGCGGTTCCCGGGATAAGGCACAAACGACGCTGAATTTTGGAGCTAAAGCCGGATTTGTGCTCGAAAAGTTTATGGTCAGCTGAAATTCCCAGTTTGGGTGCGGGAAAATGGCCCATTGGGGCCGGAAAATCATATTTCGGACGTACCAATCGCAACAGTGGGATTTTTATGTACTAATTCCTGTAGCTTAAACTGTGCTTGACAGGTTTATGGCCATGTGAAATTCCCTGTTCGGGACCGGGAAAATGAACCTTAGGGGCCGGAAAATCGTGTTTTGTACGTCTCAGTTGAGACATAGGTATTTTCATGTACTTTTAAATTCCGGAACTCATACCGTGTTTGGAATGCCTTTGGTCGATTGGAATTTCTCGTTTACTTATATATATATATAAAGCAATAGCAGAACATGCAACAAAAAAAAACAATAACAAAACATGCAAACAAAAAACAATAACAAAATATGTAAAAAATAAGAAAACTTGCAAAAAATACATGCGATAAGAAAAGTAACAGTAACAAAACTTGCATTTAAAAAAGTGTACATTGTAACAAAAATGGGATCAACAAGGTGCAACCAAAAACAAGAGAAAATATGTTCATACAACAAAACAGCACTAAATCAAATACAAAAACGAAATGAAAGAATATCGTGCAATAAAATACCACTGTTGCGACTGGTATGTCCAAAATATGATTTTCCGGCCCCAATGGGCCATTTTTCCGGACCCAAACTGAGAATTTCAGCCGTCCAAAAACTTTTTGAGCATACTCCAAGGACCAGGATTTAAAAATACATGAAAATCCCACTTTTGCGACTGGTACGTCCGAAATATGATTTTCCGGCCCCAATGGGGCATTTCCCGGACCCAAACTGGGAATTTCAGTTGACCAAAAACTTTTCACACCCAGTCTCAGGTCCAGAATTGAAAAACACACGAAAATACCACAGTCGCAACCGGGACATCCAAAACAAGATTTTCCCGCCCCAAGGAGTCATTTTCCCGGACCCAAACCCGGAATTTCAGTTGGCCATAAACTTTTCGAGCACAAATCCGGCTTTAGCTCCAAAATTCAGCCTCGACTTCGCCTTATCCGGGGAACCGCATTTCAGGCCATTTTCGGCCCCTGGGCCAATTCTAGACGTGTAGGCCCAATTCTGAGTTCGGGATCAGATTCAGCGTCGAAAAATACATGGGAATACATATGTCACTCTCTTGTGTATGAACTTTTTTTTGTGGGGCTGTGATTAGCTACCAGAATGTATACAAGCCGTTTAAAAAAATCAATGGTAAAATAAATTTACATTTTGTTCTCATTTATTATATTCAGCGCTTTATTTCGGAATGAAGCGGTTCCAAATAACATGTTCTGTATTTGCTCCTACCATTTGCGTGATTCACTACATTAAATTACCTATTTTATTCCGAAATCATAATAAACAAAAGTAATAAAAATAAAAATGTTTTAAAGATGTTTCACCACTAATAATTATATTACCTACACAGTATTTAAACTATGTATTTAAACCTCCAAATGTCGCAAGAACCCAAAAATACAAAAAACAAACGCCTGTTTACGTCAGCATCACCGTAACCTGCATCTGTATCCACAGAAACAAACCGTACTGAACGTCGTGTAACGTTACACCAGTGATATCGCGTTTTCGGCCATGTGGTTTTGTTTACATTCTATGGCAATTTGTTTATGTTAATATTTTAATTATTACATGATTGTTGCCACCAGACGCATGTTCTAACCTTTCAATATATTTGTAACACATTTCAAACCAATATAAAATCAACTTCCCCATTATATAAACATAATAAAGTAGCAAATGATGATAAATAATGGGAGCCACTTAAAATTCTGTGATTTCTTCAAATACAGCTGTCTTATATTAGGGGAGAAGTGAGCTCAGTTTCCAGAAAGGGGACATGCTCGAGATACCAGAGGAAACCACATTTCTATAAATTTCCCCTTTCACAACGACAAATCATAAAGCTTCCTGTGTTCCGGCAACTATGTTTATTTTAAAACTTATTAAAGCTTAAGTTTTGTCTAAACAGCACATCTAAAAATAGATTTTACAGATGTGGGTTACGAAATTGTCATGACATTTCGAATGCCATCATCAGTATAAAAGAATACTATATATTGTCACAGGTTTCCCAATCCGTATTTTCTCTTACTTCCAGAAAAACAATCCGTTAATTAATTACTTCTTTATTAACTACTGAACACTACTAATTACAGGTCAACTAAACACTTATTTAATTAATCGCTATCTAAATCACTTTGATATCTCCAACTAAACACTTTAATTCAGACTGTAACACAAGACTTATACAAGACTTATACAAGACTAACTAACTCGGCCGTTTATTCTTCTTTTATAGACCCAACGAATATTCCAGGTATATTCCAGTATCTCTAGATCCATTTTCTCGTACGACTGGAACGCTTCTCGTCGTTTCCACGATTTTCTAGTAACGCCTCGATTCACGCATGTTGTTTGTTTACCAGAATGGCGTAGGGGCGATCGGGGCAATCTTAGGCAATTCGCGGTGCCACAGTCGTCGGTTTGGGAGTGAGTGGGGCAAATTCCGTAACAATATGCATAAGCAGGTATTCCACAAATAAATTTCAATATCAATTATCACAAAGAAGATATTAAAGATTTTAGTCTACAGAAATGTTCATCACAAAAATTTAAAAATTTGTGCAAGAAGTAAAAATAATTATACTTCCTACATGCTTTGTAACTTCACCCCCGTTGTTCAGATACAGGAAATAATAAAAAATAATTGTGTATTTAAACAATTTCTGAACAAACAAAGATCATAAATGTTGGCTGTACAATGAATTAATAAAATAGTACCATTATTGAAACTACGATGTCTCTATTTGAACTATGGTCGAGTTCCAAAATAGCAGAGAGTGACTAATGTTATAAATCCGCTCGCAATATATAGCAGTCAACAGTATAAAATTGTAAACTCCCCTCCCCTTTTACACAGCTTCTGCTGGAGCAAATACGCATGCGCCACATCAGAATACTCGACTTATATTGGTTATGACATCGTGACGGATTCACCCGTTCCATCAGCACTGCCGTCATGGGCGTGCGCGTAGGAAACGTTTGGGATATCTTTCAGTTAATTTGATTGTGAATGTTGTGACAATTAATTTATTAGCGATTTTGTGTTTATATATCAAGAATGGAAAAGCTCTACAGCGTGTTCTCAAAACCGTAAACGCTCTAATCTGGCGTGAGGAATATCGGATGATAAAACATATGAACTGAAGGGATTAGAGCGCGAAATTAAAGTATAAGTGTAAGTGATGAGGTTTAAATATGTAGTTCAGTGACAAGAGTGTACGTGAGTAGTTTATATAGAGCAAGAAAGGATGTAACTGCGAAACGGAAAATAGTGGAAATTCGCGAAAAGAAGGATATAGAAGCTAATAATAGATAGGAAATATGCGATTCATAGAACAATTCACGAATAGTGTTTTAAAAATGAGCTTCCGATAATAAACAAAATGTAGTTTGCTATCTTACAAGAAGACACTTTACTTAGAATATTGATATCTGAATTTGCGTTTTATAAAATCAACAATTAATTGTTTACATTTAAAAGCAAACATTAGAAAAATTAATACAAACCTTATTTTGAGCCGCACTGTATCTGGTGGAGCGTTGTAAAAACCTTTTAGGAACACCCTGTATATTTTAATAGCAAAACAGTATTCTGCATTGTAAAACTCGGCCAGACCTATGTATAATCTCATATTGCTTAGCAGATTCCCTGAACTGTCATACTTTTATACCTTACATAACTTCTATCTTTAAGTGTTATGTTCGTAGGCGTTAAATTGGACCATAATCCTGACGATATTCCAAAGATCCTCCTTTTCAAGTTAACTGCAGAACTGTTGTTGAGAATAGTTACGTAATGGGTACGCAGGATTTTCCTAGAGGATGTTCGCTGTCTTCATGACCCCACGTAAAATGTCACATGTGTTGCTGATTGACCCATCCAACGAACAAGTTTCAAATTTCTGCAACTTCGCAATTGTTTTATTGTAGAAATTTCATTAGAAGCCTTAGACACCTACACAAATTGTAATTTGTCCTTCGCTATAAAGGTCATGAATAAAAGATACTAAATTTTTGTTTGATACCATTATATATACGAGATGTGACAATTAAGTTCCGGGAATTTATTAATGAAAAAACAAGCAAATTAAATTTCGCCAAATTTTTTTTATCGACATTCACAATAGTCTCCCTCTAACTCTACACAACGATTCCAACGTTGCTCCCACGATTGGAAGCATCCTTGGCAATCCTCCGCAGTTAACCCGTTCAGCACCACGGTTACAGCTTCTTTGACCTCCTGTACACCGCCATGATGAATTCCCTTGAGGTGCGACTTCATCTTGGGGACTAAAAAATGCAGGGGGCAATATAGGGACTATATGATAGGTGCGGTAACGTTGGAATGCCTTTTTTACCAAAAACTCTTGCACAGTGAACGAGGAATGGTCTGGCGCGTTGTCGTGGTGCAAGATCCAGCCGTTCTCGGCGAGTTCGGGCCGCACACGAAAAACGCGGGCCCGCAGCCCTTCCAGGACGCCAATGTAGTCCAGTCACTGTCTGGCCGGCAGGAACATATTCACGATGAATGCTGCCATGGATAGCGAAAAGAACGATCAACATTGCCTTCAGTCGTGACTTGGACATCGTCGCTTTCGTTTGCCGCTCTCCACCCTTTTCCACCTACTGCTGACTTTGTTTACGGGTCTCGGGGTCATACTCAAATATCCAGGTCTCATCTCCAGTGACTACCCGACTCATTCAGTCTCTACCGTCGCTCCGAATGCGGGACAACAAATCTTCCCAGATCGATTTTCGCATGTCTTTCTGTTCACGGGTGAGAACTTTTGGCACCATCTTTGCGCAAATCTTTCTCATATTCCAATTTTTTCGTGTAACATCTTGCGAACAGTTTCTTTGCGGACGTTTAACTCGCCACACAACGCACGGATTCTTAGGCGCCGGTCAGACGTGATCAGTGCACGCAAACGGTCAATATTCGCGTCAGTACGAGAGGTGACGGGAACTCCTTCACGTGATCACGTGGATCGTCTTCTACCGATTCACGCCCCTCCTTGAACAGTTTTGCCCATTCAAACACGCGTGTTTTCGACATACACTCGTCTCTATACACCATCTGCAATTTTCAAAAAATTTCCGAGGGTTTTTTGCCATATTTCACTAAAAATTGAATCACAACACGCTGCTTGTAATTTGAGTCACACGACGCCACTAAAAAAGTTACCAGAAAATACACATAAAACACAAATCAAACGTGCTATCGACTTCAACCTTGGACTGAAACTAAAAGGAAGGTCCCCCCTCTCTAGAAAAACGTTGACGAACGATGCAGTGTTGCCAGAGTTATAACTAAATTCCCATAACTTAATTGCCACACCTCGTAGACAATAGCATAAAAAGTACGCACTTTCAAGATTGCTGATGTTGAATGAGGATGGGATTTCCAGCTTTCCTGTTAAGATTGTGGTGCTAATTATAGGCGTCCTGGGTGGAATGAGACATACATTGCTTTCTGACTTAAAGATCATACCGGCTTGTCGAAATTCGGCAGAGATCTTAGCCGGCAGAATGCAGAAGGCAATCGTCCTTGGTTCGATACGTCTGCTCAGAACACACAATTTACGGGCGCAATGATTACTGACTCCACGGAGTGAGAGTGGTCATTGCTTGACTCTTCAGAACCTCTCCGAATGTGTCCGAGCTTCGGAAGATGTTACTAAAAAAATAAAAAAAAATAATAATAATAATAATATTTCTACCCCTCATTCTAATCACGAGAATTAGCCCAGAAGTCGAAGACTTGTGCAGGAGGGTGGCATATTATTATTAAGCAGGCCGCATTTGCGCCCAGGAACGACTTACGTTGGTAGACCCTAACCTGGAAAACCTCATTAATTAGGGGGGTAGTCAAACGTCAACCTGTGTCAATCTCTCACATTGACTCAAGCCAACATTCTTCCACCCTACCACACCCGCAGAGAGGGTGCCAATCCTCTCCTCGAATATAGCTTATATACGGTCTACCGGCTGCCGGGGTCGAACCCACAGCGATCTAGTCACCTCGATTCAATTACTGACGCCTTAACCGCGCAACTACTTACCGATGGTTAGATTTGAAAGTGGAAAACAATTTTTATAGACTTCCTGGGGTCATTTCTGTTATGAATTTTATTTTCCAAAGGCTGGATACAGCCGTTCGCCGACCTTAGCAGGGCACCCAGTATGTATACAGGATGATGCGGCCATAATTTTGAACATTTTGAAAAGTATCTGTTTTGTTTTTAGCGTCAAATAAATTTAGTTTTATTTTATATCTTTTATAATTTTTTACTCCTACATTGTTAGTATTTTTTACATTATATGTTATGTGTCTGACGTGTGCTTAACAGATTATTATTTGTTTTTATTTCGACTTTTTCTTTTAGCGTAGCCTAACAAAATAGTTTTTTGAAAATTGAATTTTCGTAAAGTCACCAAACTTTTTGTACACAGACACCACTAAACATCGGCGCCGCCCGGTGTATACACTATTGCCTATATTAAATCTAATAATAAAAATTTCGTTTTATTCTAAGCGAAAATATGTGTTTAGTGGAACACGTCTTTCCAAGATTTTTACAGAAAACCGTGATGATCGAACCTAAAACATATTTCATGTTTGCATATTAGAGTATTTGTTTTACTAATCCATAAACTTGCTGGCTCCAGAGCGGAGGTTTGAACGAGGGGCAATATCAACTTTATTGGGTCAACGTTTCCAGAGAATGTGTGGCAGTGGTGGAATTCCAGTTTTACTGCGCAAAACTACTCTTACAGGATATCGATTGCCTGCAACATGAAGGGGTTGTAAACATCAAGTTGAGATTAGTCCGGTTTATTTTGTATAGGTAATGCAATATTGAAGGTAGGTGGTGGCATAGATGTTACATATATTTATACCGGGAAAATGTAGGAAATCTCTCAGGTGCAGATAGAACATGAAAAAATAAAATGACAGACCCCCCATATTTTTTTTTCAGGCCCTTCCTACGGAGATATGTGTCCCTAAAGTACGCCGCTGGAAATCGTTTTTTTTAATAACTTTTAAAGTACTCAATATAATTAGATAAAAATTTAACGTGATGGGCACTAGTAAGGACCTCTTAAAATAGTGTCTTTGAAATATATTTAACTATTTTAGTTTACCAGGGGCGGGCTAAGCTTTACAACTTAATGCCTACATTTTTAAGACCCTGTATGATAAAGACTTTAAAATAGTACATCTGGGTATCTTCAACCTTAGACTAAAAAGAGATACCCTTGTTCATTGTCGATAAAATTAACCGTTTACGAGAAAGAGTTCGACCTATGTTCTCTCTTATGAAATTTTTCAATAATTTCGTTAACGTGCCTCTCGGGATACCACTGCGTTTTTTTTAATTTAATATTTTTTCGTATTAAACATCTTAAACCTCTTAAACATCTTAAAATGAAACTTTCCTGTTTGAATGACTTTCGTATCGTACTTTCTTGTCAATAAAGGAAATTGAAATCATGGCCCTTTTTATTAAAAATAAAACATGAGTTCGTTTATTATATTATTATTTTTCTCGTAAACGGTTCATTTTATCGACAATAAATAGGAGTACTTTTTTATTTAGTCTAAGGCTGAAGCTACCCAATTTATTATTTTAAAGTCTTTATCATACAGGGTTAATAATTTAGGCATTAGCTTAGCCCGCCCCTGGTAAACTAAAAAATCGAAATATGTTTAAAGGGAACTATTTTAAGAGGTCCTTACTAGTGTCCATCACACTAAATTTGTATTAAATTATATTAAGTATTTTAAAAGTTACTTAAGAGAAACTGATTTACAGCGGCGCGTAGGAAAAAAAATTATACGAACTGGTCACCTTATTTTTTCATGTTTTATTTGCACCCGAGAGATTTCCCACATTTTCCCGGGTACCCTAAAACTGGCTGTCTATATACTTTATAAAGTTTAACAATCGACCACTGTCGACGATCGATCAGGTCAATAGTTACTGTGAGCTCAGAGCGGGACCGTAGCCGACCGAGAACAACCACCACTGCTACCAAATAGTAGGGAGAGCCTGTAGGGAAAAAATGTATAGAAACTTGTCATCTTATTTTTTCATGTTCTATCTGCACCCTAGAGATTTCCAACATTTTCACGGACAACCTGTACATATCTCACAACATAATATTTCTCCCATCGACATCGATTCTTCAAATAAATTTTAATCAATTTTATTCTTTATGAAATCCAAATGTACCTTCTTGTTAATACACTTGCGCACTTATCGACAATATACAATTTTATCTTCCATTCATATTTTTTTGTTTTCTCAGGTGTCTACACGGAAAAAAGCTAGTATTAAGATTAATATACTTATTTCCAAGACTAGCTTAGCTACACTATTCCTCAAGTACAGTAATACTTCAATGAAATATTGACTTATTCTTGTATAATAAGAGCATATATTCTTCTTTTAAGAATAAAAATTACTTAAAACAAAGAAGACTAATATTTCTAATATGAAATTCCGTCTGTATAAAGAATTGGTTTGCTTTATTTAGACTTGAGAGAACAATTGTTATATTGAAAGTAAAATTATGTTTTCTTTATTTGAACTTTTAAGTGAAAGTAAATCTTGAAATAATGTTCAATAAAGTAAATAATAACACTGCTTTAAATGTATATAGTACTCCCTTATAGAGTAATATCTAATTATTTAGTAGTAGTTGACATATCCATCCATATTGGACGATGACTGATCGTCATAGGCGCCGATTTTGCGAAGGAAAGGAGGCTTGCTCGTCGTTGGCCTCACCTGTGGCATACTAATGGGATCTAACAAGCTCGAAACTGATATATGTCTGATGGCACCAATTACGACTAACCGTGGTTGTTTGCTATATATAGTCAAGGCAGTAGTCCACAGAGTAGTTATTTCCTAAAATTCCGCTTTTAAAAATATGGCAATGGTTGGGGCTTTTAATACTAGATACTCTTAGTAAAGTAGATTGCTTTCTGCTTGTGACTGTATTCAGGCCCTGCTTTGAGTAGTCAATGATTACTATAGATGTGTACACACGTGCTACGTCTTGCGTACTCATATTCTGTTAACTGTTATGACAGATTGTGAACAGCTAAGGTTGTGAATTATTGGGTTCATTTGTGATATATTGATAAGAACTAACCAGTTCGAAACCAGTACATAACTAGTGGCACCGCTAACGACTAACTGCGGCTGTTTGTTATAGACATTTTAGGTGTAATTCAAAGGCGCAACGTTATTCAGACACCCAGTACTTAAATAAAACTGCTCATGAAAATGGTACAATCAAATTTAATCAGGAAATTGGTGTTAGCACATCACGGCAATCTAGATCCAGAAATAAATAGGTCTAAGGAAATTAAGTGGTCTTAATCATTTCCCAAGCGAGTACAGTCGCACTTTAAATCGCCTCTAGAATCAAAAACATTAAAATTATACAGGGTGTTGTAAAATTTCATAGTTGATGACAAATATCGTAAAGTTTAATGTTCCCCTGTATATTATGTCCTCTAAGTCTCAATTCTCTATCTAGAAAACTCTGAGTGCTACGACTTGTCTCATAATTTCGTTAGCAGTATAAGTTCAGAGATTAAAGTCTGAATTCACAGTGTAAGGTCTGAATTCAGAGTTAAAAGTATGAATTCAGAGATTAATGTATAAAATTAAAAAAAAATGTAAACATGGCTCTTCTAGGGCTTTGTAATATTACAATGAATAGATATGAACAGATTATCTTTATTACTCTCAGAGGAAATGGATATATACCAACAGAAACATTGAACACGCATCAGAAGAACACCTAAGATCAATGAAATGTAAGAATATCTGACGAGAACTATCTACTCTGTATACAAGGATGTACTGACATAATAGGCCACCTTTTAAGAAAACACGATATCAACGCTATCTACAACAGCTTTTATTAATTTTATCCAACATTTATCTAACAGAAAATCTAATTATAGAGTGAGACACACAGAAAAGTGATAAACCCAAAATGAAGAATTAATTGCTGAACTAAAACTAATACTTATAAGCAATAAATAAGTCACATCAGATACAAAAATAAAAGAAAATAAAACAGAAAGAGTTTAGACTTGAAAATTATTCTTAATTGCACTAATACTAAATATATCAATTTCATTTCAACAGATTGTCGAAATACATGTTGCCTGATTGGGTATTTGAAAATGAATTAATGATAAAATCTCTGGACAATCACAAACATGATCGAACGCATATTTCTACGTTGTTTCAAACTACACTGTAAGTACACACTAAATCTATCAAGTCAAATGTCGTGAGGAATATATATCCTATCTGAGGATAAATTCCATCCTGACGAAATGAAAGTAAAATCGTCTATAAACATCTTCAATATCAGATTGAAACACCTTGTAACCAGGATTCCACACAATGCTAGCATATTCGAATTTATATTCAACAATAGCATTGAAAAGTGTAATAAATTCTTAAATATCCGAAAAACATTTAAGTTAGAAATCCCAGACTTATATAAGCCGACTGAACTATTTTATCAATATGAATATTGAAACTAAGTACCTATATTATCGAAATATATGTAGATCTTACAGTTTCAGGATGGTTCAGGATAATGTCAATATTGTCAATCATGTTATAATTATATAATTTCTTAAAGAAAGTTATCACAATGCATCTTAGCATTTAAAGAAAGATTGTTAATGGTATACCAGTCACGAATACAGCTTGGGGAGTGCTGTAACTTTACACAATCATCAACGGTAGTAACTCACTCATTTTTAAATCATCCTCATGATTGAACTATATTGTTAAAATAAATAAGGAACAATAAAGTCTCTAAAATGGACTCCTCAGATATACCCGATGTAACTAGTACAGACTTAGGCATGTAACCACCACACTGGTTACATTATCAGTATATCTGATAATTCAAAGAATTGAAACTTTTGAATTATTATTACCTTGAGGAAGATAATTCCAGCCTTTTTCAATACCAACTGCAAGGCTTTAGTGTAGTATATACACCATTTTGTGTATGTGATAAGGTATATGTTGGCCAAATATGGGTCATGTTAGCATGAGGTCAAAAAAACATAAAATTCCATGGGAAAAAATAACAACAGTAAGATCACCAATTATTGCAGAATATATTTACATTTGCTGAAAAAAGAATAAATGAAAATTTCATATAATTGGAGATTAAACCGAGATTCTAGTAAGAGAGAGAGAAGGAGAAGATTCTGGCCAAGACTGGCCTTAGAGAGAGCCTACCTACAATTTTGAAATTATTGATAAAGGAAAAATCGAGAACGGGAATGTTTCAGTTCAGTGATTTCGAACCATGCACCTGAACGTAATGGAAAAGTGCACATATTAGTTAGTTCTAAAGAAGAGGGTAGTATGTTTTTCCAACGTCCAGAAACTTACGGACGACGTGACAACTAGCCTGAAAATTGTCCAAATATAATATCCAACGCAGCGGAATTTTTCCAATGGAGACATGAAACTTGCATCTTTTTAGCACCAGGGCCATGACATATTAGTATTATACTTTACGGGACCCCCTGTAGATATGGATCTTGAACATCGGATCCATTGACTATTGCTCCGGAGACCAAAATATTCTTACTTATTTTCAATTAAGAAAATCTGTTATCTGTATCATCAGAAGTAAATATTGTGAATATAACCAACCATAAAAGTACACATTCCGCAATTTTTTAATTTCCGAGAATCGTGTAATAATGATACATAGGCATGTATATAACTTATTTAAAATTTCAAACAGGTGCGCAATGCTGGCTTATCTTCCCGACTGCAAACTTATCGCGCATAACTGAGAGATACGCAAATAAAAATATTACCCACTAAAGAGGCTCCGATTCAGATAAAGTTTTGTTTTAGTGCCTTATCTTGATGTTGTCCGAACGAAATGGCAAGTTGTTGCAACGTCATTGTGTAACATTCTTGGCATTGGGCGATAAAACGTCGGTGACGAACAGGTCAAAATAAAACCGAAAGAAACAATTTATTGGACCTGGGAATTATATTACTTTTAAATTGGAAGAGCTACTCATACTACAAAACTTTGTTTTAAAAAAGGTCTTTGCTCCCAGAACTTCAAACCACTGTCTCACATGTCCGACAAAGCCCGACAGGAAAAGCCACTATAGAAACTTTTATCCCACAAAACGTGCGATTTACAAACTTCGTACTGTTCGACATAGGGCCAATGTTTAGACATTAAGTCATTCATCAGTCTTTGGTCATTAAGTCAGTCAACAGAACAAAAAATAGTGAAAACGGGTTATACCAAATTAAGTGTTAGCTGGATTATAATTTACTAAGTTTTAATTACTTAAAAACAAAATTTATATCGTTTACAAACAGTTTAAAAAGTCAGCCATTAATAAACTGCGCATGTACAAATGAAATAAATAATATTTCAGAAATTAAATATTTGGGTAAAATATTAAATCAAAGTTTAAAATGGAGTAGTCATGGAGATTATCTTAATATGAAACTTGTATACTCGCGACACGAATTCAGACGTCTTACGTCATACGAACAAATGAATAATTCCTTATATTTTCATCAAAATATTTAAGAAACTGCAACTGATAGTAATAAAACTATATACTACACTACAAGTTTGCATTATATTTTGCACTAAATTGCAAAAATTTATTGTTTTTAACGCGACCAAATATCGAAAATTACGTTGACAATTAAAACAAATGTGTAACGTCAGTCGTGACGTAAGACGTCTGAATTCTTGACGCGAGTATATATGCTTTCTACAAATTACGTAAAATTTTACCATATCACAACATTAAAATTAATTTATAAATCACTAGTTAAATCTTTATTAACATATGGAATTGTGTGGGAAGGATCTTACAACAGGCAACTAAAAAATGTTAAAGTTGCGCAAAAATGGATACTCTAAATTATACTTAATCAAAAGAAAAGATATCCTACAGATCTGCTTTTTCTTGATTCAGGTGTGGTTAGTTTAAAGGAATGATATATTATTAATGTGGCAAAATTTATATGTACATATATAAAAATGAAACTGTAAAAAACATTATAAATCATCCAGATGCAACTAGGCAAAGGAGTAATCGAAAGCTTACTGTACCACATCCATTTTCAACCCTATATAAGACACACAAAACTTCTCTGGTCCAAAAATATATAACATTATTCCAATTTCAGTAAGAAATATCCACAACTATAATATCGAAAAAAGCAACAATTTTTATTAAAGAAAATTTCAGTTTGTTTGTGTAAACTATTACATTGTTATAATGACTATTTTCTAGTAATCGCTATTGTTTGATTTGTTTAAATGTTTGTTTTTTTAAATTAGTATTGTGTTCAAGTTCACACAGGTAACCCTTGTAAACAATAACTCTTACACAACATGCACTTCAGATGGATGCCACTTTTTTAGATTTAACACCTACCAAAGAAGTAAAAGGGACATCAAAATCTTCACTTCTCCATAATTTATCATTCTGAACAACTTTTTCAAGTAACATTTTGCTATATTTTTAGCAGAAAGGCACTTTACCTAAAACCAAAACAGTTTTTACTCGGTGCACTGAGCATTTCAAATATGATTATTTCAAAAATGGTTACTCCTACCGACTTCAGCAAAGTATACCTTTTTCAAATAAAACAGGTAGGAGAATCGATTGTTTCGATAGTCAGATGGATACACTAAGCTGCAAAAAAGTTACACACGCAAATACCAAGGGCCCCTGTACCCACCCCAATGGACATTGTGGAAATAAATGGATTAGTCCATCAAATTTATAATCAAAATTTAGCTGTGTATACCAAATTTCATTCATTTATCACAACGCGATTGAGAGATATTTCAAAAAAATGATTTCCATTCCTCCCTCTTCAATGGGTTCCTGTGCCCTTAGGAAGCATTTCCGGGCCCATGTTCATATGAACATTTTTACTTAGTTTTGATCATAGAATTGACCTGTTCAAGGTTGGCAGCTAATTATAAGACACCCTGTATTTTAGTACTACGCTATTAAGGACCTCTACCTACTTGGTGTATTTTTGTGCATCTTTAGATACGAATATTTGTCGTTAAAACGCCAGCCTTATATAAATTTTAAATCTTACCGTTATATAGAATTAGTTCCACATATCACCTGTAGAATTAATTCCATATATTTAACAAAAATGTCAATGTTGTAGTAGTAAAATATGTATTTTTATTATTTAAAGCAGGGTCGGCAACCTTTTTCGGACTGCGGGCCATTTTCAAAATAAAATTTTTATGTGGGCCGCACATTCAAATGTAACTTAATTAGTGTTATTATATCATATACGAGTATCATTGTCACAAACTTGTTAGCATCAAATTTCAATGAAATACACGTTTTTCATAGTAGGTATAGTATTACGAATAGCAGACAATGTTTTGAATTTATTTTAGAATAATTTTCAGGAGATAAGGCTTAACTTTTAACCAACATATTATTTCATGCGACCTATTTGAGTATTCTCAAGATGAAAAAACATGGATAAATAATGACAACAAAAAAAAACGGTCTAACTATTAAAGTGTTAAGTACCAAAACTTATAAAAATATTTTTTATAACATAAAATTAAAGCCGGTTTACAGTTCAAATTCTTTTTACACCTGCAATACCTTTTCTAAAATTCTGACTTGCTGTTTGGTTTACAGTCAGTAATTCGCAATTGCGATAGAAGTGATACCAACATTTCAACCCCAATACACACTAAAAACTAAACTGTATACTTATCCAAATTTGACAACTAACAATAGCAAACAATATAACATATAAAATAAAGGTTTTACTTAATATATTTTGCAAGCTCAACAATCAAACAATATTCAAGTTAGCGAAAGAAAGCAGTTTCAGTTTGACAGTTCAGCCTAGGAATTTTTGCGTATTGTGGTAACCATGTCACTACTTTACTGTTCAGTGTGCAGTGCATGGCTACGTGCAAGAGATTTGCAGAAAGAATTGCAGATTGTAACGCGGCTTTTCGTAATAAGCTTATAATCGTTTACTTTTATTTTTAGGGAGTTTTGTGAAAATAATTGTTAAAATGTGTCGTTAGAATGAGACGTGTCATGCAAATGATTTTTACAAGTTATTTTTTTAATTGAGGAAGATATAAATAGTAACAATGAATAAATAAAACATCAATAATTTTATTTTCCTGCTTACTTTGGTTCTACATGTTTTACTTTTCGTGAAATAGACTGGACTATTGCTGTAATTTGATCGTTCTTCTTCCATATGCAATAAAAGCCGCTTTGCAATGTGCAATTATTCTTGCAAGTTGCAAGTCCCCTGTACTGCATGCGCACTGAACAGTAGCATATTGTAAAAGCCGTCGTATCTGAAAGACTCTTGCACTTTCAAATTATAGGTTTTGCTTGATTTTTATTGCAGCTTTTCTGAAATTCTGGGGAATAATTTAATGATTTGTATGGTTAACACTATAAGCAAAAATTCATAGGCTGAACTGGTAAATTCAAACTGCCTTCTTTCGCTTCTACTTGATTATTGTTGTGCTTGTAAAATATATTTAACAAAATCTTTATTTTATATGCTATGCTGTTTTTTTGTTATTACCTGTCAAATTTGGATAAACAGTTTAATTTTTAGCATGCATTCGGGTTGCAATTGCAAATTGACGACTGTAAAGCAAACTGCAAGTCAGAAAGGTATTGCAGGTGCAAGGGCTTACTACAAACTATTGCAAAACGAATTGCGGACTGTGGTTTTATAATAAACTTGCGTACAGAGACAAGGGAACAAACACTTCTTACTTGAGGACAATTCGAACCAAGTCCAAGGTCTAAGGTATATCTTAACGTAATTGTATTTAACAGCCAACTCAAAACCGCACATAACATCTATAATAATGTTACACCTTTATAACTTCATGTTGCTTTTGTTCGCTATCAGTAGGTACAATTCTGTTTACTGAAAGTTAACCGAACCCGAAAAAATGTGTATTCTGTCAATTTCTTCTAATAACTTTTTTGCGAGTTTGCCGATTTTTTTCTAATTTTGTACACTATTACTAGTAGGTATTCCTTAATATGAACGTACTTAATTTGACGCATATTCTCCAACGCCAAAGGGCCTAAACTGTCCTTGGCCTTCAAATAATGACTGTCCTTGGATTTCAAATTATTTGAAAACCACGGACAATTAGACCCTTTGGCGTTAGATGTTGTTGATTTTGAGTTTTCGAAAAAAAAATTGTAGAACATTAAATTTTCGTGTAAAATCACCCCATGAAATATTGAGGCATACCCTCTAATGTAAATTAAAAATTGCCTGCAAATATTATGTAAAATAAGAATATATGACTCTTTAGACCACACGTTGCTTGTAATGAACGTACTTATTTCAAAAACGCTTTGTATATCCATTTATCAATAGAACAGTGCTAACCTGCTATGAATCTTCCATTATTTGTGAAAACCTGAATATTGCATTAAGGCTTACGGTGAGCGCTCTATCAAACGATATATATCATCTGTTCCAAAACCGTCGAGAACTGTTCTGTACCGTGAGAAATGTTTGACCAACACGGTCTTACGTCGCATTCGCCGAGAGTACATTAACAACTAAACTGACTTACTAATTCTGGACGGTTCGGAATCGATTATTGATGTGTTGGAACAAACCCATAGTTTTCGCTCAGTAACTCCTTAACGGATAATGATAAAAATATGGGTTTTTTTTAATAGACTTCAAATATTATTTTACGTCGGCGCTGTGTTTTGAAATTTTGAAAAAGTGTAAAATAAATTTTTTTAAAATGAATTTTGCATATTTTCAAAATTTCAAAACACAGCGCCGACGTAAAACAGTATTTGTAGTCTATTAAAAAAACCGCATATTTTTATCATTTTTCGTTGAGGAGTTACTGAGCGAAAACTATATCCCTTTGGATCGAGCGCTCACCGTAAGCCTTAAGAGTCCGTTCTCTGTACACTCCTCGGGTAGCGCTCCGGGGTCGGGTGCACGGGCGTTACGGCTGGAGGCGGAGATTATCGCTCTCCCACTACAATGACTTTACGGTGGACGTATTTAGAATATTTAGATTTAGTGGAGTAAAATCGGCTAGCAATTATGCCGTTTTGTTTTAAGAAAATATAACCATCTTGTCGAAGGACATTTTTAGTATCCAAAATGGACTTTTTTAGTAGGGCCGCATTACTATCGATGCTTGGAACATTATTTGACAATTATTACGTTTTTCGTTACATCGCGCTTGTAAATCAACGATTTTACTTATGTTCGTAGTTTTTTTACAGCTTATATAAAAAACTACAGTACTTCTCAGTACACATCTATAAAAATGAAAACTAGGTTTAGTGTTGGCATTTCCTTTATTGAACATGGGCGAAGATAGAAATGTTAAAATATTGTACCATAGTTAAATTAATTAAAATTGTATTATTAAATTTCATTGTCTTCACCGATATCGAAAACTAATAATTACAAACAGTGCATTAAAAATATTTTCCTACATTCATGCAAAAAACAAAACTTTATTGAACTATATTTAGTGGAAAAAATGGTTCTTTATTGCACTAGTTGCATTCATCTGTCATTCTACTACAACGTTTTGTCATCATGATAAACATAAACGTTCAAATCAACGTCACATTTTCCTAGAATTAGTGTCATCTAAAAAATATTGTATGCAACTCGTACAAAAAGTGCTTATTGCACCCGACGTGTTGTCCTACTCGGCCTGACGGCCTCGTTGGACAATTTCACTTACTTTTTGTACTTGTTGCATAAATAACTATTACTACAACATTTATTTTCATAAGTTTCCGCTACAAGAAATAACATTACCTGGCTGTATCGCACTGCTTTTCTCAGTATTAACTTATATCAATTTCTTATATTATTGCCCCATGGGACGCAAAAACTTTCTATCAATGAAAATAAAATTATCTCTCTCCATAAGATCGATTAATTCAATACTGTCTCAACTGAGAACGTATAGATTATAAGTGACTATGTATTTCTTTGAACTCCGGTCCTGCCCGCATTTACCAATCTCTAAGCCCATCCCACTGAGTGAAACACGTGGTTGCAGCATTTAAAATATATTCGTTTCTGAAGTTGTAGACGTTCGGCATTTAGCATAGAATTTTGAGTAATTTTTGTCAATTCGATATAATTTTGGTATCGTTGCAAAGCTAAAAGACAGACTTACTTCCCTCGTGTAACCAATTTTCGATTTAAGCCTTTATTTTTAAGTAAATAAATTGTAAATATGACGATTTCTTGCACAGTTTACTCTTTAAATTTAAATAATTAAAAACTAATTTTGAAAAAAATATTACACAGCAGCCTTAGGAAACAACTTTGTCTTTCGATTGTTTTTTTATTTGGACCGCTATGTTTATTCGTTGTCTAAATGAGTGTTATGGGCCGATCGTCAAAATTCGGTTTATTTCAAGCCCGCGACGGACTCTTAAGCAGTAGGTACAATTAACTCTTCTGGTCCGTAAGTACTGGCCCATGAAAATATAATAGATTTTTTACTTCAAAATATTTCTATTTAAGCCAACTTATTTTAATACAATGTTGATAATAAAAAAGATAAAGGGTGTCAATGTTGGGATTTGAAAAGTGATTTTTTCTAATAATTGCACTGTCTCTGAATGTGTCAACTTAAAAATTTGGGAATAGATATTTTCGGATATGAGAAATCATAATCTGTTTTCTATTTCGACGTATTTCCTAGAGGGCGCCACATCCGCCGTATTTGTGATGTAAATGTGAGCATAACTTTTTGGTTCTAACCTTATCACGTTTTTTATTAGAAAATCTTAAACTTACATTATATTTGAAGAAAAAACTATATACTTATTAGTCAATCAGCTGCATAGTATGCAAATTGAAGGCAGATTGACAAGCAATAAAATTTGCACTGATCGAAAACGCTACGGATAGTATGCATCGTTTCTAAAATGGAAGTCATACTGATTCTTGCAGCTCCATATAGTCATCATAAACTAGTTTGTGGATAATCCGCAATGTGAATAAATTTTCGTCTTTTTTTCTCTAAATTCCTAAACAGATTTTTTAAATTATTGATTATAATGCAGTAACCTATTTCGAAACCCTCCCAAATATTCTCTTTGTTCAGCACGTCTATTGAAGTTTAATTGCCAACAAATAACATCCATCTCTAATATTTAAGTATGTCAAATTATTGTGTCTCAGAATTTTTAGATTTTGTAAAGTAATTGATTTTAATCAAAACTGGATAAATACCTTACATTTAGAAATACTTATTAACTTTAACATACATTCTATCTAACAATTGTTAAAAATTAACTTACTATTGGTCCCTCCTACGGTGAAATATTGTAGAAGGAACTATCCAGATGATTGTTGAAAAGCTATTACTTCGAAAATGGCCAATTTCTAAGACTAATGACAAGTATACCATTTTTCCTAAAAAATAATGTAGGTATAAAATTTTGTTATTAAAAAACGTGATAATATGTTATTTATTTATTTATTCATCAATATGGGAATACACAACAGGCAAAGAAGCCTAAAAAAGTGTTCCACAAAATAGGTGGAACACAAAATTAAACAAATTAACAAATTGGTATCTAATGTTAGAAATAGAAAAAATAACAACATTACTAGTACACTTATCAAGTAAGAGAAAAAAAACTACATTATATTAGAAGAAATAGCTTAAATTTGTAAGAAAAAAAAAATCATAATATACTTTTTGAAAATATCCTCATTAGAAAAATTCGTATTAAAAAACTTACACATTCTATTAATTGGAGTAATCTGTCCAGATTGAGTTTTACAAAAATTTATTGAAAAAGTTGACTTTTTCTAAAATTACAGGGAGGCACATAAAATTAATGTTAAATAAAAGTAAAGGCAAGTCTACATAGCTATGAAACACTATACAGGGTGTCTCATAATTAGCTGCCAACCCTGAACAGTCAGATTCTATGATCAAAACTAAGTAAAAAAGTTAATATGAACATGGGTCCGGAAATGCTTCCTAAGGGCACAGGGACCCATTGAAGAGGGAGGAATGGAAATCATTTTTTTACAATATCTCTCAATCGCGTTGTGATAAATGAATGAAATTTGGTATACACAGCTAAATTTTGATGAGCAATCTGATGGATTAATCCATTTATTTCCACAAAATTGATTGGGGTGGGTACGGGGGGCCCTTGGTATTTTGCGTGTGTAACTTTTTCATCTTTGACTTTTTAACAAATTGAATAGTAAATTCCGTTTTCCCGAACTGTTTTATGTTAAAAAGGTAGTCTTGTTTCAAATCGTTATCTTTAACGGTTTCTGAGAAAATCTCTTGGATTAATCCCACTTTGGTCAATTTCATAGTAATTTAAACAAAATTATCAAGGTATTCTTATGTCAAAGTATTGTCAACCCGATTGCCAATTTAATAGTTCTAAGCGAAAAAAATGGAAGAGTTTACGGGACAAGAGTTAGTTGATATGATATTTATTTAGGTATGGATTTTGCGATGGTAATGCTACAGCGGCAGCACGCGAATCCTCCCTCTTCAATGGGTCCCTTAGTAAGCATTTCCGGGCCCATTTTCATATGAACTTTTTTACTTAGTTTTGGCCATAGAATCGGCCTGTTCAGAGTTGGCAGCTAATTATGAGACACCCTGTATATAGGAACATCACGTCACTCAATTCTCGTCGATTCTTTAAAGAAATGATATTAAATTCCTTTTTGATGACTTGTTATATGCCCCATTGACTTTATAATCCAAGAATTTAAGAAACTTGTTTTGAACTGATTCAATTCTAGAACTGTAAATGTTATACTGACTAAATTTCAGAAGTAAAACTTAATTTACTTTGCACGTAAGCGAAATACAATGTTTTCAGTGCCTCAGATGATTTAAAAAATCTGCTATTTCTTATAATAAAACAAAACATCCTACTGCATTTTGCAACGACAATCAATGTATGTGTTAAATAACATTTTACTATCCAACATTATATCTAACTTTCATTTACGTCACAAATATGGTAGGTGTGGCGCCTTCTAGGGAATACGTTTTATGATTTCTTATATTTAAAAACATCTATTCCCAAATTGTTGATACAGTCAAACACAGTGTAATTATTACAATAGTCGGTCAGTGGTCGCGCGGTTTAAGACGTCAGTACTTGAATCGAGGTGACTGGATCGCTGTGGGTTCGACCCCCGCAGCCGGTAGACCGTATATAAGCTATATTCCTGGAGAGATTGGCACCCTCTCTGCGGGTATGGTAGGGTGGAAGAATGTTGGCTTGGGTCAATGTGAGAGATTGATACCGGTTGACATTTGACTACCCCTCTAATTAATGAGGTTTTCCAGGTTTCCCTCATTCCTGCACTGAATGGTGTACGTAACGTAAATCGTTCCTGGGCGCAAATGCGGCCTGCTTAATAATAATATGCCGCCCCCTCTCCCGCACAAGTCTTCGACTTCTGGGCTAATCCTCGTGATTAGAATGAGGGGTCGAGATATTATTATTATTATTATCGCTTTTTAAATTCCAACTTTGACACACTGTATCTTTTTTATTATCAACATTGTGTTAAGACAAGTTAACTTAAATTGTAATATTTTGAAATAAACAATCTAGTATGTCTCCATGGGCCATTACTTACGAACCACCCTGTATAAAATATCTACTGTCTCCTTGGGTCAGCTGATCAGCATGTAGGTACTATTATTGTAGCATTTGTTACATAAGTAATCTCAATGCTCATCGAACTGAAGAAAGATACGACTAATTCTAATTAATGCCAAAATTGTCACAGTTTCTCTTCTCGTTTTGACGAACATATAACAAGTGAAACACTCTTGGCTGACATCGAAAAGGAATGCGTCTGTTCCGGCCCACGAGGCATACCCAGGCAGACATTGAGGACGGCATCAGCGGCAGAAGAGACACGCACCTGCCCGTTGCACACTTGCGCTATGAGTTACCTAGGTCAGGTCGCGCCAGCGGGAAAAGTAGGCCATGTATCGACCACTTTGGAGCGATGCGGAGCCGAGGGCCGCTGGAATATTGGGCACGTTTTTTTAACGTCAGCATGTATTGCCTCATATTCTTCAATATCTCCGTCGTTACTCAAAGTTTCTGAGCATGGCAAAGAGCCCTTAAATACTTTTGATCTGCATGCACACTTCACATAAGCAGCATCACTTATCTGTCTTAAACTCAATACGTTTTTTTTTCAGATTTTTGGACCAAGACTAGACATGTGTTATACGACAAAACTCGTCTGGTTAGGATGTCCTTATGCATGGGCTAGATAGGTCTTTATAAACAAGGGCATGTAAAGATCAAAGATAGAGTGCCTCTTAAGAAAATGCAGTATCAATACCGTCTATAACACCTCAAGAGAAATAGAAGCAAGTTTTTCTAAGACTAACCAGTGGCGGCTGGTGCTAAGGGGCACAAGGGCACGTGCCCACCCTTCACTGTACATGTCACGAAGAAATATATGATGCTATTATAGATTTATATATTTTTTTGTAATTCTATTATCGGTTGCGAAAACTACTCAAAACTTATTTCCCGTCAACCATCCACGCGCCGAACTATATCAAACTTTATTTCCTGGGAACCCAAGAATTGTCTCCAAACGTGGCTCATTTTCCGACGTTCGGGACTCCTCGGAGTAAATGAAATTCGCCGATTTAAAGCCGACAAAGGGCACTGAAATACGTGTCTCTGTCCCTTCTCCACTAGTCTCCACTGTCAACAATCTCCATCACTCCGTCTCCGTCCGGCATTCAGTTTTCAGTTATCAGTAGTCGCTTGCTTTGTTTAGGACGTACTTGTACATATATACAAATATATTTCGCTTGCAGAATAGTTGTGTAAACAAATTTGTGTTTTAACTTTGCTGGTTTTAAAGGCGATTTCATTATAGATATAATTTTAAAGTGATTCTGTGTATTTGTACATACTTATTAAAAGAAATGGATGGAACCAGAAATAAATTCTGTTCAGTATCTGTTAAAAACAATCCAGTGTCATTTGATCAAAAATATTTAATTAAAAGAAAGGTAGGCCTACTGATTTATATATTAATTACGAATCTACAAGTAAAGCTATAACATATAAGAGAGTTTTTAATAGAAACATATACGAGAAATATGGTTGTTCTGTGACAAATAAATTGTTATGTTTTGTTTGTTTCATATGTTACAGCGTGGACCAAATACGGACTTGACGATTTAAAGCACATAGCGGATAGGGCCAAAAAACATGAAAATTCTGTGGCTCATTTAAAAGTGTTTTAGGAAAAACTGACATACGTGAACAATTAGATATACTCGCGTCAAGAATTCAGACGTCTACGTCACGGCTGACGTTACACATTTGTTTTTATTGTCAACGTAATTTTCGATATTTGGTCGCGTTATAAACATTTTTTTGCAATTTAGTGCAATATATAATGCAAACTTTTAGTCGAGTATGTAGTTTTATAACTATCAGTTGCAGTTTCTTAAATATTTTGATGAAAACATAATGAATTATTCATTTGTTCGTATGACGTAAGTCGTCTGAATTCTTGTCGCGAGTATAGTGCGTATTTGCGCTATAAGTTAGGACCTCGGTTAGAACATAATAAACAGGTGGAAAAAATCGTCACATTTTGCGTCGTTTAATAATGTGTATAAAGTTTTTTGTGGAGCCTTCGAATTAGCCTTGCGAGGTCATGATGAGAAGACTTTGTCCAAAAATCCAGGCATTTATATAGGTTTAATTAACTTTTCTGCAGAATTACATTCTGTTCTTGCAATACATTTAAATGATTCTAAATTTATTTTTTGTGCCCACCCTTTGAAAAACCCACGGGCCGCCACTGAGACTAACTAACCTTTAAATGGAGAAGTTGCATAAAGTTTATATAGGTTTGAAATGTATTACCAGGGTAATTTTTCCAACATATTGAAAGACCAGAACAATAATCACATACTAATTAAAATGTTAAAATTCATATATTTCCATAGAATGTAAACAAAATCAAGTGGTCGAAAACGCGATATCATTGTTATGACATCACACACCGTTCAACGCGGTTTGTTTCTGTAGCTACCGATATTTCGGTGTTGGTGATGTAAACAGGCGCTTGTTTCTTGTGTTTTTGTCGCAATTTTGGGTCATGGATAATGTAAATACTGTGTAGGTAATGCCATAATTATTAGTAGTGATGTGGTAAACTTACGCTATTGTCAAACGTAACTTATTCATTTATTTACAATACGATACATATAGATCCGTTTGTGAAAATTACGGAGACGATGCTGTTGGGTACGACGTCCAGATATATGGTTTTACTTAAGGTATTTATAAAATTACTGCTTGTTTCAATTTGAAAAATAATAAATAAAAGTATTGAATAATGATATTTAACATTTGTTTATTTAAAATCAAAATTGATAAATGTGTCCATTTGTTTTTAAATAAAAAGGAAAAAAAAGTCCTGTCAACTCCTGTTTTGTTAATTTGCTATTTACAATTTTTCAACTGCTACTTGTCTATACCAATAGGTTTCTAAAAACTTTTCATTAGCTCACTATGTTGTACACGGGCATAGCAAAATATTACCTAATATTATAGCAAAAAATACGAGGAGTAAAAGAGAGTTAAATTATTACATTTGAATATATATATATATAGTAGCGCCTAGCGCCATCTTTTGACGAGAGGCAGACGCAGTTGCAGCCGATAGTGATGAGAAAAAGTAACTACTCGTTACAAAGTAAGCGTTATTTGTCAAGTACTCAAAGTAACGATTACTTAATCTGAAAAAGACTCGTTACTTAGGCTGTATAGTTACTATTTTTGCGACTCGTTATAACGAAATAATGTAACTAGTCCTAGAATAACTTGGTCACGATTGATGTCATGTATTGAGTATTCAACTAATAACTTATGCACAGATCATTGGACTAAAAAACTAATGTTAAGCACTACGAAATATAAATAATTGACAACGAGTGAACTTATCATTACGGATACTATTGCCCATACAGTTACTGCTAACACGCTTCCAGCAAGGTGGCATTTAATTTGACGATTTTAGCTTTAGATGTTTGATTTGATTTAATATTTCAAATTTTAGTTACTCTTCACGCATGATAAAAAAGCAGCAATTTACTTTTTTACATAAAGAAACACTTTTTATTTTCGTAAAATATAGACAATAATTACATACAATAATTACTTCAGTTAGTTGTATGAGTACCTACACGATACGTTCACTTTTCTGTTTTACTTATCACTACAACTGACTACTGCTAATACTAAGTAACTAAGTAACGAGTCCAAAGTAAAGAGTCCTAATAGTAAAAGTAACTAATCGTTACAAGTATTCAAAAGTAACTAAAGTTTGCATCACTAGCAGCCGAACTATAACTGACTATAACCGGACTACAAACATAACTGCATTCAACAGTTAGAGGAAAATGCCCCCACTACAAGTCCGCTGCCCCATCACTCTCATCATTGCGCGCGCCGAGCACTGGCTGCCTCGCCCGCAAAGGTTTAATAGCGTAATACATTATCTTTAATCGCGCATAAACGGTTATATATTATATATATTAGTATATTTGAAAATACATCATTCTAATTTTTCAAAACATACCGTACCAAATTTGTACAATCTGCCAATAATAATTAAAAAAAAAAAATAATAAGTTTTCCTCAACTCAGTTGCGATCAATTATTAATCGTGTTTAATTTTGCATTAATTTATTTTTATTCTTTCCAAATAATATTTTCTTGGAAATATCTACACTATTCAACAGATATATTTAGAATAAACAAATATTTTACAACAAACAGGACACTTTCAACCATTTTAATATAAGAATAAATCTGAGCTTCAAAATAATTTTTTTAAAGTCAGCTAAAAATTTTCTAAAAAATTGTAGTGTAGGTGCGGGCGCACATAGTTGGGTTCTGCGCAGGATCTTTTGTTTGTAGCTCGGTTATAGTGGACGTTGCGTACAGTAACGCCATCTCTAGTCGAGTAGCCGAACTATTTTGTATTGTATGGAAACTGCATTGTTTCTCGATTAGTCGCCACGCCCCTCAGTCGCAATGAGCGGAGCTTTGTGGAAGTTTATGGACGGCTACTGGGCTGCTATATAAGCAGTGCGTGACCGCGCTTACGATCTATGTAATCTATGCGCTTACGGGAGTATTGTTCCATGAGAACTCGAATAAAAGTGAAAAGTGGTGAACGAATAGTGAAGATAATTAAGTGTACCGTGTAAGTGAGTAATTTTAGTGCCGTGTTATTCGCTGACCGTGTTAAGGATAGATACGTGAATCATTATTACTATCGAAAAATGGAGGGGAAAAAAGGAAGGGTGATAAACTTAAAAGTATGGACTACTGGAAAAAGTGGTGTAGTCAAGGAGTTTCTAATAAAGAAACAAATTTGGATTTAGCTATCGAAGCTTCAGCTACCTTGCATGCTGATAAGAAGACTGCGATGACAAGCGGGCCCTCGACCTCAATCACAATATCGAAATCGATGCCATGTCGCTGGTGCCCTGTTCGATACCCTCAACTGCCGAATCTACATCTAGTCTGCAACAGGCCAGCTTGCCTGTTACCTCATCTTTTACAACTATAGCTAAGTTGGATGTTGGTTTTTACGCAAATCAAGAAAAACTCATGGATGAATATTTTACAGTCCAAATTTTAAAAACACCATGGAACCCACCCAGAGATTATAAGTTTCCTATTTCCACAAAACGAAATTTGCGCTTTCAATTGAAATGGATGAAGAGATTCCCCTGGTTGTCATATTCGGAATATAAAAGTGGAGTAAACTGCAGAGTTTGCGTGGTAATGGGACGTTCGCTTGATGAAGGCAAAGGCGGTCATCAAAGGATCGGCCAGCTGGTAACCGAACCTTTTTGTAAATGGAAAAATGCCCTAGAAATATTTGAAGCTCATACGAAATCGGGATACCACAAGCGAAATTCAGAACTGGCTGATAACTTTCTAAAAGTAATGTCTTCACAGGCTTCTTCGGTCATTGAAGAGCCGTCTTCTGAAAGAAAGAGACAACAAGAGGA
Source organism: Monochamus saltuarius (assembly GCA_025584915.1). Lineage (NCBI taxonomy): Eukaryota > Metazoa > Arthropoda > Insecta > Coleoptera > Cerambycidae > Monochamus > Monochamus saltuarius. The sequence goes on from CM046721.1 coordinate 27,613,012, forward strand.
GAATCGAAATAAACTAATCCCCATCGTAAAAGCAATAATTTTTTGCGGCAAACAAGGCATCTCCTTGAGAGGTAAAATCGATTCGGGCGCATACAAATTACACCAGAACCTGAACAACCACTGCAGAATGATGGTAATTTTAGAGCCCTGTTGCGGTTTGCGGCTGAGTCTGGAGATAAAGATCTGGCTGAGCATTTGAATACTTCACAGAAGAATGCCCTGTACACAAGCCCTCAGATCCAAAACGAAATAATTGATATTTGTGGTGAATTAATTCAACATAAAATAATTGAAGAAGTAAAGAAAGCCAAACTATTTGCGATTCAGGCTGACGAAACCACCGACATCGGACGTGTAGAAGTCTCGTTATGTATTCGATATGTTGATTTTACAGATAATAAACACCATAGACTTTAAGAGATGTTCCTTGAGTACATTCCAACGGTCGATGTTTCAGGATCCGGTCTCGCAAATCTTATTATTACAGCTCTGAAAAAGCATGGACTTGAATGTTCTCATGTGGTTGGTCAAGGTTATGATGGGGCTGCAGCTATGAGTGGGTATTTGCACGGTGCCCAAGCTTATGTTCGCCAAGAATGTCCTCTTGCTCTTTATGTACACTGTAGTGCACACTCTCTCAACCTTGCTATTGCTGATTCATGTTCATTAGCAAATGTCCGAAATTGCATTGGGATTGTGCAGTCTGTTGGTTCCTACTTTCGACATTCTGCTCAACGCACTGCTTTGTTGAAAGAAAAAATTCAAGAGCTACTACCCGTCGGCGTCGGTAACAAAAAAGCTTGCTCTCAATGTGTGAAACAAGGTGGGTCCACAACCATGAAGCTATTATAAGATTCAGGGAAATCTATTCAGCGATTATGAATGCTCTCGAAGAACTCCAATTTAATCACAATAAGGAAACATCGCAACAAGCCGCCCAATTGCTAAGTACGCTTCGATCTTCGGATTTTGTGATGTGTTTAGTGATTCTTCAAAAAGTTATGAGCTATACATTGTCGCTATCAAAACAATTACAAACAATTGACATCGATCTCATTATAGTGGTTTTTAGGCTTTCACGGCCAGTGTTGTAATTTGATACATGGTGATTTTCCGGGTTGTTATGCCGTGACCTCGGTAACTGGTAGCTGCCAGAAACAGAGTTAAAATGCACATCCCTAGCATTAGCTGGGATACTTTTACCTGCCCTGGTTGTTCTCGGGCTAGGCTCTGTGGGGACAGACCCGCTATCAGTGTCTCTGGGCCTGTCCATATATTGATTTCGGGTCCTACTGTTGGTATTACGACTGCTACGGTCGGAACCGCTTCTCGGATACTGGTGGTCCTCCGAGGCGTTCCGTAGCCGCCGCTGTAACTGGTCGCATCCCATGCTGGCATGGGAATGGAGTTACAGCGGCGGCTACGGAACGCCTCGGAGGACCACCAGTATCCGAGAAGCGGGTCCGACCGTAGCAGTCGTAATACCAACAGTAGGAACCGAAATCAATATATGGACAGGCCCAGAGACACCGATAGCGGGTCTGTCCCCACAGAGCCTAGCCCGAGAACAACCAGGGCAGGTAAAAGTATCCCAGCTAATGCTAGGGGTGCATTTTAACTCTGTTTCTGGCAGCTACCAGTTACCGAGGTCACGGCATAACAACCCGGAAAATCACCATGTATCAAATCGATCTCATCACGCCATTCAAACATGTAGATGATGTTATTAATGTCTTACAACTCCTGAGAAACAATACTGACGTCGAATATCTTCATCTCTATGAAGACGCAAAGGTTTTACTGGAAGACAATGGTGGTATACTGCGAATGCCACGCGTCGTTGGAAGACAATTAAATAGACCAAACATTCCTGCATTGGATGTATGCACGTATTACAAAATTAATTTGTTCATTCCATTTCTTGATCATACAATTCAACAATTGGTTGAAAGGTTTACCAAACATCGTAAAGTAGTATCAGCATTATCTGGTGTGCTACCTTCAAATTTTACTGCCAGTTCTGAAATTGAAGAAGCAATTTTCATGTACTCGTCACTGCTTCCCGAAAGCAACATATCAGTGGTTAAAGCAGAACTTGAAGTATGGAAAACAGTGATGACAAGTATCTCGCCTACCCCAAAATCTAGTTTGGAATGCCTAGATATGTGCGATAAAAACCTTTATCCTAATATTTACACATTACTACAAATCTTGGCTACCATTCCTGTATCCACTGCTACCCCAGAAAGGTCTTTCTCCAGCCTAAGGAGACTGAAAAACTATCTACGAAACACTACAACAGACTTAATGGTTTGGCTCTCATGAACATTCACTATGGAACAAAAATTCATGCAGATGAAGTAGTGGATATATTTAAAAGGAAAATCAGAAGATTTCTTCTTTAATGGTTTTAGATTTAGCGCAGAGGAACGAAATTAATTTAACCATTTCATTTAAAGTTACCTATGTCGTAATTTTTCCGATGAATATATAGATATTAAATTTCATGTAAGTATTTTTTTGTTGTCTTATTTACTTCAAACCAAAACCCAACTCCCCCCTCCCCCTCAAACTAAATCCTGGCTACGCCCGTGATGTTGTATAATTACATATAACATGTTAGCATGCATTGAGGAAAAATATAAATAGAATATGTATTATATTTATATACATATAGCTGGTTATTTTAATGTGCATGCAAAATATATTCGCATTTACATCAACAATCGTCCCTCATTAGAAAATGAGACAATGGGACCGTCCAACCACAATGTTCGTTAATATAAATTGGACCTTAATTTAGAGCAATGATTAATGTATGTCTTCGGCCTAAGTACTATAATATTAATTGAATTGAAAATGAATTAATTTTCTAGAATCAATTTAGAAGAAAATTATAATTCAAATTTGAAATATCTTATGTCTGTTTCTTTTTTGTCTTTATTCTTAGAATCATGCCATATTACTCGCCGTAATATGATTAAATTTGTGATGTTTTTTAGGTACAGAAATTTCGAAAAATAAAACACGTTGAAAAGTTGACGTGTGCCAAGGTATGCGGAGGTGTCCGCAACTTTTTCTTGGAAATAAATATAAAATTGATTTATGCCATTCGTAAAGAATAGGATACACTAAATTATAATGTATTCATAAATTTATACTTAGATATACTAAAGATTTATTCTTGCCCCTACATTTAGAACACTCTGTATTTTTTCGCTATGGTCTTCTGTCGATTGAACTTGTCTGTCGACTCATATAAGCATTGTTATTATTTCTTTTTGGGATATTTCCAAATTTCTACTATTTTGCCAGTTTTCGTCGTATAAACTATGGAGACACGATACAACAATATTTAAGACATGCCAAGCCATTTTGTTGTTTTTGAAATGTTTATATCTATGCATGGCAAATTTGACATTTCAGATATGCCACGAAAACTGTCAAAATAGTAGAAACTTGTAAATATCTCCAAAACTAGTAATCCAACCGTACTAACAATGCTTATATGGGTTGAAAGACAATTTCAATGCTCACAAGACAAAGCAGATTAATCCACAGTGTTTCTTTCGAAATAAAAAAGTTATACTTGTTTGAAGTTGTTAAAATGTAACAGCAAGAATAAAACACTTGGTATAATATCTTTAAATTTACCATGTACCATAATTTAGTGTCATCTAAGTTCTTTATGAATACCAAAAATCAGCAGATATCTATTTCCAGAAAAAAGTTGCCCTAGGAATTTTGCCTTGCTACAAATTTCTCAGATTAATATTTTTCCAGATTCTGTGGTATTCTTACCATTTTTAAAACGCTCTTCTGCTTTCATTGCCAAGGATGATGGCAACACTTCTTGAATAGACTGCAGACATTTGACATATTATTTTAATTAGAACTGATAATAAAAAATATGTTTAAGGGTAATAAGATAATTCTCCCGGTTATTAGCTATTTTGTAAAAGTGTTACTTGGAGTTAATATAGTGTCACGGAATTTGCCCCACTCACTCCCAAACCGACGACTGTGGCACCGCGAATTGCCTAAGATTGCCCGATCGCGCCTACGCCATTCTGATAAACAAACAACATGCCGTGATCGAGATCGGCCTGGAAAAATCGAGAATCGACGAGAAGCGTTCCAGTCGTACGAGAAAAGGGATCTAGAGATACTGGAATATATCTGGAATATTCGTTGGGTCTATAAAAGAAGAATAAACGGCCGAGTTAGTTAGTCTTGTATAAGTCTTGTATTACAGTGTTGAAGTGAAGTGTTTAGTTGGAGATATCAAAGTGATTTAGATAGCGATTAATTAAATAAGTGTTTAGTTGACCTGTAATTAGTAGTGTTCAGTAGTTAATAAAGAAGTAATTAATTAACGGATTGTTTTTCTGGAAGTAAGAGAAAAGACGGATTGGGAAATCCGTGACAATTTGGTGTCGGAAGTGGATTTAGTTGGAAGTTTTAAAGAGCTTTCTGGAACCCTGTCCGCAAAGTGGGATTTAAGTGGAAGTTTGAAGAACTTTCTGGAACCCTGTGCGCGGGTGGAATAAAGACCCAAGTGTGATATATCACCGCACTCGTCGTGACTCAAGGAAGTGAACGGTGGTATTCGCGAAGGACAATCTCGAACATTCTAGAACTTTGTACAGAAGTGAGACAAATACCCAAGTGTGATATATCACCGCACTCGTCGTGACTCAAGGAGTGAACGGTGGTATTCGCGAAGGACAATCTCGAACATTCTAGAACTTTGTACAGGAGTGAGACAAATACCCAAGTGTGACATATCACTGCACTCGTCGTGACTCAAGGAAGTGAACGGTGGTATTTGCGAAAGACATTCTCGAACATTCTAGAACTTTGTACGGGAGTAAGACAAAGACCCAAGTGTGACATATCGCCGCACTCGTCGTGACTTAAGGAAGTGAACGGTGCTATTTGCAAAGGACATTCTCGAACATTCTAGAACTTTATACCGAAGTGAGACAAAGACCCAAGTGTGATATATCACCGCACTCGTCGTGACTCAAGGAAGTGAACGGTGGTATTCGCGAAGGACAATCTCGAACATTCTAGAACTTTGTACAGAAGTGAGACAAATACCCAAGTGTGATATATCACCGCACTCGTCGTGACTCAAGGAAGTGAACGGTGGTATTCGCGAAGGACAATCTCGAACATTCTAGAACTTTGTACGGGAGTGCGACAAAGACCCAAGTGTGGCATATCACTGCACTAGTTTCATTGTAAGGAAGGCAACGGTGATATCCAGAAATACATTCGTGGACATTCTAGAATAGAGTGAATGCCTGTAACTAGAAGCCAAGTCAATATGGATGCACAACTGGCGAAACTGTTAGAAATGATGCAGACAATGCAACAGGAAATGAAAGACCAGACGAAGACGATGCAAGAGAAATTAGAAGAACAGGGACAAACAATGCAAAATAAATTAGAAGAGCAGGGACATAAAATGGAAGACCAGGCGAAGACGACACAAGAAAAATTAGAAGAACAAGGGCATACAATGAAAGATCAGATACAGACAATACAACAGGAAATGAGAAACCAGACGAAAGAAATGCAGGAGAAATTAGAAAATAAACTAGAAGAACAAGGGTATATAATGAAAGAACAGATACAGACAATACAACAGGAAATGGAAAACCAGACGAAGGAAATGCAGACAAAGTTAGAAAAATTGGAAAATACACTAGAAGAAAAACTAGAGGAGCAGTCACATAAGGTAGAAACACAAGTAGAAGAGAAACTATTGGCACAAAAAGGAAATAGACGAAGAAATAAACCAGGTTAGAGAAGAGCTTCGACTTAAATTAGACAAGATAGCGAAGGAGGGCGTAATCAAATCAGAAGGACCTGTTTTCCGAACTCAAAAACGAAGCCTCCTGAATTCGACGGCAAGGTCTCATGGAATGTCTATCTACGTCAGTTTGAAGCAGCAGCTGCCGCAAACGAATGGTCTAATTGTGAGAAAGCTACTTCTCTGATAGTTGCTCTACGGTGGGAAGCTCTTGACGTCTTACAAGGAGTTCCTGCTGGGCAGCAGAGTAACTGTGACCTTCTGAAACAGCATATGGAAATGAGATATGGGGATAAGCACCTGCAGCAAGTGTACCAGGCGCAATTGAAAAATCGTCACAACATTTTGAGACAGACGTTGCTCGACTGGTTCGATTGGCATATCCAACAGCCCCGTCCGAATTTGTAGACCAGCTCTCCATCCAAGTGTTTATCGACGGCCTAAGAGATTGCGAAACACAGCAGGCACTACGGCTTGGTAGACCTAAAACGTTGAATGACGCTCTTTCGCATGCACTGGAATTTGAAGCAGCAAAGATGGCATCCGGTAGACATGTTAAACTTCGTGCCATCAGTGATAACAGCGATATGGGAAATGGAGACATAATCAAAACATTGAAGGAAGTCATTGATAAACTCAGCCCAACTACCGGATCAAAGAAAGAACAATCTGATAGTCGAAAGGATCGCCTTCTTAAATGCTGGAACTGTGGACAGACAGGACATCTAAAGAGACAGTGTAGGGCCCCAGTCGCGGATCTGCCAAAGCGCGACTCCCAAACGGCACCTGCACAGGAAAACTAGGGTCAGCCGGCTTGACGGGGCAAAAGCCGGCTGCGTCCTCGTACCATGCCCCACGAGAAGAAGTTACGTTATCACGTCTCCAGGACTCTGACTCCTTGCTAGTAGAAGGCATTATTTTTGGTCGTATGTTCCCTATGGTAATCGACACTGGAGCGACAAGAACTATTGTACGGCCGGATATTATTGGTGATTGGCGTATTAAGAACCCTGCCAAACGTTATGTCCTTACAACAGCCAATGGACAACAACTGCCAGTCAAGGAGGAATGCGAGCTTGAAGTAGAATTAGGAGACGTCAAGTTCAAACACAGAGCCCTGGTAGCAGATATATCGGACAATGTCATACTCGGACTAGACTTACTACGAGCAAAGGGGTGAACTTAGATTTGAATGCTGGTACGCTACGGATAATGGGTGAGGAAGTAGTGCTAACGACCATCACTGAGAATAACGCTGTAAGGAGACTCGTTGTTAAAGAAGATGTGGTACTACCTGGTCAGACCGAAACATTGGTTGCCACTGTAATGGATGGGGAAATGTCTTGCAGTGTAGGAGTGGTGGAACCCAGTAATCCGGATTTGTTCAATAAATCTATAGTCACCGGCCGCACACTGATTAAACCAGAGAAAACGACAATAGTACGGGTAGTTAACCTGAAAACCTTTCCACAGAAAATTACAAAGGGAACTGAAGTAGGAGTCTGTGAACCTGTTACCATGGTCAGAACACTCAAGGAAAAAATGGAGAAGAAACCAAATAAGACCAGCCTACCGGAATGTCTAAGGGACATCGTGGATAGGGCCAAGCAGAGATTAAAAGAGTCGGAGGTGGAACAACTGGAAGAGCTGCTACGTGAAAATGAAGATGTGTTTGCACTTAAACCAGGCGACTTTGGGAGAACCAATGTTGTGAAGCATCGAATCGATACTGGTTCATCATCTCCTATAAAGCAGCCACCACGAGGACTTCCACTAGCCAAGCGAGAAGAAGTTAACAAGATGTTAATCGAGATGCAAAATCAAGGCACCATAGAGCCATCTCAGAGTCCTTGGGCTTCTCCTGTAGTTCTGGTCAAGAAGAAAGACGGCTCCACCCGATTTTGTGTGGACTACAGAAAATTAAATGACGTCACCAAGAAAGACAGTTACCCATTACCGAGGATTGACGATACCCTGGACACCTTGGCTGGTGCGCAATGGTTTTCCACTTTGGATTTAAAGAGTGGATATTGGCAAGTCGAGGTCAGCCCAGAAGACAAGGAAAAGACAGCATTCACTACCGGAAATGGATTGTGGCAGTTCAATGTAATGCCATTTGGTCTATGTAATGCCCCTGCCACTTTTGAACGACTGATGGAAACTGTACTTCATGGCCTGCATTGGGAGACCTGCTTGATTTACTTGGACGACGTGGTGGTGCTGGGACGCTCTTTCCAGGAGCACCTGAAGAACGTGTCCGAAGTGTTCAAGAAGTTGAAAGCAGCAAACCTGAAGTTGAACCCGAAGAAGTGCAGTCTGTTCCAAAAGGAGGTCAGATACTTAGGCCACATTATTACTCCACACGGTGTGAAAACAGACCCGGAGAAGACAGAGTGCATAAAGAACTGGCCGGTTCCTAAAGACAAACATCAAGTTCGAAGTTTTCTTGGCCTATGCACATACTATCGACGATTCGTCCAAGGATTCTCGGACATTGCCAAGCCTCTTCATAAACTCACAGAAGACAACATCCCGTTCGAATGGACGACGAAATGCCAGCAAGCCTTTGAGACGCTGAAAGAGGCCCTCTGCACTACCCCGATTTTGACATACCCAATACCTGGACAACCATTTATAGTGGACACGGACGCAAGCAACATTGGAATTGGCGGAGTTCTTTCCCAAATACAAGATGGCCAAGAGCGAGTAGTGGGCTACTTCAGTAAAGTCCTGTCAAAAGCCGAAAGAACTATTGTGTGACTCGGAAAGAATTACTTGCCATCGTCAAGAGCCTAGAACACTTTCATAAATACCTGTATGGCCAAGAATTCCTTCTAAGAACGGATCACGCTTCCCTTAAATGGCTGTTGCAGTTTAAGAACCCGGAAGGACAGATGGCCAGGTGGCTGGAACGGCTGCAAGAATATCACTTTGTTGTTGAACATCGAGCCGGCAGGAAACATGGAAATGCAGATGCCCTTTCTAGGAGACCCTGTCCTGTCAACTGCAAACACTGTAGTAGTCTTGAAAAGAAAGAGGACATCTCATCAGTTCCTTGTAAGGTGGTAGCAGCCCAACCTGAAGACAGATGGAGTTCAGCGGCGATTCAGGAAGACCAGCAAGCTGACTGTGACATCAAGCCCTTACTAGACTGGAAAGAAGCCAACAACCGACCCTCATGGGCTGAAGTCAGCAGTAAAAGCCCAACATTAAAGAGCTATTGGGCTCAATGGAATTCCTTGGTGTTGGAAGACGGTGTCCTAAAAAGAGCATGGGAGAACAATGACGGAACGGAGGTCAAGAAACAAGTACTACTCCCGAGGACACGGGTCAAGGAAGTGCTGCAGGAAGTACATGGAGGAACTGGGTGTGGACATTTCGGTATCAATAGGACTCTACAGAAGATTAGGGAGCGTTTCTACTGGTTGAGCTGTAGGACGGATGTAGAAGATTGGTGCCGAAAATGTGACGTATGTGCAGCCAGCAAGGGACCGAAGACCCGTTCCAGAGGCAAAATGCGCCAGTACATCGTAGGATCACCGTTTGAGAGGATTGCGATTGATATCGCTGGCCCCTTTCCGAAAACCCAAAGTGGGAACCGATATCTACTAGTGGCCATGGACTACTTCAGCAAATGGCCGGAAGTATACCCCCTTCCCAATCAAGAGACCACAACCGTAGCAGAAGCGCTAGTCAACAACCTGTTCTGCAGATTTGGTGTGCCCATGGAACTACATTCAGATCAGGGCAGAAATTTCGAATCAGGTGTGTTCCGAAAGGTCTGCGAGCTTATGGGAATCCGAAAAACCAGGACCACCCCACTGCATCCCCAGTCAGATGGTATGGTGGAACGCTTCCACGCCACACTAGAAACCAATCTGAGGATGTTTGTGAACGAGAACCAGACAGACTGGGACAAGCTCATTCCACTCTTCCTGTTAGCTTACCGCTCAGCTGTCCATGAAACGACTGGGAAGACTCCATCAAGGATCATCTTTGGAAGAGAGCTTCGCCTTCCAGCAGATTTGGTATTTGGTCGTCCTGCGGAACAGCCCACAGAGCCAGACACTTATACCCATGACCTAGAACGAAGACTAGCAGCCGTACACGATCAAGTCAGATCTCGAATGCGATTAGAGAGCGATCGCATGAAGACTCGATACGACGTCCGGGCCAATACAGTCGGATTCCAACAAGGCGACCTGGTGTGGCTGTACAACCCCACGCGGAAGAAAGGAAAATCGCCTAAACTACAGAACCGTTGGGAGGGCCCCTATACCGTCATTAAAAGAATCAATGACGTCGTCTACCGGATACAAAGGACTCCCAGGAGTAAAATGAAGGTCGTCCATCTGGAGCGTCTGTCCCCGTATAGAGGTGTATCCGATCGGGACGATCGGTCCTAAGGAGGGGGCAGTGTCACGGAATTTGCCCCACTCACTCCCAAACCGACGACTGTGGCACCGCGAATTGCCTAAGATTGCCCCGATCGCCCCTACGCCATTCTGGTAAACAAACAACATGCCGTGATCGAGATCGGCCTGGAAAAATCGAGAATCGACGAGAAGCGTTCCAGTCGTACGAGAAAAGGGATCTAGAGATACTGGAATATATCCGGAATATTCGTTGGGTCTATAAAGAAGAATAAACGGCCAAGTTAGTTAGTCTTGTATAAGTCTTGTATTACAGTGTTGAAGTGAAGTGTTTAGTTGGAGATATCAAAGTGATTTAGATAGCGATTAATTAAATAAGTGTTTAGTTGACCTGTAATTAGTAGTGTTCAGTAGTTAATAAAGAAGTAATTAATTAACGGATTGTTTTTCTGGAAGTAAGAGAAAAGACGGATTGGGAAATCCGTGACAATAGGTACTTATTAACAAAAAAACATTTACTTTTTCCATGTATATATTTTTAATTTTCATGAATTAAAGTTAAATTCACGTTAATATTAATCTGAGATCATATATAGGTACTTCAACAAACTGAATCATCCTTTAATATTAAAAAACGGCCATATGCCCCTATCTGTAAATATTCCTCTCTAGCTCTCTAAAATTCACATGTATAAAATATCCGCATAATATAACGGCCTTGCAGTACACATTGATTAGTTTATTTCCAAGATATATATATCCTTATAACCAATATTGATAAAGTTATATAAGCATCTTTGTCTATCGACATCATTTATTAAATGAAAGGACCATAATGGATTTTTGTTTGCCTGTTTTCTTTGAGCATTTATAGGAAGTACACTTTATCCCTTCAAGTAAAAATTCTGTCCGTTTATGAAACAATTTTAAATCAACTGATTTCACGTATTTTGCACGTTATGTGAACTATCAAATTAGCTTTAAAAATGCAATAAATGTGTAAAACTAAAAATACTATTATCTGTTATATCACTACAATTTTTATTAATAATCTCTACTGGAAGCAATATAAATCGTTTTAACAATTCAAATCATTTATTAATAAATGAAACTAATTTTTAGGAGTACGCATACAAATAAGTAAATGAAATAAAATGTTAAACAAAGTTAAAGAAAGTGGTTCTTTGCGACTTGTACAAACATGCTTACAATATTTATAATAAAAATTGTGAAAACTACGCATACAACCTATGAACCCACATATTATATACATACAAATTGTTTTATGATTCAAGTATAGAATGCAATTAAACGTGAAATTGTTAACCGTCAGATCAGCAATGTTCTGCAACAGACGTCTGAATTTTTAATGTAGGATTTATTCATGAAAACATCCTTGGTCCCAAAGTTAAATTTGAAATTGCGGGCATTTTTAGTAGATTGTATTGATTGACAAAATTGTTTTTTTTACTGCTACAGTTACACCCTGTTTATCGGTTTCAAGAGGAGAAATTATATACAGGGTGTCCGGAACAGACGTGTACAACGGAAGACCACAGACTCCTGGGTTCAAAATAAGCCGATTTAGCCCAATTTACATATTTCCAAAATTGCTTCGTTTAGCCGCTAGATAGCGCCAAAGTTTGCGAAAAATTTTTGTTTATTCCGAATATCTCGAAAACGACTTGATCGATTTTAACCATTTTTAGGCCACGCAGTTATAAGTCTAACCGACACTTATTGACCTTATTTAGAATCTTTTTCAGTCATTAGAAATATAAGAAAAATGATGTATCATGCAAATATAAGCACATATTTTTAACCTCCTGTACAATTTCTCTCAGTTTTTTTGTTAGTAGCTGACTTTATTTAGAAACTTATTTTACACATTCAGATTTTTGATTAGATGAGTAGATTATGCAGAAAAATTATTTTTCGTATGTCAACTATATCAGCATTCGTTCTGCAACAATGAAGTACCAGAAGTTGGCTCTGTTATTTTAAGTGTCAGTTGTGTGTCAAATCTAATCAGCTACTGAAATTAGTCTCTCGGTGTATTCTTCTTGCTCAATTACTTAGTTACTTTAGATCTTACTTTATTTGTTGTCGTTATTGTTGTGTTTGTTTATTTTTCTCATTTTTAATTATTTCATCATGGATACGTATACATATTCCGAACAAGTAGATATGCTTTTGGTTTATGGATTTTGTCAAGGTAACGGCCGCAAAAGTGTTAGGGTCTACATGGACAGATTCCCTCATCGACGAGTGCCAAATCATCAAACTTTTGCCAACATCGAAAGGCGACTTCGCAAATTTGGTTCCTTCCACCAAATGAATGCGGCTCAAGGGCGTCAACGTACTACGAAAACTATAGAGGTGGAGGAACAAATCCTAGATAAGATAGAAGAGAACCCAAAAATTAGTGCAAGACGCATTGGACATGAAATAGGGATACCAAAAACCATAGTTCATGATGTTTTGAAGGAGCAATTACTACATCCGTACCACATTCAATCGGTACATGAATTGCTACCCATTGACCCCGAAAAACGTTTAGCATTTTGTAATTTTATACAAGATCAAAGAGCCCATGATATCAACTTCAGCAAAAACATTTTATTTACAGATGAAGCATGTTTCACTAGGTCAGGCATCATTAATAACCACAACAAACACGTTTATGCTGATGAAAATCCACACTGTACTGAAATAAGACATTTTCAATATGAATTCAGAGTAAACGTGTGGGCGGGAATTATCGACAACTTTATTATTGGCCCGGTTGTGCTTCCACATCGATTGAATGGGGTCAACTATTTAAATTTTTACAGCAATTATTACCTAATTTGTTGGACGATTTGCCGTTATTACTTCGTCGTAACATGTGGTTTATGCACGATGGTGCACCCCTCATTTTACAATACCTGTTCGTCAATATTTACATAATCTGTATCCTAACAGGTGGATCGGAAGAGGAAACGATGCTCCTATAAAATGGCCACCTCGAGCACCAGACTTAACCCCTTCCGATTTTTTTTTTGTGGGTTGCAGTAAAAAATAAAGTATATGCCTATGCAGTTAATAATGAAGAGGAATGGTTTAGGAGAATCCAAGACGCAGTTAATAATTTACGATGTAATGCAGGAATCATGGAGAGGCTGCACTACAACTTCGTAAAACGGATTACTTGTTGCATAAGAGAAAACGGTGGTCCCTTTGAGCATTTATTGTAAAGTGATCATAACTCTTTTTGTTATATTTTATTATCTTGTATTTATTAAATAAAATATAAATGAGAGTTTTGGAATTTTCGTTATTTGTTGCAGAACGAATGCTGATATTGTTGACATATGAAAATATTTTTCTGCCTAAACTACTCATCTATTCAAAATTCTGTGAGTATAAAAAAGTTTCTAAATAAAGTCAGCTACTAACAAAAAAACTGAGAGTAATTGTACAGGAGGTTAAAAAATATGTGCTTATATTTGCATGATACATGATTTTTCTTACATTTCTAATAACTGCAAAAGATTCTAAATAACGTCAAAAGTGTCAGTTAGACTTATAACTGCGTAGCCCAAAAATGGTTGAAATCGATCAAGTCGTTTTCGAGATATTCGGAATAAACAAAAATTTATCTCAAACTTTGGCGCTCTCTAGCGGCTAAACGAAGCAATTTTGGAAATAAGTAAATTGGGCTAAATCGGCTTAATTTGAACCCAGGAGTCTGTGGTCTTCCGTTGTACACGTCTTTTCCGGACACCCTGTATAGTCTTGTAATCAAGTATTGTGCATAAAGTAGGCAACCAGCAATATCCTTGTAGATTAATTTTACAATATGTTTGTTTCCCTATAATTAGTATCTATATGCAGTTATTGTTATTACTTTTAGAAACTATCTGCATATTTCTATAATATTTTCTTAACCAAACATGCTATTTTATTTTTTTTTATTCGATCGCATTAATCATGGACTTCTTCTGCATAAATTAAAGGTACTTGGATTTGGCCCTCACTTATGTAATTTTTTTAGATCATATCTTTATAACAGAAGACAATTTGTAGCGTACTTTGGTCACAAATCAACAGTTTTTTTAGCTACTTCTGGTGTACCACAGGGTTCAAATCTGGGACCACTACTTTTTGTGCTATTTATTAATGACATTGCTAATGTAATAAATTGTGAGAAACTATTATTCGCAGATGATTTGAAAATGTATTCTATGATTAAAGATATTGATGATTGCACAATATTACAAAGGCAATTATGTGAATTACAAAAGTATTGTAATAATAATTATCTTAATTTAAATGTAAATAAATGTAAAATAGTAACTTACACCCGTAAATTTAATCCAGTTATTTATGACTATATTTTAAATGATGTAATATTGGAACGTTCCGACACCATAAAAGATTTAGGAGTTGTATTTGATTGTAGACTAAGCTTCTCTAACCATGTTGAGTACGCTACAGATGCAGCTTTGAGGATGCTGGGTTTCATAATTAGAAATTGTCAAGAATTAACTCTTTATTGTTCTTTTATAAGGTCTAAACTTGAGTACTGTTCGCTTGTCTGGTATATTATGGTAATCATAAATGCACAATCGAGAATGTAGAGCGACGTTTTCTTAAATTTTTATCTTTGAGAATTTATAACTTTTATCCAGAGAGAGGATATGATCATTCCATATTACTTAACAGATTTAATTTTGTATCGCTGGAGTTACGTCGTGTTATTAATAGTTTAAAAATTCTTTTTAATCTATTTCACAATGATTTGGATTGTCCGTTACTATTAAGCCATTTCTGTTTTCAAGTTCCGAGAATAAGTTCCAGGCAAAATTTAACATTTTATTGTCAAGCTGCTAGAACAAACATAATTTTAAAATCTCCGGTATATGTTATGTGCAGGAACTTTAATTTGATATCTGACACCTGTGACATCAATTATAGTACTCTTTCACAAATTATTAATTGTGCTAATATTAAACTCAGCACCTAAAAACTTGATAGCCATATATACATATATTTGTATACTTATTTATAATGTACTTTTTTTGTTGTTATAATTCTAGTACTTTTTTTATATTTGTCCTGTAATTGGATTTATAATCTGTTGGGCAATAAACTTATTATTATTATTATTATTATTATTATTTTTATAGTTGCAAGTACTCAAGTACAGAGAATAAGACATTTTTATATTAATATAAAGTAGGGGTGTCCAAACTTTTTAGCTTAGGGGTCACATTGACTGCCACTCCAAAAACCAAAATCTATCTAGCTAATCATACCCAAATACTGTGATTTTAAATTAAGTACGAATTTTGGATTATTTTTTAACCTTCATAATGTAATTGAAATTTTCTTGCAAAACAGTGAATGGTTATGGAAGTTATCATTTAATGATATGATTATACAGATTTAATTAAACACATAAATGACCTTATTTAAAATTACGCCTTATTTACACACTCATATTAAGTATTTTCGACATGAAGTGTTTTGTTTCAATCTCAGTTGAACAACAAATGTTTCGCATATTTTTTTAAAAGCGATGATAGACAGCCGTCTGTATCGCCTCGGCAGCAGAGTAGGCTGCCGAAAAGGCTGTTGTTTATTAAGCGTTAGATAAAAACCAACACACAACAGTTTTCGTCACCTCGTTTTTTTTTTAAAGCCTTATTAGCCAATGATATGAACCACTCGCCACAGTTATGAAAACCATTGAGTGTGTGTGTGTGTGTGTGTGTGTGTCCCTATAAACTGTGACGATTCGGATGCCGAGTCGGCACAAACCGCTGTGTATGTTATCGCCTTAAATGCCAAAACATTGAGTCAACAAACTGCGTTTCTGACAGATTTCGCAATTGAAGCTTTGGGTGCTTTAATAATAAATTTTGAGTAACATTTTTCAGATTTTGATGCAATTGCAAACGATATCAAAATTATTGAAAATTCTTTTAACGCCAATGTGGAAATCCATGCCCCAGAACTTGAAATGGATGGTTTGCGATATTTTAAAAGAAAAATATTTAAAATCACCATTGCTGGAATTTTTTAAGTCTTACACTGACAGCTTGACCGCCAGTGGTATTTTGCATTTGAAATCACTGCTAAGTTAACTTGATCTACAACTGTAACCAATTATCAGTGGAAAGTTAATACATAAATTGCATTAGTCACAATTATACTGTTTAATTTCATTATGTGAATTGCTTATGTATATATATTACTTGTTGTAAGTTTGTAGGAAAAAATATAATATTATTAATTGTTAAAAATGTTCATTACATATGTCAGTTATTGTTTTTCTTAAAAACATCTGAGTATAATTTTATATTTACTTACATTATAAATTTTAGAATGTAATCAAAATAAATTATGACGCAACGCGAGCAGCGAGACTGAGAAATTGACAGTTCCATGGTTGCCAGAGTTTGGAAGTCTCTGTTTGCTTAACTTTATGCATGTAAATTGTTCCGACTACAAATGGGCATAATTATGATTTAGATCGTGAACCGTGGCAACTATAACCCGCATTATCGCAGTACAGAGACATGAGACTTTCCGATACTGATGTATATGTTAGAGACATATTAAAAATGTTCCTTTCTAATTGTTATATTCATTAGTAAGTACCTAAATTGTTTCGAAATTATCAAAACTCAACTCAATTTATTGGATAGGTACATTTTATCCAGTAAATATTTATTAAGTTTTTAAAGAACCACTTTTTCCACTAAATATAGTTCAACAAAGTTTTGTTTTTTGCATGAACGTAGAAAAATGTAATTACAAGACATGGAGATCTCCTAAGGCTAAAATGTTATAATAAGGAATTGGTGGTTTAGTTTACTTTATAACTGAAACTGATGTACAATCGTTTGCAATAATAATGGCACTCTTTAAAATTAATGTTGCGATTTCTTTTAAACTTCTGACATTTGTAATGAAATCTACTTTCAACCCATTAGTTCTTAGTTGTTTCACTCATCAATAGAGATTAAATGAAATTTCTACTCTGAACTTCCAGAAGTTCAAAAACTGTTTTGAGGAATGTAGTTATTATTGCAAAACCATGAACTATGAAGGACACACCAACAGTAAATAACACACTGTATTAATCGTACTTTTATGTATACATATTTGCATAGCGTTTATTTTAATATAAGTAAGTATTATATATTAATCATACAAAAAATGTATTATTTTAGTAACTTAGATGATTATTGGGTACAAATATTCATTTATTCTATTTTTAACAAAACTGAAGGTCAACAAATTAAAACTTTAGGCGCCATAAAAAATACCAACACCCGAAATTAGTGTCATAGGCGTCGCTATAAACAACTACATATTTTGATTTTTTAATAAATTCTTTAATTGTGTACCTTTAAAAATATTATCTAGCAGTAATTTTTTGACATATTGTAAGTTAACAATATAAAATTCATTTATCACCATAAAAATACCAACACCCAAAACTGGTGACAGGCCGGTACGCGCCAATTCAAATCATACTAAAGATTTTGATTTTAAATAACCATTATTTAAATTCTGTAGATAATTGTTTGTATTTACAATTATAACAATTTCTAGGTTAAGTACCTACCTAATTAGAATAATAATTATCAAAGTGCAACAATTTAAATGTAATTAATAATTACATGGTTTATTTTAAAGCAAACATAAAATCAAACTGAAATGTGGGACCTATATTAGCGACACGAAATGAGGTAGGTATATAGGTACGTATGCAACCAGAATTGTAACAGTGTAGTTATAGTATTTACCTAGATGTGTGCTACTATTATATTATGTATTTTTTATTCATAAATATGACTTACAAAAAGTAATATGTGCGTAATTAATAGGTATACCATTATTTTCCTATTATTTACCACCCTAGACCCGCCTATGATATGCGACAAGGCGGCTCTGAAATTAATCAATGAAACGACATTACATAAGGCGCATGCGATTGGAATTCGGTGTAAACAGACGCACTGACAGTGTTCGTTCACTCATATTTGGCTATTTAGGTCGTAGTTTGAATGTATTTTAAGGGTATTCTTTCTAGGAAAATTGAAAAATGACGTGGGGATTTGTGACTTGTGGACCTAACGAAGCCTTGGTCATTTCAGGTAAGAAATATTGTACCTATGTGCTATTTACCGATACCTATAATAAATATTGTGCAATATATTCGCGGAGGATTCTTTACGACGTAAACAAATAGGAATCGCGGGTTTTTCAAATATTGAAAAATATAATAACTACTATTTATTTTGTTGTAGTAGTCTTTAAGAATTAAATGAAAATTATTGATTTTTCAATTTGGTTTCGGACAATTTTATTTTAGCTTATTAGTAGTTAAGTATCGTATTATCTCAAATAATTATTAAATAATGGATGTGCTGATACTCATGTTTTAGCTACTGCAAATTTTATTATTTTTTTATAGGAACTGTAGAAGTATATAATATAATCATTATATTTCAATTCTTAATGCAAATATATTCATCGTATTTGTATGTTGACATATAGATATTCCTTTTATGGTGCAATATTAATGTATCACTGATTTATAATTAATTGCTAATCATAGTATGAGTATAATCACTGATTCCTAAAGATAAACAAAAGTTCATGAAAGCCAATATCGTTCTATTCTTATCTATAATTATTATTATTCTTCATTAACAGGGAACATTTTACATTTGACAAATAATATGTTCCAAACATACTCTTGAGCAAGGTCAAGTTAACAATTTCATTTAGGTCCAAGAGAGAGGGTGT
Organism: Monochamus saltuarius; assembly: GCA_025584915.1. Taxonomy (NCBI): domain Eukaryota; kingdom Metazoa; phylum Arthropoda; class Insecta; order Coleoptera; family Cerambycidae; genus Monochamus; species Monochamus saltuarius. Next base: position 27,632,014 of record CM046721.1, read on the forward strand.
TAAGCGGGCATTACACTAACAATTTATTGCCGAAGAAATTGATGAATTAATTAATTCATTAATTTCTTCAAGGCCGCACTTTGGTTTCACGTGTTCAGGGCTTTGTCAAGTTTCTTAACAATTTTGCTGTCAGATGTGACCCTTACCAACCTATAAGTAATTTTAACCTAACCTAACCTAAAAGTAATTTTAACTTTTAATGTTATATCATTTCCATTTCTATAGGAAACAAAAACTGTTGCCGAAGAAATTGATGAATTAATTAATTCATTAATTTCTTCAAGGCCGTACTTTGGTTTCACGTGTTCAGGGCTTTGTCAAGTTTCTTAACAATTTTGCTGTCAGATGTGACCCTTACCAACCTATAAGTAATTTTAACCTAACCTAACCTAAAAGTAATTTTAACTTTTAATGTTATATCATTTCCATTTCTATAGGAAACAAAAACTGTTAAAATAAAAGTAACTTTAATAATTATATTTTAAGGCAAAAAAGTGAAAAATAATTTAAAAAAGCTTCCATTGCATTTATTATTGCTACTGCTCGGTTACTGGTTAAATATTTACATTTATTTTAGGTTGGTATTCCTGAATTGAAGTAAAAATTGATGAAAAATTAGAACAAGTTTTAAGTCGTCAATAACTTGACGAAGATCTTCATCAACACAGTATACTAAGCAATCACTACGGAATCTTAGACAATTTATGAATGAAATACGTCTGGCAGTTTTTAAATACCCCCACTCTAGAAAAAGTCGCTAAGAATATGGCGGATTTCACAGAACATACGAAAAATAGCTAATAATTTGGCGTAAACATAACCAAAGTTGTTTCGTAGTTATAATACTTGGCATTAATACTTAATTAACTGTTGTAATCCAGTGTAGTTTCATATAAATTGAAGTATTGATTGAGAAATTATAGTAATAACTGTCAGTCGCCAACAACATGGCGGATTTTTGGAAGACGCGGGAAAGCTGAGTTTCCCCTACTGATTGCTTAGTATACTGTGTTCATCAATTTATTTGACGTCCAAATTTTAGTATTACATTTGTCAATTAACTTGACGAAGCCACTTGATCAATTAATTGACGAAGAAATTGTTAATGTAAAGCGGGCTTTACTGTTTTTGAAAAATATTACACTTTTCCAATTATCTCTGAAATTTGACATAAATTATAAATTGACGCAATTTCGGGAAGTGCTGTAACTAATTAAAGGGTATAATTCGGGCATATTTCTATATAAACCTGTCAATCAATGTCGTAGATTTCAGGAAGCTTTATTATTATAACCCTCAGTTTTTAAAAAACTACAGCAGTGAGTTTTCAGAAAAATTATAGGCACATTTAGTCCTCTGTAATATTTCCAATAAAAATTGTTTGTACTTTAAAACGGGTTTTATTTGATAAGTCGTATTAAGTTAACAAATGCTTAACCTACTTAATTAAGAAGTTCAATTGACTTTTTATGTCGTCATTGTAACGTTAAAGTTTAAAACTACGTAGCTATACCAATTTAGAAAAAGTAAATATGCATTTTTTATTTATAGCAAAGCAAAGGGAAATACAAAAGTAGAACTAAAAACTTATCAAGCAACAGTTTAAAATTAACCAATTCCACATAGATGCATATTTATTGAAATTCATCCATGTCTTATAGGAAATGGATCATTTGCACATCAGCAAAGATCCTGGCATCCCATTACCATCAGAATTGGAAGATGCTGTATTAGCATAGTTTAAATTAAATTGACGTATTAGTAGGTATATATTGAAAATAATCCCCAGACTAGTACAATAAACTTGCACCTCATCTTCAAGTGAAGTGAGTCATCCTACAACAATTATATATTGGGAAACCAATTAAACATTTAATATTTTGGTGTCTAATGGTAGGCCACCCACATTTCAGTAATAATGTCCTTATATCTTCACTGAATTCCTGAGTGGCAAAAATTAAGTGATTAACATTTTGTCTTTCTTGTATCCTTAGTTATTAAGAGCAGCAAGAATTCAGACGTCACGGCTGACGTTACACATTTGTTTTTATTGTCAACGTAATTTTCGATATTTGGTCGCGTTAAAAACAATGTTTTATTGCAATTTAGTGCAATATATGATGCAAACTTTTAGTGTAGTATATAGTTTTATTACTATCAGCATTGTATATTATTTATACAATGCTATCAGTTGCATTTCTTAAATATTTTGATGAAAATATAATGAATTGTTCATTTGTTCGTATGACGTAAGTCGTCTGAATTCTTGTCGCGAGTATACATAAGTTTATGTGTGGTATCAAATCTGGTTTTAATATTTAGGTAAGTTCTATTTTGTTGCACAGTAAGTGTATTTTATTTAATATTTAGGAATCCCTCTGAAAACCCATTTTTGGGAAATTAAATTTTACTGTCTGATACTATTGGCTTTTATTAATACAAAGCAAACCTCTCCCTGAGATCGTAGCCGCCCAAATTCGTCGCTTTGCGAGGTATATTTTATAGATGAGTGCAACATTTCGAGAGATGTTGCAAAATTATTTCTATGCTGTATTTTAAATTATCACTTATATTCAGATGGAAATCGTCACATTATAGTAGGAATCAGTAGATTTCTTAATTGGCTCCGCTTTTGCATCATTGAGACTTTATTTTAATTCAAACTTTAAACTGAATTTAGAGATTAATCTCTGAATTCAGACTTTTAACTGTTGCATTGCGTAGCCAATGACTACTAAATGTGCACACGTGCTACGTCTTGCGTGCTCATATGATTTTATCGATTAGGACAGAATGTGACAATGTGAACAGCTAAGGTTGCTAGTTACTGGCCTCACCTGTGGTATACTGATAAGGGCTAACCAGTTCGAAATCAGTATATGTCTGGTAGCACCGCTGAAGACTAATTGTGGTTGTGTGCTATATATGTTTCAGATATAATGATGCTACGTTATTTAGATACTTAGTACTTAAATAGTACTGTTCATGACGAATTCAGTGGCACAATCAAATTTAATCAAGAAATTGATGTTAGCACATCACGGTAATCTTGATCCAGAAATAAAAATAGATGTAAAGAAATCAAGTGAGTTAAATCATTTCTCAAAAAAGTGTAGTCGCACCTTAAATCGTCTCTAGAATCAAAAACAGTAAAATTATACAGGGTGCTGCATTTAAAATTTTCTAGTTGATGGAAAATATCATAAAATGTTCATTTTCTCCTCTGTATTATGCCCTCCAAATCTCAATTCTCAATCTAGAAAGCTCTGAATTCAGAGATTAAAGTCTAAACTCGGAGTTTAAAGTCTGAATTCAAAGTAAAAAGTATGAATTCAGAGATTAAAATTTGCAGATATGGCCCTTCTAGGGCTTCATATTTTGAAGACTGAAACAATTAAACCAAATTAGCTTTGATAAATGTCAAAAATTGAACCATCTTCAACTAATAGGTTTCATGACTTATCTAAGCGCTTATCATTTTTGGATGTTAAATTCACAAAATTGTGTGTGTTTTACTGCATATCCTTGTTGTATAAAAGATAACAACTTTCAGTGGAGAAAAAGGTATTTTACAAATAATTTAAAAAAGAACGTAGTTTGCAAACAATAAATACCTACCTAATGTAATTTTCATAATTTTGACAAAGTATTTCTATCAAGTTACTTTACTTTAATTTTGATTCCTAGAGAAGTTACCTGCCTTCAAATATGTTTTTTATTTGTTAAAATCTTACTATTAGTTAAAGTAGATGAAATATATGTCGGTGATATTTTGGTGTACATATCTAAAGATGCACAAAAATTATTAAAAATTATACGAATGCATTTTATTTTGAAGAAAGTTAATAGATCAGGAAACCAAACTTTAAGTTGTATTAAAAATAATTATTAAGTTACGCAACCTGAGACTCTGCTTTAATAGTACATTTTTAAAATACATCGTTTTTGTTAAAGCCAATTAGACTCAGCAAATTATAGAACAAGGAATAGCCCGAAAACGTTCCTTTGCAAGAGAGTATTGTATTTTACACCACACTTTTTTATTCCATTGCCCCAGTGTTAGTTACACTAGTGTAATTTATCTACACCCAGGCCGAGCAGGAGTGAAATGCACTGGACATGCGCAGTCAGCAACCTGCATTATCTGTAACAAATCTTTGAAAGTTTATTGAATATTTCACAATTCTTGTAAGAACCAAATAATCAAATTAAGTTTTATTTATCCTAAAATATTTTAAAAACTATCAGAATATTTAGGTACAAGTTCTTCTACATATTGTTTAATTTAATTTCGTTTTTATCTTTTAAATAAAGAACTGATTAATGTTTCTAATGTTTCTACTTCATCACCACTATTACTCGAGCTAGCCGAGCTTGAATGAAGATCTACTAATCTATTGTCTAGTCATCATCACAAAAAAGATCTTTGGCGTCCATAATTGATAATAATTAGTTAGGAAACATATCTTTCAAATTTAGAATATATCCTAATCTTAAGCCCGCTTTACATTAACAATTTCTTTGTCAATTAATTGATCAAGTGACTTCGTCAAGTCGATTGACAAATGTAATACTAAAATTTGGACGTCAAATAAATTGATGAAGAACTTCGTCAAGTTATTGTCGACTTAAAACTTGTTCTAATTTTTCGTCAATTTTTACTTCAATTCAGGAATATCAACCTAAAATAAATGTAAATATTTAACCAGTAACCGAGCAGCAGCAATAATAAATGCAATGGAAGCTTTTTTGCCCTAAAATATAATTATTAAAATTACTTTTCATTTTTAACAGTTTTTGTTTCGTATACAAATGGGAATGATATAATGTCAAAAGTTAAAATTACTTTTAGGTTGGTACGGGTGACATCTGACAGCAAAATTGTTAAGAAACTTGCCAAGCCCTGAACATAATGTAAAACCAAAGTGCGACCTTGAAGAAGTTGATGAATTAATTCATCAATTTCTTCGTCAATAAATTGTTAGTGTAAAGCCCGCTTTATTACTGCACACGCATGGTTGTTCTTTGGCTACACCATCTCACACTTCGTTATTCCTTTGATTCTAGCACCGCTTCTGCACTACGCTGAACAGCTGATTTTCAGCTACACTACACTGAAAAACAAAGGGAAGGAAAGAACCTAATTTTCATTAAGCAACCTATAACCTAATTTTTCATATTTTCAACATAAAAAAATTGTTAAATCAAAGAAACCGACAGTTTTTAAACTAACTCTGTTGTGTAGCTCTCACCGTTATTTGTCAGTTAAAATGTTTACTTTTAAACACTCTTCTATGTTAGAAAATATTGAAGCACCGCTGAGACGGGAAATGAATTAAAAAATAATACAAATTGATCGAAATTATTTCCACCCGTCGACAATAACCATTCTCCTACAGTCACTATATCTGCTAATTCTTGATTTAAATAAGTCATTTAATAAATATAAGTAAATAAAACGATGTAAATCAATCTACAGTCGACAAAACCCATCCACACCACACCGTTAACCACACTGAACTAACCTAATTAGTGCATTGTAAACAGTTGTCAGCACGTTGTCAGAGCCGATCTAAGTTTGGCGTAGCGATTTCTTGACTAACTTTCTGGAACACATTAATGAAAATTATTTATTTTCACGTCCTCTATAACCTCTTTGAAGGCATACCTTTACCATTAAAGTTTACAGAGCGTTCTGTTAAACAAAATGTAAATTTCACCCGTTTCTCTTTTTTCCGACACGATTCTGTATTAAAATTTGTATAATTACCGATAGTAATTAATTAATTTATCGACAAAATGTTCAAATGAGTTGTATACTAAATATTCAACATGGTGATCATTTCTTAAAAGCTTTTTACATATTATTCAGCAATGTAACAGATAAATCAGTATTTAAAAAATTTGGTTATAGGTATTATTCTCAAATATAATAAAATTGATAGCTTTGTGGGCTACATGAATTCACAAGCAAGTGCTTATTATCAGTGCCGGTTTTAACATTACCAGCGCCCTGGGCGAGATTTCTACGGCACCCCCCAACTGCATTTCAAACCCATACGAAAAAAGGGATATAGGATATAATGAAATAACCATTTATTAAAAGAAATAATTATTCATTATAAAAAATAACAGCTTATTAGAAAAAACTAATAAAATTTTACTTTTCTGGCCTTTCTATCAGCGAATTCTTTTATAAGTCGATGTTTTCAGCAATTTCATTTTCAATTGACAAAGTTGCTAAGTTTGTCAATCTAGATTGAGATATTGTTGATCGAAGATAGGTTTTTATCACCTTCAGCTTTGAAACACTCCTCTCCCCACTAGCAACCGTTACAGGTATAGTCAATAATATTCACAATGAATCCATACATTTGGATACAGTTCTTGTAAGTTGCAGTCTTTGATAAAATTTAAAACAAAAATGTTAAAAAGAGATAGACAATGTGTTTTTCTATGATTGGGGATTCGCGGTAAAATGAACTGCATGCAGTGCTCCGATCGAACAGAGTGCCTGCGGCGCCCCTTTTATCTGGCGCCCTAGGCGATCGCCCAACCGCGCCCTACCCTAACGCCGCTACTGCTTATTATAGTTTATTTTATTAGTATAGTTGGCTAATTTTTATTGCTCAAATTTTGATTCAATATAATCAATACATCCAAAACTATGAATTTTGACCGTCTAGTTCTGATATTAGGCCATACTGTTATCCGTATCATCTGTTTGTTATCATTAAAAATGATACCTATGGTATTGGACGCGGATCATCTGCAAAGGAATTTTTTTCTGAAAATTGAATATTCTTTTGTTGCAGGATGTTGTTACAGCAAACCACTTCTGGTGCCCGGAGGAAGAGCTTTCATCTGGCCGACAGTTCAGAGGATTCAAAGGTCTGTTGAACTTTAATTCGACATTGTATAATTACAAAGTACAAAGAATTTTATTTCTAAAAGAACAAAATTCTTTCATAGTTATCCGTACTTGCGTGACTATATCAAATAAATGCTTAAATCTCCGCCGTAAATTTTATTTCGCTGAGATGAATAATTAAATTCCAGATGAAAAATTTGAAGTTAAAATATCCTGGGAAGTATTAAAGTCAGCATTTCAGTGGTTCACTTAAGAATTAAATATACTCCTGGGCAAAATATAAGCAGAATTGATGCATGATTTTTAAATTAGAATAAGAATAACCTAATATACTTAATATAGTGTGTATACAAATTATAACAAATAAACGTAGACATGAAACATATGTTATATCAGATTAATAACGTAAAGACTACAATATAAATTTCAAACAAAACATTCGACTTAAACATACAACTAGGCTAAGAACAAACACTGCTCTCGTTGGGTTTGCGTGGGGTAGGTGGTTTACCTGCTAAGTATAACAAAATTTCAATTTCTTAAACTTTTTTCCGGGACAATCTACTATGAATCCGAAATCCGGGACAATCCTGGAAAATCTCTAGGCAGAACTGATTTTTTTATAAATTTATTGAGAAACATTACAACTTTTTCAACCTTATTTACTTCTCCTGAACACATTTTTCCCAATAATGACCCTTCCACTGCTGGAAGCATGTATGCAGTGCATCCATCGATTTATATTATCAATTTGGGAAATACGAAAGTCAGGGGAGGCCAAATCAGGCATGTTCGGAAGTTGTTATATCATTTTTTGAGCAAATGTCGCGAATCTATTCACCCCGCAATCGTCTCAAAACTTTAAGGTTTGACTTTATGGACATGGAAAGAATGTATGATAAGTCAATGGGGTGGTAAAAACAATGTCAACATAACCTTGATATTCAATCTGACTGACGCGTTTTTTTGGATATCGGAGAAACTCTTTCCATTATGATTGTATGTTTTTCTTCTCGTCATAACCTCAACCCCATGTTTTGTCACCTGTTATGATGCTTTTAAAGAATATGTCGTCATTGTTTGCTCTCTTAAGATGATCCCCACATACTTCAAACGTTGTTTTGAATCCTCCTTTGAGGGAACAAATTTAGACAGCGTTCTCATGATTCTAATGTAGATCAACGAAAATCGAAAGAAAAATGCTGTGAGAACATATTATATTTCAATTTTTATCGGTCAAGTTAAGTTTATTCCACAAAAGATTGATCCATTCAATCTTTATCATTCAAGTTATGAATCATCAGTGGTCTTCAGACGAGTTGAAATATTTGAAGCATGTAAATATTCAGTCGATTTGAATCATCCAATTCTGGTGGTTAACGTCTGCTTATTAATTTTCACCTAGGTTTGTGTTAATTTTACAAGATATAGGACAACTAAATGACATTAAAATGGTCAGAGAGTACTATGGTAAAATTTATAGAATTGTCATATAATCTTGACTGTGCTGTAGCTTCATACTGGTTTCACGTTAGGATTCAATTTCTTATCCAAAATTGGCGTTTTTACGCTATCTATCCCATTGCAAGATCATTTTTCTCAATTCTTTAATCAATAAACTCGAAAATAATAATTTTTATACCCGCGCTGCATTTGTGGTCATTTTATATCAACTGTTGGTTCAAGTTTCGCTGGAAATGTGTGAACCAAAGACTTGACCGATTCTAGTTGATCAACTAAAATCGAATCGTGAGAACAAACCCAACGAAATGTTACACTTTTCAACTATTTTTTCTGATAGTAAATTGATGATTTCACCATTTTGACCTCACAAGTTAATTTACTCCCTCAAGATGTCAATCGTTGTTCGATGTTGACGATCCAGAACGAATCAGCAGGTTACTTGTAAGGTTATGTCATATGTCATATATAGATGTGGCGTAATTATATGACAGCTTCTTGACAATGTTTGAAATAAAAAATATATGAAAACGTTTGATACGGTTCTGAATGCAGTGGTTATAAGAGCTTACATGTAAGACCTGCCTGTACTGATTGGTAGACTAACTGCATAAACAGATAGATGTTGCCATATGGCAAGATGTTTGACTTTTTGGATTTGGATTTTTAGATTTAACGTAATTTTTATTTCTTTTCTTAAACATTAAAGAGGTTGTATACTGTAGACCCAAATAATAGTAACTGTAACTCCACTCCCATATGAAATTAAAATAATGAGGCACAAAAATTAGATAAAAACATGATACTACAGAAAATATGAAATTAACTTCCATTCGCGCGGATACAGGTATATGGTGTCGACGCATCCAATTTTGGAGATTCCGGGAATCTCCCTAATTATTGTTATCAGCAGTTATTTTGTACTTTATAGAAATACTAAATACTAACTATAAAATTCAAGGTAAATGCTTAACTTTTGATGCTTGAGTGAATACTACTGTAGACTAACAATAAAATCATAAATCACGTGCTATTAGCTTAGGTGTTTTGTGGCAATGTGACCTCGACTGACCTAACTAAGATTGCAAAAAAATGTAGCGTTCTTTTGACCACACCGTACATAATATGTGGTCTCTGACGAGTTCTACAATGATTTATGATTCTTTTTGCAGAACTACGGAAACAATGTTGTTTCCTTGTTTAATTAATTAACACAGATCTGGTGTTCATATTTTGATCTGTTTCTTGAAATGTAGTACTTAAATAGTAAATTTACATGAAAAGTGTTGTCAAGCAGGTCACAAATTTTGGTAATTATTTACAACAGCGTAAACCCTCTCCAATCTTAACAAAAAAATTCCTAACCCCTCTATTTTCGAGATTGCTGATCACGAAGCTGCAGTCAAATTTCGATACTCGCATGTAGTTTTTGAAGAAAAAAAAATTCAAAATTGAAACCTCTATGTATGCATCATTAGGTTGAAGTTGCAATATAACTCCTATACAGGGTGTCGCTAAAAGGTTGGGACAGCGTTTCGCCACATAAAGTATAGCTGAAAATAAGTCGATTTAACTAAACTTGCCTTAGTCCAAAATTTGATAATCACGGAGCTACAAGGTGTCAAAGGTTAAAATATAATCGGCTTTTCTTTAATAACTTTCGACTGTTTCACGTTAATTTTACGAAATGTTGTATTCAAGGGTTTCTTGCGATGACAAATTCAATTTTATTGTCTATTTTGGTATATCCTCTAGAGAGCGCCACTGGCGACGATTTCGAACCATTTAAACCGTTACAACTTTTTTGTTCCACCCTGCATATTATTTTGGACTAGAAAAATCTCTTCCCCAGTCTGTTATAGTTAAGAAAGGTGGCCTTATTTATGTCGCTTGGATCAACGGTTTCCGAGAAAAGCACATCAAAATCTATTGTTTGCAGTGATCTTAATACTAAAAAAAAATAATAAGTAAACGCAAACATAAATAATTAAAGTAAATGCTCTAAATGGTCACCATTTTCTTGTATGCAGAGATTTATTCTTCGTACAAAGTTTATTATTTGTACTCTGCGTAGCATGTCTTCATTCGTAGCGATATCTTGAGCAGCGCCACGAATTCGTCCTCTTAGCTCATTTTCGTTATTTATAATGACAGAATAGACCTTGTTCTTAAGTGTTCCCAACAAAAGTGATGTATAATAGAATCAAATCTAATAGGTCCTATTGTTTAATTACAGAGAGCTATTTGCACTTTGTTCAAGATAAATGAATAATTTTGAATTTTGTAGATAAATAATAAGTCATCAGCTTTAGATGTGTTTTTCTCGGAAACCGTTCTTCCAAACGACTTCAATAAGGTAACATTTCTTAACTATAAAAGACTGGGGAAGAGATTTTTCTAGTCCAAAATAATATACATGGTGGAACAAAAAAGTTGTAACGGTTTAAATGGTTCAAAATCGTCGTCCTCTAGAAGATATACCAAAATGGAAAATAAAATTAAATTTACCATCGCAAGAAACCTCTGGATACACAATTTCGTGAAATTAACGTGAAACAGTCGAAAGTTATTAAAAGAAAACGCGATTTATTTTTTAACCTTTGACACCCTGTAGCTCCGTGATTATCAACTTTTGAACTAAGGCAAGTTTAGTTAAATCGACTTATTTTCAGCTATACTTTATGTGGCGAAACGCTGTCCCAATATTTTAGGGACACTCTGTATATTTTGACAATATTTTTTTTTCGAAAACTACATGCTAGCGCCGAAATCTGACTTCAGATTTGTGATCAGCACCCTCGAATATAGGGGGGTGGGAATTTTTTTGTTAAAATTGGAGAGTTTTATGCTGTTGTAAATAATTACTCAATTTTTATATACATTATAATAATCGCCACACCCTATATAGGGCCAACAGGAGATCTGTATATTTGTTGGGATTGACATTATTAGATAAAAAAAGAGGCCTGATTTTAAAAGTTTTGTTACATTATTTAGTTATCGGTATTTTAAGTGTCTACAACATTTATGACCTGCTAATTTTAAGGCATGCTGAATTATTAGCTGCACCAAATGTTAGAATTTGAAGATTTGAGATAAGCTTTTATGCTTATTTTTTTCTAATGAATATTACCTCGAAAATTGGCCCACGTTCTTTATGGAACGCCCTATATACATAAAGTTCTTAAAAAAAAGATGTAAAAACAATTTAAATTTTGAAATGTACAAATTAAGCATTATATTTTTTTTATCTACAGAATATCCTTAAACACCATGACCCTCATTGTCGATAGCCCAACAGTTTACACCAGCCAGGGTGTTCCAATATCTGTCACTGGAATAGCACAAGTAAGTACCTATTAATAATTATGACTTTTAATTAAATAATGCATCCATTGATGTTCCACTTATAAAACGTCACTTGATGCATACACAAGGGTTATATTTGAACCACATTACTTATTTCAGGTAAAAATTCAGGGACAAAATGAAGAAATGCTACTGGCGGCTTGTGAACAGTTCTTAGGAAAAAATGAAAATGAAATTCAGCACATAGCCCTAGTAACCTTAGAAGGTCACCAGAGAGCAATAATGGGTTCCATGACAGTTGAAGAAATCTACAAAGACAGAAAGAAATTTAGCAAACAAGTTTTTGAGGTAGCCTCTTCGGACTTGGTCAACATGGGTATTACGGTTGTTTCTTACACTCTCAAAGACATCAGGGATGAGGAGGTAAGTTGGAAGCAACATCTCAATTTGTAGTTCATTGATTTATTTTTTGTCTTTTTTATGTTCGCTACAAAGGGCGCTAAGGTATGTTATAGTGATATTTAATTTCTGTTGGATGGATTCATATCATAAAGGAATTCATAAATCATTTGCTATCTCACTGACAGATCAATGTGTGTTAAAATAAACGAATATAACTCGGAAATTAAAAATATTGAGTTAGGTGCGCCTCAGGGATCAGTGGTAGGTCCGTTATATATTTGTTATAAGTAAAACATTTTAACATGTCATAATTAACACTGTAGACCCCTGAGGAACTCACTACCAATTGTGAAAGTTTGTTGCTTATTGTGTTCACTGTTGTAAATCACATAATTTCATTATGAACATTAAAAAAACAAAAGGTCGTAATGTTAATAGTTACAAATTGCCTTCCAAAATCACATTGGAACACATTTTTAAATGTATACCTGGACTGTCAGTTAAAGTGATCCGAAACATGTGGATATACTCAATAAGTCTTTTTAAGCAATTTCTCCTTAAATTGGTCACTTGCACATCTTCATTGAAGGCACGTTTTGGTTGTTAAATTTCTCTTAGGGGCATGTGAGTAGTCAGTATAATATATATTTTTTTTGGATATGGTATGCCACTGGCCCTCTAGTTTTTTTAAAAAAATTTTTAAATCTTGATTTTAGCACTTAACAAAAACCATCTCTTGATATATATTTTCTTTTTATTTAGGATGTCGTTTAGTTAGAAAACTTCAGTCATTTTAATAATAATTGCAAACAAGAATCAAAATAAAGCATAAAATAACATAAAAATATAATAGAAGACAAAAACTCATTTAATAATAAATATATTATTAGTAACAACAAAAATGAATAAACTGAATAAATAATAAACAAATGTTTATTAAAACTACTAAAATATGTGTATTTCAGATAAAATATTCATTTCACATAAAAACTCATGAAGAAACATTTTCATGAAAACTATACCGAATGGCTGAAACATAAAACTACAAAATTTGCAATGTCTATCAGGGTATGCTATATACATTATTACAACTATCACCCCATCATACATATACAAATATAATTTAAAAAAATTTATTATAAAAGTGTTACTTATCAAATGTTACTATGTAGGATGAATTTTGAATTTTTGAAAATAATTTATTATGTGCAGTGAAATTTGTAGTGTAAACAGTACAGGTTAAAATTTTTGGCAATAGAGATAAATTAGAATTAGAATATGTATAGTATTTGTTTGGTAAATATCATGCAATATACTTAATCTAATCCCATTGAGAGGGTGTCCAACATTGATAAACTTGTCAGTGTCAGAGGTTAAATAGGTAATAGGATTTAGCATTTAGCAAATATGTAAAAGAGTAAAAATACAAAAAATAAAATCGAAGACAAATAACAACAACAGTCCACTAGTTTTAATCCCAAGGAATTACTTATAAATGTGACCATATAAATGATATTATTGCATGGTAAATGAATTATATCCCCTTCTGCTTCCTAAATAAATATAATTATACAAATATAGCAATTTTGCAGCCCAAATTAGAATGCAATAGCAGACATGCTATGTAGTTTGACTGAGGTCTATTATTCACACGGTACGTGAGGTAACTTTAGGTATATTCTTTTACCCCACTAACCCTACTAAAACTAAACTCCAAATTTTCAGTCATGTATTTGGCATTTATTGTATCCTGTGTAAGGCTTCTTATAGTTTAGATACAATTGGTCTAGAGAAGTGGTTTAAATAAAATTATGCCTAAAATTATAACCTCTGTGGTTATAATTGTCATCAATAAGATTTAGAAACGAGTTTACTTTGTAATTATTGATACATTTCCTGAAAATAAGTTTAGCCCACTTATCTATAAGCAATCATTATATTAAGTTGATATAATTGGATTATTTGTGTTAGGGTTACTTAAAAAGTTTGGGTATGGCCAGAACTGCAGAAGTGAAACGTGATGCGAGAATAGGTGAAGCGGAGGCTAGAGCCGATGCAAAAATCAAAGAAGCCATAGCGGAGGAGCAACGAATGGCTTCTGTATTCTTAAACGATACAGAAATAGCCAAAGCTAGGCGAGACTTTGAACTGAAGAAAGCCGCTTACGATGTAGAGGTGCAGACCAAAAATGCCGAAGCTGAAATGGCCTACGAATTGCAAGCTGCCAAAACCAAACAGAGGATTAAAGAAGAACAAATGCAGATAAAAGTGGTGGAAAGAACTCAACAGATCGAAGTACAAGAACAAGAAATAGCGAGGAGGGAAAGGGAACTTGAGGCTACTGTTCGACGACCAGCTGAAGCCGAGAAGTACCGATTAGAGAAAATTGCCGAGGCTAATCATAAGAGGGTGATTTTGGAGGCCGAAGCAGAAGCCGAGGCCCTTAGGCTCAAGGGTGAAGCTGAAGCTTATGCCATCGAAGCCAAGGCCAAGGCCGAAGCAGAACAAATGGCTAAGAAGGCAGATGCTTGGAAAGAATATAGAGAAGCTGCTATGGTGGACATGTTCATAGATGTTATACCCAAGGTAAAATATCCTACATAAAATTCCAAGAATTTGTATAAAAAATATTGGTAATTGTCTTAATTTTACGTTCAAAGTAGTTATTTTGGGCTGGTGATTGTTAAAGAATGGGTAATATTTTATTAACCCTTTAAGGACGGCTACGTCTACATTGTTTTTAGCGTATGGGACGGTACTTTTTGCGATGGGACACGGGCGACTGTCGGATATATCCGACACTTCTTAATTATTATCTGAGGCCAATAAAGACTGATATATTGAGAAAATATTTATTGAACAGGTAAAATAAACATTATTTCTATAAAAATATGTATTTTTAGAATATAACAAGAGTATGGTATGTTTTAAAACAGGAAATGCATAAGCCTACGTTGCAATCCGGACACATGTACCTGGTATCCCTTCTCTTTTTGTTGTTTTGTTGTATGGGAGCAGACATAACACCTCCTGGAAGCTCTTTTGTTATTAGCAGTTTTGGGAACAAGTACCATGAAATGTCTGCCTGATAATCTGTCACTACTCGGTAGGAATGTCTTGATATGTAGTAAGTCTGTTGATATTATATCTAAAAATATATACTTATCATTACAATTGCATTATTTACAAAATGGAAATAAAGCAATCGTACCTTTCAAATATTTGCCTAATGATATTAAGCTGAAATTTTGCTATAGGAATTGGAGTGGTATTTTTGTTAAATACATTGCATGGGAATTTTGTAGGCATATATCTAACGTATGAAAGAAAAGTTTCTTGTACCATTTGATGGTTTTTCGTACACATTCGATACTCGATATCATCATATCTGATCTGTCGACTGCCCCCATCCTCTCATTATACTTTACCACACATAATGGTTTCTTTACATGTTCTTTAGTAGATCTGTCTATTTTATCAAGAATAACTATTTTATTTTCATGCATAGTCGTAATCATAGTTACATCTCTCCTGTCTCGCCACTTTAGCACCATCATGTGACCACAACTTTTACAGGATATCTCACCTTTTTGCAATTTTTCCTTTAAGACTGGCATATGTTTTCTGTTTGATCTGACAGTACCACATGTGCTGGTTTTTCTTTGTGAAGGTAATTTGACAAAATGGGGCTACTGTAATAATTGTCGGTGTATAAATGATGTCCTTTATCCAGGTACGGTTCCATCAATTTAGTCACAATAATTCCTGAAGATCCCAACCCCTTCATATTTTCAGTTTGATGATAGGTGCCTTGACCAACATATACTATAAAATCCAGGACAATACCAGTTTCACAGTCACATAGAACGTATAATTTAATTCCAAACGATGTCGTTTTGTCTTTATATATTGCTTAAAGTTGAGACGCCCTTTAAAAAGAACCATACTTTCATCGATAACAAGGTTTTGGAATGGATAAAATTGTGATTGAAATCGATTTTTGATCTTTTGTAAAATGTCTCGTATTTTAGATAAGCGATCATCAGGTGTGCATACTTCATTATTCGCAAAATGTAAATTTCTAAGTATTTGAAAATACCTGTCTCTTGAAATTGTCTTGCCAAATATTGGTGAATGGAGTAAAGGATCTTTCGACCAATATTCTTTGTATCTAATTTTTAT
Organism: Monochamus saltuarius; assembly: GCA_025584915.1. Classification (NCBI taxonomy): domain Eukaryota; kingdom Metazoa; phylum Arthropoda; class Insecta; order Coleoptera; family Cerambycidae; genus Monochamus; species Monochamus saltuarius. The sequence goes on from CM046721.1 coordinate 27,648,239, forward strand.
TTCTAGTCATTGCCATGGTGATAGCAATAAATATAAAAACTCATTTATTTCTAAATCTTTCCATTTTTAGTTTTTGTTGCATGGCATATCTGTTAGTTTCTTGAATAATGTGTTCCGCTATATCTTCAGTAAAAATATTTACAAAAATCTAGTTCTTTAGAATTTTCATTTAGGTTAGAATTGCTTAGGCCACTACTATTATCATCGAATGCAAATATTTGGGGTTAAAATAATCATTTGTCCATGTTATGTCTAAATTACTATGATCTATATCATCATCACCGCTTCTCTCAAGAGAATCATCATTGCGTACAGGCTCTATTTCTAATTCTGTTTCTGGTATTTCGTCAAATTCTTGTTCACTCTCCCCACTACCGGATGGTATATATTCGCTTCCGCTATCTACAAAAGGTTCCTCTTCGTCACTACTTAGATACAAATTTTCATCGCCACAACTTTCAAAATATCTTCCACATCATTAGAATCTAATCCACAGTAACTTTCACTTTGATTTTCTAACCTTGCTTTTTCCGCGAAGGTCTAGCATCCTCTTTCAAGCCATTTCAGACGACACTACAATATTGTATTGATGAAAATATCGACTAAATTACACAGAACTTAGCTATTTCGGGAGGTGTCGGATATTTCCGTCAGTGACTTTTTTACGGCAGTCGTCTGATATGCCATGTTTTTATCAACTGATATATGCGGCAGTCGTTCATGTGCCTTAACAATTTTTAGTATCTGTCTTATATATCAGGCAACTGTCTACAGACCACAATAGAATATATGACGGATGTATCCGTCGGTCGCCCATGGGCCAAAATTAGGTATGTCGATTATGTCAGTCAGCCGTCCTTAAAGGGTTAAGCAAAAAATTAATATTTTCTGCTATAGAATATGCAGGAAAATTTTGCTCATTCCTTGTGAATTACCCTGTATCGGCAATTTTTCCATAATTGAAAGTACCATGGACTTTTGTTGCCATTAATGTGTTTGTGTGCAATTTTCATTCAGACGAGATATGACAAATAACTAGAGTTGGGAAAAATTAACACGTTAGATGTTCTCTGTTAAGTCCCCTCTTCATAATGGGCTATCATGCTGACCTATATTAGGCCATTGCTGTTGCTCACACTCTGGTCTATCATTCAATATAATCATGCTCGGTGTAGTTATTTCCCTTTGATGTGGGCTCTCCAACATGATGGTTCATCTTATAGAGGAGCTTTAAAGACTATCATATGAGCGACGTGTCACATTGTGATATTTTAAAACAATTTGGAGAAAATGTAACCATACTATACTCTGTTTTTAAACTAAATGAAGAAAATAAACATATACACAGGTAAAAGTAACTAGATGATTTTGCTGGTAAATTTGAAACAGAAAAGATGCACCGAACGTAATACAATTCATTGCCGAGTTATGAAAAAAACTATTTTATTTGCTTTTGAATTAACAGGGAGTAAAAATAAATCTATAAAGTAGCAACTTTAACCTTCGTCTAATATAACTGACGTTTTAAAGGTTAGTAGTTGACATTGACAATGAACATGAATTTATATGAGGTTATGTAAACTTGGCGACAAATTAGTCAATAACAAGCCAATGAGTAAAGCGTGTGAAATTTGAATCACTCCTATTAGTTTAAAAATAAAGTATAGCTGTCTGAAATGTTGATGGCAATGTTCTTAGTGATAGAAAAATTAATATAAATACTCGTATTAAAAGGGTCGTTTTGACTTTATTGAAGAGCTTAAACCGGAATCGTTTATAACTACATGTTATAAACATATAAATACCAGTAGATATTTGGCGATACTTCTGATCATGTCAAATATAAGTGCAAATGTTATATTAGGAGATTTGGACTTAATTCAACCAATAACCTTTTTATAATCAAGTTCTGGGAATTTGTAGCTAAGGCCTCGTTCAAGTCTAAATTATGTATTATTTTGTTTAACCTATTCTCCATAGGTTGCTGCTGAGATCGCCGCGCCACTTTCACAGGCAAAAAAAATAACGATGGTGTCTACTGGCTCTGGTGATGTCGGAGCAGCAAAACTGACAGGAGAGGTTCTCGATATTGTTACCAGAATGCCACAGCTTGTGAAGACCATGACTGGAGTAGATATTTCAAAGGTAATTATTGTCTTGTTAACCTACCCACAGATTTTATACCTTTTCTAATTCCAACAAAAATTCTCCGTTATAATTATTATAGTTTGATATTTGTTTGCAGTCAGTGATGATACTAAGAAATTTAAAAATAATTTAACTCTGTTAAAATACAATTACCAGTGTCTCATTTTGTTGGATCTTAACGTATGTCTAATCTACAGGGTATCCGGAGTATGAGTGCCTTTGTGTTGCTGTATGATAAATTGCACTAAACAAAACATAATTCACCTAACAATTTATTTTGTAGGACCAACGGTATGAGTTACAACAATAAATAGGTTTTGGCAGGCCTACTATGTCAGATATATCTACATAATAATCACAAGTTTTGGTAACATACAGCAAATAATTTTGCTTTTCTCAGAACATAGAATAAATAAATAAAGTTTAAAATAGTTATAAATAGGTATTCAAAATGACTGCCGTTGCTTACGGAAAAAAATCCACTTTTATTTTTGTATGTTGACACACATCAAGCAAACATTAGGTAGAACATAATAGAACACAGTACACAGAAAGTATATACAGATTCGGAAATTGCGGATCTTTACAGAGAAAGTAGAAATTGCCGCTTCATCCCAGGGAAGGTACGAAGTTTAAGAGGCGCAGCGAGGTGCATTGGTCTAGCATTCCCCACTACTACGGTAATCGGTTCTGTATCGCCAACGCCAATTTGCCATTGCAAATCTAACTGTCTGGTCAACTGATGCCAGTGTTGTCAGGTCTCATGCTTTTCCATGAGATCTCGTGCATTCCGAGGAAATCTCATGCTCTCATATTTTGATTACAAAATCTCATGCTTTTTAATAGACACAAAACGAAATAATAAAATTATTAAAATTACTCTTTGAAATCTACCAAAACAAAGACCTAAGGAGAAATAAAGGCAAAATAGAGGGCAAAATTGAATAAATAGAGGTAGGTATCTACAATATTTGGGTACTTGAAATGTCCTTTATTGTAGAGTGTTCTCTTAATAATTAGCAATGAATACATAAACAGGTATGACAGTCTACGGATATGCGGTGTGTGTGCTGTATTCACGCTGTATTGCAGTGATTCTTAATTCTTAACTCTATTCCGTAAGGGTACCTACATTTTCTGGAAACAACAGATTTTACGACCCGTGAGTCACCCTGCGTCACGTCAGTTGCGCCTCAACGTTCGCCCGGCCTAACAATAAAATAAATAAGAAAGGTTACGTGGTTAATAACTTTTAAGTAAGTACCTGTAAGTACCTACTTACAATGTAATATGATGAAATAGCATAACACAATGAATTAAAAATAGCATTACAAAAGTAATTAAAATTTAAGCTGTGTCAAGAAGTGTTATTTGATAAATTAAGCCATCTCATGCTTTTTTCTCCAAACCTCATGCTATTTTGAAATTATTCTCATGCACTGAATTTTTCCCACCCGGCAACACTGCTTGATGCGAACACGTTGTGGTGGAAGTATGCGTGTAGCATGACACAAATACACGCAAGCGGCAAAACACAATTCACCATCAAGATCCTCATTTTCCAAATATGTATGTTGCACAAGCAGAACTAGTTGGAAGTTGGCGGCTACAGCTAATACAATACAAAACAAATTGATTAATTGTCCCTTACTTTGCAATTTCGTTAACACAGTTTTGCATTTTATAGTAGTTTAATTTTTGTTTTGATATGTATTTGACGAAAAACTATTTATCTTGGACATTTTTTAGATTAGATATTTTTGTTGCTTTTGATCAGATATAGAAGCCCTTCCAATATAAGCACTCGTATTGCGGATACCCTGTATATTATTAAAATGGCATATGTAATGGTCTCCTTCAAACACGTATGTTTATTACTGAAGCAGACAATATATTTTTCTTTATTGACATTAAAATGCATAGTTCAACATGCCTTATTTTATTGGTTATCCTGTTTGTGGTTTTGTGGTAATATTGCATGATTTTTTCAGTAAAAAGTTTGCTAAAATATTGTTAATAGCCTTGGACAAAGTATAGTATTCTATTTGCATATAATGACTGCAATACACTCGGATGATTTATGACAGTTGTCTACTAATCGTACCAACTTTCACATTCGTAAATTATAACCAATTATATACTTGTTGAATAATATACTATTATTCACAATCACCCTATAGTTGATGATAATCTACTTATTCAATATAGAAATAAAATTGTCTTTAGCTCACTAGTGAAATAAAGAACTGTTATTTCACTGTTAGTAAAATCGAAGATTGACATTTATAGTAATTTTGACTTCCTCGTCATTGTTAGATATCTTGTCTGCATCTTTGGAAATCCCAATGTCTGATATGTATGCTTTTTTGGAAGTAAAAAATTCATATTGAAATTTCCTTGCTATATCCTTATTTGATACAGAGTCTATGTAACTTTCTACTACTGTTGAAGATCACCACTCACTGTGCCATATGACCGTTTTAATGTAGCATTCCCTATTTACTAATAAAGTTGACACATCTTAGTGTATGGAAACCAATAAATATGAGCCAATATCTTGAACATCATCAATTTTCAAATTTGTTAGTTCACAAGATTTTCATACACCTGCGATTCACATTATTAATTTAACCTGAAATAATTCAAAATTCATACCTAATATTGACTGAAAAATTAAAATTTATCTTACTTATCAGAAAGTCTTCATCAGCAGCTCTTGTTAGAAATGCTTTGATGTAGATACACATTTCTGGAAAGCTGTCAATGTACAGTATATCCAAAGTTTTCTTTAACATTGAATACGTGATTCACATTGATGAAACCGCATACTTTTTGTTGGCAATCAATTAAGTTGTACAATTTCTAGTTCGTAAAGTTCTTCCGACTTGTCTTATAAACATAAACATAAAGTTGCGTCTTCAGCTTCTGGAAATATCTCTTGACGACTAAAACACTCAACTTCTTCACCAGCTGTTTGAACATAATTAAATGAAAAAATGACCAATACACCATAGCAACCAGCTTGTTTTGTCATGTCACTCAGATTATCCCCGAGTTTATAAGAGAACATTCTTGTTGACTTTTAAAAATGTTGTTTTCTTTTTTAATTAAAATCGACCAACTTGAGGTTGTGATTGTGGATAAAATGTATTGCATTTGTGTTTTATTTACATTTTATTCACTGAAGAAAACTAAATGCTCAACGTATGTTCTCCCGTTTAAACAAATATCTAAAGTACCTACACTAAACAAAATAGGTGCCTCACTCCACCACAGAGACCCCTTTTACCTTACCACTTTATTTACATGGCTAAGTGACAACTTTCATTATAATAGTTGTCAAGAAATGTGAAATATAACAATATCTTTATTTCAGTCCGTGTACGTTGCATAGAATGAGAAATTATGAATGGAAAATTCCACCATGGCCAGTGTCTTTAAAAGGTTTGTTCCAACACACAAAATAATACTATGTACACCTATGCCAAATATTTATTTTACATTAGTCAATAGGTACATGTATTAATGATATGAATTTTTTATTACGAGTTGTTATTTGATGTTTTGTGAAGTGTTCTATTAAAGTGCTTAAAGCCCAAGAAAAAAAATAAGCATTTATTCCATGTAAAGAATTATATTTTTTGTAATCTTCTATGTCCTATTTAAAATATATTATATTCTTGAGGTGACTGTATATAATAAAGTTTTAATTGATGTGTTGTACGTCTTCTACCATCCATTATAAAAATATGTATATTCGCCCGAACCAATTGAATTTCGATTAAGGATTCTTTAATCCTTTACTTAGTTGTCATAACAAACCAACTTTTAAGTGTCTAGACTAATCCTAAGCTAGCAAAGATGCAACTCCATTGTTAAAAAAAATGTCAAGGTCAACTGTCGAAGTTTATTTGATTTTTATGTCGGTATAATTCATTGTCTATTAACTGTACGGTTGGGATCGGGGGCAGGTGTGCCACAAAATTCCCATAAATACAGACAAAATATAGTCATTCTCGAAAGATAGACTGACATAGACTATGTCATACGTCAAAAAAGTCATCACTATTCATTGGTTACCTGCTGATGATCCCGACCATGTAGTTAATAGACCGTGGCACAAAAAATATTCACATTTATCTAATTTAATTTATTAAAAGAATGCTTGTATCTTCTTCTGTTACTACTATTGTAAAACTCAACTACAATTCAAGAGAACGATCTATAGCTAATCCACACAAAGTGCTTTTATTTAAATTTTTCTCTGAAGTAAATACTTAACATAATTTGTCCATACTTGAAAAATAATTCAAGTCGCTACAAGGTTACAAAATCAAACTTCTGTTACAAGCTCTTCCGAAATTTAAAACATCCAATTCCGGACTTTGCCACAAAGTGTTTTCATATCTTTTATAACTTCCAAGATCCTAATGGTTACCCTCGAATACTACTGCATTAGTAAACCAGTCATCATTTATGATACAGTTTCTTGTACAGATATTATTATAATGGTCTGGAAAGTTCATGTCTTTCCATTATTTTGTGGAAGATCAATAGGCATTTATGCGATAGATATTGACAGTTATATTAGGCTTCGGGAGATATAAATAATATTGTGCATTTGTAGTAGGAAAATCTCAAATCCTTACGCCATAAAATAAAATCATCCAATGTCAGATACTCACTTTGACGTAATCAATCGCCGGCAAGCCAGCTAACGATATTAAGCTGGTACGCAGGCAGGATGCGGAGAGTAGATTGACTTATTAGAATACCAGTGCACAGTGGTTATGTACACTTCCACATGCTTTGTAAAGCTATATCTATCCTATTTTGTTTGATTTCTGTTTATGTGAATAATGGAGATTGGGCGAACAAAATAATATCAAGCAGACGGACATTTCCACAATCTGGCAACGTCGGATGTGCTCTTTTCTGTCTAGCTGCCTTTGACGATGATTTATTTCTTTCTTATTGTAGACCAGAGCGATATACAAAGAAATATGTTTGTCTATGGCGCTAGCACAGAATATATAGCTATGCGTAGCTGTATATTGGCAGCTGTCATTTTCTGATTTGTCTAAACACATTTTACAATGTACCTACCTAAATTTATTATTGTTTTGAATTATTTACAATAGAAAAGTAGTAACATTACTTGGCACCATGTATAAATCGGTGAAATTGGTTTAACATGCAACTGCATCTTAATTGATGTTTTCTACGGCTTTTATTTTGCGTTCTCAGCGTTTCTGAATGTTAATTGGCCCATTATGAAAGTATCAGGCAATAATTGCCTTTAAGTTTAGGGGGACTTAGGCTGCCTGCAACCAAGAAGCAAAGCAGCACTTTCAGTTCTAAGCACCCATATAAACAACACAGACATATAAAGTCACGGCAAGAATTCTGATGACTTACGTCGTACGAACAAATGAATAATTCATTGTAACAATAAAATTATATATTATACTAAAAGTTTGCACTGATATTGCATTAAATTGCAAAAAATTATTGCTTTTAACGCGACCAAGTATAGAAAATTATATTGACAAAAAAACAATTGCGTATCGTTAGCCATGACGTAAGTCGTCTGACTTCTTGCTGCGACTATATCAACAAATACAAAATAAACAAAAGAAAAAACAAACAATATTAGAAATTTATTCCTTACCTATTTTTACAAAATGTACATATAAGGTAAACAAGACGTTAAAAAACTTTTTATAAAAAACATCACATTTTTACCTATCGATAAAATAATTATACAAAACATATTGGTCCAAGTAAAAATTTTTGACTTAATTTCACTTTATAATAAAATAAAGAAGGTAACACCTGTTTCTATTACACAATTTTTATTACACCCACACTATTTTACTCATACATTTTTTTATTATTAACTTTTGAAGGTTTTTTGTTAAATTTAACAGTACCTTATTTAATTACTCAGATCATTATCGATACATTGATACGAATTGTCAAAAAGAGTTTTTAGATAGATATATACCTATGTAGTTCCCAAAAACATACTAAAAGCTATTACCCTATCCTTTATATCAATAATAAAACAGCACTACTAATATATACTTGTGAAATAACAATGTTATATGTTTTATACCTATACAAACAAAAATAAATGCCACTTGTAGCATAGCATCAGACACTCGGTATAACCATGATAAATCAGAGACTAGTGATGTTGTTGCGTGAATTATTGCCTATAGAAAGAAATAATATATTTGTATGTATTTTTATTATCATCATGCCAAAATATAAATAGTCCTAAACATTACAAAAATAAAAAAAAAACAAAACAAATTTTTGCTTATGAAATATATTTTTCAATGCATTAAATAAATATTTTAATTTATAGTAAAATATTCTGAATATGCATGTACCAGCGAGCCACCTTAAATTCTTCAGATGAAAATATGAAAATACACAAAGTTACCTAAGTATATGGAAATGTACACCTTTAGGTGAAAAAATTTAAATAATCGGTTATAAAACAGAAATGCATTGAACGATTAAAATAAAATTTGGTGTATGAAAATATATTGGTAAAAGCCTTTTTTGATGCAATTAATGTTAATTACCAAGTTATAAGTAGAGGAATATTTTTTAATTCAGTAGGTAGAATTATTTGTTAGAAATTCAGATACATCTCATCTCATCATTGAATTCCATTAAGATTACCAACCAGTTTAAACGGAAACTATCTGAATTTCTAAAAACAATTTTACCTGCTGAATTAGAAAATGTACTCCTACTTATACGAAGAGAATGTAATTGTAGAAGGCACGATGGTGCTCCTCCGCATTTTACAATAAATGTTTAGGTTAGATGGTCCATATGCATGAAAATAATTTTTTGTGACTAAACGGTAGAAGCTATCTACATTTTTCAAGATTTAATTATAAATGTGTTAGCTTTTACCAGAAAAAAATTGTGACAATCATATACTTAATATACAAAAAAATAAATATACCTATATAAGAATAATTTCTTCACCGAGTTATCCAGTTTCATATACCAAATTTCATGTTAATCGTTAAATGCATTTCTGCTTTATAACTGATTATTGAATTATTGTTTTTTCAAAAACTTTGACGCCCCCTAACACCCTAACGGTGCATCTTTGCATACAGGGTGGGCCAATGGAAACTTTCCACCCCGATTTTTTTGGTTTAAAATAAAAATCTGGGAAAACGCTCGGACACGATGACCTCCCTTATTCTAGGAACAATATTGTCTTGAAGCAAAGTAAGATACATCTCTCCAGTCAAATTGAATTGCAAAAAGAATGGGCCAATTAAGTTATTGCCTAAGATACCTGCCCAAACATTCAACTTTTCAGGATGTTGAGTGTGAGACTCTAAATAAATCTGGGTTTGAATAGCTCCAGTGTCGACAATTATGTCGATTGATCAAACGATGTAGAAAAAAGGAGCGTTTATCTGAAAAGCAGATAATGTACACGAAATTAGTTTAGTAAACAAAGTTTTTCTCCAAAAGTAAAAGAAACGGATGTTTTGTTGCTAGTTTGTATGTCAATATTCGGATACATTATGGTAACGATACTTCTTGCCGGTGAGATTATTTCTAACGAAACTCCTAAACAAACCGGAGTGAACATTTTGTGAACAACAGTTTGTTAGATAAAGTTCCCGTGTAGACCTAACGGATAAAAATATTGAGGCGAAATTGTAGGGTCATAAAGTACTCGATGAGACCTTTAAAAAGAGGTATGGCACGACCCCTATTCAAATTTGGGGGGTTGTTCCCTCCCCAGCTAGGGGGTTAAAGGTACAGCGATGAAAAAAACTTAAAAATAGTTCCCTCTTAAATCAAAAGTCGTCGTTTTATTTTAACCAAAAAAATTGGGGTGGAAAGTTTCCATTGACCCACCCTGTATAGGTAAATTAGCATAAATCTTCATATTTTCACCTTCAGAATTTAGTGTGACTTTCTGGTACATACATTTCACAGTCACCCTGTATATGTAAAATTAATATAAAAGAACTTTTCCTGTCAATGGTTTCTATCAGCTTGCAAATGTACTTTGAACAAACATACGGTCTTGTAACTTAAAGCTGATACAAAATCACTCTAAAATAATATTTTTTACAAATAAATTATTTAAATATTTTCCATAACCGTAAATAATTTATAAAATAAATATGATTTAGATTTCTTTTAAAATATAAGGATAGAGAATAGCAACAATATAATTTACTTAACATATAGCACAAATGTTGAAATTCTTTCATCACTCTTGAAACTATATTCTAGAATATTTTCTAAAACTCGGCCAATTTGGTGACACGATACAAGTAACAGAGGTAAACTTAGGAAAGTTGGTGAGCAAATTTATTAAATCGATTTATGTGTGTCTGGCAAATATGTTGTAGTGTATTCACCATATTACAAAATTCATCTCTCATAACAAAAAATATTGTACAACACGATTTTAATTAACCTGACAAAAATAATACAAAACAATTTTTTCCTTCAAAGACAATTTCGGTTATTATAGTATAGACATACTATTTCAAATAAAATGAGGTATCTATAAATCCTTATAGATACGTTCTATATGGTGCTGTAAACAGAATGTTTAATTAATTTATTAATGGTTTATGATTTTATTTGGATAAATGAAGAAATATTTTTACTTTTTAGTGCTTTTTGATGGAGTTAAATAAAACTGTTTCTCTTAAAAATATAAATATAGATTTGCAAAAATGACGCCGATTGTGATATAGGTACCTACAGTATATGGTAAGTCGCTAGATGTAGATATATGCTAGGTGCTACATCTCGCATAAAGATAAATTCATTTTTTACTTTAGTGTTTAGAAGATTTGTGATTGGCATTTTTAGTAAAATACGCTTTAAAAAAAATATATGTAAAAAAATCGAAAATTAAGTGTATTCAAGATTTCTAGACTCTGAATATCTGACTTCATTTTCAGTAGTCATGTTGCATTCTTTATTGGAAAAAAAACCTTGTCGGCCTCATTTGGGTAGATATTGTTTTGATATGGATGTTGCTGGTGTTGTACATGTGGCTCATGTCTTGGCTCCAAACAGGTCAAGGTCTATTTACAGTTATCGAATATATGTGACTAATTTTGTTACTTTATTTAATAGAAGCAACTGATTAGATACCCATAGAAAAATACAATATAATAATGTAACAAGTTCTTTCATCTTAATTTAGTACTCTTATTGAAAGTATTTATCTCTGTACTCATAGCAAAAATTTTTTTGCAAACTATTTCCTAATAACCTATCCCATCTGTTAGTTATTAAGTAGTACCTATAATACCACATCTACAACACATGCTGCAATTTATCCCTTACAATTAATATAATTATGTATATCATGCATACTACAACTATATCTATCTAGTTCATACACCCCTATCCTTTAACTGTAAACATGAACATTTGTTCTCCAAGATAGAGCACATATTCCTAAATATTTATATTCTGCACATAATCAGTAATAAAAATGTAAATAGACATTAACAAACTAAAAAGAAATCAATCTATTGGCATTGTAAAATGGAATAGATTCATATGGCAAAATATTTTGCAGGTACAGGTAAACATCACAATTATAAATGTTTTGCCTACAAAAGAGAATAAAAAAAATAATAATTTGTAGACAATAGAAAAACGTTATACAGTGTCTTGACGTGCTATGCTGAAAGGTAATTAAAAATTAAATACAGTTATGTCTTTAGAAAAATTAATACAGAGTTATTGGTTATATATAAGTATGTCACCTCTCCTTAACTTTTTTCATGCATACAAAACTATTAAGAATGTTGTAGACAAATTTGTATATGGCTGTAGCTTCATAAAGAAGTGTTTTAACGGTATTGTACAAGCTTATATTGTTTTTTATTTTAAAAATCAGCACTACAATGCTATAGGGTTTGTTGGATCTATTTTTAATGATATAATCATTACAATTAGCAAAAATGAGGTAATATTTTCATATCAAATAGTATATTACTTAATGAGTGAATAATGACAGCAATTACTACATGAGTATGAATTCACGAATAAATTACCTATGATATTTTATTCACAAAAATTGAAAAATATGAATTTATAATTTTTTCCACGCAATTGAATTGACAAGTTAGTGACAAACGACTTTCCCACAGGAAAATTGCTTAGCCGAGTGCTTAGCAACGGTGATGAGTATATCTTCTGATTGGCCCAAAACACTATTGTGTAATGAAAAACTGAAGTATACTGAGCATCATTAACCATTGCTCTCATGTACGCTAAAATTCGCGCAAATTATTTAATGGCGGCAAAAGTCTCAACTTCTAACGCATTTTGCCAACTGTAATATTTTCTATAATTTGCATCATAAAACTATCATTGACTGTCACGGTAAATTGTCAGAAGCTCAAGTTAAACTTGCCTACACCGCTTAATAATGAAAATAGCCATAATATTCTGGTTTTGCACGCAATCACCACAAAATACATTGAAACTTTTAAATGCAAATAACTCAGACTCTGTTAAAATTAGGCAACCTAAACAGTAAATTTTTTATGTAGATTTGAACATTATTTTAGATTTTTTTTTTAGCTCAACAGATAAAAAAAATATGTGTTGATTTACCTTAATAATATGGTGAAACTAGCGCCCTCTAGGGACAACGTCAAAATAAGCTTCCAATTTATAATTCTCACACCAAAAAACCCAACACTACCAATTTTCAAAGTCATGCCATCAAAACTTTCTCAATTATTGAGAAATTTCAGAATAAAATTTAAACATTGAACATTGTATTTCTTAAACCAACGACAGCTTACTGTTGACCCATTCTTTCTGACTCATCCTGTATAGTAAGTGCTGTGTCAGGTAAAAATTGTGGGTTGGATACTTGATATACTCGATTTATATAAAATCAAAAGTTAACATTATTTTTAAGAGATATACCAATGACCATATCTCTTAGAGAAGGATCAATCAACTACTACAACTACTGTATGTATGTAGGTATATAATTATGATTAGCTGTTTTACCTAAATGTAAAAACAAAAAATTAAGGTGAGGACAACATTGTACCAAAATCTCTGTATGCGAAATTTTTGCAAAAACATATTTTTACAGCTAGTTTTGTCATCAAGTATAACAACATATGCTGCACAAAATATATCTTTTACTTTAAATTAAAATTACAGATTGCAAATAATGCTCTATATATCTAAAACTAACAAAATTAATAATTACAATATATGGACACGCCAAGCATACACGCTGCGGTAAAAACTATGATTAAGAGAAAGCATTCAGAAGCTATATACACCGTTTTGGTTCCTTATAAAATCCCTCGACTACATTTACATTGATTCACAAAATAGCAGAACGTTAGGCCAAACAGCATGACAACTACAACACAAGAAAAAATAAGTTGGTATACTTAGATAGATAAAAATATAAGTTTTATAAATTTGTATGACATGATAAATGAGAAACTTTGTATTTGGCAATCATTATTTCAGTATAATGCAGTAAGTTAATAAACTGCTGGTATAAGTATGAATAATATAAATTTTGCACATATATTTCTTATTATAACATGAAATGTTTTGTTTAACATTTGACCTCGCATTTGATATAATAACCTTCTAAAACCAAAATGAGTTCCATATTACAAATTAATTTCTTTTATAAATAACTGTAGTGTTTGGCATTTTCATAATACTTAAATGTAAAAACAATGCTTTTTAAATTTAGTATGCAAATGTGGTATACTATTTTTGAAATTTGAAATTTTGTAGAACCTGTTTCTTGCATTTAGTTAAAGTTTTGAAATACTATACAATTATATGTATATTGCTTTAATAGCAAATATAATAACTGATCATTATGTATGTACTTATATCCAACATCAATAAATATTTGAGATTTAGTACTGTAAATTGTTTATTTTAGTTGATTGTATATTTATTATCAAAATGTAAATGTATCCTGTAGCTAGATAAATAAAAAAAAGAAGGTACAAATTTTGTCATTAACATTTATTTGGCAGACATATTAGATCTAATGAAACAAATTTATATGTTTTCACTATTAAAATAAATAATTAACAATTAAATAATTTATATAAAAATATATTTATAGTATATAATTTTATACAATAAAATTCTTGCAATGATATCGTAGACATATCACTATACAAAGTGTCCCCAAATTAATAGAAGTAAATTCCGGACAACAAAATAATGCAATGGAGCTAAACTTACGTTAGTCAAAAGTTGATGGCTAAAAAGATATAGGGTGTCAAAGTTAAAATTTTATTTTCGATATACATAACTTTTAAAAAAATCCAAATACATTCAAAAGTATTCAGAATGCTAAATAATGGCGATGTGCAAAATTTCAAGAAGCCCCAAAACTCCCCCAATCTCCAAAATGTATGCAAATGAAAGAAAAAGTGATTTACAAATTTCATAAATAAAATTTTAATTTTGACACCCTGTATCTTTTTAACCATCAACTTCTGACTAAAGTAAGTTTGGCTACATTGCATTATTTTGTCATCAGAAATGTACTCCTGCTCTATGTTGCATTAATTTCGAAGCACCCTGTACAGCAAATAATTTAGCTTTGGTTCTAGAAAAATTACGCTGGAAAATTTACAGATATAATTTACATCTATGCAAATTAATAGAATAGTACAGATAAAACTGCTAGTATTTTGTTTTTTTACGGTTTTTTGTACTAAAAAAAAAATCAGTAAGTTTGTTACTGTATATACAGGTTGTCTGTTAAAGAATGGGCTAAATCTTAGCACTAGATTTTATGACAAAAATTAATGGGGAAAAGTCATATACAATGTTGCTCATAAACGCTTAATTTTCAAGATACAGTGTTGAATTTGAAAAAATAAAACTGATTTTCAGGCATAATTCCGAGATACGTTAAGCGAATTTGATATGAGGAGTTTTAAGGGGGACCTGCTTGATTTGTTGCAATTTCACATCAATACAAAAAACGAATGGAGGGTATGTTTTCAATATCCTATTCTAAAAAATAAAAGTGTGCTGCAGCAAGGCAATATTTACACAAATATTTAACGTAATTGAATACAACCCAACAGAAAATTGCTCTCTAGATTATTTGCAAGATCAACAGAAAACGGTACATTAAAAAAAAAAAGGATATCAGGTAGACTTACAATGTGAACTATTTGGCGAGACGATCGTAATTCATGAACTGCACATGTTTGCCTACCCTAAATGCAGATTTTTCAACAAGTTATACTTTTTATGCTAAAAAATCAAAATAAAAAATTAAAAAATATTACTTATTTCTGCTTTAAAAGAATCCCGGATATATGTATAGTTTGCACATAACTGGTTTTTTGTATCGAAGTGAAATCGCAGCAAATGAAGTAGGTCCCCGTTAAAACTCCTCATATCAAATTAGAAAAAAATCAATTAACGCATCCCCGAGATATGCCTATAATTATTTTTTATTCAACTTTAATCTCAAAAACTAAGCATTTATGAGCAACATTGTATATGACTTTTCCCTTCCACATTAATTTTTGTCGTATAATCTAGTGGTAATGTTTGGCCCATTCTTTAATGAACACCTTGTATGTATATACTTATATATAAAACATTTTTAATGCAATGATTAAAAAGCAATTATAATTTGTTAAATTTCCCAGACAATTAGATACATTACTAATAAAAATGATAGGTATCACTTTTATTTATCACAATTATTCTAAAAACATTTATTTTACTTCGTAGGTAAGATGAGCTATCACCTAACATATTGGAATAATAGAAGAGAATTAATTATGCACAGTATGCCATAATATGAAAACAAGTATGAAAATAACAATATTTGAAATATACTGATTTCAAAAAATTGGTTCTAGAACTATTTCTACTAATGGAAATCCAATGTAATTAATTAATAGAAGCAAATTTACAGATGAAACTAATTTGGGTATTTAGATATGAAAATTTTTATAGAAAAAAATATTAATACTTAGCACAGAAATGTTTAGTCAAGGGTGGTCAAGGTCAGTCACAACAAACAAGTTAGCATAGCAATATGGTTAACACAAACAAATTAAAGACTTAGCAAACGCAATAACAACAACAAAAGTCTAATCAGTAAACCTCAAGAGTAAATTAATACAGTAGAACCTCGCGTTACTAAGCACCAATAAATACATTTTGTACTGGATCAATCAAATTTGAAAAATATTGATCTAACACAGGTACTTTGGAAGATACAATGAATAGTTTACATTGTAGTTCATATTTTAAATTTAAGGAAAATGATTTATATTTATTTATCTTAAAATAATACAGTTCAGACGGTTATTATACACATAAGTATACACTGTGTTTCACTTTTCATGGAGCCACCCATGTAACTCACTTACTTGTCATTCAATTGTTCTGAATTTTTGACAGCTTGTACATACTTATAAAGTAACTATTTTGACACCGTGAGGTGTTAATTTAGTCATCAGCAGCCCGTATAGGATCAAAAGAGGATAAATTTTGCAAAAAAAATTTTTAATGGATTCTTATTCAGCATTGTTAAAAACCCCTCTGTACCAAATTTACCGAAATTAAACTTTACTTTTTTGCAAACAATTTTTTGTAGGTAGGTACCTATAATGTGATACTAAGCTTAATAAAAATGAAGCAGTAACAGTAAACTGTTTATCTAACTGTATTAGTGTTAAAATTCACATACATATATGCAACCATAAAAATAAAACTTAATTTTTTAATTTGTTTTTTACAGTAGCATATCTGTCAAAAAATGCTAATATCATTTTTCAAAAACTTGGTCCTCATTTTCGATACTATGTGAGATCAAAATAGTTACTTTATAAGTATGTATTGCCAATTGAAACGCCCGATGGTGGTGCTTGCAATGCGCCAAGCAAGAGAGTCATTGTTTGTTTACGTTTCATTAGGATTTTGATTTTTTGTTCTTTGATTGTATACTGGCTTTTCACATGAAATTTTCCCTTCGCAAACTATTTATCTTAATGCTACTCCTACAGCGATGTATAAGTGAAGGTATGTATGTAATACAAATAAGACAATCAGCGTTATACTCGGTTGGAAACAATTTACCTCATAAAAAAAAAATCAGAATTTTTAAAATGTTTTCTTATATTCTGGAACACAAGACATTTTACAATTTTTGCCTATTTTTACGATATGTTCCGTATCTTTAAAAGTAAACAGCAAACACAAACAAAGAGCTGTCCGTCACGACTCTTTTTGTGCCAATATTCGCTTGGTGGCACTTCATAGTTTTTCATTTGTGAATAAGCTGCTAAAAATTCAGAACAATTGAATAACAAGTAAAAGTTACAAGGGTGGCTCCATGAAAAGTGAAATATGGTGTATAAATATTAAATAATGTAAAAAAATGGTACCTACTCTATTATTAAAGTATGTAAATTCAAAATAATCAAATTTATATTGTAAATTCGTTGTCAGTATGAGTTTTCAAAACAAATTTGATTTAATCTATTTTAGGTACAGTAGACTCTTAACTATCCGGCCTTGCTTTCAAGCTGACGCTTGAAATTTTTGTGCATTGGAATAATAATAAATTTTTAAAATTAATTTAGATACTTATTTTCAACTAAGTACTGACATTTTAGCGATTAAATTTTCTTTCAATTAATTTTTAGTTCTTAGCTGATCCATTCACCAATAGATTTCATTACGAATATTTCAGCAGTTCAAAACAAGTCGCTAAATAGTGTCTTCTTCAAATAAGTTTTTTAACTGCTGGAATATATGAGTAGAAATTTCATTAAATTTCTACTGGTGAGTGGGCAACTACGAACTAATGTTGAAAGTTGTAAGTCGCCCAATTCGTTTTCAAGAGTGGCATTATTATTGCAATAGATTGTATTGTATTCATATTTCATTCAGTGCATAGACAGCAGGTTGTTTGCAAATTTATTTCATCTCATGATGAACAATAAATAGAAGATTATAAATAATAGGATATGAATAATTGAATAAATAAAATATAAATATATGTATGTAATTCTTTACATACATATATATTACATATATAATTAGCACCATTTGACTTATACGGCTTTTCCTTATCCAGACTAGCTGGCCGCCTCATTAAACCGAATAGTTGAGTCTACAGAATTAGATATCTCTTTCTCATCATTAATCTTCTGAGATGAAGTTCTATTGTATTATAGTACTACATTAAATTGTTAATTTTACAAAAGTTTTGTGCAATCAAACTTTCCCTAAGAGATCATGCACATACATTTTTTTTCTGTATCCCCTTTTTAGAAACATACGAATTAATAATAAGATTAGTAGAAATGAAGCAATATAAAGTATAAAACACATACTTGTATCGACTGTTTTGAATACACTGGATGAGTTTGATGAAAGAGACCCATCAAGTCCCAGGTGCAGAATTCTCGTATCGGATCCAATATATCTCACATTAATATTGCTGTAGACTTGTTTTAAATAGTGAAGAACTTCTGGAATTTTCCACGAGTCATCCTTATCATAACACTGTGTGCACCTTTCCTTCGATGGAAACTGAAGTTTCGGGTATTCAGGATCTTCGGTTGGATCACCTGACAGACGTTTATTAACCTCATTGTGAGCCATCCAAAGCCAAAGTATGGAATCATTCCATGATGTGACCTTATCCAATTCTCTTCTTTTAGCCATTTCTTGAAAATGACTGCTGCAGTCTGCACAACCAAAGAAGTTTTTTATGTATCCATGCATTGCTTCTAACACCACTTTTGGATTAGAACCTTTGAGGCCAGAGGAAGAATCAGCTGCATTAACGGTTAAATAGTGGAACATCTTCCATACACCGCAGGGGTAACCACGATAACTCGACGAACTTCCTTTGCAACCTAACCATTGTTGTGGAGATGAAAATACCTGTCGATCTTCCTTCTCGGCGTCCTTGACCATCTTTCCGATGTTAGACCCTCTTACTGTTTCTTCATTTGAAATATAATCTTTCAATTCTACAAGGAAAGCTTGTCCAAATTTTCCAAATGGGAAATATTTGACTAAGATATTTATATACGCTTTGAGAGCTTCTAATTTTTCACCAGTTATTTCTTTAACACTGCCTACTTCACGTTTAAGAGAATACCGAAGTGCAGTTTCTAGATCCATTTGAAATACAACATCACCCATTTTCTTAACTCTTTCCTTTAACGCCTCCCTTTCCCTTTCCTGCATGAATGCCGTCATATCTGGCACTTCAGCTTCGGCCCATTTGCCCTTGTATATTTGTTTATTTGTATCATTTAATGGTACATTGATATGTTTCGGAATCAGGAACGAACGGATAGCTACTTTAAAACCTTCTCTGTCGGACGTTACTGAACTTAATTTTTGTGGCAAAGAGTCTTTTTCGATTGCAAAGAGTGCAGGAAATTTATTTACATTTAAAGTGTTTACAAGTTCACTATTGTTATTAAAGGCGTATCTTACAATAAAGTCATTTATACGATGTAAATCCATTGCAACTTCTTGACCTACAAATTGGGAAGGCTCTTGAACAATTAAAAATATATATTTAACGTTTTCTGAGACTAACTCATATAATTGCGAAATATTATTTGAGTCATATGGTAATAAATTAGGAAACATTTTCCCTCTTCCTTCGCTTTGCTCTTGCACAATAACTTCTAACAATTTTTGCCTGTGTTCAATAACATCAGATCCGGTTCGCACTTTTACTCCAAAATTTTTAGGACCCTCTTCATAGTTCTCGTGAAAATATCTCAAAGTAGGGTAAGCCATTACTTCAAAATCTCTACATATCGGGTAATTATCTTCATTTGAACAATCCAATACTCCTATGGCAATAACATCTTTCCAATCTCGTACATCTGTAGCTAAAGCTTTCCATGACGGAGCAAATCTCTGACAAAATCCACACCAGCTATTGTAAAATTCTACGAGCCAAGCACGCTTATTTCCATATATTTCACTTTTAAAATTTTCTATGGTTAAAATTTCTACATCATCTTTATTTGAATATAGACCTTGTGAGTCTGTGTACCTTTTATATTTCTTTTGTTCATAAATACTTAAAGCTGCGTTATTTGAAAATTTCACCAAAACCAAATTCAATAATATCCAAAAGAAAATATTTTTAATGTTCAACATTTTGAAAAGTAATTACACAACTACACTTTTCTTTATTTAGTTCAAAACTTCACACAGACATATGTTTTGTCTTATAACAGAGACACAACACACAACAGAAAATTAAAATAATCAAAACTTCCTTTTCCTTGAGGTTAAGTAAGTTGCAATCTGTTGTCGCTGTCAAATCTAATGCACAGTTGTGGCACAGCTTGGCTTGTGGCACAGGTGACAGCACAAAACATATATTTAACTCACAGATTATAACAGGTCACAGGTCCATGCACTGAAAACTGAAATGTAATTTTATATTATGTTTATGTTATGATGACTGGAGACTGGAATTCGCTAAAAGCTGCGCGAATGGCTTATTCATGATCAGCGCAGTGTTGCCAACATCAAATGGTTAAATTATACATTAGTTAGATTTAAAATATACACAAATGCTAAAAATGTCCTTAGAAAAGAAAGAAGAAAAGTAAACGTCCATTTATGTAATAATTAATGTTTGTATACAGTGTTAAATCTTTTGTGTGAATTAATTCTCCATCAGAGGCGAGCATTATGAGCATTATCGGATCAGATTTGACTTTGAATGGTAGCACAGAATGGTAGGTAGACCTACTATTATGAATCATATGATATAAAGCACAAAACATATATACAAAGAGAGAAAATAAAAGAAAGACTAGAAAGAGACAAATAAAAATGCAGATGTAACCCTAACAACTACACTGTACTGTATCATGGATGTAACTACATGCCACCATGAACCATGGATTACTGAAAGTGAACTTAAGAATAACTTTTCTGTTAAAATGAAAAGTTACACCAATTATACGATTATTACTGAAAAGTACACAAATTATACGATTATTATTAGGGTTAGAAAATTATAGTCAGTTGAAAAGATACAAAAATCGTATAATTATACACCGATTGGCAACCCTGGATCAGCGCCATATTTTGTTTTGTGTCTCAAGCAATGACGGAGCAGTAGGGGCCTAGCTGATTGTGAATTGAAATGAAATTGAATTCTAGATATGAAGAATTGTTTCGTGCTATATGCTCGTTAATTTTACAGTCTCTTATAAAACATGACATGTTCCGACAATAACACCCACACAAATATACAAAAAATAACACTAACGAGCACAAAGTATAAACTATATAGAGCGGTATCTTCATTACTATAGCACGTAAAAATTGTTTAGGGACAAGTCCATTCACTGCAAGCGCTGCTATAGTACTTTAAGTAGATTAAAGTGTGTATTTATGAGTTACTTACTGATATTCAACTTACTTGTAACTTGGCAACGTTTTAATTATGAATTTACTGTGACTGATTTTGATTTTGACAAGTCTATTTATTTAATATATTTATTATCTTATTACATATCATTATGTCCATTCTGTGAGGTTTATTACTGAAGAAATTAATTCTGAAGAACGTTAGAGGAACCAGGAACATGAAGAATAATTTAAAATTTGTATTAAAAATAAGGTGATACTATACTATGTAGGTACTAAGTACCAATATTTTATTCAATGTTGTGTATCATATTATGTAAGTTCTTGTTTAAAAATAAATAATTTATTAAATATTTTATTATTATTATTATAAGGTAGGTAGGTATATGTAGTATATGTACAAAACATTATATCTTACTGATAATGTATATTATCATTCTTTTAAATAAAATATTTTCAAATGAAGAGCTAAAATTTTAAAAAATAGTTCACAGTCCATCCACCAGGAGCGCTGAAACTTTTATACAAACTCGATCCTAGAGATTCAACTCTATCTTTTATACTTTGTGCTAACGAGATACAAGATAAAAGAAGAAGCCACACTGTACGCCAATGACGTGTTTACAAACAAAATAATGGAAAATTAAGAACACAATTGATATCGTACGTGCAGATGGTTGTCTCTCTCGCACCCACATACATAACCAATGGAGTATGTCTTTGCTCAGTTTCATGTGCTTCCTTTTAGTCGTATTTTCTTTCAGCTTCGGTTCCGGTTTCGGTTGACATTAAATTGACAAATTTTTTGACAGTGGTTTTACTTTGGTTCTAAATTCGTGACGTCATCATTATTGCCAATTGAATGCATTGGTTCTGTGGGGTTGTGCTGTACACACGTTTAAAAATACTTGTTAATTGTAAAGTAAATACACCAAAAATTTGAACCGCCACGATTTGGGTGGTTCTAAAATTGACAGACCGAATTGCTGCCTTGACGTCACGAACTTCCAATAGAATGCGGTTGGTATCATTTTGGTTGACCTTCAAGTAAACCGATGCTGAAAAAAAAAACGCCTTTTTTGTCTGCTCCTAGGTTTGGTACACAAACCTAGAAA
The DNA here is from genome assembly GCA_025584915.1 of Monochamus saltuarius. Taxonomy (NCBI): domain Eukaryota; kingdom Metazoa; phylum Arthropoda; class Insecta; order Coleoptera; family Cerambycidae; genus Monochamus; species Monochamus saltuarius. Next base: position 27,670,951 of record CM046721.1, read on the forward strand.
AAATATAGACTGCGTCGGTTCATGATATAGGTCACGTGACAGGTGCCGCGTTTTCTAGGGACCTACGGTCCAGAAAATGGATATTTTAGTTGCTTTATGTTGGCAGTTGTGCAAATATGATGGCTGCATTGCAATCTGAAATTAACTAACTTGCTGTCATTTTAAATGTCATTAAAGAATGTGACATGAATGTGACCAATCACAGTAAACAAATGAGCTTCACGCTACAATACAACCAACGTAAATTGGCATAAAAGCCAAGTTTTAGCGATTTGAACCTTTTAGGGCAGCCATGAATTTGCGGTCGCCGGCAATATGACACTGCCACAGTCTATATTTTTTCTAGGTTTGTGGTTTGGTACCTTTATTTGGATGCGCAATGGACTAAACGCATTCCATATCGTACATTTCAGTGCATATTATAAGTACGGAAGCCCGGTGGGGCCATTCCGACTTCTGAGTTCCCACCTCCTTCTTTATACGTCGTATCTCAGAAATGCAGACTTATTACGTCGTATGTTGGAATTTCTTATTTACTACGTCACATCTCGACATTTAAATTCGTCACATCTCGGAAATGGAAACATTATACGTCATATTTCAGAATTTCTGTGTTATACTCAGAATAGGTTATTGCAAACCCCGTATTCCTAATTTTTGGTATTTATATTAAGTTTTCAAAAAGCAAAGTGCCAACCGAAAAATTTACCAGCAGCATATTTTTCAATATTATTCAATAATTTTTCAAATCTACACTGCATTAATACTTTTGGGTATCTTTAATTTAGTGAGCTTGAAATACAAATTTTTGGGTGGGTACTCTAGGGGAATGGGAAGGCGCACAATTTTCTTTTCGGCCAATGATCTGTGGCGCACAATGAGCTCACTGAAATGTAATTTTATATTATGATGACTGGAATGCGCTAAAAGCTGCGCGAATGGATTATTTATGATCAGCGCCATATTTTGTTTTGTGCCTCTAGCAATGGCGGAGCAGTAGGGGCTTAGCTGATTGTGAATTGAAATGGAATTGAATTCTGAATATGAAGAATTATTTCGTGCTATATGCTGGTTAATTTTACAGCCACTTATAAAACATGACATGTTCCAACAATAACACCCACAAAAATACACAAAGAATAACACTGAGATACAAGATAAAAGAAGAAGCCACACTGTACGCCAATGACGTGTTTACAAACAAAATAATGGGAAATTAAGAACACAATTCATATCGTACGTGCAGATGGTTGTCTCTCTCTCACCCACATACATAACCAATGAAGTATGTCTTTGCTGAGTTTCATGTGCCTCCTTTTGTCTGCTCCTAGGGTTGGTACCTTTATTTGGATGCGCAATGGGACTTAACGCATTCCATATCGTATATTTCAGTGAATGAGCTTCACGCATATTCTTACGGGAACGCCACAAACCTAGAAAAAATATAGACCATGCCAGTGTCATATTGCCGGCGACCGCAAATTCATGGCTGCCCTAAAAGGTCCAGAATCGCTAAAACTTGGTTTTTATGCCAATTTACGTTGGCTGTATTGTAGTGTGAAGGCATTTGTTTACTGTGATTGGTCACATTCATGTCACATTCTTTAATGGCATTTAAAATGACAGCAAGTTAGTTAATTTCAGATTGCAATAGGGCATCTGCACGTGACGTCACGATTTTCAAGGTCGTTGCTTGGAGGATAAACAAAAATATAACCTTATATTTATTCCAATTTATTATTAAATATTTGAGTGTTATTTGTATTATAAAATGCCTAATTATTGTATGGTAGTAAACTGTGGCAGTAATTCTGCAAGGGACAATGTTAGTTTCTTCAGAATTCATTCTGAATTCGACAGACATAAACAATTTAACCAGTTAGCATCTGAGAGGCGAAAGGCTTGAATGAATAGTTTAAAAGAGCTGACCTTACAGAATCCAAAATTAAATTTGGAAGAAAATATTCAAAACATAAAAGAGCAAAAATTAGGTATACATTTATTATACTATAGGGAAACCTGCAAATTTGCACGAGCAAAATAATCCGGATTGAATCCCCACTGTGAATATGAGTTATACATATTACATCTGGTACTTCATCAAAAGAATCAAGAAGAGATAGATATGAGGCGAAAAATATTAAATGAAGAAAGAGGTTTGAAAAAATAAATCATATCAATTTTCCGTGGCTGTGGAAACGCCACAGCAGCATATGTATTGATTGTATTTAGTGGCAACCTATTGCAGGACTAAATTTTTATTTATTCTTATTCTGTGGATACCTACTTTTGGAAAACTTTGTTTAAAACTGGCACATATTTCTGCTATTTACGAATTCAAATGTTTTCAGTAATATTTTTTTTGTGAAAAGTTAATATTTTATATAAAATCTTGTAGAATGAATACCATATCGGAGTACCATTTTTTAGTTATAAATAAATATTTCTTTTGTAGGTAATTTAGATTATTTGAAATGAAACTGTTTCAGCATGTTGTATATGCATACCTATATACATAATATGAGTACATTTTCCGTGAGAAAAATTATTTATTTTCTAAGCCTTTAATATGCTTTAAGGGCGCCGTGTTCTTGAAATAGTGTTTACAAATACAAGTAATTTAAGAACTGAATAATATAGAATTTAGCAAATAACAAGAATGTTATCTCATGCCACCTGCGAATATTTAAATGTACCGAAGTAAAATCAATACATAACGTCAGAAAACGATCTATCCAGCAAATTTTTAGGTACCTACTGAAATCTTTCAAAATACGTATTTTTTTAAATAGATGTAAGTAACATAAATTTACATAGTTCTGCCTATAAGATTGTTCACGTTTGTTGATAAGTATCTGAAAATAATTGTTAAAATGTGGATTTAGAATAGCGAAATAATGTGTATCATACAAATGCTTTTTAAAAGTTAATATATTATTTGAGGAGAGTTTAAACAGTAAAAGTGGATAAACAAAACATCAGTAATTTTATTTTTGATATTACTTTTGCTCTACTTGTTTTATTTTTCGAGATTTCAGTACCTAAAAAACCACAAATTTGATGTATGTGTATAAGCACTTTTATTATATAACAAATAATTTACAGTATTTGGATGTAAAGTTTTAGGAAAATCTGCTTCATTATCAGATTGAATGTGTATGGATCTATTCCAATTTCACTTATTTTATGTCTATATCCATCAGCACTTTCAGCATCTATGACTTTCAGTGTATAATAATATTCACTATACATGATTATATAAATGAAGAAATATTGTAGCCACAAAAAAATGAAAAATAATAACAACAATAAACTATAACCAGAACACAACCACTTAAGGTAACGTGAAAACATATAATAAATAAATAGTAATAAATACGTTTGAGGTTATGATCCCTGTTTGTTTATCCTCCAAGCCAGTAGCCACGCCTATTTTGATCACGTGCCGCAGATGCTCTATAGTAGCCATCATATTTGCACAACCGCCAACATAAAGCAAATAAAATATCAATTTACTGGACCTGAGGTCCCTAGAAAACGCGGTACCTGTCACGTGATCTATATTATGAACCGACGCGGTCTATATTTTTTCTAGGTTTGTGGTTCGAACGTTTGCTACTCTATTATGGACTACTCACGGGATTGGACCACAGAAAATTTTTCTCTTTCTATGGATTGGACACTGGTAAGCAGCTGATATAACATTCTTGTGTTGAGAGTTGCATCACAGTCTACTAGTTGAATTTAATTTTTTGACTGCAAGCGTCCATAATTTAGAAAAAAAAATGATTCTGCTATATCAATAATTTTGGTTTTGGTACTTACTTATAGTTAAAAAAGTAAATATTACAATAAAACTGGAAATACAGAATGTATTTATTTTCGATAGTATATATATGTAAGATGATTTTATTTTTATTTAATTTTGAAAAGGAAATATACCTGTCACATCTGTTTATTTTTTAAAAGCAATTAAGTAATTCATATATTTTTTTACAACAAAGTTATCGTTATAAAGATTAGAAGTATATGGGTATGAAATGAATATGTATAAAAAATATCGACTATTTCAAAATAAAATATATTTATAGTTATTAAATAACAATATGGTCAAATTCATATATAACAGGTCGTCTTAAATTTATAAATCAACAAAGTAATAAGTATTTTAAGAATAAAACATTTTTTCCATTAACAATTAGACTATTATTTACTAAATGCAATAAATAAAAACAATGAAGTATTTAAGAATTTATACATTATCGGTCATATTCACCAACATGTACTTAAATTCTTGAATACATTATAAATAATAATAAGTAGAGTAAAAGCTGGTGAAAAATATACAGTGTAAGTTAAAGAAATGCTAAATACATTGACATTTGTGGAAAAAAACTAATCCAGTAAGTAAATTAATATATGTCAAGCATTCTATCTGCAAATATTTCATAATGTTAATTTATTTGTCCACGGTTTGAGACAATTTTAATACATTTATTGAACACATCCAAGTCTTATTGCATTTTGAGGACGAATGCTATAAAATCAAAATAATATTGTTTGTAGTGGGTACCTATATTAGGATAGATTTTAAAAAGAATCAGCAAATAAGGAAATTATTAAATATTACACATTTCTTTAAACTAAAGTTCTTGATAGTCGAAAGCATTATTCCTGATACCTAACATTATTAGCAATATGGTGACTACGAAAATGACTTCAATGAAATCGATATTTAGTATACCTTCTTGCAGTCAAATAAATAATTTGGTTTGGTTAGAATGTTCATATACTACAAATACCTACCTCTTATTTAAATCTTACAATTAGTCACTAACACTGTAAACTCATATTAATGGCCTTTTCCAATAAAGCCTCCTCATCGTCCTCTTCAGGACTGCTATTAAAATTTTGTAAACTTAATCTAAGAGCCTCTTGCAATTCTTGGTCTTCGGTTTCTGGTGTATAACAACTTTGTTCTTCTCTCAGGCTTAACTGAAGGGCCGCTTGTATATCAGGATCATTCTCATTAGACACAACTGTCCGTAGTGATTGTCTTGGAATAGGTATAACAGGATTATTTTTAAGGATTTCGTCAGCACTACATTCCGGGAAATCTCCAAATACAACAAATATTGAATAACCCTCATTTTTTAATTGTGCCAAAAATAGGGCTAAATAAGTGTCCGAAATTAATTCTGGTTTAGTTAATAAGGAGTTCAGATTAAACCATTGGTTACCTATTTTTCTTATCGTAAACCAATGGTCTTTATAATTACATATAAAAGCTTTCATTTTACTTGGTTCATTCATATCAATTCGTTCATCTGTACTACTGTAAGGCACTAATTCCAAACCCCACACTTGCAGAGCACTACTTATGACTTGTACAGAAAAATAGCCACTATCGTCCATGTTACCCGATGGCTGCTGTAAAAATTTCTGATATTCTTCGCTTTCCTCACCACATTCTGCCATTCTTTGCCTTTCTTCTTCATCCAATTTTTGAGCTAATGTACTTAAATCTACGGCAGTAAAGTAAGGTCCTTGCAAAAGGGAATTCAGACAGTGTTGAGCACAGAGGGAGCCTTCTTGCTGAAAAGTAAAATGATGTTAAAATTTTTATAATTGATATATAAACTTGATAACCTTTTCATGGAATATTGCCTCCATAATTGGAGAAAACTAAGTTAAAAGTGAAATAAAAAAGTATCAGTGTCACAAAAAAGCTTGTAGGTACTGAATCAAAATTAAAAATAGCTTTGTGCAACTTCAGGTTATTTGTACAAATGTGAAAATTAGAATCATTTTTATTTAATAAATTTAAACTTTCAACCGCCAGATTCCTTATCCTCATAAACATAACACAAACAACTACTCGCAATTTCAGTTTTCAGAAATTTTTGACGTTAACATATCGCAAATTTATTTTGTGACCAATGGGAACTTCTTTTTTTTGGTTGGTTTTTGTTTTTCTCGAGCATGTTGACATTCAACATGGCGGCATGTCGTCAGTGCTGTGCTGTGTCGTGGTGAGTTGAAATTTTCTCAAATTTTCGTAAAAATAACATCAAATTTCCATTCAAAAGTACGTAAAAGTTTTCTATATTATATTTTCACTGTTATTAAAGTAAGCAAGTAATAGAACGCGATAATAAACTAGCATTTTCTACAAAACTATATAAGTTTAACCCTCATAATATATATCTTTTGTGCCGCTGGATCTACGCAGTATACGCTGAGTTTGAAGAAAATATTCGTTCACAATCATTCATATTTTAATATAGATGATATAAACGTGATATTGTAAAAAAACTAAACGATTCATAATTATATTGTCTTAAGTAAATCGATAATATGACCGTTGTTTTACCCCTTGCCCCAAATGCACATGTTTCTAATTTAGGACCAATTTCTGTTAGGAGTAACCGAGTTTATCATTTAATTATTTTCACGACTAAAACATACATCTAAAACACATCAAAATTTGCGTTTGATTCTGTTGTATATTATAGTAATAGTGTAATAATTTAATTGATTTTCTTGTCAGCAATAGTTCTGAAAGCATTTTCATTGAACACTGAATTATCTAGTATCTACTCTTGCTTCTATTAATGGTTCACATGTAAATTATTACAGGATTATTGTTCACATTCCAACATAGCTTTATTCAAGCATGTTCATTTTTAATTTGGCATAGCTTGATAACTATAAAAACATGACAATATTAAGTACACATAAAAATAATTACCTACTATGCCTTACTAACTACAATACCTATACTTCTAAATCTTACCCATAAAAATATTTATATCTATTACTTTTTCTAATATCTATGTCTATAAAAATCTTGAATATGACCACATATCATACACAGGCCCAGTATTTTGTTGAAGTAAACAATAGCTAGTAATATTAATACACATTAATTTAAAAAAAGAAAAACAGTTTATGAAGTTGTAAATAATGCTTCAAACTGATTTTCTAACAATATCATTCGTGCATGATGTTTGCTTTGAAAATACCGAGATGTTGAAAAAATTCTAAACTAAAACTATCTCATAGTTTGTCTTTTGTATTATATACTCTTAGTAATCGGACTTGCCAGCTTTTCATTATTACAAAAAAAATGTATATATATATATATATTAAAAAAATAAAGTTTGTACGCAGAATAAAGGAAATAAAACCTAATTAATATTTTGCAAAACAACTAAACAAAAATATATCATTCGTAGATACATAATATACAAATAATATATGGAGTACCTGTAACACAATTTTTAATAGTATATTATTTAACGAGCGGTAATGCAGGTCATAACTCACGCAGATGAAGTTTGCAGCACGAGCCGCAGGCAAGTGCTGTAATTCATTAAGGGAGTTATCACCATTACCGCAAGTTGAATACTATACTTTATCTACGACTAACATCTTTTTTAGGACTATTATTAGACATTGATTTGAAAACGTCAAAATTATTTTGTTAAAATATCAAATGACATTAGTCCCCTCAATGATAATGATTGACAGTTCCGCCTACTGACAGGCGTTGGCAATTTAATAATTTTAAAATCTTTAAATTATTCATTCCTTTCCACTTGTTAAAAATTTTTTTCATTTTACACCATCGGCTTAAAAATTTCCAAAAATTTACTGCGTACACTATTTACATACCGAATTATCATTGTAGAAGCCCAGCGTGAGTTATAATAACTCACTATAAAAACTCACGCTATTTGTTTATTGATACTATTAATTGCTCAAAGGCAGTTGAATAATTAATATATAAATTAATAGGAGTAGATAAAATGTTTTGCTTAGAGGAGTACTTATTCTCGTATAATAGATAATACAGCTTTAGTTATTTTAGTTTTTGTTATTATATTTCAATATTTATGGATATATATTTGAAACTAACTAGTAAATTTACAAAAATTACAAATTTCTTAATAGTTTTATATAATCTATAAATCTAAAAATAAAGAAAACTCAAAATTTTAATCAATGAAGTAACCTATACTTAAAATATTTCACAAAATTAGAAATATTTCGTATTTTGTAAAAACAACCCAAATTATATTATCTGAAGTTTGTTATTTATTCGCATTTTTAAAAAAAAATCTAAATGACAGTTGAAGGGTTAATTTATTATTTTTTTGTATGGCACAGTACTTAAGTAAAACTTGCATTGATAATTTTATTAGATAATAAAATAATTCTAGAAGACAAACTCCAATATCATGACCTTTCCAGTGTCCATTTTTGTCTAACATTTAGGTAATTGACCAATTGACCAACATTATATTATAAATATAAAATATTCTGTCTACACAAACAGAAGTCTGTCATAATGTCAGCTCACAATAAATAATTAGGATTAGTTAGTAATAAAAAAGTTTTTTTTCCATGTTCATCTGGAAGAAGAGGTGACAACTCAAAAAAACAATTGAAAGTTATGGATATGTTATTTTAATTTATCTCTTTTAGTCGCTAATTAATTTTATTTCAAAATACATTATTTATTGTAAAATCTGGTAATTTTAGTTTAGATATAAGTACTTTGTCTTAATTATTTTGTTAATTTTACAGTACAGATGTGTCACTACTTTACCAAGTATTTTACCAAACATTAATCTAATATTTTCCATATTTACTAATAGGAAGGAATATAAATCTTTATAAAAAAACTTAAGCATAAAATATAAACAACAATTCAAAAAAATCTCTTAATCTGCTTTCCAGCAGTAGGTATTAAAAGTACACATGAAACAGTTTTCCACCATAGAATAAGTTCATCTTTTTTTTTAATTTTGAGTTGTAATCATTTTCTTCTAAAAGTATGGAAATATCTTAATTTTATCAACCCTAATGTGACATAAGTACAGAAAAATATTTTTTTTTTCAGCTTGTGTAACTAAGAACCTCAAAATTTAGCATAGAAAATTTGAAGTAACCAGTATCTTGCGAAACCACTGGCCTTGACAAAAAATTATGAGCATTACAGCACAATACGCACCCAGCACGCACTTAAGACATCTGAGGATTTCTTATTATTTATTTTTCATACGTTTCATACAAATTTTGAGTGACTGTGGATTGTAATTTTTTTGTACTATTGGATTGTATTTTTTCTTTCTATATATTGAATATTGTGAACTTGTTGATGATAATTGAATATTGTATATTGTGAATTGAATCATTTTTTGTATTAATTGCCTGGTATCGGCTGCCATATTGACTTTGTGGGGTATTTGCTAAAACAAGAAATACCGGTTAACCATTCTGTGATATTCACTACACTTAAGAAACGATAAGAAGTGCGAAGAAGCTAAATCATAGTATTGAAAGTAAAATATGTCCACGAATCCTCAGTGGAAGACTTTCCAGCCGCCCCCCGACACTCTCAATCAAGACTCCAATATCATGGATTTCAAACCTATGACTAGTACTGGTAAGGATTATTTATGTTTGCATTAGTTTTTTTTTATTTTCTGCTGCATCAAAGAAGAAATTTAAATAAACAAAGTTTTGTGTACAGTTAGATTTTTAATAATTGTTTTTTTTTTGCGGAAGTCCCTCAGAAAAATCATTTACTATTCTTGAAATACTTGCCATAAAATATCTTGTCAGTGTTAATCTAAGAAATAATTGAAAAAGAAAGGTTTTATTTTCAGAAAACTGTATTAAAATTGTATGTTTTTATTTTCCTGATGCAGTAGTTTTAATAGGTAACTCGGGAAATTTATTAAAATTAGTTTAATATATTCTTATGTTAAACTATATATACAGAATTAACTATGACTTAGTACAAATATTTTAAGAGGGGATAGGGAAAAATAAGAATTAACGGAATCACCCTTCAAAAAAATTGTACTTATTTATAAAGCGAATTTTTTTTTTTAAACTGTTAAATCCTATCGCCATCACTGACCTTCTGTCAGCCGCGAGGTTAGGTTATATTCTGCTAAAGTCAAGGGTGTCAAACTTAGTGACAGGTCACCGCATTGACACATGTATCAGTTTAAGCCGCTTTGAAAGAAAAATCTTTACAAAATGTAGATTATTATGGAGAGATTTTAAGAATGTTGTATCATTTTCTGTTTTCGTACTTGCTTAAATTAAAACCTGTAAAGATTTTTGTACTTGCTGTGGATCTCCCTTCCCTCGATCGTTCTTTTTGTGTAAAGCGAGGTATCTACTTGGTTTGGTGGTCATGACCAGGTCGATTACTTACATCGGGAAAAAACACAGGATAACAACAAAATACACACACATGTACACATAAAAACACTGCCACACGTTTACCGCCATGGCATTACAACAGTTATTCTATGTGGTTCACAAAGTATTCAGCATAATATTTTGTGTACTCGGGAAACGTCTTTGGTATTACGCTGCTACACAATAATATGCACTTGTCACACGCCCATTAATCGATACCTTATCCGTATCCGTAACAATATTATTTAATATCTACAGATAACATATGACATCTGTAGGCCACTAATGCAAGGTGCACTTCACGGCGATACATTTTTATACTTCTTGTGTTGTTGTGGAATTAAATTCTGTTAATACTAATAATAGCAACAATATTAACAGTAATCGACGATGTTTGCATAAAATAATTAGTAATATTTTAAACTATAACATCCCAAGATGTTTACAGTGTTCTGTAAAAATGTTTCTTAGACCCTTAGAAATAACTAACTTTGCATGTTCTTTGAGGTTTGGAGAGTATGCAACTAGCAATGCACAGTGAAATGTACGATGTGGAATGCTCTTAGTTCCACTACGCGTCTATATAAAGTGACAAACCTAGGAGCAGGCAAAAGGAGGCACATAAACTCGGCAACAAAATACTTCATTGGTTATGTATGTGGGTGCAAGAGAGAATCATCTGCACGTACGATATGAATTGTGTTCTTAATTTCCCATTATTTTGTTTGCAAACACGTCATTGGCGTACAGTATGGTTTCTTCTATTATATTGTATCTCGTTAGTGTTATTCTTTGTGCATTTTTGTGGGTATTATTGTTGGAACATGTCATGTTTTATAAGGGACTGTAAAATTAACCAGCATATAACACCAAATAATTCTTCATATCCAGAATTCAATTTAATTTCAATTCACAATCACCTAAATCTTTATTGCTCCGCCATTGCTAGGAGATACAAAACAAATATAGCGCTGACCACGAGTAATCCATTGGCGCAGTTTGACGAGCATTCCAGTCATCATAATATAAAATTACATTTCAGTGGCAATGCAGTATTCTAGGTTGTTATTTCTGAAGTGACTAAATTTTAAAAAGTTTATAGTAAGTAAATAAAGTGTTTTATGTCGGATGTGTTAGTGGATAAATATGACGAATTCTCAAGGAATGAAAATGTAATTTTGGCAGTGTGCAACGAAACAACGAATACAAAATACTGCAGTTAACCGGATTAACTGTTATCTATCAGGTACTTTGACATTACTACTATTAATAAAAATGTTTATTTTAATTGTTTCTACACTTGAGAATGCTGCAAAAAACGACGGCATGGTAGTTGACATATCTAGTCATATCAGACGATAATTGATTGTCATAGGCATCGAGGGTTTTGCACCATTTTTTAAACATTGAGGTAGAATTTCAAAATAAGTTTTTTATCGTATTTTAGACCTCCTTGATCACGTGATTAACATTTTTATACTTCGTCATAGTTAACCCTGTATAGTACAATTGTTTTTTGTAGAAAGAGGTTATTCAACCCGTCATTCTTTGTAAAACAAGGTACTATAGTCGACTTCCAAAATTGTAGAGAGTGATTAATGTTATAAACCTGCTCACAATTTATAACAGTCAACACAAAGAAATATACATGCAGCCCTTATATTTTTCCTACAAAATCGTGTGCCGCATACCCGATTACACAGCTTCTGCTGTGCATGCACTGCAGTTAGTACACGTTAGTATGCATGCTCTGCTGGCTTTTCATTGGCTGCAAAGAATTGTCAGATCCAACTGTTTCATTTTCAGCGCTATCATGTGCGGGTATATCGTTCGGGCGGGCAAAATTTCGGGTATATCTTTTCGTTAATTTAATTATGAATGTAATTAATTTTATTAGTGATTTGATCAAAATGAGGAATATGATGACATGTATGAAGAGTTTAGTGCGCGAGGTTAAAATATGAGTGTAAGTGATGTTGAAATATATATTTCATGGACAAAATTGTACGTGAATAGCATATGTGTGCAAATAAAAAAGTGGTAAAGAAGTACAACTGTGAAACGGAAAGTGATGGAAACTCGCGAAAGGAAGATTGTATTTTTAAAATGAGTTTTCCAAAAAAAAATTCTATTACTATATCTTACAAGATAAAACTTAGTCTGTAAAAATGAAATCGAAAAGATTATACTGATAGGAAGGACGGAATAGTGATATGGCAAAGACACTATTTAAAATAAATATTAAAAAATAAGAATCTGGATCGAAGAATATATTAAATTTTGACAAAACATGGACATCTGAAGGTCATACGGAAAGTGGTACGATGTGATATAATAAGTGTTCATGTGAGACCGTTATAGTGACAGTGCTAGTAACCAATAGTAAATAGTGTGTCTGTATTCTAAAGCCTTTTGTTCTTTTGAATGCGGAATTCGCAAATTGCGCGATTTATTTAACGGTGGAAAAATCTATTTGTAACAAATTTTGTCAACTACCTATAACATTTTCTATCATTTTCATCATGAAACTGCCATGGTAGATTATCAGAAGTTCAAAACAAATTTATTAACACCACATAATGAACGGGGCAATAATATTTGTAGTGTTTGACAGTTTTGCAAATTGCAATTGTCAAAAGTTGAGATTTTCCCGCCATAAATAATTAAAACAGAAGTTGCAAAATTCGTGCAAAAATTCGTGAATTTCGCGTTCATGAGGACAAGGCTTAATGTGATATCTGCGGAGTGCGCATCAGGTAGGTGTAAGTGGGTGGGCAATCGTCGTCCATAAGGACAGGGACACATTTAAAATAAATTGTTAATGTGCTATGTTCAGCCAACGTCAACTTATTTTTGATAATTTTGTGTGCTTTAACTCTTCTCAAGTGGCACGCTTAGATAATCATACCACCCGTACCTTCCGTACTCATCTCTGTGTTGTGAATTAGTCACTCTCTATTATTTTTGACCTTGGGTAATTGATAATACAAGATAAAAACTAAACTAAATTTTGAAATAATTCTTATTACTTTTATTATCTAATGCCTCGAAATTGGTAAAAACTGTTATATCACTGTTTCTACTCTAAACATAATGAATGTTATGTAATGCAATTATTTTTGTATATTTTTTATATCTGATCGTCTTCAAATTTAGTATGCCTATGAAATGTTGCTCCTCGCACGCTTCGCCCGTCGCGCTTGGCTACAAGCTAGCGATTAGTCACTCTACAATTTTGGAAGTCAATTATAGTATGCTTTAGACTTTGGATATTTTTAACTTGTAGGTACACTTTTTATTGTTTGCCATTGTATAAATCTCTAAAGTCATAGAGCCCATAAAAGAAGATTAGATTGGATTTCAAGATTTTTAGTTCTGATGAAAACAATAATTCATAAAATAAACCTCAATTTTTTTTTTCCCTGAACTAAGAGCTTATAGCTTGTATAGAATAAATTTCCTATTAAGAATAGTATATAATGCATGAATAAATATGAAATTGCTAAAGTATAGGTATAAGTACTAATTTTGGTAAACATAATGATGCCGATTATTGTACTCACGTATGAATGCAATGAGTATGAGTAGTAATCTGCAGTTTAACATCATTCAGGAGCGTGTTCCTTTTTTTATTGCAAATTTATCCAGTACAGAGATGTCGTTCCTATATTAAGACCAATTTACCCGAGAATATACACCAAATCATTCCTTTTCCGTTAGTGATATCACCGAGAAGATTTACTCGCCATGCGCAGTATGGAAGAAGTTTAAATAATAATAGTTGAGCATCTTATTTGAGCAGTAATAATCATGTTTTCTTTCATTTTATTAAGTTTACACCTTCCAATGTTCATAACTCAAGTAAATTACTATTTTTTATTCATATCAAAATCAGGTTGGGTCACAATGCTTTCTTATATTTCTGACGTCACTTGTAACTTTAACTTAAGTGCTCCTTTTATCATATTTAAGAAAGTCTCGAGTAAATTGTGTCTGATGTATTACTTGAGAATGACGATAAAAAAAAGGAACACGCTCCAGTTAGTAATGGGCTTTGTTAGGGATTGCATACACTGTATTCAAATTTGAAAAGTTACCTATAAACTACAGTGTTATGGATTTGTAATGAGAATGTTTCATTCTAACTTGTGGGATTGCAATGCAAAACCTAATAAACTATATGGAAATCCCATTGGACTAAATTTGGACTGTACAGGGGATGCGGCAGAAGTATTACAAGCATTGTTGTTGTGCAGGAAAACGTTTGTCTAAAATCATATTAACTGCTGATGCGCTAATGTCCAGGCTATTCCCAATTTCGAAGAATGTAATATGGTGATTTTCAAGAAGCAGTTTTTCAACACTCGAGATTGTTTATTTCATTGCAGAACTCGCAGGACGACCGCCCCTTCTGTCATCAGTCAAATTTGTTTTGCCGCAAATAAATTTGGAAAACCAAAAACTTACTGCACTTTTGGACCTACATAAATAACCAAAAGTAAAAATCAAGCAATTAAAGCACTCTTGCCTCGAGAAACCTGCTTTGAAATTGTAATAAATCATGGCATAGAAATGGCAGCACTGTTTCCATCCATATTGTTTATAGTATACTTCCCCTATCAGACGCGAATTGGACTCTTTAAAATTAAACTACTAGTGACTCGCTCTACACGATACAAATGAATTAAATTACTGCGATTTTTTTTTGTTCGGCTAGACCAGAAACTTTTGCAGTGACCCTCGTACAAATGCAATTCAGCCTCGCTGTCATATTGCATGACATCATCATTCATCAAACTTTATTTATTAAGAAATAAATTATTCTAAGTAAAAGTAAATATCAAAAGTAGCAAATATTGTATTTTATTATATTCTATGTAGAAATTTCTAAATTAACTAAACTTTTGCACATCAAACCAGATATTTTGATAATTTTTTTCTCGAAAATCGTTTTATTGTATAGGATTTTTTTTGTTTATTTTGATATATACTATCACCTGTTAAAATTATGACAGTCAAATCTCTAACACCCTGTATATAATTTAATATTCTGATTTATGTAATTGCAAAAAAATACTCCTTAAAAGTATTCTATAGCAAAGCTCATACATTATAATCACATTTGTCTTATTTTCAGTGTGAATTAGAGTGAGTATAGTTGTGGCAAGAATTCAAACGACCCACGTCATACGAACAAAGGAATAATTTGTAATAATAATAATAAACGTATTTTATTGATTAAATCAAATGGCCATCAACCATAGTTCTTCAGTCAGTTTTGCAAGTTACAAAAAGAAATAAGAATGTACATATTTAAATATTAAAAAAAGTAATGTGAATATACATATAAGAAAAATATATAAATTTATGTAGGTTTTTAGTCAGCTCTTGCAAAATTTCCCAAGTAGGATATTTTCTGATAGGACGATCCGTGATATTTCTTGTTTTGCAAAAAAGCTGTAGCAATTCCCTGTTGTGGGTGGTCTGACAGAACTTAATGGATAATTTTTGCAATCTTCTACTGATGGGTTCTATGTTGGTAGTTTCGTACAGTAACTCATTTGGAGAGTTGTGGAGAGAGTTTCTGGGGTGACGTATTTTTGTGATGATTCTTACTGTAGAAGTTTCCGCTACTTTGAGATTTTGAATTGCCTTCTTTTGGACATTTAGATAAAGAGGATGGCTATATTCTAGGATTGGTCTGCAAATGGTTTTGTAGATATGCAAAGCTGTTTTCTTAGATATTCCTCTGGTTTTGTATGTTAGGCTGTGAAGAAAGTGTTTCCCTCTGGCAATGCACTTCTTTTTAATAGAATTTGTGTGCTCGTTGAGGGTGAGTTTTTGATCTAATATAATTCTGAGGTATTTCATTGAAGATTTGCTACAAAAAATATGATTGTTTAGTTGGATAGTAGGAGAGTTTGGATTAATATTGTGATTCAAAATGATAAACTGTGATTTAGAAGGATTTATGCATTGAGTTGAGTAGATGTTGGAGTTTCGCTATCGTTAGTTAATTTAAACTGGAATTATGGCTTATTAAAGCGGTATCATCAGCATATTGGAGAATATATAAACTGGTATTAGATTTTATGTCGCATAATTCAGATATGATGTCGTGACAGTAGATGTTGTATAACAACGAAGAAAGTGGAGAACCTTGTGGGACACCCTGTTGAGGACAGAATTTTTGAGAGAGAGTAATTCATTATATTTTCATCAAAATATTTAAGAAACTGCAACTGAGAATAATAAAGCTATATATGTACTAACTACACTATATATTGAACTAAATTGCAGACAATTATTTTTAACTCGACCAAATGTCGAAAATTATGTTGACAATAAAAACAACTCCATAATGTCAGCCGTGATATAAGTCGTTTGAATTCTTGCCGCGACTATGGTTGAATTATAGATTGAACTACTTGTCTTCAGCACATTGGATAATACTCAAGTAAATCTAGTATGATGTAAAATAAATGTAAATGTTGGTTTACGTATTTTATATATATTGCCCAAAATTACAAACCTTTTGATGAAAATGTAATCATTCCTATGCAACATTTATGTTTACATGAGTAACAATTTTTATTTATTACATTATGTGTATAAAAATAACTTGTTTTTTATATATTTGTTTACAGTGTCATTTTCTTATTGTATCTTTGTTTTGATATGTTGTTAATGATATAATTTACTGATGTGGTTTTCTTTAAAATCTGTTACAAGGTCTAAGAAAATAACTTCGATTGGTCATTGGTTTGTGGTTTGATTGATTAGATTCGATCATTTTCTTGTAATATACTCGTATCTTCGATTTCCATGGTTTTTATAGCTTATTTGTTCTGCAAGTACTTGATCAATTTACCTTAATTTTCAGTATTAAAAAAAATAACTTAAAATTGGAACTATTACTTTTCCCTTGTGGAAACAAAATATAATATCTTTAGCTTGCATATGAGAGGGGATGAAATTATTCTGCATGAAAATATGATACATTCATAGATTTATAAGCAAAGGAAGACTAAACCGTTCATAAATTGCCGTTTGTTTTGTATCAAACATTGTACATGTGTGTGACCGAGAGAAAGAACATGTAAATTCTGACTGTGCAATACAGCATATTTACAGCAAATAATTTGTGATCATGCATTGATAATTGCAGTTGTGTAAAATAGTAAGCAACATTGCCATTCTTCATCTGCTTTTGCTAGTATGGAATGATAAAGAAATAAATATATTTAATAAAGAGAATATTACCTTGGTGCAAAGTAGTATTAGTATAATTGCAGACTTAACTGTATAAAGACAACATTTTGGGCAAAACTATACTTATTTAGTAATAAATTTAAAAATGAGAAAAAATGCTTGCAAAATACTGTCTCTTTTTTAAGTGTTCTAAAATATTTCCTCTTGCGACTTACCATTTATTCTCTTAGGTCTTCAATTATATTTAAATTATAATTGCAATATATTACCATATGGTATTTATGCTAGAATTTATTAATTAATTTATGCCAAGCACTAACATAAATCTGCAAATTTCTGTATAAATGAAAATATGACAACTGCTGAAACCCAATCTCCATATGAAATCTTCCAGTCGCTCAGATTAATAAGTAGAATAATGTTCTTCGATTGCTTTAAAATGCTAGAGTCACACTTGCTGTTTGCTATAGGTTTTCCAGATATAATTCAATGCTGATCGGGACATTAGCCCGCAGAGTAGTTGTTTCTTGGAATTCCGTGATTGCAAAATATTGTTTCTCGCCGAACGCAATAAAGGTCGACAGCTTTCAATGGTGTCTACTGCATGTAGAACGCTTGTGTCTGTAACATTTCAGCGAATGACCGATAAATGTAGCTTGTTTACACATAATTATTCTCCCTTTGCTTTCAGTAAATCTATGGATAAATCTTTTGGCAGTGTAAATGTACTTGAGCCATAAATGGTTAGAATCTGATTTTATATTATTATTTCTGTATTCATGATAACTTCAATTTCTAATATTGAATGTTTCCCGCAGGCAAACCATCTCAAGCATTTAATTTTAGTCGTTCAACTTCGAGTTCTCGGTTCGGGGATTTTCCCATGTTGCAGGAAAAGTCGCTGCCTTACAGTAACGGCCTGTACGCATCCTCAAGCACAACACACACGTCGCCACGTTTCCCCATCGGTACATTCTCCATAGATTCCAATAACGTGTACAACAGCAGTGGGGACAACTCGTTGAACAATAGCGTCTTTTCTAATGGTAACACCAGCAGCAGTTACAATAACGACTCTTCTAATTCGTCTAATTTGGGAACTAGGGAGACTGGAATTATTGAGAAACTTTTGGTAAGAATGATATATTTATTGCTAATTTTTGAAATTATGTATAGGGTGTTTGAAAACTGAGCAAAGAATTTGAGTTTTGTGGTACAAGTAAATATCTTAGAAATACAAATGGAAGAAGAAAAGTTCTATAACTCACAATCCTTTATTCATTTAACGGTAATAGGTTTTGAAGTCATTTTCTTTAAATGAATAAAGTATTGTCAGTGATAGGACTTTTCTTCTTCTTTTTGAATTTCTACAATGGAATCACATGTATCAATTGTGAAAGTCTTATTTGAAAACTTGTTATTAAATCTTGTTGTATACTTAATTTTCAGTTATTTTTTTAATTAATATTTTTCCGTAAGATTTTCTTCAGTAAAACATTTTTTTTACATTCATAATTGTATCTAAAAAAAATTCAAATTGTGTAAGTTGCCTTAGATGGTCTCTATTGACTAAATATACCTATTGCAATTGTTTTTACACTCGCCACGACATAAAGATTTCCAGCTCGAATCAATAATATATATACTCACATCAAGAATTCAGATGTCTTACGTCATGCATACGTTACACATTTGTTTTTATTGTCAACGTAATTTTCGATATTTTTTGCAATTTAGTGCAATATATAATGCAAACTTTTTAGTGTAGTATATAGTTTTATTACTATCAGTTGCAGTTTTTTAAATATTTTGATGAAAATATAATGAATTATTCATTTGTTTGTACGACGTAAGTCGTCTGAATTCTTGTCGCGAGTATATATATATTTTTTAATTATGACGGCTTAACAACTTGTATGTCATACATGTGCCTAGCTGAAAACAATTATTGACATCTATTGACATGACCGAATCATTGATGCATGACAAAATTCTTCTTAATTGTCCACTAGCTCACTCCTTTAAGTAGTATCTATATGTGTTAGATTGGAAACCTAACTTATGTTGTGGATACTGCACTGTACTTGTGGTTTTTAAAAAAGTAACGAAAAATCAGAGACCTTGACAAAGGAGTTGACGCTAAGATTGGGAAATGGCGGGAAATGTTTCAACTTTTTACCAACTGCAAAATTTTCCATCATTTTTATTATACAACTGTATTTCTGTTTTGCAAAATTTGCTAAAAGTTGAGAATCCCGCCATTTATAATTTAAATTAAAAACTGCGAAATTTGTGAGAATATCCACGAATCCATGAGGACAAGGCTTAATAAATATGTGGCTAAATATCATTGGTCGCGAGTATGCAGCAGCGATCAGTGAGCAATCAGTTATCATGAGCAGTATCGCGCTAATTGACATAATGAGACATCATGTCAGAGTTCATAAAAATTATTTTACAATACATAAAATGACCAGTGACATTTAGACTTTTTTAAGGGTAGGTTTTTTTACAGCGTGTATTGCATGTTTATGTAATGTATAATTTCATATTACACAAAATAAAGGACTTGTTAAAATCGCTGAAAAAACACCGTATTTGAAAACTAGATTTATTGATAATTAGCTACAGAATGTCCAAAAATGAAAAGCTCATACTTCAAGGGTAACTTCTCCGGAAATCAAACCAGTATTAATTTACCTTAGTATTATTTTACTTCCTTAAAAATTATTGGTTCTTGTATGTTGAATTTTTTGAAATGTAAATTTATTTTTTTAAGGAAGCAAATTTGAACAGAGGTAATTTTATCTAAATTGGTTTATTTTCATCAAGAAGGCTATCTGAAAGATATGGCTTATTTGTTTCCTGACACTGTTTACGTTAAACAATAGATGATTACCTTTGGGATAGTTGTGGTCTCAAAAAGCACTGTCAACAATTTTAACGAGTACTTTTTGGGGTATATGAAAACTTACATTGTAATATATTGTGAACAACTTAAATTAAAAAAAATTGCTGTATAAAATATCACTGGGGCAGACCTTTTACAGTCAAACACTAACAAATGGTGTGTTTAGAATTGAAAAACTTAACTATACTAAATTTCAATGCAATATTTAGAAAAAGATATGACTAAAATTTGATTTTTAAAAATCTTTTTTGAAGAGCTACATGTCATAAGTGCGTTGTCTATAGGAAAGATTCTTTTTACTTAAAATATTTTTTTACACTTATTTCTATAGCTTCTTGTATACATCAATATATAGGGTGATTCAGTCATAGTGTTATTAAATTTAAAAGAAAATAGGGAAAAAAGAATATAATACGAATACGCGATTAAAAAAAATTTAAATGCATATTTACGCCGAAAAACATTTTTGAACCATTATTTACACCCCCTTCTCAGACTTTACAGATCGCTGGCGGCAATTCAACTCGGTGCCATGCTGACGCGTCATTGCCAAATTTAAATATTTTTCTAGTACTTATTTATAGTAATGTTATATGTAAGTTATTAAGAGAGACTGAAAAGTTTTACTTCTGTAGTCCTGAGGCATTTTAATAAAGACATGGATGTGTGACTGTTCTTGGAAAAATCATTTTTTTTCTTTTGTTTTCCGTGTCTTATCAAATTTGCATTATTTGGGAACATCAATGTACAAGGCTTAACGTGATCCCGTTTTCAAAAACATAACAAAGATATGTCAAGATATAGGTATGTTTTATTGAAACTCATTTACTGTATAAAATTTCGCAAAGCATTTGAACTGCACTACTAGGGCATGATGAATCCCATATTTTTCACGAGTGAAATTTATGTCACAATTTGACAAAATATTTAATGAATACCTCAAAATGTGACAATTTTTAAAGGCACCTAAAAAATACACAAATTGACATTTTTTATTAATACTAGACGTTTCAACATTTGTCATTAGAAAAAAATATATATTCAGTACTGAACTTTAATGAACATTTTTCTTTAGTTTTATTGGGTTTTTGCCACACTTCTGAAAAAATGATAAAAATTAATTAAATAAGCCCTTGCGCCAAACGGAACAGTCAAGGGTTATTTTTGAAACTAAGTTTGCCTAACCAAAAAATCTCACACTGAAAAAAGCAGATAAGTAAAAAATAACAAAAATCACATCTGTAATGAAGCACTTTAATTCTTTAATATACAATTTATTATTTAAATTGCAATGAAACATACAACTTAACAGGTAAGCATCTAGCTCGAACAAACAACAAAATAGGAATGATTATCTACCTTAAAACCAACACTTTCTCTAAGAATAACAGTTCACACTCTTATCTCGTTATTTATGGGTCTGGCTGGTCGTCTAGGCGGCTGGACCCTTTGCCTGTCATCAGGTGATAAGTACTCTCTTAACACATCACTACCGCGCACTTCCGTATTATTGACGTTTCGAAAAACTCTCTGTTTTCGTTTTCAAAATCGTAGTAAAAATTTTTAAACGTATGTCAAGTTTGACATACGTTTAAAAATCGAGTTTTTCGAAACGTCAATAATACGGAAGTGCGCGATAGTGATGTGATTTTTGTTATTTTTTACTTATCTCCTTTTTTCCGTGTGAGATTTTTTGGTTAGACAAACTTAGTTTCAAAAATAACCCTTGACTGTTTCGTTTGGCGCAAGGGCTTATTTAATTAATCTTTATTATTTTTTCAGAAGTGTGGCAAAAACCCAATAAAACTAAAGGAAAACCAAAATTATGCCACAAATAAATAGTTTCAGACAATATTTTAATGAACATGATGTCGAACATGCCATCAGAAAATTTGTAGTGTACCAAAATCACTTTGTTACTGATTGTTATGGGTTGATTTGATTGTTTTTTTTTTAGAGTTTATTTTCTTTCAATTTTCTGTCTATTAGACCTTCCGAATACATGGTTAAAATTAATTACTGAATCACCCTGTATATTTTATATAATATGTAAATTACTTTGTGATTGCCGGTTTTCTATTAAAGCATTCATATGGGTTCATCCAATGCTGCGAAAGACAAGCACGTCTTTTCTTTCACTTCAGTCAATTTAGTGGGAATATCGAACACTTGAAAATAGGAGACCCAGTGGAATTTGAAATGACTTATGACAGACGTACTGGCAAACCCATCGCCAGTGCTGTTACTAAAATTGCACCGGAAGTTGTAAGTAATACGTTAAGATGTAAAAAAATGTTACCATTTGGTAATTATTTTAGGTTATGAGTGAAGAGCGAGTAACTGGAACAGTCACGACTGAAGTGAAGGCATCTGAGGGTTCAGGTGGTGACACAACTGGCAGAATTAGTTACGAGAACAGGGGAGAGTGCTTCTTTCTGCCTTACACCAAAGATGACGTTGAAGGGAATGTCACACTGAGATCTGGGGACAAAGTCAGTTTCCAAATTGCTACTAATAATCGGTGAGAATTTATGTTTTTGCACATAAGATCAATTTTCATTTTTCTTTACGATGCAAGTTAGATAAACGGAGTCGCTACAGGTATACATAATTGGAAATGTCCGAGAAATGAAATAACTAAATATTTGATAATTTAATTTACTGCTTCACCAATTGGTACTTGATTACCTCTCGGCAAAGTGTTAGGAGAAATTGAAGTGCAAAAGATCTTTCATGCAATTAACTTATACGTATATACCTACTAAGGAGGTTGAGAAAATAAAAAAAATATATATTAAGCAACCGGGGTTTGGCGTCATGTTAAAAAAAAATGTCATAAATTTGTATTACTTAGGCCGTCCCCATATTGCCCCATTTATTCAGCTGTTTACAATGCATTAACTGGATTGAGTTTATTAGTTAATTATGGTTAATGGCACGAGTGGGGATATATCTTATCAGCTATTGATTGGTATCCATTTTGTTTAAACATGCTTTATTCAAATTAAGAATTAGCTGCAGCTGATGAAATTACACGTATGTCTAGAGCAATAGTGATGGCAATTGTCAATAGTTGAATATTTTCTAAGGATTGCCAAGTCAAGTTTAACGCACATTTAATACATAGTGATTTTTATTATTTTTTACTTTTTCAGTTTGTGGTTAGGCAAACTTAGTTTTAAAAATAACTTGACTGATGCTTTTGGTGCAAGGGTGTATTCAATTATTCTTTATATTTTCAGAAGTGTGGCAAAATGCCCAATTAAACTAAAGAACAAATATAATAAATATATAAAATATATTCTTTGATTCTAACTTGGACCTTCTTATATTTGTCTTTAATAGTATCTTTTCCATATCACTATTTTGTCTTTTTTCTATCAGCACTCTTTCTATTTTGTTTTATAAAACAAAAATTCATGACATGTATAATTCACAAAAAACATCCTTTTTGATGTTCTAGGCAAAGTTTCATTCTGTGAATTAGCAACCCGATTATTTTTATTGTCAGAAGCTCATACTTAAAATACCATTCATGAATTGTTTGTGTATTTTGTATCATAAACCTCTATCTCTTCATTTCGCTAGTTCCCACTATTTTCCGTTTCACAGTTTCATATTCTTTGTTGCAGTATATACACTACTCACAGTCATTTTTAATAAGGTACTACATATTTCAATCCCATCACTTACTCTCAGATTTTGGTTTGGTGTCCTAATATCTTTTCATACACATCATCATCCGACATTGCTTACTTGTTAGATTAGGACGTTTACGATTTTTAGAATACACTGTAGAACTTGAACTAATACTGCAATTTTCCCGCACACTGACTTGTGCTCGTGGTAGTGTCTGTCATAGCTAGAAATCATACATTCGATTTGGCGCATGCGTATTTGCTACAACAGAAGCTGTGTAATGCCGAGGTATGCGGTACTTAAATTTTATATGATAAATATAGGGGCTGAATGCATTTATCCTTGTATTGACTGCTTTAAATGGTGAGCGGGTTTATAACATAATCACTCTATTACACCCTGTATATGCAAAAAAGAGAAAGCGGAATAAATGGACGACCGTATCTGTAAACTTGAAATCAATGTAGTCATTTAAAAATTTTTATTTGAAAATAAAAGACAGTAACATTTTACAACTTAATAGATTTTTTAATTCAAATTTTGTTGTCAAATTAATTATAAATTTATAAAGACTGGAAAACTCGTCGCCTGTAGCAACCCCTAATTTAACAGATTATAAAACTGTGTCTCTTTAAGCGGTAATCTTGGTGCCTGCCATGTACGCCTCGAAAACCCTGCGCATCCAGTAAAATATCAAGGTGTTGTCTGTTCAATGAAGGAAAGCTTTGGATTCATAGAGAGAGCCGATGTTGTCAAAGAGATTTTCTTCCATTTTTCTGAAGCCAAAACCAAAGAAGAACTAAGATTAGGGGATGACGTTGAATATATTATTCAAACTCGAAACGTAAGAATCCATTTATATTTCGCCGCAAAACTTTTAATTTCCTGTCTTTTATTTTACAGGGCAAAGAAGTTGCCTGCAACATTACACGACTCCCGCCAGGAACTGTCATATTTGAAGATCTAAAGCCCGAAATCCTAAAAGGTCAAGTTTTGAAACCTATTGACCGAGGTCCAAGGAATCCAAATGACGCCCTTCCAGGACGCATCCGATACAGAGCCCCTGATCATTCAGAAGTAGAAATTTCATTCAGCGAAAAAGATCAGATGGGAGATTTCACCCTGCGGCACGGTGATTGGGTACAATTCCAGATCGCTACCGACAGGCGAGACGCTTTGGACCGTGCAACTCACATCCTTCTATTAGACGAGAGCTTTAGGGTGTCTGGCGAGAAACGGGAACAAGGAGTAGTGGCCTCCATCAAGGAGGGATTTGGTTTCTTGAAATGTGTCGAGAGGGAGGCGAGGTTGTTCTTCCACTTTAATGAGATATTAGACGTTGACCGTACTAACGAAGTACAAATAGGTGACGAGTTTGAGTTCACTGTCGCTCAGGACCAAACGAGTTCTAGCATGTTTTCAAATAATCGACAAAGTGCCATTAGAATGAAATGGTTACCGCCAGGTACTGTTCAGTTTGAGGTTAGAGCAGAGAATGACCTTACGGGAATCGTCACCAAGGATATCCCACCAAGCAACTGGTCCAACCGTAGTCCGACCAAAAACCAGAATAGTTTCAACGGGGACACGGGCAGTGAATCGGGGCTCATCAGTTACACCGTCAATGGGATTAAGAAAACCATTCCATTCTATTCCAAAGATTGCGACTTGAAGCATTATCCCAGAATGGGTGATAAAGTAAGTAAAAAAAACTAATTTGTAAATGGGATATGGTAAATCTGGTGATTTAAAGGTAGTTATTATTGATAGTACTCCATTAAAACCATTTCAGCAGGACTTCTTTTAAACTATTAGAAATATTCGACCATTTAATTTGTTTTTAGTGAATGTAACCATCGTCATTGTCTGCTAAATCGCGTCTCCTGCATAATACTTGTCTGTCAAATCAGCTATTTTAATCTAGAATTCTGTAATGTGGTAGTGTGGAGAATTATGTTTATTATTTGGACCCAAAATTTGTGGATATTTAGCAAATTTTGCAGTTTTTGATTTTAATTAATTAATAGCAGGAAAGTTTGAACTTTTAGCAAATTTTACAAAACAGGAATATTGTTGCTATTTCCATGATTTTTCACAAATTTCCACATAAATATTTTTATTAACAATAAAAAAAAAGAAATAAGTGTTAACGAAAATGAAGAACAACTGTTACAATAAAAAATATTAAACAAAACACTTTATAAACCTTCAATTGGCATGAGACACACCACGGAGGGTAGCCTTAAGAACTGGATTTATCAATTTACTCTAATACTTCGCAATGACAATTTATTTACCGACGTAGGACTGTACTGTCTAGGTATGAGGACGGAATTGCCTATCTCGAGGTACCTACAAACTTGGTTCAATTCCACCCTTGAGAAAAGGAGTGGTTGTTGCCTAATGCCTGTATTTTAGGGTCTCGTCCCTGTGATTCTATACAAATCTAAGACATTTCACACTATCTAACTTTGTTTTCTAGAATTCCTACGTCTCTTATTGAATATTCTCTTTCTCTGATGGTGCCAAAAACGCGCCATATAGCCGGAGGTGCTTTTAGTCCTATTTCTCTATTAACTGAAGTTGTTTGAGCGACAACAATAAATTATTTGTTTGAGTGACCCTTTGGTGACAAACTGGCTTTTTAAATTGACAACTTTTACTTATATCTTTAAACTCATGAATTATGGCTAGAAAGTCTGGTCCCCTTGCCAAACCGACAACCAGTTTTGGTTGTGTTACACGAGGAAGCAGAGATGTGAAAACGGTAAGTAGAGATGAAACTAAAATTATAACATAAACATTCTCCTCTGCATTTTCCCAATTTTATCAAATCACAGAACTTAATGACTGAACTGTGAGATGTTCTAAAATTACTTAAAATTGCCCTCAGAATATGACAACAGTGTCTTCAAAATAATTGAAAGTTTATCATGTTTCTCCCTATATTTGGTCTTCTTGAAGAATATGCTACTACTTGAACTGTCACTACTACTTTCCAGTATAGTAGGGGCTTTTAAAATACGTCCATTTAGTTTGTTCATCGCCACTCAATCACTTTTAACTATAAGGAAAGATACGGTTACATGTTACATAACCTAGAAATCAACTGTCAACTGTAAAAACATTTTGTTTTTTTTTTGCATCGCTCTCCCAACACTCAACTGATTGCAATTTATTTTATCAAATAAATTAGATCACTTTAATCATATAGGTTACATCAGTTTAATCAGAACAAAAGAAAATTAGTATGTTGCAGTTGCCAAACTCGCTAAAAGTTGAGACTTTTCCCGCCATTATTTAACGTGCAAATTTCGTGATCATCAGAACAAAACTTGATAATTAGATGATGATAACGATCAGTTTGCCACATCTTTTTATAGACAACCATTGTTTTGACAGGTCATAGAAATAATATTGTAACCTCGAAATTGCCTTAGCGTGGATACACCTCACATAGACAAACAAACTTTATTGTCACTCTTGATTATACAAGAAATATCCTTCAAACTAGTTTCACAACTGTCAACACTTTAGTTTGACGTTTGTCAATGCCTTTGACTGCTCAATATAAACTGATTCCAGCGGCGAAAATGATGGGCTTATATAGGTTTTTAGGGTTCTAGAAGTTTTCAGCGGTCTCGAGAATCAAATAGAATGTGGCCTAGAATGTTCCAGAAAACGTCAAAATAAAGGCATCACAAAAATTATAAATTCTAACATAAACAGAAACATAATAATATAAATAAACAAACCAAAAAGGTAGGTGAGCTTCCGTAATAATATAGAATATAACTTTAAGTCAACTGTCAAATGTAAATGTTTTGCTCTTTTGCATCACTCTCCCACCACTCAACTGATTGCAACTGAAATAAATCACATCTCTAATCACATATTTTCACTCTTGAGAAAAGGAGTGGTTATTGGCCAATGCCTGTATTCTACGGTTCCGTTTGTGATTCTATACAAATCTAAGACATTTGACACGATCTAATCTTGTTTTCTAGAATTTCTACGTCTCTGATCGAATATTCTCTTTCTCTGATGGTGCCAAAAACGCGCCATATAGCCGGAGGTGCTTTTAGTCCTATTTCTCTATTAACTGAAGTTGTTTGAGCGACAACAATAAATTATTTGTTTGAGTGACCCTTTGGTGACAAACTGGCCTTTTAAATTGACAACTTTTACTTGTATCTTTAAACTCATGAATTATGGCTGGAAAGTCTGGTCCCCTTGCCAAACCGACAACCCGTTTTGGTTGTGTTACACGAGGAAGCAGAGATGTGAAAACAGTAAGTAGAGATGAAACTAAAATTGTAACATAAACAGAAGCCATTCTCCTCTGCATTTTCCCAATTTTATCAAATCACAGAACTTAATGACTGAACTGTGAGATGTTCTAAAATTACTTAAAATTGCCCTCAGAATATGACAACAGTGTCTTCAAAATAATTGAAAGTTTATCATGTTTCTCCCTATATTTGGTCTTCTTGAAGAATATGCTACTACTTGAACTGTCACTGCTACTACTTTCCAGTATAGTAGGGGCTTTTAAAATACGTCCATTTAGTTTGTTCATCGCCACTCAATCACTTTTAACTATAAGGAAAGATACGGTTACATGTTACATAACCTAGAAATCAACTGTCAACTGTAAAAACATTTTGTTTTTTTTTTGCGTCGCTCTCCCAACACAACTGATTGCAATTTATTTTATCAAATAAATTACATCACTTTAATCATATAGGTTACATCAGCTTAATCAGAACAAAAGAAAATTAGTATGTTGCAGTTGCCAAACTCGCTAAAAGTTGAGACTTTTCCCGCCATTATTTAACGTGCAAATTTCGTGATCATCAGGACAAAACTTGATAATTAGATGATGATAATGATCAGTTTGCCACATCTTTTTATAGACAACCATTGTTTTGACAGGTCATAGAAATAATATTGTAACCTCGAAATTGCCTTAGCGTGGATACACCTCACATAGACAAACAAACTTTATTGCCACTCTTGATTATACAAGAAATATCCTTCAAACTAGTTTCACAACTGTCAACACTTTACTTTGACGTTTGTCAATGCCTTTGACTGCTCAATATAAACTGATTCCAGCGGCGAAAATGATGCGCTTATATAGGTTTTTAGGGTTCTAGAAGTTTTCAGCGGTCTCGAGAATCAAATAGAATGTGGCCTAGAATGTTCCAGAAAACGTCAAAATAAAGGCATCACAAAAATTATAAATTCTAACATAAACAGAAACATAATAATATAAATAAACAAACCAAAAAGGTAGGTGAGCTTCCGTAATAATATAGAATCATAGAATATAACTTTAACGTCAACTGTCAAATATAAATGTATTGTTCTTTTGCATCACTCTCCCACCACTCAACTGATTACAACTGAAATAAATCACATCTCTTTAATCACATATTTCATTAATTCAAGTCATTTAAATCGGAACGAAAGAAAACTTAACATGCATGTATGCAATAATACTGAAACCAAATTTTGTGCACCTGCACAGCTAAGGACATTACCTCGCAACATATTTTACCATTCAAAGATTGTACTTGGAAATGATTGTTTTTATAAGAATAAGATATCGAAAATTATGCTGACAATAAAAACAATTGCGTGACATCACTATTGACTTGCGATCATTGAGTTCCTGCCCCTAATATATTTTTGTTGATATGTAGAAATGGGGAATTCCCGGAAAGATATTTTTTTGAAAAATGTTTCATGTGAATAATTACAGGGATCCAGGGAAATATTTCCAAGGGAAGTTGCTCACAAATATTTCCCACCATCCACTATCAGTGGCCCATCTCTACTTACATGTTTTCCTCGAATTTTTAATATAATATTTTTGCCTGACGCAGTACATGAGCACTCCACTTAGTTAATATACTTGTTTTTAGATCCAGTTCAATATAAACCAAGTAAAACGAAATAAAGAATATATAGCTGTTGAAATACAAATACTGCAATCAGCTTCTCAAACTAACGGTATTAAACACAGCATTTCAAGAAACAACAGTCAGGTTTATCAAGGATTTATAGCAGCTTTAAAAGATGGGTTTGGATTTATAGAGACCATGCAGCATGACAAGGAAGTTTTCTTTCATTTTAGGTGAGGACAAGAAAAATAACTATTATTAATTATTTCATCATCTTCTGTATAATTTCCAGCAATTTTGAGGGTGAAGCCGGCAATCTTGAACTAGGTCAAGAAGTGGAATACAACCTGGGAAGCAGAGGCAACTCTGGATCATGTTCATCAGCCGAAAACGTAAAAGTCATACCCAAGGGAACCATAACGCTTCCCGAAGTTAGTGGGGACATACTAGAAGGTTCCGTGGTACGCCCCCTCAGATCTGTCAATCCCGATCAGAACGAGTACTCGGGGCTGATTAAAATAAAGAGCGATAATCCTGAAGACAAACCTGTCGAATATGAGTTTGGCATCATGGGACTTGTCAACAAACGAGAATTGTTGCAAGTCGGTGATCACGTACAGCTGCAAGTTGATTCAACCGGGAGAGCTGCTAATATCGTGGCTGTGAGAAAGAAACTGAGGGCTACGGTGGACGCGATAAAAGGACATTTCGGGTTTTTGGCGTATGAGGTTGAAGAGGGAAAGAAATTGTTTTTCCACATGACGGAAGTGAAGGACAACGTCAGTTTGCAAGTTGGTGACACCGTTGAATTTGTGCTTGTCACTAATCACAGAAGCGGAAAATCTTCTGCATGCAATGTTGTTAAAGTCAGGTAAGTGAAATATTTTTCGTGTATTTACTTTTGGTAATTGTTTTTTTTTCTACGCAAGAATGCTACAGTTATTTCATCATTATATACCTAATTTTAAATGGTGAAAATGTGTAAAAAAAACTGTTTCTTAATTTGGACCTCTCATTTCATAGCTCCTGCCTACCTAAACACACCGTCTGTCGCTACGCATTCATGAGCTAGTACATGTTAATAATGAGTTATTGTCTTCTAATTTCTGCACTAGCATTTTCAATTTGAGGTAAAAGTTCACTTCTTGATTTTCATTAGTACACACTAATGCCTCCACAAAAAGAAATCCAATAGATTTAACTTTGGGTTTCTAAGAGGCCATTACCCCAATTCATTCTGAATGAGGCACCGTCCTGGTGAAACCACAAATCATGCCAAATGTTCAGTGGTATGTCTTCTAAACCAGGGATATCACTTTATAGAAAATGTAAAAATGTTAGTGATGCCACGATGGGTAAAAGTATCTTCATCTTCACAAGTATATTACAAGTAAAGTTTGCATCGTTATATCTTGTTCTTCTAAAAGCCATTCACAAAATTGTATCCTTTGGAAAATCCTTGAGTTGCAGTTGATCCTTGATATAAGGGTAAAAGTGATATTCTCGGAGGGTATGCCATACGGTCTAATGGAAAATATTTTTTTATTTTGCTATTGTACTTGCAGAAGGAATTTCCTCTATTATATGCTTGACATTTTTTCGGCTTGTAAAAGATGACTGGCTCATTCACACCTATACCACAGTATTAATACCTAATAAAAAATATACAAAAATAATGAGCTTTTTACAAGCTATTTTAAATTAAAATTAGGCATACGATGATGATGACCTCTACAGCTTTATTTGATCTTAAAATTTTTGTAAACTGAAACATAACTAAAAATTTTCAAAATTATTAGCTGTTTCAGTATCTAAATAATAGTGACTGATGGTAGATTTGATCTTTATCATAACCAATAAAACTTCTCATGTGTGTCAAGTCGAGCAGATTTTCGTCTGCATTGGTACATTGGCAAATTTGGTCTGTTGGAAACTATGTCTATGTTCAAGAAATGTCTTACATAAAACTTTTTCTACGTTCATGCAAAAAACAAAACTTTATTGAACTATATTTAGTGGAAAAAGTGGTTCTTTATTGCACTGGTGCAATAAAGTGTTTATTGCATTCATCTGTCATTCTACTACAGCGTTTTGTCATCATGACAAACATAAACGTTCAAATCGACGTCACATTTTCCTAGACTTAGGCCCGGTTTTTCAATATGAGGTTAACTTGTATGTTAAGTAACATGTACCTACAAGTTGACTAATGGTTAATTCCCAAATGCGCTTTTCATTACTTTTTGTTACTTCAGTTAACTATCTGAAGGTTTACAATTTATTTATTTATGTTGGCGAAATTGCTGGCACATTTTATGTATTTTGCTACGATTGTTATGTAAAATGCACTATGTTGGCAACAAAAACCCACAAATTGGTAACCTAACTTTTTCAAATTTGTTCATGACAACTGTCATGTGTGTTCTTAAAATATCGCAGGTTGCTACAACTGTAAGAGGTGACAATCTAAATTTATTAAAAAAGTCGTTACCGTCATATTCTTCGAAGTAGTTTGGTCTAGCTCGTATTATTTTAGGTCTTCTAATATCTTCTTTGTCGCTGCTGTATGCATTAATATCGTATTCCATAATAAATAGTAATAAATTAACTATTGTTTAGGTTAAATTACTGAATTAACTGTCACATCCTTAGTTAACCCCTACTTCATGGACAGGTTATCTTAACCAAAAGTTAACTACTAAATTTTTGATAACCAATAATTGAAAACCGAATTTTCGATGTAACTATCGGTTTACTATTAATCACAAGTTAACCATCATGGTTAACTTGCATGTTAAGTAACATGCACCTACAAGTTGACTAATGGTTAATTCCCAAATGCGTTTTCATTACTTTTATTACTTCAGTTAATTAAATAAATTGCAAACCTCCAGATAGTTATGTTGGCAAAATTGCTGGCACATTTTATGTATTTTACTACGATTGTTATGTAAAATGCACTACGTTGACAACAAAAACCCACAAATTGGTAACCTAACTTTTTCAAATTTGTTTTTGACAACTGTCAAGTGTGTTCTTAAAATATCGCAGGTTGCAACAGCTGTCCGCGTGACAATCTAAATCTATTAAAAAGTCGTTACCATGATATTCTTCAAGTAGTTTGGTCTAGCTCGTATTATTTTAGGTCTTCTAATATCTTTGTCGCTGTATGCATTAATATCGTATTCCATAATAAATAGTAACAAATTAAAGTCTCTAACTATTTTTTAGGTTAAACTTCTGAATTAACTGTCACATCCTTAGTTAACCCCTACTTCATGGACAGGTTATCTTAACCAAAAGTTAACTACTAAATTTTTGGTAACCAATAATTGAAAAACCGAATTTTCGATGTAACTATCGGTTTACTATTAATCACAAGTTAACCATCAATTGAAAAACCGGGCCTGTGTCATCTAAATAACATTTTTTTGTTTTTGCATGAACGTAGAAAAAATATTGTATGCAACTCGAACAAAAAGTGCTTATTGCACTCGACATGTTGTCCTACTCGGCCTGACGGCCTCGTTGGACAATTTCATCGCGTGCAATAAACACTTATTTTTTGTACTTGTTGCATAAATAACTATTAATTTTCCTACAATATCACCAGCAAGATTTTTAATATTGATGTCAATATGAGCAGTTTAATGCAACAGGAGTGCTAATACAGAAACTGACAAATTTAATAAAATGACTACACATTTCAAGATTTAGTATGTATTTTAACAGCATGACATAACCACAGCATAGATAGACCAGCATAATCACTTGAGTTCAAATAAGTCGCGCATAGCAGCTTGCTCATCCATTTCAGGCTGCAGATACCTCCGCTATCCATCAGTTTGCCTCAAACTCTGGTGTGTAAGCATCGTTTGTACAGAGGTAAATTAAAGTAGAATTATGTGTCAATATCGTGAAATGAGTTACTGCAGCTATTAAATGTTTAAACAAGGAGGGAAGTAATTATTTATTTATTTCTTGAAAAGTACTAATACTTACCAATTCATTTTTCATACACAGTTTAATGTATTCCATTTTCTTCTTAAAACAAAGTAATAATAAAAATATATAAATTTCAAATAAAATAGGTATTGATTACTACACATTTTCATCTTGAAAATTGAAATAAATTCACACAACTGAATAAATTATTCAAACAAGTGATAATCTTTCTATTCACTTGCATTTATACAAAAGTAGTAAAATGAAAACTGTTACTTGAAAGAGAAAACAAAAGGACTAGAAAATTGTTTACAAAGTTTTGAAGTAAAGTTGAAAATGCAAATTTAGATTAAAATAAATGATGGTTGAACAGTTGTGTCTATCAAGAGAATCAACAAATTTTATTAATGTTCAGGTTACTGAATGTTTAAAATATCCTACAGAAAATACTTTAATGATTTGTAAAATTAATTAGTTACGAAGTTATGTTTGCCTAGTGTAGCAATATTACAAAAGTCTAATTATAAATAGGTATTTTGTATATAATGTAAATTTTTATCAGGTTAAATACGGTTTTCTGCACAAATAAATAATTCTTATTGCAGTCTTGATCGCCGATTCTCTATTTCTCTCAGATTCAATGGTTGCATACACATTTCGAGGTCACCGTAGATGCCTGAATTTAGTCTATCTATGCTGTGCTGTGTGTTGGGCAATAAATGCATTATTATTATTATTAACATGCCTAATATACTCTCTTCGGCAACATTCTTGATTCTCTCCGATTTTATATTTTTACTGAAATATGTTTTTTCAAAAAATTTATTGCATATTTTACATGGCCGTACGGAAGAAGAGTTAATTCCAAATAAAAATAGTACGAATTATAAATTACTTGATCCGAAATAATAATAATAATATCTCTACCCCTCATTCTAATAACGAGGATTAGCCCAGAAATCAAAAACTTGTGCGGGAGAGGGGGCGGCATATTATTAAGCAGACCGCATTTGCAAATAAATTCAAGGTTACCAAAAGGATCAAAAAACTTACCTAGAAACATTTGTCTGAACAATTTTCTTATACAGTGTGTTTTTTTAAATATATTCCATACATATTGGACACTCTGTATAGCAGAAATGATTTTTCAGTGATGTACAAGCGAGACCAGAAAGACTAATTAGTAGACTGCGTACAATCTCTGTGGACGATACAGGACCTAAATTGATACTTGTACGCCAACCAAAGGGGCCCGACGGCTCAAAGGGATTCTCACCCGAAGCACGTACTCAGCGATTGCCTGGAGCCGTGCCCGAATAATCTGAATAGTCATTGATAAGTCATTTTCATTCATGTCATTTACAAAACTGTAGCAACTAACTTACTCTTGTCTTAGCAATGGAGTTGGAATTATATACTGTATTTATAAACTAAGTCTTAAGTAAGATCCGTAAGAACATTTAAAAAAAAAAGAATTTGATTCTAGGCGGAAATAGCGACGACGAATAAGTCTCTTAGATGAAGGTCAGTTAGGTGAAATTTAATCAACAAAATTTGAAACCAATTTAAAATGTCAAGTTTACTAGGTTTTGTCAAATAAAAGAATAGCTAAACATTGAACCCTGTTAGTGTTTTATTTTGTCCATGCTGTAACGTAAATGATAGTGTCCCGTAATTTTTATAGGGTCATCAAGGTTTTCCATACTCAGTTTGCTTTTTTCACTATTTGGCAACAAATTAATATGAAATTTTTAATGGTCCTAAATGAATTATTTATTTAGTCTTTTGCTGTCGCTGCCTAGTATATTCCTGAAACAATTTTGCAAAAATCTAAACTAGGGCAAGGAATCCTTTTGGTTATTGTATACACAATAGTTGTAGTAATGTTTATATACATGTTGAATTTTGAACAAAGCAAAGTTATGCTGTGCTTAAGAAAAGTAAACAAAATAAACACTGCTTGAAAACCAAAAAAAGAAAAAAAAATGATAATCCATTGACAAATATGAATACAATGAATTTATTATTAGGATACAGAGTTAAGGTATTAGAATATGATCTAGAGAAGACTGCATCCTTAAGTAAACTGTACATTATAAGACCTTTTATAATTTTTTTAGTCTCCATTTAGGTGTAATGTTAGTTTGCAGTCCGCCAGTACCCGCACCAGCTCGTATCCGTAATAGAAAATAAACATAAATGGATTTAGAATCTTTTTACTCCGGAGCTATTATTTTTTCCATTGGGGATAACTTTGAGTTCTGAAATGATAATTAAATATTTTTAAACATATTTTTTTTACTGCAAATCCAACTAGAGAATTAATTCGTGTTGGTGCAAATTGAATTGTGACGTGAAAGTATACACAAATTTTTTATTAAGTTCTTAGTTTTACCTTGTCGCTAGAAGACTTTGAATATTTTAAAATAAAAATTGTATATACTCGTATGTTTAATAATTTTTTACTATTTATTAATTGATACAACTACTCTGATAAAATTCAGAAGCCCTTCTTGAGAAGAAAGAAATGATTTTGTGTGCCATTTTTTTAAAGCGTAAATCGTTTTGGTTTTTAACTGAAAACAAACAATGCATATATACATTTTCGAGATACGATTTATTTATATTTTTTTCATATTGCTTTTTAAAATTTATTTGAATAAAATCTATAAAGGAGAAATCTGCTTTAAATATCCTCAGTAACTAAAAGTTATTATAAGTGTAGACATTCGGATGGCTTAATTCTATCTTTTTATTCTCGGCATATGTATTAATTTGAAATGCGATATGTTCGATGTAAACGTTTTGATTTTGTATTTTAATCTCATTATTAGGCAATTTTCAATTTTTTTTATGTTTTATATATTTTTTATATGTTGATGTGGGTACTGTGATGCAGTTTTTGAAAATACTACAGTATAATTAAATGTGGATTATCTTCTATTTGTAAATTGTTTTAATTTCAAAGGAAATAAATATATAAGGAAATACTATTAAATTAATTGTTTTATTTATAAACTTAATGAGATAAAATTCGGAAATAAAGTGGAAGAGGTGGTCCAGCTTCATATTACGATGCATTCATATGGAAACACAGCAGAACCTATTCTTCCACCACCAGGTAGAGGACAAGCTACAATGACAAAAAAAAGAATTAGAGATAACATACCCTTAGTTGTTTTCTAATATACTTCTAACAACGTTATAGTTCAGCCACCACTACATGAAAGGACCCCGCACAAAGATAGGAAATGCACTCTCGGTCAAATTGTCTGAATTTTTGATATGTTATACATTTTGTCATCCTGAAACAAAGTCTCAATGGGCACTAATCTCTAAAGTCCATGGTTTGGCTTCTATGGAGCTCCGAAGCTCCGTGACTCCACCATAGCATAGAAACCTCTAAAACACATGTCACCTTTTGAAAATCATAGTTTAATTATTTTAATGTATGCCCTTAAGTTTTTGAGGATGCAGAATTTGAATATGTCAAATCGATAATATTGACAGTTGACAGCTGTCAAATGCTAAAAAAAAGAAATCTCATATTAAAGGATGTTATCATATGTTTTTGAGGACGCTGAATTCAAATAAGATGTCAAATCGATAATATTGACAGTTGACAGCTGTCAAATACCTGTCAAATGCTTCAAAGAAAAACAAATCTTATATTAAAGGATGTTATCATATGTTTTTGAGGACGCTGAACTCAAATGAGATCTCGAATCGATAATATTGACAGCTGCCAACTGTCAATTTCATTGGTTTCAACAAACTTATTTTAAAGTCATGTCTGAATTCAGCGTTTTCAAAAATATAAGTTCCTATTCCTGGATGTAAGATTTTTTTTTATATGCATTTGACAGCTGTCAACTGCCGATATTATCGATTTGACATCACATGTGAGTTCAGCGTCCTCAAAAACATATGATAACATTTTTGATTATAAGATTTCTGTTTTCTTTAAAGCATTTGACAGCTGTCAACTGTCAATATTATCGATTTGACATCATAATTGAATTCAGCGTCCTCAAAAACATATAACATCCTTTAATATGAGATTTTTTTTTTAGCATTTGACAGCTGTCAACTGTCAATATTATCGATTTGACATCTTATTTGAATTCAGCGTCCTCAAAAACATATGATAACATTCTTTAATATAAGATTTGTTTTTCTTTGAAGCATTTAACAGCTATTTGACAGCTGTCAACTGTCAATATTATCGATTTGACATCATATTCTAATTCAGCATCCTCAAAAACTTAAGGGCATACATTAAAATAATTAAAATATGATTTTCAAAAAGGTGACATGCATTTTAGAGGTTTCTATACTATGGTGGAGTCACAAAGCTTCGGAGCTCCATAGGAGCCAAACCATGGACTTTGGAGCTTAATGCCCATTGAGACTTTTGTTCAAGATGACAAAATGTATAACATATCAAAAATTCAGACAATTTGACCGAGAGTGCATTTCCTATCTTTTGTGCGGGTCCTTTGCATAGCACAAAATATAAGTGAGAATATTAAGGGTTATTCAGTTAAAACTCCTCAGGTAAAAAAGATAATTATCGAATTTTATTCAGCATCAGTTTACTTGAAGGTCAACCAAAATGATACCAACTGCATTCTATTGGAAGCTCATGACGTCAAGGCAGCAATTCGGTATGTCAATTTTAGAACCACCCAAATCGTGGCGGTTCAAATTTTTGGTTTATTTACTTTACAATTAACCAATATTTTTAAATGTGTGTAAAGCACAATCCCACAGAACCAATGCATTCAATTAGCAATAATGATGTCATGAATTTAGAACCAAAGTAAAACCTGTCAATTTTATGTCAACCGAAGCTGAAAAAAATTCGCCTAGTGATGGCCTGTAAAAACCAGCATTTAGAGATTGTTATTGGCTTTATTTTTCTATGTGGACATCACCATAACACTCCAGATGTTGACATGGCTACTCCTCCAATTTTTTTTTGTGTGAAGTCTGATGCCTCCTGTATCTTTGACAGCTGTTTGTCTAAACGAAAAAAAGTATTGCTCAAAAAGGTTTAGACCAACAACCTTTTTAAATATAACACTGCCAGAGTTCCCCCCACCCCCAAAAAAAAAAGAAAATGAAGATGTTACAACATTCACGTTTGAACTGTCGTGGTGGTGTCCACATAGAAAATTGAAGTCATTAATAGTCACTAAAAGCTTGCCTTTGCAGACCATCACTATCTTTTATAGTTTCCCTGTAATTGTGTCTCGAAAAAAGAAATACAGGGTTTTCCAGGATTTGATGTAAGGTCCCTACTTACGAGAATCTAAACAAATTTTTTTTTATATATATATATAGCATCTAAACTATGCATTTGAATACTTTGCAATTTAGTGGTTGATAACAGGAATAGACTATACCTACTGGTTGTAATCCAGAATTTTTACAGGGATGAGCACAATCTCCAAATTATAAAAACTATTTCATCAAACGATTTGCTAACAAAAATGTTGTCATGTTAGAATTCAATCTAATAAACGGTTTCAAAGAATTACGCCTTCATTATTTTTTTTGAATCCTCATCACTAACATTACTTTGATATGAATGTACATTATAAAAAAATAAAGTACAGTCAAAATTATAATATTATACAAATTTAAATGCTAATTAAAATTGTGCACATCAGTCAAAATCCACTGCAGTTTATTAGCGTTATTTATAGTGGTTGACATGACAACGGGGACACTTATAAGTTACCAGAATTAGCGGGTGTCAAGTAGGTCAACAGGTGTTTATACAATTAGAATAAGCTTTTACGGGGCCAGCAGTGTCGTTTATGTATCGTTGTTTGGTTCCTTGCATGTTATGAATATCTGAATTCATCAAAATGTTTCTATTTTATGATTCCAATTGTGTTGTTGGAAATACCATTATAATACCACGTTTTTGTTGCCTAAAAAGATTTAAATCTGTACATCACAAAGACAGAAATCAGACATGGATTTGGCAATGATTTCAAATAAAAAAGTACTATTAAATGATTTTTAAGTGCATAATCATAATTAATGTCCGAGACCCACGTGACCGCGGCGTTCAACATTACACAAACTGGTATTCGATAAAAATTAAAACACTATGGCTTATATTACGACATACGAAGAATAAATAACAAATTCATTGCAAAGTAATATTTATCCTTCAGCTTCACCTATTATAAAGTTGACAAGCTGCCCCTGGATACATGTCTTGGGAAACCCTGTATATTTTGAAATGTATAATTAAGAAATAAACATTGCTAACTGATTGTCTATTCAAACAGACACAAAAAAAAAATTATCTAGAAATAAAGGTAATTCATTAAAGTGCAGGTTCCCTATATTTTTAAAAGAATATATTTATAAATAGTATATCTAAAGTGCTTAATTTGGAATACAGCATGCTACAAAATTTGCGGACACGAACTATGCGGACCATGTTAAGCAAGATAATAGCATAAAAAAGTGTGTATGATTTTCATCAGACCAGTATTATGTGAGATAATACAGTTTTAAATATTCAAAAATGATAAAAATATTTACAAACTTCAAAATTTCCACCATCTGCTGCTGAATATGTTTCAGCGTGTTGTGCTAGCTTGAACAGAGTTGTGCGGTTCCGCAATTTATTCAAATTTACCACTGGTGTTCTATAAACTAACGTTTATAGGAAACCCTAAAAAAAATTGCATGGTATGAGGTCTGGAGAATGAGGTGGCCAAGCAAATAGACCGCATCTGCCAAGCCAACATCCATTGAAAATACTATTGAGGTAATCACATACATTTACAGCATGTTTTAAATATTACAACAAAATAGCTCACAGATTACACAAAACTCCATTGCAGTAACACAATGTGATGATGGTGGAAATTTTGGATAATTGTTCAATTCTAAAAATATAGTTTTATTATTTTGAGATATTTGAAACTGTTGTATCTCGAAAAATACTGATATGATTGAAAAATGTTATGAGCGGGTTCTCATTAGTCAATTTCTTTGACCGATTTAATTGAATCTATATCACTTCAGTAATAGTTGCTTATGCAACAAGTACAAAAAGTAAGTGTTTATTGAACGCGACATGAAATTGTCCAACGAGGCCGTCAGGCCAAGTAGGACAACACGTCGAGTGCAATAAGCATTTTTTGTACGAGTTGCATACAATTTTTTTTTCTACGTTCATGCATAAACCAAAAAATGTTAGATGACACTAAGTCTAGGAAAATGTGATGTCGATTTGAACGTTTATGTTTGTCATGATGACAAAACGCTGTAGTAGAATGACAGATGAATGCAATAAACATTTTATTGCACTAGTGCAATAAAGAACCACTTTTTCCGCTTAATATAGTTCAATAAAGTTTTGTTTTTTGCATGAACGTAGAAAAAAATAATAGTTTAATGAGAACATATAGAAAAAAAACAAATATAAATATGTGCAATAAACAAATTTTATATTCAATGGTGTGATTCAATAATATTGATCAATGAAATCAACTATAATGAGAACCCACATTTACAGACAATTGTTTATCACCTTACCCAGTTTAGCATGATTCCACATTCAGAATAAGAATGTTTTTAATCAATACAGATTAACATATTTTAATAAAATTCTCTACTTTTTTTTGAGCATTTTTCTTCTTTTCTACCTACTTCTCTAGATTTTCTTATATAGGAATACGACATGAACAGAATGATTGGGGTAAGTATTGAAAATGATTTAATTAGAAAAATCTGAAAAATAAATTTATAAGTCCATATGCCAAGTATAATTTTTTAAAAATTAATGTGACATATTGTTCTACAAGCAAAAAATATCACAGAAATTGTTAAGAAATACGTAAAATTTCAACTAAAACTATATATAATATGATGGCAAATTCAAGCTATAATATTTGTTGTAGTTTTACTTCATTTTTTTAAAATATGCTATAAAATTGTATTATTGCCAATGCTATGGTGTTTTTGTTCTTTTTCTAACATTACGCATAAATATGTATTAACGTAAATATATGTATGTATGAAATATTACTCTGGATAACCTTTTGATTTCAATATTTTTAAGATTTACTATAAACATAGGTTTTATTGATGTTTTTAATGTGTACTTATTTCCTTATATGATAAAAGTTCTTTGTGTTAGATGTTGGAGTTGAAATATATAGTTTACATTGCTGGTATAATGGCGAACTCATAATTATTTTTTATTTTTTTTATCTTATGGGATATCAAAATAACACGATTGGCATGACATTGAATGATTCAAAACAGACTAATTCTATTTATATTAAATATAATTAATTACATAAAATACCTATTATAGTTTTCGTTTTTGGAGTATAATTATGATTAAAATTTGATTTGAAATGAATGTATTAAGGAGAGAACGCGCTATAAGGTCGCGGTCTAGTCCCGTCGCGTATCGTCTGTGCCGAGCTGATCACAGCCTTTTACAAAATCAGTTGCATGTCATTCTCTAAGCGCTTCCGACTTGTTCTACTGTATTATATATTTAAATGTCAAAATCTGTTCTGTGTAGGATGTATTTTTATTAGCTTTATTATTTGACGAACGACTGGCCAAAATTCTCCAAAAAGTTTTCCGAGAGACCGCGACGCGAACGAGTCCAGATCGCGACCTGTTAGTGCAAACGTGTAGGTACATGTTCGTAAATATTGTTGGTTCTTAGGTTGTCCAGTCAGAACTTATATATTCGTGAACCAGAAGCCTTATAGAACCACATAAATAAAGGCGCCAAAATTAATATATTACGGATGAGTTCAGGAGCCCCACAATCATAGATACACAAGTATAATTATATGTCGTAATTTTGTAAATGATGACAATCATCAGTTACCTAAGCTATGGAATAGCAACCTGAGAAACCATAGCAGTGTGAATACTTATAATAGTAATTATTATATTAAAATATCAGTTTTGTATGCTGGAAAATATGATGGGTATGATAACATTAGATGGTCATCATTTGAATATACAGTGACGTAATATATAAAATAAAACGTGTTTCAATAATTTAACAATGAGAAAAATTGTCAATTTTTTGTTACGGGTTCCTCCAGTTGGGAAAAATAATGTTCTTACTTATCAGAATATCAAACGATGGCTCTTTATAAGATGTAACGTGCTGTGGTGCACTATACAAATTATATTTTAATTCCAGTAAAAGCTAATTACATAGAAATTACCTATGCAGGGTGATTCAGAACTTATCTAAAAAAATAGATGCGTCATAAGAAATGAAGCCAAATCGTAAAAAAAATTTTGTTTCCTTCTAGTTTCCGAGAAAAAAGTTCTGAAGTTCTAGTAGTTTCAACCTTTACATGGACTACTATACAGGGTGACAACGGAAAGTGGGAACACGCTGTAACTTTTTTATGACTGCTGATACAAATTTGAAATTGGGTGGGTTTATACTAGATCGTGCCATGAATTCTTTGAGGTCGTTTCGGATTTCATGACATTTCCGGTTTGACTGGAAATGACCGTAAATTTATATTTTTAAATGGGGCACTGTATTTTTTGACATTTTTGGAGTCAGTGGATCATTTTACGTATGGTAGGACCAATTTTCTGACACATTTTCTGGATGTATTTTTTTTTTATTTTTAAAATAAAACTAGAAGGTCGCGACTGGCAGAAATTGTTTTCTCTTTTGTTTGTATATAATTATGGGAAAAATTCTAAATTTGAATATTTTTATTTTTGTCTGTTGTCACCCGGTATAGTCTCTAGCCAGGCGATTTCAAATATCCTATTACTTATCGTCTCATTTTTTGTGATGTAATAAGTATTTACATTAGTTTTTCAAATATCAAAAAAAGACTAACGTATAGCAACTGGCAGCTCATGAATATTGTTTTAACTTATGGTGAAGTGAAAATGCTTTAGTAGAACGATTTACCGGTAAACATGTGCCAAGTAGCTACTTTTGCAACGGTGTGCAGTGAATGCAAGTGTAGTGCAAACTCAAGCATTACATGGGAAATTTGCAACCGAATCGTGTAAGTGATGAAGATCCAGGGCGTATTGTAGCGGTGTGGCGTATCATACACGAGGCTCAATCATATCCGTACCATGTACAGCGTGTCCAAGCATTAATAACAAGGGATTTGCCGAGAACCGATATCATGGCCACCACGATCTAATTACTTTAAATCACTTGGACTTACTTATGTGGGAATATTTGAAAAATGAAGTATATTGCAATAAAGTGTACTATTGATGATTTATGCAAACGTATCATAGCTGCTGCCAGTAACTTAAGTTCAAAACGGACAAGAAGCAGAAACATTTGTGTTAGTTTGTAGAAACTGGGTAAGATGGGCCCAAAATTTTGTTGTAACATCAGGTATATGTACTAATTAAAACCACAAATTAATTCTATTAATAAATAATAACAAAAGCGGCAAAAGCAGTTGAATTTGCTGTTTAAAAATATTAAAAATAGGTGTTATAAAATGTTATATATTTCCTTCCTTGCATGGGAATTTCTCTAAATTTTTTGTCCGGTCGCCAATTATACGCCTGATTATCAAGTTTTACAGTGCCGTGCGGAACTGTATTTTTAAATTATTTAACTGCTTTTTTTAATTTTATTTTCTACAAAACTGTATTTGTAAGGCTCTTGTACATTCAAAAAAATTTTTTTGATAAGTTCTGGATCACCCTGTATATATAGTGGACATTACAAAAAAATGGAAAATTAAAATTAAAATGAAGC
Organism: Monochamus saltuarius; assembly: GCA_025584915.1. Classification (NCBI taxonomy): domain Eukaryota; kingdom Metazoa; phylum Arthropoda; class Insecta; order Coleoptera; family Cerambycidae; genus Monochamus; species Monochamus saltuarius. Next base: position 27,715,562 of record CM046721.1, read on the forward strand.
GGTCGCACATATTATGCCATTGTTTCATTGTTAATCGTTGTTTTTTTCACCCTGCTGTCACCACAGCTTCCCTCGTATCACAGCGCGTGTGCACCTAATAAACTAAATCAATGACAGAGGTTATTGACTGCTTATATAAAATACTATACTATATAATGATATTACCAGTGGCGTAGCTAGGCGTGGGCGAAGCGGCCCCTCGTCCACGGCCCCGCACTTAAAGGGGCCTCGCGCGAGGCCCCCTTGGGGGTGATTTAAAACCGAACGCTATGAACTATAAATAGTACGAATAGCACCCTAAAATACCTTACTAAAAATAAACTTTACCAAACGTACTTTAATTAATTTGCACACCCTGATGCATGTGCTCTATTATCGACGTATTTTTCTGTATTGAAGGGGTTACAAAAAATATTTATTTTTAGCATTTAAACACCTCATAATTGTGAAATTTTCAGATCATTCAGACTTTACTACTTTAACTAGTTTCATCATAAATGAATAATTTTGTAAACAATATTTCTGATTTTTCACCAATCTTTTCTTGAAAATATACAAGGTGACAATGAAAAAACTACAATTCTATCTATGCTATACTATTACGCGATAGAGGACGAAAAAATAATAAAAAAGTTATTACACTAATGTCCGATCACCTTTTGTTTTAAGATACAGCATTTAAAATTTTTTTGTAAAATTTAATATCTCCCGATTGTACGAAAATATTTGAACCAAAATTGATGCACACTGTGACTTTGCATGTAGCTATTATGTGTCACAAGATTCAGTTCATTCAGCATCCAATGGTGGAAGAAAAGGGCCTCGCTGATGCGACTTCGCCCACGTCTGGATTAGTCCACGCTACGCCACTGAATATTACCTTTGCTACAACGTAAACCAAAGTAACCAGTCCCTTCACATCTGCATTTATAACCAGGATGCTGCGAAATTTGTATGCATGTACCATTGCGCATACATGGGTTATTAGTTTTACAGATATCTTTCTTTTTCCCTAAAAATCAAATTTGAATTGTAGCTATATATAAAATATAAAGACATACCTTTTAGAGCGCTTTGGCATTCTTGAAAAGTATCATATCTGTAATCAGATGCACAACCATATCCACAGGCGCACATCAAGTTCCTTATAAAACACCCTTGTTTTGTTTGCCCACTTTCGCATGAGTTACATATTTCAAAGTCTGCAATTTAAATGTAAAAGCTTAGGAATGATATTGTCATAATCATGTGCCCGTTTATTTTACAGGGACTAAAATGTATGTAGAATATATTGAGCAACATTTAAGCAGAATGAATAAATGGCTATTGCTGAATGCAATTACATTGATATGGAAAATAATTTATTAACTTAAATTATTATTAGGTTTAAAGGTTACAATAATTTCATTAATTGGTATTCCACAGTATCTGATTATTGTGCCATTAATTGTTGAGATTGAAAATGAAAACAAAAATCAATAAAATTTCTGAGTTATTTTTTTACTATTTACCTTCATATTATATATTTTACTGTATATTCTAAAATTAGAAAAAATTAGTAATACATGCACAAATGAATGAAAATACGATTCTGACTACTGTGATTACTAGTCTCACAGCACGACTTTTTGTGACTGAAACGGCGCCGATTTCATGGGGGCATCGGGGTATGTGCACCCATTGAAGTCTCCGAAATAGGTCCAGAACCAAAGGCGCCCATGTATTTTCCACGAGAGGGGGATTAAAAAATCAAGGTCACGTATTTTCCTGGCACTTCAGAATTTTAATGAAAAATCGATTTATACAAAAATACAAACTTTTACATGCAGTCGGAATCAAAATTTAGCATTAGGCAAATAAATTTTTAGTAATTGGAATTGGGAATTAGGACATGCCAGTTGCCATATTATACTCGTATACAGTGTGACCTCAAATGAAAACAAGTCTGTAAAAATGGTAATTATTATCCGATTTATTTCGTTTTTTTTTTCCAAAAGATGGAGCAGTAACTCTATTCTGGCACAAAATATTAAAATTTGTTTTTTGTTTTCAAAGCCTACTTTGAATTTTTTTCACGGTGAAATTTTACAAAAATTGTTTAGCGATTTTTTAATTCAAATCTAACTACGGCACTGGATTTAGCATTCGGTAAAACGGTTTTATGCCAAGTTTCATAAATAAATATTTAATATTGAGAGATTTATTATAACAATTTTAATGCAGGCTTCATTTCATTAAATACTTTTATAGTAATTTTCAAAATATACAAGTTGGCTATGAAGAACTAATTAAAAATTTTGTTAATTAATTATTAAGTAATTAATTTTACTCTTTTAATTACTCGCATTAAATATAAAAACTTAAGATTAACAGTTAGCAATAATTAGGTATTTTAATAAATAACTAAAATAACAGCGGAAAATTACTGCATTACATTAAAACTAGGATACAAAAATACAATAAATTTAACGTCACAATACAATGAAATTTTACATTTTTGTAGCATCTACGAGGTCACCGTTGATTTCGCACTTTTCGAATCGCTTACGAATATTTTTTTGAACATTCTGTAGTTGTTCTTCACAAACTTAGTATCTTATTCTTGCACACAATTCTTCACTTATAAACACTGAATGTTACCACAGAAAATATAGCTACGCAATATATTGTGATATTACGATACTACATAAAATGTCAAATAGGCAAGTAGGTATCACAAATTTAACTGAAAATGAAGATTTACTCTTTCCTGTATTGGAAGTTCATGTAATAAGTATATTCCAAAATTAATTTCTTAAGAACTGCAAAAACTGCATGCTATTGTCACGGATTTCCCAATCCGTCTTTTTCTTACTTCCAGAAAAACAATCCGTTAATTAATTACTTCTTTATTAACTACTGAACACTACTAATTACAGGTCAACTAAACACTTATTTAATTAATCGCTATCTAAATCACTTTGATATCTCCAACTAAACACTTTAATTCAGACTGTAATACAAGACTTATACAAGACTAACTAACTCGGCCGTTTATTCTTCTTTTATAGACCCAACGAATATTCCAGATATATTCCAGTATCTCTAGATCCCTTTTCTCGTACGACTGGAACGCTTCTCGTCGATTCTCGATTTTCCAGGCCGATCTCGATCACGGCATGTTGTTTGTTTACCAGAATGGCGTAGGGGCGATCGGGGCAATCTTAGGCAATTCGCGGTGCCACAGTCGTCGGTTTGGGAGTGAGTGGGGCAAATTCCGTGACACTGCCCCCTCCTTAGGACCGATCGTCCCGATCGGATACACCTCTATACGGGGACAGACGCTCCAGATGGACGACCTTCATTTTACTCCTGGGAGTCCTTTGTATCCGGTAGACGACGTCATTGATTCTTTTAATGACGGTATAGGGGCCCTCCCAACGGTTCTGTAGTTTAGGCGATTTTCCTTTCTTCCGCGTGGGGTTGTACAGCCACACCAGGTCGCCTTGTTGGAATCCGACTGTATTGGCCCGGACGTCGTATCGAGTCTTCATGCGATCGCTCTCTAATCGCATTCGAGATCTGACTTGATCGTGTACGGCTGCTAGTCTTCGTTCTAGGTCATGGGTATAAGTGTCTGGCTCTGTGGGCTGTTCCGCAGGACGACCAAATACCAAATCTGCTGGAAGGCGAAGCTCTCTTCCAAAGATGATCCTTGCGGGAGTCTTCCCAGTCGTTTCATGGACAGCTGAGCGGTAAGCTAACAGGAAGAGTGGAATGAGCTTGTCCCAGTCTGTCTGGTTCTCGTTCACAAACATCCTCAGATTGGTTTCTAGTGTGGCGTTGAAGCGTTCCACCATACCATCTGACTGGGGATGCAGTGGGGTGGTCCTGGTTTTTCGGATTCCCATAAGCTCGCAGACCTTTCGGAACACACCTGATTCGAAATTTCTGCCCTGATCTGAATGTAGTTCCATGGGCACACCAAATCTGCAGAACAGGTTGTTGACTAGCGCTTCTGCTACGGTTGTGGTCTCTTGATTGGGAAGGGTATACTTCCGGCCATTTGCTGAAGTAGTCCATGGCCACTAGTAGATATCGGTTCCCACTTTGGGTTTTCGGAAAGGGGCCAGCGATATCAATCGCAATCCTCTCAAACGGTGCTCCTACGATGTACTGGCGCATTTTGCCTCTGGAACGGGTCTTCGGTCCCTTGCTGGCTGCACATACGTCACATTTTCGGCACCAATCTTCTACATCCGTCCTACAGCTCAACCAGTAGAAACGCTCCCTAATCTTCTGAAGAGTCCTATTGATACCGATATGTCCACCCCCTGTAACTCCATGTACTTCCTGCAGCACTTCCTTGACCCGTGTCCTCGGGAGTAGTACTTGTTTCTTGACCTCCGTTCCGTCATTGTTCTCCCATGCTCTTTTTAGGACACCGTCTTCCAACACCAAGGAATTCCATTGAGCCCAATAGCTCTTTAATGTTGGGCTTTTACTGCTGACTTCAGCCCATGAGGGTCGGTTGTTGGCTTCTTTCCAGTCTAGTAAGGGCTTGATGTCACAGTCAGCTTGCTGGTCTTCCCGAATCGCCGCTGAACTCCATCTGTCTTCAGGTTGGGCTGCTACCACCTTACAAGGAACTGATGAGATGTCCTCTTTCTTTTCAAGACTACTACAGTGTTTGCAGTTGACAGGACAGGGTCTCCTAGAAAGGGCATCTGCATTTCCATGTTTCCTGCCGGCTCGATGTTCAACAACAAAGTGATATTCTTGCAGCCGTTCCAGCCACCTGGCCATCTGTCCTTCCGGGTTCTTAAACTGCAACAGCCATTTAAGGGAAGCGTGATCCGTTCTTAGAAGGAATTCTTGGCCATACAGGTATTTATGAAAGTGTTCTAGGCTCTTGACGATGGCAAGTAATTCTTTCCGAGTCACACAATAGTTCTTTTCGGCTTTTGACAGGACTTTGCTGAAGTAGCCCAGTACTCGCTCTTGGCCATCTTGTATTTGGGAAAGAACTCCGCCAATTCCAATGTTGCTTGCGTCCGTGTCCACTATAAATGGTTGTCCAGGTATTGGGTATGTCAAAATCGGGGTAGTGCAGAGGGCCTCTTTCAGCGTCTCAAAGGCTTGCTGGCATTTCGTCGTCCATTCGAACGGGATGTTGTCTTCTGTGAGTTTATGAAGAGGCTTGGCAATGTCCGAGAATCCTTGGACGAATCGTCGATAGTATGTGCATAGGCCAAGAAAACTTCGAACTTGATGTTTGTCTTTAGGAACCGGCCAGTTCTTTATGCACTCTGTCTTCTCCGGGTCTGTTTTCACACCGTGTGGAGTAATAATGTGGCCTAAGTATCTGACCTCCTTTTGGAACAGACTGCACTTCTTCGGGTTCAACTTCAGGTTTGCTGCTTTCAACTTCTTGAACACTTCGGACACGTTCTTCAGGTGCTCCTGGAAAGAGCGTCCCAGCACCACCACGTCGTCCAAGTAAATCAAGCAGGTCTCCCAATGCAGGCCATGAAGTACAGTTTCCATCAGTCGTTCAAAAGTGGCAGGGGCATTACATAGACCAAATGGCATTACATTGAACTGCCACAATCCATTTCCGGTAGTGAATGCTGTCTTTTCCTTGTCTTCTGGGCTGACCTCGACTTGCCAATATCCACTCTTTAAATCCAAAGTGGAAAACCATTGCGCACCAGCCAAGGTGTCCAGAGTATCGTCAATCCTCGGTAATGGGTAACTGTCTTTCTTGGTGACGTCATTTAATTTTCTGTAGTCCACACAAAATCGGGTGGAGTGGTCTTTCTTCTTGACCAGGACAAGCCCACGGACTTTGAGATGGCTCTATGGTACCTTGATTTTGCATCTCAATTAACATCTTGTTAACTTCTTCTCGCTTGGCTAATGGAAGTCCACGTGGTGGCTGCTTTATAGGAGATGATGAACCAGTATCGATTCGATGCTTCACTACATTGGTTCTCCCAAAGTCGCCTGGTTTAAGTGCAAACACATCTTCATTTTCACTTAGCAGCTCTTCCAGTTGTTCCACCTCCATCTCTGTTAATCTTTCTTTGGCCCTATCCACTATATCCCTTAGACATTCCGGTAGACTGGTCTTATTCGGTTTCTTCTCCATTTCGTTGTTTTCTTTGAGTGTTCTGACCATGGTAACAGGTTCACAGACTCCTACTTCAGTTCCCTTTGTAATTTTCTGTGGAAAGGTTTTCAGGTTAACTACCCGTACTATTGTCGTTTTCTCTGGTTTAATCAGGGTGCGGCCGGTGACTATAGATTTATTGAACAGATCCGGATTACTGGGTTCCACCACTCCAACACTGCAAGACATTTCTCCATCCATTACAGTGGCAACCAATGTTTCGGTCTGACCAGGTAGTACCACATCTTCTTTAACAACGAGTCTCCGTATAGCATTATTCTCAGTGGTGGTCGTTAGCACTACTTCCTCACCCATTATCCGTAGCATACCAGCATTCAAATCTAAGTTCACCCCTTTTGCTCGTAGTAAGTCTAGTCCGAGTATGACATTATCCGATATATCTGCTACCAGGGCTCTGTGTTTGAATTTGACGTCTCCTAATTCTATGTCAAGCTCGCATTCCCCCTTGACTGGCAGTTGTTGTCCATTGGCTGTTGTAAGGACATAACGCTTGGTAGGGCTCTTAATACGCCAATCACCAATAATATTCGGTCGTACAATAGTTCTTGCCGCTCCAGTGTCGATTACCATAGGGAACATACGACCAAAAATAATGCCTTCTACTAACAAAGAGTCAGAGTCCTGGAGACGTGACAACGTAATTTCTTCTCGTGGGGCATGGTAGGAGGACGCAGCCGGCTTTTGCCCCGTTAAGCCGGCTGAGCCTAGTTTTCCTGTGCAGCTGCCGCCTGGGAGTCGCGTTTTTGCTGATCTGCGACCGGGGCCCTACACTGTCTCTTCAAATGTCCCGTCTGCCCACAGTTCCAACATTGGAGAGGGCGATCTCTTCGGCTGCCAGGTTGTTCTCTCTTCGGATTGGTAGTTGGGCTGAGTTTCTCAATGACCTCCTTCAACGTTTTGATTATGTCTCCATTTCCCATATTATCGCTGTTATCACTGATGGCTCGAACTTTAACATGTCTACCGGATGCCATCTTTGCTGCCTCAAATTCCAGTGCATGCGAAAGAGCGTCATTCAACGTTTTAGGTCTAGCGAGTCGTAGTGCCTGCTGTGTTTCGCAATCTCTTAGGCCGTCGATAAACACTTGGATGGAGAGCTGGTCTACAAATTCGGACGGGGCTGTTGGATATGCCAATCGAACCAGTCGAGCAACGTCTGTCTCAAAATGTTGTAAATTCTCTCCACTCTGCTGGTGACGATTTTCAATTGTGCCTGGTACACTTGCTGCAGGTGCTTATCCCCATATCTCATTTCCATATGCTGTTTCAGAAGGTCATAGTTACTCTGCTGCCCAGCAGGAACTCCTTGTAAGACGTCAAGAGCTTCCCCTCGTAGAGCAACTATTAAAGCGGTAGCCTTTTCGTAATCAGACCACTCGTTTGCTGCAGCTGCTGCTTCGAACTGACGCAGATAGACATTCCAGGAAACCTTACCGTCGAATTCAGGGGGTCTCGTCTTCTGAGTTCGAATAACCGGTCCTTCTGATTTGATTACGCCCTCCTTTGTTATGTTGTCTAATTTATGTCGAAGCTCTTCTCTAACCTGGTTTATTTCTTCGTGTATTTCCTGTTTTTGTGCTAACAGTTCTTCGTCAATTTCTTTTCTTTGTTCTAACAGTTTCTCCTCTACTGTATATTCTAATTTTTCTAACTTCGTCTGCATTTCATTTGTCTGAGCTTTCATTTCCTGTTGTAGTATCTGCATCTGATCTTCTAATTTCTTTTCTAATTTCTCTTGCATCATTTGAGTCTGATCTTCAATTTTATGCCCTTGTTCTTCAAATTTCTTTTGCATTGTTTGTCCTTGTTCTTCTAATTTTTCTTGTGTCGTCTTCGTCTGGTGCCCTTGTTCTTCAAATTTTTCTTGCATCGTCCGTCCTTGTTCCTCTAACTTCTCCTGCATCGTTTTCGCCTGGTCTTCCATTTTACTTTGCATGGTTTGCATCATTTCTAACAGTTTTGCCATTTGTACATCCATATTGACTTGGCTTCTAGTTACAGGCATTCACTTTATTTTTTTTTAGAATGTTCTGGGATGTCCAGGAATGTTTTGTAAATGTCACCGTTGACTTCCTTACAATGAAACGAATGCAGTGATATGCCACACTTGGGTCTAAGTCTCACTTCGGTATAAAGTTCTAGAATGTTCGAGAATGTCCTTCGCAAATAACACCGTTCACTTCCTTAAGTCACGACGAGTGCGGTGATATGCCACACTTGGGTCTTTGTCTCACTTCGGTAGAAAGTTCTAGAATATTCGAGAATGTCTTTCGGAAATATCACCGTTCACTTCCTTGAGTCACGACGAGTGCGGCGATATGTCACACTTGGGTCTTTGTCTCACTCCCGTACAAAGTTCTAGAATGTTCGAGAATGTCCTTCGCAAATACCACCGTTCACTTCCTTGAGTCACGACGAGTGCGGTGATATGCCACACTTGGGTCTTTGTCTCACTCCCGTACAAAGTTCTAGAATGTTCGAGAATGTCCTTCGCAAATACCACCGTTCACTTCCTTGAGTCACGACGAGTGCGGTGATATGCCACACTTGGGTCTTTGTCTCACTCCCGTACAAAGTTCTAGAATGTTCGAGAATGTCCTTCGCAAATACCACCGTTCAGTTACTTGAGTCACGACGAGTGCGGTGATATGTCACACTTGTGTCTTTGTTTAACTCCCGTATAAAGTTCTAGAATGTTCCAGATTGTCCTTCGCGAATACCACCGTTCACTTCCTTGAGGTACGACGAGTGCGGTGATATATCACACTTGGGTCTTTGTCTCACTCCCGTACAAAGTTCTAGAATGTTCGAGATTGTCCTTCGCGAATACCACCGTTCACTTCCTCAAGTCACAACGAGTGCGGTGATATGTCACACTTGGGTCTTTATTCCACCCACGCACAGGGTTCCAGAAAGTTCCTCCAACTTCCACTTAAACCCACTCACGCACAGGGTTCCAGAAAGTTCTTCAAACTTCCACTCAAATCCCACTTTGTGGACAGGGTTCCAGAAAGCTCTTTAAAACTTCCAGTTAAATCCACTTCCGACACCAAATTGTCACGGATTTCCCAATCCGTCTTTTCTTTCACTTCCAGAAAAACAACAATCCGTTAATTAATTACTTCTTTATTAACTACTGAACACTACTAATTACAGGTCAACTAAACACTTATTTAATTAATCGCTATCTAAATCACTTTGATATCTCCAACTAAACACTTTAATTCAGACTGTAATACAAGACTTATACAAGACTAACTAACTCGGCCGTTTATTCTTCTTTTATAGACCCAACGAATATTCCAGATATATTCCAGTATCTCTAGATCCCTTTCTCGTACGACTGGAACGCTTCTCGTCGATTCTCGATTTTTCAGGCCGATCTCGATCACGGCATGTTGTTTGTTTACCAGAATGGCGTAGGGGCGATCGGGGCAATCTTAGGCAATTCGCGGTGCCACAGTCGTCGGTTTGGGAGTGAGTGGGGCAAATTCCGTGACACTATTCATATTTCCCTCAAAAAGAAAAGGCCAATGGTTGTTTCATTGAGTATCCCACCTACATTAACTTTTTGAGAAAAATGTTTTACAAATATTTGTTACATGTAATTGTTGCGGGGTAACTATGTACAGTGTACACCAAGGATAGAAACCTGATAGAGTGCTATGAAAAACAATTATTATTGTTGTAGACAAACGTCAAATCTTTAAAATACGTTCATTATCAGAGCATATTGTTATTAACATTGACACATTAGTTTATTTCTACTTAATTCTTATTGTATTTTTGTATCGTAGTTTTAGTACAGTCATGCAGTCATTTTCCTTTGTTATATTAGATATTTATTAAAATACCTAATTATTGTTAACCGTTAATTATAAGTCTTTACATTTAATTTGATTAATTAAAAGCGTAAAACTAACAACTCACTTTTTCATAGCCAAGTTGTATTTTTAGAAAATTACTATAAAAGTATTTAATAAAATGAAGCCTACTTTAAAATTGTTATAAATCTGTCAATATAAAATATTTAGTAGTAGATTTGAAGTAAAAATATCGCTAAACAGTTTTTGTAAAAATTTACCAAGAAAAAAATTCGAAGTACCTAGGCCTTGAAAACAAAAAAAATAATTTTAATATTTTGTGCCAGAGTAGAGTTTTTACTGCTCCGTCTTTTGGAAAAAACCCGATATAAATCGGATAACAATTACCATTTTTGCAGACTTGTTTACATTTGAAATGGGTCACACTGTAGATAAATGGATGTTTCCAAATTTCTAGCAATAGGCGGAAATGACCTTATGGAAAAGCGGTATTGGTGATTTGTATGTTGTTAGTTTTTTAATTTTGTATGACTAGATCTTAAAAAATTAATGTTTATAAACTATTATCTCTGAGGACTGTAGACTGTAGTCATCAGTGTGGTAAAAAAAAGCAAAAGGCAGAAAATATGAGTAAGACATCTATATGTATGTCAAATTTAACAAATAAACAGTTTAGTACTACCTTTACTTCTGCGTAAACATGGTTTATTATTTAAATGGTATATACTATTCAAGAAAAAATTTGAAATAATGATAATGCTAGAGCTGCGGTAAATTTACATCTCAGGATGTTTTAGTCATGTGTCGTATGCTTCACTTTGTTACTATATAGATACTATAGTGACGAAATTACGTGAAACTGATGAATCTGTGATAAGGGCGCCGTATTCCTGAAAAGTGTTTTCTACAAATATAAATAATTTAGACATTTAAGAACTGAATAATATAGAGTTTAGCAAACAACAGTTATTTCATTCTACCTGCAAATAGTCAAAGGTACCCAAGTAAGACAAATATATAACGGCTGAAAGCGATCTAACCAACAAATTTTTAGGTACGGAAATCTTTCAAAATACGTATTTTTTAAAATTCAACTGTAGATCCAAATATTGTTATAACATAACATTACATAGTTCTGTATATAAGATTGTTCACTTTTATTTAGTATGTGAAAATAATTGTTAAAATGTGAGGTTAGAATAGCGAAATTATGTGTGTCATATAAATGCATTTTAAAAGTTATTACATTATTTGAGGAAAGTTTAAATAGTAAAAGTGGATAAACAAAACATCAATAATTCTATTTTTGATATTACTTTTGCTCTACGAGTTTTATTTTCGAGATTTCAGTACCTAAAAACACCACAAATTTGATCATTTTACGGCGAGAGATACGGGCACCATAAACAAAAAAAATATGAGAGCGAGCGCGTTTAGAATTAATCAATAATTGGCAATCTAAATTTTCTTTTTAATATTTGCTTTTCTTACTAATGTCCTTTCTTTCTACATGAAGAAGTTAACTGTCGTAACTACCATTATTGGATAACAATTCAAAAATATTTCGTGAGGTACACACCCGCCAGCATTTAAAAAATGTTTGGCAAACATTTTTGGAAATGGCTTTGATTTTTACTTGGAAATTTAATCGAAGAAATGTACTTGCATTTGTTGGAAAAATACCACCAATCCCGTACCGTTCTACAGACACTTGAGCAAAATGCGGAAAACTTAATTTTTAACAAAACGGATTAGAAGAGGACCTACTGGTACTACTGTTACTGAATATAGGTTTTACCTTTAATTTCTAGACTTAATAACTCAAAATTAAAAAACTAGTTGATGTGAAGTGAAAAGATAATTGAGTGCCTTTTGTAAGGGCATCCCCGCTTAGGACTACAAATTTGGGGAATGAGTGCATCCATAAAGTTGAGGAGTCCCAACGTTTTCTGTGGTCTACACTATTTATATTGTTTGGACTAGTGGTAGTAAATTAAAATGCCAAAATACAGACGAATTAAACCGCAATTCCAAACGTGTTTGGAAATAATACTGCAGACTATAAGGACTAGATTTGAGAAGTTACTATTAAAAATAAAGTAATGAAAAAAAGCTTGTTTACATTTTACCACATTATATTGCAGGTACCTATATTCTGTATATTATTGTGTCTCTACAAGAGTATGGACACATTAATATACGGATACCCATAGGAATATTCAAGTCGGCGCCTATGCATAAGATTAGTCAATGAAGCTGCAGTTGGATTTTTTCGATAGATGACTTTCAAGGGTCAATATTTGCAGATAAATAAATTTTTAAAATAATAATTCTGAAGGTTGTGCATGTTGCTTGTTGTATATTGCGTATATGGTCGGCCTCAGTCTCGGACTGATGATGGATGAAATAATTAATAAAATTATTGCGGAAACGAAAGCATAGTTGTTCGACTGAAAATTATCATTCACTTATTTGTCTGAATAAAATGGATACCTACTAATTATTTATCCATTTCGGTAAATAAATCCATTTAACATTTTTTGGTTTATGTCTAAAAATAAATAATATTTTTATCACGCATGCTCTTTATTTTTTTATATGCATTTTTTGATGATAAATTATTTATTTTGGTATTTTAAAGTGTTCTATTTGATTTAAATTATATATTTATATCAAAGTTATTTAAAAATTAGAGCAAATATTTCTTTCACTTACATATAAACAGTAATACACATATCTTAAAGAACATTTTAAACAACTTAAGCAACTTCACAGGGATGAAAAACTTAAGAGAGAACTGAAAATTTACGGAAGACAACCCATGCGATGGTCTCTAAATATGGACTACAACTGTTGGGGAGATAAGAGATGCTTTATGTTTTGATAACTGTGTCGTTGGCCTCTGCATCCCACTCTATTATAAAATATAAATACACAACATATTGGGGTTCCATTAGATATAAACGTACACTAAACGGGCTAATTCTGTTATTTACGATATATCTGAAAAGTTTTGACCTCGCGACTTGCATAATATGATGTGTAACAAAAACTACAACAGGATAATTTTGAAAATACTTTTCAAGCGGCTAGGAGTTTCATTCTTTTAAATTTTTTATTTTAAAATTTTTGTAATGTGTACAATTCAATATACAGGGTGTCCCGAAATTAATGGGATACAGAGCAAGAGTAGATTCCTTACATCAAAATAATGAAATTAACCCAAACTTATCTCGGTCCATGTCCATGTGTGGCTAATAAAAAAATTACAAGGCGTTAAAGTTCAAATTTCTGGGACGAGAAAAACGAATCCGTAGGTACTTAATTTTGCTGAAGACGCTAGAGAGCGCTACGAAATGTACTCTTGGTTGATAAAAACTGGTTATAACTTTTTTATCAGTGTGTTTACGAAAGTTTTAATAGAAAAATATTGGTCTCCTATCTATTTTTCACAAATAAGGTATACTTGTTTTATGTCGATATATTTAACAGTTTTCGATTTATTTCTTGTTTTTCTATTGGATGCAATAAAATAAAATAATAGTTTGTAGTTACTTAGATACCTACGTATTCGTTTGATAAATGATTGTCTAATAGTAAATAGTGTTTCTTCATTTCTAGCATTTAAAATTGCTTGCCACAGCTCATCCCGTGAATTAACAGGATCACTGTAAACTTTTGATTTCAAAATACCCCAAATACTGAAATCCATGGGGTTTTAAACTGGGCTTCGTGCGGGTCATGAAAACGTGCTGCCGCGAACTATCCACCGTTGGGGAAATTGTGAGTTAAGATAGTTTCGCACCTGTACAGAAAAATGGGCAGGGGCACGTCTTGCAAAAAAAAACATATTGTGTCTCACATTTAATGGTAAATCATCAATATAGGTCCTCAAAATCATGTTCTATGAAATGTAAGTAAGAACGGCCATTCAGATTATATGGAAATTCAACAGAGCCCAGCACATGATTTCCAACAATACCACACCAAATGTTTATCTTAAATTCATATTTATCCCAAACAAGTTTATATATGAAGTTGAAAACGCCCCGACGAGTAAATGTGGCTTCGTATGTAAACAGCACCTTGCTTAAAAAGTATGGATCATCATTGTGCCGGTCTAAGAATGGAAGACAAAATTGTTCCCTATCTGGAAAATCTGTAGGTAGTAAATTCTGCACTAGGCTAAAGCGACACGGGTACAGTTTTTCATTATGAAATAATCTATGAATAGATTATTTAGGTACCACTACAACCGCAGACATTCGTCGTAAACTTATTTCAGGATTTTCTGTTACACGAAGCAAAATATCCTCCTCGTTCTGGAGTAACAGTTGTTGGACGGCAAGCATCTCTTCTTTTAGGACGAAACGATCCAGTATCTCCTAACCGGTCATATAGATTTTTAAATAATTTGTGATTTGGTTGTAATTTGGGTAACTTTCTAAATACCTGCGACACCCACGACGTTCATTAAAATTTTCTTTTGCATAAATACATACCATATCTCGCATTTCTCCATTAGAAAATACATTATGGCGAGGTATATTTCAAGCGATATTATTAATTGTAAACAAAAATTTAAAGGAATACACTATTTAAGTTCAATAGTAGTAATAATGACACCTTAGCACTGTTAAAGTGTTAAACCTTTTCCACTCCTTTGGCCTGTCGAAGACTATTACGGCTTGTGCAAGAGGAAACTCATGTCTTGATAACAGTTTTACGGATCTGAACTGTAATACATTTGCTGCCCAGGTGTGATATAAATTTGTCGGATCATGATGGCATATTAATGTCGATTCGGCGGGCTAGTATATGGGGAAGAGGCAGTACTAGGGTAAACTTTAGGCCACTGACTTCTTCCGGGTTTTTTCAGTTCTATCGGATTGTTGAGGCTCGGGACTGGGGCTTTCTAATAAGTGATACCATTGAATTAAATAAAAAGTTTGGGTTGTTTGTAGATACGTATATTAGCTTCAGCTGTAGAGCATTGTTTTCCTATTAAGACTAAGCTCCAAAGCAGTTTTAATTTGCCTAGTGCATCATGGTTTGGTGATCATCTGAGGGATATGAAGGAGTACATTGGCCTGTTGAATGATATTTATAGGAGGGATCCTGGTCTTGTCACTAGAGATATGATTAATTCCTGTAGGCGTAATTATAAGCGTGACATTTCTAAAGCAAAAAAATTGCTAATGATAATTTTGTCAAAAATTCTAGTAATCCCCAAATAGCCATGTGGCAGGTTATTAAAAGAAATAATATAAGTCATGATATATCTTCTACGGATCATATTAATGCTCATACTTTTCATCAATTCTTTGCCAACATTGCTCAGAATATTATTGATAATTTGTCAAATACTATGTTAGCTTTAAGGATTATATTAATCATACTAACCCACGTATTAATTTTAGCTTTCGCGAAGTCACCTTCAATGAAATAAGGGACATTATACGTCAACTCAAAAATAAGTATGGATCCATATAATATCAAGGTAAAAATGATAAAAACTGTTAAACATTTAATTGTTAGTCCCCTTACATATTTAACTAATGAATGTATCAGGAAGAATGTATTTCCTGACATTCTTAAGCTAGCAAAAGTTATCCCGTCCCGTCAAACTATAGACCTATCTCCTTAACTCCAGTCATAGCTAAAATTTTGGAAAATATTCTCAAGGAACAAATCAATATTTTGAACAAAAATATCTATTTCACTCCTGTCAATTTGGCTTTCGTAATAAAAAATCCACTACGCTTGCAATAAAATAATTTAACACACTCATTTCTAAGTGGATTTGAAAATAAAAACATTGTTTCTGGCACTTTTTATGATCTTACTAAGGCTTTTGATTGTGTGAACCACAACATCTTGTTACAAAAACTTCTGCATTATAACTTTAATTTAAATAGTGTATCACTTATTGAATCGTATCTGAGTGACAGATCACAGTTTGTCTCTTTTAATGGGAGTAAATCATCATGCTTAACAATGAATCATGGAGTACCACAGGGGTCGGTTCTTGGACCTGTGTTTCTTATTTACATTAATGATCTACCAAACAGTGATGATATTTCCACTTTCATCCTCTTTGCGGATGATACTACCATTTTAAACAGTGCGGATCGGGTCAATAACTTAAAACAGTGGTTTTTTGGCGAATAAGTATCTCAATCAGGATAAAACAGTCGATTTTGTTTACTTTGCGTCACATGAATAACGAGGATGAGTTTCCTAATTATACCACTCAAGTAAAGTTTCTTGGTGTAAATATTGATCATCAGATGTCTTGGAAACAACATATTGATAAACTATCTAAAACATTGTCGAAAATGATAATCTTGATTAGAAGCCTCTTGTTAATTGTGTCTCGTTAAAAACATTGCTGACAGCCTATTACGGTTTTTTTCATTCAAATTTGTGCTATGGTATCCTGAACTGGGGTCATTGTTGTCACGGTGATGTAATTTTTAAATTACAACGCAAATGCATTCGCATTATTGCAGGGTTACCCTACAGGGCGGACTGTCATCAGTATTTTAAGAGCTACGGCATAGACTACCAAGTGCGTACATTTTGGAATGTCTGATGTACAATCGTTTGCAATAATAATGACACTCATTAAAATGATTTTTTGCGATTTCTTTAGAACTTCCGATGTATTATTTGTAATGAAATATACTTCACATTAATATTAGTTATTAGTTGTTTCAGTCACCGATTGAAATTTAATGAAATTTCTACTCAGAACTTCCAGAAGTTCAAAAACTGTTTTAAGAGAGTGTCATTATTATTGCTAACGATAGTACATAAAGGAAAATATTCATGTCTTTCGTCAGCACCGTATGAACCATGAATATCCTATTAGATATAGAGATAATATTAACCCCGACTTTTTTAGACTAAATAAGACTAGAGTCGGTTCTAATTACTACTGTGTGCATTTTTATAATAAACTTCCTAGAGATATTAAATGCCTATGTAATACTCATTATAAAATGAGAATAAGAAACTTTCTTTTTATTCATTTGATTATTATTTTAATGACGATTTTGTTGATCTTGTGTGATGTGTGTTACTTATGATATTTTGTCTTTGTTTATTTTATAATATCTTGTAACGTATTTTATGATTAAATTAAAGTATGTGTCAAGCTTTGACCTAATTTTAAGTACTGACGTTTTGGGTGTCATATTTCTTGTGACTTGTGTAAACATTTCTTTTTGTATGTATTGACATCAATAAATCATTATTATTATTATAACTGGATAAATCCTGGGCTGAGAGAGGACTACTTCCCATGAAAAAATCACCCCCCTAGCTAGATGATTACACCCTAAAAAGAAATAAAATTTGAATTTTTTAAAAACATTTTGCCATTTTCAAGGCGAAGCAGGTCGTTTGCCAGCTTCAAAATTTAAGGGGATATGTCTCACATGGATGAATACTTCCCATGCAAAAATCATCCCCCTGGCTAGGGGATTACACCTTCAAAAAAAATTAAAATTGAATTTTTTAAAAAATGTTTAGCCATTTTCAAGGCGAAGCAGGTAGTGTGCCAGCTTCAAAATTTAAGGGGAGATGTCTTACGTAGAGGACTACTTCTCATGAAAAAATTATCTCCCTGGCTAGGGGATTACACCTTCAAAAAAAAAAAAAAAAAATTGATTTTTTTTTTAAATACTTCGCTATTTTCAAGGCAAAGCAGGTTGTGTGTTCAAAATTTAAGGAGATGTGTCACATGGATGACTACTTCCCATGAAAAAATCATACTCCTGGCTGGGGATGACACCTCGAAAAAAATAGGACCCCGCACAAACCTTATGGAAATTGAATTTCGGTCAAATGACTTGAAATTTTCAGAAGAGTTTCTTCAAGTCATGCGGAGAAAAAGTCTAATGGGCACAAAGTTCTTAGATGCTTTGGAGCCGAGATAAGCGATGGAAAGTTGAAAAACGCGTTTTCTATGTCTCGGATACCTATAATTGGTTTTACGGTATTTTAACATTCTTACTAAAAAACGTATAAGTCAATAAATGGTAACGTGTTTTCTATAAAAAAAACTATTTTTAAATCATTTCATTAAAATCTTACAAAACATAGGCTTATAAAAACGTTTAATTATTTTTTGATATTATTATTGCACATTTTAATATTTTAAATACATGTTTATAAAAACTTAAAACATGAAAAATGCCCCTATGTTTCTTTAAGTATTCATCTAATAGAATAGTTATAATATTTAGTATTATAGTTATAAGAGTTATAATACCTAATATTTAGTTGTATTATGTAAAAACAGACATGGGGCATTTTTTTGTTCTTTCTTTTAATTTTTTATAAACATTTATTTAAAATATTAAAATGTGTAATAATATCAAAGAAAAAAAAATAATTATACGTTTTTATAAGCCTATTGTTTGTAAGATGTTATTAGATATGAAATGATTTAAAAATAGTTTTTATAGAAAATACGTTAACATTTATTGAGTTATACGGGTTTTTTAGTAAGAATGAACAATTCCGTAAAACCAATTATAGGTGTCTGAGACATAAAAACGCGTTTTTCAACTTTCCATCGTTTACATCTCGGCTCCAAAGCATCTAGGAACTTTGTGCCCATTAGGACTTTTTCTCGGCATGACTTGAAGAAACTCTTCTGAAAATTTCAAGTAATTCGACCGAAATTCAATTTCCATAAGATTTGTGCGGGTCCTTTAAAATTTTAAAGATATTTCGTACTTTCAAGGCGAAGCAGGTCGTGCCAGCTTCAACATTTTTTAATTTTTTAAGGTGGCATCCCCTAGCCAGGGGTATGATTTTTCATGGGAAGTAGTCATCTACTTAAGACACCTCCCCTTAAATTTTGAAGCTGGCATACGACCTACTTCACCTTCAAAGTACCGAAAAACTATACCAATATTATATACGATATGGGTTTTACTTTAAACTGTAATTTGTATTAATATTAAATTTTTTGTGATAAATTTCCCATTCATAAGAGAGACATGTGCAGTTATATTATGGTATTTAGTGCATTGCATACTATTTCTTAAATGTATCTATTATTTTACCCAGTGACGTCCGTCCATGAATGTTCGAACGTCTTCGGAATTTTGGCTGGCAATTTTGGCCGCTGTTTTCACGCCGGATCTTTACAGGAGTTACACGGTGTTTTATTTAAACATTTTAAATGATTTCTGCCCATTACTTTAACCCTGTTTGATATTTTCCTATCATAGATGGCATAATGTTTATATACTTTAGAAAATATTTAAAAATGCTACAAAATTGTTCATGGCTACTACCAGAAGCGTTAGACAGGTGTAGTGGGGCAATTTGCCATTCCTAATTTTTACTGGTGGAATTTTTATTTTGATACAATTTTTCAATTCTTCAATATTTTCTATGCAATTAACCCACTATTCCTTCATAGCGGTAAAGTTATTATTTCTCGAGATATTTAAAGTTTAACATAGGGCTGCACAATCATTTTTATTTTGTAATTTATTTATATATTATTTGTATTCAAGTCGGTGTCTCAAAATTGCATTGTATTGGTTGAATTAGGTTTTACATTTTACAGTGAGTTTAATAAATAATTAACAATTTAATATCAATAATAAATAAATTTAATAAAAATATCCAGAACTACCTACATAATGAGAAATCAAAAACATGAAACGACATAAATGTTCGTGTCATTTAATGTTATACTAGCAGATTTAATCTTATAGGTACTAGCACATAAACTCAACTGTAAAACTAAATGCAATGCAATCCTATGACAGAAGACACAGACTTGAATATGACAAATAAATTATACATAACAAAATTAAAATTATTGTGCACCTTATGTTTAACTTTCAAAATTTCGAGAAATACTTACTTTACCACTATGAAGGAATAATAGGTTAATTGCATATAAAGTATTGAAGAATTGAACAATTGTACCAAAATAAAAATTTTGCCATTGACGTAGAAGTAGGAATGGGAAATTGCCCTTCTACCCCTGTCGTACTTCTCTCTAGTAGTAGTCATGAACGATTTTGTAGCATTTTTTAATATGCTCTAAAGAATCTAAACTTTATGCCAAGTATGATAGGGATATCAAACAGGGTTAAAGTAATGGGCAAAAATCATATAATTTTTTTAAATAAAACATCCTGTAACTCCGTAAGGAACCATATTTTTGTAAGTGTTATATGTGTCAATTCATCATATTTTGGGTAAGGGGTTATTTTATCCCCCCACTTTTTTCCGACGGACGCTTACGGACAATTTTTATAACATGACGTACAATTTTGTTTAGAATTTTATTACTCTTGATAATTTTTCGTAAAACTTCATGTCTGAGATAAATTTAATTTTTGAGCATGCAAAATTAGAGATGGTCGTAGCAAAATGAGTTGCACTTAATAACATTTTTAAATTTTATTTCCTTTTTCTCATCTTGGATTAAATGATAGACAATATGTAAGCTCTCTCCCAATTTTGTCCATTGAACTTCAGTGTTTGGGGATTTATAAAGTAAGACGTTCATTCCGAATCAATTGAGAATATTGATGAATTAAAAGGAGGGCTGTCGCATCTGCCATTAATCAAGAGAATTATGTCTCTGCACTTTTTATGAACTTCAAGTGATGATATGTGCAAACATATGGAAAATATATCTAAGGAAGTCATGTTGCACTGCATCCAATTTGAGCTTGTAAGTCAAATGTGGACTCCAGACGGAGAAGCAATAATCAAGATGAAATTTAACAAGTGAACAGCATAAGCTTTCAATGGCTATGATGCTGGTAAAGTGACTAGTTAGTCTTTTAACAAAGCCCAGCATTTTCATTGCTTTGCGACAGACAGATGCAATGTGGGTATCGAATCCAAGGTGAGAATCAAAAGTAACAACTAGGTCAGTGAATTTGACAACCGAGCCAAGGGTTACACTATTTAGACTAAAAAGCAGTTCATGATATTGTTAATGAATAGATTGAACAAGAGAGGTCCTAGATGAGATCCGTGGGGAGCACTTGATGGCACTGGAAATGTGTGAATAAGAATGATTGACCCTGACATACTGCTCCCTACTCATTAGGTAACTACCATGTCATCTCAATACAAAGTCATCAGTACCATAACAGTTAAGTTTAAGCAGCAGGTTTATGGTTCAGTCTATTCAATGCCTACAAGTTAGAAACAAGGGATAACATGAGAAAAGAAAAAAACTGTTAGTACCTACCTTCTGAAATAAACGATTCAATTATTTCTATTATAGATATGTAATTCTGAATAGAAAAAAATTAATACAAAATGAATAATTGTAGACATATAATACCGTAAATTTGTTATAATACTAAGGTAAAATTGCAGCGTAGCACAATTATCAATATATTTTCAAAAATTGCAGGATTTTGAATGAACCAAAAAATAGAATCTATCCGATTCATAATTAAAGTAAGTATTAAATAGTGACCTGTATTAAATTAAAGATTCCATAATAGCGAGCGCTCAAATAAAAATGAAGGCAAGTTGGCTCTGAAAATTTGGACGTCGAGCTTAGCATAGCGACCAACTTAACTTTATCTGTCAACACATCGTATTGGTGCTGTCGGTTTCAATAATTTAATTTAAAAAACGTCTAAATTGATGTCTTCTCAAGAACAAAATGTGTCATAGAGTCCTACTTTGGAAATAGATGCAAGATTGATGGAATATGAACGTAACAGCGATATAGCATGTTGACAGATGAGATTAAGTTGGTTGCTACACTAGGCCATACGTCCAAATTTCCAGAGCCAACTTGACTTCCTTTTTATTTAAACACTTGTTAAATTTATATTAAAAATTTTATTAAAAGAAATACTGTAACAATTTTGTCCACAAATATAATATATTACAAAGACTGAATATAGAAAAATAATTTGACTAACATTATTTTAGCAACATACACAGTATGCAATAAGATGATGCTGATGAAAAAAAAAACTGTTTAAAGTCTGTAGTGTGATCTATAATCTCTTCCACTAGGAATTCCACCATATTGCCTCATTCGTCTAATGGCTTCCCTTAAATGTTTTGGTTGTATTGGACCTGTATCACCTAATTCCTCCATTACATCTAGTCCTGAAATCAGTTATTTTTATTAACTGGATCACATACAACACATGATAAATTGAAATCTACATACGAAAATAAAATACGACTTACCTTCCTCTACTACTTCACCTACAAATACTTTTGCTATACCAGCCATGGCAATAACAACATTTTGTGACACTGAACAACCAGCTATTGTCTGCATTAAACGTTTGATAGCTGCTTTTGGAAAAGCTGATCTTCTGTACATTTCATACCTGTCTAACTGGTCTTCAGTAAAATTTGAAACTAGAACTCTGAAAAGTATTTATCATGATGATTGCAATAATTTTAATTAAAATCAACACAAAATTTTATTGAGGGGTAAACCACTGGGGAAGTAGGTGTATACAACGAGGAAAGTAAAGGAAGTACGGGGAATTATAGGATGTATAAAAGCATGGAGAAGTAAAGAGTAAGTACGAGGAAGTAACAAATAAATGTGACTATGCATAATGATGTCGCTAATAGTGCAGTGGCATATGCCCAACCTAAAAGAACAAAAAATCGAGTTAAAAAAATTGTTTTTGTGACCTTCGAATATAAAAAATATATGTTATTTACATAGCTTTATAAGAAAGTGATGAGACAGGTTAGACTATACATTATAAAAACACTCTTGGAAATAGCAGTATTCAGCAAACGATTAGGAACCCATATCAGGCGTACATATATATTTTATGTACAGAGCACATTATTTTACTTTCATTTAAAATGCGAAGTGAAAGATTGCAATGCTACGTCAAAATCTGTTATACTCATAAAAAAAGTTTGGAGAGTTAAGGATGATAATACACACAGTGGTTTGAACCGGCTTTGCAGCTGAGAAAGTTGCTAGGTCGGCTATTGTTTACTATTGCTGCCGTATCGTTTCATGAACATAGACTAGGCGCTGCTAGTTGGTTTAAGATCCAATTCCCATTAGAGCAGTATGGAGCAGGGTATCACAGTGCGTTGTAGCACATAGCAGCTTTTTTAAATAAATATTCCCATTTTGAGCAGTATCTAACAGCAAATGAACAAACAAACCACAAATACAGTCTATCCTTGTGATGAGTTCTGCAGCATTTTAGTGTTAACTATGTTATCAACAAGAAAAAATAAAAAGGAAAAGGTGAAGTAAATATTGGGTGCATAATATATATTTTGCAAATTTTGCTGACAAGTTGGTACAATAAATTATTCAATTTTTTCCCCCGACCATTTTGTTCAGTCTCATGCCACACTGCTTCCAATGCTTACGACAGAATTAAAATTTTGCTGCCATATGATTCGCCACATGCAGACAATACATTGTAAATAGCACTCTGCAGTGTCACTCTATTCAGTGCTCCTCTAATGAAAACTGGCCTTTATTGTTCCAGATTTCATTATATTATAGTTGCTTTAAAATAATTTACGGTCTTTGAAACTGTCACATATTACAAAAGTAAATATATGTATTTTTGTATGGGAAACGAGGAGGAAGTACAGGGATCTACGAGAAAGTATATGAAATTATTTTTATTACAAAATTTGAGTTGGTGGTTTACTTCTTTGTTTTTTATACTTACTGCATTTTCTCTCTTTCCTCTTCCTCTAATTCTCTCCTGGATTTTAACTCTTTTCTTTGTCTCTGTAAATTCGAATTTAAGCTTTGCGAAGCTTGAGGTAAAATAATATCTGACCCTAAATCTAAGATATCTTCTGCTTTAATATCAACAACTCCCATTGAGAAACCGTCATCACTGCCTACATTTACTTCTTCCTTTATAATATTTTCTTCAATAGCTAGAACTGCATCTTTTGAGTCCTCATCATCGTCCATATGTTCATCATCAGAATTTGTTGAATTTAACTCATATTTAAGTTGTTCTAGAGCTCTGATATTGTTGTGATCTGATTCTTTATCCAATATATCTTCCATTTTAATCTCTCATCAATTTCAAAAACACTTAATTATTTGGTATTCTTGTTCCATTCAAAATCAAATGTGTATTACTATTTTCATTTCACTATTGAATCGAAGTGGCTATGTTAAATATTAATAACGAAAATCAAAATAATTTAGAGGTTATGGAGTATGGACACCATGACACATACTTGTCATTTGAATTCACTGGCCATAGTTTACACAGATTCCACTGGCCACAGACCATGGAAAATAAAATAGTAGTTCAGTAATCTGTGATACTGACAAACAAACACAGATAGATATTAGTGAAAGAAAAACCCTACAGATGTTTAGAAACATTATTTTGTTCTCTCATTAAAGAGATATTCTAAAATTTTTTCGCTCAGGGTTGAGAACCGTGATTCAGGGTAGATTTAAAATTGTATGGATAACAGACATGAATTCTTACGACTAAAATACACATATTTGTTAAATTGCAAACAAAAAAAAAAATATTTCTTTAAATTTCGACAGTTTACAACCTGCTTTACTTTGTGTCATATGAATTCAGATTTCAATCAACTGTTGTTAATCATTGCAATTCAATAGAAGAATGTTATTTGCTAATTATGAATCAACTATACTAAATTATTTTTCTCTATTTCTTCTTCTTAGGGCAGAATTCATACTCAGCACTTCACTATAAAGTAAACTTATTAAAGTGTGGTATGAAACTATGAATAAGTTGTTACCCCGCATTTTTACCTTGTAAATTGTAAATCGAAGTGCACAGATAACCTAAAGTGTGATCTATAAATTCTACTCTTAATTATCTTTCTCACCAACAATAGCAAAACAGAATTAATTTCACTTTAAATATTTGTCATATCAGATAATTTCAGTTTGTACATTTGTATTGAAAAATTATATGTTGATTTTGTTTTATTTTAGTATTAAATCTTGTATATAGTGTTAACTATAGATATAGTTGTATTCCTCATAAGTGTTTAGTGAAAATAGTTAATATATTCACAATAAAATTACAAGAACTATTGTTCAAGTTGTAATTTAACTTCATTTTCTCTACACATAATCTATTAAATAATATTTTTTAAATAAAATTGGGGTAATTAAATAGAAAAAATAAGCGTTATCTTGTTGTCGAACGTCGTTGTTGTAATCGAACTATACAGATAATTTTAGCATTCATTTTATGACACTGTAACGCGAGTTGCAGAATTTTTGACGTCAACACTAATGAGGTCCATTTGATACGTTTTAAATCCAAATAAAAGCATGCCGTTTACTTTCCGTATTCCTTCTATATCTAAGGCTAAGAATTGGACTGAAGCGCTATCTGCAGAAGATAATATGAACTTTAGCACTAGCTAATTCATGCCATATCCGCAGCGAGCGGTAGTGTCGATTTTCAGTCAATATATGATGATAATAGTTTGACAATAATTTTGTTTATTGTCTAAATAATAAACCAAATGTTAACAAAAACCGTATGAAAAACGGCATAGTTTGTTTAATATAAATCAAAAACTGCGTCGTGACATAAAACTTGTAAATAAGTAATTAGGTAGTGGTATAGTGTTTTTTTTTCTATTTCAAACGGGACTATCTAGTCTTGACTGAACGTTAAAATACTTTCAATTTTTAGTGAATTAAAGTGATACTTTTACTGAGAATTATGCTGGAGTTTAAGTAATTAATTGAAACTCACATTATTAACACGTAAGTATCTTTTTGTATTAATTGATCACTACTTTCTCAGTTGGTGGCCTTTTTGTATGCATGAATATGTTTTTTGTTACATACTGAACAATAAGTAGCTCATGAAATATTAATTTTCTACAAAATTATGTTCTTACGCTTTATATCTAAATATTAGTTATGAGTAAATAATTGTGAACAAGAAATCACAAAGTATAAACTAGATTTCTGCCTGTTCCAAATATTTTTTGTTCTATTGATATCTTCATGGATACTGGGTGGTCAAGTGGTCATCTTAATGCCAATTTCATTGCACTAAAAAGAAACTACATTCGTAATTTTAGTGTTGTATAATTAATTATACTTACCTACCTAGAAACAAATGTGAATTGTGAAGTAACAAGTAGCTTATAAACATAAGAGGTTTCTCTTTGTTTAAGCAGCTTATCAAACAATGCAATTTTTTATCGAATTTAGTCATTGTTTTTATTGCTATATTATTGTGTCTTGTGTCTGTATTTATATCTCTATAAAAGCAATAGTAATTAATTGAAGAATAAATCCACTCAGGAAAACAATAATTAAACATAAATTTATGAAGTTTTTACTTTTTTTTTAATTTGAATATTAGGTAGGTATTTACCCAAATTTGTTACTACATGATTTCATCTTTTACCAAAATACCAAATACCTACATATAGACATGATGCTGTGAAGATAGGTGTGTTTATTTCAACAGAAATAGTGTTGAAACTAAATATGTAGTAGGTATTTATTTTCGATCAGTTTTCCAAACTTATTTGGTCACAGAACTTATGAAATTATAAGATTGAATTTGAAAACATCCCATTAAAATAAATCCTAATTTAAATATTAACCTTACACATGTTACTGTTTTTTTTTCGTTGTTTTTTTTTAAAGGTGCCTTATTCTTGTAAGTGTTTTGTACAAATACAAGTAATTTTAAATATTTAAGAACTGAAAAGGTAATATAGAATTTAGCAAATAACAAGAATGTTATCCCATGCCACCTGCGGATAATCAAAATTCAAGGTACCGAAGTTAAATTAATACATATACAGGGTGTGCCAGAATGATGGTCAAATATTTTACCAGGGTGTTCCACAAGCCATTTCAGGGGGGGATCTTCATATAAAATTTTTCAATTTGGGTCCTCCCTGTTGTTTTTTTATTTTTCCTTAAAAACGGTTGCACTTAGAAATTTAAATTTTGGTATACATTATCAGCTAGTCAGAGGCTATTTTGTGGTGGTGTCTATTCCTTAGTTTATGTTTCTGGAGGGCGGGAATAAGCAACCCATAGATTTATTTCTTACAGAACTTTTTCCTGCAATGACCGATTTCAACAAAAGTTTTTTTTAAATACTATACCTAATTTTACTACTTTTTTCCCACTTGTAAATTTTTCATACAACCAACAGTTTGCGCGGAAAAAAATAAAATACTTTTCCTGACTCTAAACATCTTTTCGTCACCGGTTACTGATAACCGCAGTAGGCGGTTGCTATGTTGATGTTTCTCTGTTGTCTTGTCAAACAAATGGCTATTAGGTCTATAATTGACAGTTTTTGCAAATATTTCTAAACAAAGGTATTCCTATAACTGTTGCCAATCCTGCCGTATGCATATTCCATCAATTTCTTCGCTAATATTTGTACGGAAGAGTCAGTTGTTTACAAATATTTGCAAAACTATCAAGACTGATTTGTTTCATAAGACAACAACATCATCATAGCAACCGCCTACTGCGGTTATCAGTAACCGGTGACGAAACGATGTTTAGAGTAAGGAAAATTATTTTTATTTTTTTCCGCGCAAACTGTTGGTTGTATGAAAAAATTACAAGAGGGAAAAAAGTAGTAAAATTAGGTGAAGTATTTTGTTGAAATCGGCCATTGCAGGAAAAAGTTCTGAAAGAAATAAATCTAGGGGTTGCTTATTCCCGCCCTCCAGAAACATAAGCTAAGGAATAGACACCACCACAAAATAGCCTTTGACTAGCTGATAATGTGTACCAAAATTGAAATTTCTAAGTGCAATCGTTTTGAGGGAAAAATAAAAGAACAATTTTTTCCGCCATTTTGAGACTCGAATATCTCAACAGGAGGACCAAAATTGAAAAATTTTATATGAAGATCCCCCCCTGAAATGGTTTGTGGAACACACTGCTAAAATATTTGACTACCATTCTGGAACACCCTGTATAACTTCAGAAAGCGATCTAGACGGCAAATTTTTAGGTACTGAAATCTTTCAAAATACGTATTTTTTTAAATTTAACTATAGATGTAAATATTGTTATAACATAAACTTACATAGTTCTGCATATAAGATTGTTCACTTTTGTTTATAAGTATGTAAAAATAATTGTTAAAATGTGGGGTTAGAATAGCAAAATAATGTGTATCATACAAATACATTTTAAAAGTTATTATATTATTTGAGGAGAATTTAAATAGCAAAAGTGAATAAACAAAACATCAGTAATTCTATTTTTGATTACTTTTGTCCTACGTGTTTTATTTTTCTAGATTTCAGTACCTGAAAAACACCACAAATTTGTTCATTTTACAGCGAAAAATACGGCGACCTTAAGTGTTCGGTATTACAAAAATTGTTTTATTTTTTTTTGCATATGTAGAGCGGCGAAGGTACCTCGAGACCTTGGAATATTGGATGGGGCTTGTTGTGCCCCAAGTTTCTTGCACTGGCTCCTACTTCAACCACCACCATTACCCCGCTAAATTCAGAAGGTGAGTCCAATTATTATGCAACAAGTGTATATGTGTATATACTCGCGTCAAGAATTCAGACGTCTTATGTCAGCTGACGTTACACATTTGTTTTTATTATCAACGTAATTTTCGATATTTGGACATGTTAAAAACAATCCTTTTTTGCAATTTAGTGCAATATATAATGCAAACTTTTAGTGTGGTATATAATTTGATTACTATCAGTTGCAGTTTCTTAAATATTTTGATGAAAATATAATGAATTATTCATTTGTTCGTATGACGTAAGTCGTCTGAATTCTTGTCGCGAGTAGGTATACCTAAACTCGAGGGGGTAACCATGGAAATCTTGCGGAGTCTTTCGAAATCGAGCGAAATTCCGAAAAATCGTGCGAAATCCCGAGAAATCGTGCGGAATCACAAGAAATTCCGCTTCTTCTGGAAGCAAATTTATCCTTAAAGACTGACAAAATACTGCGCCTTGCGTCATTATCGACGTTATTATACATATAATGCGAATAATGCAGGTCGCATTATTATGCCATGACGATAAGTCGCTGATTATCTCCAGTTTTTTGTTTCATTTTATTGACATATTGCACATCGACGTTAAATTTGTGCCCCCATCCACTAGTTTACCTACAGGATTGTAAAACCGGACACCCTGTACCTTGGGTGCGGGGGAAGTCTAGGGTTAACTCAAGAGTTAACGTCGGCGCTTTGTCCCTTGTGAAACAATTTAACTATTGTATAAAACTTAGAACAAAAAAAATGTTTATGTCTAAGAAGCTGTTAATTGCATATATTTAGTCAATCCAAGAGTTTCAGCCAATGTCGTAAGTCGCCATTTTTCACGTCTTCGCTACTGACATCAAGTCATTTTTTTACGGTTTTTTTTTCTTGTTGTACAAGGTCTGATTAGGATCATGCAAAGAAAGCTTTTGACCAAGAATGCCACAATTCTGAGCAATCGTAGAAAGATTTTTTTTTTGTTGAGGTCATACATCAGAATGTTTTTGTAATTTTTTTGATATCTCGCGTATATAGGGTGTTTGTAATAGGTTAGGAAAACATACCGAAAGCCAAAATATGATGATGTAAATTAAGTTCCTTTAGTCCAAAATTTTATAGTTTCCGAAAAACAGAGTGTGAATCTCAATTTTATTTTAATTTTTCCTCAATAACTTCATATCTTCTTTTACGATATTACTCCAGACGAAATTGAAGAAAAATTATCGCAAATGAAAAATAAATTATCAAGTGGGCCCGATGGTTTGCCAATTAAAGTTTTGAAATATATTTCCCAAAGTATAGCGGATCCTTTAGCTTATATATTTAACCTGTCAGTACAATGTGGAATTTTCCCAAATGAACTTAAAATGGCAAACATAATACCACTCTTTAAAAAAGGACAAACTGATCTCGTTGAAAACTATAGACCTATAACTTTGTTATCGTGTTTTTCAAAATTATCTGAAAAAATTGTTCATAATGTTTACAGTTTCATTAACAGGTATAATCTTTTAAGTAATAATCAACATGGTTTTCGTCCTAAACATTCTACAAATACTGCAGCCTTTTCTTTGGTAAATCACATTTATGAGTCACTTGATAAAATCATGTATGTTTTAACGCTCTTTTTTGACTCAACTAGAGCTTTCGACTGCGTTAATAAAGATTATATTTTGAGGAAACTGTATAACAACGGAATAAGGCATCCGTTAATTGATTGGATTAGTTCTTTTTTGTCGGACCGTATGATGGCAGTGAAAATAGACTAACAATATTCCCAGTCATATCAGACTAACCTTCGGGTACCTCAGGGGAGTGTGTTGTCACCATTACTTTTTCTATTATTTATCAATGATATGGATTAATTTATAACAAGTGGTGTTAATGTGGTGTTGTATGCAGATGATACCACAATTAGCATTACAGCGTCATCTCCCAGTGAGTTACAAAACAAGGTTGATTTAACTCTTAAACAATTCTATGCTTGGTGTTCCGATAACAAACTTATAATTAATGCCAGCAAGACCAAATATATAATGTTTCACAAGAGACGTGAAAATCCTAATATGTTGATTAAATTAAATGAGTCGATCATTACTAAAGTTACAAATACACAATTTTTAGGTTTACATATAGACGAACATCTGCACTGGAATAATCATATTGAACATGTTTTAAATAAAATGAAATCAGCATATTTTGCAATTAGAAACTTGAGGAGTTGTATGGATAAACAATATTTATTAAATATATATTTTGCTCTGGCATATTCTCACATGAAGTACTTAATAATGTACTGGGGATCTTGCACGGAGTTTCAGAGAATTTTTATATTTCAAAAAAAAATCATCAGATTAATATTTTCACTGACCCCATTACAATCATGTCGTTCAACTATGATGGAACAAAAATATTATCACTTCCCTGTATTTTGATATACGATTTATTTCTTTTTGTTAAATTTAATAGTAATCTATTTCCTCGACGAGATAGTGTACATGTCCATAATACAAGAGGGAAGAATCTTGTCAGTATAAATAATTTCAACCAAAGCAATTATAAAAAGGACCCATATTATTTGTGTTCAGCCATATTTTATCATTTACCTGAATCATTAACACTGTTAAACAATGAAAATAAATTTCGCTCATTTTTATTGTAACATTGCTTTTATAGCTTGCAGCAATTTTATAATTTTAATGGAAATTGATAGATACTAACATTATATTTTAATATTTAGTGTTTATATTGTAATTTATTATTGTGTCTTTCTTTTGTGACGTTTCATACCCTGTAAAGGCTTACGTGAATAAATTTATTATTATTATTCTTATTATTATTATTACAAATCATAGTAAAATCAAACTTGGTACAGAGGAATTTTCTGGCATGAGAAATTGAAATATGTCCGCGGATTTGCTGTCAATTGTAGAAAGCTTCACAGGGATTTAAATCGTCAACATTTTTTTGTGCCTGCACATTCACATTCAGTGCAGTGTCTCTAAAAGATCTGGACAAAATGCTATCACATGTTTCCAGAGTCAAAATATGATGATCTAACCCAATTTACCTTGGTCCAAAATTTGATAGTACTTAATTGAATAAGGTACGAAAGAAAACAATGGGTTTATGTTTATGAAATAAAACTTAAAATCCTATCCAAAAAACATTTAAAAAAAAAAAAGATCAAAGGGTTAACTGTTGATTAAAAAATCAATACACCAGCACACAAAAAAATTATGAGGATTTAAATACATGTACTGTAGATGGCTCCCTCTATAATTGACAGCAAATTCGAGGCCATATTTCTATTTCTCGTGCCAGAATACTCACCGCTACCAAGTTTTATGTATTTACTACAATTTATAATAAAGTTATTGAGAAAAACTAAGAAAGTTCCACAAATACTATAAAATTTTGGACTAAGGTAACATGATTTGTCCATCATATTTTGGCCTGGGATATGGGGATTTCCCAACCTTTACAGACACCCTATATAGTAACAGAATCCTGCTGCAGATAGACCATAGACCAGCTATATTTGC
This sequence comes from Monochamus saltuarius, assembly GCA_025584915.1. Lineage (NCBI taxonomy): Eukaryota > Metazoa > Arthropoda > Insecta > Coleoptera > Cerambycidae > Monochamus > Monochamus saltuarius. The sequence continues at coordinate 27,747,603 of CM046721.1, forward strand.
GGAGAGGATTGACCCTCTCTGTGGATATGGTAGGGTGCAAGAATGTTGGCTTGGGTCAATGTGAGTGATTGATACCGGTCGACATTTGACCACCCCCTAATTCATAAGGTTTTTCAGGTTTTCCTCATTCCTGCACTGAATGGTGGTTAGGGCCTACCAACGTAAGTCGTTCCTGGGCGCAAATTCGACCTGCATAATATGCCGCCCCCTCTCCCGCGCAAGTCTCTGACTTCTGAGCCAATCCTCGTGATTAGAATGATGGGTAGAGATATTATTATATCCTTTAGAAGTCCCTATTTTGCCAAATTCTGATCTCAGTGGTTACCCTCTCAATACAACTTTTAAAAAATAATAACTTTGATACCCTGTATTTCGGAAATTATTAATTTTTGGATTAAGGTAAATTTGAGTTAGATCCCTAAGCTAAACATGTTAGGGCACGTATAAATTTGCGCCCAGAATATTGACACTTTGTAATATAAAACAATTTTAAGCAAAGTTACGGAAGCATGCTCTGTTCTTATATGCAGATAATTTCCCTGAATTAAATGCTTATAATGTGCAATAACAATTAAAAAATTATCTAATCATGAGTGCAATAAAACCCGCTGCACGCCGGATATCGTTGTATACAACCTTCTAGTAACCCATTAAAAAATTAGATACATTTATTTTTACATCAACACCGTACCATTTAAGAGAGGATATAAATTTAATTAATCCAATGCCACACTTGTTCTTGTCAAATCTGTCGGCACAATAAAATAGCGTCCCTGTGCTGGAATTCTGTCTCACAGTGTTTAAATCAGATTTGGGTCAAAGTTAAAAGGATTGTTTGTAGATGGAAATAAATATTGATCTCTTTAATATGGATTTATACGTTACCACCCCACACTCCACGAATTACCGTTATGGTAACTATTTATTGCTTTGTTTTGTAATAGAAATTATACATACTTTTATGTAGGGCTCCAGTGACGGTTCCAGTTTTTGAGGTAGTTTAAATACCTTTACAACACAGTAAAACATTTACAAATGCTAATAAAGAATATATGGGTAGAAATTGGGTAGATATTGTGAGTGTAATTTTACGCTGGTCGGGGCTTTAGTCCGCAGAGTAGTTACTTTCACACAATATCGTTAATATCTGATAAAAAATGTATATAAAAAGGAGCTATTTTTTCATATTTACATTGATGTTGGTTAATCAATTTATTTGTGATAGCGATGCCGAAAGTAGGTATTTTCAAACAAGCGCATCGTACCCAAGTAGAATACACAAAATAAGATTCTTTCTAATACCATGGAACATTTTGATACACCATTTTCTAGGTAAACGTATATATGCTATATTCGTGGAGAGATTGGCACCCTCTCTGCGGGTATGGCAGGGTGGAAGAATGTTGGCTTGGGTCAATGTGAGAGATTGATACCGGTTGACATTTAACTACCCCCCTAATTAATAAAGTTTTCCAGGTTTCCCTCATTCCTACACTGAATGGTGGTTAGGGTCTACCAACGTAAGTCGTTCCTGGGCGCAAATGCGGCCTGCTTAATAATATGCCGCCCCCTCTCCAGCACAAGTCTTCGACTTCTGGGCTAATCCTCGTGATTAGAATGAGGGGTAGAGATATTATTATTATTATGAAACCCCGCAATGATGTGTCTAATTATTCAAAAAGATGTTACAAATTTTATTGCACAACATTGTGTGAATGTCAACTAAAGGATTTCTGTAAGTGTAGGACTCGAAATAACAAAAGATGGGTATGTTGATAGGCCATACAAATTCTGCATCTGGTGCACTGTTAACAATATTTACTAGAAATTGACATTTTGTGAATATTACAGTTATTATACAGCGGGAGCTGTCATTTGCAGTGGCGTAGCTACCATACCGCCAAACCCCGCGACCGTGGGGGGCCCTGATGTCAAAGAGGCCCAAAAAATATCAAACAACTTCGAAGATTTTAAAGGCCAACTGGCATTGCCACTTTTAGTCTTATCAGAAAAAAATACACGCTTATAATAACTCGGTAATAATTAACCCGCCTCTATTTAAATATTACTTTGCCACGTTCGTCGGCGCTCTATGTAATCGAACCGTTTATTGTTTTCATGTTTTGCTGCTCTCCAAACTCCTGATTGAATGGAGGCAAATTCGTCTATAGAAAATATCAAATTAGTATTGCTAAGAGATGGATTATTAATTCATTATTTACAGGAAAGAGTCAGCATAAGCCAAAAAAGGGTGGCAAGTCATATTTGGCGGGTGGGCCGAAAATCTGAAGCTACGCCACTAGTCATTTGGATATCATATTTGGGTCAATTATTCCGGTTTTCCTGGGTTTTCACATTCGTTTCCATGTGCCATCAAACAATACAAAACAGAGGTCATTTTCATGCAAATTAGATCGTTATTAAAAGCTACACACAGCTTTTTATTTAAAACGGTTACATAAAAAAAACCACCTTTACTCCATATACACCGACCTCGAGGTTGTTACACTAATTTACTAATTATTACCTGGTAAGGGATTGTAAATTAATTTAAGAAAATGTATTTTAAATTTTATTATTAATATTGAATAAGTGAGCAAGGTTACCGAATTACACAAAATTTGAAACAAATATATTTTTAATGTCATAGCGTTAGTAAAAATAAAATGAATACAATTTTATCTTGGTGTATTTAATTATTTTTTTTCAATAATTTTTTACAGATGTATGAAAATGAGTTTTCTTATATTTTCGATTGTGGTGTAGGTACATTTGCAGTCAATGTGAACTGATAAATTGCTTCATCTTTATTTATCTTCTGTAAATACTTGCTAGTTATTCTCAGTTCACACTAAGTGCAAAAGTGCAGCTCAATCAAAAATGCTATATTAGTAACAACCATTAGTGTCTTATACCTTCGCAACTATACCCAATTTCCAAAATACTAGAATGTGATTCATTTACTGCACTTAAGATGAGCTCCATAGACGTTCCACTTTAATAGTATACTTTGATGTTTATCTGATGCGCACTACGCACACTTTAACACAAGCACTGCACTATTTAGATACACACTATACACGACTTACTGGTTACTAGTACTATCACTATAACCGTCACACATTAAGTTTGTCGCTGGCTATTATGTACATTATACATTACAACCACAACACCAGGTTCCATACGTGGCAAAATAGTGCTACACTATTACTCTTGTTCGATTTCGATATCTCGCTTGGTTATCGAGATATTAGCATATACAAATTTCAATGTATTTCGTTTTTTAGCAACTTGCAAGTCTTAAATAAAATGAATGCGTCTTGACTGCTAGTGTGAAGCAAATTATTTACAGTTTTTTAAATAGCAATTTAAAGGGAAAGTATACAGTGATCGTATCATTTGAATACCTATTATTTTTTTATTTCCTGGCTGTGGTGGAAACCCGTAAACTGTGTTTTAAAAATTATAACGGATTAATCAAGTGGTTTTGAAAAATATCTGCACATAGCGTTACTATGGCTTCCATTGTTATGATACAATTAAAGTGTTAAATTGACAATTGTAATATTTTGAACAATTTTTATAGTAGGCAATTATTAATTTTTAATCATAAGTAGATATTTCTTAAGTTTCCAATTTTTTCTGTTTTTGTATTTTCTTATTTAAATGCTTTTTGTTCTCATTTCCCTTTCAATTGCATTAATTTAATTTAAGGATTACAAGTTGCTAAAAAATGAAATGTATTGAAATTTATATATGCAAATATCTCGATAACCAATTTAGTGTTTTATACCTTCGCACTATACCCAATTTCCAAAATACTAGAGTGTGATTCATTTACTGCACTTAAGATGAGCTCCATAGGCGTTCCAGTTTAATAGTTTACTTTGACGTTTATCTGATGCGCACTCCGCGGATATAACACTTTAACACAAACACTGAACTATTTAGATACACACTATACACTACTTACTGGTTACTAGTACTATCACTATAACCGTCACACATTAAGTTTATCGGTGGCTATTATGTACATTATACATTACAACCACAGCACCAGGTTCCATACGTGGCAAAATAGTGCTACACTTTTGTCATCGCATGGCCTTCATTTATCCATGTTTCGTCAGTGTAATATTTTTCTTATATATGTAGTTTTTCGCCATATTATTATTTCGTCTTTGTCTATCAGCATACTCTTTCAATTTCGTTTTATAACGAAAATGTATGTTACCCGATGTATATTCTAGGCAAAGTTTCATCCTGAAAGGTAGCAACCTGATTTTTTTTGTCGGAAGCTTATTTTAAAATACACATATATCCATTAATTATAGTTCTACGATCGCGTATTTTGTATCATCAACCACTATTTTCTTCCTTTTACGAGTTTCCATCATTTTCCGTTTTGTAGTTGTACCTATATTCTTCTTTGTCATTTTTTATTGCACGGTATACACTACTCACAGACACTTGTTAATGAACTACATATTTCAACCACATCACTTACACTCATATTTTGGTCTCGATCCTTAACTCCTTCATACAAGTTTTTTATCATCCGATATTCCTCACTTGCTAGAATTAGGTCGTTTACAATTCTGACACACTGCAGAGCTTGAATTGTTCTTCATTCTTAAGAACATAAACACAAAATCACAATTAAATTAGCGGAAAGATATACGCGAAATTTTCCCACGCGCATACCCATGGTAGCCCTGGGGATGGGACAGCAGGATGATCCGTCAATTCATCATAAACAATAGAAATCTAGCAATCTGATGTGGCGTATGCGCATTTGCTGCAGCAGAAGCTGTGCAATCGGATATGCTCTGTCCGATATGGGGGCCATACAATTTAATACAGTTTTATAGAAAAATATACGGTACATATTTTACTTAGTGTTGACTGCTGTAAATTGTAAGCGGGTTTGTAACATGAATCACTCAGTACTATTTTGAAACCCGACTGTAATTTCGATTTAAGTCGTGATCTATATCTATTTGACAAATTCGTTGTCATACCTTAGCATCCAAATTCGATACATTTAAATTATGTTTGGTAAAGCGGTTGAAAAGGTTCATTCTTCTGTTTCTAGTTAAAACGCCGTTATCTTCCCACTGTAATATTAAAGGAATCTATGCATTTTTTATTTCATTTTATAAAAAGTACTGTACTGATGTATTAAAAAATTTATTAAAAACTATATTGTTTTTGATCAAATGCTGAAAAATGAAAATGAAAAATAGTTTTTCTTAAAATTATTACTTATGAGGCCTATTTTTAACTCAGTAAACAAACGTTAACATGTTTGTTGGAAAAATAAATATTTTTGTTTGTTCACATAGATTCATCTTTGATCCCAATATAGCTCTGAGAAAAAAATAAGTTGCCGCGGTTTTTCTTGAGTAACTTTTAAAGTACTCAATATAATTTAATAAAAATTTAATGCGATGGGCACTAGTAAAGACCACTTAAGGTAGTGAAACATATTTAGCTTTTTTAGTTTACCAGGGGCGGGCTAAGCTTTACAACTTAATGACTTTAAAATAATAAATCTGGATAGCTTCAACCTACTCCTGTACTACTAACACAGTTAGTAGTACAGGGTCTTCCATTATAACGATGTCCTATTTACGTTTGCGCCTTTAGTCAGCTTTCAAAGGATAAAAACGGCATTATGCAATTGTGGAGAAAATAACACGGGTGAGTTTAAAGTAAACTATTAAAGTTCACTCAATGGCAACTTGGTTTTGGAATTTTGTGTTCTTTGAATCCTTCTCAGGTGGTACGCCTATGGAATCTTGTTCCCTGCTACCCTCACCTGTCGTAGTCTGTGAATTAGTCACTATCTGCTATTTGAAATTCGAATATAGACTGACAATTTAACTGTTGTGTGGATAAAAAATTCGTATTCTTTGAAAAATATATTCGGGCGAATACGATTTTTTTAAAATAATTTATATTAAAAAAGAATGCCCTCATCTTACATCTATAAATACAGGGTTAACTATGACTTAGTAAAAAATATTTTAAGAGGGAATAGGGAAAAATAAGAATTAACGGAATCGCCCTTCAAAAAAATTCCAAACTTATTTATAAAGCCAAAAAAAAATTGTTTTCGATATTATTTTAAATCCTTATTTAATGCCGCCAATGTAGTGTAGGCAACCAACAAGCAAGTCATGCAACAGTCGGTATCGCTGTCATGTCATAATTGAATTCCTATGTTTACGTTGTAATTTTGTGTTTTTCTTCAGTTCTTAGTGCCTTATTTTAATTTTAAACGTTTTATTGTTATTAAATAAAGGAATATGTGTCGGGTACAGATATTTTCCCACAATATAGTTCGCCGGTTTGTTTTTCTAGGTTATGGGACAAGACTGCCGCGGGTGCATTAAAAGTTTTCTATTACCTACTTATTAGTACCACCCATTCCTTTCGTCCGATTTTCTTATAATAAATAGGCATTTTATCTAATTGTACCTACGGGAAGTGTCTGTTATCGGTAGTGAGTGGCTGTAATGAGCGAATATGTAAGTGAGATGTAACTGGTCTGCTACTTCCTGCTCGGCCTAAGCGGCTCGACTTGCAGAAAGCGACCTACAATATCGTAGGTACTTAACCGCAGACCTCTCGCCCCGGGCGATGCGCCATTAAATCTATAAATGATACTGCAGGAAACAACTACTCCGCGGGCTAATGCTCCGACCGGCATTGAATTATACCTGCAGCATCTGTCTGAAACAGCCAAGAACACTTGTCGGCCACTCCACCAGACAGACCGGTTTCGGGCTTGTTAGCCCTCATCAGTATGCCATAGGTGAGATGACCGACAATTGAACTGGCTGTTCCTTCATATGTAGTTTCACATATAAATCGGTTAAGTACCTACGATATTGTAGGTCGCTTTCTGCAAGTCGAGCCGTTTAGGCCGAGCAGGAAGTAGCAAACCAGTTACATCTCACCTGCACTCGATTTATATGTGAAACTACATATGAAGGAACAGCCAGTTCAATTGTCGGTCATCTCACCTATGGCATACTGATGAGGGCTAACAAGCCCGAAACCGGTCTATGTCTGGTGGAGTGGCCGACAAGTGTTTTTGGCTGTTTCACACAGATACTGCAGGTATAATTCAATGCCGGTCGGGGCATTAGCCCGCGGAGTAGTTGTTTCCTGCAGTATCATTTATAGATTTAATGGCGCATCGCCCGGGGCGAGAGGTCTGCGGTTAAGTACCTACGTTATTGTAGGTCGCTTTCTGCAAGTCGAGCCGCTTAGGCCGAGCAGGAAGTAGCAGACCAGTTACATCTCACCTGCACTCGATTTATATGTGAAACTACATATGAAGGAACAGCCATTTCAATTTGTCGGTCATCTCACCTATGGCATACTGATGAGGGCTAACAAGCCCGAAACCGGTCTATGTCTGGTGGAGTGGCCGACAAGTGTTCTTGGCTGTTTCACACAGATACTGCAGGTATAATTCAATGCCGGTCGGGGCATTAGCCCGCGGAGTAGTTGTTTCCTGCAGTATCATTTATAGAGCGAATATGTAGTTTTACCAGTTTATAACGAAATAATGAAAAACGAATGCAAAATACTGGAGCTAACTGGATTAACTGTTACCTATCTATCAGGTATTATTACTAATAAGAATGTTAATTTTTGTCGTTTCTACATTTAGAAACGGTACAAAAAGACGACCGCATGGTAGTTGACATTGTTGACAGATGTAAGCTTTATCTATGAATCTAAGCCATCTCAGTCGATTCTTATCATAGGCGCCGACTTTCCGTAGGAAAAAAGGGTTTTGCCTCATTTTTTAAATATCGAGCTAAAATTCTGGAATACTTAATTTTATTGTCTTTTAGACCTCCCTGAGCACGTGGTTAAATTTTTTGTACTTAGTCATAGTTAACCCTGTATAGACATATAAAACATGAAATAAATATTGTCTGACATCATGTTGAGATAGTCGTCCGCAGTTGCAAAACGCACGTTAAGTAATTAAATTCTTCGAAGTGAAATGCAGTATTTTTTAATGCAGGAAAAAAGGATGCACGTTTTGGTCTGTTGGGTAGCAGCTACACCAATTACATTATTTTATGCACTGAATATTTCTACCAATGCAAAATTGAAGCGAACAAAGGAATAAATTTAGATCGATTGAAATTTGCACTTTCATCAACCAATTGAATGAGCATGCGTTTTTCAATTAAAAATAATAACTATATGGAGAAAACTGAACACCCCACGGAAGAAATTTACTGGAAAAAAATCTGTTTGAATAAAATGTTGTTTCTAAAAGAGCACACCGTAATATATATGTATACAGGGTGTCCAGAAACTCTCCTGACAAACGAAGACCGGAGATTCCTCAGATAATTTTAAGACAATTTAACCCAATTCACCTAGTCCGAAAATGCTTCCTAAGGGAGGCTCTTTGAAGATGGCGCCTTGTAAATAGTTTTGTTTAAATACCTCCAGAACGCTCCTACTTAGAAAAACAAAAACTGGTACGCTTGTTTAGCCTTCGGAGATGAATCGATTCCATCAATTGCGAATTTCTAGTACCGGTCATAAGCGTCCGTTTTGGGTAGGTCAACTGTTATTTTAACACATAACTTCTTTGTATTTAACTTTTAAGCATTTGTGACACTAGATTATTAAATTTTCAGTTATACTAGTACTAAAAGGTACTTTACTTTAAGTCATTAGGATTCACCGTTTTCTAGAAAAATGGATTTGAAAATTTTTCGTTTTTTTGTCATTAAAGTTCAATTTATATTTTTTGCACTAGTTGGCTCTGAACTGCCAACAAAAGTAAAACATACGCAATTGATGGAATCGATTCATCTCTGAAGGCTAAACAAGCATACCAGTTTTTGTTTTTCTAAGTAGAAGCGTTCTGGAGGTATTTAAACAAAACTATTTACAAGGCGCCATCTTCAAAGAGCTCTAGGACTAGGTGAATTGGGTTAAATTGTCTTAAAATTATCTGAGGAATCTCCGGTCTTCGTTTGTCAGGAGAGTTTCTGGACACCCTGTATATATATTTAAGATACTCGTATTACGTTAAAGGTTGCCAAAGCAGCAACCCCCAATACCAAATTGTAGTAACATATCATCTATCTGTTGTCAAAACCATGAAAATTATTCATTTTTCAGCGATCTTTTGCTTATAAATGATGAGATATGGTTACCTGTTTTTTTCGTCCATAGTCACTAAACGACAAATTTTTTATATTTGATTCGTTTATTAGATATATAATATTGTCACGGAATTTGCCCCACTCACTCCCAAACCGACGACTGTGGCACCGCGAATTGCCTAAGATTGCCCCGATCGCCCCTACATGATTCTGTTAAACAAACAGAATGCCGCTGATCGAGATGGGCCTGGAAAATCGAGAATCGCCGAGAAGCATTCCAGTCGTACTAGAAAATGGATCTAGAGATACTGGAATATACCTGGAATATTCGTTGGGTCTATAAAAGAAGAATAAACGGCCGAGTTAGTTAGTCTTGTATAAGTCTTGTATTACAGTCTGAATTAAAGTGTTTAGGTGGAGATATCAAAGTGATTTAGATAGCGATTAATTAAATAAGTGTTTAGTTGACCTGTAATTAGTAGTGTTCAGTAGTTAATAAAGAAGTAATTAATTAACGGATTGTTTTTCTGGAAGTGAAAGAAAAGACGGATTGGGAAATCCGTGACAATATGTTTGTATTATCGGTCTTCAGAAACTAGCCTTTGGTATTGTAAATTGGTCCTCTAACACGTTATACGCTAGACAAAAATTACTTTCTATGCATACATCGTGTAACTGTGAATGAGGATCAAATTTGCTCGGAGGCTACCTGTAAGCTTTAGAAATACATATAAGTTATTTCAAATTCAGTGTTAACAACCGATTCAATGCGTACATAATTCGAAGCATGCTTGCCAAATCGCAGAGAAATTCGAGGAAAAGTTAATTTCCACATCACCCGTGAGGTTCTACCAGACACACACACAATACCGTTACTAACCACAAATACCACACTTTTTAAAGTTATACATTTACAGTTCACAAAACACTAACTACTATTTTACATTTTCAGAGAAAATTAAATTTAATAAAACATAACAAACTATACCATTTCTATTTTGATTTCAGTAAAATTTGCCTAAAAAGTTGCAAAATACCAGTACCTTGTAAACCGATAAATCGAAAACTAAAATAAATGTAATAAAATGAAACGGTTACATATTCGGTCATTCTCGTTAACTTTAGCCGCTTGTTTTCCTGCCCTCTACAACTACAGGTTACCGCGTATTCACATAGGTCAGTTTCAGAGGTTAGTGATACCAAAGTCTACTAAATAAATATAAGTTATACCACTTTCTGTCGGCACTTTGATGTTTTGGAATCAAAGCCGTACCGCCGCACGTAAATACTGTCGCAAAAACTTACTTAAAAACTTAAAAAAGTAGTTTCATTCCAATTGGAAAATATTTATATACGAGGGATATTCCAAAAGTGTGATGTAAGGCTGCTTATTGTATAAATAAAATATTTGTAATCTAATAAATATAAATATTATAAAAGATTATAGGTAAATGTATTAAGTTTGATTAGTTAATCTTGGTTTATATTAGCTTAAAATACCTTTCTTATACAGTAAAAAATTTTACAAAAGCTAATAATAAAGAATATATGGGTAGATATTGTGGATGTAATTCAACGGTGGTTGGGGCTTTAGTCCACAGACTAGTTAGTTTCACCCAATATTATTAATACCTAAAAATATACAGGGTGTCTGTGAATGGTTCGGAAATCTCGGAGCTGGAAATACTTGTGACCAAAATAAGTCGATTGAGCCAAATATGCCTTATCCGAATGTTGTTGGTTTCAAAAATACAGGGCGTTCAATGCTAGAATCTTATGTTGAATAATCTCAATAATTTTGAAACCTATCAGAGTATTAAAAAAAAAATTGGCACAATTATGTTTTTTGGCACGGCAAATAAGAATTTTTAAATAATTTTGGCGTTGCTTATACAGGGCGTCAGTTATGCCCCGTTTCTTTGATAAAAAGGGATTTTTTTTTGGTATTTAGAAATACGGACATCATGTATTGAAAATAGAAAAAAACGTGCTTTGTTTCATAAAAATATTACTCTTGTTCGATTTCAATATCTCGCTTGGTTATCGAGATATTTGCATATACAAATTTCAATGCATTTCGTTTTTTAGCAACTTGTAATCCTTAAATTAAATTAATGCGTCTTGACGGCTAGTGTGAAGCAAATTATTTACGGTTTTTTAAACGGCACTTTAAAGGGAAAGTAAACAGTGATCGTATTATTTGAATGCCTATTTTTTATTTCCTGGCTATGGTGGAAACCCATAAACTGTGTTTTAAAAATTATAACTGATCAATCAAGTCAGTTTGAAAAATATCTGCACATAGCGTTACTATGGTTTCCATTGTTATGATACAATTAAAGTGTCAAGTTGACAATTGTTGTAATATTTTGAACAATTTTTATAGTAGGCCATTATTAATTTTTAATCATAAGTAGATATTTCTTAAGTTTCCAATTTATTCTGTTTTGTTTCTATTTTCTCCTTAAATGCTTTTTGTTCTCTTTTCCCTTTAAATTACTATTTAACAAACTCCAAATAATTTGCTTCACACTAGCCGTCAAGACGCATTAATTTAATTTAAGGATTACAAGTTGCTAAACAACGAACTGCATTGAAATTTGTATATGCAAATATCTCGATAACCAAGCGAAATCGAACAAGAGCAATTTTTTATGAAACAAAGCACGTTTTTTCCTATTTTCAATACATGATGTCCGTATTTCTAAATACAAAAAAAAAACATTTTTATCAAAGAAACAGGGCATAACTGACGCCCTGTATAAGCAACGCCAAAATTAGTTAAACATTCTTATTTGCGTGCCAATAAATTAATACTCCGACAGTACTTGAATGCTTGAGTGTTTGCCACCCGCCGCAGGTTCGAATCCTGCGGTCAGTAGACCGTAGATCAGAGAATTAGTACCCTCTCTACGTGTATGGTAGGGTGGAAGAACGTTGGCTTTCATCAATGTGAGTGATTGATAGCAGCTGGCTTTTGACCATCCCACTCATTAATGAGGTTTCCCTCATTCCAGCACTGAATGGTGGTTAGGGTCTACTAATGTAAGTCCTCCCTGGGCACAAATGCGGCATGCTTAATATAATATGCCACCCTCTCTCTCGCACAAGTCTCCCGACTTCTGGCTAATCCTCATGATTAGAATGAGTGGTAAAGATATTGTTATTATTATTAATAAGAACGTTCCATACACAAACTAACTTTATAACACACACATTTTACGAGACATCCTGTTACATGTATCTATAAATGATTTTGACCGGAGTTCTAATACAGTTCCAGGCTTTATTTTTGTTTTGTTTTTTCACATCAAGCTAAGTATATCGTTGTCTTCATTATTTAAAGAAGGTCAAACGTATGTATCGTGGTTATGGAACACAATAAATTACAGCATCATCAACGAAAAACAACAGTCGCCGTTACTTATATGTAAGGTTAATACATGGCATGAGAAAATGTAACTGTTTTGTGGTGAATATCTTTTGTTATTCAAAAACATTGGTACATTTATAATCCAGTGGGAATAATGACTCGTTATGTATGTCGACGACACGTCCGTATAACACACGATTTGGATTTAATAGTTGGTATCAAAAGCTACGTACTAGGTATCTAATTATCCGGTTACAGTTATCTGAAAGCAGTTACTACCACAGACATTGATATTTATGTAACATACAATTTGCATCACTGCGAGCAGTCATCTGTTTTAGCAAAACGTTTGTTTACATTTACATTTTAATGTGAAAACGAAGCCAGATAGTGGCTTGCCACTCAGCAATTGAAGACTTGTAAAACATCATTGCAAGGATTGAATGTTACTCCCCCTTTATTTCTTGTATCGCAAGAAAAATAAAAACGATTGATTAATCTTAATTTCTAAGTGGTCTGCTATATCTCAGACAGACTATATCTACAGATTTTTCTAAATGGCATAGATTGAGTCCTACATTACCATAACGGACTTGTATACCTACATATAATAATAATAATAAAAGGTCTTTATTAGTGTTTACAAAGAACATACAACACTGAAAAAAATGATTTATGCAAATTTACCGTAATTAACATTGGCCATTTTATGTTCATAACTACACGGTAATTTTACTTATGATTTATAAAGTCACTAATGCTCTGTAAAATTTCAGTGTAATTAAACAAATAGCATATGTAAAATTTATAGGTATTTTTACCAAGGAAATTAAATACTTATACATAATATGTAAATTTACATTTTTTGTATTTGCAGAATTAGAATGTAATTATGCATTTAATGAATGTACAAATTTTATATATTTTTACCTTGGAAGTGTAGTATTGTAAGCAGTGTAATGAACTAATTATTCGTAGAGCTCCCGTGTAATTGTTAGATAAAGTATTGTACAGCGTATCCCAAAATGAAATTAAACGTCATTCCATTAGAATCTTATTGCACTCATAAAATAGGATAAAACAGTTCTATAAAAAACATGAGCATGTTTCGTTACTAAGAAAATTTTCAAAATTTTATATTTTCTAAATATTTCGAAGAAAACTAGAAGAAACATCTTTAAAATTTAATGAAATATTGGCGCAGTATTTAGATTACACAGGTCCACAAAAAAAAAGTGGAGTGCTGAGGGTCCCATTATATTTTTTCCACGTATTTTTTCCCGCTGAAAACCCATAGAAAACCCATAAAAACGATAAAAAATCGCAACAAAAGTTTACGCAGGTCTACAAAAAAAGTCATGTGTGCTGGGAGTTAGACTATATTTTTCTTTTGTATTTTTTTCCCGCTGAAGTTAAAATTGGGGGTTACACAGCAAATAATTGAGAAAACCTAAAAAAATCGATAAAAATCACTTTCTCGTGATTTATTCCATATGATACTCTCTAAAACTGAAACAATGATAAATGCTATGAATATTTACTATTTTACAGCTATAAGTATACCAAGATAGACTAGATAAAGCACGGCTGCTGCGATTTAGCACACGATGATCCGATCCGAATCACCAGAATTTCTTAATATAATCACCTCTTGTATTTCAACTAAACTGACCCACTCTGATTTTTATACTACCTGAACAGTCACAACTGAAACGTCGGAAACAAGTCGAATTTTCTAAACGATTCCAGGACGTAGACTTGATTTATCTCGTTGTTTCTTAAAATAGGTAAATGATTTATTTGTTTCAAAAAGGAAGTGTAGAATTATCTAACATTGATTTATGGTAAGTAGTTCATTTGTATTATTTTTTAAATAAGGCCCCCTAAATATAATAAATTTGGATATTTCAAGGTAATAAATTTTATTTATATTATACACGGTACTTATTTCAGTATTTTGTACTTCTTTGCATAAAACTATGGGGTATAAAAACATTTCCCAATACTTATTAAAAAAAAAAAAAATTTTAAAATATTTCCTTCGAGCCGGATTTGAACCAGCGACCTATGGATGTCTACCAAATGATTCCTCTACAGTCCACCGCTCTACCAACTGAGCTATCGAAGGATGTGAAAGTTGGGACAACATCGGTTCACCGTTTATTTTTATTTTGATATCTTAAGTAGAGCTCTGAGATAATCACGAATATTACGTGATCATTTTTATAAATACCCTCTTGAAAATAAATTTCTCATTTAATTAAATGTTATCTGTATTCTCTTTAAAATACACACACGATATTGGTTATTTTGACGTTGCTTATATTCATATAGAGTTTAATATTCCGTGTGCATGGTACTACAGATTCTCTACAAAAATAAGACGATTTAATAAAGTTTTTTTCAACTGTAGAACTTTCTGTTCAATACTTATAAATGAAATTTGATATAGTATTCATATACAGGGTGAACCTTATGGTTCATGGTGGATGTGAATTAGAGAGAGAGGAACTGGAAACAGTGAAACTAGTATTTTAGAAAATTCGTACCTGTTACGTTACGTTATAGCCTCATACCTGTTACTAAATACGTTCAAAATATTTTATATCATCACTAATGTGAATTCCACAGCGTTGTCAGTGTTGCACTAATGTCTTCGAATAGGCTTCAACAAAGTTAACTAGAATTTTTGAATGTCAATGAATGGTTGAAAATGTTTATTTATGAATTCATATATCTCACCAATAAATTGAAAATATAAACCAGATTCTCTACTCACAATCACAGTTATTCAGAATTGGATCATTATCCATTTTTACTACATTCCAACTGATTTACCATACATTATCATTATAACTATCACTGATTATCACTACTTAACAAATATGCTCTTAACATGTCAACTTTTTCACTGTTTGAATAATGCATCATATTTTATTTCACGAAATATATTAATTAAACACACAAGACACTTAAGAGAAAAACGCTGCCCGTGAAAATAATAAGATAATTTAAATACGTTTTATATGTTAGTACCGCAACTCTTAAAACAGATGCACAGTGAATTACTTAAATAAACAATTAGCTTAGTTCGGTTGCAGAAGTTGCAAAAGTATCTCATATTAATTTTCAATTTATATGTATTGAAATTATCAAATCCCTTTCCACAAATATTACATGTCTTGTTTCCACTTTTAACTTGCGTTAATGAGTATAGACCTCAACCTGGTACAAGTAGAGATCAAACGAATAGTGATAGAGTAGATTCGGATATTAGGACCGACCTCGATGAACAAACCCAGTTAATTAGATATAATGTAATAAAAATATAAAACACAGAGAGTGAGAACACAAGGCATTAGAAAAAAAGATTTATTTAATAATAATGGAATTGTATTAGCAACTATTGCACTATCATAAACTAAATTTTGCTAAGTACTGAATGGTCATTTCCATTTTATTCACTAAATTGAAATAACTAACAAAAGGTAGAAAAAGGTAGGCAACTTAATTTAATAATGTTGGCATATTCCTTCTGCTGTAGATTGCTAGGAAATTCGTTTGGTAAGCAAGTGAACGCATTATTAAAAGATAAATTATTTGCAGTCTTTTTAATTAAGATTAGCCATTTCATTAGGCAACCCATTTGCGGTAAGTATCTTTGATAAAAAATATTTTTCATTCGGTAAGCAGATGGGCAAAGGACGACCTTAGTTCAGATCTTGTACTATACCATTCAATACTTTCAAAAAGGATTGAAGATACTATAATAAAAAAATAGAATATTCAAAAATTTTTTAAAATTTATAATATTGCGTACGATGCTAGATTGAAGAAAAATGAGTTGCTGCATATAGACAATAGCAATAATTTTACAAAGAAATACGTTATTGATGAGATGGCTACGGCGCAGGGACATACCTTTCAACTATTGCCTCTATATTACTGTGTTTTAATCCCATTGAATTAATATGGAGCCAACTAAAAAGAGTCATTCAAAGAAATAATACCTTTACAAAATTTGACAAAACTGTTATAGATGTTATAAGAAGCGAGGTGGATAAAATTACATCGGCTAATTGGAAAAAATACATCATAAAAATTGAGGGAGACTATATGATTTGAGAAACCTTAGGCCGTCTTCGATACGTCGCTGTAATTTGTGTGTAGAACGAAATGGCGAGCATTTCAAACAGCTCCTTTAAAGTTTATTTATATTATAAGTTGTTTTTCCATACCGTGCTGTTTATTTTTTTTTATTATCTTACAATAAACTGTGTGAAACAAAATGTTTTATAATAAAATAACAAAAAAGTTGTATTTTTGATAGCTAAATCTGAGAAAAATGTCAAAATTACCAAAAAGCAGTGGCGTACCATATTTTTTTCTATTTTTAGCTGGTACCTTGTTGTGACGGTACTGAAGAAAATAGGACGAATTAAATTATGTGAGAAAATGAGTACTATTACTAGAAACAAAATTGACAAGTTTTAACAGTCTAAAAAGGGTTTTCGTTTTGCGAAATCGAAAACGACGCATTTATACGTACATATATGTTTATATAAACTTTTTTAAAGGATTTTTAGTACAAGTTGTGAAAGTCCTGCTACAAAAAAACGCGGACACCCTGTATATTTGTTTTTTTACAACAATCATAATTACATGCATTAAGTATTATATCCTTTCATGTTAGTTTTTATGCCGTTTTTTTTATTTCTTTACATCGATGATTTATACTTACGTGTAGCACAGTATATGAACCGCTGATTTAAATGTGTAAGGCTTGCTACAGACTATGCGTCTATTTGCGAGGTGCGATGTGTAATTTGTGAGGAATTCGTGAGTATGTATGTAGGGTCTTGTTCGTTAAAAATCCATTCATAAAAACCCTACACACGATGCACGAATACATTAAGCATCGCGAATCGCGAATTCACGCATAGTCTGTTGCAAGCATAATACACTTGAACAACGAATAAAAAAATTACTTTGTAATTTAAGCACATCTTGAAATTTAAGAAATCGGCCACAAAGTTCATACCTATATACTTTTTTTCAAGACCGATTCAGAATAGCGATCTACTCTACTGATTCCACAAAAGTGGCTAACAAAGGATGTGAAAGCGAAGCGATCCACTGTCAATTAGTCATTGTCTTGTAAGTGACCTTTCTAAATACCCACAAATAATAAATCTGAAAGTACGCTGATGATAAATATGCCCCGAGTCACAATGGAGGTAACAAGAGCGTTGCGTGCTTCACATTAATCAGTTCATGCATTCCGTTTATTATGCATAAAAAGGAGAAATTATTCCATTTGCGGAGATGGCGTAGGAGTTTTCTCAGAGTTTTTCTGCAGTTCGCATGCTTTATTTAGAAAGCTATTAAGGGCAACTGAAAAATTAAGCAGTCAAATGATCTACGTCGACTTAATGTATCTAGCAGCGGCGTGGTAATGATATCCATGTATAGCATAGCTTACAAAAAAGAATGGTGCTTTTAAAAAAATACATTTATTTTCTGTAAATAGAGCACTTGTTTCTATTAAAAAACATTATTTCTTTTCAATGATACACTTCTAGTGTTGATTATATGCTATGATGAGATAGTAACTATTTAGTACGCGGTGTAGCAAAGCTACATCTAGCGGCCATTTGCTACTCCATGCAAGACTGAAAAGCAACAGACACGAAACATTCTACATAGTAGTAGATACCATTGAAAGCTATCGACCTCTATCGCTATTCAACGAGAACGATATTTTGGGAACACGGAGTTCCAGGAAGCAACTACTCTGCGGACTAATGCCCCGACCAGCAATGAAAAGCCAATAGCAAACCTCAACCTCACCTATTGATTAGAGCTAATAAGTGACTTTAGCTATAGATTTTCAAGGTGCAATTCAGTGCTAGTCGGGGTATTAGTCTGCAGAGTAGTTGTTTCTTTGAATTCCGTGTTTGGTCGGTAGGTTTCAACGGTGTTTACTGCTATGTAGAACGATTCGTGTAGCTATATGTAACTTTGCTACACCGTGTACTCATGGTCCTTTTTGTCTGGTTGGACAGACTTAAAGCAGCTAAGGTTATTCGTCGGTTACCTCACCTATGGCATACTGATGAGAGCTAATAAGCTTGAAACCGGTCTATGTATGGTGGGCTGTTGACTAGTGACTAGCTGTTTGCTATAAGTTTTCAGGTTCTGCTAAAGCATTTTCACTTCAACTTTGAGTTGCTATACACGTAAGCCATTTTTGACATTTGAGAAACTAATATAAACAATCGCATCATAATAAGGTTAATAATAGTGTAAGTAATCGGATTTCAATATTCGAAATCGCCTGGCTTGAGACTCAATAATTTTTTTCTAGGAAACTGTAAGGATTTTGCAAAAAAAGTACGATATTTTTCATGACAAATCTATTACCAAGTCTTTTAGATAAGTTGTGAATCACTCTGAATAAAATTAAAAATAGGAGGAAATTCAGTCACAAGTTTTAAGTTTGTGCAATTACAATTACAATCATTCAAATATCTAAAAATTTCCAAATTTTCCAAAATATTTAACCTAATTCCATGTTCAGTCTTATGTAAGAGCTTAAAGTTTTCTCCAGTGTTAAAAGTATGGTGCTGCAATTTCAAATGTCTGGAAAGAACATATTTTTCAAAATTATTTTTATTTAAATGTTCTGAAATAAGCGGAAATAAGGGTTTTAATTTTCCTTCCGCATTGATGAACATAACGACAATTATAATTGTTACAACACAACAAAACTTTTAAATTTTTCTTAATCAAATTACAAATATTATATGAAATATAACCAAAAAACTGCATTTTAACAAAACCAGTGACATCTAAATTACAATTTGTACGATAAACCGTTTGATTAAGTAATCTCCAATATTTCTAGTGAATAAAATTATCAACCAAGCCAATATTACATCCATTTTCTAAAGCCATCTGTAGTATTCTGATAAAGTTTCAAATTCTCAAAAGAAAGCGTTAAAGCAAACAATCTATGACTGTAACAATTATTGAGTGCAGCGATTTTTAAAGCAAAATAATGATTAGAGCCAACTGTAGTATCACTTAACTGAGTATCATTTGAGAAGTTGTCAGTTAGTGGTCGCGCGGTTTAAGGTTGAATCGATCGGTGTGGGTTTGAGTCCCGCAGCCGATAGACCGTATATCAGCTATATTCATGGAGACTCTACCATACCCTCTCTGCGGGTGGAAGAATGTTAGCTTGGGTCAATGTGAGAAATTGATACCGGTCGACATTTGACAGCTCCCCTAATTAATGAGGTTTTCCAAGTTTGCTCATTCCTGCACTGAATGGTGGTTAGGATCTACCAATGTAAGTCGTTCCTGGGCGGCAATGCGACCTGCTTAATAATAATATGCCGCCTTCTTTCCCGCACAAGTCTACGACTTCTGGGCTAATCCCCATGATTAGAATGAGGATTAGATTATTAATTATTAAGTCTGAGAAGGTTTTCTAAATATTTTAAATTCATGTGCATTATTAACTACTGAAAATAATTGGTCAGTCCAAATCATTCAGTGAGGGATTTGTTTCAGCTTCAATAGTAAAATTAATATTAACATGTAACAAATTTAAACAATTATTTAATTCGTTCAATTCAACGAGGTTGTCATTTCAACCAATCAGTGTCAGCAACATGTCTGTGCCAATATAAAATTTTATTTTTGTGAATATTAAATTATACTAATACACTTAAAAGATGTCATGGAATTCCCCACTATTTTAAATTTTAGTCACGTGCCCCCTTCCACTTTATAATATTACTATTTATTTTAAGTTTTCCCAATACCGAGTACTTTGTTTCCACCTTTGCTATGATTATACTGAAATTTTATAATCAGATTGGTATTTGTTTGAAGAATATTGACAAGACTGTGGTACAATTTGTTGCTATTTAAAGCTTTGATGTCACCGTATAGATTTTGAAGTGTGTTATATTTTTGTAGCTTTCCTTGAAGATGGCTGAAATAAGCGATACTAGTTGGAATATTAAAATTTCACTATAATGAACTTAAAAGACTTAAATTGCAACCCGCCACACTGATTATTTAGTCAATAATTTATTTTCATTCATTTCATTCAATTAGTTGCCAATTATTTTTTGTTTATTGGAAACAATTCCAATTTTTCCTATACCTTTAAATAGGAGAAAACTCACTAGGGTTTCAAAAACGAAATTTGCTATTACAAACATGTATATCTTCATTATCAGTATTTTAAAAAAAGAGAAATCTTTTACACAGGCTAATGAAAATAATTTTTTTAACAAAGTTCTTTTGAAACTTGTTTTTATGGGAAGATAGGATTGTGCAATATTCACAGGCATAATTTCCAGTAGATACTTACACCTATACTAAACAAACAAGTGCTTGTTTTCCCGCATGTCACTGTCGTAAATCGAGTCGCAGCGATAAAAATGTTTTCTAATTTAATCACTCCATATCAACATATTGTTTATGACATTGTATAATACAATAAACGCGCGTATCGAATTTATTACATAAACATGTGATATTTTACCGCATGCGGAGTTAGTATATCGAGTTAATTGGTACACAGGATTCCTCTGTTTCATTATATATTGTGGAAATATTTACGTAAATAGAAAGAGAAAGAAAAAATAGGTATGCATTCAATCGAAGGTGACAGTGTCATTGATGGAGTAAAAATATAATAAAAAAATAGTTCCTAATATTTGATTATAAATTGTAGTGTCATGTTCAAGTTACAATATTTTTAAGGTTCATATTATTCAGAAACAGTACTTCAGAATGCGATAAATATTGTCACGTATTTCCCAATCCGACTTTTTCTTACTGCCAGAAAAACAATCTGTTAATTAATCACTTATCTTTAGTAATTACTCTGTACAGTACTGAATACTAATTACAGCTCAACTAAACACTATTTCACTTTTAAACTCCTTGAAATTTCCAACTAAACACTCCAGTTCAAGACTGTAATTCAATACTCACTAACTCGGCCGTTTATTCTTTTTTTATAGACCAAACGAATATTCCAGGTATTTTCTAGATCCATGTCTCGAAAGATTCTCGTCGCTTCTCGTCGATTCTCAATTTTTCCAGTTGCGCCTCAATATACAGCATTATTTGTTTGTTTACCAGAATCGCGTATGGGCAATCTCGCGTTTCGCAGTCGTCGAATTGGGTGCGAGCGGGGCAAATTCTTTGACAATATTATTGCAACGTATTGTGTGAAATGTATGAACGTGGGTCTATCTACTTAACTCGTATTTACTCCATAGTTAAAGCACAGTTTAAATATACTAACAGTTGGATCTCTCTCCTTCCCCCGCTACTTGTTCTCCCCTTTTCCAACCCACTTTCCCTGCTCCACCAACCGATCATCGGCTATTTATTGGGTCTGTTTAATATCCTGTGAAACGGTTGTACTGGGTGTGCCCGACAAATTTCGAGTAAGTTAATTTTATTGATCAGTAATAATGGCTTGTCATGGATCAAACTATTCAGTCGATGACTGTAAAGCTAATGCGCGAGATAACATTTCGTTTTTTCACTTCCCCAAAAATAATACATTTCAAATACATTTATAAAAGATGTATTAACTGGCATTCTTTATGAATTACAGTTACCAATATCTGTAATTTTTTATTTAATTATAAAGTATTGTGCTGTGTTAATTGAAATGTTTATAATGCTTTATAAGTTCAATAATACGTATGCATTTTGAAGGTATCAGCAATGGAAATATAGTTTAGGCTTTGTCGGAGAGCATACATTTGCCAAACTAGCATCTGCAGAGGCCCATAGACGCATACGAAGATGTGCTGCGCATTTCAATTAAGAGTTATTCACTTTGTCAGGGAAAAGTTTGTTAAAATATGTGATCCCTATAAGTTTCAACTAAGTAGCTTTTACAACTCGGAAAATAGATCGAAAAATTTGATTTTTTTTCAAACTAACACCCTGTATCTGTAAAACAAAGCTGTTATGGATCCATGTTCATATGAACTTTTTGTATTAAAATCAATCATAGATCAACCCCTTAAAGTTTGTGCACATACTTAATTAACACCCTGTATATACTTTTCTGTAGCTGATGGGATGTAGAACTTATTGATATCCCTCGTAACGCACCTGTCAAGTTGTTTCACGACTCCAGGTAAAAAACCGTGTCGGTTCTAAGCACACAAAATAATGGTCCATTTTTATATTTAAACTGTGGTTAAAGTGTAGATAAGTAACGCCCACTATTGATTACAAAATGAATTCAGTTTCATCCAGAGGGCTCCCCAGAAACTGATCTATTCCATCAAATGACAACAATAGGTACCTAATAAAATTTGCAATAATAATTTTTCATTAATGAATTTATTTTCTCTATCTAAGAAGTTGTTTCTATAATAAAAAAATAATCTAATTCTTTTGTACTGATTAGGCATGACTTACTAAATCTAGTTCTTACTTTATGAGATTTCCTCATTACCTTCCCGCAAACTAAACTGCCGGATGCAACATATATGTATATACTACAATCTTCAGCATAATTGAAACTCGCACCACATTACCGTCATAGTTGTGTATGTCTTTTTTCATTTATCATGTTTCACTGCGCAAAACGACATAAAGTGAACTCGTTTTTGTCTTTTATTAGGAGATACTTGACTTAACATCTAAAAGTTTTTTAATGGTGACACCAATACCGTTTTATCATGACGATCAATCAGGGCATGCACTTCTGAAATTATTGAATAGATTGCACATAATGTCTCCCTGACCTTTTAGGGCAATTTAATTTCAACCATCTGCACAATTTGACTCGTAATCTAGGCGATGCAATTGTTAACAGCTGCTGAGCCTTAATATTGTTCAGTATGATTTGTTGATTTGTCGACATGTCGACAAGACAGAATGTTTCTATAAGCTCCTATGAACACAGGTTCAATTCGTCTTCGTTTATAACTTACAAGCATTTCAGTCACAGTAGTCTGCTAAACACAAATGATGGTTGCTATGACAATAATTATTATTATTTATTTGACACTTAGCGTTAAAATAATAAATAAAAAATACATTTATTTACAACTGAAGAGTATGTAAGTATTGTCTTTGTATATGGGTATTGCAATAGGAATACCAGGCCAGCAGTCCGAGAATACCGACGAAGATACCCAAATACACATCAACCTGCCCACACAGTTTTTCTTAGACTTCGATAAGAAGGTAACCCCGCTCCAAAATGTCATTCTTTCTACTGAAGTGTATGTATAAAATGAAGAAGATGCAGTCATTGACAATTCGTCAATTACTTTTTTGGCATTAATCACCAGTTTTTTAAAATTTTCGCATTTATTTACGTTTTATGTAAGAAATATTTGGTAATAATTGCTTCTTGTATTTTTTTACGCATTTATTTTTTATTTCTGAGAGAGAATTATAATATGACTATGATTTTACAATAAATCTACGACATATAGGTACACTTATTACTGAAAACGACTAGTCTCTCTACATATAAAATTACAGTGAATTTTTAGGTTTCATTTACGAGCGTCACATATTAAACACTGCCAAAAGCTATAAAGCAAAGTTTATTGCACAGAATATCTGAATTACATATAATTTCGCAAATAGTTTTCCAGGGTATTCATAATTTATGTCATTTTAACGGTAATAAGTAAATAGCTCTACATCAAACAATTGCCCCATAATTTTAGTATGCTCCAGTCAGCTGTATAAATCTTCGAACGTCAGTTATTTCCTAAATAAAGATCTCCTCAATTGGTGATTATCAGATTTACAGGTACACAACCTGAGATCTATTAGAGTTGGATCATAAATCTAACGAACTAACGGTGAACTCATGGATACAAACGAGATACATCATATACGATCCGTAGTTCTATTTACAATCTGCTGCTCTCGTAGTGCTCCTTTGCCATATGGAGCTGACCGCCAACTTTTGCAATAAAATTCACATTTACGGAGCTAAATGGACTGTAAAAATGTCGCGTTGCCCATAAGGAGCAGTCGCGGAGCCCTATAGGAAATACTGCGTGAGCGTTGACGGAAGAATTCTGCAAGATGTTACCTGCAATTAATACATTTCTTTTAAAGCAACTGTACATTAAAACTGTTTGTTGATTAACCCAGTGTAACTTTGGGTAAAAATGGCTACAGGGTGTTTGCATGACGAATTGTACAGGGTGTCTCAACTCGATAGTATGTGTGAGAATTCAAAAAATTTAAATAGCATTTTATCCTTCGTTCTTAAATATTACAACTTAGGTACCTTCGATGTGCATTTAATAAGCCATCAACTTTCAGATTTCAAATAACACATACATTAAACAATAGCGACACCTAATTCCTTGTCTTTAAGAAACTCTGTTAAATTCTACATAACGTGTAACAAATAACTTCGCCGTTATTTCTTAATAGTTACAGGGGGATACATACTACAAAAATTGGAGGTGATTAAATATAACATTTAACCTTGAAATAACGTAAATTTATTATGACCAAAATGAGATACTTACTTGGGCTGAATATCTGCATACTTTTCAGATGTAAATAAATGCATTTTTTATATAGCACTTTAATGAATAAAAATGACACAAATAATAATTATTGTTATTACAATACTATTACAGGCTACTTTGAATAAAATATGAAATTATATTTTTATTATATTTTAAAATACTTGTAACTTCTAAATAAAAACGAATCGGACCTATGTTTTTAATTACGACAACTATCATCTACCAAAGTTTGACATAGAGCTTGTAGAACGCGCTGTATGAATCAATAAATTTGAATAAATGTAGATACCTTTATAATTGTAAACAAAAGCAAATCAGATAAGTTTATTTACCCAATTATAGACATTAAGAGGTTATTATTTTAAAACATGGAATTGCAGACTTAAACTACAGAAGTAACTGTATTTGATTTCTTTCTAATTCGAAAATTCTGAAATATTTATAATAAAAAAAATGCGATGAACTATTTACAAACAGAAAATTATCTGCTCTTTAATAATATAAATATTTTACCCCGATCTAGATTATGTTTATTATTTTTCTATTTATGATTTTAATATATGATCTAACTCCACATAAAATTACTTTCCTACGACTACGAAACATTAATCTTCAGAATTCCTATATTTAGCAGCAGATTGAATAAATTTATGTTCAAACTTAGAATTCCTGGATATATCATTCCGGAGTGTATATGAGGTGACTTCTATGACGTACAACCAACCCTGTGCACGCTAGTTCATTGATTTTTTTAGCATTGACCTTAACCCACGTTGTAATCTTGATTTACAGGTCCGTGGACAGGGGTTATATTTTATTTTTTCCAGATTAATGGCATGGCATGCACACGAACATACGCATGCGGACGTGTTGAGTTCCAAACAACTGGAAGATGTCAATAAATGTTCAGATATAAGCTTACACTTAATTAATTTATTTCCAACCATAATTTCTAAAGCATTTATTTGCATTATTAGATTATTTAAATGTATATACTAGTTAACTATGACTAAGTACAAAAATGTTAACCACGTGTTCAGGGAGGTCTAAAGAACAATAACAAAAATATTTCGGAATTCTAACTCGATGTTTAATGGGACATAACCCTCTTTTCCCTCGGAAAATCGGCGCCTATGACAATCAATCATTTTCTGAGATGACTAGATATGTCAACTACTGTACGGTCGTTTTTTTACGACGTTGTCAAATGTACGAACGGCGAAAATAAACATTTTTATTAATAATAATACCTAAGTAATAGGTGACAGTTAATCCGGTTAGCTGTAGTATTTTGCATTCGTTCATAGTTCCTTTGTTGCACACTGCTAAAACTACAGTTTCACTCATTGCAGATTCGTCATAATTATCCAGTAATATACTATAAAACGTTTAAAATAAAAAATTAGTCACTAACTGTTCTAAAATCACATAACCTAGAATACTGCATTGCTAGTTGCATACTCTCCTAACATCAAAGAACATGGTAAAGCTTAGCTTATATTATATTATATTTTAATGGTTATAGAAAACTGAAAACATCTTGGAATGTTATAGTTTAAAATAGTACTAATTATTTTATGCAACATCGTCGACTATTGTTAATCTTGTTGCTTTTATTAGTATTAATAGAATTTAATTCGCAACAACATAATAAGTTTAAAAAATTATCGGCGTGAAGTGCACGTTACACTAGTGGTCTACAATACAGATGGCGACTGCATCAGATGCTGTCAAAAAATATTACATACGGTATTGTATGTATGTGTCAAACCCCGAAATACTCTTCTAGTTTGAATGGTGATTTGTTCTTTTAGATCATATTGTAAACTTAAGATTTTATTCTGCTCTGTTGTGGTCGTATTCGGGCCGAACATTGAGATACCAGTAAACGCTAGATGTAGAACGTGCTACGTATTGCGTGATCAAGTTTATATGTTAATACATAGTATATACCTAATATCCGCTTTTGCAAATAATAATATCAGTTTATTGGGAAAAGAATTGGTATATACAGGGTGTTAGAGGTTTGAATGCTATCACTTCAGTATAAGATAGATAAAGTATAAATGACCAAAAAAGTTAAATAGTATAAGGGCATTACTCAAGCCGTTCTTATAATAAGTAGTTATTATATCAAGGAATTTAATCACAACGTGGCAACAGTGTGAATACACAACTATAGTCTGTTTGAAAATGAAAGAAAGTAATAAAACCCCGAGATAAGAACCGGCCATGGACGTGGTAATATTTCGTTTCAGGTAATTATCGGGTAACACTAATCCTAACAAGTAATGGGTGTACATTAGTATATTTTACTGGATACATCATAGGGCAGGAGCCAGTGTATTGTGACAGATCAATTCAGTCTTTGAGCTGAATATACGAAGACGTGCTAGTGCGGTAGAGTAAAATTCGACTTGGGTTTAGTGACTATTGTGCCAGTGGATATAATATTGTTTGGGTAAAATGTCGATCTTACCAGATTACGTACCTGCTAAACGCGTGAAAAGATGTACGCTGTCTCAGAATGAGAGGATTATTATATTAAATGTATTTAATGCATTGAAACACCAAAATCCTACCAACAGTGTCGACGACATCGTGGAAAAGTGTTCCAAAATGACAGGGATGGGAAAATCGACTATCTACAGACTTTTAAAGGAAACAAAAAATGAACAAGATGCTGTAAATCTCCCAAAATCATCTACAGGGAGGTCAAAAGTCATTATAGATGATTTCTTCAAAAATGTCATTCGCAGAAAAGTACACTCATTTTATTTTAAAAAAGAAATACCAACGCTAAACAAAATTTTAAGTAAACTTTCAGCGGACGACGGTTTGCCAAAAAACAGTAGAAGCAAATTATGGGCCGTCTTACGAGAGTTCAATTTTTGCTGGGAAAAGCAGAACAGGAAGTCAGTTCTTATCGATAAAGATGAAATTATTTGTTGGCGAAGATTCTACTTAAGATCAGTTAGACAATTCTGTGACGAAGGGAGGAATATTTATTATCTAGACGAAACTTGGGTCAACGAGGGATATACTGTAACAAAAATGTAAAAAGTTTTCGGCAAGCATTTTTGGATGGACTTTCAACAGTGTTTAAGACACCTTCAGGTAAAGGGCGAAGATTAATAGTGACACATAGAGGTAGTGCCAGTGGTTTTGTAGATGGCGGTTTACTTTTATTTGAATCTAAAAATACAGATGACTATCACGAAGACATGAACGCAGATGTTTTCGAAGAGTATTTTACACAGATGTTGGATCTTATTCCTCCGGGGTCTGTAATTGTCATGGATAATGCCAGTTACCATCCACGGCAGACCGAGCGGACGCCTATGACTGCTTGGAGGAAAGTCGATATAATTCAATGGTTATCCGGAAAAAACATTTCTTTTGACACTTGTCAATCTTAATAAAGATCAGAAAAAATATGTTATTGATGAAATGACAACAACTCGCCAAATAACGGTGCTACGGTTACCACCTTATCACTGTGAACTTAACCCAATCGAATTAATCTGGGCGCAGGTAAAAGGAGATGTAGCGCGAAATAATACGACGTTTAAATTAAGTGACGTGAACATTTTGTTAAAAAATTCCTTGGAACGAGTAACTGCAGATAACTGGCAAAGATGTATACATCATGTACAAAAAGAAGAGGAGAAAATGTGGGAACTCGATAATTTAATTGACGTTACTGTGGAACTTATCGTTATCAATCTAGGAGACGAAGATAATTCATCAGAATATTCAGAGGATGAATTTTAATATACCTACTTTTTATTTTCTTTATTGTACATTTATACAACACTACATTTACTCAGCTACTCTGTGGAATAAAAGTCTATTCATTAAATTTAAATAAATATTTTGATAATAATATTGAATAATTTTATTTGAATTACTAAAAACCCTCTTAACCCGGTTATGATGCTTAAAGTAGTTTCATGTTTTGAAATGCTGTTTTTATATTGTTTACTTATAAGAGAAATGGACCGAGAAATTGAAGCGGCATAGACAAAGACGGATTGTCAGGGATTAAATTTTAGCTACCTGCTACAATTTAGTACGGTTCGGTCACACACAGTTTTTTTAAAAGTACACCTCATCTATACCGATAATACATAATATAAAAATATTGAACATAAGCACCAGTACTACATTTATTTACGATTTGCATACATAATAAGCTTTTATTACTCTCTTTCATTTCTAAACAGACTATAAATCACTGCGCCGACTGAGCGCGCTTGCGGGTTGCCTACCACGCGTCAGCTTGTTTTTAGTGATGAGAAACAAATCCAGAGATAAACAACTATTGTGAAAATGAATGAATTAATTTAGACAACTGTTTTTTGCAATTTTATTTTTTAACAGAGAATGTTAGAATTAATGATTTTTTTAATATTAAGACTGTTTTAAGTAGATACTTACATTTTGGTAATTTTTAAATGTTTGAAACAGTAACATAATTTAAACCAAATAGGAATTTTAAAAATAAGTAAAATAACTTCTAACACCGACGTCGCAGAGATAGTCATAACTTGTAAAACATAGCATGTAAAGTACTTACCGAAGGTAAAAATGCAGAGCCATTTTTAAATACCTAACTAACAACACATATTCAAAATATCCACCGTTATGTGTTTTTTTAAATTGCTATAGCATTATTTTTCATTATTTGCTCATTACATTTAAAACAATATTTTTATAATATTGTCACTTTTTGTTTTAACGATTATGTTTTATTTTCTACTTTACTATTTTCGCTAAGTAAGGACATTTCTAGTAACAGTAAGCAAGGACGAAAGGACACAGAGGCTGAAGTAAGGACTGTGCTTCCGAAATAAGGAACATTAATCGAAAAAACGATTTTGGAAATTTGATCTTTGTATGGTATGTGGATATTCCTCTGTCCAGTAATGAACATTCAAAAATTGAAAACTCCATTTCTAGTAAAGCATGTTTCATCAGTTGTCAAAATTCTTGAAATAAAAATGAGGTTGAGGTTAACTTGAGTTAAAAACCATCTACAAAACTTGACCAAGGGGCGAATCTCGAGCTGACAATGCCTGAATCTGCTGTAGGTGATATGAAAGGGTTGTCGTAGAGTCCTGAGGACGGTCCAGCGAGACACTCCGACTTCTCGGACTATACCTTGTGGACTACGTCTCGAATCCCTTTCGACAATGTTCAAATTATGATCCTCCGTATTCGCATCGATCTGTCAATCTGGGCCATAATTTTCAGTAGGAGGAACACCAACAGTATCAAGAAGACGAGACAAGATCTAAATAAATACGTCGTTCTCTCGTAGTATTATTTGAATTAATAACATCTAATATTCAAGTATGCTAAATAGAAAAAGGGAATAGTTGTACGCAGAAGCACTTTCGACAAGCGACAGACACCACTTCGCAGTACAGATCCTGTACTCCCGGTCAGGTCCTCGAGTACATTCTCTCCTTGACCTTCCTCCCTGACAAACCCCAACCCCCCTGCCCCCGTTAATCTTTTCTGTTTCAGGACAAGAAGAAACCAAGACCAAGAAGACCACCAAGAAGAAGACGAGAACATAGACAACCCAAACCCTATCCTTACCTAGCGCTCGCATCTCCCGAACCGTAACAGGCTCGGGAAGAAGAGCATCCTATGGCTACAAGCCACTCACAAAAACCCACTCCCAACAAAGAGGGTTTAGGACGGCCGGCGAAGAAAGAACCTAGAAGACACGAAGAGCTCCAGAAGAGGCCCCCCTACCGGCGGGGGTCAGCCAGGGCAGGAGGAGGTTCCTCGAGCCGCCAGCATCGGCCGCAACAGCGGTCGAGGCTGGCCGGAGAAGGGAACCCACCTCTACGAGGCCGCCCAGGTCTACAGAGATGGTGAAGGATAAAGAGCGATAATACCGCTCGATCCTAATCCATACAAGGCCACCGTTCGCCAATAAAATAATGGCGCGAGTACATTCTCTTATTGAATGTTATTGATTTTTTTAAATTAAGTGAATTTTGAAATTGGAGATTTGTTAATTTTTTCCCGAAAATAATTGGGTTTAGGATCCAAAACATATATGTTTTTGATTTATTTTGATGTTAAACCACGTTAAACTTATGACAGTCAAACCTCTAACACCTTGTATAAAACAGATGTAAAACTATTTAGGTATATCTCCCAAACAAAAATTAAAAAAATCTATACTGTTTTCTTTTATATTTATATGGAATTACTTACCGTTGCAGGAAATAACCATTTTTCTGTTCAGTTTTTAGCATTTTAATATTAGCAAAATTACATAGTACGTTTTGATAAAATCAGGTAAATTAGAAAGCACATGATATTACTTATATGTATTCTTAAGTAATATCTTGTGTTGCCCGGTTGCCCATATTTTTTTACCGTTAGATCGTCTGGTTTGCAGTTTTTTTAAACGAATAATTTGACACGCGTTGCACGCGATTTTGACATGCAGGATGAATAGTAAAAAATAATTATGCAGATAAATTATTGTTGAAGTATGTTTGCTACCGGAACTAATATGTTGTTTGTTTGAAAGGCGGAATTCACTTGTGACAAATAAGAATTTATACAAGATTTTCTGTCTAGGTACATATTTTGTCAATATTAAATCAATTTATTGATTAAAGATAATATCAAGAAAGAAAAATTTGTTTGTTGGTACCTACATTCCGCAAAGTTGTTTTATTACCACGTTTTTGAAATTAATTTGAATTTTGTGTAATTTCTTCAAACTAAACATCCCTTAGAGTCTAACTCTAAACCCTAGATTAGGGGTGGGCGATAACGGTGTGGAACTATCGATTATTGATAAATAAAATATACCGATATTATCGTAATATCGATATTATTGTAATATCGATATTATACCGATATTATCGATAATATCGATAATATCGATATATCGATATTATTTATTATTTAAATTATCTATATAATAATACTGCATTTTCGATAATTTCGATGTTACCGATTTAATATTATTATTTTTTATTTGTATTCATTTTCTGTACGTTCAAGTTAGGCATATTGTTGTTCCATTGACTACGGAAATTAATAAAATAACATGAGAAAAGAAAAATAATGTATTTCTTGCCGAAAATAGATAAACAGAACAAATAACATTTAATTTTTCTGGCACTAAATAAGGTGTTTATTTAGTGACAGAAAAATTAACTGTTCTGCATGTTGAGTGGTGAGTGCAGATCTTACGTTACTTACCACTTGTCCACCTTTACTGAAAACTCTTTCAGAAGGAACGCTTGTGGCTTGAATACATAAATACCGTTTTGCCAGAATAGACAGTCGAGGAAAATTTAGTTGACGATTTTTCCAAAACAGTAATGGTTCTTCATCTGTATTGAGCTGCATGAGCCCTAAATACTTACTTATTTCCAAATCACAGTCTTGGACGGACGGTGCCAACATCTTTTTTCGGTTTGAGCAAAGCAGCTAAGCCTATCAGTTTTTTTTATCCCAACAGATGTCGCCCACTTCGTGATTGTTTCCTAAATTTTAGGGAATTTTAAATATAAGTATACTGAAAACTGTTTAGTGAACAGGTATAAACAAATCTAAAACCTACGAAAACGTTTACATATAAGTCGCATAAATCATTATTGGCTTAAAGCTACGGCTAAACGTGATTCTTCGTGAGTCAAAATATTATCGATGTTAAAACAAAAGTAGGGTTGGAAATATTTATCGATGTATCGATAATTATCGAATTATTGGTAATATCGATATTATCGATAATTCGATAATTTTTTATCTGTATTATCGATATATCGATAAATATTCCCAACCCTACCCTAAATAGATATTTATAACTTTCCATTTCGGTTTTGTGCTTAAATATCATATGAAGAGGTAACGATCTGTTTTACAAGCAGAGCCTTATGCATTGATTACGTAAAAGTAAAACCGCTGAAAATTGGTTTAAAGTAAACTAGCAAACACATCTGGTGTTGTTCTCAGGTGTGAACTAATTGATGCCATGAAATGTTTTATATATTATGCACTTGCCTCATTAACGATGCAAAATATTTAACTATTGTAGAAGTTTATATAAAAATTTTACAATTAAAATACAAGTATCTTCGATATTACAGTTTTATATATACAGGAGTTTCTGAAATAAGTGCTTTCCTTCAATAGATTAATAAATGAGAAAACGTGCAAATATAATAAATATAATTCAGGTAGTTCTACAACTTTTGCATGAGTTTACTCTATACATTTGGCTAATTTCATTGACTGTAGCGAAAATATAGTTTTAAAGATCAACGTGGAACTTCACACACACTGATAAAAATGGGTGGAAATTTCCATGTTTTATTATGTACTTCTTACATAATATTTACTGGTACTGGTAATATTTACAGAGGCGTATTCTGTGGCCAAAAATAAAGGTTTTTTTGTTATATAAATATGGAGTTTTAGGGCATCCATTGTCCAGTTACAGCGTGTCAAAAATGAAATAAAATCAGGTTTAATTTTTAATTTCTAAGCCGCTTGAAATAATTTAACCAAATTCGGTGTACTTGTGTAGTATGACAGTATATATATGAAACAAAAAATTACCAGCTTTATAAACTTACCAGTGGCGGAGGTGTGGGTATCATTGATCATTATTTGCCATAAAAAAAGTAAAATAGGGCATCATACACGTCATTGTATTATCTTCACTTTTTGTTTCTTTATACTTTTTGTATTCCAAACCGATTAACATTAAAATTGATTTATTTGATCAAGTGCATTTTTACACAGCATTAAAACATCTTAGGGAGGCCATGCAAAACAATAATATTAAGAAGCCGTCATCTTATTTAATATTGTGTATTGTCAAATTAAGCTTATTTTTTTAAAAGATTAAGTTTTAATAATGGCTTATGTATATTCAAATGCTGAAATGGTTAATATAGTTTATATTTATGGCCTTGCAGATGGAAATGGTACTGAAGCTAGGCGAATTTATATGGGAAGATTTCCAAATCATTCAACTCCAAATTCGACTATGTTCAGAAATGTTTTTCAATGTTTTTCGGGGTTATGCTCATTTCAGAAAGGTCCAATTCCTTGAATACTTTTGAGTGTTAGAACGCCTGAGTTGAAAAAAGCTATTCTTCACAAAATTAAAGAAGACACAAATACTAGTACTAGGAAGATCGCTGTTTTATGTGTGTCAACAGTTATAACCGTATCACATACAAAGAGTTCAAGTCTTACTGCCGTAGTAGTCCAGGGCATTTAGATCAAAATCGACCAAATAGCGGCAATTTTTAGGCACAGCAGATATCGAGATGCGGTTTTCTGCATTGTGTTCAGGAAGGTCCCAGGAAAAAAGTCTATATCGTCTGGTTTAGCAATTTTTTGAAAAATGCCTTCTGGGCCGGAAAATGTATTACACCATTATAGGAACGACTGGAAACTCGGAAAAGTCGCTCGAAAATCGTTACTCGGGGGTTTTCGGGGCTGCCGAACTCGATTATGGCATTAGAATTACCCGGGAATGCACGGGGGTGGCTCTGTGGGGGTGTGCGGGGGTGAATTTGGGGAGAAATGGTAGCGTTTATGAAAATCGCTCCAAACTTGTTACTCGGGAGTTTTCGGGGATGCCGAATTCAATTCTGGCATTGGAATTACCCGGGGGCGGCTCTGCGGGGGTATCCGGGGAGTCACTCTGGGGGGGGAAATTGCATAGTCCATGGAAGCCCTCCAAATTCGTTACTCGAAGGTTTTCGGGGATGCCGAATTCAATTCTAGCATTAGATTTCTCCAGGGGCGTTCGGGGGTGGCTCTGTCTGGGGGTGATTGGGGGGAAATGAATATTTGTTATTTGAGTAAAGTATTATTTTCATAATTTGTGACTTTTCACTTTCTCTTTCCCATTTCACAGAGCCACCCCCGAGCGCCCCTGTTAAAGTCTAATGCCAGAATTGAATTTGGCATCCCTGAAAACCCCTGAGTATCGATTGGAGCGATTTTCATGAACGCTGCCATTTCTCCCCAATTCACCCCGCGCACCCCTATATAGCCACCCCCGTGCATCCCCAGGTAATTCTAATACCAGAATCGAGTTCAGCAGCCCCGAAATCCCCTAAGTAACGATTTCCGAGCGATTTTTCCGAGTTTCCAATCGTTCCTATAATGGTGTAATGCATTTTCCGGCCCAGAAGGTATTTGTCAAAAAATGGCTAAACCAGACGATATAGACTTTTTTCCTGAGACCTTCCTAAACACAATGCAGAAAACCGCATCTCGATATCTGCTGTGCATAAATATTTCCGCTATTTTTGCTAACTTCCCTGGACTATAAAACCTTATCCTACTCGTCTACAATTTTGCCACTGGATTTTGCAAAAAAAAATTTAACAAAAAGTTGACTTTACCGCTGGCATATTGTTTACTCACAATACACATGTTTGGTCTAATGGAAACCGTAATGCCATAATGGAATCTCGATTTCGACATCAGTTTTCTTTGAATGTGTGGATAGGTATTACATATAGGAACTTTTATTGTTGGGCCTTACTTTTTAACAAAAACTTTAATTGGTGCTTCCTACACACATTTTTGTGAAAACTTTTTATCTGAACTACTCGACGATATTCCCTATGCGTTAAGACAAAGAATGTTGTTTATGCACGACGGGACTCCCCATATTTTAGTTTGACTGCTTGTGAATTTTTAAATGAAAGATTCGGTAATAACGTATTTGGACGAGGCACTTTAGAATGTTGGGCTACTCATATCACCCTATACAGGGTTAACTATGACTAAGTACAAACATTTTAACAACGTGCTCAGGGAGGCCTAAAAGACAATAAAAAAATTATTTCTAAATTCTAGCTCAATATTTTAAAAATGGGGCAAAACCCTTTTTTCCTACGGAAAGTCGGCGCCTATGTCGATCAGTCATCGTCCAAGATGGCTATATATGTCAACTACCATGCGGTCGTTTCTCACAATGTTGCCGAATGTAGAAACAACGAAAGTAAACATTTTTATTAATATAATACCTAAGTACCTGATAGATAACAGTTAATCCGTTTAGCTTCAGTATTTTGCATTCGTTTTTCATTCCTTTATTCCAAACTGCCAAAACTTCATTTTCACTCAGTACAGGTCCGTCAGAATTACTAGCCACAAAATACACACTTGGTGTAGATGCAGTTAATAAATTGCCTATTTATTTTAAGAAAATTGATTGAAAGAAATACTAACAGAAAACTTCGAATACACCCGTGGCAGTATTTTATTTAGAACATTTTGTCCGATAACTGTAACTCCACTGCATTGCTCTCAACTCTAGAAAATATCTCCACGTACGTTTAAAGAAAATTGTAGAAAACTACACATGTCCCAATATACCTCAACTGTCCATTATTTAATAAATAAAACGTTTAAAACTGAAACTGTCACTAAAAACGGAAAACTAAAATTACAATGTCAACACAACCGTTCAGTCTTCAGTCTGCCACCACCGAGAACCAAATATTCTTCAGATAAATATTCTTATGGAAATCAATTTAATCAATATTATCTTCTTTTATGTACGATCGTGGGTTTCTTCATCCTAGTATTGTTTTGACAATTCCTCCGTGACACGGGGTTACATGCACATAGCACTTGTCAGTCGATATAAATCTGTGTTGTTGGTTGCATTGTTTTGAATACTCTCCAAATGTCACACAGCAGTAGTGGTTAGAAATTTAAAATAATACTGCAATATTATTATATGCAAACATGGTCGATTATTGTTAATATCGTTACTATTATTAGTATTATTATTATTTAATTCTATAAGTTAAAAAGTGGAACGAGCTTTAGTGAACTTTGCGCTAATGACCTACAGATGGCGCCAGCATCGGAAGATCCGTCAAATATCGCAAATATTTTGATATTAGTTTTCAGTATTTGCTTTTCGCACATTCAAATTCGTGTAATCGCGGAAATTACGGATATGGTACTAATTTATGGGAAGTGCGACGAAAGTGCATATCGTGCAGCAGCAGAATATCAAAGACGTTTTCCAAATAGATAGAATATGCCAAATCCTCGTACATTTGTACGAATTGTACAACGTCCACGAATATTGTTTTACACGTGCTGGAGTTTTAAATACGTATGTACCTAACTTGAAAAAGAACCAATTTCATACTTTTTAAAATTTCTTGTAACTTATTTTTTACTTATTGACATAAAAATAAAGCATTTTTAAACTACAATAGATATACCTACAGAAAAAAAGTATTTTTTTAAAATGGTCGAGGGAAACCAAGAGGTCCCCAGCAAGCACAACAATTTTTACAACGACAAGTTATAATGTAAACAAGTTAAAGAATAGGAAATAATTCAACTTTCTTGAAATCTCCAAATATCAGTCCTGGAAGTATCAGTTAGGTAGGTTTTACTCTCAGTGCTACCATATCGAGTTTCTCATTAAATAATCTAGTATTTTGTAAATAAAACTTTTTCTTTAAAAACACCGTAAATTGTTACACGTGGCAATGTGGTGCTCTGTCACTACCTTTGATAACTTTGACTTTGGCAGAATATACCTAACCTCGCAGCTGACAGGCGGCATAGTCGCCGAGAAATTAGGGATTAATTAAGATTTTGAAAATATTTTTTTTCGCTTTATAAATAAGTTTGGAATTTTTTTGAAGGGTGATACCGTTAATTCTGAATTTTTCCTATCCCCTCTTAAAATATTTGTACTAAGTCATAGTTAACCTTGTATAAACCCTACTGATTCACATTGAATCGGAAGAGCATTTACATCAACAAATTATAGCTGGTCGTGATGTGGTAAGAGCTACTCCTACAAACAGGGTAAATAAACAAAAAGTGAAGATAATACAATGACGGATATGATGACCGATTTTATGTGTAATATGATTGTATTCTAAATATAATTCCATTAACTACTGTTTTTTTTTTTAATTTTTAATAAAATTTGTTATTTTATAATAAATATAGATAACAGGGTATTTGATCAGAAAATTATTTATTTTTTAGTATCTTTGTATTATTCCAAACAATTTAATTTTTTTTATTAATAATTGATTATTAATTAATAATTTATGATTTGTAATTTTTTAAAATAGAAAACAATTTTTTTTTAAAGTACTTTTTACTGTTAAACGTATTCTTCTATTAATCTATTGAAATTGCATTTTAATTAAAAGACAGATGGACATAGTAATCACGCGGTCGGTGTTTTTACTACTATTTTTACATGTTTTCGAAATTAATTTGTCTGCTCAGTCAAACTTGATATGTCAAAATGTTCATGCGGAATGATGATTTGATAAAATGTTTCAATGATCTATTCTCATCTCCCTAGTACTGACTGTGAATTGATTTTAAATACATTCGAGTAGCTTTAAATTAGTATAATTAGGTAGGTAGGCAGAAATTAATTCTGTAAATGAAAAAATGAAATGAAATTAATTGTTTATAATAGAAATGTCTATGTATTTATGCATGTAATAATCTAATTAATGCGTAGAAGTAGATTAATTGAGTGAATTTTCAAACGCACCGACTGATCTGATGCAACCTGCGTTTGTAGCAATACAGGGTGGTCCAACGCAAAGGGCACACACAATAGGTTAACACGGGAAAACGATACGCTA
The DNA here is from genome assembly GCA_025584915.1 of Monochamus saltuarius. Classification (NCBI taxonomy): domain Eukaryota; kingdom Metazoa; phylum Arthropoda; class Insecta; order Coleoptera; family Cerambycidae; genus Monochamus; species Monochamus saltuarius. The sequence goes on from CM046721.1 coordinate 27,786,361, forward strand.
ATCAAATATTATGTCAACGTTTCTTGTGTATTTCGTTCTATGTCTAGATTCACTAAAACGTGATTTTGAGGTTGAAGTACATACTGGGTATCCCAACTTTTATTAAGCACGTCTTATACAGTGTGTCTCTAAAACTATTTAATTTAAACGTTTACTTAACATTGGAAAACATATAGGGTGTTCCATTTAAAAAAGAAAATTGACGGGCACTTTTGGTGGAACCGGATGAGGGACACTCGGTATATAAAAATGAGTGTTATAATGATTAAATCGTATACGTATCTAGTAAAATTTTGAAACCATGCAATAAAAGACACTAAATATTTGTTAACGTGTAAATTGGACAACTCTGCTTTATCTTAATTTAAATGGTTAAACGTTTAAAAAATTGTTTTGTTTTATTTAGATAGTATGAATTACTTGAGTCAACAATTGTTATTCATAAAATAGAGTTATGTTTCCTTTATTTGAAGTTTTAAGTGAATTACTGCAAATATTTGAAATACTATTATGTAATTTTGAATAAACTGCACTAAGAAAAAATAAAACAGAAAACAGAAGTATATAAGAATTCATATTTCAGTATTCTTGCTAAGTATATTGTGTATCCCTTTCTTGAGTAATTACTGTTACTACTCTACCTACGTTTTATAAATAATTAAATTCTACCCACTCAGTATAAGTAATTAAACACGTATAGCAAACTGTCAAAGTCATTCATTGGGTGTACACCAGACATATACCACTTTTGAACTTATTAGCTCTCCTTCTTTGTAACATTTTCCCGTAAGAACAATTACTAAAATATTCTATAATATTTTTGAAGTAAGTCGCGGAATAAGTTCTTAGAAGCGTAATTGTATTTATTTTTTTTTTGTTATTCGTTATTTACACTTAATAACACCTAAGTACGATCCTGACTGTTACGGATTATTACTAACACCAGTCGAGACATGTGGGTGTACCGTTGGGTCACCCTGTATAATCCTACGATGGCGCCATAGCACCGGACGGTTAATAAACGCTATTTATTTGTTGAAAAAATCTAGGGCACAGAACTCTGAGGTTACGTAAGGTTTGTAAACAGCTTATATTTATGTTGACGGAAAGTATTGGGTGATTTTTATAGATGAGATCAAAATCCTTTATTTCCTACTAACTTCGTGCACGGTCAATACAGATAGTTAATGTTTTACTCATTGAAAAGGTTATCAGTTGTTATTTACATAATATAAAAAATAAAAAATATATAAATTTTTAAATTGTATAGTAATGGAAAAAACAACATGTTTTATTCGGATTACCTAAGTGTCTTTTTTGTCTCGTAATTTGCTCGCGACAAAAGTGACACATTTAATCAACAAAGTGTTCACAAATCGGTTTTGTAGGAGTTGCGGACAACGCTTTTCTGTTTTATTGTTTTCTGTGGATGTTGGAGCGTTTGCATGCAGTGAGTGCCCTATCACGTGACTTTGGGCGTTAGTTTTTAAGGTTAGGATTATTTTCTTGTAATTGTCATTGTACTCGATTCATTCGTTCATGTACATAGTGTAAATAAATTGTACATACACAATCTTGTGCAGTTTATTTCAACACTAAAAAGAAAAGGGAACCAGTCAATAAAACCACAAACACAGTCCACTCATCAAGTATCGTTGGGTTCCTCATTTCGCCGACCCAATCAAGGCGGTTGGCGTACAACAGTTGTGCAATCACACAGTGGATGTCATTTATATAACAGTACATGTGATTTTTGTAACACTCTTAGAACAGTCTCTGAAGCTGCTAATAGACAACTATAAAACAAGAAAGCTTATAGAACAAAAACCTATAAACATTCTCCGAGAAAGAAATGCAACCTTCTTAAATCAGTTTTATAATTTTGCTCTATGAACATGCTTATGACATAACCTTATAATATAGCAATTTTGCTCTCGGATACTAAATTGTGGTGCTTTTTTAGAACATCTTACAGTTACAGTTGTAACCCGCGCATTCGCCATAATTGATATTGACTCTCAACCACTGAAGTAAGCCTGCGAATATTTCCAAATAAATAATGAACATATTCTAAAATTCCTCAAATATATGCGTCTTATCTTCAGGAATACTCCTACTGATTTTAAAAATATACTTATTTACTAAATACGAGTACGTGTTGTATTACTCGTGATCGCATAGATTCTCATTGCGCTACGTCCCACGATACTGATATTGACTACTCAAATGGTTCGACATCAGGCATGGACTCTGATCCGGATGATACTTCTTTGAATGTGTTATAAATATTTATTCTATTGCATTTATAAACATATTTTGATTGCTTCAAATTGTGAAATGTAGATATTTTAAAAGTAAAGTAAAGAAATAATTTCTATATAGTCGATTCGTTTGATGATACCAACTGCAATAAAGTATGTAGGTTATTGTTATATGTATATTACGAATTCGGATTAATCAATAAAACGTAAACGAAGAAATCTACTTTGCAAATAATTTTAGTAATTTCAACTATTAGTAGTATTGTATTTTATAGAGGTCAAATGCTTCTAAATTTTGATTCAGGTATAGTGTAACTTAATTTCAATCAAAAGATTCATAACTGTAGATGCGTTAGCTGTTCAAACCAGTGCGATAGGAATAAAATGTAACTTTTTGTGAGATAATTGAGACGTGGAAGAAACCAGCAAACTTCTGCGGTTTGCTTTCCTCGTTCTCGCCTGTAAAGCGATAAGCCAACTTCCTTTGTTCGATTTCGATATGTCTCCATTTTACGCGGCCACCGCAGATCGAAGATTTGATTTATTGAAAGATATCCCATACAAGTCCACTGCAGTATGTAGGTACAGTATGTTCCACTTTTCACGTACATACCTCTATAACATTTTACGGAACCGCGCGATTTGCATTATTTCTTTGTAACCACAGATGTACTTATCCAAGCCAATATAACGATCAGGTTACAGGATCTGATTTGTTTCATAGCGAATTTCGAAATTTCATATATTACCGATTTTTCTATTGGAAATCTGACAATGTAGTATTAAACGCCGCTATGTAATACTCACATATCCAAAATTTCATAAAATTTTCGTAAAATCCAGAGCAGTTGATAATTTTAAAAACACACATTTATCCTCTTATCTTCCTAATTTATTTTCAGGTCAACTTAAAATTTATGTCAATAATTGTACTGTCAATAACTTCTATTTCAATATAATCAATAAATATTTGGTGGGACACACTATACAGGGTGTTCCGGTTTGTTTGGAACAAATTGAAACGGTAGGCAGAATAAGAGATTTTAAGAGGAAAATTTTATATGAACATGGTATCATTCTCCATCAGTAGCGGTGTTACGGGGGGCTGAAGTTTCGAAAAAATAAATTTATTTTTTTTATTACCAAGTCCACATAACACACAGCGCCTTCAAATTTGATGCATGTACTGTTCAACCAATGTCGGATATTATACAAGTTCATTTTTTGAAATCGTTATACAGGGTTATTTTTTCAAGGATCTGCTATATGATTAAACCCTTCTGAAATTTTTTCTTGTACGTCCCTGGTTTGAAAGTTTGAAACGTTTTTTTACTCGCTTGATTCATTGTTTAAATTTCGTCTCTCTTGACTTTTGAATTTATTCTTGTAAAACGTTAATTTTCGTGTGAAATTATCAACAAGTATCATATTTGAATAATTACTTAGGATAATTTGTAAAAAAATGAAGAGTTTTATAAAATCACTATTTTAATGTGCAATCAAAGGACCCCGCACAAAGATAGGAAATGTACTCTAGGTCAAATTGTCTGAATTTTGATATGTTATACATTTTGTCATCCTGAACAAAAGTCTCAATGGGCACTAAGCTCCAAAGTTCATGGTTTGGCTCTATGGAACTCCGAAGCTCCGTGACTCCACCATAGTATAGAAACCTCTAAAACGCATGTCACCTTTTTGAAAATCATATTTTAATTATTTTAATGTATGCCCTTAAGTTTTTGAGGATGCTGAATTTGAATATGATGTCAAATCGATAATATTGACAGTTGACAGCTGTCAAATACCTGTCAAATGCTAAAAAAAAAGAAATCTCATATTAAAGGATGTTATCATATGTTTTTGAGGACGCTGAATTCAAATAAGATGTCAAATCGATAATATTGACAGTTGACAGCTGTCAAATACCTGTCAAATGCTAAAAAAGAAATCTCATATTAAAGAGTACGCTGAATTCAAATAAGATGTCAAATCGATAATATTGACAGTTGACAGCTGTCAAATGCTAAAAAAAAGAAATCTCATATTAAAGGATGTTATCATATGTTTTTGAGGACGCTGAATTCAAATAAGATGTCAAATCGATAATATTGACAGCTGTCAACTGCCGATATTATCGATTTGACATCACATGTGAGTTCAGCGTCCTCAAAAACATATGATAACATTCTTGATTATAAGATTTCTGTTTTCTTTAAAGCATTTGACAGGTATTTGACAGCTGTCAACTGTCAATATTATCGATTTGACATCTTATTTGAATTCAGCGTCCTCAAAAACATATGATAACATCCTTTAATATGAGATTTCTTTTTTTAGCATTTGACAGGTATTTGACAGCTGTCAACTGTCAATATTATCGATTTGACATCTTATTTGAATTCAGCGTCCTCAAAAACATATGATAACATTCTTTAATATAAGATTTGTTTTTCTTTGAAGCATTTGACGGCTATTTGACAGCTGTCAACTGTCAATATTATCGATTTGACATCATATTCAAATTCAGCATCCTCAAAAACTTAAGGGCATACATTAAAATAATTAAAATATGATTTTCAAAAAGGTGACATGCGTTTTAGAGGTTTCTATACTATGGTGGAGTCACGGAGGAGCCAAACCATGGACTTTGGAGCTTAGTGCCCATTGAGACTTTTGTTCAGGATGACAAAATGTATAACATATCAAAAATTCAGACAATTTGACTGAGAGTGCATATCCTATCTTTTTGTACGGGGTCCTTTAAATGCAATTATTATGTATTGAAAACACCTACAGCTACGCCTTCGATAGAGAAATTTAAAAATGAAACATAGAAAGAAATTATTTAGATATTACTGACATAAGCACCGTTTTCTAAAAATTCTTAACGTTATGTATTCAACGCGGATTTTTCTTATTTTAATTAACACATTTAATAAAAACACTTAAACCGAAAGAAACATTGAAATATCAACAAACTTTTTTCACTACTAACAAGTAAGAAACAAATAAACACATACAATAGGTATGCATTAGGCTACTTATTTATTCATTATAATAACTATTTTTACATAAACTGTCCACCATTTTGCTCCATTGAGAGATCTAATCGACGTATTATTGACTGCCGTACATTAAACAAATTTTGCGCTGAAATAGTTAGCGGCACCTTCAATTATTTGGAATAATTCTTTCCGTGTATTTACTGGCGTTGCATACTCTCGATTTTTCATATACCCCCAAAAGAAAAAATCTAGAGCATTTAAGTCAGGACAGTGAGGTGGCCATTCTACAGGACCACCTCTGCCAATCCACCTATGTGGGTAATTTGTATCCATCCAGTTTCTAACCGGTCCACAGTAATGGACTGGACATCCGTTCATTTGGAAAAATATATTATTTTTCATATGCAGTGGTATGTTTTCCACAAAATCATTGTGATTTTCACGCAGAATATTTAGGAATGTGAGTCACGTAACTGTGTTTGGAAGTTCGTAAGGTCCCAAAACTTCGTCACCAATAATTATTCCCACCTAGATAATTAATATTAAATTCTCTGAAAATTTCTAGGTCGTTCTTCATGTGGATTTTCTGTTCGCCAAACATGTAAGTTGTGAAAATTTACTATACACCTCTTCGGGTAAAACGAGTCTCATCACTCCAAATAATTTTTTAAAGAAAATCTGTACCTTGATTATTTGTTTTACTTAAAAATCTACAAAATTCTAGTCTCCTATTGTCATCACCAGGGTGTAGGGCCTGAACTGGTGTTAAATGGTATGGATTATAGTGATTGCTTTTTAAAGCTCTAAAAATGGTTTGTAGTTGGAATATTATGTTGCTGATTAGCCTTACGTATGCTAAGTGTTTTGTTTTCTACAAATAATTATAAAATTCTTTGGTGACGATTATTCCTCCTTTGCGTTCCTGGCTCAGGTCTTCTGTTACCATGAATCCCATTCAAATTATTCTACATAATTATTCAAATATGATGTTGATAATTTCATTTCGATACACGAAAATTAACGTTTTACAAGAAAATTTACAAGAATACATTCAAAAGTCAAGAGAGACGAAATTTAGCCAATGAATCAAGCGAGTAAAAAAACGTTTCAAACTTTACCAGGGACGTACAAGAAAAAATTTCTGAAGGGTTTCATGATGGCAGATCTTTGAAACAATAACACCCTGTATAACGATTTCAAAAAATTGTATAATATCCGAGACTAGTTGAACAGTACATGTATCAAATTTGAAGGCGCTGCGTGTACCTAATACGGACTTGGTAATAAAAAAAAAAAAAATTATTTTTATGAAAATTTAGTCCCCCGTACTCCGCTACTGATCGAGAAAGAGACCATATTCATATAAAGTTTTCCTCTTAAAATCGCTTATTCTGTCTACCATTTCAATTTATTCCAAACAAACCGGAACACCCTGTATATAGGATTAATAAAAAATATTTTTTAAATTCATTCATTCCACTAAAACATGATTAATATAATAGATGTTCCGCATAGGAACCGATAAGATACAGAGCAGGTGCGTGTAGGGGGTCCCAAAATATTGCAATTTAACCATTTACATACCTATATACAAAGTTGCACACAGGCGGAGTTACAGGCTTTCAAAGTGGAGATAAATATTTCGGAAAAAAATATCTATTACCTAAGTATATCACAGAAAATATAGCTATACAGGGTGAGTCAGTCATAATGTCATTAATTTTAACCACGTATTCGGGAGGCCTAATAAAGGCAGAAAATCGAAAAAAAAATGTTTTTACTCGACCTTTAAAAAAATAAACAAATCACCCTATAAAAATCAGTAACACAACGCTCCTGGTGCGCTACGAACTTTCTGATGACGCACCCATACGAGAATCGAATACCGTATCAAACCATAAATGCCACGTTTACATACATAATATCGTCTAACACATCAGCGTGTTATTCAAATTTACCTACATTTGACACTGCATTTCCCGCATTTCTTTCCCCCCAAATTTGTAGATCATGCCACACATTTGGAGGGGGATGGAGAGAATACAAGCAGTAAGCAGTAGTTTGTTTATTTCGGTCTCACCTCACGTATTTGGCGTAAATTCACAACGTATAATTTTACGAGTTCCGAATATGTGGAAATGGTAGTGTTATACGGAGAATGTTTACGAAATGCGACTGACCTTAATTTTATTAATAAAGTGCTATGGACGGATAAATGCAGTTTTACTTGAACTGTGAGCTGTAAACAGGTTAGTGCCATACTACTTAAAAACAATAAATTTCTAGGACTACAAACTGAATAATTAATTGTACTTACGAGTAATACTAAAAATTCATATTTATTTGTAAAACGTAGTGAAAACGTAATATCAAAATTATTAAACTGTAATAACATTCGAAAACATTTATTTATTATCTACATTTGTTTTTATTAACAAATAAATCAATATTTAAGGAAAATTCATTCATGTATCTAGATTAAAAAATTGTTTTACTCCTTGTCGTTAAATAACAGTACAAAAACTAGGTAACTAGGTTATTGACCTAGTAATACGATAGGTCAAGATAAGCGGCGTGTCATTTCGGTCTTGGACAGTTTTCTGTCGACAACACGATGGTTTTTTATTACTTAGTATTTAAACACGAAACACTTTTCAGCTTCTCTTAATAATTTACCCATTGGGTATAGGTTTTTTATGTAATGTACGTAAATGGTTTATTACTCGGTTTATTATTAGACACGTTGGAGTTTTGTTGCAGTCATAACAGCTACATTTGCTCAGAGAAAAATCGACACGCGAGTGTACGGGTATCGTTTGATTGGGCCGTATTTTCTACGGGAAAACCTGAGTTGACCGCGTTACTTGCAATTTTTAATAGAATTATTTGATTATTATTATTTGATTTTATTGGATATTAACATTTTAAATTATTATTGGCTGAAGTTGAACTGAGCAAGAAAAAATGATATTCTAAAATAGTCAGTACAACCGTTTATTTGTGATGTCTAAAACCTAGGTAGGTAGGTACTCTATAGAAAAATATTACAACTTGACAACATTGCATCAGGTCGACATCGAATTGAACTGTGAGCTGTAAACGACCAAGGCTGTTAGCAGTCAGTGACAGTCTGAAAAAGGGGTTTAAATAATGATTTGAAAATATTTTTTTTCGGCGTAAATATGCATTTAGATTTTTTTTAATCACGTATTCGCATTATACTCATTATTCCCTATCTCCTCTTAAAATTAATGACATTATGACTGACTCACCCTGTATATTCTGTGCCTATATCTCTGAATTACTTTAACTTGGAATGACCAAATTTGGTACATGATTTAGGTTTATTATTGGTCTTCTTTTACTATGAGTTCATGTAAATTGAAACACTGCAAGATGTTCATTGAGATTGAGTTACCTATAAAATTATACCAAATATATATATTTTTTTTTCATTAATCGAATTTAAAATGAACGATAATAGTTTAAAACACTTTTTTTACAATTTAAAAAACTTTAAAGGTTTTCAAGAAAAAATGCATTAATTAAAACAAAATTTTAATAGTGTGTATCAGAAGAAATCACAAAGTCAGTAGTAGGCTTTGTCTTTCAAATTTGCGTTAGTAGTAAAACTATTTTATTTCTGCTACTGTTTGTGGTTGAAAATGGCTTGAAAATTTACATTTAGCCAACATGTTGACTGAGGTTTCTGCGAAGGAAAATGTAGAAGAAGTGTGGAGGGATATCGTAGGAGATTTCCAAATCGAGTGATTCCCCGTAGAGAAACTTCCTAATGTTGTCACGGTCTCAAAAATTCACATTTTCACGCGCTATTAAAAAAAAACACTGTTTTTGCATACTAATATAAAAACAACTATAGATAATAGTTAGTCAAACACAACACATTGCGAATGAATTATATAATTTTGCTTAATGTCAATCTTACTGTCGATAACAATAAAAATTTAAAGTTTATTTTAAGAGTGATATCAACCAATTGTATTTTCATTTTTATATTAAAAAACCAAATACTGGAAAAAATCATGTATGAACTCGAATATAAAGCTTATTCTTTGCACTCCAAAAATTTTATATCTCATCTACGGCCTATAAATGCTCTCGCGCTTGCAAAAAAAGTCACATTATATTTTTGATCTATAAACCACCTTTTTTAAAAATGACCTGCATTTTACTGTCAAGTCAATCAGGATTCATGATCAGTTGAGTTCAATACGGTTGCCTTTTGCGCCCACACTTTTATTTAGAATCAAATAATATGTATGTACAACAATCGCTTTTTTACCAATTTTTCTAGATCTGTATACGCTGCGTTAGGTCATTTTAAATATCTTTGAAATTTTTTATTATTTTATTTTGTATATTTTTATCAGTGTCAACAGTGATCCGCCACTGGAAGAGACAGCAGCCCAAGAACTATAAGACTAACAGGCAGATGCCGTATTTTACTACTAGATGTTGATAGATCACTCCTACAATTCTTATCAATGAAATCATATGTATACTCTCTGATACCAAACATCTAGGTATGCTAATGAACAATTCCACAGACAAAGCTCCATTGAATAATTATCTAAAAAAATAATCTAGCTAAATTTACTAACCTGGTTTAATGAAAACACTCTATAAATATCGCTGGTTGGGGCTTTAGTCCACAGAGTAGTTAGTTTTACACAATATTATTAATACATAAGAATATATAAAAAAAACTATTACATAAAGGGTAAACATTATTTAAGTAGGTATTTGTCATATTTAATTTAAAATTCATTGACAGGCTAAAATCACTTTTGACATTGTCGATATTTAATTTCAAATAATTTTAATTTATATAATAATTTTTATAGTTAGATATTTGACTCAATTGAAGGGAGGCCACCTGAAGAAGCAATCCTAAAAATGCAGAAATAGATCAGATCTCATGTATTGTGGTTGAATTTTCCAGTTTCCACCGTTTCAAAAGTGAACTTAGATATTTAGAGAGTGTTTTCATTAAAACAGGTTAGTAAATTTAGCTAGATTATTTTTTTAGATAATTATTGAATAGAGCTTTGTCTGTGGAATTGTTCATTAGCATACCTAGATGTTTGGTATCAGAGAGCATACATGACTTCATTGATAGGAATTTTAGGAGATTTGATTTATATTAGCTTAAAATACCTTTCTAATACAGTAAAAAATGTTACATAAAGAATATATATGTAGATATTGTGGGTGTAATTCAACGCTGGTTAGAGCTTTAGTTAGTTTCACACAATATTATTAATACCTAATAATATATCAAAAATTACGTACAACTAGATGTTGATAGACCATGCAGATTCTGGGTCAATTTACGAAGGCCTAACATACATTGCGATGAATTTCAAGAAAAACTATTTTTATACAAAAACAGTTCTAAACACTGCCACCTTTTGTGAAAAAATTCCTAGTAACTTTTAACAGTAAAGAAGTCAAGGAACATACAAAAGAATTCGATTTATTACATTTTTCACTTTCGTTTGTAATAAATGCTTTTAACAGCATTGTAAAACAGGTTTCCTCTATTCCGTGAAATTTTATTGACAATAGAAGTCTATCTAAATAGTGCCACCTTCGTATATCTCTTTGGTAGTGCTGCATATGTATTTTTGGTAATGCGATGCGAAGTGTGATAGTAAATAATAAATCGAGGGGTGTTTCACGTATTAAAAATGTGTACACCACTGCCAGTTTTAGGCAGTGCTCTTTAAAAATTACCATTATTACACCAATGCCCTAGGTACTGCCTGAATGCCCAGCGACACTACATCAATGCTACATATATTGTGTGCTAATAATAATTATATGCATATTTTTTTACAAAACTTTTTAACAAAAAAATAATGGACAAAATTAGTAATTACATATGCATTGGCTAATATGCTATACTGCCAATAAAAAAACTATTAACTGATTAAAACTATGTATGCATAACAGCTACTTACTTAATTATTAATTTTAATGACTTGAGTTTGATGATTCTCACTTTGTTTCCACATACAGTGCTTTTGAAAAGTAACGAAAAATTCATTATTTTTGAAATTGAGAAGTTTTCGAAAAACTCCCCTGGCACGTCGATTTTGTTTTTAAAAAGGCACTTTTTGACATACTACCCATATTTGTGACGTCATCGTTGTTCGAGATATGACGTCATCGACAATTTTTTTAAATAGCAACCCCCAATTTTGACCATGCCATTTGAAAGAGCGTGTCATTCTACATACATACATCATGAACAATTATGGTGTTAAATATCAAACATTTCAAGAAAATAATGTTTGAAGATTTTAAAATTTAATTTTCACAATACTGTGCACCTCCCCATTATGCAACACCTGTCCGTGCTTATTTAGATGCGCTGTTCCCGAATCGTTGAATAGGGAGAAGGGGCCCATTGAGTGGCCAGCCAGATCGCCTGATTTGACACCCCTAGATTATTTCTTGTGGAGATACTTGAAAAGCAAAGTATACGTTACTAGACTGGTTAATTTAGAAGATTTGAAAGCAAGAATTAGTGACGAGATGCATCGTATACATCCTGAAGTTATTGATAACGTCCAAAAGAATTTATTAATTGTCGGGTAGTGTTAGGCAGCCTACGGTACACAATTTGAACATTTAATTTAGTCGATTTTTACATACATTATCATTTTCAGTATTGTAAAAATTAAATTTTAAAATTTTCAAACATTATTTTCTTGAAATTTTTGTTATGTAATACCATAATTTTTCATGGTGTATGTGTGTAGAATGACACGCTCTTTCAAATGGCATGGTCAAAATTGAGGGTTGCTATTTAAAAAAATTTGATGACGTCACAGATATGGGTCGTATGTCAAAAAGTGCCTTTTTAAAAAACTAAAACGACGTTCCAGGGGATTTTTTCGAAAACTTCTCAATTTCAAAAATAATGAATTTATTCGTTACTTTTTGAAAGCGTATAGATTTTTTTTAATGGACTTGTCCATCTTCTGACTCGGGTGTTTTACACGTTTTTCTACCATTTTAAAAGAAACATGGTGTTTATACAAGTTGCGCCCTCTACTAGTGACGTCAAAATTAGAAACATATTTGAATTTCTCGTCCGCAAAAACCCCCGATTTACAAATTTTATGTAAATATTTGGATTTCTTAAGAAGTTATTTACAAATATCGAAAATAAAATTTTAACTTTAACACCCTGTAACTCCATTTATAATCAGTTTTGAAAAATTTTTTATAGAAAGAGGTATTATTTATTTTCGGTCTAGAACTATCCCCTGAATTTTTTGCTCATCATTTCCGGACACCCTGTATATCACTGTCGTTATTTACTAGTTTAATGCCGCAAAACTGCGATCATTTCCGACAATTACTGTGTCACTGCTGTAAAGCCTAAAGCACTGCCGACAATACCGTCCACTGCCGTTCATTACCTATTGAATGCCTTCAACTACCTAATCAATGCAAACATTGCCTACGGCATTGCCTTAACTGCCGTATTCACTGCTGCTATTTTGTACACCACTGCCGATCGCGAAACTCTCCTCGTAATAAATATAAGTTCAATAATATGGTGATGTGTTTCGAAAAACATTACGTTTGTTAGAAATTGCTTGTTCCATAAGTTTTAGAACTGTATACTCAAATTTAAATTATGAGATCTTGCCGATCTTACTGTAGTTGAGACAATTCTTTTATATTTGTATTTTGTTTCAGGTAAGCAAATATCTTTTTACGGTATGATGGTGTCATTTATTGATAGGTAAGTTTTCAGTTCAATAAGCTATTTTTTTATTCAATTGAAAAGCATTCCTTAAACTTTAAAATGTAAACTTTGTTATAAAAGTATTTATAGTACGAAACATAAAAAATTAAATATTCTATACTCGTGTATTTAGTGCTATTTTGCTTTTCCAATATTTTCCTCGGTTTTAAAATTTGAATAGGATGTATAATTGGTTGCATGACACTGAAACTTTGTAAATAATTTTTGCATTCCGCATTTAAGTGTTTTATCCACGGCCACTATATTAAGAAGGTTCAATATGTCTGTTTTTCTTGGATTAGGCCTTTTAACATACTAGTGGATTAGAATTCATAATAGCCACGCTTTGATTTTATTTAGAATTATTGTCACGAGATTTGAGGTTACTTGTCAACAAACGATCGAAACGATTCATTACCTTAGCAACAATAAACTTCATGGACAATTGATGATAAATGATATTTTATAAATTTTATAACGTAAGAAATGCGTTGATTTGACTTTTAATGGTATCTTTAGAAAAATAGTGAATTTATTCTGTTCGAAACATCCCCTCTCACAAAATAAAAACTTTTAGCACTTGTATCATAAACAACTATTATCCTTCCATTAAAATTTGTAAAAGTATCAATATTTTTGTCATTGTCTTTTTTAAATAAAAAGTTTTAAATTGTTTATATCGTTTTAGTTATTAGAATAGTGAATTAGTTCTAATCACAATTTTAACTAGGTAATATGTACCTATGCGTAATAGAGCACATTACGTAAATTTGGCTAATTTCTATAAGATCGGTGCCGTTTTTATAGTTTCAAGGCACCATGTTTTACTCAAGGGCGATAAATTCGATTAATTTCGAACGGTTTTTATTGTTAGCTTAATATTTCTAACAACCGTAACGAGAAAATACAATTTCCTGTTTTTATTTCTATAATTAAATCCTGTCTTGTTATATGTTCATTATCTAATGAGTAAGCTTTTTTAGTAAAAGTTAAAAAAATCAACAGCAAGCAACACGACATTGAAGAAAACGAGTTTTTTAAAGTACCTAAATACAGCCATTATTTCGATAATTTGATTACTTTGTAATTCATGTTCATTAATGTTACTGTTTTATTAAGTTCTAAAACCGACTGTTAAAACTGGTTATTATTATCTGCTTGTTTTAACTTTTACTTTTTATTACCTTTGGAATTATGAAATGAATACAAGCAACTCACAACATTAATTTTCAAGTAGTGTTCTTTAGTTCGTTGAGATTTTGACAGCTATAATTACTTTTTCTAGCATGTTTGAAAATTTTAACTTTTACTAGCAAAAAAAAAACAAGATATTTGTCTTCTTTGGTGTAATTTTAGTATCCCAAACATACAAATCTAACCATCATATTACTGCGGTGAAAGTGATGCATATTTTCAAATCTTTTGGCATATTTTCAAAGAATTTGCTTATTCATGTAATGTATTAGTCCAGGGCATTTAGATCAAAATCGACCGGAATAGCGGAAATTTTTAGGCACAGCAGATATCGAGATGCGGTTTTCTGCATTGTGTTCAGGAAGGTCCCAGGAAAAAGTCTATATCGTCTGGTTTAGCCATTTTTTGAAAAATGCCTTCTGGGCCGGAAAATGCATTTTCCAATTGCATTATTACTTGCACCATTATAGGAACGACTGGAAACTTGGAAAAATTGCTAAGAAATCGTTAGTCGGGAGTTTTCGGGGCTGCCCAACTCGATTCTGGCATTAGAATTACCCGGGGATGCACGGGGGTAGCTCTGTGGAGGTGCGCGGGGGGTGCATTTGGGGAGAAATGGCAGCGTGCATGAAAATCGCTCCAAACTCGTTACTCGGGGGTTTTCGGGGATGCCGAGTTCAATTCGAGCATTAGATTAAACCGGGGTCTCTATGGGGGTGATTGGGGGGGGGGGGAAATGGCGTCATGAAAATCACTGCAAAATCGATACTCGGGGGTTTTCGGGGATGCCGAATTCAATTCTGGCATTAGACTTCCTCGGGGGCGCTTGCAGGTGACTCTGTGGGAAATGGTAAAGGAGAAAGTATAAAATAGTACTTTATTCAAATAACAAATACTAATTTCCCCCCCAATCACTCCCAAACAAACCTACAAAGCCACCCTCGAGTCTGGAGTTAGTCTGGAGCGATTTTCATACACGCTGCCATTTATCCCCCTATTCACCCCCCGCGCCACCCCCGTGCATCCCCGGGTAATTCTAATGCCAGAATCGAGTTCGGCAGCCCCGAAAACTCCCTAGTAACGATTTCCGAGTTTCCAGTCATTCCTATAATGGTGCAAGTAATAATGCAATTGGAAAATACATTTTTCAAAAAATGTCTAAACTAGACGATATAGATTTTTTTCCTGGGACCTTCCTGAACACAATGCAGAAAACCGCATCTCGAAATCTGCTGTGCCTAAAAATTTTCGCTATTTTTCCTAACTTCCCTGGACTATAGGCATATTCCATTCATCAGGTTCATTGACGTCATGTTATTCAATGCACTAATATTTTTTATTTAGATACCAAAATAATAAATTAAATGTGGAAGTTTAGATAGACAAATATATTGTTATATAGCACATCGCTGCCACGTGACGCCATAATATATTTCTTCAAGATCGAGTAGATCTCAGAAACTTTGAGAGATATCAAACAGTAATTATAAATATGTAACATACAGAAACTGCATTGAAGTTGCTGTTAGTCACTTCGAGAATATTTTATAATTAATAATTTGTTAAGATATGCATAATAAAATTTTCGGTTGTTGTAGTGTTCGTCTTATTGTTAATACAGTTGTCTTAGGACTCCCTAATTTTCTAATTTAATTCCCGCCGATCTCAAAAACTTAAATTGTCTGTTTTTCGAAAACGGTTGAGTAAATCGATTTGTAACAGGTATATCTTTTCTATTTAGATTTAAAAGTAGTTCAATAGTTTCTATATATTCTTATTCAAAAGTGTAAAATACAAAAACATAGTTTTGCATCGACAGTACAGCATAACTAGCGCCCCCTAGTCGTGACCTCAACACTGTTTGCATATTCATAATTGCCTATTCATAATTGCCATCTCAAAAAACATAAGACTACAAATTTTCAAAATAATCGGTACATACGTTCTTCAAATATAGCAAAAACTCCAAAACATTTTTTCAACTTTAACACCCTGTAGAATGAAAAGGAGGATCATCACTTTCGATTTTTAAATGGAACATCCTAGGTATATATTTTTCATTTTTTTTAATTCAGAATGACATTAGGTTTGTTCCAACAGCGGTCTCAGACAGTCCGGGGATGTCAGGATCATGCGCGCTACAAATTTTGTGTTCCATCTGCTCCGTGGACAAGTAACGGACAAGTTCTTGATTAAGTGTTCCATCAGGTCATATTTCCAGTTTCGGGACTGTCAAAAGTGTTCCTGTACAATTGCAGAAACTGTTTGTCGCACGACTGCGCAGTACCTTTTACAGCAATAGTGGGAGTCGTTTTGAAAATTTGCAATTTGCCGCCAAAAAGTTCACTGCAATATAGGTTAATGTTTTGTTTAATTAAATTGTCTCTCAATAGTCTCAATTAGTGTTTGCCGTTTATCCGCATCGTAGGTGCAAAATAATTACTTATTGGTTTTATAAGTACATTATTTTGCAGAATTTGTGTCTCAAGAATTCATTTGAAACACTATCCATTTCTTCACTGAATTCGAAAAATTTTCTGCCACGTCCTGTTTTGTTTTTATCTTCGATATATTTTTTATAGGCTCGTTCCAGCACACGCCATTTATTTTTGCATTGACTTGCTGTGAACCTAGTGTTCCCCATCGCATTTAGTTCTGTAGCAATGATTGAAAACAACTTATCTAATGTTCTTATTTCCATAGTACCCACTTTTTTATATTTTTCATATAGTTCTATGAATATTTTAGTAGAATTTGTTGTCCAGTTCACATGATGTTGCTGCTCTTGAGTGGGATTTATGAGGATAAACTCATGCAAATCTGACAAAATATATTTTTAATAAAAACGTTAATTTATATAACTTGTATCACCTTACAGTATTCATTGGATTCCATGTTCCACTGTCTTAAAATATATTACAAATTACAACCGTGATTTAATTAACAAATTTCTAGGTTCAAACTTGTTAACCACCATACACTTCCCGCCCTCTGTCTTTGACGTTCACGCTTCAAGATGCGCATGACAAGAAGCCATGTGTTCCATCATAGAACCGCATGCGCTTTGTCAGTGATTACAACTTGTCGGAAGTCTGTCGGTAACAAGTCGGGAACACGTTGATAGAACAAACCTATTATAAATGCAACTATATGCCACTTTTTACATGTTTCAAAACTAATGAATATTATGAAAATGTATTTTGTAAATTCTGAAAATAATTTAATAAACGGAAGATTCGATTCGAATTGATACTCCAGCTTGATTTTTAATAATTTAACGGAAAATGTTATTTACTGATTTATATAGTTTTAGGCTTACATTTAGTGTACATCACGCGATATTAAAAAAGTTAAAACAAGTTAAACTTGTTTATTTGAATCCACAGTTAGGTGTGAGTGAACATAAATCGAAATCAACTTTCTATTTTAAAATGGGACATATATATTTTTAATTTTTTTTAATCGGAATGACATTAGGTTTGTTTTAGCAGCTGTTGAAAACTGTTTGGAAACTATCAGAAATGTCCGTCCAACTATTTATTACGTCAAATGCAATGGTAACGCGTTCTCAACTTAACTAGTTGAATATTTCTGACAGTTTCCAAACCGTTTTCAACTACTGCAAAAACAAGCCTATTATAAATGTCATTTGCCACTTTTTTACATGTCTCAGAACTAATGAATGTTGAATAAAAAAGTATCTTGTAGTCTCTGAAGGTAATGTAATATTTAATAAACCGATACCTCATGGAAAAAATTGAGCCAATATACAAGAAGTAAATAAAAAATCGAGCAATTTAAACCTACACATAAATGTTTAGATTCAATTCGAATTGATATTATAGTTTAATTTTTAGATAAATGGAACCGAATCCATATAACGACTTTCTGGTCTACTATCGATTTGATTCAACATTTCGATTATATGCATAGATATCTCGAATCCATGAATCGATTTAAAAATAAAGACGATTCGATCGATATATCGATTTTTGCCCAGGCCTATTAGTGTTATATACCTGGATAACCTGGAAATGTCTGGGAATTTTGTGGACATAATTTTGTATAAATCTTATAAATCGTAAATAAACTTGACGATAACTGAGATTTGTTTGTACTTAACTTTTTATTAACATTTTTTCATGAAGATCGAGTACGTGAAACAGATGCTGCATTTGTTAGCAGGCCTTATGAATTTAATGAAACTAATTAAATTCGATTCATTCATTCAAGCAGCAATAAAATATTCTTGAGCAGTAAATTCGTTATGCTCCCTTGTACACGTTCACAAACTTTACAGCCTGCTGCTTTGTTGCCGGTGATAATATTTAAGGTCTGGTATGTAGCAGTCTTCCAGGTAGCTTCGCGAGGGTCAACGCTCCGGTACCGGTGGTTTATTACTCTGCTAGCAGATGAGTCTCGGAGACGTAAAAACGGCCTCCGACGTCACTGGACCTTCCTCGCAGAGCACGTACACCCTTTTCCAGGAATTGGACAATTTAAGGTCCAGGTGGACCGAATACTCGTTCGGTTAGGTGGTTCTTTTTCTTGCGTGGGACTTCCCAGACGGTGGCAGTGCCTTAATTGCCATTCTAATAGTTTTATTGCGTTTTTGAGGCATTTATGTAGGTAGATACTGGTCTTTGTAAGATATGAATTGTAAATACGCAATAAAGTTGAAAGTTTTATCATGTTAGCCGATATAGACCGATATACGAGGTGTGGCAATTAAGTTCCGGGCATTTGTCAATGAAAAAACAAGCAAATTAAATTTCGCCAAAATTTTATTATCGACCTTCACAATAGTCTTCCTCTAACTCTACACAACGATTCTATCGTTGCTCCCACTATTGGAAGCACCCTTGGTAATCCTCTGCAGTTGACCCGTTCACCACCACGGTTACAGCTTCTTTGACCTCCTCTATGCCATTATAAGTTTCCTTGGGGTGCGCCTTCATCTTGGGGAATAAAAAAAACGCAGGGGGCAATATCGGGGCTATAGGGTGGGTGCGGTAACTTTGGAATGCCTTTGCATCAGTACGAGAGGTGACGGGAGCTCCTTCACGTGGATCGTGTTCTACCGATTCACGCCCCTCCTTGAACCGTTTTGCCCATTCAAACACGCGTGTTTTCGACATGCACTCGTCTCCATACACCACCAATTTTTCGAGGGTTTTTCGCCAGATTTCATTATAATTTGAGTCACTCATTTTCACGACGCCACTAAAAAAGTTACTTCCAAAAAATACACATAAAACACAAACCAAACGTGCTATCGACTTCAACCTTGGACTGAAACTAAAAGGAAGGTCCCCTCTCTAGAAAAACATTGACGAACAATGCAGTGTTGCCAGTTTCCGAGTTATAACTAAATTCCCGGAACTTAATTGCCACACCTCGTATTATATATTTTATTTAATATAAAAATATTTTTAAAAACCAAATAAAAACACATAATGTGTATAAAACTGCCAAAAATAACAAATCAGTCTTTCGTTAAAAAAACAATAGATAAAATGAAATGCAACTCTTATTTGGTTAACAAGCCCTAAAATTAATTATTTTTGTTCTACTATAAAATTTAAATTACTGGTGAAAATTAATTACATGTAGCTATGATTAAAACATTATAATCTTTATACTTGAGAACAAAAACAATAAAACATGATAAAATAATTCGAAAAGTCAAAACATAAACATTATTTTAAAAATGTTTATAATATAGTTTATGCCCAAGGAAATATATTTTTGCACTACAAACTGCACTGTCAGTTCTAGTTATTTTCACATGTTCTCAAAACATTTCTATAATTCATAATTTCCGCGGATTTTCTACAAAACACAAGAACTTCGAAGATATACCGGTATATCGGTATATAGGCTTTTGATATATCGGTATCGGTCAAGTATCGGCCAAAAATCGTGTATCGGTGGATCTCTTAGTTTTATGGTAAAAACAAAATTATGCCATTTGCTATCTACCGACGTTCATCCTAAAGTAAGTCAAAATCTCTCAATTTGTATCGTTATTAGCTATTATACAGAGTGTCTCCGATTTTTCGTTCTTAACTTTGGGAATTCATAGAGCATACAAAAATTATAGAGGTCTTTCCTATGACATTTTCTCCGTTTTCCTTTTAAAAAATATATTTTATTTTCTTTTTTATCTACTAAACAAATAAATATTTTACTTTAAACTTGGTATACAGTAACGGTGAAAAGTATTTTTTCAGGGCAAATATTAATATTATGTTCAATTTTCTGGAAAAAAGTGCTCTTGCTCAAAGTTATTCTATGAAATTTCAAAAATTGCAGTCAATCATTTATTAAACAAATAAAAACAGCGGTTTGTGAACAACAACAAAAATCTAGTGGATTAAAATTCAGTGATCGAGCTGACCAAACAACTGAACCACCTCGACCGATCCATCTTTCGCCGTAAATCATATCTAACGACATTCAACATGCCCGAACCATACAACAAACAAGCAATGCCTACTTAATCGTACCCTAATTAACCCAATACCCTGATATGAAAAAGTGGAAAAATCTAAAAAACGAAGTTTCTCAGAGAATTTCCCTAAGAGCACTTTTTTCTAGAAATAAAAAATGTTTCCACTGAAAAAATATATTTTTCATCATTGGCGTATAGTAGTCTAGGAAGTTCAAAGGTGAACAAAACTTCATACCTACGTCCTTATTATTTATTTATGTTCTATCGTTTCTTAAAGTAAAGAACAGAAAATGGGAAAACTCTGTATATGCTCAAAGACAAGGAATATGTTGTGAAAGTAATTTGTTGTAATAATCAACTTAGCTTTGTCAGTATTGTCATTCTGTTGTAATTTTTTACACTCTATCTTCCATATTTGGTCTAATTACAGGCCTCCCTCTAGCTACCTGCTCGCATATACCTCAAAATTGCTGAATCTTAAATTCGTCTTGTTAAAAAAATGCCATAGGTCGAGATTAATTTTCAATTTTATATGGGGACTAAAAATAACGAATGCCACTGGAAATAATAATATCTATCACTACAAAATCAGTAAGTGCACTTAAATATATTATGCCACAATCTGAATCTGGAATTGTGCAGAGAGTAGCAGAAAGGTTACAGCACTTACGCCCCATTGGGCCTCTTGTACCTTCCCCATTAGAAGATCAATCCACCGGAGTCGCCAACCAATCTAATAAGAAGAAAAATAGTGTCCACTTTGAATACCTGTCACCAGGCGAAGATTTTTCCATAGATTTTGGCTATAACCTTGCACAAGGAATTGAACAACAATCAACAATAAAATTGTGTAGTGTTGGATAACGCTTTAGCCAGCAACTCTATAACCTTGCAAACACTTGACTGGAGAAGCACGCGGGAATTGATTTGAATCAATTGTAGACTTGTTTGTCTTATACAAAATGAAAAAAATATATATAAATAAAGGCTGCACTTGCTACTAGATCAGTATTAAGAGCTTGGTCAATCATACCAACAAGGGTAGATTGCTTGGAAAGGGTTGATATTTACTCATTGGAAATTCAAAACGTTTTACCCGTTTAATTGAACAAAAAAGAAATTTAAGTACATTTTCTATTAGGAACAAAATAACATGTAGTTAATAGCATATTATGCTTACAGGATCTGTCAAAATAACAATTTTTGGTCATAGAAAGTAATTTTGAGTAGAAGAAATCACTTTTAATAATTTTTATTACCTTTATCTAGTAATTTGACTGGTTCAGACATGTTTGGTCACATATTCAGGTTAATATAATTTTTTGTGACTTCATCTAATGTAATTCTATGGTGATGGTATAACATATTAATTGGGTTTTGCTCTGAATCGAAATCCGATAAATTGATATTATAAAAATACTACTGTTACTTTCTTCCTTGTTTAAGCAAATTTGCTTTAATTAATTTATGAAAGAACGAGTGCTTGAAGATTTCTGTGAGTTTACAATTAAATCAATGAAATTAGAAATTGTACAGGTTTACAAATTAATATTTCTAAATAACAATTAAATAATTCAGCTTACGCCATTGATGTTAGAAGCTAAACTACAAACATTCGAGTACATTTCTTTATTCTATCTCTGTCTAACTGTAATTATTTCTGCTGAAATTATTAGCAAGAATAATTATTTTTTAGGATTTCCTTGATGCATATTAGTAGGTAATATAGAAGAAAAGTGCATAATTTTTCCAAGCAATTGTCTACACAATGTTTCATTTCCTTAATTATTTATTAATAGAGCTATATAGTTAATAACGATGACGTACACACCTACTGGTTTTAATACATAATGCGTATATAGATATGTAGATGTGAGTTATACCGAATAGTTATAGTAAGTTTCCAGTATAGTTAAGTGGAAGCTGCTACTTGTTATATCGAGTTATTTATTGCTAACATTAGAACTGCAAATTATAATACATAAAACAATTTTTTTGTAAATACCATAAATGTCACTAAAATTGCTGTTATTTTACGGGATATTCCTAAAATATGGTGCCAAATTGAGACAGCCGATAGGAAGTCAATAATTAAGCAAAAAGTTTCTATAAACATGGAATCGAAACACAATGTCGACACAAATGTAAACACTTGTTGCAACGGTATGAACACATTAGTATATACAGAATCGGAAATTGCCGATCTTTACAGAGAAAGTAGAAATTGCCGCTTCATCCCAGGGAAGGTACGAAGTATAAGCGGCGCGGTAGTATAATAGAAAACTACATTTTATTTGTATATCTGCCCTATTCTTCACAAAGTTCTTTTATTGCATCTAAAATGCTGACGTGTATTAATTTATTTGAAAAGAGTAACGAATAAAACACGGCGTGAATAAGATCTTTAAATTTTGAATGTCTATTTAGCGCGTCTACAATCTCCGATAACGGCCGATGGTAGGCGAGAGCTAACGAGAGCCGCACAACAAAAACGGTATCCGCACAGATTACAGACCTCAATCCGGTCACCTGATGCCAGTGTTGCTAGGTCTCATGCTTTTGCATGAGATCTCATGCATTCCGAGGAAATCTCATGCTCTCATATTTTGATTACAAATTATTAATAATAAAATTATTAAAATTACTCTTTGAAATCTACCAAAACAAAGACCTAACGAGAAATAAAGGCAAAATCGAGGGCAAAATTGAATAGATAGAGGTAGAGGTATCTACAATATTTGGGTACTTGAAATGTCCTTTATTGTAGACTGCTTTCTTAATAATTAGCAATTAATACATAAAAGGGTATGACAGTCGACGGATATGCGGTGTGTGTGCTGTATTCACGCTGTATTGCAGTGATTTTTAACTCTATTCCGTAAGGGTACCTACATTTTCTGGAAACAACAGATTTTACGACGCTGTGAGTCACCCTGCGTCACGTCAACTGCGCCTCAACGTTCGCCCGGCCTAACAATAAAATAAATTAGAAAGGTTACGTGGTTAATAACTGTTAAGTAAGTACCTGTAAGTACCTACTTACAATGTAATATTATGATAAAATAGCATAACATAATGCTTTTTAATGAAATAAAAATGGCATTACAAAAGTAATTAAAAATTAAGCTGTCAAGAGGTGTTTTTTGATAAATTAAGCCATCTCATGCTTTTTTCTCCAAACCTCATGCTATTTTGAAATTATTCTCATGCACTGAATGTTTCCCACCTGGCAACACTGCCTTATGCGAACAATGGAAGCACGCTGTGGTGGAAGTATGCGTGTAGCATGACACAAATACACGCAAGCGGCAAAACACAATTCACCATCAAGATCCTCACTTTCCAAATGTGTAGATACATATGATCACATGAGTGTATAGATCGATGTTTCAAATACAATCTTCCAATATAGTGTTGCATGTGTTCACACATTACACTACGATTTTTCTTTATTTGAATTGAATTGAATCAAATGACCGTTTTCATTAACTAATCATACAATCAAAATTCCATAAATTTCTCTATTATCAGAAAGATTAAGAAGAATTGGTAATAAATTTGATATTCGAACAATTTTTCAGACAACTAATACTTTACGATCATTTTTGTCTAAAACACATAAAAAAATGATATACAAAATTCAGAAAATTACATCTACAGCATACCTTGTGAATGCAATAAACATTATGTTGGAGAAACCTGTCGGCCTATGCATGTTAGAGTTGAGGAACAAAGAAATTATATAAAAAGATAGGAATTTGAAAAATCAAAAATTTGCGAACACGCTTGGGAAAAGGGTCACTTGATTCAATCGGGTTTGGCATAAATTTTATAGAAGGAAGATAATGCAACGAAAAGAATATTAAGAGACCGCGATTATTTTGTTGAACGGAGATAAGTGCGTATCAAACTATTCAGTAAACATTGATTATTGTTGGCTACAGTTGAATCAAGAAGAAAGAAGTAAGTAACAATAAAATAAAACTTATTTAACATATCTATGGAAGCAGATAAACAAATTTTAAACTATCAAACTTTACATACTTTTAATACATTTGCTACTTTGAGAACGAAAACAGAGTTTTTCGAAACGTCAAAAATACGGAAGTGTGCGATAGTGAAGTGATTTTTGTTAATTTTCACTTATCTGCTTTTTCGGTGTGAGATTTTTTGGTTAGGCAAACTTAGTTTCAAAAATAATTCTTGACAGATCCGTTTGGTGCAAGGACTTATTTAATACATCTTTTTTTTTCAGAAGTGTGGCAAAAACCCAATCAAATAAACAGCTTCAGAGAATATACACTACGATTGCTACACTTTCACAATTTAACGTTTTAATCAGTATGTTGTGCTGAGGCAATCATTTTGTATTTTGAATAAACCACGTCGACGCCGAAACAGAAATATTTGGCAATAAAATTGAACAACAAAGGCAATCTCAGGGTACTGATTTTGATTATTTGTTACAATCTCCTTTGAATTAAAAGCAAATTGCAAAATTTAGAAGGCTATATCTCCAGGTGAAAGGTTATCTTTAACTTTGAGATTTTTAGCTTCAGGTAAGAAGATATGTACTTATTTTCAAAATTATCATACCTCATTATTTAGTAAAAAATATCATTTTGGTTTCTTGTTTGGACTACTTTCGACTTGAATTATTGAACATATACTCGTACATATACAGGGTGTTCGGAATATGAGTGCCGTAATTTTAAGGGCTTATACAGGGTTAACTATGACTTAGTACAAATATTTTAATAGGGGATAGGGAAACATAAGAATTATCGGAATCACCCTTCAAAAAAATTCCAAACTTATTTATAAAGCCAAATAAAACTTTTTTCGATATTATTTTAAATCCTTATTTAACGCCGCAACCAACAAGCAAGTTACTGACAAGCCTACTCTACAAGCATGCAACAGTCGCTCAGTCGGTATCGCTGTCATGTCATAATTCAATTCCTGTGTTTACGTTGTAATCTTGTGTTCTTCAGTTTTTAGTGCCTTTTTTAATTTTTTAACGTTTTATAGTTATTAAATAAAGACATTTGTGTTGGGTGCAGATACTTTTTCACAATATAGTTCGCCGGTTTGGTTTTCTAGATTATGGGACAAGACTCTGTCGCGGTTACATTAAAACTTGTCTATTATATATTCCTTTCGTTCGATTTTGTTATAATAAATAGGCATTTTATCTAATTGTACCTACGGGAAGTGTCTTTTATCGGTAGTGAGTGGCTGTAATGAGCGAATACGTAGTTTTACCAGTTTATAACGAAATAATGAAAAACGAATGCAAAATACTGGAGCTAACTGTTACCTGTCTATCAGGTATTTTTGCTAATAACAATGCTAATTTTTGTCATTTCTACATTTAGAAACGCTACAAAAAGACGACCGCATGGTAGTTGACATTGTTGACAGATGTAAGCTTTATCTATGAATCTAAGCCATCTCAGTCGATTCTTATCATAGGCGCCGACTTTCCGTAGGAAAAAAGAGTTATGCCCCATTTTTTAAATATCGAGCTAAAATTCTGGAATAATTTTTTTATTGCCTTTTAGGCCTCCCTGAGCACGTGGTTAAATTTGATGTACTTAGTCATAATTAACCCTGTATATCTTACTAAATGCAATAAAAAAACTCGTATGAAAAAATGTCTAAAACGAATAGTTTGTCTACAAATTTATTTTGAAAAATAAAAGCAAAACGATGTTGCGAAATTACAAACTAAGGTACAAATTGTCAATGTCAATGTTCAGTACAACTTATCATATTATGGCAAAATTAAGACACTCATATTCCGGACATCCTGTATATAGACATTTGATGCAAATATTCGGTGTCTAGATTAAAATGTCTAGTAAAAATGGGTGATTTCATTTGTGTCGACACTAACTGTTCAGAAGTATGCCAGCATTTAGAAAAATATTACAAAAGTTTTTATCAATTAATTAGCTTATTCATTTAAAAAACATTGTTTGGGGCATTTTTATCAGGTAACGTAATACATCTTTCTAAAAGAGTATCTTGAAAAACACTCGTTTGCGATATCTTTAATCATCGGCGTTTTAAAATAATGTGAAAAACATTTTCATGCACTTTGATGATTCATTTTCCAAGGATTGCTTTCAAAACGTTATACTATTTAAAATAAGAAAAAAATTAGTAAGAACATTTATGTTTTATATTTAGTTGGAAATGGTTATTGCCGATTTTGTCATAGAGTCAATCATAGAGTTAACGATAGGTATTCTACAGGGTATACACTTTTAAATTCGTAAAATTTAAAAAATGAACTTATTCTATTGAACTAGGTGCACTTTTTCTGATTCAATCGAGACAATTTTAAATGTGTATTATAATAACAAACTAAAAATTATAACAAATCTGTTATAATAAATAGACGGTATAAAATAAACAAAATTATTATCATCTTTGACACCCTATAAAGTTTAAATTATAAATTTTGGTATTCTTTCAAATATTCGTATCATTTCCAGCAGTATCTACTATCCAACAGTTTGCATTGGCGTACATTTCTTAAAAAAGGGGGTCTTCGCCTTCTATAGGCTTGTTCACACAGCAGTCATAAACTAGTTTGTAACTGTCAGAAATATTCGACCAACAACTTCTTAAACTACATGCACTGAAAATACATTCACAACTTAATTGGTCGAATATTTCTAACAGTTTGAAACCAATTCGTGACTTGTGAGAACAGACCTTATATCTATCTTTCAAATTATTAAGTAGGTAAGCCTTAAAGTTATACAGCGAACACATTGAAAAACATATTTAACTGCCTATACCTACTTGTATAAAAAATCCTCCGCCTCTCAAAAAAAAATTATAAGCTGAAAAGTTATTATTTTAACTAATCTGTCCATTTTGAAAATGTTTGTATTTGGTATAGTCTTTATTTTTTTCCACTTTCACTAATAGTTTGAATATATAAAATATTAATATGATTTTATTATATAAGAATTACCTACTTAAAAAGAAGTGTTTTAAAATTACTTTAATATGAATATTAAAGCTAAATATTTCCAAAGAAAATAATGTGTTATTAAAACGTTCCAGTCGCTACATTTAGAATGTATTCATTTTATTAGTAGTTAATCCCATTTTTATAAATAATTCTAATTAAAATTTCTGAAATTTGTGCATGAAAGTGAAATCTGTTATGATTAGTTGCTCATTAAACGAGTATGATGGTTCAGCTGAAAATTGTGATTACATTGTAAATGAAACAATAATCTTGTGGTTTGATAATAATAATAATAATAATGTCTTTATTGAGATGAAGAAATACATTATCTAATGTGATAATAGTAGGTAATGTACCGTGTGTTCCACGATTGCGTCCCAAAGAGAAAAACTTTTATAATTAAATATACAAGTTGTTCAGTTTTTTATAAAAGTTGGCTATACACGTATTTTTTCAAATACTGAAAAATGTCACTAAGTTTCTTAAAAATACTACATTAGTCAGATGAAAATCATTGATGCCACATCAAGGCTTCCAAGAAGTCATAAATTTTTACAGCATATTTTGCTTATTGTATCCTGTTTTGAAAGCAATTATACCACCACAGTCTTTTCAAATACGGAAAAGATTGTTACGCATTCCGAACAGTTCGTAAATATAAAGCTTCAATTTAAAAGAATAATTTTGCTTTTAGTATCAGTTAATGAGAAACTGCTTAACAAATGACGATTAATTAAAATTTATTGGTTACGGATCAAAAGATCTAGAATGTTTTAAATTTTTCGTTATCGATGTTTTCTGAAGCTATTTCAGACTCTGAAATCTATTTGATGTTACAGTGTTTTATATTTTTCAAATACCTAATAATACAATATTCAACGTTATAATATGAAGCAGAATTTCATGTTTCAAAATAAATTTACATTTCTCTCATAATCTAATAACGATAGGAGAATGTCAAATGTGTGACGTAGAAGTCCTGATTTGAAATATATAGATTTTCTTAGGCATCCGTTTTAAAACATTTATTAATATAATTACGAGACTTCATTTTTTTTAAACAACTGAAATTTTTAAGTGACTACTCGTTAGGTATTCCTAATATATTTTAGTGATGCAACTGGCGTACCTACGATTCCTTTTTTCTGAACGTCAATTTACAAATAAAATTTTGTTTATTCGGAACACAATTATGGAACACATTGAATGTTGCTTTCTGTACATGATATTTTTTTTCCGAAGCATTAGTTTGCCCAGATTAAATTTATTTTTCGCTGAGTAGTTTTATCATACAGGGTGTCACAAAGAAGTAGACTATTTCATTAACTCAGAATTTTCGACAACAAAATATGACGATTTATGACCGCACAGGGTGATAAAAGTTATTTACTGTTTAAGAAAGGTATTTTGCTTAATATGTATCAAATTTTAACAAATGACGATTAATGAAAGTCATATGGTTACGGATCAAAAGATCTAGATAAAACATCTAGGTATGCTAATGAACATCCACAGACAAAACTATATTCAATAATTATCTAAAAAATTTAATATATTTACTAACCTCTGGAGTGGGAACTCGAAATTCAACCACAATAATTGAGATCTCACTTATTTCTGCGTTTTATAAGGATCGCTACATCAGGTGGCCTCCTTTAACTTGAGTCAAATATCTAACTATAAAGATGATTATACCACTCCAGAGGTTAGTAAATATATTACATTTTTTAGATAATTATTGAATAGAGTTTTGTCTGTGGATGTTCATTAGCATACCTAGATGTTTGGTATCAGAGAACATACATATGACTTCATTGATAGGAATTGTAGGAGATTTGATACATATTAGCTTAATATACCTTTCTTAAACAGTAAAAAATGTTACAAAAGCTAATAATAAGGAATATATGTTGCTTATTGTGGGTGTAATTCAACGCAGGTTGGGGCTTTTGTCCACTGAGTAGTTAGTTGTCACAAAGAAGTAGACTATTTCATTAACTTAGAATTTTCGAAAATATATGACGAAAAAAAGTGATAAAGTTATACTTTGAAAATTGTTTTTTACAATAACTGTAATTTTTCACATACCATTTTGAAATTTAGTAGAGATATCAACTTTCTCTGGCTAACTCGACAACCGGAATTCAGGACAACCCTATACCACCGCGTTCGTAATGAAATAACCTTTATTTTAATTTAACTAGATTAATTTTTTTAGATAATTATTGAATAGAGCTTTGTCTGTGGAATTGTTCATTAGCATACCTAGATGTTTGGTATCAGGGAGCATACATATGACTGCATTGATAGGAATTGTAGGAGATTTGATTTATATTAGCTTAAAATACCTTTCTAATACAGTAAAAAAGGTTTTACGAAGTCCCATCCAATAATATGTTTCTAATTTGCGGTTATTTCATTCACATATTTATACGGCCTCATTGTTTCTTTAAGAAGTGCCGGTCTCTCAAACCCGCCATAACCTTGGAAAGTGCATAAATTAACAATAATTTCTTGACGCGGCAGGATAATATATAAGGTTTCATAACTCTTATAATATGTGCTTATTCCACAAGATTTCTGGAAAAAACACCATTTATGTTCTACGTACATGCGTGCATGATTGTGAACAATATGAAAATTTCTTAACTACTGTGTACTCATCTGTGGCGGAAGGACTGCAGAGACAATGGACAAGGACCTTGACGGTTATGTAACTGTTATTGTTGAAAATATAATTGTCATGAAGGTTTCCATTTCAGCCAAATAAATTTCGCAATTTATAAACAAAAAAAACAAGGAATACATACCATGTACTGTAGAAATTTTACTTTGTTATACTCTTTCTATCATTCAAATTTTTGATATTGTGTTTGTGAATGATTTCTCAGAATATTTCCTTAATAGAAGTTATAAAGTTGTTTAATTATAGATATAGGCTAGTCAATGAATAGCCGAAGTTGCAGCAATTTGAATATTTTAGTTAAAAGAACTGATTTTTCAAGAGAACTCCCTAAAATTCAAGAAAACCCGTTTTCTTCGTTATTATATAGGTAGTTTACATGCTAATATATTGTACATTCATACATAAATATGCAAAAGTTTATCAATTTTCAAGCTAATTGTGTAAAATTTAAAAAAAGAGAATGCGAATGTGTAACAAATATATAAATTTTATTTTATAAAAACTAATAAGGAGAAAACGTAGCAAATGAAAAATCTTAGCAAAACAAAATTAACTGGGTCTGTTTCTATTGGGCCGGTAGGGTTCTGCTTTTGGCTGCAGCATCAATACCAATCGTAACAAAAATTGCGTCTTGTCGCTCTTGAAGTCTTCTTTGTCATCTTCGTTTAAAATGGGGGCGCTATTTAACTAGTAACACTGAGTTTGGGCATAATCGAGAGTAACTCATCGTTGCCTTTTTGCACCTGCATCTTTCCCTGCTGCAATCTTTCGTGCATCTACAAAATAATAGGTTTAAAACTTCTCTGAGTGTTGCTTCGTTTTTGATCATCACAGGAGCTAAGACATGAATAAATATTATTATTATTATAATTAATGTGTTGCTCCCTCGCTGGATGGAAATGAAATATCTCGAAAATGGATCGCAACTGGAAGTGTTCAGTGAACTTATCTGAGCAAGGGCACCGTACCATTTCAGCATGCATATTTGCCCAGTTTCTCGCATCAGCATGCGAGGAAGAGAAGTTGTGGAACACTTCAACTGCTCTTTTTATATCATGATATTTTTGGTTTTTACAAAATCAAGTTTACTCTTCCGGCATTTTGCGCTAGTAGAAATCGCAGCAAGTGAATGCGTATAAGAATAAAATATCCTTGAATCCCAGCTGCTACATTTGATGGGTGGAGTGCATGTTGATTTGTACTTTTCCTCTGTCAGGTTTTATGAGCAGGATGGTATGGTCAGGTTTTTGCTGTAAGTAGCACAATGAGGTCGAAGTCTTCCCTATAACAGTCGCATTGGTTGGTATCAATACATCAGTATTATGTGATGCTTGACATGTTGTGGTGTCGTTTTCTAGGAGTGTAGAGTTCAATAAGCTGATCAAACTATCTTTGTTCTGGTGGTTGAAGACAAATAATTTTTGAGTCACTGAAATTTCAGTTTCGATATTGAAGTTGTTGACACACTCTTTCATCCGATAGCGTCCTTCCTGTTCTGCCGACTTAATGTAGTTGGGAGAACTGCTATATCCATCAAAACAGTGGTATATGTTCTGCCTTACGTCTCTATATGCTAGTTGTGGAAACTGTAGATTTGTGGTCCTCTTTGCCAGATGACCTTATCTAAAAGGAAACCTTCATCAATCACCTTTCGAAACCAAGAAACAGCTTGTAAAGTACGATTTTTTTTGTTCCCTTCATACCACTCTCATTGAATAAGGCCAAGGAAAATGGAGCCAATTCTTACTGCAATAATCCTTCAAATCGACATCTCTTTTTTACTGATGCTAATCTGATGGAAAAGTAGAAGAGAATCTACTACAACGTTTTCATCGCGGAGTTTGATAGATTAACTGACAGAGGAAATTAGGGACAACTTTCTCTGTAAAACGTTTTTTTTTTAATTACCAACATTTGAGAGCAGATATCTCGCAAACGGTGCCTTGTAGCGAGAAAATGTATGAAATTAATCCTATAGAAAATTTTATAAACTCTCATTTTTATGTCAAAACAAAAGATCGTTGTACCCCCCTCCCCCCCTGAAGTCCTAACTAACCCAAACATATTCCCGCAAAGAAATATTTTCCTCCCTTCAATGCACGCTACAACCCCTTCGTTGCATAGACTAATATTAAAATACGTCTACAGGTAAGGTTTGTTGATATTATGTAAATAATTATTAACTACATCACTAAAAAGGTACAAATATTCTTTTAAAATGTCTGTTAATTTATATTGCCACAAGTTTTGTGGTTGAAATTAGAATAAATTATTGAAATAAAACCATACATCGGTAAATTCAAAACTTTCAAATTGTGCAATGATTTTTAAATTAGATGTAGATGAGATATTATAATTCTTCAAAATATTGGAAAGCAAGCATCGTTAACCATTTTATATTTAGATGTAGATGAGATATTATAATTCTTCAAAATATTGGAAAGCAAGCATCGTTAACCATTTTATATGTTATGATATATTTTCAGCATATCAGACTATTAAATATATTGCCATGAAACGAAAAGAATGTTTCTATTTGGCACAATTCATAGAATTGTCACAGAAATATACAAATAAGCATTAATCCTGTCTGTTTTATTACCTAGTTACAGAATATTTTTGAATCAAGCTATGAAATCATACATCCAACATTATTTTTAATACTAACAAGTAACCCGTCATCACTGGTTATATTTAAAGTACATACAAATACTTTTTTGTAAATGGTGTATTACTCCAAATAAATAATGTTTATGAATATTTATTAATGACAGTGTGTCTCACCCATATCTTCTTTGTACAGGCTACGTACAAATACATATTTTAAAAGAAATTAACGGAATCGCCTTTCAAAAAATTTCCAAACTTATTTATAGACAGATTTTTTTTTCGAAACCATATTAAATCCCGATTTAATATGGTTCCGAAACACACGTTTGACGTTTAGAGAATTAGGCAACTACCAACAATTTGTGTCAAACCGTGTGTTTACGTTTGTGATTTTCTGTTTTTCTTCAGTTTTTTAGTGCCTATTTTACAATTTTAAACGTTTTATAGTTATTCAATAAATAGATTTGTGTGGGTATTATATTTTCTTATAATAAAGTTCGCCGGGTTGTTTTTTTAGGTTATCGGACAAGATTTTAAAATTAATTAAAGACTGTCTTGGGACTGCCTTAGCCCATATACAAATATTTTTGGAGAACATATTAAATCTAATAGCATTAATGTCACGATAATAATAAATACTAGACTGATACATATGCAATAATAATAAAATTTCATAAAATAAGTAAGATTTGAATGAAATTCGCATATTCTAAATAACTAAATAGTATTAATCAGAAAGTGACACATTGATCATTTAACGTAAATGTGACAGTAAATTATGAAATGTTAATTTATTTCATTGAAAACTTGATAATGGAATAATATTAGTAATTTTAAACTGACATAAATGATGAATAAAATAAAAAAGATCTATTTGAGAACTTAAAAGGTGTATTATTAGAGCAAAATTGTTAATAAAATATATTGAAAAACTAAAAAAAATATAAATTATAAATAATAGAACTAAATCGAACAGCCAGAAATTTTGAGAAATAAAAAAAATTCAATAAAGAAAAATCTAAAAGAAACTTATTTGGAAACAACGGAATGCCTAGAAGGTCAATTTAAAAATACTGATAAATTCACAAATTAGTCACAAAAATAAAATCAATTTTACTTGTCTAAATAAAAATAAGTGTCAGAATAAGTTGACAGAAGATAGTAATATCAAGCCGATTATAGTCGTATACTAGTATTAGCGGATTCCAGACTCCAGCCGATTCGAATTACATCATTGCCGTTTCGAGCAATTTTTGTGATTTTACCCTTAATTTTCTTTCTTTCTGCTATTGTTGTTGAAAGCCACAAATTTAATTTCTCATTTTCGTTTTTGTTTACTTCATTGTTTTTCAGAAATCATTAGGTAATTTAATTTTTTACTGGCAGACGGTGTGTCAAACGAAAAAACTTAAGGAGCCTTTTTCTGTTGTAAATTGAACAAGGATTCTAGAAATAGTTTTTGTTTCTTAAAAAACATTGGCGTACCATTTTTTTCATTAAAATTTCCCGAATATCTGTCCGTACGCACGCCACTGGTCGAAGAAAAATAATACTTTTACTTAAAAATATGTATCTAGATTACCTATTCAAAGGTTCCAAATTTCATTTAAATATCTAAAGTAGTTTTAAAAATATTAATAAATTTGGAACTTTTGATAAAAATTTTGACACCCTGTATCTTTGTAACGAAGCATTTTTCGAATATAGTTTATAATACAAACTGATATTATTTTGTGGTTCTCTGTCTGTCTCTAAAGTTTCCGCTTTCGAAAGTAGACCACCCTGTATACCCAGAAACTGGGTACCTACATTCATATTAATAATGGGCTGCTATTTCACTGTCACTATAGGGAAATCAATATAACATTATTTTAAGTCGTATCAATTAGTAAATTAAAAATTTGTTATAATTTCTATGAAATGTCAAATTACTGATTCAGACAATTGACAGCCACGTCACAAGTTATTTAGAGCACGGAAAACCACTGGAACAGAATAGAGATAAATCACGGTTGCTGCGATTTAGCAGACGATGGCATAACTGACAAACATTTTAATTTAACTAGAAAATAGATAAAGAAAGTGCAGGAGGTGGCAGTTTTAATGACTGTATTTATTTACCCTGAAGAAGTTTATGTTAAGTAAACGAAACAACTGGAGTAGTATGCAATCTTTCAAATTTGATCAGTCAAATCTGGAGCATAATTGAATTAACTAAAAATAAAAAACTATAGTTGTGACCCAAGATATTTCTTTATACGAATTAATAATATTTGTAATTAGTTTTAATTTTATTTTGCTCTTTTTAAATTCAGCAATATTTGCAAAATGTTTTCTTAAGTGCATGATTGCTTTTACACAGTGCATAAACACATCTACTTCTAGCTACTTTATGGTCTAAATTTGGTTTCACTTAATTTCCATTTGACCATGGAATTACAACCGACTCGATAAAGTGGTATACTTAATAGAATCTGTCATAACCATTTAGAGCATAAAATGTAACTTTCTTGATGAGGTTTCATAATAGACGTGTACGTTTACCTGCAATAACTGCCGTATAAAAACCTTAATTATTAAACAGGTGAAATTACATCTAGTTTAATAGTTTTAATTAATGGGCAAGAATAAATTGCGCAAAACGGCCATATTTAGTAATTATTATTACGCCGATATGACGAAAGTCTAATAAATAATCGTCCAACCGGCGTCGAAAGCGAGGATTAGAAAATTTTATAAAAAAAATGTTACAGAATTGTTTGCTTTTCGTTTTTTTTATCATTGTTGAAACTGTAGATATTTATTGTAAAATTATACCAGTAGTAAATCACTCTTAGTTTTAAGTTGATAAATGTTATTGTAACTACCTAAAATGATTAGTTTCAAAATGTGTGTTTTGTTAATTCTTTTCAAAAATTGACACTTCAAATAGTAGCAGGTTCAGATTTAGCGTTTTTGGATTATTTTTAACTTGAATTTTGAATTTGAGAAGATAATATGAGCGGTATGGTATAAGTATATTCACTAGGGAAAATAAATAGTTTCTTCGCCATATCACTATTTTATCTTTTTCTATTTGTATATTCTTCCGATATCATTTATACAACGGAAATTTATGCCACGCATAATTAGCAACAGCGCCCTTGTAGATATTTTAGCAACCTGAATTTCTTTGTTGTCGGTAGCTCATTTCCAAAATACCATACATGAATGGTTTTACGAATCGCGCATTTTGTATCATCTTCCTTCCACGAGTTTGCACCATTTCCCGTTTCACAGTTGTATATTCTTTGCCATTCTTTATTGTACAATATACACTACTCACAGACACTCTTGTTAATGAACTACATATTTCAACCGCATTAGTTACAGTCATATTTTGATCTCTAGCCCTAATTCATTCATCAAGTTTTTTATCGTCCCATATTCCTCACTTGTTAGATTAGACCGTTTATTATTTTGAGAGCATGCTGTGGATCTTGAATTATTCTCTATTCGTAAGAACGCAAACACAACACACAACATCACTAATAAAGTAATTGCAATCAGGTTTTGTATTTTATCAATGTCTTGTTTGAGGTAGTGGATGACAATATTTTTTTTAGATTTAATTACGTGCTACCTTTTTTTGGGAAAGGGTTGTTACAAGGTAAGGGTCAGTGTATAACAGTAGACGTAACGGCTATTGTATCGACTATAGGTTGCTGTACGTCGTTTTACTTTAAAATGTCTTATTCAGATCAAGAGTTTGCAGATATGGTGTTAATATACGAGAAGTGCCAATATCACATGTCATTTGTGTGTGAATCCTCACCCCCAAAGGCAACAATGTAATCCCAAAGCAATACAAAACATCGTACCCGCGAGATTGCACATGAAATAGATGTGACGTGTGTTATGGAAACAGTTATTCTACTCTTATCATATACCATGTGCGCGGGCCTTTCCTGCAAATGATTTTCGGTCGTTTGTAGAATTTTTTCGCAGTTTAAATCGTCAATACTGGAATCGATGTTTGGACACGGGTTTTCAATTCTCACGTAGATGAAGTATAATTTTAAAGAGGATTGTCACCCTCGCTGCATGATGGTAGGATTGAAGAATGTTGGCGTGGGTCAATGTAAGAGCTTGATATCGGCTGGCTTTTTACCAACCTCAATCATCAGGTTTTCCAGGTTTCCTTCATTCCTGCATTGAATGATGGCTAGGAGTTCCCAGCAGCGATTTTCAGTATGTAAATGTTTCGTGTGGTGAACCAATTGTTTTGATGCTCTTCCGATATATGACCTGTATTACTAATGTTTATTTCAATAAGTACAATAATTAGTTTACGCATATTAGTGAGATTCTGAAATGCGCGTAATTTTCTTTAATGTTTCCGTTTCAGCTTCTACTAATACATCAGCAAATTACTTTATTTAAGGGTTTTTTATGCGTTTATTATAAATTATAGCCATTTATTAACGTCTCAACCGGATATAATTAATCGAGTTATCCTGTTTATTGTCCACATTTCATTGAAATAATCACATTACTGATGCGTTAACGGTGTAGCTGAGTGCTTATCAAGCCGTTTTATTTTCGCAAAGAAATAAATAATGATAGATCGCTTCTCAGGGCTGTCAGAGAACATATGTACACATGTACACAAGGCCAATTTCAATACTTATCTATGTGTATAGTCAGTCATATCTTCATAGGTATGCCAGATTCAGGATTATTGATATAGATATACGTTTGTACATGTAGATTCCGTTAAATATAAATATTGGAATATACACAAGGATTTTTGTGTTCTTCCAAAACTGCACCATTGCATGTAAAAAAAAACAATAAGCATTATCTTTGTTGTCGAAAACTGTGAACGAACATTTTTGTTTGGTCGTAGTGTTTGCTTGACAGCGCAACTGTAGCTCATTCCGTCACAATCCTTATCAGAAAGACGTCTATTTTCAGTGTAGAAGTTCTTTGAACGTTTCAGCATATCGTTGCTCCAAGTGACTCCATAGTCCATTGCTTTGACACCCACTTATGAAACTGGATGCATGTGATGTGCAGAATCATGACCCACATCTAAAACTTCAGCAATTTTGTCGAGGGTCTTTTTTTCACTGAAACTTCAACTGTCGCAGTCGACTTAAGCTTGACCTGGACTCAGGTTTAGTGGAATTAACATTTCGAAAAATATATTTATTCCGGTTTGTAATGCAAGTGATTCAGTGATTATAATCCCTCGTTTTTAAAATAGGCGTTTTCAGAAAAGGTATCAGAAGATTATTCAAGTACACCTGAAGGTCATGATTGAACAATATATAAATTGGGGCGCAAAAAATTGATGCTAGAAATATGTTTGCAAATGCTCTTCATTACAAATATTGTCTTATCACAATAATGCAAAGAGAAACATTTTTGGGAATCGTTGAGACAGGTGCTCCGAAATGACCCCTTTGCATGTGTGTATAATACATCTGAGCAAACAATCCTGTTCACTCCCATTTATTATTAAGGAAAGCGTTAGAACACAACACAAAAACCCAGTAAAATGTAATAATTTTTCTTGAAACCAAATAACACGGACATAAATTTTGGCAATGATAACTACACTAGAATTAACGCAAATTTGACTTTGAAACTGAGTTTGAAAATAATAAAGAGTGATTAATTCACATCACTTAGATAAGTACGGAAGATGAGGATTGCAGGGGAGAAGATTCCATAGGCGTGCCACTCGAAAAGGATTCAAAGAACACACAATTAAGTTGACATTGAGTAAACTTAGCACATTGATTGTTTACTTTAAAAAGTTTATAAATTCACATGCCATTCTCACCACAATTGTAGAATGCCGTCCGTTTGAACGATGATGGCCCACCATCACCTACTTACATCTACCTGATGCGCACTCCGCGGATATCACACTTTAACACTTATAATACACTGCACTGTATGAAAAACTGGTTACTAGCACTGTCACTATAAAGGTCACATATTAACACTTCTCGTCGGATATATTATATATCTATTACAACTACAGCACCAGGTTCCATATGTGGCAAAAAAGATTCAAACCATTTTTCAAATACTTTGCTATCCATATCCCTATGATAGTCTTTTGTTCGTCGCGTTTGAAAACAAGTAAATCCTGTTTAAAAAATCGTGTTGCACTTCAAATATGCGTTATTAGATTGCCTGCCGTTCTTTGGATATTACAATTGTGCCACACTCTTGTCTTGTCTTTTTCTACCAACATACTCTTTCGATGTATTATAAAACACAAAATCATGTCACGCATGTGCAAAAGTATCTCTAAATATTTTAGGCAAAGTTGCATCCTGTGACACAACAATCTGATTTTTTTATATTATCATTATATTTTTCAAATAACTGTCCATGAATTGTTCTATGAATTGCGTATTTTGTGTGTGATCTACCTCTTCTTCCTTCCGCAAATTTTCGCTATTTGTATGTTCGTTGCCACGATATACCTACACTACTCACATACACTATTGTCAATGAAAAATGAACATTTCAACTGTGTCACTCATATTTTTGTCTCGTGCCCTAATCCCTTCATATACTTTTTTTATCGTCCGATATTCCTCAAATGTTAGATTAGGGTGTTTATAATTTTGAGAGCACACTGTAGAGCTCGAATTATTCTTCATTATTAAGAACACGATCATATAATTATTAATTACAGTCACAATTATATTAGCGGAAAGATATACTCGAAATTTACCCACGCGCACACCCAACTTTTTTTGTATTGTCCTGAAGAAGCCTTAAATACAGCCGAAACGTGGGCGTGCCAACAAATTGGTTTTCTTTAACTTTAGACCCCACTCCCAATAATATTTCTGAAGTTTATACGAAGAATTTGGCATTAAACACCCTGTATAGGAGTCCTGCAACGTTTAGGTATAGCCACCTTGTAACTTGTAAGTACAATGCGGCATTAAACAAGTGATAATGACGGAGCACGTTTCTCTGAATAATTACGAAGGGGCCGTTGGTTCCGTGAAATATCACGAGACCGTGCACACGATAAGGGCACAAGTCAATTGCCCCACTTGTCACGTACGAGTTTTACATAGAAGACGCGTCAACGTAGCCAACCAACAAAAGAAGATGCAAAGCTTTTTATGTGTCGTTAGTCTGTAGATATAATACGTTAATTGCTTCGTATGCCTTCAAGACAAAATATGGGCGTTTTGGCAATGAACTTAGATATGTGCGTCATGACGCCAGTTGACAATTGAGAAATTGGATAATTTGTAATTTCTGATAATTATCGTGTTGTTTACAATAACCGCAACGCAAAGGTTTCCAACCTAACATAAATGTGTTAAGTCGGTGGACTTTCAATAGGAAGTTTGGAAAGCATCAGTGATTAGGTCATATTAATATGTGTCTATAATTATTACTTATTTAAATATTATATTTATATTAAATATTTATATATTTATTTTATATTTATTTAAATTATGACGAATAAACCGCGTATTGATCACACATGTTCACAGACAAATGTGGTACTGATTCGGGTTGGAAATCTTTATGTTGTGACGAGTGTACTTGTACTTTGGTTCACAAGGAGAAAGATAATTTTTAAAAAATAAGTAGGCTTGGATACCTTACTTCATATCGGCATTTTCTAACAATTAAAAAGTTAATTACTACCCTTATAGAATGTCCTGGATTTTTATTACAAGTAATACTGTTATATACATTTTTTGTTACCTATTTCTATCCTATACGAAAATAAAGAATTGACTTTTGCATAGCGTTTTGGGATAAATAGGTATACTTATAATTTGAAGTTAAACTAATCGTACCTTTACAAGTTGAATTGAGTTTGTACCCAAATGATAAGAGCTATAGACAAAAAAATAGGGGATTGTATAAGAGATTGATTAAATTGGTTTGAGATAGTTTCAAGTTGGCTCAATTTCCCAGCATGTACAATAAAATAGGCATTTCAAACCCCCTATAATAGGATCACTCTGACTTGGTAAAAACCTATTGCTAAATTTATTATGGTTGTTAGTTTTGCAAACGATGATTACCTGTGTGAAAAATATGACTAAAAATAATTGCAGGCCATAAAACACAACACTTTGATAACACTGGAATGGCTGTAAAAGCCAATCCATTAAATTCCACTTTCAGCGCAGAATGAGAACGTGGTATGATTATATGTAGGTTAGGTTTAGAAAACTTGACCAAGATGGCCGATTTGCGATTACCATCTATTACGTATCTAGCAGCAATACAACATATCTTCTCTAGTATATAAATGGAACATACAGCCTATAATACATAATAATATATAAGTGATTCATTCGTTCATAGATGCGTAACTTCTACTTAAACTTATTAAATAATGAGTATGATGACAAGTTTCT
Organism: Monochamus saltuarius; assembly: GCA_025584915.1. Classification (NCBI taxonomy): domain Eukaryota; kingdom Metazoa; phylum Arthropoda; class Insecta; order Coleoptera; family Cerambycidae; genus Monochamus; species Monochamus saltuarius. The sequence continues at coordinate 27,827,753 of CM046721.1, forward strand.
TTTAAGGGCGCCGTTTTATAGGCAAATTTTCAACGAATTTCATAGCTGTTTGTTGAGACAGTCTAAAAAAAATCTGAGTAAGTTAGAAAGAATATCTCTTCACTATGTCAATTATAGAAGTTTTCTCCGGGATATAAAACAATTTTCAGGCTGACAAGTCATTTAGAATAAGAAAAAAGAGCATAATTTTCATCTGTTATGTTTTATCATAAAATCTCCTGAATTTTACAAGTCAACTGCACTTTAAGAAAATTATATACGATATTATAAACATTATCACATCCCGCAGAATTCTTTTAAAAACTAGTAACACTTGAATTTAAGTAAATTATGAAATATTTTTCATAGTGTATAGAATACAGTGATACGGTACAAATTCACGGGTTTTCATGTTCTCTAGCACATTTTCCCTTCAAAAGTTAAAGAAAATGATTCAATTTAACCATTATATTTTAGTACCTACTACATTAATAAAAACCTCCACCTACTGTGCGTATTTTTTGTGTGCATATTTAGATATGATTATTTGTCCTTGAAACGCCAGCCTTAATATACGTTATACATGTTATTCTAGATAAACAGGTTAATAAGTTTATTTCTTTCAGTGTAGACAAAAAAGTTATGGTATCGTAGGTGCTTTCTAGCATAGGAATTTCAAACCACTTCAGATTTTCAAGACAAAAGACCATACAACTACCAAGGGACAGTATATTTTAACTCCTCTTTTCATTTTATCGTCACTCTGTTTAATCTGTTTTGTTTTTGATATAAATATTTCTGATTTGATTGGTGAATTGTTTTTAAAGTAATGCAATGGAAATTATTATTACAACGCCAACGCCCTGAAAAAATAACAATATATATAGGATATAACTCGAAATTCTGAAATGAACTAAAAGAAGCTATAGGTTATAGCAAGGCGTGGGCCTTACTATACAAGTGGTTACTTACTCTGTGGATTCTATTTTCGTGTCTCGTATGCAATTTCCATTTTTGCAAGTAATCGTGCAAAAAATACCTATAACTCAGAGATTTCCAAGAGAATAATCATCTGCCAGACATCTTGTTCAGCATCCTGTGTGTCATTAGAGCAACTACCATTAAACAAATATATCTGCATACTAATTCAACTTATAAAAGTAATGAAATGTATTTTTAGGTAGCAAAATTAGCAGCCGACTTTTTCAATTACCATATGAAAGAATGTTGTAATGTTCACTTCTGTTGTCGGTACATTGTTATTTGTGGAATTTGCAACTTCCTGGAAACGTTCAAGATGTCAGTGGCTTTTGTATATCCTTGTATTCACCATTCCCATCCGTCGACATTTAACGTTAATGAGAGCGGACAGGAACGGATCTCCATCAAAGTGGAGAAGAGTAACGTTATTTTACGTTATGTCTCCAGTATCTGACTGGTAGGCAATCGGTAATTATTGCCAGATATCGCTGTAGAAGACATATCATACCTGTGCATACGTTTACGTTTATCGCATATTAAGAATCTGAAATAAAATTGCCAGCGCGTAATCACAATCAAGTCTAAAGTAACCTGTATAACCAAAAATGATTTTGATTGTTGAAAATGTTTTTGATTTAATTTTTGACCTAAATAACTATTTAAGAAGTTGATCATATTTAAAATTACCAGTTGTTAGGTCAAACTTTTTTCCCTAAAATTGATATTACTTGTGAACTAAACAAAATCGTTGTCCGTTGATACCTACTATATTTCCACGTATTTCGATGTGCTGAACATAAATGTGATACCAGATTGACTTATCGTCATTCAATATTTAGGAAATAAGTAAAAATGGCAATTTCGACATGAACTTGATATGGAGAACAAGATTTTAATATTAGTTAAGTCTAAGCAGTACCCAGGTTTTATTAAGTATCCACGCGTTGTCATAAATTGCCATAAAATGCAATAATTTGGCCTAAATCGAGAAAAATATGGCTATATTAAATTCATGCTCCTGACTTGATGGGGTTCAATTTTGTGGTACACTACTCATATTAGGTAGAATCTGAAGTCAGTTGAGACTACTCGCAGATCATTCAGAAAAATCTTTTGAGTTTCCTATAAACCGCCCAGGTCTGAGAATATGCGATTTATTTCGATTCTGTACCATGCAGCAATGATTGGTTCCATATACAGGGTGTCCGGAAACTCCGCGAAGAAAACTCAGGGTGTGATAGATACTACTTGAAAAAATTGTCTCAAGTTCATGCAACATTTACGACGTAACCTCAAAGGTATATTATTTTTTTTCAAATTTGACACATTTGTTACTTTTATAGAGACGCATTTTCAGGTAAAATATTTCTAGAATTGCAGCGCCCTAAGCGGAAAGAGCACGTGCTTGGTGAAGAAATGATCCTAACTTTTTTGTCTTTGATTTTATTAAGATAAATTATGCCTGTGTGACTGGATGAACAGAAAACAAGTAGAAATTGTTAATGAAATCAAAAACTTATGTACTTCTTTTGTTTAAAACTGTACATACGAGTACATACAAGTTCTTATACATTTGTTAATATGGGAAAACCAATCTTTGTCATGTCACATCCGTGAGCCAATAATAAACCCTGGGGAGATAATCTCCTATGATGTTTGTTCTGTGCGTTTATTATCAGACTGTGTCGACGAGGCATGCAATTTTCAGGCTTCAGTAACCATCACGCAGTGACACCGAAATTCATGAATGACATCCTTTCATTCGGACTGATAAGTTCCCTAACCCCTCTGTGGTAGTTTCCTCGAATGCTAAGTTTATTATGCCAGCTGGTTTCAGAGTAAATCAAATTCTCGGTATTACCTGGAGGCATTTATAATTTCAAAAAGGTAGTTCAAAACATCGGTAGATGTCTATTACAGTCCGACGTCTTCGCGTCGGCTCCTATGATGTCGAGGTTCCAGGTTTCGTTTTTTTTAGACGACTGCGCATTTAATCGCGCTCAAGAGGCACGGTGATTTGTTAAGAGACAAATTGTCTTCCACTTCGTCGTATAAAAATGAATTCCATTGGTGTTCATTGTTCATTGCGCATTTAGCCACAATCTCTGGAACCTTCACTCGGCGAACTGTATAAATAAACTGTGACATTACTGTACAAGATCCGAACTAAGGTCGTCGTTCACCATAGAATATAAATATATAAATAGAACGCCAAAAGAGGTATCGACAATAGTCAACCTATGGAGAAAACGCGAGTCTGGTAATATTGCAGTAACTTAGCTTTTACGAGTTGGTTTCACTAACGGGATAACTTCACACAAATGGGCGGGAATTTTAAAATATGAAAAATTTACGTCCAATTCGTAGAAACATAATATGATTTCTATGGTCCAATTCGTCTATTCCATTTTGGTTTGTACGCTGGAGTTAAAATGCAGTATCACCAACAGCGTAAAATAAGTTTTTCCTAAATAACTATTTTCTAAGCACTTCCATAGTCTGACTATTTTTGAGTGCATAATGTAAAGGCTTCTGGCGTTCTATTTACAGGGTGTTTTTAAATGAATTAGCAAAAATGAGACCACAGTTTCCTTAGGTGAAAATAAATCGATTTAACCTAACATACCTATATTTCAAGTCGCATAATAAAAAGGATACAGGGTGTCAAAGTTTATTTTCAATATTTGTATTAAAACCTAAAAAATCCAAATATTTACATAAAATTTGTAAATCAGGGTTTTTTGCGGGCGAGAAATTCAATTTGTTTCTAATTTTGACGTCACTAGTAGAGGGCGCCACTTGTGGCACACTGACTATCGAAACAATCGATTCTTTTACCTGATGTTTTTATCTTATTAAATATTTTTTTTATCAAACCTATTTCTACATTAGGTATATGGATAAAACGAGAATAAAAATACTCATCAAAACAACTGAAAATCGATATGAGACATTTAAAAAAAAGTTGAAGGTCGCCCAGCTGACAGTTTTAAATAAATATTGATATTTTATCACACTGTAGATAATTTCCTCTCATTTAATAATATATAGGGTTGTTTATTGTTAACTTCAGAAATAGCCAAGATATTCGCCTGTGGAGTGATATCTGGGACAACCTGTGTCTATTTTATGAAGAGAACAAAATAAACAACTAAAAAATTTATAGAAAACAATTAAAAATCATTAACCTATTAGTGTCGTGTAAACAAGTTTATTATAAAACAATTGAAATACCTACAAAAAAAAATAGAAAATACGGTTTTTTTACTCAACATCATTCAGGATCCGATTCTGCAGAAGTTAGGCAATTGGACGGTGTTCTGCAACAAGCGGTTAAGGGCGCCGTATTCCTGAAAAAGTGTTTTCTACAAATATAAATAAATTTAGACATTTAAGAACTAAATAATATAGAGTTTAGAAAATAACAAGGATGGTATCTCATGCCACCTGCAAATATTCAAAGGTAAGTAAAATCAATATTTAACATCAGAAAGCGATCTATCCAATGAATTTTTAGGTACTGAAATCTTTCAAAATACGTATTTTTAAATTCAACTATAAATGTAAACATTGTTATAACATAAACTTACATAGTTCTGCATATAAGATTGTTCACTTTTGTTTATAAGTATGTGAAAATAATTGTTAAAATGTGGGGTTAGAATAGCGAAATTATGTGTGTCATATAAATGCATTTTAAAAGTTATTACATTATTTGAGGAAAGTTTAAACAGTAAAAGTGGATAAACAAAACATCAATAATTCTATTTTGATATTACTTTTGCTCTACGAGTTTTATTTTTCGAGATTTCAGTACCTAAAAACACCACAAATTTGATCATTTTACGGCGAGAGATACGGGCACCATAAGCCACATCCTTGTTGTTTAGCACAAATTAATGAAATGTATTGAATAGCTTTAAAAAATACACTTTTTGATAAAAGTGTCTTATTTGTTTTTCAGTTACATATAAATTCAGGTAGAACTGTTAGAAAAACTGTAGAAGACACACTCTGATAAATGTTTTTTTAAAAAAAGTTTAATTTAAAAAATGTGGGTTAACCGGTTGTTGCAAAACACCGTCCAATTATTCTCAAATTTTGAAGAATAGTACGCGGCATATGTCTGTTTCGCCTGTTCCAATTTTTAAATTTCAAAGCCTGGCAACTATGATTCACGAACAATTGTTCGCAAGCAACATTATACTACCGTATTTGCAATAATATTATCTTTAGTTTAATACATATTTCAATACAAATTCCTACTATCAACTCACCTGTTTATACTTAACCTGGAATAGGGACCAGAATAAGATAGGTAACCTAACTTTTGCATGTTCCTTATGCGTTGTACTTTCGGTAAGCAAAAGAGCAAATATAAAAAAAATATATATTTACAATATTTTTAATTAAGGGTGGCCATGGATATATTTCGTTAGGTAAACCATTTGCGATATATCTGTTTCCATATTATGTATGATAAAAATATACTTTACATTCGGTAAGCAAACGGGTGATTGACGTATCTTAGATTATTACGCAACAGCTAATAGTGAGATATTACTTTAAGTATTTATTTTTACGAGCAATAATAATTGGAACTGATACTTCCGTGTGTACGAATTTCTAATTCAGCAGCCAAAATGTACACGAAGCGAGCGACTCAAGTTTTGTATAGCAGATTTTCTTGAATATTCCATTACATTATTTTAATTAACCAAAACTTTATTTGGTTCTCTTCAAACTTTCCTTAAATTTTCTGGCTTCTGTATCCCTTGGATTTCCTTTAACTTGAAGCCTAGTACATGCGCGATACATTTTCAGCTTAATTGCTTTACACGCTTTTATATTTTATAGCTAATTGGATTTTTTAAGAATATACATAAACAGAGTTATGGTTTTCTATATTCATGATACGAGGGTGAATCAACGAGACTTATTTTTTATTTTTTTTATTTTTACTTTGAACACAAAAAAAAGTACACCTAATTTTTCTACATAGTCTCCTGATTTGGAAACACATTTTTCCCAGCGCATAGGTAGTTTTCCAATTCCGTCCTCATAGAATGAAGTAGGTTGTGTCTCCAGCGAATTGCGCACATAAGCTTCAACCTCATCGTCACTGTCGAATGACCTCCCAAAGCTTCCTTGAGTGGCCCAAACAGGTGAAAGTCACAAGGTGACAAATATGGGCTGTAGGGAGGGTGTTCTAGCGTCTCCCAGCCCAGTTGCTCCAATTTAGGAGCTGCAGTATGCGGGCGAGCATTGTCCTGGCGAAGAATCATTTCTCTCATCGGTAGGTCCCTTCTTTTGCGGCGATATGCAAGTCTGACATCACTCAAAATTTCGCAGTAGTATGCGGCATTGATAGTCTTGCTTCATACAAAAAATCAAGATGCAGCAAGCCACGCTGGTCAAAAAACACGGTAGCCAAAACCTTCCCAGCTGACAGCCGTGACTTGGCTTTCACTGGTCCAGGTTCCCCTTTCAGTCTCCACTCCATACTCGCTTGTTTTGATTCCGGGGTGTAATGGTGCACCCAAGTTTCATCACTGGTGATAACGTGAGTGAGAAATGAGGCTCCCTCAACCTGAAATCTTGCAAGAAGACGTTCGCACACCTGCAAACGGTTCAGCTTCTGCTCAGCTGTGAGAAGACGAGGAACCCACCTGGCACACACCTTACGAAACCTAGCTCCTCTGTGAGTATAGAAAAAGTGCTCCCATAGCTTATCCCAACCTCACTTGCAATGGTACTGGTGGTTAGACGCCTGTCACCTTCAACAAGCTGTCGAACACGGCTGATGTTGTCAGCTGTGATGCTGGAGGGGTCTACGGTCATGGCCCTTATTCTGAACACGATCACGATCCTCCACAAACTGTTTATGCCATGCAAACACTCTGGCACGTGAAAGTGTCTCTTCCCCAAACTATACAGTCAATCTTCTGAAGATTTCAGCCGGTTTTACACCTTCAGTAGCAAGACATTTGATCACAATACGCTGCGCAATCCTGCTCGGACATTGTCACTACGGTTAATGGTGCGGTCGAGAACACGTGCCCGCCTGCTTTCCCCACTCCTGGCAGCCATACCCAACACCTCTAAACGCGGGAACGCTCTAGCATCTACACTGGGCTTCCAGGGCCAAAAGTCTCGTTTATATTTGATTCACCCTCGTATTTAAATGAGTAAGAGAATTTGTTAAAAACATTTGGATTAGCTACAAAATTGGTAGTACCAATAGAGGCATAGAGGGGTCATCTGCTAACAAAAAAAAAATCAGTCAGTAATGCACATTACGTCTAAATTTTACGTAATTCTTGGTAGTGCGGGAAATGCATGTAATCGCTAAATATAACGTCATCTTGAAACTACTGGTCCCAATAATTTTGAAAAATTCTTGAATATCATATTTTACATACACTTTTAACATATCTCGATAACAACATATAAATTTTTTTCAGATTCCTTAATTCATTGATGAATGTGTGTTCCAAGTATCATATACAAGAATTTAAAAAAATATATTATTTTTAGCTGCTAACTACCCTGTCTTATAGTAACGATACAGGGTGCCCTGAAATTGATTGATATCTTAGTAATAAACTGATGGCGAAAAAAATACAATGTCAAAGTTAAAATTTTTATTTTCGATATTTGTAAATAACTCTTTAAAAAACAAAATATTTGCGTACATTTTGGGGATAAGGTTTTTTGAGGGATGTAAAATTCAAATTTGTTTCTGGGTTTGAAGGCACTAGTATAGCGCGCCACTTATGGCACAGCTTGCTATTTTAAATTGCAGAACTATTTTGTAGTTTAGTGTATTTATATGACTATTAATACAAACAATGCTCCTCTTTAACGTAAAAAAGTAAATTTAGAAGCAGATTTGAATTCTGGCCCCCCAAAAAAAAACAATCTCCAATATGTATACAAATATTTAGATTTTTTTAAAAGATATATTTACAAATATCGAATATGAAATTTTAACTTTGATAGACTAATTTGGTCGTCAGGAATTTAATCTTGCTCTATGTCCTACTTGTATAAAGTTACTTTAGTACAAAGTTGCTTCCTTAAAGAGTTAAGGGACCTTCAAAGAAAACGTCAGTATAGAAAGATGTTTGGGGTAATCGAATGTAAACATTTTATTTTTTACCTAAAATACGCCTAATAAACTTCTTAGGCTTATATTTTCTGCCAAATCTTTAGCAGAATTCGAGAAAGAGGCAGGTATTATCTGGAACATCAGTTTTTATTATAAAAATTTGAACCAATCTCTATTTAAAATTAAGAAGTAAATAAAGAAGTAGATATATAGTCCTGTGAAAATATCTTTGCAGGCAGAGATTTGAATTTAGAAACAAATTAATGTTTTAATGAAGTGAAATAAAAAAATATATTAATTACTAACTTTTGCAAACATATGAAGTTTCATTAGACTTGAATTTCCCACAATACTCAACAATTTTAGATTCGACGAATCGTCAAGTACTAGACTACGTATTTGATGACTACTACAAAAAATGGAAATCTATCCGAATAATACATTTTGAGAATAGACAGTTACTTTGATATAAGGATACAATTAAAAAGTACTTTTACTACTTAATTAACACAAATATTGTATACTTTATGGCAATGAGGTATATTCACCTAGTTTACTATAGTTATTTTGAAATTAATTATTACAATGGTGTATCTGCGATTACTGGTAACCCATAATTAACAACATCCTGGCGGTGTTCAGATAAAAGTCTATTAGCCTTGGCATATATTAATCATGTTGATTATAAATTATTACAATTGAAATATATATAATGAAATACGATTTTGTTTTTCACTTATGCGATGGTGTCCTAAATGTCAATACTAGTGATGAGGATTGTTTAATCGAACCAACCTGGGACTTGTTGGTTCAATCATTGAATGAAAATAGAAATCTATTTTTCCTTCTTAATTTTAGCGGTAATGTCTTAAATATCGCAATTAATCATCGTTATATTTAACTGTTTTAATTACAAATTCAAGCCGTTAACCACACATTCTTTGGACCAAAATAATGGGACATTTCTTATACCACTTTTCATTTTGGAGCTTCAAGACGCCATTTTTATTTATAGCTTTGTTGGTTTCAGAGAAGTCGGCACACTTTCTGTGTAATTTTTGTCTAAAATATCAAAGCATGAAGGATAAAAGGAGAGTTATAGTATCCACGGACCCCCCTCATCAATTTTTTTTAGTACACCTATAGTTTCAGAATATATTTTTTTAGATATTGTTTTTATTCTATTTGTTCACTCTTATAAGATTTTTATTTGAGGCTGCACAGTTTTTAAACTTTATGTTAAAACCCTCTCAAACCACTTGTAATTTGGTTGCCAACAAAATTTACGTGTATGAAGAGTATGAGACAATAATTGTATAATTTTTATTTTACTATTTCCTTAAAGTTTATATTGTTAGTGGTCTCGTATTCGTATTAGTGACGATTTTATGTAGACATGTACATCTCGCGCATTTGTGTCCTTCTGTCGGTTATGACAGAGGCAAACAGCTAACAAAATCAGAACCGGTATATTTTTGGTGGCACCACTGACGTCTAACCGTGGGTCCAATAGGTTTTTCAGGTGTAATTTAATTCTGGTTGGGGCGCAAAGTAGTTATTTCCTGAAATTCCGCTTTTTCAAATATCGTAATCGCCGCTGACGATAGGAGATACAACCCTTCAAAATTTAACAAAATATGGAATAGCGACTGTAATTTGTAAATCAAAAAAGGTATAATGGTCAAATTTTACACAAATTTTCTACTAATGCATGTGCTACTTCTCAACAATTCTACGAAAATTTCTGGCCCTTGGAAGGGGTTGAAATAAGCATCTCCTAAGTTATGTTTTGCTACAATTTATCTGTTTTACAAAAATTGAGTGTTCAAAAATACATATCAAATGGCCTTATTCATTTAAAAATTTTTACCTCTGTTTTTTTGCTTTAAAATTAACCGTTTATTAACAAAAAAGTAAAATTTATTATCATTTGTTACAATTCACACGATTGCAAGTGAGAAATATTTAAGTAGACCTTTTGTGACTTTTCTTGCTGTGATACAGTTTTTCCGACATTCAAAAAATATTCGCAGCATAGTCAACATTTCATCATTAGTAAAATTATTGGTCATAATTTTTTCCAAGTGATAGTAAAAAATACAATTTTTACGTAGCAAATTTAAGAAAGTAGTCACAAATGTCACAAAAGATCTAATGACAGCCGCGTACTTACACATTTCTTATCTGCACTCGTATGAGAGGTAAAAATTTTAAAATAATTCTCGCACGTATTTTTGAATACTCAATTTTTGTCACACAAGTAAGTTGTAGCAAGAAATATCTTAGGGTATCCCTTCTAAGGGGTAATTTTTCAAAATATTGTTGAAAATTTGTGCAAAATATGACACCTTATTATTACACCTTTTTTTGGTTTTCAAATTACAGCTGGCATTCCATATTTCTTTGGAAAATTTGAAGGGTTGTATCTCTCATAAGGGGTAAATATTTTACTAAGGTTGTAATACCTTAATAAGTCGCCAACCGGCCACCAGAATAGCGCCCCTAGTTGCAACCCGCGCTCGATTACTCGAAGCACCCCTACCCAAGGGAAACCCTTTCGGCTACCTGGATCTTAACAAATAGGCAGCACTCGGACCTCGGACGTAGAACTCCTAGAAGGGCAGACTCATTCCTCGCTCTAAACACTTCGCTCCCTTGGGGACTTGTACCAGACGTCGAACCAGCGCTCTGGGTGCTTGCCTTAATAGGGTCTTCTCCGCTGCTCGCATGCGCTCCTGTGGAGACCGCTTGACGTGGACATAGACTCGTTCCTCGCTCTGAACACTGCCCTTCCTGGGGAACCTGTACCAGACGTCGAACCAGTTCTCTGGGTGCTTGCTGTGGGTCTTCTCCGCTGCTCGCATGCGCTCCCGTGGGACCCGTTTAACGTAGACTTAGACTCGTTCCTCGCTCTGAACACTGCGCTGTCTGGGGGATCTGTACCAGACGTCGAATCAGCTCTCTGGGTGCTTGCCTTAATAGAGTCTTCTCCGCTGCTCGAGTGCGCTCCCGTGGGGACCGCTTGACGTGAACTTAGTCTCGTTCCTTGCTCTGAACACTGCGCGCCCTTGGAGACCTGTACCAGACGTCAAACCAGCTCTCTAGATGCTTGTCTTAATAAGGTCCTCGCTGCTCGAGTGTGCTGCCGTGGGGACCGTTTGACGTGGACTTAGATTCATTCCTCGTTCTGAACACTGCGTTCCCTTGGGGAACTGTACCAGATGTCGAACCAGCTCTATGGGTGTTTGCCTTAATAAGTTCTTCTCCGATGCTGGAGTGCGGTCCCGTTGGGTTCGCTTGACCTGAACTTAGGGTCGGACAATAACCCAATATCTCCCGTTCTACTCCTATGTTTGTTTATGTACTATTGAATCTAATAAATACCACTCTCTGTGCTTTTAAACTTATTTACAAGGGCATTTTTACGCAAATCTGCTTTTTTCTGCTGTTTAGTCTGCTGTTTAATCTTAAGCCAAGAGAATCATGTAAACCTTTTTTTTTATAAAATATGAATTATTAACAGTGTCCTGTATATTTATTCGGAAATGTTTACTCTATGTTTAAAATAATTTGAATACATTTTACACTAGTAGTTCTATACATACATATTCTACACAAACTAATAAATTAATAGTACACACCCATAAAACGTCTCTTTTTGAAAAGTCACCTAATTGTATTGGAGTAAAATTGTTCAATAAATTGCCGAACGATCTTTGTCAAATGAACTTGAAAATGTTTCAAAATAAAATATAAGACGTCTTGCTAAAAAGTGCTACTACAGTGTGAACGAATTTTTAAATGATAATACTGTCATTGATGTTGTTAATACCGTTACTATATTGATTTAGATGTATCTATTGTATTGTTTTATATATGACTTGTTCTATCCACGTCATGACTTAATTAATAAATTATTATTATTATTATTTAGTTGTAGATTCACCGGACCATGTGTGCTACTTCTTGTGAAAACACCCTGTAGAAATTATTTGATAATATAAGTAACACAAATTGTAAAAGTTGTTTAGTGGATCAACAAATTATGTTAAAAAAGTGATATTTTTGTGCAGTACCTAATAACTCAATTTTGTTTTTAATTCAGTTGTTTAAGTACCTAATGTTTATAAATTTATAAGAAATAATCACAGGATATTAAATTACTAAGTGTACACTAATGATACTCCTCCAAATAATTATTTACACAAAGTGTTCCTAGCATGATTTTATTACTAATTTGTAGTGTGGTTATGCACAATTGAAGTAAAATTTTACATATCTATTTCTCTGTGTAATTTTGACATACATTTTTTAAATTAATTTGTCATTATTTTTGTCAGAAATCAAACTTTTGCTCAAATTGACTATAAAAGGTAAAGTGAAATTATGAATTTTTAAACTGGAAATCAGAACATTTGCAATAGTTGTTCCTGCAGCAGCACTGATTTTTCTAAAATCGAGTATTTTAAAATTTTGTATGTGGTTTATTCTATTGCATATAAATTTAATGATTTACTTATTTTTTGCAGTCAGTAGAGACAGTATGTCTGTAAAAAATGGCACTTTGCAACTAGCATGCATATTTAAACAACTTTCGCCAAATATTTAATAATAGCGGTAGTTACAAAAACAATTTCGTTACTTTTGTATTTGACTAACGGCACCGCGTTAATACCTATCTGAAAATTGGGTCGCTTCACTCTAATACATATTCTATGTTCGGCAAGATCATCCGTCATATTTATGGTGTTAATGAAGCGTGTGTCACAAAAATCAATTCGGCACCATCAGACAGCTGTTTCGGCCTTTAGAGGTCACGGGTTGGCAGAAAAGGCATTTTGTTAACCCATTTCTCAACGTCAGCTGATGAACGACACAGACTAAGGCGGGTTCAAGAGCTGAGTGTGTTGTATCTGCTGGAGTGTAAAAATAGAGCCTCTTAAAATAGTTAATTAATTTTAATAGATGGTCTGCGCGTCGTGCCACTACTCGTGTTTGATTTATTCGTTGTATTTTTAAGGATGCCAATGTTTATCACATAATATACGGCGTTTGGTAATGGGCATTCTTGGTATTTCGAATGTTTTTGGAAGAAGAAACAAAAAAAAATGGTTTATTCAATAGTGCACTTCAGTTCTATATCTCAAATTTTAGCCACAGCAATTCAGGAATCCATATAGCTACTAAGTAGTATCCTATACAGAGTGAACTTTAAATAAGCACAAATATTTTAACTGCAGGTGTAGTTCGTTATAGAATCTAGTGAATCATTTTTAAAAATTTCAAATATTGTAAAAATAATACCTATATTTTGAGGGCCGCTGACCAGATAGAACACTGAGAAACTTAATAAACCATAATGTGATTTGTTGAAGCCGAGGTTGCCATATCGCCTTTATAATATATATTTATTTTTTTATTTTATCGTAAATTAAAGCTTTGAAATTTTGCACGTCTCCATAATTTACCGTTCTGAACAACTTTTTCAAGTAACATTTTGCTGTATTTTCAGTACAAAAGGCACTTCACCTGAAACGATAACAGTTTTCAATCGGTGCACTGAATATTTCAAATACGTTTATTTCAAAAATGGTTACTCCTAACGGCTTCAACAAGGTATACCTTTGTCAGATATAACAGGTAGGAGAATCGATTGTTTCAATAGACAGATGGATACACTAAACAGCAAAAAGTTCTGCCATTTAAAAGAAACATGCTGTGCCATAAGTGGCGCCCTCTACTAGTGACGTCAAAATTAGTTAAAAATTCTTATTTGCCGTGCCAAAAAACATAATTGTGTCAATTTGTTTTAATACTCCGACCGGTTTCAAAGTTTTTGAGATAATTCAAAATAAAATTCTAGCATTGAACGCCCTGTATTTTTGAAACCAGCAACATTCGGGTAAGGCATATTTGGCTCAATCGACTTTGTTTGGTCACCAGTATCTCTAGCTCCGAGATTTCCCAACCTTTCACAGACACCCTGTATACAGGGTTATTCATTATATTTAAGCCATCCTTTATCATCGTTATTATTAGAAATACAAAATAAAGTTTTTAACAAAAGTTGAAGTGCTGTAATTTTTAATTGAACGCCCTGTGTATTGTTGATGAATTTATGTTTTTTTTCTGATATCAAAAATATGACATATGACATTTCTATCTTTAACCGTTTTCGAGTTATTGAACATTGAAAATCATATTTAAGCTATTTATTATACAAACTGAAATTGCAATTATTAAAGTAGGCTACAAAATATGACAAGTATTCTGTTATTACCTATTATGTTATTATATAACAGAATACCTGTCTTATATTTTCATGTCTTAACTTCTTCCGTAGTTTGTGACCTATTTTAAACATACTGTATATAGATATGTAATTATTTGTAAGTATATCGAACTGAATGCTGTTCTCGGATGAGCTGATCGCAAAAAACAATCCCATTGGTTACAGAAAGGGAAAGAAAAAGTCAATGATCAGTCTTATAAAAAGTACAAATTTTAAAATATTGAAAAATATTTAATTATTATATCAAATTATGATAAGGTAAAAACGGAACAATATCAAATCCCAGAAAAATACAAACCTATGTGTGAGACGCCGGTAGCGTGAATCCAATCTAACAAGGGCATGAACAAAAAAAACCGCAATGTATCTTAAATAGCACACCTTCTTGAGGAAAGCCCAAGCTGCAGTATACACAATATTGCACATAAAATGGGTGTTTCATGTGCGTTGTCGTATTTGTTACGTAAGCAGTTACTGCACCCCCTCAAGTTTTGATTACAAATAATTTCCAGCCCCCGCTTAGGAGCATGCTTATTAGCTCGTGGAAATTATTTCGAGTAATTTATCGCTTTATGGTAAGTGGGTTATTTCCATTACTTGAGAGTATTTCAAAGTAAACATTTTGACTGACCTGTGTTTTTTAATCTTTTCTTTATCAATTAATCATAAATTAATAAATTGAAGAAAACACCTATTTCAAAAACGCCCTCAATAAATTAGTTTTCAAACTTTTACGTTTTTGAGCTGCAGGGCGTTGCAGTTCTGTTTCTGGACGGAAGATAAATAAAACAAGGCTTGTGGGACAATGCATTATTTATTTAAAATTTATAATTAATTTCAGTGAGGCAGGACTACTAAATTATAAATAAGTGTATGTAATCAACGTTATTCTTGATAAGTTCCCTAATGTTTGACTGTTATAAGATAGATACAAAATTAAAATGAAAATAACTTTACAAATTTTGATTGTATTGCTACAAAATATCAATATTCAAGTAACCTTCTTCATAACTGTCCTGAGCTGTTGCATAAGGTTTCAGTAAACAGTGTTATTTACCAACTGATTAACACATACAATTTCATTTCGAGATAAAATTTGTAAATATGTAATGTAGGTAATTTTTAACGACGCTTCACAAAAGGGGCGCATACTTTAATGTATTTGGTATATTATAATAAAATTATCTGTAACAGTTAAGTCAACAAAGGTATTACGTATACACATACACCAACTCTCATCCTGTGCAATATACAGTTAGGCAATTTTCGAAGTATGTAAACTTAGAGAACTTAATAGTTCAACTGTGGGTCTTCTAACATCTTTCACAATGTTATCCGGCTTATCTTTATCTAATGCAGTGTTCCTTTCAAACGAATATGTACTGTTCCGAGATAAGGTTTCTTTCCAGTTTTATGCTGTCAATGCGATGGAACATTTTATTCCCCCTTTTCTTTTATTATACTTTATTATTCCTCGTTTAAATTGTTTGATGCTATATACAAATCTCGAAGAACTTTTTTTAATTTTCTATAAGTGTTAATCACAGTATATCTGAGCAGAACGATATATACCGTCACAATAAGAGAGTGTTGAAAATATTAAATATTTATTAGTTCTACATAAACTGATGTTTAAAGGCGAATCCATGATGAGGATAAAGTTGTTTTAAAGTAATAAACGTAGATCGACACAAATAGTTTTCATGTTTGGAAAATCGTAGCTCCTCATTGAAGCAAAGTCCGAGATTGCTGCACTCATTAGTAAAATTGAGAAAAAAATATCTCCTAATTGTAAATTTATCTCTGCTTTTTTAATAATCCGTTTTTTTTTAATTGAAAATAATAACCTTTGATTTAACTTTAATCTATGAGCAACAGAAATATACAGGGTGTCCCAAAATATAAGGCCATACCATTAACCCACACATTATTTGGACAAAACGACTTTCTTTATGCTATTTTTTATTTGAGCGTCCCTGTTTCAATATACAGGGTGTTAAAGTTACATTTTATAAAATTTAAAATTATTCATTTGGTTTTAATTAGCAAATATTCATTCAGTAGCTAAGTATTAGGATTTGCTAAGTTAGCAAGGTATTGTAATAATAGGTATATCCACAAAATTTCAGTTTCACTTGAAAATGATAGTAAATGATAGATTTATATGCACTACAAATTGTCGTTTTTCTCCAAAACGGATCATTTAAATAAACAATTACAAAAGAGATAAAACGATCAGAAGAAAATTCTACGTTTGATATTTCAAGATAAAGGCATAGACATACTTAGAAATAATTGGAGGAGATAAAGGGTACTGCATCCCTCAGTTACCTCCATTCGCGCTTCGTTTATTTTCACCAAAATTACATGATAAGTATGCTGGAATAAGATAAAAATACGTGCAAATTTCAAGTGTGTATCTTACAAAACAATGGGATTATTAACAAAAATAGTTTTTTAAAATGTAACTTTAACACCCTGTATATTGAAACAGGGACGTCCAAATATAAAAAATGGCATAAGGAAGAATTCGAGATCATCGATGCGACACTTGGGTACCGTCTAAAATATAAATGGAAAATATCAATAGTCCTGAAATGGAGCCCTATGGGATACCATGAATCATCGGAAGGACGTCAGACAAACTAGAATTTATAATAACTTGCTGTGTTCTATCAGATAAATATATAGGTATGTATATGAAAAATTAAAGCATTACGTTATTTATACATAAAAAAGGTATATTTTCTATTTTTTATAAAAGTACGTATAAAATAATAAATGATGTTTTTCTTCTAAGCTACCCCGGATTCGGATCGATAATGTGCAGTTTAGTTTATACATTTTCTAATGTTAAACAACCTGTATAGATTTTTGTTGTACTTCCTTTAAAGCAAAATGAAACACCGCAGTTCTAATTACGTCTCTCTTAGGTGATTAAATAGTTTCCTTAGTTGCTCGAATATCCGTCGCCATGGTAATTGACTAGCGCCGACTTATCGGGAAAGTAACTGTCATGAAGTCTTTTATTAGTCTATGTCATTTCTCAAATTCTCATTTATCCCTGAATAATGACGTGTTTAGTATCTAATCTACTACTACTACTGTTTAGTAAATTGCGAAGGGAATTTAATTTAACGGCTCCGTTGATCTATGAAGGACACAAAACAGTTGAATAGACAATTCCTTTTTAATTCGTGTTTGCTATTTTTAATAACTAATATTCTTCATCGACAGATTGAGAATAACTGGTTGAGTTATTAGACTGTAACTGACTCGGTAACTGGTAAACTAATTTTGTATGGAATATTTAAATGTTTTGATTGAGACACGTTTTCATTATGTATGTTATGATATGTCCTTACTATCCAATTGGGTATAATCGAACAGCAAGAGTTGCACAACTACACTGATAAAAATTATTAGCGATATTACATGGTGGATTGTTGGTTATCTATTGCCTAGGTCAATAGTGTTAAAGAACACACCAGGATACAATGTTACAACTGCAATGGAAAATTACTACTTATAAATAAGCATTTTTCTTACTAAACCGTGTTTTTGAAATATAATTTTCATTATAAAGATGTAATTGTACAGTATTCACATGGAGATTCTTGTAATACACTATGGATTTAGAATTTTTTACATTAATGTATGAAATGAACAATGTAAATTCACAATAATTTTTATCAGTGTAGATTTAAAGTTTTTGTTGGCCATCTCCTTTCCATATTTCCATCTAAAATTGATGATAATATCCGACTAAACACAGTATAAAAAATTGAAGAAGAATATAAAATGATTGAAAAACAAATAGTGGTCCATATCTCCGCAACCGTTTCTTTGCGGACCCATGTTTATTAAGACTTTTCTGCTTATTTTGGTTCATACTATTACCTCCTGAAATATTTTACACTCTTTTAACACCCTGTATATATACAATATTTTCAAGTAGATACTAATATTTGTTGAACATAAATATATATTTAAAATATAAAAAGTAGCTAAAGCATGAAACATTTACATATTTTTTGACAATTTTTGTAATAATATTTTGAGAACGAAAACAGAGAGTTTTTCGAAACGTCAATAACACGGAAGTGCGTGATAGTGATGTGATTTTTGTTATTTTTTACTTATCTTCTTTTTTCAGTGTGAGATTTTTTGGTTAGGCAAACTTAGTTTCAAAAATAACCCTTGACTGATCCGTTTGGCGCAAGGGCTTATTTAATTAATCTTTATTATTTCAGAAGTGTGGCAAAACCCAATAAAACTGAAGAAAAACTAAAATTATGCCACAAATAAATAGCTTCAGACAATATAATATTAATGTCGTATTTTTTAAATCACCTTCAGTGAGCCTTTCACACATTATTTTGTAGCACAACTAAACCGTACACACACCTGAAATGGTGTTGCAAGACGGATATTTTGTTATTTTAACTGCACTACAATATCTATATCGCACCTGATTGTATAGACAAGCCGACCATTACTGATACTGTAGGCGCATGCGTTGGACTTCACTCTCTAAAAATACATAGTATTGGTAACTCTTAAATTTACTGAATTCTACACGATTTGCTACTAAAATTACAAAGTGAAATATAACTGTTACAATATATTCCGTGAATAACGAGACTATTATACGCATAAATACTGTTTCAATTAATATTGTACACTTAATGTTTGTAAAATTACAGGAGATAGGAGATAATTGAAAAATTACCATAACTAATATGGTATATATTATGTGAATATAGTTTTGGAATTTTACAGATATTTTTATAGTGTACCACCAAATTATCTTTACACGCATGTCAGTAAATGTTGACTTTTGAAGAGAGTGAAGTTTAATTATTAGATTCGAATAACTCCAAATACTCAACTGGTAATTGCAATATATAATGATATCAGCAATAATTCACATATCTATTGGCGTTTCTTCTTAAGGTCATAACTAATTTAAAATAAAAAGCACATTGACATTCTGCTATGTTTTATTGACTGATAGCCAAGTTGTGTAAATGATCTTTATAAGGCCCGATTCGTTATGCGCGATTCGTGATATGCGAGGAATTCGCGAATAGTGTGTAGGGTCTTGTTCGTTAAAAATCCATTCATAAAAACCCTACACACGATGCACGAATTCCTTACAAACCACGCATCGCGAATCGCGAATTCACGCATAGTCTGTAGCGGGCATAATGGAGATCGATCATCACGTTTGTTTGATGGTATATCGACAAAAAAACAGTTTCCGTCTTTTTTAAGAATGAAAATGATAACATTTTTACTTATTCGTTACGGTTTGTTCATGACTGTTGTACAATAATTGTAACAGATTAATGTTGCAATTAATCAGCTACAGTATTACACGAGTATTGTCCCCTGTATATTTATATTTTTGCTTGTTATATAACTTCCAATTCATAACTTAGTTATTAAGAATTCGTAGTATCAACCTCAGATAAAATTAATGTGTAGTCAGCTTTTTGCAGTTCTTATAAATAATGATATTTTAACCTTGCTACTTAGTTATAAGCTCGATTATAACATATTCTTTGAGCCATAATCTTGTACTTTCTCAATAAAACATTTGTGTAATTAATCGGGTTATTAATTTCATAAATAACACTCTCGAACAAATAAATCTACTGATAGCATAAAATATTACGAAATATGTATGTGGCCTTGAAAACTAATTAATGTGTTTTGTTTCAGGTAAGCCTCCAATTTTATGGATTCAGCATCCACCGCGTTGGTAACAAAACTAGTTCAATATTTTCTCCAGCGAAACCGTTTTCTGACTAGAGGTAAAAAATAACCTACAATTTTTAAAACTATTACTTTTTTTAGTTTAACATTTTATACGGTCTAATGATTTACAAAAATTACTATAACTAATAGATATTTAAATGCGAGCTCAATGGATGTCTACAAACCTACTTTTCGTGGATGTTGCTCTAGTAAACATGTATTCGCGTTTTTTCTCACACGAACCGACGAAGAAAGTATCTTGTTAAGTGGAGTAAATTAGAATTTTTGCCTTTGTTGATGTACAAAAACAGTGTATAGCATTCCATTTCTGGTTCGGTTATTATAAATGATCTTGTTTATTTCTCTGATTGATAGATTTTCTGTTTGCCTCCGAGCTTTTCATCGATTTAAAATGGGCAACAGATTATTTGCAGAATTTAACGAGACATTATATGAAACTATAATTTTTTAATTATGATGCAATTATTTGTGTATTCTTTAGTTGTATGAACGAATTAAATTTTAAATAGCATCGAGAGAGCATATTTGTTGATAAAATACAATAAAAAAACATAAATTAGGCGTACTGCTAAACGTAGTATCGATGTTTATAGATATTTGCCATTTCTGGTGCATTTATGTTTGCATTGTCTAAACAAATATCCAAGCAAGAAAAAATGTTTCCTCCAAAAATTTAAGGAAATGATTCAGTTTTAGCAAATCTAAACTTGTTATATCCTGGGTGGATTTCCCTTTTTTATTAAACACCAGTCTTGTACAATAAAAGTTATGTTAAAGAAACCAACTCATTTTTATCGATTAGTAAAAACACAACAAATAGCTAACGTAGAGTAGTTGCTAAATTTTCGAAACTATTTTGATTTGTTTATAATCTATCTACATAGACACTAGTGTACGCAAATGTCAAATGTACCTCGTCAGAACACAGCAACGTGCAAGAAAAATAGACTGTTTAGTGCAGTGGTGCCACTTTTCTGTCAATAACGAAAATGTCTATATTTTTATCATTGTATAATATTCAATAAAATAGTGAACAGAAACTAAGCTAAACATGAATCTTTTATTGTGTATTATTTCGTTATGTAGGTAATCAATAACTAAATGGTAAAATTAACACATTTCTAAATTAATAGGAAAGCAATCCATTTAAAAATTATAAAGAGTTGAATGACCTGAAAAATTACATATCTACTTTTAAATAGAGCCTTTGCTTTTTTGAAAGGGATACAAACAATTAGTAACGAAAAGTAACGAATAAAGTCATTATTTTTTAAATTGAGAAGTTTTCGAAAAAATTCTCTGGCACGTCGATTTTGTTTTAAAAAAGGCACTTTTTGACATACGACCCATATTTGTGACGTCATCGTCGTTCGACAATTTTTTTAAATAGCAACCCCCAATTTTGACCATGCCATTTGAGAGAGCGTGTCATTCTACATACATACATCATGAAAAATTATTGTGTTACATAACAAAAATTTCAAGAAAATAATGTTTGAAGATTTTAAAATTTAATTTTCACAATACTGTGCACCTCCCCATTATGCAACACCTGTCCGTGCTTATTTAGATGAGCTGTTCCCGAATCGTTGGGCTGATTGAGTGGCCAGCCAGATCGCCTGATTTGACACCTATATTTCTTGCGGGGATACTTAAAAAGCAAAGTATACGTTACTAGACCGGTTAATTTAGAAGATTTAAAAGCAAGAATTCGTTACGAGATACATCGTATACCTCCTGAAGTTATTGATAATGTCCAAAAAGAATTTATTAATCGTCTTGGCTACTGTCAGGCAGCCAACGGTGCACAATTTGAACATTTAATTTAATCGATTTTTTACATAATCATTATCATTTTCAGTATTGTGAAAATTAAATTTTAAAATCTTCAAACATTATTTTCTTGAACGTTTTGTTGTGTAACACCATAATTTTTCATGATGTATGTATGTAGAATGACACGCTCTTTCAAATGGCAAGGTCAAAATTGGGGGTTG
The DNA here is from genome assembly GCA_025584915.1 of Monochamus saltuarius. Taxonomy (NCBI): domain Eukaryota; kingdom Metazoa; phylum Arthropoda; class Insecta; order Coleoptera; family Cerambycidae; genus Monochamus; species Monochamus saltuarius. The sequence continues at coordinate 27,849,897 of CM046721.1, forward strand.
CTATTTAAAAAACTTGTCGATGGCGTCATATATCGAACATCGATGACGTCACAAATGTGGGTCGTATGTCAAAAAGTGTCTTTTTTAAAAACAAAATCGACGTGCCAGAGATTTTTTCGAAAACTTCTCAATTTCAAAAATAATGAATTTATTCGTTAGTTTTCGAAAGCACTGTATGAATACTAATTGTTTGTATCCCTTTCAAAAAGCAAAGGCTATATTAAGAGTAGATATGTAATTATTTCAGGTCATTCAACTCTTTACAATTTTTAGATGGATTGCTTTCCTATTGATGTAGAAATGTGTATCAAGCTATAGAAACCAAACTTGGTGAACATTATCAATGTCAATAAAACTACACTTTGTGAAATTTTGCAACCTTGAAGTATTTTTGTAAGGGGTTCAAATATTCAATCTCTATGACATTTTTTCTTACAATTTTTTTTCCATAAATTTTTTTCCTTTCAAATATCTTTAAAAAGCCCCATTCATTTACTAACTTTTTGATCTCTTCAAGTTTTTTCAAAAAGTTAAGGATTTATGAGAAAAAAATAAATGTATTGCAATGCATTTTTTAAAGGATGAGCTGTTTAACGCCGAGTGTATTTTGCCGAAAGATCTACTGGCCTGTTCCTTGCAATATAATCCATAATATTTTCTACACAAAATCAATAAACTTGTGAAAGAGTAAGAAACAGTAACAATAATTGACGTTGACATTTGTTTCTATGGATTCCATTGCCAAGAACAGGTCACTAGATCTTTCGGCAAAATTCACTCGTGATAAACAGCTCGTCTTTTTAAAAATGCATTGCAATACATTTTTTTCTCATATTTTCTTAACTTTTTGAAGGAACTTGGAGAGATCAAAAAGTTTGTAAATTAATTTGTACACATTTTTTAAAAGAAAAATAAAATTATCGAAAGAAAAATTATAAGAAAAAATGTCATGGGGGATTATTTCAACCCCTTACAAAAATACTTTAGGGTTGAAAAAATTTCAAAAAGTGTAGATTTATTGACAGATAATGTTCAACAAGTTTGGTTTCTTTAGTTATGGAAGACAAAAAAGAAAAACAATTTTTCGGTGTTATTTAGATATACCCTGTATAAATGACCCTGGATTTTCAAATACTACTTAATACCAAATATATTTACATTTTTCCTCCAGGGGATACTTACATCACCTTTATGGGTTTTACTATAGCAGCTTACCCGCTCGAGCTTAGCTGCCACACTGCAGTGACGTAGTGGCATATAAAGATATTCTGTGGCTTAGCTGCAACACTGCAGTGACATAGTTGCATATAAAGATTCTGTGGAGAGTAGACACAGTAAAGTGACACTCGTCAGTGACTTGGGGAAGAAATGAATACTCTTTCAGTGCTGGTTTTTTAACTCTTGTCTGTCTGTCTCGTTATCTTAAAAACGATTACTCGTGACTTTTGCAGACATCCGAGACTTCCAGTATTTTTCGTCAAAGCATAATTTACGGCGAATCGTGTGAATCAGTGGATTTCCAACAACGATTCCGCTTATTAAAAAAACCGTTTCAAAGGATGGATTAAATTACGCGGCAACGCCTCTGCTCGACGTCTCGTCGCCGCTGTCGCGAAAATGACATCAACGATCATATCTCAGCTCTCGTCGGCGGGGCCCGCATTCGTCGCGGAGAGATTTCGAAAGTCCCGCATCATATCCTCATCCTCGTTATTTATTTATTGTCGAAGAGTTTCCTGACCCCCGTTGTATGTGACGAGTTCCTGTTTATGTAGATTGCGTTTGTCGAAATTTGCAATAAAAGAGATGCGGCGGGATCTGGATCCGTGCGACGACTGCTAGCTGATGCCGATTGGCTTGATCCATATCTTTCCGCAACGTAACGAGTCAGATAGGTATATTTTCTTTTTCTATCCGTACTGGAAATGTTGAAGATGGTTTAGATTTAGCTTCTAGTAAAGCCGCGGTCTCACCGGGACATTTTAGTGGAGTCAACTAGTTGAAGGCAGTAAAATTGTCCTGAAATGTCCGTGTGTGATCAAAAAATTGCCATTTGCCTACAACTTAACCACTAGTAATTTTTGTGTCTAGTTGAAAACCACTGAACGAAGCAACACATTTCCCAGTGTGTGCTGGAATTTAATTTTACTGCAGTTGCAAACCTTTGTGGAGTTAGGTTTCCGTTTTATTAGTAAATATCGCATCGTCCTCTGACAAGCACACTGTTCTATGTTCTATGTTTTATTAAATTTTACAGGGGAGTATATATAAGACTTAGAAGTATGAGAATTCCGAGCCAACATATATATTTTTTGTACATAGTAATTTTTTCTGTTTTTACTATTTTCGTATGAAAATAATACATATTTTTCAGAAGACACATAGAGTAGAAAAAATACTACATAAAACAGTCTTGGACATAGAATAAATTAAATACAAAACTTATGCAAGCAATAGCCTTATTTCTATATCCAACATTTTATTTCCGGATCAAGAGTTATTAATAAAACTGGTACTGGTACTAGAATAACACCTACTGATTATTTTGACTCTTGGGAGCAATTTAAAGTTTTCTGTTTTTAATAGTTTGGTTTTAACATTTTCGTGATACTGATGGTTGATATCCTGATCCTGAGTTTTGAATAGGCACATAAATCGATTCCTTCTGATTCGCCAATTATGTTTTAAATATTAATAACACTGTTCCCAACGCAAAATGCATTCACACACATTCGCCCTAGTATCGTATTATTATTTGAGACAGTTTATTCTATGTCCCCACATACGTTGATAATACTATGACCTGATTGGTTGCTTGGACTTGGACTGCTATGGTTGAAACTTTAACAAGATTTGAATGGATATAAATCAAATAATCATTTTGACTATGTATATAAAACTACTAATCGTATGTGTATTTTGAATGTATTAGTGCATAACGCTTGGGGTATAGAATAATTTAATCTAAAAATGTCGATTTCAGAATAACATGGACATATAATAGTTTACTTGCAAGGCGACGATATTTAAATATTATTATTGAAACACAATATTACAGTTTGAAGCAATTTGAAAAAGGCAATTGTCTAATTGGACAAGTGGGCAAAAAATGTCTACGCTTTCTAATTCAAGCAGATCGTTTTTTGTATATTTTTTATTAATGTTTTAAAACAACGTGCAAAATAGAAATAACGCCATTTTAGATGTCAACTTGCTTCTCAAACTTGAATCAGTAAACTGCCTAGTGTGATCAATAACTAACCTGATAACTTTAATATCATCCACTAGTTGTTATCTCCAGTATGACCCCGATTTAAGGTATTTTAGACCATTAAAGTCACTTTTTCAAGTTACAGAAATTTACATTGGCGGCAATTAATATAAATTATAAAAACCTCCTGTATTGAAGTTAAGCTTTGTCAAAGTATTAAATATATATCTGCAAGGAGTGAGCCTAAGTATGAAAAGAGTGAACCCGAACCCACTTCGACACTTTTGGGAGGGTGTTTCTGCCCCTCACGGGGATAGATAAAAAGTAAAGACTAGATGTCTCGGATTCGACTGTCCAAAACCACATCTCGATGTATTGATTAGGTGTTAATTTCGTAAAGAGGTTTCTCATTCAATTACAGTTTGCCTTTAGTAGATTCCAGTGACGATGCGATATATTTCTAGACCTTTCATATACGCCACTTTACTGTACAAACAAAACTGAATTTAAACTGCTACATTTAATTAATGATATAATATACAGGGTGTTTAGTAAAGAATAGGTCATGCTTTAAGACTATAGCTTCCTCTGACGCAGATGACGTGATTTAAATTGACTTACTTCTGCTTCCTTGAGAAGTTACAGGCCTGACAAGGTATTTTTATATTTCATTTGTTTGCAATAAATTGTTTATTTTTTGGGTAATTGTACTCAAATTTTGAAATCGAAGGTTTTTTTGTGATAAATACGAATATCTTATTGATTTGATCGGTCGGTGTTCGAGCGGTTTAAGGCGTCAGTACTCGAATCGTATTTACGACCCACCGCAGGTTCGAAGCGTTAGATCAGCTATATTTGTGGAGAGGATTGAGGTAAAGTGGAAGAATGCTGGCTTGGACCGATGTGAGAGATTAATACCGATTGGCGTTTGACCATCCCCCTAATTAATGTTGTTTTTTTCGTTCCTGCATTGAATGGTGGTTAGGGCCTACCAGCGTAATCCGTTTCGGAGCGTAAATGCGGCCTGCTTAACAATAATATGACGCCCTCTCTCCCGATTATAATGAGGGATAGAGATATTATTATCAATATTCTTACATTAAATATACAAAGCATTCCAAGCGCATGTACTTAGTTGTATTTTTTGAAGGATAGAAGTTTTTGGAAAATGATTAGTTATTTTGAAACAGCCTTCGATTAGTTTTGTTGCATGTCGTTAAAATGCACCATTCTTTAAATATACAGAGCATCTTCGTTTTTTATTCTAACTTTGGTAAATGGTAGAGCATGAAAAAATAAAGGGGTACACGGATTCTCACGGAAGATGATTGTATATCGTTATCTTGAAATCAAGGAAGATATACGAATTCGGTTAGCTACATACAAAATTCTCAGAAACTCTCCATGAGATAATTGAGAAGATCATTTCCTCATTTAACGTATCTCTTCTTATTTTTCAGTATTCCATCATGTAGAAACATCGTGTATTATGGCAAAGTATATATGTTGTATAGGAGTGTCAAATGTATAATGCGAACATTGAAAGGAAATTAATGTCAGGTCAGGATGGATGTTCAGCTATATCCTTTTAGACGAAAGCCCAACCTTAACATTGATTTGGATATAATTTATTATCTACTGAATTTAGTCACCTCTTATGTCATACCTGAATATAAATAGTAAATCATAGTAGCAAAATTAATTTAATTATTTAATTATACCGAAAGTAGGCACTTATTTTTGTCTAGTTACAGTACTTAAAGGTAAAAAGATCCTAATACAAATATGAATTTCATTATCACGATAATTCCGACAAAACATTTTTTCCAAATATGCATATAAGCATTCAAGGTATTTTAAAATAAAAAAATTGGTTTATTTATCATACATTTGATACGGAATCTTGACACTTCACAAAAATTCATACTTTTATACTTAACATTTGTTTCCTAAAATAATAACTGTAGTTGAAGTGAAACTGTAGAGGGCCACACTTTGACTAATATAGCTTGGTTTCCATGTGCACTGTATATTATTAAATGACTTTGAATCGATATCGCCAAGGTCGATCCTGTCGGCAAATTTCAATCCAGCAGTAATGCCTATTTTTATTATATTAATATAAAAACCTTGAAGGATGTAGGCCACTTCGAAGACGATAGAAGAGTTATATCTAGAAAATAAATATTTAGCGGTTTAGTAATATATCTTAATACTGTAACAAATTTACACTCACAGAAGAAAAATTATGTGTGGATTTATTTACCCAAAACAATATGTTAAGCTATGAACGAAATTTAAAATGAAACAAGAGAAACAAATTAACAGATGGGAAAGTGATACCAAAAACTGATGTAGAATGGGTAATTTGTAGTGATAATTTGTATTAGTGCTATAGCAACAGTTGTTGTCGATAGGTTTTTGATTATAAATATTTACTGTATACATTATTTAAATAGGGAATTTATTTTTAAAACTTTCAATGTTTTTCTTGATTAAGAAATATTTTGTTTTAAATTTGTATTAATTAAAATTCTTCCCGAGAAAATAAAACATATACCTACGTTGTAAATGTAGATGATCGATTGTAGAAATATCCAATGTTAATAGAAATCCTTTTTCTATTTTGCTTGTAGGCTCCATTTTAGCTCACAGCGAGGTCAGCAATTTCCATCAGCAAACATGCACTAGCATGTCTTTACGCTATTTGTCGGATAGTCCATTATAGATTTTCCAAATTTAGAACAAAGGAAAAACTAAATGTAACTTAGCACTCCTAAATTTTAACTTACTAGTTTTATTAATTTCAGTATGGAAAAGAGGCTACAATATTTTATTACATAGATGTTAAAATTGAAATGTATTCAGCCCAAGTATGTATCCTATTTTGGACATAATAACATTTACGTTATTTCAATGTTAAATGTTGGATTTCATCACCTTAAATTTTTGTATATAAGAAATAACGGTGATGTTATTTTTAACGCGTTATGTAGAATTTTGACAGTTTCTTAAAGACAAGGTAGATGTCTCCGTTATTTCTTAACAGTTACAGAGTGATAAATACTACGAAAAATTAAGGTGATGAAATATAAGATTTAACCTAACATCTTTATAATGTTTAATTATACAACACTACGACTAACAAAGTGTGAAATATTTTAATTGGTACATAGAAAAACCCGTCTATTGTTACAAACTATATTTTAAATATAAATAATATAATAGGTAATCAAAAATTTTGATCAAGTGTGTTTTTTCCGTAAAAGTTTTTCCAATCAACGATATGCTGCGACTGGTTTAAAAATATTGAAAATCATTACATTGGTAATTTAACGAAACTATTAACTTTATAGTTTTTGCTTTTATTTTGATCTTTTGTGTATTCGTTTTTATACTTTAAATTTAATTTCAAGGCCTCCTAAATAACCAGTAAGTAATAATCTAAAGCATTTTTTTTCTATTTCCATGTTAAAGGCTTTTCAGAGAAATGTCGTTAATATGAATTTCGGAAATGTCATTTTCCAAAAAACTGGCTGGTCACGAATTTCTAACTTTAAACAAGAGGATTTCATGCAAAAAATATTACCTTGATGAATATTTTCAACGTTATTATTGAGTTGTAGGCGAATTTCTAAAATTATTCATAAACGAGGAAATATTTCCAGTTATTTAGTATTCGAAAATACAATAGAAAAGTCTCAACATTTTGTCAGTTTTGCCAACTACAATATTTTCCACCATTTTCATCATAAAACTGCCATTGACTGTTTTGGTAGATTGTCAGAAGTTCAAGTTATACTTACTAATCCCACATAATGATGAAAATAGCGATAATATTTCTATTTTCCGAAATTCGCGAAACGTTGACACTTTACGAAAACTCTCGCGTCCATGAGGACAAGGCTTTATACTTCGCGCTGGTATTAACTTATAATATAGGTACATAATAAATAATTAACTTAAATTTTTGTTTGTTCTAATTTATATACAGGGTGATTTTGAAAGTGGGATAGTAATTTTAGTATAAGTCTACTTAATCGAATAACAAGTGATATGCAAAAATAGCTCAATAAAATGTTAATATAAAAAATCAAAATTACTCACCGTATTTTCGCATTTTTAAATTATGTAAGCCGCTCATCTACGCTCACAGTAAATTTTGAAAATTGTATACGCCTTTCTCGTTTGCCTGTATCCCGGGTTCGTTGTGTTAAATAAACAAATCGTCTTGCAGGGGGATGAAATTTATAAGCAAATTTTCAATGCATTTCGTGGAATAGAGCCAGCCAATTTTATTTACATACCCATTAACATTATTATTAACATACCCATAGGCATTATTATCACACTTGGGCCATTATTATATCACTGTGTCAACAACGTACGTGTAACGTGTAACACAATATGATACTACGCACACACTAGAATATACCTAAAATAATAAAAATACCACGATGCGTTTACCTACGTGTTACGCTGTTATTTAAGGTTAAGGTTATAACCGAAGCATGACTTCACCAAAGACTGCACGCACAACTTATCACATGTCACTTACCGATGACGTATTGTGAAATAGTTCGTAGATTTATTGGAGTAGGTTAGGGTTAAACAGAGTCGGCTTCAAACTTTTGCTATAACTTTAAACTTAGTTATCTCGGTTATTAAAAAAAATTTATTATATTGTAAAATGATTTCATTTTGATGCCTACTGTCAGCAGTTGAAATTAATACCCACTCCGCTTTCAATGTAACCCTGTATAACCCAATTAAAACTCAAGAATAAAAAATAATTAAAACATCAAGTTCTGTCAAAAAAAAAATGTTAAAAAATTTCCAGTTTAATCAGATGCAGCTTACTCCAAGGAGGATAAAAATGTCAGGAAATTGTTTGAATTGTGAGGAAATAAATTCAAGCTTCTAATTAGTTAAAACAACGTTGGCGTGAAATTTTACAAAGATGTTCCAGTCCAATTTGAACATATTGTGTATTCCCATTGGTGAACGTTGTAGAAGGCTTTACTTCTCTTATTACACGCTCGCTGCTGAGTGCTGCTGATACTCCTCGAGCTGGAAATGAACCTCAAGACCGCTCATAATTCAACGATCTGAACTTAATTTGGATCGTGTGGACTTATATGGCGCGACTATCATAACAAGCAGTAGATTTAATTAATTACATAAATCCGGCTCTAATAATCTTCGTAATAGATGTCAGTGGGTTACACTATGCTAAAGCCCACACATCTCACGTTAAGATAGGTTCTGGATTAAAAATTCACTTGTAATCACTTCGGGTTGCTATGCCGCTCTACCTTGTCTGCCCTCGGGTGGTACAACAAACATTATCCTCACGTCTCTTATTCCTTTCGAACGTCTCGGATAATCCAATCGAAAGTAAAGTTTTTTTACGTGCCCGTGCTTACATAGTTATTAACTTTTACGAGTCGAGTCGAATAGGAATGTTGGATTTGCACGAGAAATCTGTTTGCCACTACGTAAACCTAATGCAATGCATTCCTTATTTAGTGTAGAGGTAGGAAATTATACTGATTAGTTGCTTTAGTATTTTTTAATGAGTAGCCGCGTATTCGTCTGGAGGATGTGGTAGTATTAATTTTGTTAATGTGCTACTAATCAGTTGTTTATGTAGTAATCACCCTATTTTCGTATATTAAATGAGAAATAAGAAAGTCCCTAAGACGTTATGAATGAATTAATGTTTGCAAGATCATGTCTTGTTGTGAGAGTTGCAAATTTTTTATCTCGCAATTTTGCAAAACTATTGAATGATTTTTGCTAGACTCTTGCATACAAATGAGAACCATGAAACTTTATTACGAATTTGATAGCAGTAGTGGTTAATTTCGATCGGCTAGGGTCCCGCTCGAGCTTTCGTCTAACTATTGATATTGTAACCTCTACGTTGACTTAGTTTTGAAATACGTCACCTAGAAAAATAAACTTTATTATCAGAACTTGATTACAGAACCTTCAAACAAATTCATAACTGTCAAATCTTTATTTTGTTTGTCACTCGCGTTCGATTTCTGAACATAAACTGAACTCTGAAGCCAAAGCCGATCCGCTTATATTTATTTTTAGGATTCTCCAAGTTTCCGTGGTCTCGAGAACGTGTCGAGAACCAAATCGAATATGATCGGAAATATTCTAGAAAACGTCGACATAAAGGTATTACAAAAATTATATATTCTAAGACAAACAGTAACATAATTAACAAAATAAAAGGGTAGGTTAGCTTCCGTAATAATATGGTGGTCGATTAGTAGACGTTATAAATAATGGACTAAATAGGCGAAAAAGAGTCGGAGCTCTTTCAGTCAAGTGACAGTGAATTTATAATTAGACTCAATAAACTAATTTTAAAATAATGCTGCAATATTTATTTTTTTAGCTAATGTTCACGTAAATATTACCCCTTCTTATATTTGCAAGACGTCTTACTGTAGCAATATTTCTTGTTTTGACTCGCAAGACTTTCTTTAAATCTTGTCTTACCTTGCAATTCGAGTTGTCAAATCTTGTCTTGGTCTTATCTTGTCTTATGAGACCAAGACAAGACCAAGAAAAAGCAAGACAAGCTTGCCAACACTAGAATGAATAACGTGCTTGAACATTATAGATATACAAATACGTAATGCATTATCATGAAAATAAATAACCTCAGGAACAGATATTTCAAACAATACTAATGCAATAACGTCGGTACCTCGGTCAATGTCAAACAAATATTATACCGGTGAGATATAAGTGGTCTGCTTACTTCCTGCTCGGCCTAAGAGGCTTGACTTGCAGAAAGCGACCTACATTGCAGCAGGTACTTAACTCAGACCCGACCAGCATTGAATTACACGTGCAGTATCTGTGTGAACAGCCAAGAACCCTTGTCGGCCACACCACCGGAGAGAAACTCTTTGTTTCTAATTTTGACATCACTAGTAGAGGGCGCCATTTATGGTACATTATGCTTCTTTTTAATGGCAGAACTTTTTTGCGGATTAGTGACTATTGAAACAGTATATTCTACTACATTTTTATTTGAAAAAGGTATACCTTGTTGAAGCCGTTAGGAGTAACTGTTTTTGAAATAATTCTATTTGAAATGTGCACCGAGTAGAAACTGTTTGGGTTTCAGGTAGAGAGCCTTTTCCGCTGAAAATACAGCAAAATGTTACCTAAAATAGTTATTCAGAATGGTAAATTATGACGACGTGCAAAATTACAAGAAGATCGACAAGGTTTGAAATCGAATTTTCAGCAGTGGTTTCATCGAAGCACAAAGATTTATCAAAGCAGATTGATACACAGCAGACTTCTACTCACAACTTCCAGAAGTTCAAAAACTGTTTTGAGGGAGTGTCATTATTATTGCAAAAGCACGTACCTAATTAATTGGATGTATTTAACAATAAGAACAACCAACACTTGTTTCGTAAAATAGATAAACAGTGGTCATTATTAAAAAATTTTGAGAATCTCAAATTTTGTTTGAAAATGATACCTTTATTATTTTTTTTTCAGCAGCTTTGTTTGTCAACATTGTGCAAGACTAAAGAGTTACTTAAAATACCGCGTTTAATAAAATCATGCTATTTTTTAAGACAGTTTTAATGAATAGGTCATAAAACAGAAAAAATGCAAATAAATAATAGTATCATATAACCCATACCGAGCTTTTTAAATATAATAAATTTCATATAATATATCTGTGATAGATTGTACTCAAGAAATATAAAGAAAGTTTAATTCGTTGTATATTCAAATTCACAGCTGTTTCGGAGACAAACAAAACATCATAAATTGACCAAGAAAGTGTATAAAATAGACATCAACTATTGTTTTATGTTAAAAGTAACGAGCGCATGCTGTCATCAGTGATATTATTGGAGCACATCTAACGTTTTAAGTTGATGTGCATCTGTTTTCAGAAAAACACGACGCGTGGCGTGGGTACCTTAAAAGTTGTAACATTATGTAGTAGTGAATAAATAAAAATACATTAAATACCTGTATTACCTGCATAAATGTCTATCTGTCCAATCATTGATGCGTGGTGTAAGGATCTTAATAAAATTATTCGTATTCATTTATAATTGACTTCAGCTGATTTTTTCAGTTGTCTACATTTGACCTGTAACAAAAAATTAATATGTATCTGCTATAATTTCTAAGTGAATGTTGTGGGCAAAATTGCTGGATGCATGTATAGGAAACCGCAAAAACCGGACAAAAACAGAGAATTTTCTAATGGTCAAAGAAAATAAGAAAATTAGATTTAGATAATGTTAGGATCCATCCGCTAAAAACATTTTTTTCGACTAAACAGTACAAGTTATCAAAATTCTGGGAGACAGAATTTACTTGAAAAAGGCATCCAGTATAAGGCATTGGTGCAAGTCGTTAATTATCATTATCTAATTGCATGAAGAAACGCTGTTTACCAATATATTTTCATATAACAATCCTTCCTTAATCTTTCAACGCTTTTCCGTTTTATAATCGATTATTGACATTTTTTTTTCAACCCTTGCGGTACCATTTTTCCATATAAGTAAATTAGCATAATTCGTCGTATTTTGACCGTAAGCGTGGCTCCCTGGTACATGCATTTCAGGGACACCCTGTGTATATCGTAACCGTTACTCAGGCCCTGAAGATTACTGCGTACAACGTTCAGAAAAACAAGATTATACAATTCTTAGGGTATTCCACAAATATGAAAATAGGATGAATGTTTGCACAATCAGAAACTTGGAATGATCTGCTTTAAAGGGCAAATCATGTTTCAATATAAACGCCACCAGTTCTTCTTTTAATATTGCCAATTACAGAATCAAATAAGAAGCACGTGGGTCTATTGTATATAGGGTGTTACAGAATGATGTTAATATAATCTAGGAGCAGGTTCTATATTTTAAAATAAGAAAAAAGACATTTCCGGATCCATGTTTATGTAAACTTTTTTGGTTATTTTTAAGATTTTCTTAATATCATTCTGTAACACTCTGTATAATACGCTCCAAATATTCTATTAGTATAATGGAAACTATGAAAAGTTAAAATGAATGTCATGGTTTGTTTGTTATTTTTAAATGTTTTTGTCATTATACAAATACACCACTGCACCGCATCAATTACTGTTTGAACTACTTTACATTCGTTCGATATGTTCAATTTTGTTAATAATATGCGTTCTTCTACGATAACAGATGTTTCTCTTATACAACTACTATAGACAGTGCAATGTTGCACACATTGCAAAACCTCTACACGTGGAATGATTGTTGATCTAGTTGTTAGATCTATTAATAATGTATGTTAATGCTTAAACACCTAGTGGCCTTGCATAATTTTCGCGAGCGCTTTCACTTCTAAAGAGTTTCAATCGTCCTTGTTTGCGAACGGAACCCAGTGGATGCCTCTTCAGGCTTTCGCAACACTATTCTACGATTATAGGAGTAACTTATAACACGTAAATATGGATATAAATTTAAATAATATCGAGGCTCAGCCTGAAACATAGGCGCCGATGAACATTGCAGGGAGGACAAACGTTGTGACGTGACGTAGAACACTCCTATTCCTAATACCCCTAAAACTCCACTTCAACTTAATTACCCTGGCCGTTAAAAATAAGTGTTAGATATTGTGTTTTGTTGTTAGTTTGTTGTTAATTTATACCGGTAATTTTAATTTTATTGGTTGTGCCGAAAGCGGCCAATGCCACAAAATTGAAATTGGTACAAATTAGCAACAAAATATCCATATTTGATTTTTAGTTTTTAGATAAACGTATAAGACAGCAATACATTTTTTACGGACAATGAATGGTCAATTTTGTTTATTTTTGAAAAAACAATATACCTTCTGAAAGTACTAGAAGAGCAGCAAAATAATCACTTGTCTTTGGCGGCCGTATTTGATTTATCGTTTTTTAACATAATATTGATAAAGTAGCAACAAGCGACGCAACTAATTTTTGACTGACTACAAGTTGAATGGCCAAATTTTTTATTTTTAAAAACAACTATCCACTTTCTGAGACTACTCCAAGAGCAACAAAATATGGTGCAAAAATTCGCTTTACTATCGTTTTTAGCTGCGATGTAATTATTTGGTCTACTAGTGCAATTTCACACTAGTAGTCACCATTTTTCCCGAAAACGACATCACAAGCTACAAGATTGAAACTGGTGGTACAAATTAGCAACAAAATATCTACTACTTGTTTTTGGCGGCCGCTGAAGTCGACTCTTCTAATACTAACTTTTCTATTTTAACCAAAACGTAAAATAAAATATTCCTAAACTAAATATCTGTTTATTCCATAAAAATATGAAATACGTAATAAAACAACAAACAAAAGTCATAAAATAAAACGACTTTTTCGTATTATAGTAACCGCTTGTCGCAAATTCTCAAGAAGTTTATTACTTTAAAACCTTTCAGCTAGGTAGTAAATACTTCTTATACGACCTTAAAAAAATACTCTGGGGGGGGGGGGGCAGTCTTTGGCTCCCTTGCAGATTTGCTAGGGGCAAGCACCTCCCTTACCCTCGTTAAATCGCGCATATGGCCTTTTAGGTAGTGTAGGTATATTGTACAATCGTTTGCAATAATAATGACACTCATTAAAATACATTTTGCGATTTCTTTAGAACTTATGGACCATATTTCTGAATTATTTCCTATATTTTTACAGGATGTTCTGGTAGAGAATACAAAAATATAAATTTTGATTGCGGTTTTTTTGAATGCGATGCATTTGCAGAGATTGTTGTCATTGGGGAAAGATAGTAGGCAGCGACCTTTACCAGATAGATGGTCAGTAACTAACAGCAATGACGTATTTAGCACTTACCTGTACAAAATTTCATTGGAGTGTATTGTATTCAAGAGAAGATATGGCTGAAATTTTATTTACAAAGCCTTCTTTAACACTATGTCTCAAAAATAGATGACGACGACGATCATAAAATAAATCATTCATTTTTTGAGATTCCGTTCTAAAATGTCATTGAGAGAGATAGTAGCTAGCTAGATGGTCAGTAACCAACAACAGCGGCATGTCCAGCACTTTCAAAAATTAATCTGTACAAAATTTTAATGTAGTATAATATTGCTTTTGAAATTTTTGTTGTTTATTTCTCTATATCTTAAAAATAAATGACGATAGGTTCATAAAACATTGATTTTTTTACACCTCATAAAAATTTGGTTTCTACAGAAAATTATTGTGCGTATAGAGCTAAACAAATATTTATTTCCTGATACCAAATCGTTCTTTTGAAAAACCAAAAATGCAAGTATTTTGAGTAAAAATAGTATTTGTTTCCATTAAAAAATTATTTGCTTTTTACTACACACTATGCTTTTGGCGTCGATTTAATTGCTTCCACGTCCCTCAATTAAAAATATGATGCATTTTTTAATTAAATACGCATTACTTGATTCGAAATTCACATTCAGTTCAATAAAAAATACATTTTTTTATTTCAAAACGTTATTTTCATATAGATTTGAATAAATTGTTTAGGGAAATTAATAAACCTACATTTATTTGAAAATAATTTTTTAAAATTAAGTTTTCATAGGATGTTCAAATGGAATAACTGTTTCATTTAAACAAATACTCGTAATAGAATTATTAAATAAATCAATTCATTTTTGTCAAAAATGTGAGCATTGCATAAAAAACGATTTGTGTCCCGAGAATAAATTATATTTAAATCAATTGAATTGTTTGCCGAAAAAATTTTTTTTCCGGTGCATGAACGAGAAATTTATAAATAAATATTTTTGCCAGATGAGTATTTAGTAGTTATTTATATCTCTTTTCTAAAAAATAAAGTGAATAATATTTTTCATCCCCTTCTCGCGAATTTTATAAAATTTCGCGGAGCAAGGCGACAAATTGGCTTAATTTTCCGCTGCTAAACGGCTTTCTTTTAATTTTCTAAAACCCATAGTGCTCGCTCAAGTGTGGGCCTACCGTGAAAACGAAGGTATAGGAAACGGCCACAATATACTTCCTCATTGGCTGTAATTTGTCCGCCACTGGTTTCTACGGTGCATTGTGCATAGGTAAACGGAAACATAAGGCACGACAAGTCATTAACCTTATTTCCCGCCCGCACTGTGACCCCGAAAGCAACAGAACGATAAGTAATAAAATACTGGAATGGTGAATTGCGCGATCATGATAATAGGCGGAATGGGACTTGCCACCTAAAAATAAATGACATGTTGCATTTTTTCTGCTCTAGTAATCATAAATGTAATATTTGTTTGTTATGCTTTACTAAAGTTAAACACAGCTTTTGACATATCCAGGCGACAGCGGTCAAGACATAGTGTGGTTAGTGAAATGTACACTGAGAAAAAAGAATAGTACTCGCTCATACAATATTAGATCTATCTACTACAATTTGTTGTGATTGCAGTATTATTTCACATACTATTATGCTTACAATTTTGTAGTAATAATCTCTATACACTCTGTATTACTTACAACAAAAACCTACATCGTTTTATCATTTATGAATAGTTGTATGCGTTCATTCACAAAAACTACAAAGTTTACCAACATTTTTTAACAGTCACTACAAAATATTATAAAAATGTCTGTTATATATACAGGGTGTCCTAAAATAGAAAGCCATACCATTAACCACATATTCTTTGGACAAAAATAATGCAACTATCCTTATGCCATTTTTATTTGGACGTCCCTGTTTCAATATACAGGGTGTTAAAGTTACATTTTAAAAAAAACTATTTTTTGTTAATAATCCCATTGTTTTGTAAGATACATACTTGAAATTTTGCACGTACTTCTATCTTATTCCGGCATACTTATCATGTAATTTTGGTGAAAAAAAATCGAAGGGCGAATGGAGGTAACTGAGGGATGCAGTACCCTTTATCCCCTCCAATTATTTCTAAGTACGCCTATGCAGCTTTTTCTTGAATTATAAAACGTAGAATTTCTTTAAATGCTCCGTTTTGAAGAAAAATGGCAATTTGTAGTGCCCATAGAGCTATCATTCACTATCATTTTCAAGTGAAACTGATGGATATAGGTACCTATTTTTACAATACCTTGACAACTTGGCAAATCGTAATACTTACTGAATGAATTGCTAATTAAAACAGAATGGATAATTTTAAATTTTATAAAACGAGGAATACTTATGAATTGAAAAATAATATGGCATTAAACCAAAAAATAATAGTCTCATTTAGTAATAGTAATAATGAACGATCAACATAATAAATTTTTACCTAAATAACATTAAATAAAATAATTAATTGATTACTAATTTAACAAACGTTCTACTTGCCCACCCTTCTCATTAACGAAAACCTTATCTTTTGAAAGAAATTCTCCTTTTGTTTTAATTAGCAAATAGTCATTCAGTAAGTATTACGATATGCTAAGTTGCCAAGGTATTGTAATAATAGGTATATCCCCAAAATTTCAGTTTCACTTGAAAATGAATGATAGATTTATGGGCACTACAAATTGCCGTTTTTATCCAAAACGGAGCATTTAAACGGAAAATTACAAAGGAGATAAAATGATCAGAGGAAAATTCTACGTTTAATATTAATTATTATTATTATTATTATTAAAAAGTATCAGTTAATTTTATCTTTCTAGAACCCTTAAAAAAACAATGTCAAAGGACCTTACTTTCCTTATGACACATTTTTTGATAAAAAGTTTCATGTCAAATCGATAAGAAATGATCCCTAGAATTTGCTGACTTTATTTTGGATTTAGTTTCTGGACGCCCTGTATTTATTGACAGTATTAAATTCCTGTCACTACAATACATCTTCTGTAATAACATGTACATTAAAACCTAGGACGTACGTGGATAAATAGGGGATACTTACCCCGGAATTGCTCAACATGTCTAACGGTGTATTATTAATGGGTATTATCTAGGTCAGCGGTTCTCAAACTTTTTTTTCACGTACCACTCATGTGTACTATTAACACTCATTAAACGTTAAAGTTTAGCGTTTCATAATATAGCCCTAGCGGCTAAACTATTAAACATCTTAGGCCCGCTACAGACTATGGGTGAATTCGCGATTTGCGATGCGTGGTTTGTAAGAAATTCGTGCATCGTGTGAAGGTTTTTTATGAATGGATTTTTAACGAACAAGACTACACAGTATTCGCGAATTCCTCGCATATCACGAATCGCGAATTCACGCATAGTCTATAGCGGGCCAGAGCCACGTTTCAGAATGGTAAAATAGTAAAAAGTTATAATCATTTTTAACAGTGTTTTATTTATTTATAAAAAAACATTCTTAACTTAGATAAATCTAAAAACTCAGTGAGAAGGATGGTACTGAACATGTTACTCCTGGTATTTGCATTTTCCGCACGTACCACCTTAAGACTCTGCGTACCACCAGTAGTACGCGAACCATGGTTGGAAAACCGCTAGACCTGTTTTTTTATTCTATTCCTTTTTCCTTATGTGTCATCTCATCTCTAATAATATGATTTCAAACTTGGTTGTACACCTGATGGTTAGTGGTATATTATATATTTTTAATTATTAAATATAATACTTACAGGTGTAAAAGCGACGATGTTTAAAAACTCCGGGGTTGTCAAACGATCCATCAGAGGATCAATTATTAGTCAATAATCACTCAGATTACTTCATTACACAAAAAAACGTTAAATATATAAATGCACGCGCCTTCTGAAGTACGTTGCGAATTTGCAAATTACGCATTTTCAAAGATGCTGCATAAACCTCAAACAGGTCAGCTGTGGATGACTTTTTTACAAAGCAAGATAGAACACTTTTATCTTTTTTTCAAACTCTAGTGAACGGTGAAACCTTCAACGGCAAATTTAAGCAATACTTTTCTAATATTGTGACTGTTATTTTTTTCATCTCAATTAGAGCAAATTAATTTAAAAAAAACATCTGCTAAATGTTGTTGCGTATACTCTATTCAATTGTGTTTTTTTATTAGTGGAATGGCTCATTGAGAAATTTGTATAAATACTAATTTAATTGAAATGTATTTACCATCATCTTCTAAGAAGCACTTTGTCGTAGTATTTGGACTTGCATTGTAACCATGCATGTTCTAGAAGAAATAAAGAATGTTTAACATATGGAGAAACATTTTTTTTAATAGGTATCACTAATATTGTGTGAAACTAATTACTCTGCGGATTAATGCCCCGACCAGTATTGAATTACATCTACAATATTTTACCTATATACAGGTTCGGCAAGTCCAAACGTGTCCTCTGACCTACAACAAGAAATAAACTCTTGTGTCGAGGCAGTCGGACAGAGAAATTGGCATTTCTACGGTTGCCAGAATTTGGAAATGCATGTTTGCTTAATTTTATGTAGACTGAAATGCCTTCACTACAAATGGGCAAAATTATTTAACATGTGAACGCTGCAACGTCGCAACTATATTCGTCATTGTCTATTGTACAGACAGATGTCTATCAACTTATTTTACTTGTATACAGAAGCAATAGACAGACATAAACTATTGTTTTATTTTATAGGAAAATTTATTTTATTAGCATAAATTTCCTTTTCAAAATTTCGGAACAGCAAAAGTTTTGATTCAAAAATGATTTCCAAATTTCTAACCGAATTCTGTCAGGTAACTTTTTTCGATCAAATTTTACATTAAAAAAAAAATGGTCACTACAACAATACTGCACCGAAACAAATTTTATGTGCACATAAATATCTTCAGGTTCAATGATTATTCTTGTGTAACTAAAAACTGCGTTGCAATTGCAAATTTTGAAGGGATCCTTAGCAATAGTTTTGGGAAATAATGTTATTCATATTTTTGACAAGAGTAGTTTGTTATAGCCGTTTCTGTAAGTGAAATTATGCAAAGTATTAGAAATTTTCCTGCCAGGCCAAGATAGCAACTTGAGTCAAAATAAACCATTGTAAAAATTTATAAAATAAATAAATAAAGTTAATAAATAGCATAATTACTTTGGTATTTATCGGAATTCCTCAAAATATTGTTAAAGTGTAGGAATAATGAGTTTTTACTAAATAATTTTTATATACCATGTCTTTATTTTGCTAAGTTTGTAATGCCAACAATGGTCAGTAGTAATGGCTGGGCAAACTGAAGTGTGAATCTGCAACAATATGGGGAACTTGTTAAAAACTGTTTAAAATGGAAACAATCTTATTTAAAGTAAAATTGATTTGTTATGCCCAAAAATAGTTTGATTTTAGCTCAGGATTACTTAACAATTACCTAGATGTACTTATATTTAGAGTTTTATATTTATCTCTATACTATTTACAAACTGAAATTCAGAATAAACCCGCAGAGACACGAATCGGAAGTGATGTGGAAAAAATGAGAGACGCTTGCCCGGCTTGCCTAACTCCAATCTTCCACTTGTGTTAAATAAACAAGATATACTTCCGGATGTTTCAACCAGCAGTTTTCTTCCGGTTCACGTGTGGTCACGTATTGTTCTTCTACAGCTATTAAGATCTCTAGTTTCGTGCTACTTTCTGAACGTGACTTGTTAGATATCAATAAGGTTATTATATTCCAAGGGGAGAGGTACCTTTTACTGCTTTACTTTATAAAATAATAATGCTCCCTATGACGACTGTAGAACTTACAGTTAGATTGTTGGCTACTATTTCAAATAATACCATAAAATACAATAAAGCTGACTGATTTTTTCATTATTTAACTGAAAGTTTAAACAAATAAGTGGAAAAATAACCGATTCTGTTTTAATAGAAAGTACAACTAAAATTTCACACCACTTCTCTCTTTATTTATGGATAGTTTTTACAGAGTGAACTTATCTAAAAATATGTGAATGTACAGGGGACTCTTACAAATACAATTTTGTACAAAAAAATCAAATAAAAAAAGGTAGTTCGAAAATGATTTAAAAATACGCTTCTGCACTCCACTGGAAATTAGTCCACTGTTAAGTAAGCTACACACGCTCAATTAAAACTATGCAATTAGACTGTACAATATGTTATGTACAGTTGTAGCATGTGCGTATGACAAATAAATACGTTTGTGTATGCAAACCATAGACCATATAAATCATGGACCGGCCCTAGAAAGAGAGGTTCGCTGTCCTGATGTGTACAAGAGGGATGAAGCTAGTCCGGGCAAAAACAGATGTTCTATGACAAAAAAATATATAAACATAACCTGACAAAACCTTTCCTAAATAATTGAAACCTTCCTTACACATTGTTATTATCAAAATGTAATTATAAATTAAAATTCTGAATAAATGAGTAAATATCCAATATAATTAGGTCTGTCACACGTCTGTCATTTACGGTTTTTGTATTTTTCGTCCAATGATCTGTAGATTTTTGCCCGGACTAGCTCTATCTCTGTCGCACACATCTGAGCATCAACGATTTGTATAGGCAGAAAACGGTTTCGGGCGCGTCCATGATTTATAAGATCTATGATGCAAACAGAGCTTTGGACTGTGTGTGTAGTCGCCTTTTAACCTTATAAGGCGGCAAAGCATGCAATCGACGACCGGACAAAAAATGGAAATAAATTTACAAGGAAAGAAATAAATAACATTTTACACCTATTTTATGCAGCAAATTTAACTGCTTTTGCCGCTATTGTTATTAATTATTAATGGAATTAATTTGTGGTTTTAATTAATAAAATAGTTTGACATATTTGATGTTACAACGAAATTTTGGGCCCGTCTTACCCATATGCAAACTAACACAAATGTTTGCCTCTTCACCGTTTTTAACTCGTAAGTTAATATTCCCACAAAAAGAAATCCAAATTATTTAAAGTCAGGAGATCGTGGCGGCCATGGTACCTACCGGTTCTCCTCGTCTAATACCTTGGTATTAATGTTTGAATACGTTGTACATGGTACGGATATATTTGAGCCTCGTGTATGATATGCCACACTGCTTCAATACGCCGTGGACCCCCATCTCTTAGCTTCATTTGGAACATGTTTACAGGGAAATCGTCCTGTTAAAGCATTTTCACATCGCCATAAATTAAAACGATATCCATCAACTCCGAGTTTGCTATACGCGTAAGCCATTTTTGACACGATTGTGACTCCATTTTTCATGAAGCCCAAATGTGTTTAGATAAGTTCTGAATCGCACTGTAAAAGCTGTTTCTATTAGAATGGGATACCTGGTATATTTAATGGAAACTATGTTATATGCAACTTGTGTGTAAAATACGACACGCACCTTTTTTTCATACAGTAACACATATTGTAGGTATATCCTATGATTTTTGGCCAAAAATTAATTTTATTGTCTATATTCAGGATGCTGTTTAAACTTATGTAACTTTTTTGGAAATTCTCAAAAATAATCGAGAAAAGTGACGGTTAATGCAACAAATATTTATTTGAAAATATATTGGTCATGGCTTAATATATATTCAGAATTGTCACCATTCACTTCAACACAATGGTCTGCACGACGTAACCACTGTTTTATAACGGCACGGAACAATAAAAACGGTTTTTTCCTTATTGTTTCCACAGTCTGATTTATGCGACCAATCAATTCATCCTTTATTTGTTTTCGTTTGAGGTATTAAACTCTATAAATGGATATGTTGGAAATTGGTATTGTCTCTTGTTGTGGTGCTTGGAGTGATTTTAATGCAATATTTTCCACACTCTTGTTCTTCTGACGTGCTATTTTCCAAGTACGCTGAATATAGTAAATTTCCACATTGCTCACACCATGTATTACTGTGAAAAACACCAAATACATACTACTACAAGAAACTGCAGATAAATACGGTATAATTACATATACATATAATTACATTCGGTCAGTGGTCGCGCGGTGTACTAGAATCGAGGTGACTGGATCGCTGTGGGTTCGACCCCCGCAGCCGGTAGACCGTATATAAGCTATATTCGTGGAGAGTTTGGCACCCTCTCTGCGGGTATGGTAGGGTGGAAGAATGTTGGCTTGGGTCAATGTGAGAGATTGATACCGGTTGACATTTGACTACCCCCCTAATTAATGAGGTTTTCCAGGTTTCCCTCATTCCTACACTGAATGGTGGTTAGGGCCTACCAACGTAAGTCGTTCCTGGGCGCAAATGCGGCCTGCTTAATAATAATATGCCGCCCCCTCTCCCGCACAAGTCTTCGACTTCTGGGCTAATCCTCGTGATTAGAATGCGAGGTAAAGATATTATTATTATATTATTATTACATCCCTCATGCCAAATAACATAATAATTTTTATTTAAAATACGTAACAATGTTGCAAAATTGCATTTAATGCGCGTTAAAATGCGGTTATACTGCGGAAAAATACATATTAACAAGTGCATGATGTTTATTTACATAATGTTTTGTGAATTTGTAAACATGATATAATAACATCCAATAAAATTGTTTGCACCATATCATGTGGTAACGCGAGAGCGTGGTGAGGAGTTATATTTGTATAATTATGTTTTATTTTCAAGGAAGCATTCTTGTAATCGTTTTTTGTGTTCCATTACAGAATATGTGCAAATGACTTAGACCATATTATTTTATATAATTATATAGTTACTTATTTATTATTGTACTTTTAGAAAACAACGGTTTTGAGAAATAAATAGGAAAAACAACGTCCCAGTATGTAATAGTGTCACAGAGATGACAAACATTGCTCCTTTATTTTATGTTGAACTTAAAATTTATATATGAGGTAGCGGTAACGCTGGAAATGCTACAACGTTTCCATTCATAATTCATCCGGAAGTTACTGTATTAGCAAATTGAGGTTTGTGTTACATTAGTTTAGGCAAAATAAAAAACCTATATCTGTAAATATATCTAGATAAGTTATCTAGTAGTTTTCTTTATTTTTTTGTTTCTTAAAAAAATGTCTAAAACATTTGTACAAATGCAAAGCTACTATTATTATTAGTAAGATAATGACTAAGCTTTTTATTGACATTAAGTTCAAATCCGCATTGCAAGGCAGATTGAGCATCTTACATAGTTAGTAAAACCCAGGGTAATAATATAAAATAAATGGAAAGTTACGTAATATGCATTTTACATAGAACTGGTAATAGTACTTCAAATAGTAATTTTCCATTTGAATTGTAATATTACATTCTGGTGTGTTATTTTACACTTTGGCCCTATGCAATAAATAACCAACCTGATAATTGTTGTCAGCTCACTTTAGCTTGGATGTTCTGCGATTTTCCGTGTATTTGTTGTCGTATTTTCCTCGACAATATTTAAAATTTACTTTTCATTTACATTACAAATTTAAACATTGCGGCACGTTAATATGACCAAAAATGTCAATATATAAAAG
Source organism: Monochamus saltuarius (assembly GCA_025584915.1). Lineage (NCBI taxonomy): Eukaryota > Metazoa > Arthropoda > Insecta > Coleoptera > Cerambycidae > Monochamus > Monochamus saltuarius. The sequence goes on from CM046721.1 coordinate 27,873,501, forward strand.
GCAACAACAACATATCTTTTTTAAAGTTTATTTTTGACAATTTTCAAAAAAGTTTATCACGGTTGAAAATGTTTAATCTACTTAAAATGACCTTGTAACTGCTTATGCATTACGAAAAGTTGGTAAATGAAATTTATATAAATTTTATACTTAAGAATAGACCTTTTTATACACCGCATACTATAAACTAACTATATTTAGCCGCTTGGACTGGTATTTTTTAAGCATTGAGAAAATTTCCTGGCTGGTTACAAGCTACTGTAATTTATTATTAGAATGAAACGAAAGTTTGTTTTACATCTTTTTTATTTTGCTGTATACATGGTGAGTAAGAAAGAATGGGTCAACACTAAGCTGGAGATATTAGACACCAAAATATTATGTTTGATCTCATCATGCCTTATACCAATGTCGCTGGTTTTAGAAATACAGGGTGTTCAAGGTTTAAATTTTAATCTGAAACTTCTGAATAATAGCACGGATAATAAATCACACGCACGCAAAATACGCTAACATTTATTGATATGAAAATTTGACAGAAACCTACTAAGAAAAGAAATAGCAATATCAGCGCCTGACAGAAAATCGCCACAAAATACATTGACATTTTTAAATACAAATAACTCAGAAACCGATAAAGTTAGGCGACCTAAATAAGAGTACATTTTTTATGTAAACTTGAACTTTCTTTTAGATTTTTACTTTTTTTTAAGCATAGCTCAACAGATAAAACCATGTTTTGATTTACCTAAATAATACGGTGAAACTAGCGCCCTCAAAATAAGCTTCAAATTCGTAACTTTCAAACAAAAAAAAACAACACTACCAACTTTCAGTCATGCTATCAAAACGTTCTCAATTATTGAGAAATTTCAGAATAAAATTTGAACCTTGAAGACCCTACATTTCTTAAACCAGCGACATTCCTATGATGAGCTGAAAGATAATATTTTGGTGTCTATAATATCTCCAACTTAGTGTTGACCCATTGTTTTTGACTTACCCTGTATATCTGGAATTAATATTGACTATATTGTAAAATATTAAATTGCCATAAAATCAGTTACAAGTTTTCCGGATATAATCTGGTTTAGAGAAGAATGGGAGTAATATCATATCAGATTGATAGACGAATTACAAACGACGATTTTGTAATAATGCTAGTAGGTGTTTAACTTGTCAACAGTCGGTAACGCCGGTATATGATCAAAAGTGGTGCTGTCCCAGTTTATATCAAAGCTCGTGTCCGTACGATTGCATAATTGTCTCCTACGTATTTGTTCACTTCATATTATAGAATATAATTAACAAGACTAGTTTTTTAATCATTTCATTAAGTAAAAAATGTATTGTATCAAAGAAACGGCGCATGGTAACAGTCTTTGTATTTCTTAGCAGTGGAGTGATACAAAAAAAATTGAAATGCTAAATGCTAAATTGTATGTGTAAATAATCCGAAATAATTGATAATCAAATTTGTTTTCTTCCTTACCATTTGTAAAACATGGTTGCATCAGTACTATTTCTATAAAGTGTAGGTGGCTTTATTTATATTTCTTCTAAATTTTAATACATTTTTTTACTTAGAAATGATTATCTAACATAAGAGTTAAACTGTGTCAGTGTTTGTTAAACATAATGAAATTCTTTTTAGGTTTCGTTCGTTCACTTTATCGTGCGTGTTACGATGTTAAATATTAATAAAAGACAAATGAAAGTTCATAAACTACATAGACGTTATCAGAAACAGTCGACAAATATCTTTTTGGGTTTATGTTGAATGAGTTATGGAAATGTAAATATCAAGTAGGTAAATGTACTATTTTGCGTTTTTACGTACGGTATTTAAATCAACATGAAAGAGCTTACAACTTGTTCATTGATATAATCAATAAAATTATTTTCTTGTTTGTTATATTACTGAAAGTAATACGAGAATAGAAGACTAATTACGTTTTTAGTCAGAGATTGGTAATTACAAACAATTATTGTCAATACTGACAGTGGCCAACACTAATATTCATTTCAGTATAACTACAATACACTGAAATTAACGACAAAACACCAACGCACATTTAAAGATCGTTCACATTATGCCTGCGCGGACCTGCAAACCTTTTTCATGAAGGTACCCGTGTTATTTAAGGGAACATCACACACTAGACCTGCACCAGAACGTATCGTCACCTGCAACGACCATCATGTCGGTGACCTGCAATTTCTATGTCTGCCGCGCTAGTCCTACGTGTGGCCTGTTCCCACAAAAGTCGGGGATTTGTTTCAATTTGAAATATTCGACCAGTTAAGTTTTGTTTGTGTCGTTTGTATCGGACACTCTCGCTTATCAGCAACATCTATTTACTGACCTTAAACAAACAAGTCAAGTCTTTTGTCAGATGACACTGCTCTGCGAAATCTTGTGTTTTGGTGGTGTAGACGAGGACGATCTGTCAGCTCTAATATTTTTTGTTTGACATTTGGAAATATAAAAAGAATTTTGTTGGTATCTCGCCAAATCAGAAAATAAATGATGAATTTAACAATTTCACCAGCTTTCACTTTTTATTGATAGTGTGAAACCAAAACTTTCTCATCTTCCTGGCGTTCTCCTCGTTCTCCTTCTCTTCGTACAACATCGTTACAATAAAAATTTCTGAGATACACTCAACTATTAGGTACTTTAAAATATCTGCCACAGACGTAAGATGCACAAAAAGTTGCTGGTTCATGCTGGACAGTGTGAATTCGTGCAGGTTTTCAGGTCCGCGCTGTGCTGGTCTGTGCTGGCATAATGTGTCCGACCTTTTAAAGCTATGAAAATCATATATTTATTTTCAAATTTTAATGCATAGACTCTAACTCAGTATTCAAGGTCGTAATTCGAAATTAAATATTTTGTACCTTTGCATCTGAAGAAATGATTTTAATATACATAATTACAAAATAGCAAACAGTCCTGTTGTTACTTTTTGCACTAGCATTGTAAAAATATTGTTTTGGAAGTGTATTCTTTGCTTGTTAATAAATCTATATAATAAGCGAATACAAAAAATGTCTCGAATTAATATGTAGTTAGTAATATACGGGGTGTTTCAAAACAAAGGCGAAACATTTCAGGGGATGATTCCTTGTTGAAAAGGAAAGGTAGTTTGTTATATAAACGTTGGGTCACAAGTCAACCATTAGGGAGATATCGCGTTACAAAGATAGCGGAAAAAATAGTGTTTTTATTGTTTTTCTCGGAAACGAAAAGCGTGGGAATGGTAAAATTTTGTGGAAGTGTTACCATCATCAAAAGACACTTGTGACATATTTTTTCACTTTTTGAAAATAATGGAAACATCTGGAAATTGACAGCAGCCAACTAGTTTTTCCTAATAATGGGTGTAGTAAAACTGCCTCTTCCCGACGTGCAATACTTTACATTTTATTTTTTAACGTCGAAACAATTAATTTTATTAAAAAAATTTAAGAGAGAAAAAAGTTTCTAAATGAATCGACTTAACATAATTTATTTTTTTCTACGTCGTTAAGGAAGTTTTTTGAAAGTATAGTTAAAAAAACTACCTTTTATTTTCAACAAGGAATCACCCCCTGAAATGTTTCGCCTTTGTTTTGAAACACCCTGTATAATAAATAATCTGATAATTAAATTATTTTATTTAGGTAATACACCTACACACATAAAATATTAAAATTATTAAAACCAGTAAAAGAAGCATACAATTTCAATAAATACCACACTGTTACACAACACTTTATGTAACAATAATGGCTATATCGTGCCGGCTTCACAAAAAGACTGTACTGTTATAAGCTTTGGGATGCAGAAATATTCTTTCGTTTAAACATGGGTTGTTAATATGTTTTATGAAAATTAATATTCAAGGAGATAAATTATAGGTATACCTGCTAACTTTAGTGTTTGTTGATAGTTTCTTATTGGTATGTTGCTCTCAATGCAATACCATTTTAAATGAATACAATTATAATATAACATTGCGGAAGTAAATATTTGTAATTGATAATGTAATTTTTTTTATAAAAGATGTCAGATGATATTCGCTTTTAATACCATATAATAATAATATCTCTACCCCTCATTCTAATCACGAGGATTAGCCCAGAAGTCAGAGACTTGTTCGGGAGAGGGGGCGGCATATTATTATTATGCACGCCGCATTTGCGTCTAGGAACGACTTATGTTGGTAGGTCCTAACCACCATTCAGTGCAGAAATGTGGGAAATCTGGAAAACCTCATTAGTTAGGGAAGTGGTCAAATGTCGACCGGTATCAATCTCTCACATTGACCCAAGCCAACATTCTTGCACTCTACCATACCCACAAAAAGGGTGTCAATCCTCTCCGCAAATATAGCTGGCCACCTCGATTCAAGTACTGACACCTTAAACCGTTCAGCCACTGACCGAATATATATGAGTATGCTAAATTTAAGTTAAATCATTAATAAACAAAATAAAAAGAAGTGGCCCATGGTTGAATTCTTGGATTATACACGATTTAGTAAAAAAAAAATCGATTTAAAGTCGTTGAAATATTAACCCTATCGAAAGCCTTGAGAAGTCTGTATACACTATTCAAAGAGATGAAAGTAGATATTGCCCTTAAAAAAGTTAATAAAATTAAATAGTAATAATAGTAATTATATTAATAATGACGCTTTCTTACATAAACCAGCGTTTTAAATAAAATATTAATATTAAAGATCATGTACACCTACCTGCAGAGATCAGCACGACAAGGACCAAAAAAGCCTGCTTATGAAGGTACCTACATTATTTAATGGAGCAATACACTAGATCAGCACCACCACGTACCGTCACTCGCAACGACCATCAAAGCAGAACATAGATCCGTAAATGGTGTTGTTCATACAATTTCGCTGGACTCTTGAACACCTTTCCTTATCAGCAACCTTTATTTACTAACCTTGAACAAATTTCACGTATTTTGTCAAGTACCACTGCTCTGTCAAATCTTGTAACAATAGAAAATATTGAAAGAATTTTCAATGATCTCTCTGCAGTTCAGGAAATAAATGACATTTATCGTGTTGCATCCTCTTTTCATTGATGGGGTGAACCCAAAACACAAAACCGTCTCTTTATCCTCTTCCCACAATATCGTTAAAATGAAAATGTCTTCCTATGAACTAAATATTTCCATGTTGCTCGCTCAACTACGACTTACATACTTCAAGCTTCAAGGTATATTGTGCAGGTTATATGATCGGCCTGTGTGTATAGTGTGCGATATTTTAGGCGTCGGAAGTCTAAAGGTATTTCTTGAATATATCCTTGATATAAAGAAGTTAATAACTGCAAATAAATCAGCACAATAATATTCTGTAGTAATTTATATAAAAAATGTCAGTGGCATATGAATTTTACGAAAATTTAGACTATGCGAAAGCACTTAATCGCTTAAATTCATTGCAATAATTAATCATGAATTATTTTAGAATTCAGGGTGTTATAATTTAAGTTTTCTACGATGTACTTTGTTGTGCTTATATTTATTACTGTTATTTGAACAGAACAAATTGTGTTCACTGTGCACTAAATTTGAATGAATTGTCAACTTCTCAGTTCGATATTATATGAGGTTGCTTTAATTTCCTTCAATCGATAAACCTTCTACGGTTTCTTTCGTGATTTTCCGTTATCTGATTTTATTTTCTGGAACAAATGCAAAACAAAGGAAATTCGTATTTCGTAGATTGTGTGTGTCACTTACGTTTCCGTACCAGGCTGCTGGCAGTACTTGGAACGTTTGACTTTTAAACACCGTTCTATGCGTCGGAAAGCCACCGCGGTTCCCATTTCCTCCGCCTTGGAAAATATCAAATTTACATTTCGCGAAGATTGGACAAGTGATGGATTGACAGAATTCACGAACGTTGGCTTCGTCAGAAAGCAATTGTTTATCTTGTAACGAAAGCGAAGAATGATTTTGCGAATTACAGGCCTATTTCATTTTTAAGTAATTTTTGTAAATTTTTTTAAATAATCCTGCACCGGAACCGGAACAACACTGTTTCATACAAGGACGATTCGCTACAACGAATCTTATGTGTAAGACGCAATTTATATCCGATGTTCTTGATCAAGGTGGTCAGGTATATGTCATCTGTACTTCACTAAAGCATTTGATAAGATCGATCATGTTTTACTATTACGTAAACTTAACAGCTGTGGCATCTGTTCCACCTTAATTAAACTATTTGAGTCTTATCTAACCGATCGCTATCAGTTTGTTCAGTATCGTGGTTTTAAATCGTTTACTTTTTCTCAGACGTCTGGCGTTCCCCAAGGCTCTATATTGCGCCTCCTTTTATTTGTAATGTATATTAACGATATTGTCAAAGACCTAAATGTTAGTTACCTTCTATATGCCGCTGATGTAAAATTATTTTCTAGAATTGACTGTTGTAGCGACTGCGAGAATTTGCAAAGTAGTTTTTGTAAATTTAGCAATTGGTGTGTAACAACCAAACAACCACTAAACGTAGTGAAATGTAATGTCTTTCGGTCGTATGATGTGTCCGGCTACTTTTTAACTATAAAATTGACTATGACATTCTTGAGAGGCCTGAAGGCATTAAAGATTTAGGAATTTTATTTGACTCTAAACATAGGTTTGCACGGCATATGAATATTTGCATAGCGGAGGCATACAAAAACCTTGATTTTATGATATGTAATTCATAAAATGTATTAGATCAAAACTTGAATACTGCTCCGTCATATGGAGCCCAATTTATGAATGTCATATTTCTGCGCTTGAAAAGGTTCAGAGGATATTCTTTAAATCTGCAGCAATTGTGTTGTTACAGGAATTCCGCAAAACGTATTCTATAACCGTTTTCAATTACATAGCCTTATCTCTAGACGTCGGTTTCATTCTATAGTAATTCTTTTTAAAATTATTCATTACCTTTTTAAAGATTATTTACTAACTTGCATAAATTTTAAAGTGCCGAGATCTAATAGTCGATTCAACAGTTTATTTGCCAGTCCACATGCTCGTACAAATATGTTAGTTAAATCCCCACTGCGCCAAATTTTATGTAATTATCATGTACACTGCGTGATATAAAGCAGCTTTTCTGTTAACCTTTTATGTGCTGTATTCTTTTTCAATTTGTTCTTATGTTTGTATTCATTGTTGTACTGATTCATATTCTCTTATATGTTCTCTAATTTTGTTTATATTATTATTATTAGTATTAGGTATTTGCATTTTAGTGTTTTGCTATAACTTTTACTCATGTTTTTATTTATTTTCTTTTTTTTTAACAGTCAACTTATCCTGTAAATGAGTTTCTCCCGTTGTATATTTTAATTCAATAAATAAATAAAGTTTGATTGTGTTGACAAGTGACAACTTATAACTAGTTCAGCAGATCTGGACCTAGACTCAATAAACTTTGATTTTAAAAATAATTTTATATGCTGGATGTCTTTTATACAATAGAAATGCAATATTTATTTTTTTCAGCTAACGTTTAGATATTTAAATATTACCCTTTTTATATTAGCAAGACTTCGTACCGTAGCGATATTTCTTGTCTTGTCTTCCAAGCTTTTTTTCTTTTAAATCTTGTCTTGCAATTTGTTCGGTCAAGCTGCGAGACCAAGACAAGGCCAAGAAAATACAAGACAAAATTGCCAACACTAGCCCTGTTGACTGAAAAGAGATGCGTCCTCCTCTTGGGATTCTACTGGCGTCTCATAGATCATTGACTGAACACCCTGTATAGTTAATGTTTTAAATTTTCAAAGGTTAACTGTACACCCTTTTTAGGTATACCGATCCGTCAGCAATTCATTATCCTTATATCTTATAAATATAAGCATAGCACTATATACAAGTGTGACCAAATTGATTAGATTTTGTAATAAATTAATACATATAAAATCCAACACTTCTATATTTGATATCTTAAGACACGTTGCAATCTTCCTTGTTCACGTCTTCAAAGGTTGGGTTCATTCTACCGGTGTCTTTGAGTCACTATTATTTGATGCGGTCAACCTTTGAGGATATAAATTCACTAATAAACAACAACATTTATTGAAGTCATATAGGTAGGTATATGAATACCATATCTGCTAATGCTTGCTTTGAATAAGACGTTTTGAAATAAAACAGCTCAAGACACGTTTACACTATTTAATTGCATTGTAAACTGTTGGTTAAAATTACGACCTAGTATTCAAGTAATACCTAATTTTTGTTTAATTTTCTAGAACACATGAACATTTTAAACAACAGGTTACAACACGAAAATTGTTTATTTCCACGACCTCTATTGCTCTTTGGAGGAACGCACAGAGACACTATGTATTTATACTTTTATTTACATAGACATGTGTTTAATATCTCGACTATACTATTTCATTTACGCAATGAAATATATCTTCAGCAGTTAAAAATTATAGTTATACTTAAGCATTAATACATATATGTTTATGCGCTCATAAAGACGTATACAGTTGATTGTCTAATGGTAAAATTTGTTTTTTTTTTAATAATACATATAGTTTTGTAGCAACTCACCTACATACATACTTATTTACAAAACATATTAACTATTCATTTACCAAAAAAAATGTGACATGTACCATATAACTATATTTTTTGAACATGTAAATTATCTATTAGATAGACTCGCAGAACTGTAGTTAGTAATTAATAATTAGATAATGTAGTTGTATATTTAATGGCCAACCAAGGCCACTTGTATCCCCCAAAATAGCTTTTTGTTTTACGCAATGTTGAATGTACCAGATAACTATATTTTTTGAACATGTAAATTATCTATTAGATAGACTTGCAGAACTGTAGTTAGTAATTACTAATTAGATAATGTAGTTGTATATTTAATGGCCAACCAAGGTCACTTGTATCCCCCAAAATAGCTTTTTGTTTTACGCGATGTTGATGTAATCTGGTAATGTGTGTTCCGTCAATTTAGTTAAAAATAGTACGCCGTGTTTGCTTATACGTACCTACAATCAATTTTATAATGCCAAAGTGCTACGCGTTTATATATGCTTAGATACATTAAAAAAATATGTAATGGATAATCGTCTGTTGCTACAAGTAATTGTTAGCTAATGATATTTAGATAAAAACATATTTATGGAATATGTACGTCTACTCTATACAAAAGCATAAGTATTTTATAGATATATGGGAAACAACTGTGTCTGCAATTATTACATACTTATTTCTAGAGACATGTTTTATTTTAGTTTATTAAAGTTATTGGAAAATGTGAATTATAATTGAAGCCGTAACACATCTCTCCCGTAAATTAATGCTTCTGTAACTTTTTTTTTGTTATTGAAATAAACAATATAAGTTTCCCAGAAAATCCTTAAAACTGTAACGTATGATAACATTGCCATCCATTGCCTGCTGCTGGTACCTCAAAGTATTATTATTAGTAGTATTGTGACTGTGCATTTCGTTTTTCTATACTGTGCTTGCTTGATATTTGTGAGTATACATAAAAATGGAATAATTGTTTATAGTAACCATGACCAACTGCATAGCATTGTTAATTTATGGCGAATCTGGGCAAAACTCGAAACGGCTACGAGACGAAAACGTCATTTTTACACGTATATCTATTTCACATTATGTTGTGTCGCGTGGTTTAAGACGTCAGTACTTGAATCAATGTGGCTAGATCGGTGTGGGTTCGAGCCGGTAGACCGTATATCAGCTATATTTGTGAGGGGTAGAAATGTTATTATTCTGTTGTGAAAATAGCTCTAAGAAAACCATTTGCAGTAAGTATGTTTATGTGTATTTGTAATTATTATGTACAAACGCCTGACCTGTTTGCTGCCATAATTCTATTACCGTTGGACAGAGAAGAAAATGTTAAGTCTTTGTTACTTATTATACAGCAAAATAACGGCATTCATATTCCGGATAGCGTGTATAATAAATAATGGATATTTTTGTAACGTTCACACCCAGTACCTTGAAAGCAATGAATTTTCGGATATCTTTAAAAGGCTTATTACGTAGTCTATGGTCCGTCATTAAATCTGACTCCCTCTGTATGAATGTATATTAATAAAATACTTGAAACTTAATAGCATTACTATTTTTGAGAAAACATACTCTAAAAATTATTAATTTTCTCTAAAATAAAATCCAGGGTTAACTATGACTAAGTACAAATATTTTAAAAGGGCATAGAGAAAAATAAGAACTAACGAAATCATTCATCAATCAATCAATCCAAACTTATTTCTAAAGCGAAACAAATTTTTTTCGTTACTACGTTTATTAAATTCCTATTTATCGCCGACTCTGGTGTTCTGTCAGCCTGTTCTGTTTATTATTATTATTATTAACTAAATGGATAATTCTAATGGACCTGTAATTAGTGAAAATTTAGTTTTGGCAGTGTGCAATGAAGAAACGAAGAACGAATGCAAAATACTGCAGCTAATCTGATTAATTGTTATCTATCAGGTACTTAGGTATTAATTTGACAACGATACAAAAAACGACCTCATGGTTGTTGACACATCTAAACCATCTCGAACGTTAATTATCATAGGCGCCGATTCTCCGGGGGAAAAGAGGGTTTCGCGTCATTGTTTAAACATCAAGCTAGAATTCCGAAATAATTTGTTTATTATCTTTTATACCCCTCTGGGGTCTCCTCCCCCTCACCACATTCCGGACATAATGGGCTTCTAAGTCTGCAGTGGCCTGTCAGGATCTCCCACCATTTGGTTCAGGGACCTTCGAGTAGGGCTCAGCAGCCATATCGTCCTAGATTTACTAGGTTCATTGAAGAAGTCATGCGCCTGTCTACATCTTCCATTCCTCCTGCAATTCCCTCCTAGTATTTGATAGACCCTACACCTACCCTATTAAGGACACTATTCATACTACCTCGTGTAATTCCGAATGTGTTCGGGTCCCTGGCAAGGCGCACCAGATCCGAGACGAGCTAACAAGTCAGCCTTCTCATTACCGGGGATTCCTTTATAGCCAGGAACCCAGACCAACTCCACCTCCCTTTGTATGGCCAGAGACTTCAGGGCATCTCCACACTCCTGAACTAGACTAGATCTCGTCCTTGAAGAGGTAAGGGCCCTGACTGCAGACTGACTATAGGAGTAAATAAAGATTTTCTCCTCGACACAATTCCTTCCTTCTTCCTTCCCGCTACCATAAAAAACCTCCGCCTGGAAAACCGTGGAGTACGCCAGCGAAAAGCTCTGCCAGACATCCTAGTTTTCCAGATATATTCCTGCCCCAGAAAATCCATTTTCTAGGATATTGCGCGGGCCTTGGAAGACTAAGATATAGGATCTTTGGCGCCGAGGAGCTGCAAAGGGAAGAGATGAGAGGTGTACCATGAACCAAGATCCTGGCGTTCATCAGAGCGTCGGATAGGTCGGGGAAGGCCGAGGGCATGTTGTGGAGAGATAATGGGACGGTAGGGGAGGCAAAAAGGGCCCACGTGTGGCCTAATTACCAGGCTGTTGCCGCTCGTTACTACTACTAGGCCCCTCTGAGCAGGTGTTTTGTACTTTAGTCATAGTTAACCCTGTATGTATAGTTAGCAGAGTATATACGAGTTTTTATATTTGTATAAACAATTTTCTTCCAGTTTATGCATATTCAATGTTTGTTTTATCAGTAAAATGGCCCTATATATTCGTATACCCAAAATTTTAAATAACTTCTATGATAATCATACAACTTTGAATGATGAACCTGACTCAATATTCTTGTCATGGAGAAACTAGAACGTAGTAAAGACTAAAAAAGCGACTGTCAAAACGATTGCCTTAAAAAAGTTTAATTATTTTATTAATTTTTTTCTACCTTTTGGTTGCTTTATATTTTTTGTAGTCACACAGTTTATTTTCTTTTTAAGTTCAATAGGTATACCTATGCCTGTTCCTATGTCATTAGTACTATTTTTTTATAGAGCAACTCTCGTCTGGTGGAATACATCGTTAAAATGTCAGTAACGACCAATTAATATATTAAAAACATGTCGGGGATTTATAGATCCCTCGTTAAGATGTTTCCTTATCTAGACCTCATAAACTACAATTTAACTATACTATAAGTAATTATCATGCGAACCCTTTCATCGGCCATCTATATATAGGCGATAACGATGATAAATTCGTTTCTAATATACCCACCGCAGTTGCGGGGCGTCCTCGTTTTTGTGATTTGTTTCTTAGCACTAATGCGGAAACAAAATAGTAAATAGTACGGATGTCCATTGGTAAACATCATAGATTTTCGCGGTGTAGAACTAACAACTACATCTATCGGCCGTTCGCTACTCCATGCCGGACTGAAAATGTCACAGACACGAAGCGTTCTACATGCAGTAGACACCATTGAAAGCTGTCGACCTTTATCGCGATCGGCGAGAAACGATATTTTGCAAACACGGAATTCCGGGAAACAACTACTCTGCGGGCTAATGCCCCGACCAGCATTGAATTACACCTGGAAAACCTATAGCAACAGCTAGAGTCATTCGTCAGACGCCCACCAGACATATACCGGTTTCGAGCTTATTAGCTCTCATCAGTATGCCATAGGTGAGGTATCCGACGAATAATCCTAGCTGCTTTCGTCTGTCTAACCCGACAGAAGGGACCATGAGTACGCGGTGTAGAACTAACAACTACATCTATCGGCCGTTCGCTACTCCATGCCGGACTGAAAATGTCTAATTCAATGCTGGTCGGGGCATTAGCCCGCAGAGTAGTTGTTTCCTGGAATTCCGTGTTTGCAAAATATCGTTTCTCGCCGATCGCGATAAAGGTCGACAGCTTTCAATGGTGTCTACTGCATGTAGAACGCTTCGTGTCTGTGACATTTTCAGTCCGGCATGGAGTAGCGAACGGCCGATAGATGTAGTTATTAGTTCTACACCGCGTACTCATGGTCCCTTCTGTCGGGTTAGACAGACGAAAGCAGCTAGGATTATTCGTCGGATACCTCACCTATGGCATACTGATGAGAGCTAATAAGCTCGAAACCGGTATATGTCTGGTGGGCGTCTGACGAATGACTCTAGCTGTTGCTATAGGTTTTCAGGTGTAATTCAATGCTGGTCAGGGCATTAGCCCGCAGAGTAGTTGTTTCCTGGAATTCCGTGTTTGCATCATAGATTTTGTTTGTGAGGTATCGGTAAATAATATTTTGTGAAACTAACGAAGTACTCTACGGACTAATTAATACCCCACAATACTTATTTATCCATGATGGATATTTGGACGTTTTTATATGTTAATATCATATATATTTAAAATACATTTTTTTATTCAAAGTAATTATAAGTACACTGTCAATACAGTACCTGCAATGCTTCTCCGCTTGCTCCAATTTTTATATTAAAAACCTGGCAACCATAATTCAAGAACAATTTTTCCTGTTTGCAGTAAAACTATCGTTATTTTAATATATATTTCGATGAGCAAGTAGATCAGTACAAATTGCTAATATCACCTCACCTCTTTATATTGGGCAACACGGTAATAGTAACCAGTAAAAAGTAGGCAACCTAACTTTTGTTCCTGTGTGTACTTTCGATTGGTATTAAATTCGTTTGGTAAGCGCAATGTTGAAAAAAAAAGTAATTACAGTATTTTTAATTAAGGGTAGCCATGAACATATTTCATTAGGCAACCCATTTGCGATATATTTGTTTACATATTATCTTTGATAAGAAATACTTTTCATTTGGTAAGCAGATGAGCGCAGGACGACCTTAGTTCGGATCTTGTACTATACTCCATTTTTAAACTAGGAGGAGCGTTTTGAATATTACGCGCCAAAATGTTGGTTTCTTATTGGTTAATTTTGAACCTATTTTACACTGCTAATAAATTTTACATTTTGGCATTTGTTGACATTTTGCTTGTTAGTTGCCATCAGTTCGTTGTCATTGTGTTTTTACCTGTTTTTCTATCTATTTATTATCTCAGTTACGTATAAATCAGTTCTTATCAGAACTAAACAACTTATTATATTGTTTGCCATTCGTTTTTTCCAATTTTCCATTGGATATGGATGATAGTGTGCTACATGGCTACAATCAAAAAATATCGAATTTGAAGAAGGTATGGTGAGATCGCAATTAATATTCTTAATTCGCCAAAATAAAGATAAATATAATTTGTATATAACTAACAAAATGGCAAAAAAAGAAAATAAAGTTGTCTTACGATTACCGCCATATCATTGTGAATTAAACCCTATAGAATTGATTTGGGCACAGGTGAAGAATGAAGTGGCAAGCAAAAATAAAACATATAAATTGAAAGACGTAAAGGAACTATTAATAAAGGCTCTTAATAATGTTACAAATATGAACTGGAAAAAGTCTGTAGAACATGTGATTAAGGAGGAAGAAAAAATGTGAACACTTGACGGAATTCTGGACGATCTCATTGAGCCTTTAATCATATCAATTAATAATAGCGAGAGTGATATGGATTCAGAAAATTGTTAAAGACATGATTTGTCCCTTATTTTTACCAATAATATTATAAATTATAAAAACTTATTTTGTTACTTTGAACACCTGCAGATGATATATTACGAACGAAGTTCAGTTATCAGTTATTTAGCAATTATCCGGTAACTTAATAAACGTAGTTCGTAGAAGTGCAACAATTCAAAGTAACAAACACCATTATATGATTACTCCAATGCTAATTGTAAAAATGTGAATCAATAAAAAAAAAATTTAAAAGTGAAAACTGGAATCAATCATTTATAGATGTTTGGTTTGTAGTAAATTATTTCATTCATATTCAGTTTTTCAATGTTATGTAGGAAGTACCTACCTACCTACTTTTAAAATATATATACAAAAGTTAAATAAACCTAGAATTAGATATTTATTTTATTCATTGCACATTATTTTGAATAGGTATTAATAACCCTATTTGAAAGTAATGAAAGCTTATTGTACTCAAATTGAGGTTAAACACTTGCAGTGAGTATATACTTGATAGTCTGATGCTATCTAGGGTAGTTTTTAGTAAATTTTGCAGTGTAAATTTGTCTTTGACATTCGCTCCTCCTAGTTTAAAAATAGAGTATAGTAGTGATTATGATCAGTGCTGTCAACACGTAGGGAAAATTTGTCAATAAATCGGTTGGTAGGGAAAATATTCTTATTTTGTAGGGAAAAACTCTAACAAAATAATAAGCTTTGCAAATACTGTTTTACCATTTAAAAGAAAATAAGATTTTATGGATGATTTCTCATATTCGTTAGTAAACAATAATGTGTTGCCAACAGCGCTTTATCTTTTATACAGATTTCTAACATCTCTAACCATAGATAAAAGAAATTACTAACTTGAGCAGGCAGCGTAGGGAAATTTATTGTAGAGTAGGGAAATTTCATACTTCGTCGTAGCGAAACAAATTTAGAAGGTTAACATCACTGATTATGATTCAATTATTCTCAGCGTCTGTTCAGTCAATGCTTGTTCAGCCTGTAAATTAAAAAACCGGAATTAACGATCTATAGATATATTAAAAAACCTTCAACTGTTTAAATTTAGAAAAACTTAAAGATCAAGGTGCACGCTTAATTTATTATTTAATTAGTGAGGTTAAGGGTATTTTGCAATATTTGCAATATAACAGTCTGAGAAAAAGTCAGTTGGTTTGAAAGGTCAAATTCATGAATCAGTTAACTACTATATCAGCACCATGAATGACTTTCTCTATTCGAAAGACGAGTTCCGCTTGCCATTAAGTAATTTTTTCGTTCTGGTTTTGTCTTATTGTGTTTAAATGTTTCACACAGTCCATATTAAGATATTGTCAGAAATGATTAATAATAATAATAATAATAATAATAATAATAATAATAAATAACTCAATGACATGATACAGTATAGAGGAAACTCTTATCTTAATTTTTATTAGAATTATTTTCTTACAAGTTGTTTACCATTACACCGTTCAAAGAATGTAGAATAAAATAAAAATTTGTAGCAATTTCCTATTTTCATACGTGCTGATAAATTATTATCATTTTATACAGAGTGTCTGGAATATAGGGCTAGTCAGATATGCCATTTTTACACAAATAAATGTGTTTTATCAATGTAAATTCGTTAAGGAAATAACAGGGATTTAAGAAATAGATTAGTTATTAAACAGATTTACACTAATTTCTGAACATACTTTACATACACCGAAAAAATTTTTTTGGAAAAAAACATTTACACAGTATAGGGAGACCAGTACAAAACAAAATTTTACATTATGATATAAAAAATCGTCCATGGACGTAAAAGTAACGGGATAAAATAACCCCCTCTCCTCGTTTCTACGTTTGTTTTTTAAGCGTCGTTTACAGTAATACTCTTGAGAATTTGGTTAATTTTGATAATTCTTTTTGTATATAAGTAACTCGTGTTAAATCGTCATATTTTGCTGCAAAAAATACTCAGTTAACGGGATGACAGGCTTTTTTGTTGCTCCCTGTATAACTTTAACTATTATTTCAAATATTTTTGCTATAGAAACCAAAAGCGGTACGAACTTTTGCATCAACCCATATGAATATACACTTATAACAAAATGGGACATTTTTAAATAAAGGAGATTTAAAAGCCACACTTTTAAGCACGCTATCAAAGCAGGTCACGTAGCAACAGCCTTAAGGACGACAAGCAATCGAAAGGAACAATAGTTTGCTAGAATTATTCAGATTTCTAGACGATATTCGCACGCATATTTCAGGACGAATACAGATTATCTGTCATGTTTATTAATCTGTTTATTTTTGCGCACGACTGAGCCTCAAACTTCTTGAAGTGCCTCCAGCAAATCGGACGCCCTTGTTCCATTTACTGTCGCGTTTATCTTCGGAATCTGGAAGGGGATACGCGATATCATGGGTGGTGGATGCGATGAGTGGATCTTTCATCGGCAATGGACGTTTGAAGTGGCGGCATCCATACGTAGTGCACTGATAAACAAGAAGTCGCTGTGTATAGAATTATGCTGTCGTGTTCAATATCACCGATTTGTGTTTGTTTTGTCAAGAAATTAGGGATGTACCTATAGAGAAAATATTGGCAGAGTATCTTCTCCGTATTTGCTTATACAAATTGTTCTTTGAAGGCAGCATATCAGACAAACGACCCTTACTTATAACTTGAAACATGGTAATGATTTTAATTCTAGTGGCCAGAGTCTTCACTATATCATTGTATGGCCTAAAGTTAGATAGTTGGGTTCGGATGGTATTAGTACTTACAATCAAGTACTAGACCACCCGACAGGTAAGTTATGTTAGAGAATTCCTAAACTCTTAAGTACCATTATTGAGTACAATTTGAGTGAAACTTCATTATTTTTTACAGTGTAAGTTCTTACATAAAATGTTTTTTGTAATTAGTAATCTTCACTTCAACTTTACATTTTATGATTATGTCCCGTATGATTTTTAAAACGGGAAATAATACAGCAGATTTTAATCTGTTTTGATTACAGAATAAGTTTGACGTTAGTTGGTTTATTACTTTATCCCACGCAGTGTATACAACCATGCTGTTTCCAGGTTCCAATAAAAGATGAGTCAACGTTTCGATTTTTGCATATTGCTATTTTATTGTTTGCGTAACTTTACAGATGCTAACATAAAAATTTATTGTAAAATTAATTACATTTAAAAAGATAAAAATAATAAATGTCATAATACCTATATATATCAGCAGTAGCTATTAGTAGTAGGTAGTATTATTATTTTTTTAAATTTTATCTAAATATTGAAAAGTATCACTTTGAATTTAACAATATCTAGTCGCTTGATACCTACTCCTATATAAATTCTTATTAAAAAAAATTATAATTAATTTAATTTTAGAAAGCGAAATGTATTTCAGATATATTATAGTGTTTATCTATTCTAGTACCAGCATAGAAGAGACTAGCAATATTTTAATATATGTGTTTAAATATTTATGGATAAGTGTAGAAATTGTCAAAAAAGTGTATAATGTTGAAAAAATGTTAAATTTCCGAAAATTTAAGATCATTCTGAAATATTTTCAATTAATATGTATCAGATTACAATGAAACTGTATGGCAAGTCAATAACAAAAAAAAGTGTAAATACATATAAATAAAATATACCTATGTACATACACTAATATTTAAACTTATTCTAAAATATAAAATTGACAAATAGGATTTAGTAAAAATGATAGTAGTAGTAGTAGAGTAAAAATGAAAAAAACTGATGAGACGTAGTAAGACCAATCATTATATGCACGCATGCATGTCTGGAGAATTTTAAAAAAATTGTTCAACTGAATAAAAGAATGTTTTAGTAAATATGACTATTTTGTTTTTAAAAGTAGTAATATAAAAAATTGTTATATTATGTATATTATATATACCAATATTTAATGATTTTTTTTCGATTTAGTAAGCGTATAACGTGGAATTATAAAATCAGCATATCTCATTTTATAGCTGTGGCACTGTAGCACATACATGTCTGTGAATGAACTTCGAGCAGAGTAGCAATTATGGCTAAGATTTCGTGTTTATCGATTTATCTTCAATATACGTAACACCTAGAAATAAGTGAATTTGTGTTAGTTTTATTTAGATTAAACAATTTCTAATTCTTTGCTTGATACTAGCGCATTCGCCATTTTATAGAAAATTTTAAACTAATTTTATTTTTGTTTCAGGTAAATATTTCCGTTTTGTCCATAAATATGTAAGTAATGCAGTTTGTTTTTGTTCTTTAAAATTAAATAAAATGAGATATCTTTGATTGCAATGGATTTTGTTTGATTATAGTCCAATATTTGAAATATTTTGGATAAAATATATTGAAAATACATAAATCATTTCTTTTTTGTTTATATTTTTATATTGTAAGGACTCATTGTTATCCCATACGTACTGAAAACATAATTATATAAATTTACCATGATTTATCATTGTTTATTTTATGTTCATAACTATCACGATAATTTTACTTAGGTACGATATGGAAAGTAGGTACTAATGCTTTATAAATTTCAATGTAATTAAACAAATAATGCATATAAAAATTATATGTATTTTTACCATGGCAATTACGTATACCTACATGTAATGTTACTAATCCTTTGTAAAACTAGAATATAATAGGTATAATTCATTAATTGCAAGTACAAATTGTATATTTTTACCATGGAAATAAAATACCCACGTATATACAGTGTAAATAAACTAATTCTCGGTAAAAATCCAATGTAATTAACCATGGTATTGATGTGAAATTTCTATAAACATGAATCCCCAAGTGTTTCGTTACCAAGATACACAGCCTTAAATTGTTAAGAAAATGTTAAAATTTCGTAAATATTTCGAAGGAACCTAAAATTTTTAAATTCTATGATATATTAATAGTAGTTAATAGATAGTAGTAGATATGCATGTCTTTTGCATAGTATGGTTGGTGTAAGAGGATGAACTTGCTAATAAATAAAAGGTATTACTTGTCTGTGCGAATTAGTTATGAGCGAGGCATTATACCAGTAGCAAAAATATTTTCATTTTATTGTTAATTTATTGTCAAGTTCGTTTTCTTACAAACTACTGTATGAATTAGAAGTGTTTTTCGCTATTAATATAGGCATTATTAAATCATGCAATATACAGTGCTTTCGAATAGTAACGAATAAATTTATTATTTTTAAAATTGATAAATTTTCGAAAAAATCCCTTGTCACGTCGATTTTGTTTTTAAAAAAGGCACTTTTTGACATACGACCCATATTTGTGACGTCATCGTTGTTCGAGATATGGCGTCATCGACAATTTTTTTAATGGCAACCCCCAATGTTGATCATGCCATTTGAAGGAGCTTGTCATTCTACATACACACATCATGAAAAATTATGGTGTTACATAACAAAAATTTGAAGAAAATTATGTTTGAAGATTTTAAAATTTAATTTTCACCCAAATGTATCACCCGAGAAGGGGGCCGATTGTGTAGCCAGCCATATCGCCTGATTTGACACCCCTAGATTATTTCTTGTGGGGATACTTAAAAAGCAAAGTATTCGTTACTAGACCGGTTAATTTAGAAGATTTAAAAGCAAGAATTCGTCACGAGATACATCGTATACCTCCTGAAGTTATTGATAATGTCCAAAAAGAATTTATTAATCGTGTTGGCTACTGTCAGGCAGCCAACGGTGCACAATAATTTAAACATTTAATTTAGTAGATTTTTTACATAATCATTATCATCTTCAGTATTGTGAAAATGAAATTTTAAAATCTTCAAACATTATTTTCTTAAAATTTCTATGTAACACCATAACTTTTCATGATGTATGTATGTAGAATAACACGCTCTTTCAAATGGTTCAAATGGCATGGTCAAAACTGGGTGTTGCTATTTAAAAAAATTGTCGATTACGTCATATGTCGAACAACGATAACGTCACTAATGTGGGTCGTATGTCAAAAAAGTGCCTTTTTTAAAAACAAAATCGACGTGGAAGGTGATTTTTTCGAAAACTTCTCAATTTCAAAAATAATAAATTTATTCGTTACTTTTCGAAAGCACTGTATGAGAAGTGTTAATGATTGAAATGAATATATTAACAATTATTTCTAGTAGGTAGTAATTTTTATTGAACATAAGAAAGTTGCATAAAGCATGAAACACATTTACATATTTTAATGATTGTATAGACAAAATGACCATTACTGGTTTGGAATGCTGACAACACATGAGTTGTGATGTGTTTATTACAACTATCTCTGTAAAAATACAGAATATATATATATTTCTAATTAACTTACGATTTGCTTTAAAACTTGCAAGGTGAAATAGAAACTATATTCTGTAAATAAAAGAACTATTGCAAACTTTAGGTATTATTTCAAATAAAATTGTAAATTTCCTTAATATTTGTAAAATTACAGGATAACTATAAAATTACCATAACTCATATGGTAAATATTATGTAAATATAAATAATTTCTTTGAAATTTCCCAGATATTTTTTTTAGTGCGGCGCGGTAGAACAGTTTTGTTACCTACAGTAAGTTTTTTTTTATAGGGAAAATAAAATAAAAGCAATTTATGTGTTACTTCAGCTAACTGTTGTTTCTAAAAATGGAACAGTCACATCGAGATTATCCATTGTTCGGCGTTGATAGTGCATATTATTAAACGTACATTGTTTGTGGATTTAATTGCTTGCCATGTTTATTTCCGCCAAGTTGTGTAGCCTTGACGAGAGTCGCATTCGACAAATTTGCTTACAATGTGTGACAGTACCATACAGGAAAAGAACTGCTTCCTAGAAATTATATGAATTACGTTTGGCTTTCGATGCGCTCGTAAACTCATTTTTAGTTGGTGTGTTCGCTCGCCCACTGTACAATAACTGTCAGCGTTAGTTTTAATAAGGAAATTGTTTAGTTAAGTTTACTCCGTTTTAGGAATCACGGTAAATGGTACTGGTAGAACGTAAACATGTCCGAGAACTAAAAATTAACGAGAAATCTTCTTTTTTGTGTTTTCGAAATATTATATGGATATCGGTAGTATTAATTTTCAGAAACTCGATGTAGAAAAAGGTAATGCAATTAAGTAGGATTGTGCTATATGGGGGCGCCCACACGAATCTCAAGGATATTTTTATTTGTGCATAGAAGCATTTTCAATTAACGGAAATTCACGAGTAAATGTTACTATATAGGGAAACAATACTTTGTTTTCCTTGCTAACATGTTTCTCAAAAAAGTGATCTACAAATGAATACAAAGACGTACTATTGTTTTTATTAGATTAATTAAAACAGTTAACTATAAATATATAAACACTATACATTCATAAAACGTTATTATGGCCTAACACCATTTCAGAAATTTGTGGTTTCATAACGTAATATCAACATGTTTACTTTTTCAGGATTTCTGTATGTACACAGAAAAAAATACTATAACGATTAGAAGAATTATTATAACCTTAATTAAATGTTTGTACAGTATATGGAACTATACAGGGTGTCTCTTAATTAGCTGCCAACCCTTAACAGGCCGATTATATGATCAAAACTAAGTAAAAAAGTTCATATGAACATGGGCCCGGAAATGCTTCCTAAGGGCACAGGGACCCATTGAAGAGGGAGGAATGGAAATCATTTTCTTGCAATATCTGTCAATCGCGTTGTGATAAATGAATGAAATTTAGTATACACAGCCAAATTTTGATGAGCAATTTGATGGACTAATCCATTTATTTCCACAAGGTCCATTGGGGTGGGTCCCTTGGTATTTTGCGTGTGTAACTTTTTTGCAGTTTAGTGTATCCATCTGACTATCTAAACAATCGAATCTCCTACCTGTTTTATTTGAAAAAGGTATACTTTGTTGAAGTCGGTAGGAGTAACCATTTTTGAAATAATCCTATTTGAAATGCTCAGTGCACCGAGTAAAAACAGTTTTGGTTTTAGGTAAAGTGCTTTTTCTGCTGAAAATATAGCAAAATGTTACTTGAAGAAGTTGTTCAGAATGGTAAATTATGGAGACGTGCAAAATTTCAAAAAGATCAGCCTGCTTTGATAAAATCTTTGTACCTACTTTATTGAAAAATGGTAACCCAATTTTATTCTAAAGTTTATCTCTCATTAATCGATTTCAATTTTTGTGAAAAATTATTTTAATGAAGTTTTTCCAGGACGCTGTATTGGCAGATGGAAAACAATTGAATGGCCGGTTTGGTCATCTGACCCTTTAGATTTTTTGAAATTTATTGTTGTTGTTCTTATATTGTCATTATTCCATTTTGTTGAATAATTGTTATTTGAACGTTTATTCCAATGCATACTTACTTTACTTTGATAGTGATAGAGTATACAACAACATTCAACTGTTTGAAATAGACAAATATTCCATGGCAATTTTAATATTCAATTATGCATTTTGGAATTTTAAACGACCATATTTCGTAAAGTATTAAGACAATATCATGTAAGCATATCTACACTGTAAAAGATAATTACACATTTTAACATAAAACACATTTCTCTATGTAGCAGTGTGTTAAAGATTTAACGCAATCCACTGTATTAATGTAACAAATGTTATGTCCAACTTTTACACATTTCAATGTTATCTATATCATTGAAAGTGTAGATTTTACACATGCATTAACATGTTAATTATATAATAATACACAGTGTTTACAAAATTGTAGGGTTACAGTAATAATGAAATAGAAGATAATTTACTTTTTATGATTTTATAAAAAAATTGCAATTGCAAATGCAGTGATCAAATAATCTGAACATATAACTTTCATACTCCAGAATTAAAAGACAAAAATACAGATATAGTAATCTAAAATCTTAGAAGTTTGTAAAGCCCTAATATTTTTAAGAGTTAGGTATAGTTTTTATTAGCGTTAACTTTATCACAATTATCAGAAATATTTGTTATAGTTAGATAGATAGGTACTTACCATTTTCTTTGATCAAACTTCAATTTGAATTAAAATATTAATTTTGGTTGCCACTTAAAAAATGATGATGCCTCCATGAGGAGGGACGGAGAGTGTAGTTTGCATAATGAAATTTTCGAAAAACAACATCGAAATGTCGGAGTTTGGCACTTAGGTAAACAGAAGATTGTCTATTTGGAACATCTCACAAATTGATAGGAGCCTAAAACCTTCAAAATAAAAAATTGACGGTTCCTGCATAAAATCAATACATTGTTAAAATAGTAAATCATTTTATTAACAACTGTATAGTTATGTCAATAAATCTAAAATATGTTTTCCACTTCCTCTTCTACATTGAGGCGACATCAGAAACTACTCATTTTAAAGCGACTGTAAAAAAGCATTACACAGTGTGACATGCGAGCAGACACACTTGCTGGTTACTTAACTGTATAGCAGAACCGTAAAACGAGTTTTATCTATTTAAGATAATTGATTATCTATGCCATATGGTTAATCGTGGAGAAAGGTTTAACTGTAATGAAATAAATAAAGGCGGTTTGTAGTTTTTCTGTCGCTGTTACTTATTTTAATTGGTCATTAATAGACAATATTACGTGTAGTCCTCATGTTTCTTAACATATACATCCTACTTGCTCCTGACTTAGATATGAGATAGATGAAATGGAAACTACCGATTTATTTGGGAAAAAAATATTTGTGAATGTGATATGCAATAATATCTTTCATATGCCGTCATCGGTAAGTGTCTAGTATGTACCTACAATTGAATCCTATAAATAATCAAGAAAGATTTATTTATTGCTAACAATAACTCGCAGTAACACTATTTTTACCTCATTTTGTTGTTTAATAATTTTAGACATTTATTAACATAATTGTTATATAATAGATTTTTTATCTATTAACAATGCGGACATTTTTAAATATTTATTTTATAGTGGAAAAGTATCATCAAATAACAATAATATAAGAAAATTTATTTAGAAGAAGAATTTTCATAAACCTGAGGTACAGGGCGAAATTAAAAAAATACATTTAAGGGACTGTTCGTATCTCAGAGAATAGCCGAGATATTGGAATGGTGAATATTGCTTCTAATAGAGTTTAGTGGCGTACTTATGATTTATCTGGGTTTATAGCGTGTGCCTCTTGACCCATACATACATATTTAAATGAAACACCCTGTATATTTTTATGCCATTCAATTACATAATTTCTTTTTCATAAAGGTAAATAGTAGTCGCTACTTTATATTTTAGAAATTGTCAAAAACGTTAAATTTATAAAACTGATGTTGCGTGGTGCAAAGTTGGCCATGCATTTTTATATAATTATACCTACATGACTTAAATCGCTTTGATAATGCTAAAAATATTTTTCTTGTTAATGACTCAAAAAATTATTGTAACACGATAATTATATTAGCCAATTAAGAAATTTATAAATATCTTTAATTGAACAAAATTTGAAAATAAATAAAAACAAACATAAAAAATAATAAGAAAATTGTGTTGAAAATTATTTAATATTGAAAAAACATTATGATAATAGACAGCAAGCTATAAAATAGATAGGTATAAACAGATTTCAGGGTTTTTTTATTTCAATATTAATAAATATTATTCTCGACACACATCAGATTATTTATTATATACTATTATTAATTTTGGTGCTAAAGATCCGCTAGATATAGTATAGAAATATTGACTATCTATACAATATAGGTACTCTACAAGCTCTATGACAAACTTTGGAAATTGGGAACTGGGTTATTTTTTTGTTATATGAAAATAGGTCTGATTCGCTATTGTTTAGAAGTTAGAAGCATTTTAATAAATATAATTTCATATTTCAATCAAAGTAGCATGATTAATAAAAATGATGGTTGCTATAACTGCTTAATTATAGTTTGTATTTAAAGTTTAAACATTAGTTAACCTTGTATGTAAATTTATGTTATAACAATATTTATATATACAGTTAAATTTAAAAAAATACGTATTTCGAAAGATTTCTGTACCTAAAAATTTTTGGTTCGACCGCTTTCTGTCGATTTACTTCGGTGCCTTAGAATATTCGCAGATGGCATGAGATAACATTCTTGTTATTTTTTATATTCTATTTCTATATTATTCAGTTCTTAAAAATCTAAAATTATTTATATTTGTAGAAAACACTATTTCAAGAATATGGCGCCCTTAAATTTTATAATAATTTATGTTCACCTATAGAAAATCGTAGAATTTTTCATTGTACCTACTATTCAACTTTTTTCTGAATTATGTTTCAATCAAAGTATTAAAATACTTTTCCTGAATCTACATAAACTTAACTTCAATGTATTATGTCATATACTCCTATAACAAATACAGGGTGTTTTTAAATGAAGTAGCAAATTTGAGACCACATATTCCTTAGGTGAAAATAAATCGATTTAACCTAATATACCTATATCCCAAGCCGCATAATAAAAAAGATACAGGGTGTCAGTTAAAATTTACATAAATTTGTAAATCGGGAGTTTTTTCAGGCGAGAAATTCAAATCTGTAATTTTGACGCCAATAGTAGAGGGTGCCATATGGCACATCATGTTTCTTTTAAATTGCAGAACTTTTTTGCAGCTTAGTGTATCCATCTGACTATCGAGACAATCGATTCTCCTACCTGATATCTGAAAAAGGATACCTTGTTGAAGTCGTTAGGAGTAACAGTTTTCAAAATAATCCTATTTAAAATATTCAGTGCACCGATTGAAAACTGTTATCGTTTTAGCTAAAGTGCCTTTTCTATTGAAAATACAGCAAAATGTTACTTGACAAAGTTGTTCAAAACGGTAAATTATGGGGACGTGCACAATTTCAAAAAGATCGGCCTGCTTTGATAAAATCTTTGTTTTATTGAAAATTGGTTTTATCAAACCTCTCCGGTCTTTTTGAAACTTTGCACTTATCCATAATTTACCATTCTGAACAACTTTTTTAAGTAACATTTTGCTGTATTTTCAGCAGAAAATGCATTTGTATGGATACACTATGCTGCAAAAACGTTCTGCCATTTAAAAGAAACATGGTGTGCCACAAGTGGCGTCCTCTACTAGTGACATCAAAATTAGAAACAAATTTGAATTTCTCATCCGCAAAAACCCCCGATTCACAAATTTTATGTAAATATTTGGATTTCTTAAGAAGTTATTTACAAATATCGAAAATATAACTTTGACACCCTGTATCTTTTTTATTATGCGACCTGGGATATAGGTGTGTTAGGTTAAATCGATTTATTTTCACCTAAGGAATCTGTGATCTCATTGTTGCTACTTCATTTCAAAACATCCTGTATATGTTTTAAGAAAAATGAACATAACTTCTCACAAGTCATGAATATGAACTTAGTTCCAAATGGTTCAACGTTAATATTTCAAACAAAGTTATGCTTCCTGACAGCATTGCAACAGCATAGTAAGCTGCATTCTGCACTCATGATGCATCCACTATTGATGTGCCTGCATAATGCACCGGCTCCAAAGTACTGATTAAACTTGAGAAGCACGGAAAGCGAAATATCGTTTTAAAGTTCACTCTGCAGTAAACGAAAATTGCGGATAATGAAAGTTGCGGGCACTTTCAAACGAGTTTTCCCCGTGGGTCATGTGGAAAATGAGTCACACTGCGCCGACTGGCAAGCGTCCATTTTAATCTGATAAAAGGACATAATACTGCACGCGAGTCATTAGTATAACCCAAGCTGGCAGAAATAGACCAAGGTTGGAAAGGGTAAGGGATTTGTTTGGACGTAATTGCGTTCGCTAGATACTACAGAGGTTTGAAGAAAAACGTGTTGGTTCAAACTAAAGTACGTTGTCGCGGTGGTTTTGGTCAAATAAATAAATGAATGAATGGGTGCGTGAAACTAATCTTTTCCTGTTTGTTCAAGTTAGTGGTAGATTTGTCCACTGAAAGGAATAATCCGCAGGGAGTGAAATTGTTTCTTCCGACTGTTACCTAATTTCTATTGATGTTTTTTTTAAATAGAGTTAATATTATGTGAACCATTTAATATATAAATACTTTTGTAAGAGACGCATTTTTTATCCGTTTCGTTTTATACTGAGAGAAATATCTTTTAGCCATTTATTATTGAATATTTTTTAATTCCAGGAAAGGAGCTTCAATTAATCGGCTCTAGAACTTGCTGTCATATGCTGGTGGCTGCTACTTCTTTTTTTAACTTTTGATTTATTGCTGCAGTCTGAGCTGCAATTCCATCATCTTACTAGTCTCTTGAAATTTTTCACCCTAGCAAAAATTTATATTGAGGATGCTAGATTATCATCCTAGGATGACTGGTTTGCAGCTCTTTATTTCAAATAAGTGTAATACTATTCTTTCGATTTTCTTGCCATTACTGTGTGCACTAAATTGGTTCAATTATTAACATTGTCTCTAAACTTTTATTTACATTAAAATAAGTTAGAAGTAAAATGCAAGATACCTACAATATGGACAGAATCAACCATTCCTCGCGTTTACTTTTAGCTTTTCGAATATACAGGATGTAAATAAATTAGTGCGAAAGAATTCGAGACACGATTCCTTGTGGAAAAATAAGGTGGGTCTTTCGTGTAAAAAAATCTCAATTGTGTGAAGATAGAACCCCTTAAAGAGGGTGCCAAAGAAGTAGTTTTTAATTTTTTTCTGTAATATCAAAAAAGTGACAGAAATGAAATAAAGTTGACATTTTCTGCTATCGAAAAAGCACTCAGCAAACAATTTGTTGATTTCCTCCTACAGAGGTAACAGGTATACAAAGCTACCCCTAAAATTTGTTACATACCTAACTTTTTTCATTACTTTATTATTTAAAAATTCATTTCAAATAGCCTGATTTATTATAAAAAAATAGTTTCTCTATTTTTTTTCGTGAAATTAACAATTTATGAACAAAAAATATTTAAATCAACTGCTCGACATGATTGGCATTATGTAGAAATTTATTCGAGCTGTAATTTATCTAGTAGACGGCTGTCACTATATAATGGCAACTTAATTGTTATAATTAATGCAACTTAATTTTTTTAAATAGTTTGACATGCACATTGTTATGCAAGTTACTTAACAACCTTATAACCGTACAGCTCATACCGATATCAAACAATTTGGACTAAAGTAAAACGTGGAGTCAAATATGGATTTTGTTGAAAAAATATTAACAATTAATAATACCTCTGCCCATCACGAGGATTAGCCCAGAAGTCGAAGACTTGTGCGGGAGAGGAGGCGGCATATTATTATTAAGCAGGCCGCATTTGCGCCCAGGAACGACTTACGTTGGTAGGCCCTAACCACCATTCAGTGCAGAAATGAGGGAGACCTGGAAA
Source organism: Monochamus saltuarius (assembly GCA_025584915.1). Lineage (NCBI taxonomy): Eukaryota > Metazoa > Arthropoda > Insecta > Coleoptera > Cerambycidae > Monochamus > Monochamus saltuarius. The sequence continues at coordinate 27,902,446 of CM046721.1, forward strand.
ACCTCATTAATTAGGGGGATAGTCAAATGTCAACCGGTATCAATCTGTCACATTGACCCAAGCCAACATTCTTCCACCCTACCATACCCGCAGAGAGGGTGCCAGTCTCTCCACGAATATAGCTTATATACGGTCTACCGGTTGCGGGGTTGAACCCACAGCGATCTAGTCACCTCGATTCAACTACTGACGCCTTAAACCGCGCGACCACTTACAGAATTATTAAAATACATCACATTTGAATGCTTTGTTGTCAACTTTGGACGACATTAGTTGAAGATTTTTTAAATCTTATTACGCCACTGGACTTAGAATGCCTTAAAAGGGCAAATGGAATCAAACAAAATTTTCATATAGGTATGGATTTTAAATGGGTGAATATTTATTGCCTTTGTTGGCATGGTATTATATTCTACCCCACAAACCAGGGATATACAAGTATTTTCTATCAGACACATTGAACTGTTGTTTACTTACCTGTTGGCTCATCACTTACCTAAGTTAACTTGGTAAAGGTTATTTCACTGAAAGTATTAATTTAACATAACTTATTAATGTAACATTTTGTGTATCAAAGTTGTAAAACATAGAAAATCTCAAATCAAATCGATAATCTTGATGATCTCAATGAGTATAATTTATACCTTAAACTGGTTTGCTATATTTCTTGCTTTGAGACACATTTTTATCTTTTCCAATGTGCACTTTCAGAGAATTTTTGAATTTTATTTTAATCAATTATCCTTCAGAACACTATTTCCTTACGCATACTTTTAAGCGGTGACATTGAATGATTTCAAGATAAAATTTTAACAAATGTCAAAATAAAGTCATACCTACTTGGATTGGCGAAAACTTTTTCTTCAGATTGACCTATATCTTAAATATGGTGTTTAAAATTGCTGTCGCTCGTCTCAATGCAGACTGACTTTACGTGACCACGACGTAGGGCACAAGTTTATAAAGCGTCATTATTTCCAACTTTTGCACTAACATTGTCAATTCGCTGTAAAAGTACATCTCTCATATTCGCTTTACTGGTATAGATACATTAATGACTCTCTCGGAAGAGAGGTCATGGAATCAATCCAGTACTGATAATCCATATCATTCATTGTACTTGTATTAAACTAGGTAAATCATTTTGTAGAAAAGTTCCAGTTAAAGGATTGGATAAAAATAAGTGACCCGATAAGTAAAGTCATCGAAGATACTAGGTAATATATTAATTAAAAATCTCCAAATGTGCGAATTATGAATTTTAGTGCCTGCTTCGCCTGTCATAAGAATATGGCCAGCAAAGTTTTCATTTGGACATTTTCTTGATTTGTTATTAAACAAGAATGATGTTCTTCTATGGTGTGTATTAATATATATATTTATACAACATCTTATATAAAATCAATATTAGTTGCGAATAATTTCACATTTTCGTCAGTTAGCAACCTTTCTAAAACACACAAAATCAAAATCACCACTTTATAAACTCAAATAGTACTTGTAGATCGAGTAGGTTATAGCAATGATATTGAATAGAGTACCAAAACGATGTTTGCTTAAGATTAATAAGTAGCGGGTATTTTCTAACTATTTTACCGCAGCAAGTATACTAGCTGCCTCAGTTACTACTGCCTCAGTTATTTGTTTAATTGTGAAATGATCCCAAGTCATATCTTGCATCATTATCAGTACATACAATTTGCCCAATTAACTCGTAAGTCAACATATAAATTAAATAATATGAAATATGTATTCAACAAGGAAATACTTTGTTGTAAGGATCTTATGTCTACCACCAAGACTGATAGATTCAGCGAAGTGAACATGCGTAGAATTTTTATCACATTTCAAAGATACGTGAAGATATGCATCTAATATCTGCAGGCTAAAAACGAACAGTTTTTAGATGAAAGTCCAAAAGAGGAGAATCTGAACTTATTACTAACTACTGTTACATTTATTAATAGAGAAATTTGACACATATATCAAGACTATCTAAGGAAATCATGAATTTCATAGAGTAGGCATTAGAGACGAGGTGAAGACACGGAAGTGAAAGATTTACGGCAATCAAATCTCTGTAGGATCTGAAAACGCTATTATAGCAACAACTGATGAAAATGTAGGTATAGCTAATAAATTAAATAAAATGAATTACAAAAAATATTTATTGTGCTTTGAGTTTCATTCGACAGGAGATAGATATATAAAGTAAAAATGCCTAGAAAACAACATAAATCAGCAAAGATCTAAGAAGTCACTCATGATGATAAACTTAAAATATTCATTAAAGAAAAATGTATACAGGCTGATTCATGATGAAGGACCGTTAGAAGTTTTCATGGTTGTAGTGATTATTTTTTTCTGAAAATTTGACTACCTATATAATCAAGTATGATCTTTTCAATGAAAATATTTTCAAGTAGCTGTCACTTCCTGTTATACCGGAAGTCGTTACCGTTATTTTAAATAGAATATGATAAGACTTTCCTATACCTGATTCTTGTCGTTTTTGAAATTGGCTATATCGAATGCGATGGAAGTTAAAGAATCAAATGTTATACAACCAATAGTTGAATCTTTAACTTTTCTAATAATGTCTCTCAAGTAGCTTAATTTCATACAAGGTGTCGAAAAATCAAATGGCGAAATATTTGTACATGTCTATACATATTTTCTAGTGCAGAATTTCGACAGTACAGAAACAGGTATTACCTATCTGCGTGCTTTCAAAAAGTCAAATCATACTTGCACAATAATTATAGTAAAAATGTTTCCTCACACGATGATTGTCACAATTACCACCAGTAATCGAAAAAGTATGCAGACGATTATTTTTCTAAATTTAGAAAAATAAAAGCAGATATACTTAGAAGTTCTGAATCTGTATTAACATATTTTTACAATGATTTATTAAAATTTAAGGTTTAGGACGAAGTGCTTGCAATTTAATAAACAAAAAATAATGCATTTTATGCTTTTTAAAAATTGGTTGTATAGACTAATAAGATAATCCCAAATCTGTTGAAGCAGATCCTATAGAACTCTGTGGATATAGGTACATTAAGATAACCAGTTATATAAATTTGATTATCTTTCTTATCTACAACTGGTTTCGAAACTTTTTGTCTGTTTTTTGTTCTTCAAATTAAGAAAAATTTGTTGATAATCGTCTACACACGTTTTCGTTGCCATTTAGGTAACTGCACCCCTATGATTTGATGTTTTGGAAGCGCACAGACAGGTAATAGATCTAATTACTACCCTGTTCATAGCTATCTCGACAAAAATATTACGTATTTACTTAATTTTAACAAAATCCTCATTTGCACAGATGTAAGATCTATAGGTATAGGAAAGTGTAATATCGGTCGATAGAGAATAGAATTCTGCACTGGAAAAATAGACAAGGCTTTCCATTTAAAAAAATAGTTTTGACGGCTTGAAGTTAACAAAATTAGGCATTTGATTTTTCAACATCTTTTATGAAATTAAGTCACTTGTAATGCCGGATCCAGACAAAACAACGACAAGACAAAGACATTCATGTTTCGCGACAAAGTGGCGACAAATCCGATACATTTCTGCAACATTTTTATCTTAATTTTGTGTTGCTTCCAAATTCGGAGACAGTTGCAAGTCCCGTCTCGAGTCGGTAAAGATCAAAATGTCTCTGTTTTGTCTGCATATTTTACGACAAGTTGTCGGCGCAGTGTGGACGGTGTGCGCTGACAAATGTAGGAGACCAATAAATCAGTGGAAAATCACACATATTTAGTTTTGTTATGTTGTTGTAGTGAAGTACTAGTGTCTTTGCGAAAAATGTCGGAGGGAAAAAAGTGGAACACAGAAAATACTTGCAAATTAATAGCTCGCTTTTTTAAGCTTGGTCTCATCCAAAAACGTTTGCGTTTCATTTTTCCAACATTGGATGAAGAGGAGAGAGAGATATAACAACTGGCGGCTAGCAATAAATCTTCATTTTTTAAATTTTCTTTCCGGTGGAAACGCCACATGGTTAATCAACTGATTCGCACCAACTGAATTTTGTTGCACATTTGTCCTTGTGGTGTGGACAGTTTGTCTCAATTTTGTCTTGTCTGAATACCTAAAATTTTGTCGTGTTTTTGTCTCAAAATCGTGTTCACTTTTTGTCTGCTTGGTCTGGACCCGGCATAAGACATGATTAGAACAGTTAATGATTCAACTATTCCTTGTAAAAAAGCTAATTTATAAAAACTTGCAAAGGCTGATAGCCGTGAATCAGAGTCTGTAGTTTGAATTATATGCCAAAACAAAATTTATTGTAAGTATAAAACAACAAAGCTTATATGTACTTAATTACACAATATTTGGTAACATAGCTATCGTTATTTATTGTATTTATTTCAAAAATAGCATATAGGTAATCTTATTAATACCGCAAACTATAAACGTATGTTGTCATTGTTGATGAGGCAGAGGGATTATTAATGTCAAATAATATCACTTGAATTAATACCTATAACATATAAATAAACAAATATATTTTCTAAAAAATTAACAAGGACATTTTAATATCCCTTTCCTTTCGATGTAATTTTTGTGACCACGATTTCCCCGTAACTCCTTGATAATAAATAAATCAAGGAAATGTGGCGGTTATTTTATTTATAAATAACGTATTCTTATGAAATGTGTGGAAGTCACATCCTGACTTTGAAAATTAGGTAAATATTGAAACAGTGCTATCTATGTATGAATTCTTGGTATATTAAACTTATCTGACTATGTTGAAATTTAAGGTGAGCTTGAATGATAGGAGTATTTACAGTTGTTTATAAATAAATCAGCTATAAGTAATTGTAATAAAGTTTATTCGGACGTAAAAAATTGCGAATTGTTTTGTTATATATTACGATGACTAATATCAGGTTTGATTGCGACAACGTATTTTTTTTGTTTTTTTTTTGTATTATGTTGACAGGAAATGAGATTACTTTAAACATGGCAAGAATTCAGACGACTTACATCACAGCTGACATTTCATTGTACAACATAATATTCGATAGTTTGTCGCATTAAAAATAATAATTTTGTGTAATTTAGGATAGTACTCGTATATAGTTTTGTTATTCTCAGTTCTTTTAAATATTTAGATGAGAATATAATAAATTATTAATTTGTCCATATGACGTAAGTCGTCTGAATTCCTGCTACAATTATGCAAATTGTATACGACACGTGTACTCTATATGACGATACGTTCAAATGTTGTTGTCAATGCAGCTAAGCACTCGCCCTCTGGCGGTGACAAGTGATACTAGTGAAATAAGGTAATCATTTTTCTTGTGTGTGTCGTTTGTTGTAACGTTTGGTGTAATGTAACTAATGTTACTAATGCGTAGTTATGTTTTTTAATAAAATTTTTGCTCATGAAATTTTTTGTAATAATGAAAACTAATGTCTATGTACAGTGTACAAGAATCTAAATTATATTTTCCAGACCGTTAAGCATATACTTTGTGACTGTCCAACTCCACTTGAAAAATTTATTTATGAAATATCTGAAACTTATAAAATACCTAACGCAGAAAAGTCAAATAACCACAGTTTATTAACAAAAGTAAATAAAACGAATGTTGCTCACACTGGATGTGTAAATACGAACGCCAAGGTCAAAATTACGTTGTCTCGCAGCTTATCGCTTTGGCCGCTTGATGTATTTACATCGTAAACATTTATTTGCAACTCATATTTTAATCTTCATATTTAACATTATAGGTATAGGCTTCGGTGTAGGGAAACTATGCATGTCCTACATTTAGTAGTGTTGTATTAGATGGAACGTTGCTAGCGGGTATCGGCATTAACGAGCATAGCAAACGCAGCTAACGTAGTATTTGGTGGGGTAATGTTAGTTTACATAGATAATTATTTATACTACCTGCTAGATTTTCATTAATTCACTGGATCAAAAAACATGTTGTAATAATTATCATCATTTTTAGATCTATCTCACGATTAATTTTTATCAAATTTGTTCTCTGTATCCTACTTCTATGTAAACACTTATCGTATTGCGATAAACAACAATCCTGTCCGTGTTTCCCCTACCTAAGAGATTAGCTTTCTAATAAATAAATGATTTATTGTCGATAAGGTTAACATCTGACTGTGTATCGAACATAGTACAATTTAGACGTAACTTTTTGATTGAATAAATAAATATGATCATTAGTCTCTATGTAGTCATCTATTTTTAAAAATAATGTTACGAAATTAATATTTCGTATAAACTAATGTTTATAGCAATAAATTTGATAATTTTTTACATTAGGTTGCTTAGTAATCGGCATATATTTTTATTTTGGTAAAAGTCGACAGTATATTTTTATTTTTACTAAGAAATTTTAGTTTGACATCGGATTAATAAAAAAATTATGTTTATAATACAGGGTGATTGTGTGTGTGATGAAAGTCAACGAATTATTTCACAATACGTCATCGATCGAACTGACATGTGATAAGTTGCGCGCGCAGGCTTTGGTGGATATATGCTTCGTTTATAACCTTAAACAACAACGTAACACGTACGTAAATGAATCGTAGTATTTTTAATATTTTTGGTATTTTCTAGTGTATGCGTAGTATAACTTTGTGTTACACGTAATTTGTTAAAACAGAGATATAACAGAGATCCAAGTATATTGATAATGACCTGTGGATATGTTATTAGTGTAATCAAAATCGGCTGGCCGAAATGCGCAGAAAATGTCCTTATAAATATCATGCTTCTGCAAGACGGAAGAGTTATTTATTTAACACAATCGCTAAACGTTTTTATTGAATTTCAAGATTATAAAAAAATCATAGCAGGTCTTGGATCGCCATCTTAAATACCGTGGTTAGGGTCAGAGGAAGCGGTTTTCGCTGCCATTTAAAATAAAAAAAAACAAAATTTTTTTTATTATCTTCAAGATTTAAGATTTTAAGGATTTATACACAAATAAAAGTAGACACTCTGTAGACATTTTTTATTAGGTAGTTTCACACAATATTGTTAATACCAAATAAGAATGTATACAAAAAGAAAACGATATCATGAAATGGTACATTTTTGTACACCGCTACACCTTGTAAATTGTTCTAGTATGTGGGCAAACTAAAAGCTAATACCAGCAAATATTAAGACAAATTTCATTATTCTATCATTACGGCTTTTTATATCTTACCTATAACGATGGAACACTGTCTGAAATTCAGCTGAATCGTTCTTAAATAGAAAATAATATTAACAGTTTTTGAAAATTCAACAAATTTGAAATACAAAGTGAATAGGATGAAATTTAGGTAAATGAAATTTTTCTATAATTAAATCCGTTTTCAAAATACACCTGGAATAGGTTACTAAAAAACCGCTATAAAAAAATTAATTAAAGGAAACCGTCAATTATCATTCCAAATTATGTTTCACAATTGATTGCAAACTGTTACCTTGGTGTATTAAAATGTATCGTAATATATTTTTCTCGGTTCGACGTATCGCCGTTTGCGCCATCAATTTCTCATTAAAATAAATCCACGCCGGTGCTCGCACATATTATATCGGGACCAAGACCAAACCACTGTTCATTGTACTCAATTAAAACAAATATAGCAGCCGTGTACCTTAATTGGCTGTAGATATGAAATAGAATCACTTAGCACATCCGCGATAAGTAATTTTAGTTTAGTGTATTGAAGAGGCCGCGCGTGGACGGTCGCTGTCTGTTTTCCTACCGTTTCGCCATCGATTTCCCATAAGATGAGAGTGTGTCCTGTGAAAATGGAAAAATAGCCGGTGGGATGTCTTTGGTGTAGTGCGAAACAGTTTTTTCGCTTGGATGTAGTTATTTTTGCAAGAATATCTTCCCTATGATGTGGTATCCGTGCAAAATTTTTCTCCAAACCGTGGCACAGAAAGACCCAGGTAGACAGACAGTGACATGTTAGTGTATTACGAGCTCATCTCACTTTGCCCGCAATTTATTTTGTACCATAAATGTGCTAAGGCGTGAAAATGTTGATGCATATTTTGGGCGGGAAAAGTTACAGATGATGTCATAAAAAAATTGTTGATCATGTTCTTGACAAGTTCAACAAAATAATTATTTGATGGCTATGTTGAATTTGTCTTTTACTGCTTTATTTGTATGTAAATAGTGCAGTTGATGCAAATTATATTCGTAATTTCTTGACAGATAAGACTAGAACTCGCACCAATTTGTAAGGTTTTTTTCTATTTCATGTTTACGAAGAGGATTTTTATGATGAACATTTCAAACAGCATTTGTGAAATAAAAAAAATAAATAGTCTCCTGAAATCTCAAAAATATTCTTTGCTCAACTGTCAAAAAAGGTGACGTGACTTTCTAGTCGCTATAGTTACGCAAAATTAGGCATTTTTTAACGGGGATCGACAAAAGCAACGTGAAAAAATGGTAACAAAACCCCCCAATTTGAAAAAAAGTTTTTTTTGTACAGTTCGGGTGCTTTTTTCACGACCATGTCACTTTTGACATTGACGCTAACTTCAGATAAATACGTATTGAAAAATATTAAACCTACAGTGGCAAATACTTTGGACAGTTGGACAAAAAATATTGTTTATATTTGGTAATTGGTAGAGACAGACATCGTTATTTATTTAGTTTTCACGAAATTATCTTTTCCTTAAAATTTATACTTTATTTCAAATATGATATTAGTGATCGGACTCTTTAGTAGCATTACTGCATTTTCGAGTATATTTTTTAAAGTTCGCGGTGTTATTTGAGTATACTCGCGACAAGAATTCAGACGACTTACGTCATACGAACAAATGGATAATTCATTATATTTTCATCAAAATATTTAAGAAACTGCAACTGATAGTAATAAAACTATATAATACACTAAAAGTTTGCATTATATATTGCACTAAATGATTGTTTTTAACGCGACCAAATATCGAAAATTACGTTGAGAATAAAAACAAATGTGTAACGTCAGCCATGACGTAAAACGTCTGAATTCTTAAATATTTTTATTAGAGTCATCTGAAGAAAATACTACTTACTCTAAAACAAAAACAATTCTTTAATTTTTGTACCAAAAAGTGGTCGCAGTCGGCCATGGTTTTAATTACAACAATTACAAAATTTTACAATTACTAAATGACGGAGACATTTCTTCGACACCGCTTCAAAAAGTTACTTAAAATCAGTTAGTAAATAAAAAGAGTCGGAGGGATTACTAGTTTTTAAATAGAACACGCTGTATATTGCATCCTGCAAAAAATATTCTATTGTACGATTACACGCTTGGGTGTAAATAAATAGTGTATTATACTAGAAAATACGTTCTTAAAATCCGCATTCTTGAAATAGTGTTTTCTACAAATACAAATAATTTTAGACATTTAAGAACTGAATAATATAGAGCTTAGCAAATAAAACTAATGTTATCTCATGGTATCTGCGAATATTCGAAGGTAGCAAAGTAAAATGAATATTTAACGAGAGAAAGCGGTTTAACCAACAAATTTTTAGGTACATGATTGTTTTAAAATACGTTTGTTAAATTTAACTGTTGATGTAAATATTGTTATAACATAAGCTTATATAGTTCTGCATATAAGATTGTTTTATTTCGTTTATAAGTATGTGAAAATAATTATTGTTAAAATGTGGGATTAGAACAGTAAAATGATGTGTTTTACAAGCGTTTTTTTTTAAGTTATTATTTTATTTGAGGAGAATTTAGATAGTAAAAGCGAATAAACAAAATATCAAGAATTTTATTTTTGATATTACTTTTGTTCTATGCATTTTTCTTGTCGAGATTTCTGTTCCTAAAAACACCACAAATTTGATCATTTTACAACGAGACCTTAAATAAGTTGCCGCCCTTTCGAGGTGTAAAAGAAATAGTCTTTTATTTATTTCTGGAAACAGTAATAAGATCAGATCTGTTTTTAATCGGGTGTCCTGACATAATTTTTGCTTTGACAAAGTCGATAAAGTATCTAATACATATACTTTTTTATCACGTAAAAATAGTTTATCAAAGTTTAAGCATCAGCTTTTTTTTAAAGTGTTTAATTGATGGATGGGTAAGTTAAAGAATGGTTCTATGTTTTGTGAATATCAATTTCTTTTCCTTACGAAAATTATCTTTTCTAAACGAATAAGGCTTTTTTCAATGTCATCATCGGCTTCAACCAAAAAATATGCTGGCAGAATACCAAGCTTGAAAAAAAAACGAATTTACTTACCACTGTTCCCAAAAGTAAACTAATTTCTTTTAATTGTGATCAGTACTATCTCTTTCGGAAGTCCTATAACCTGCTAACTGGTAAATGTGAAGTTAGTCCTAACTCGACATTTTTCTGCTAGATATTAGCCGCTACCTATATAATTTCGAAAATAAGGACTTAAATTTCCTTTTTTTTCTTTTCATTTTCGTTGTGATAAACTGTGGGAACCTGTACGTTCAAACCACAACGTTCTAAACGAAGTCATTTGTCATCCACAGTTACCCACCTGTTTATTTGGTTTTTCCATTATCTACCTACTTTTTGCGGAAGAGAAATTCATTCTGGACTAAATAGGGGTCCGAGTTTGCAATTGTAATGAGGTTAATGTTCAATTATTTTTGACGAAGGTGTACTGTTTTGGTCGTTAGGGTTTCTATTTTATTACTTCCTTATTTACATACAAATTTTCTTCATATATATTCCAACTCTGTTACGCATTGCTAATAAAATGTAAACAATATTTTTTAATAAGGAGTTACGAAAATATTTCAGTTTTTGATGAAAATTAGACTTCCATATTTTACAGGGATAGGCAAAAAACTTAGTTATTTTTTTCTAACAAAATCATTGCCAGTATTTACTCTTATTTGCAATTTATTTTCTCATAAAGTTCAAAAGGTAAAAAACGTTTTATTTCCTGTAAAGTACAAGTGTTATGTGTAAATAAATAATACTTTTATCGAATTACATTATTTGTTAAGTCTGCTCAAATTGTTAAGCTTCTTGGTGTTTAAGTGATTATGAGATACTTAAGTTTAACATTTTTATAACGTTTGATATTTACCGAATTTTAGTAATTTTATTTATTTATCTTGCCTTGAAACTGTGTCAAATAGAAGCTTTTCCTAGAAATAAACAGAGAGACAATACAGTGAAAAGGATTTATTTACATTTATTATTAATCAAATTTGTACCAGTTATTTGATATGTAATGATTCCCATCAATCAATTTTGTTTGTTTGTCATATATCTGAATCTGTGTCATTAAACATGAAGCTTTTATTTCCTGGAATATACAGGAGGAAAAATTTAAAACTAATATTTTGGCGTCAGCTTGAAATGCTTAACATCATGCTTTGTCTCCAACAGCATGATGTTAAAATTAAAAAAGAATGATCTTTACGCCAATATCCTTGGCTGGATAAATAACTTCGAATGAGCGGGGTCGAGAGGGACTATCTCTCTTTACCCACTTCATCGCTGTAGGCCTGAACTCCTCGTAGAGGTGGGTTCCTTTCTCCGGTCAGCCTCGACCGCAATTGCGGCCGGTGCCGTCGGTTCGAGGAACCTCCTCCTGTCCTGGCAAGGGCTTATCTTCTGTCTTCTCTTCTTTCTTCGCCGACTCGTATAACCCCCAGGGGTAATCATGTATGGCTGCGGCGCGAACGCCTCCCGCCGGGTGGGGTTTGGTCAGTCAGGATTAGCACTGTGTAGGGAGACACTAGGACAAAGAACCATAAGGCCATGTCGTCCAGCGTCGCGGAAAAGATAGGATAACGGAGCCCGCCTAGGCAGGCTCCGGGGTAGGGTAAGGAAAAGTCAAAAGTCTCTTCTTGATCCTAGTCTTGATCCTGGCGGTCCTAAAACAGAAGAAATGTCTCCGCGTCCAGGAGTTGCAACCTTGGCCGCCCGTACCTGGCGGCCGCATCGGGTAGAATGATCTTGAAATTGTATGAAAATAGTATAAGATTTTTTGTTCCAATTTGATTCAAGTTTTGTGGTTGATTGTCCACGACATATCGATTATATTGATTTTACTGTTTATGATAAAACATAAATACTTTACAAAAATATATTGTTGCTGCTGCTTTTAGTTAGGATGTAGATGTCGTACGTAGACAGTAGAACTTTAATTAATGGTTACCAACCCAATAATCTTCATTGTCAGTTCATAAAAGTATCATAATGTACTTTTCTTTGTAAGATTACCAGAATTGTCAATTGAAATGTTTTAAAATTCAGCTGCAGTAAATATTCGATATTTTCCCTAGAGACAATATTGTATATCATTACTTATTGTTACATAATTTATTGGCATTTAGTCAAGGGCATGTGAAATATAAAATCGATTCCATACAACTTGCGTGTCTATCGACAGTAACTACTGGACTATTATTTTGAATGCAAAATACGTGAGTCAATAAAACTAAAAATAATAGGTACTACTATTGCAGTAACTAAGCGATATTCAGGATGGTCAAGAAGGACCGAATGGATTTTTTAATTTCGAGGATTTATATACTTATAGGTAAAAAATAGTTGTATGCTTCGTGAAGTTTAATACACTGTCAGAATCAATTTTGTAAAAAAAGTTTAGATTCCCACAAACGAAATAACAGTGCGTTAATATCGAACAAGCAGAATTATTGATAACTTATTTGTTTTTCGCGCAATGCGACACCCGGCAGTCGATGTTGACGATTTTCCAAAACTCCGACTGATACCGGTCTGCTTTTAACGTTTTAAACCGGTTATGACACTCACTTAAATTAATCACAAAATGAGCGAACAAGGCGTTACAGTGACTAGTTGCCGTGGTATTCACGTTCTGTAAACTTTTGGTAAGACCTTGTTGGCAACATATTAAGTTGTGGTACCCAAATGGAATGGTAGATAGTAGAATGTAATGTATGCGATTTATCCATCCATTTTAATTGTGACCAACAATAGGGTTCCTCATCTATCTTTAAGTCTACAATGTCCAACTGCCTTAACATTTTCATGATTGATTGCAGGTTTAGTTCGGTAAATCCGCAGTGAACTTCTTTGATAAACCTTCTAAGAACTTTGTTTCATATGTTTCATGTTAGATGAGCTTGATCGGAGTAACACATTAGCCATTCATCATGAATGTATCTCATGTTTCGATATCTAGGCTAGAATTATATCGTTTTGACTTCCTAACATTTTCAGACATTCCTGCTAGGGCTGTCAATGTCGAAATCTTGAAAATTCGGAATCTCGGGATTCTGCAAATTTTTAGCTTGTCAATTTTACAGAGAGGTTGCGGTCTAATGTGAAATACAAGGTTAAATAATGGTCTAAAAAATTGAACACTGATGACATTTTACAAAGTAGTAACTGTTTTATAGATATTTTTAATAAGGCTTTGTTCAGTACGTAAAAGCTAGGTATTTCAGCCAGGTTCAAGTACAATTCAGAAAGTTTCGTTATTTTCTACTTAACCAAAGACAATGAATTTTTATTATCAATTTCACCTACAAGTGTAAAATCGGAGAGGGCCTTCTTCACGGCTGGAACATAGTCCACCAAGTTTCGTTCGAGATTGAATCCCAATGTGCTGGATGAATTAGTTTTTCTTATATATATTATTTTTCCAAAATATCAATAAAAAATAAATTTCATATATGTAATTATTCATATTATTATTAATTATAGTATAACGTTTTGTTTATATTTACCATTCTGTCTTTTTTAAATAAATAAAACTTAAAACAATATTAAGTGTTCATAATATATCAACATAGTCGACAGCAATCAATCCCAGGATTGGGGATTTCTAATTCCGAAATCCCGGGATCGAATTTTTTTCCGATATTGATAGCCCTAATTCCAACTCCATGCTCCATGTCTTGAGCCTCTCTTTAATGATAATCATACTGTACAGGCTTCGTCGTCTCCCAATCCTTGCTTTCTGGTCTTGAAACACTTGAAAACTGTATTTTGAGGTTAAATGGACTAACGGCATTCCTAGAATTGGCTGTCTCATATAGATTTCTATTTATTTTTTTGTACTTTTGTTTTGTCTTTTATAAGAACCGTGAAAAGTAATAGATTATTAAATTAAATAAAAATAATTATTTAACATTCAATTCCAAAATCGTGTTTGCTGTATTAAGTGTGCGAATATAGTTACGTTAACGCTAGTAGTTCGATAAAAACACTTTTCAAAGATAACATCGTACTTATCCGTATATAAATAATATTATCTGTTGTCTATCGAATATAAACAATTATGACGTCAGTGATTTAAAAATATACATCGTATTCCTAGAAAGAGGCACGACGGATGGCTACTAGTCAAATTTAAAAGTTTAGTAATCAATTACACGAGTACATGCTAATAATGACTTAATCCATTATGTGTGGCGATCAAATCTATTGAGACATGCAGTCTGCACATTTATTTGTTATTCATGACATCTAAAGATAGATGCGCGATTATTTGTTAATGTGAATTGCAAATTTTTTCAAACTAAATTGTGGTAGGTATTCATTCTAAACTTGAATGAACATAAGATCCTCAGTGATAATCAATTTGGATTTCTTAACGGACGTAACCCTTTGCAAAAAGTAGTGATTCGAGAAGATAATAGGCACGCAATTTCCGCCAACTGAATTGTTCCTTTAGGAGTTCCTCAAGGGAGCATTTTGGGTCCAACTTTCTTTATAATTTTCATCAATGATTTAAAATCATATTTCAATACTAGTTGTTTATGTCTTTTTGCTGATGATACTACTGTTGGATTTCAAGCTGAAAATATAAACCAGTTATCAGAAAAAGGCAAAGAATGCGTGAAAAGTATAGCTGAATATTGTGATAGAAATACTCTATCTTTAAATGTTTCAACAACAGAAATGATTTCTTTTTCCATTCTTCAGTCAAACTTCAGTTTATACGTACCCATAATTGGTAAATCCATTATTGATAAACTTACTGTTACTTTTTCTTTAGTTTTTTTGGGTTTTTGCCACAGTTCTGAAAAAATAATAGAGATTAATTAAATAAGCCCTTGCGCCAAACGGAACAGTCAAGGGTTATTTTTGAAACTATGTTTGCCTAACCAAAAAATCTCACACTGAAAAAACAGATAAGTAAAAAATAACAAAAATCACATTACTATCGCGCACTTCCGTATTATTGACGTTTCGAAAACCTCTCTGTTTTCGTTCTCAAAATCGTATTAAAAATGTTAAACGTATGTCAAGTTTGATAGTTTAAAATTTGTTTATCTGCTTCCATAGAGATGTTAAATGATTTTTATTTTATTGTTACTTACTTCTTCTTGATACAACTGTAGCCAACAGGGATCGATGTTCACTGAACAGTTTGACACACACTTATCTCCGTTCAACAAAATAATCGCGGTCTCTTTTAATTTTCTTTTTGTTGCGTTATCTTCCTTCTCTAAAATTTTTGCCGAACCCCATTGAATTAAATGACCGAAACGTCAATAATACGGAAGTGCGCGATAGTGATGTGATTTTTGTTATTTTTTACTTATCTGTTTTTTCAGTGTGAGATTTTTTGGTTAGGCAAACATAGTTTAAAAAATAACCCTTGACTGTTCCGTTTGGCGCAAGGGCTTATTTAATTAATCTCTATTATTTTTTCAGAAGTGTGGCAAAAACCCAAAAAAAAACTAAAGAAAAACTAAAACTATGCCACAAATAAATAGCTTCAGACAATTACTGTTACTTCTTTGGACATTTCAATTGACACGAATTTGAATTGTGGCTCACATGTATCAATCCTTTGTAGGAAATTAGCTACTCAAAATTATGTGATTTATAATTTAAGAGAATTCGTCGGTTTTGACGTTTTAAAAATGTACTATTTCGAACAAGTGTGTCCAATCTTGAACTATTCAATTGTTTGTTGGGGTAATTGTTCTACCATTTACAACTTACTTATAGCACAAAAAAGAATTATTCGTAGCATGCTGTTTAAGTCAAGATTACAATCTTGCCGTAAATTGTTTAACGAATTGGGAATATTGACAGTTGTGTCCATGTATATTCTTGCATGCGTTACATATGTCATTCTGATGAATTTCTACAATATTCTGACAGACAAATTGGATACAATCTCCGAAATCAAACTAATATTATTTTTCCTCAACATCATTTGACAAAATCAGCAAATAGTCCAATCGTTTTGGCTCCAAAGCTATTTAATCATCTCCCAGCAAGGGTCAAACAGCATTCCGGTTTTTAAAAGAATTGTTAGGCGTATGTTGTTGTCCAATTCATTTTACAATTTGCAAGAATATTTTGAATGTCATTTTAGTTTAAATATATTTTGTTGTTTGTGATATTACTGTATTTTAGTTTGTTCTTTATCATTTATTGGTTGACAATGTGATATATTACTATTTTTATCTCTTGTTACTTGTTCTATACACTGTAGTGTGTCTACGGAATAAAGCTTATTATTATTATTATTATTATTATTATTGGACGTAAATGCTTCAGATAAAAATAATAAGTTTTGCATAAGCTTTGAATTACTTTCATTTTTAAAGGTGAGTGCATGTTGTGGATTATATAATCAATCATCATAAACTACTCAGTTGTACCAATTACTTGGTACTTTCAAAATGTTATGTAATTGTCTCGTGTCTTTTTAAGTTATAACTATAAGTAGTGTCTTACTCAAATTTGTAGGTCAGAACTGCAATTAGTTGGCTAGAATTTATATAAATTATTCTATGGATATGATAATAAATATATACAGGGTGTCCGAAATATGGCTGCCGTAATTTTACGGCCTTATATATCTGACCAAAAGCAACAAAAAAAGTCTTATAAGAAAAATGTCTAAAACGAATAGATTGTCTACAAGCACAGAAAATATTAGCTATATATTCTGTGCTACAAGTACATTTCTAAAATAAAGATACAACTGCAATAATATGCAAGACTTTGTTGCGAAATTATAAACTAAGGCATAATTAAGCTTAAGTAAAAGCTCCTGTAACGTAATTTGTTGTGTGCATCAGTATTAATGAAGTAAATAATTGAAGTTTCCGAGAAACTTCCTTAAACTGTAACGTATTCTAACGTTCGACAACGTTGCAGTGTGTCAGGCTGCTACTGATAACCTGAAAGTAATATTAATCATTGTTCTCTCATTTTTCTCAGATACTTGTGGATGTACATAAACAAAAATGGAACAAAAATGTTAATTTATGACGAATCTATGCAAAACTCCACGAATCGTTTGTACGGTTCTTGCAAGCAGCAGAAACCACTTGTAACTATTATTCTGTGTTGTGAAAAGAGATCTAAGGAAACCATTCACAGTAAATACCTACGTTTGTGTGTACCTATTTATAATTATTATGTACATATACCTAACAATCCCATGTGTATGTTAGCGGCGTTGTCACATATGACCTGCCATAATTCTGTTACCGTTGGCTAGAGAGATATTTTTTTTAAGACAAATATGTTTTGTTTGGTACAATTTATCGTACAGTAAAATTAAGGCACCCATATTTTCTGGACACCCTGTATAATATAATAAATATTGTTTTAAATGTCTGAACGTGTTAAAGTTTTAAATTAATTATTACAGTCTTTACCATTGTCTTAATCAAGAAATAAAGATTCTCAAATTAATAACTCCAGTTCTATAGCTTTTAAATATAAGTAGTATAAAAGTAACGAATCATTTGGAAGAAATACTCAGATTCATACTGATGTTTTTTTTTTTAAATGATATATTAAACCATGTACGGTGGATGCAACATAAAAGTTTCCAACAAGCCGTTAAGCCATCAAAATTTTGAAACAAAATATGATACTGCTTCGGGCTGGAAACCTTTATTTATTAGTAAATATTTATGTGCTATCAAGATGTCATCATTATAATCTGTCAAACTGAAAGAGTTTATACCGTTTTCGAAATATCTGCTGTCAAATGTCGGTAATTAAAAAAATAATAATAATTTTAACAAACGTTTTTTGTCATGATTCTCCTGGTAACTCTTCAACCGTTTGTTTTACACAACAATCTCATGAGAGGATGTTTTGGAGCGATAAATTTTATTGAATAATATAAATACATTTACTATCTCCAATTGGCTAAAAGTTACAGCAATTATTTGCAGTACGAAATGGCTCTATATCCCTTGGCCTTATTCAATGAGGGTCAAAAAAAAAAATCGTACTTTTCAAGCTGTCTAAACCAACCAGAATATCAACCAACTGGTGATTGATGGAGGTTTGGAGGATTGGTGGAGGACATAAGGCCGTCTCGCAAGGAGAATTCCCAGTTTTAAGTTTAAGAGTTCTCATTTTTATTTAAATAATTTTTGGCTGTGACCCACCGTTTTCGAGTTGTAAGCGAAAAAACAAGAAAGAGGATCTTTCTACTCCCTTCCCTCCTTGAAGCGGACGAGCTAAGGGCGAGGATTTTTGTTATAATTACGTTCTAACTACTCCAAACACATTACCGCAGACAAAAATTTTGTCTACCGACACATTTTTTGAGCCCGTCTTATCCAGTTTGTACGAACCTAACTCAAATATCTCTGGTTCTTGTTCGGTTTGAACTCAAACATCTCTAAAATGTATTCCTAAGCTGTTGCAATACACCGTGGACGCCCTGGACTTTACCATCCCTTCCACGATTTATTTGTTATTAAAATTTGTTAAACTGAAAATTGAGAATAATATGAAGTCAATAATTTAAATTTACACTGTTGCAAGTTACCACATTTGTTTTATTGAAATGCTACTTCATATATAATTTACATTAAAGTAAAACAAAAATTAAAACACTATCTACTGTTTTTGCAAAGCCCACCTAATCCAATTGAAGATTGAAAGTATACATAATATAATAGTATTCAAGAAATACTAAATAGATAGATGCAAGATACAAAAACAAAACAAAAAAGTAATATCTACAAGTAACATGTGCAACAGAAGATTATAATATAGCGGGTGATTTGGAACTTATCTAAAAAAAATGGAATGTAGAGGGACTTGCAAATACAATTTTATAAAAAAAAAAATAAAAAGAACAGTTCAAAAATGATTTATTGGAAACTGTAAAATCTGACAAGGTAAAGTATGCAATCGGGGACCGGACGCCTATTTTATAAATCAAATTCAACTACTTTTGCCGCTATTATTATTAATTATTAATTAATAATTTTTAATTATTAAAATAGTTTGACATATCTGATCTTATACCAACAAAATTTTGGACCCGTCTTACCCAGTTGCTACAAACTAACATAAATGTTTCTGCTTTTTGTCCGTTTTGAACTCGTAAGTTATTAGCATCAGCTATGATACGTTTGCTGCGTGAATCATCAATAGTCCACTTAGTCGCGTCAAATTAGCATGAAAAAAGTGAAAATGGACAACTTTTTGCGGAGAAGTCCGATTGAGATGCGGTTTTCTGCAAAATGTTCAGGGAATTGTTTATAACAAAAGGTACATCTAACCTCTGTACGCTCGCAAATTTTTAATTGTTTATTTAACAAATGACCCATTTTTGTTGAACATTATGGCAAATGTCACACACGATTAAAAAAAATTTCTGGGAAATGTTCTCTTGGGGGTTTTCGAGGTCCCTCTATATCACTTTGGTGTTAGCTTTATTATTTATTGCTAAATTGTTGTAACTGGGCTAATTAACAAATTAAAAACTCCACCCCCGAAATCACTAGAGAACCGGAAGTTTTTCCAGGATTTCTAGCTTATTAAGGCAAACCATCGGCACAAGATTTTTGCAAATATAATTGTTTATTGTTCAATTGTTGCAACCTCGCTAATTAACAAATTAATAACTCTACTCCCGGAATCGTTAGAGAACCAGATTTTGTTGCAATAACTGGGATCATGGAGAGAACCATCGGCACAAGGCTGTTGCACGTCATTGTTTATTTTCCAAAATTGTTGCAACCTGGCTAATTAACAAATCAATAAGTTGACGCCCGAAATCTCTAGAAAAACAGATTTTTTGCAATAACTGTAGGATCATGAGAAGATTCATTGGTAAAAAGTTATTGATCCAAAATTATTGCAAAAAAAAATCCGATTTTCTAACGATTCCGGGAGAAGCGTTATTAATTTGTTAATTAGCGAGGTTGCAACAATCGAACAATAAACAATTATATTTGCAACTACTTTGTGGCAATGCTTCTCCTCATCATCCTAGAGTTATTGCAAAAAAATCTGTTTTTCTAGTGATTTCGGGCGTTAACTTATTAATTTGTTAATTAGCCAGGTCGCAACAATTGGAAAATAAACAATTACGTGCAACAACCTTGTGCCGATGGTTCTCCCCATGATCCCAGAGTTATTGCAAAAAACTGGGTTTCCAACGATTGCAGGAGTAGAGTTATTAATTTGTTAATTAGCGAGGTTGCAACAATCGAACAATAAACAATTATATTTGCAAAAATCTTGTGCCGATGGTTTGCCTTAATAAGCCAGAAATCCTGGAAAAACTTCCGGATCTCCAGTGATTGCGGGGGTGGAGTTTTTAATTTGTTAATTAGCCCAGTTACAACAATTTAGCAATAAATAATAAAGCTAACACCAAAGTGATAAAGAGGGACCTCGAAAACCCCCGAGAGAACATTTTCCATACATTTTTGTTGAATCGTGTGTAACATTTGCCATATGTTCAACAAAAATGGGTAATTTGTTAAATAAACAATTAAAAATTTGCGAGCGTACAGAGGTTAGATGTATCTTCTGTTATAAACAATTCCCTGAACATTTTGCAGAAAACCGCATCTCAATCGGACCTCTCCGCAAAAAGTTGCAAGTGAAATGCTAATTTGACGCGACTAACTTGGGTGCGATACATTTCATTTCTTAAATATGCTCACAAAAAGAAGTCATGATTTAGCTAGGAGGTCGTGGCGGGGGAATAATTCCTAATATGTTTGAGAATAAATTTCGTAAATTCTAAAAGATAATTATTTTAAAAAACGACGTTAAACCCACTCTAAAACTGTCAATATACAGTATGCGCCAAAAATATGGAATAAATTCAATAAAAACGAAACAATTATTTTTTGGCAAAAATCCTCGAACAGGTCGATTTTTAATTTAAAAAATACATATTTTAGCGTAAAATGCGATTTTCAAATGTCATTTGTTTTTGAGTAATGACGTCATCGATTTTTTTTTAAATGGCAACATCATATTTTTTCCCTTGATTCTGAAAGATCGTTTAATTCTCTATCAGACTACTAAAATTTTGCCCTCTTACATAGGAAAGTTTTCGAGTAAATGACGATTGAATGTTAGAAAACGTAAATCAATTAAAATAAAGCAAAAACGTTCTCAAGTTTAGTTTTTCGAATTCCATAGTTCTTTTATGGATCACGTAGGTGAAAATCTTTGCAAAGTGTCATTGTCACACCGACTTTCTAATAAGTATTGTAAGCGACATAGAAATTATTATTCAATTTAAAGTATTATGGCACATTTAACTGTTACTCAAAGAATTGAAATTTTAATTTTATCGGATCAATATGACTAGAACTCTGCAGGAAGTTTGCGATTTATTTAATGAAAATTATCCAGATCGCCCTATCAGCCAATCAACAGTCAGTAAGGTAGAGTCTAAATTTAGAAAAACTGGCAATGTTGTAAATATTCCAAAACCTGGACGTCCAAGCATTAATGAAAATCAGAAACAGAACATTTTGATAAGTATGGTGGATAATCCTCATAATTCTTCACGATTGGTTGCATTAAACAATGACACTAGTCAGAGCACAGTGCTACGTATCTTGAGGAAGGAAAAATATCATCCCTACAAAATTCAACTTGTGCAGGAACTCAATGAAGATGATCCTGATCGCCGCTTACACTTTTGCGAAATTCTAATGGATTTATGTCAAGGAAATAGAAATTTACACCGGCAAATACTTTTTCAGATGAGGCCACATTTTGTCTGAATGGTACAGTAAACCGTCAAACTTGCAGATATTGGAGTCGGGAAAATCCTCATTGGATGGCAGAGGCACATACCCAACACCCTCAGAAATTAAATGTGTGGGCTGGAATAGTTGACGACAGAATAGTAGCGCTTTTCTTCTTTGAAGGAACCCTTACAGGACAAAGATATTTAGAGTTTCTAGAAAATTACCTTGTTCCAGCCCTTGCAGTAATTTTTCCTAACGATAATGACCCTGACATTCCTGACGATACCATATGGTTTCAGCAAGACGGTGCACCTCCGCACTATGCGCGCCCTGTACGAGATTTTTTGGACAACTGTTTTCCTGGGAGGTGGATCGGCAGACGCGGACCGATAGAATGGCCTGCAAGATCGCCAGATCTTACACCTCTTGACTATTTTTATGGGGATACTTGAAGTCAAAAGTGTACATTAATAAACCACGTAATTTAGAAGAACTTCAAAATCGCATTCGGGACGAAATACGCAGTTACCCCAGAAATCATTCATAATGTGCAAGAAGAATTTCTTCACAGACTTGCGCATTGTCAAGAAGTTGGTGGATGGCAATTTGAACATTTAATTTAAGTATAAAATATATATATAACAATTGATCAATTGTATTTTATTTTACATACCTCTGAATTGTTACTTTTTTATGGATAAAATTTACGTTTTCTAACATTCAATCGTCACTTACTCGAAAACTTTTTGTAAGAGGGCAAAATTTTAGTACTGTCTGATAGAGAATTAAACGATCTTTCAGAATCAAGGAAAAAAATATGGTGTTGCCATTTAAAAAAAAACCGATGACGTCATTACTCGAAAACAAATGACATTTGAAAATCGCATTTTATGCTAAAATATGTATTTTTTAATTTAAAAATCGACTTATTCGAGGATTTTTCCCAAAAAATAATTGTTTCGTTTTTATTGAATTTATTCCATACTTTTGGCGCATACTGTATGTTAGATAAGGCTAGTTTTGGATCTACATTTGAATGATTCTAGATCGGTTCTAAATAGTTACCCAGTTAATTGTCAACTTATTATCGCTTGGTAATTTTGAACTGTTCTAGAACTGTTCGCTATCGAAAGCAAAACAAGCCTGTAATTTGGACACCAAACAATAGGAGCATATTCCAATTTCGACCTAGCTAAAGTTGTATCTTCCTGTCTTCAGTATATTGGCCAAATTAGCTGCGTTCTACAATATTGGCATTTTTTATATTTTTTTTAAAGAATATACCCACGTGTTTCTCATTGTACCTACTTATGTAAGTTATAGATTATTTAGTGTATCATGCTTTGTGCTGTATTATGTATCATAAGTGATTTTTCTTTTTAAAATTGGTAGCTTTTTTCACCAATAACTTAACAGGTTCCAGAACTTTTTGTAACAGTAGAAACTTTCGTTTAGAGAATAACGGACGTTCTTATTTATATGCTTTCGTAGTTTGTGCCTACGTAACTACTCGCCTACTATAATACCCAAATTACGTACGAAACCCATTGGTCTACTTTTCAGAGCAATTTTTACGGTACCCACTGACCCTAAGAGGAAATTACTCGATGAATTCGCGGAGTACCCACCTAGACCTTGTGCCCCAGCTCTATGAAGCTGACGTTCACGTACTCACATGTACTAATTGGGAATGATAAGCAAACAAACGTGACTCAGGCTAGTTATGGTGGGTAATACAGTCTAGGATGACGTGTGCTTCGGCCGTATGAAATTATATGCAATGGTAATTCGCATAACACAATGTATGCTAGTAAAATTGGCCTTGACTTTATAACAATATCTGTATTTGCGTTATATTTTGCTCCCAATTGACCTGTCGTTTCTGTCAATTATGTTCCAAATGAATCTTTATTAACTCCTACTTTATTTTTTTTTTAAATTCTAATAGTAATATTAATATTTATATTATTATGCCTGATGCTATTACCAGATGGTGTGATATTTTTGTTAATGATTGTATGATTGTATTGATAAATTTAAAATCAGTTAAAGATTTTATGATATATCAATAGCAAAGACAACAATTTTATTTTTTAGCTATAACTTAAAATAAAACAATGTCTCTGTTTGAAATATTTTATAATTTTGTCCTAAACTTATGTATTTTGTTTCAGGTAATTATGCCACTTGTTTTTCCATCAACGTTTAAAGCTACCGTAAGTTTTTATAATTTTAAAATATTATTGCAAAGTCAGGGTACTTTTTAATAAACTGAAATATGAAAATAGATGTTCCTATACTCGATTCTAGAAATTAAAAAAAATAACAAACATAAACATTGCACAAAATATGAGAAAGAGACGTACTTTTTCCAGAGGGCGGTAAGTGATCCAGAGTGTCTTAAATATTTATATACATGTCGACTGATTGTGATAGCATCGGTGATAAAATTAATCTTTTCATAGATTATCGATACTTTCCTTTTCGAGTGTAATATAATTTTAATTGTTCAGTTATAAATGAAAAACTAACTGTACTTAAATTATTCTAGTCTGCACCCTCAATAAAATCTTGATTTTGATCTTCAAAAATATTTAAAATGCTACCAAACATGATTTATTATTTTTTGCTTACATACTTCGAAATTAAGTCGAGAATCTGTTGAATATAAATTAATTTCTTCAATTGTATCTTGTCTTTTTTGGTATTTCTGTGATGTTATATTTTGAATATGAATTTGTCTATGTCCTATGACGATCATAACAAACCGTTTCTGTCTCAGAATTTGTTCTTATTGCAGCACCATAACTAATATCGAATCGAATCTGGCGAATTTCTAATTTTAAAGTGTAATTTGAGTCATACTTTAATTTAATGTGTTTTTATATATACCAAATCATTATATTTTTTTATTATTGATGCCTCAATAAAATTGTATTTGTCCCTGCTTTTTTGTATTGCTCCCAACATCTGCTGGTTCTCAATTATTTTTAACTTTTCGTCTCTACTTGGGCGATAATTAATTTTTGTTGAAAACTATTTAAAACAATTAAGAAACGTGGAAGGCATAGCATGTTCGTACAGTTTTCTAGAATTTTGTGTTGGCGTAAGGTCTTTTGTAGGTATTGCCGATATCCAATTTTTCATGTTAACAACCCAACACGTATGTTACTAAATTAATTCCACTTAGTACATATTTAATAAAAAATCGATCAAAAGACTGGTTAATTAACACGAGAAGCTAAATAAGGTTATTATAGGCTTAAGGTCTTAAGAGCATTATGATGCATGAGATTTATACAAAACTTTATACATGGTCGTTATTTAGCACTTATAAATTTGCTATAAATTATGTTTTTGAGGAAATAAGTGTCTCTGTAACTAAAATCTAGTATTTTTTGTGAAGCCGAATGATGGTTGTGACGGATGCCTAACAATAATATTAACAAACATGGTTTTCATGTACACTATATTTAGTGCGCGAAAAACCTCTAAGAAAGTTGCAGATTTTTTCATATATAATTATTGGTAAAATATGGATTTCAATAGTGATAGCAGTACAGAAGACAATCCGAGCACGCCTTCTGAAAATAAAAAAAAACTTTAGAACAAAATTTATGATGATTTTGTTAGATGGTGTTTCTTTAAGAACGTGAAACACTGATAATGTTCTGCAATATTTTTTGGAAAAAACATGAAAACTATAAGCCGTCTTCTGTGTGGTCGTTTTATTCCATGTTAAATGCAACAGTACTTTTACATCATAACATCAACATTAGCAAATATTCAAGATAAATAACATTCTTAAAGTTGTCAATAATATTTACAAAAAAGGAAGTTGACACTTTTCTGAGAGATGCCCCCCGATGAAATATTTTTAATGGTCATGGTAAGTTGTCATCTTCAAGTGTAAAATAAAGTATATCTACAATTAGATGGCACTGATTTTTGGCATATGTGAAGCTTGTCCTAAAGAAGAGTTATTGTAACATAACAATGGATGATATTCAGGATATAGATAAAACTTTGCTAGTAGGTAACTATAAAAGAATCCAAGACTAAAATACAGCGCATTCTACGACTTTATTTAGAGTGAAATAAATTTGGTAGTCCAATTTTAGTTTTCAGTCTTATGTTACCAAGAAAAGTATATTTATATACTAGTTTAAATATTCCTTTCTTTATTATTTATATTTTTCGTGTCTAGTTATCTTGTCAAGTACAAGATTAATTGATCCATATACCGAACAATAGACAATGCGTTAAAACTTTTAATATTCAACATGGGCATGCATGACCTTTTCAAATCTATGCGTCGATATGTACATGAGACAGCTACTAGCTAGCCACACACACACAGACGGAATACAAACAAAGAAATGGCTGAAATGTAACGTTTGCATTCAAGAAATGTCACGCGGAACAGTTCGTTATAACCGTATTAAGACCTAAATTGCCAGCGATAGCATAATTCAAGACTTCGTTGTAGATAAACAAAGGCATTCCCTAAAGAGTGGCGTGCGCAGGAAAAAAATAGACGATTTCGGTATTCCTACTAGATTTTTAATGCGTTTTGGCATCTGTCGTTGGCGGTGTTCGAATAATTTCCTGCTGTTTCTATTCCCGCTGGAAATGTTCTGCAGTCAATGTTTTACTTTTCAATAAGTTTGTATTTATTGCATTAGGTATTGTATTAAGGTCGCCGTATTTCAGGCGTAAAATGACCAAATTTGTGGTGTTTTTAGGTACTGAAATCTCGAAAAATAAAACACGTAGAGCAAAAGTAATATCAAATATAAAATTATTGATGTTTTGTTTATACACGTTTACTATTTACAATATCCTCAAATAATATAATAACTTTTAAAATGCATTTGTATGGCACACATTATTTCGCTATTCTAACCCCACATTTTAACAATTATTTTCACATACTTATAGATAAAAGTGAACAATCTTATATGCAGAACTATGTAAGCTTATGTTATAACAATGTTTACATCTATAGTTGAATTTAAAAAAACACGTATTTTGAAAGATTTCAGTACCTAAAAGTTTGTTGGATAGATCGCTTTCTGACGTTATATATTGATTTTACTTCGGTACCTTTGAATATTCGCAGGTGGCATGAGATAACATTCTTGTTATTTGCTAAACTTTATATTATTCAGTTCTTAAATATCTAAAATTACTTGTATTTGTAGAAAACACTATTTCAAGAATACGGCGCCCTTAAGGGTACCATATTCTTGGGAAAGAAAAATAATTTTAAATATTTATTAACTGAAGTATGGTATAGAGAACCAAGCGAACTATAGATCTGGAAGTTGTAGGGTATCTCAGATGCGGGTGTTAAAATTAACTATCGAAAACACCGGAAGTAGTTGGCAACATTATTATTTCAAATAGAGCATCATATATATTATTATATTTTTTGAAAAAAGCGTACAATTTTAAGACGAAAACAGGTAGTATACCGAGTATACCCTATACTCAAACCAAGCCGTTTCACAAGATACACTGAAAAAATAATGTATTTATAAGCAATTAGGTGTATTAACAATCAATTTAATGTACATTTAAATATGGCGAAATATACAGAGTGATTCAGAAGTTATCTAAAATTAAATGTTTGAATGCACAGGGGGCTCTTACAAATACAATTTTGTAAAAACAAAATAAAAAAAGGGCAGTTCCAAAATAATTTAAAAAACATTGCACGACACTGGAAACTGGTTCACTATAAAACCTGACAAGGTAAAACATGCAAACGGCGACCGGATAAAAAATTGAAAGAAATTCCCAAGGAAAGCAATAAATAACATTTTATAACACCTATTATACAGCAAATTCAACTGTTTTTGCTGCTATTGTTATTAAGTTCTGGTTTTAATTAATAAAAGAGTTTGACATACCTGATGTTACAAAAAAAATTTTAAGCCTGTCTTACCCCGTTTCTGCAAACTAACACAAATTTTCTGCTTCTGATCCGTTTTGGACTCGTAAGTTATTGGCAGCAGCTATGATACGTTTGCGTAAATCATCCTCACACTTGCACTCACTGCACACCGCGGTAAAAGTAGCTGCATTTAGCACATGCTAAATCGTTCTGCTAAAGCATGTTCACCTTACCATATATTAAAACGATATCTATCAACTCTAGTTGATATAGGTCCACATAAGCCATTTTTTACACTTGAACTAATAGTAATCGGATATCAATATTTGGAATCGCCTGGCTAGAAACTACAGTAGCCCAGTGATATAGAGGTAGACAATATTACAACTTCAATATATTTTTTTTTGAAACTATAAGGATTTTACAATTTTTTAGGATATGGACTCCCCCCGTATATTTATAATCGAGTGTGAATTTGAATAATTCTTATACATTTAATTAAGGCATTTTAATAATAACTTATATATACCATAAATACATTCTTAAAGTAATGTATTCGACAAGGTTTTAGGTACCGAAATCTACTAGAATACCTACTTTTTTAAATTTAACTACACTGATAAAAAATATTCGCCATATTACACGGTGGATTGTTGGTTGTTTATTGCCTAGGTCAATAGTGCGAAAAAACAAACCAAACCATGTAATGTTACAACTGTAATGGAAAATTAGTACGAATATGCATTTTTCACAGTAAAACCGAATGTTTGTACATATGAAAAGTAATTTCACAGAGTTATTGTGTATTTTCAGAAGAAAATGAAAGATGGAAATGTACGGTATTCACATGGAAATTCTTTTAATACAGTATGGATTTGGTAATTTTTTACATTGGTATATGATGTGAACAACGTATTAATTTACAATCATTGTTATCAGTATATATGTAAATATCTTATAATAACATAAACTGACTTAGCACTAAGTACAAAACTGTTTATTTATTAATATGTGAAAATAGTGGTTAACATGTGAAATTAGGATAACAACAAATGCATCTCTTACAGACTCTTTTTAAAATTGTTATTTTATTTGAACAAAATTTAAATAGTAACAGTGAACAAACAGAACCTCAAGAAATATGTTTTTGTGTTTACTTCTACTGTTTTATTTTTCAAGATTTTGGTACCTGACAGAAATGTGATCATTTGCTGGCAAGCAAACATTGAATCAAGGAATATCTGGCCTAACGTTGTCTAAGATATTTCTGTGCACAAAAAATTGTTTGAAGATAAAGTGTTGATAATATTTAGCAGTTGCCTAAACGATTGTTAAATAAACTACAACTGTACCAAACTTAATATCTACATACCATCAGCTATTTAGGAAAATATGTTACTTTATTTTGATAATGATAGTAAATATAATTTCTGGCAGAACAAAACGGATCCTGGAAAATTGTGATATAAATCTCTCATAATATTTAATAAATAAATTCCATAGTTATAATTACTTCCTTGTATTGTTTGCTTTTATTTTTTCTATACTGTAATGTTTAATTTCGCGAATGACTCTTTAACATAACGTTTCATTCAGTTCTACTGAAATACAAATTGGTGTTGTTACATCGTCAAATGTTACTATTATTCCTTTGAAATTCATTACGAATTGTTATGTTATTTGGAGTGCGACACACTGCTTTTACATGTTAAATTTGTAGTGCGAATTAGTTACAGGCGCCGCTTATTGTAAACATGGTATATACATAGATCTACACATACATAAATCTATCCAAATATATGTATTTATAAACATGTCAAGTGTGATGTATTTATACCAATGCTATGAAATATAAAGGGAAAGGCGGATTTAGAAAAAATACCTCGTGTTTTATTAATTTTTCAATTCGTTTCATTTCTTATATAGAGTCGATAAGAGTGATTTGTGCAATTTATTTTAACATCAATCACGGTATACTTAGGTATATAAATAAATAAACAACAAATTAAACAGGCCAGCCCCCATTTGTCGAAAAATGTCATTAAGGAAAAATGCTTGGAATTACGATGTAAGTACAATGTTGTAGTAAAAAATATTTATTTAAAAAAATATTACAATGAAAAACATTGAAAAACAACATACCATACTTCCTCAAACAATGGGAAAAGCCATTTAAAAATTGTTTGATAACTATACAGTGAATTAATTCATTAAGTCATTTCAGTTCGTTTTTGTTACTATATGTATTTTAGAATAATACGGCATAATAGTGACAATAAATGTCTTTATAAAATTGAAAACTAAATATTTCTTCCTAAAATTTTTGACGAAGTTATTTTTTCCTAGTAACATTTTTCAATAGAACCTACTATTGTAGCACTTCCGGTTATACCAGAAGTCGCCATATACTTGCTAATTTTAAATGGAACACCCTATATATTTTTTAATTGACTTTCATCAAGCTTTATTTTGTGTCTATATCTAATGATATTTGAGATATTTCAAAAGGTTGCATTGATAGCCTAATTCAAAAATGCCTTTTTACATCGTGCAAGCTGAAGTATTGATATTCCAAAGAAATATATACCTATCATTTGTTACGGATATTTTAAAAATTGTTTAATTTTATGCAGGATGGTGAAAATTTATTGTCGAATTTGCTTCGAACTTCGAATCGCCAAAGCTTGGTTTTTGTAATGGAACATCCTTTATATTCGATACAAAAATGTATCCTCTCTCTATCTATATTATACTTACCTATTCAAGTTTTCTGTTATTGGCGGTTTTTGCGAGTAAGTAATTAAAATGATTCCATTTCTAGCGAGGATGGCTGTAAAATTGCTAGCAACTTAAGAACAAAGCAACCAGTTATATTTCATAATTTCCTTGGTTATCACAAAAACGTCAATAACAAAAAAATTAAGACATAGCTACTTATGGATAAGTAATGTAGGTAGATAAAGGGTTAAATTCTACAACAATTTGATTAAATATACAGGGTGTTCCGTTTATCAAGTTTTGGCGGTTCGAAGTTAAGCAAATTCGACAATAAATTTTCAAAATCCTATGAAAATATTTAAATATTAAATTATATTAAATATTAAAAATTTTGAATTAGGCAATCGAAAAGCAGATAATGGCGTTTTTTATTAAAAGAAAGCACCCCTGAAAACCAAAAGAAAAAAAATTAAATTGAAGTAGTTTCTGAAATATTCTAATGGTCCATCAATGTAAAACAGCCTGCATGCAGAAAAAATAAATAAGAGAGATACAGGGGTGTATAAACGTGAGATAATACACACTAATACCGATGCCATATAACGATAAACTTAAATTTATTTTCCCTTATTACTAAAATCGAATTTTACATGCAATAGTGGTAATTTGTTGACTTTTGGGAACTTTTTTCAGTCGAAATACGTATTGAAAGGCAGACAAATACTCATAAATATAATT
This sequence comes from Monochamus saltuarius, assembly GCA_025584915.1. NCBI lineage: Eukaryota > Metazoa > Arthropoda > Insecta > Coleoptera > Cerambycidae > Monochamus > Monochamus saltuarius. The sequence continues at coordinate 27,933,764 of CM046721.1, forward strand.
TTTTTATTTTATGGAATAAAATCAACTTTGTCACATATCTGACAATATGTATTAACCCATTTGCTTATGACAAACTGTGTATAGTCCAATGGTTTCGTAAAATGTACATACCAAAAATTGAACCCCAAAAAGCATTCTTCGACAAAGCAGCTTTTACTATTCTAAAATATGCGAAGGTTGTAATAAATCCCTTATGCAAATATTTGAAATGTAGGGCAACAGAGCCATCTTGAGACACGATATTGGATCATTATTTCAATCTGTTATAGATACAGTGATCGTATAAAGTGATTTATTGCCAAGGCCCTTCCCTGATTTTAAGATTATTCATGTCTGTGTATTCATATTTTCTCCCCTTTTGTATGTATCTATACAGTGCGGGCTACCGAAAATTTATAACCCAGATTGTCTTTGTTTTGATGCAAAAACTAAATAAACACTATTTCTCGTCATACTACAGAAACTAGTTAGTTTATTCATCTACGTTTATCATGAACTTCGTTGCGTAACTTCGTCTCGAACAGGGTCAAGGTAGGTCATGATACGCGTAACATGTGGGCAAAATATCTTTCCGAACATAATTTCGTTCAGCCCCGAACATATTGATGTGTGCAGTCCAGTCAACCGTGTTAGAAAAAAAAGGTACTCTGTTTAACCGTATTGAAGTGGCATGCTACGAATTTCGATGCAAACACCCATGTTCCCGACTGGGATAGTGAAGTAAAATCGGCTCTCAATTATGTTGGTTTTTAAAAAGAAAGTATAACAGGACGAATTTTTAAAATCGAATTTCTGATGTGACGAACGTATAGCGCCTCTAATGGTACAGACCAATTTTTAATAACTTAAAGCCTTTTCGAGAAAATTAATTCCAAAGTCAGCATCACCTAATTGTAGATATATTAAAACCTTCACTATGTGAATTCACATAAACAATTGAACATTGTTATATCTATATTTATAAAAAGTTTACTTTGTTAGGTGGTACGGTTTCCAAGAAATTGAATTTTGTATGTGCGTCGTGTGCATATACTTGCGGTGCAGAATATGTTTTCAGGAATAGAACAGTGCATTCATCTGACGGGTTAGAAAAATCTATATTTCCCATAAAAACAAAAAAAAAATTGTCTCCAATTATCACTGTGTTAGATGTACAGGTTGTCATAAATTGCAGGGACCAAACCTTAACAGGTGTTAGAACTTTTTTCCAAGATACAGGATAAGAAAAATATATTTTTTTATTTCCAAAAATTACCTATTTATTAAGCGTAGATAGACAAATGGACCCTAAAAAAAACTAGAGCCTTTTAAATGGATATAATTTTCAAGAAAAAGGGATACATACACAAAGCTATCTTTGACGCATTACATTTTAGAGTGGTTAGAAGAATTGACAAAGTAAAAATAATAATTGAAAAGTCAATTGTAGACACAATTATTATAATTTATTTATTTTAACAGGAAATTTTTTCATAAAAATATTTCACACAATTAAATAGCAACTGTAAATTTGATATTTTATTACAATATTTCTACTTCGTATGATGCAAAGATAGCTTTGTGTATCCTCTTTTTTCATTCAGTTAGCATACCTTGAAATAATTATTACATAATGCATTAAAGAAAATTAAATTTGTGCGTCACGTAGCAATTTGCTTGGTCCATTTTGTTGAAAAACGAAAAATTTTATCGAACAAGAGTATTTAGTTATTTAACGCCAAAAACATTAGATTTTGAATTTATTTGATCCAATTATAATACAAATTTTAGGGCTAAAAATTTTCTAAGCCTGCCCTGTTTATTACACCTTTGAACAAAATGATTAAATATCGTGAACATTTTCGAATTCAATACAGATCTGATGAAGTTTTCAAAACATACTTTACCTCAAACTGAACCTCGATAATATTTATGAAAAATCATCTTTAAGGCTGACCCTAAAAGACCCTTGCTTGCGTATAGTCCATTTGACGTTCTATGTACCTATATGAAGTTTTGGTTTTATTTTTTTGTTGCCCTGATATATTTGCACCCTGTATGATATTAAAGTACCGATATCAGCTTTACTGAAAAGTTCAGAATTATTAACTTAATTATATTTACATTGACACGTTTCCCATCTCTTGTAGCTAAGTTAACCGTGCCAACAACGGTCAATAGATTAGTCGTTTAAGAATGATATAGGTACAATAACAAAGTACTGGATTAAATCGCAAACAAAGGTCAAGACAAATATCTCACTAGTAGAATTGTTTATGTTTATCGAAATCATAAAATCGATCATTTATTTTGTCTCTTCATTTGCTAAAAAAACGCTAGCGCTCCACATAATTATACCAAAGAGTCGACAAACGAAATAGTTCCAGATTAATCAAGTTCCTTTAACTGTTTACCTTAGGTCGCGCTTTAATATTTTCCAGGATTGGGAGGTCCTGTAACGTAATCCAGTAATCTGGCAACCCAGATGTAATCTTGACCTACATTCTAGGTCAGCAAGTTAGTAGTCGGACGGATTGATTAATATGGCAACGTCGCGTCACCGTCCTGCGCCATTCACACTCGCGGAAGGCGGTGAGTCGATGTTGCCAAGGGAGTGAAATTACCAAACAAAACAAGGGTTTCGGTAATTTGTTGAGAAGTTTTCGTTTTGGTGGATGAATAAAGAAATGGAAGATGGAGCCACCCTATTCGGTAAATATATATTAATTGTTATTAGTACCTAGGCGACTGTATGCGAATCTGCATTTTCTGTAAGGTTGCCTTTTTAGGGTAACTGGTTATTTTGTACTACACAGAAAGAAAGCTATACTAATATCAAGACTAATACAATTATTATTCCAACGTTAGCATAGTTTTTTCTCAAGTATAGTAATACTTTATTGAAATATTAACTTATGTAATAAGATTATATATTCTTCATTTAAGAATAAAAAGTACTTGAAATCAAGAAACTTATTATACTTAATATGCGATAAAGTTGTTTTATTTATTTGAAGTTTTAAGTGACTTGAAAGAATTACTGCAAATAATTTTAAATAATTTTGAACAGTAGATAATAACATTGCATTAAGAAAAAATAATACTGAAGTACATAACTAGTATTTCAGTATTCTTGCTATATTGTATTGATTTTTAGAGTAGTGTTATTTAGACTACTTTACCCACCTTATATAAATACTAGAAAGACAGACTAGAGGCACATCAGACATATACCGCTTTTGAACTTGTTAGCTCTCCTCAGTATGCCATGGAAACCAAGGCAACTAACGACTTATCCGACAGAAAGGAATTCCAGTATATGTGATTCAACATGTAACTACATCTTGTGGCCACATGCTGAACTTGTCGGTCCACCTGCACACACAACTTTAATACAATTTGTAGTAAATAATAATACAATTGTGTCTATAGTTTTCGTAACGATCACCATAAGTGTTGTATTAATATTATATATAAATATTTTGCACTACAGCCGCGTTTTAAATTTTACGGTATGACATTACAACATTAATAATTTTAATTCGTTTCTATGAACCTATAATTTAAAGAAAAATAACCTATTATATGAATAATCATATTTTATTTAGACGTACAAGTAAAGTGTACTATTGTTTTTTTGAAGATTACCTTGTGCAGTTTGATTCTTGAAAGAAGCACAATAGCGCCCAACGCTTTAAAATCATCATAACTTTTCATAATTGTTTTATTTTGACCAACAACTCAATATTAGGAAACCAGCTAAATTTGTGTTATTTTTTGTAATGATACACCACGATGATTTCCAACGTAGTGTCAAAATGACTGCTGCTTATAAAATATTTTGGTTGTAAAACCAGCGTTAAATGACAAGTAAGCCAAATGAACGATTTCTATAAAACACTGAAAATTATGATTCTATAAAGAAGTTCTTGTAACATGGCCGTATCGTAATGGTAGATAATATACGAATGAATTTAAAATCATGGATTTTTCATATTTCCAGAACATTTCAAAGAATCGAATGAGATAAAAGTAGGATTTTTTTAAATTTCAATATGTCATAGTTTTTTTGTTTTGTTTTGATCAACATTTCTTCTAAATGCGTCACTTCTTTTAATTTTTTTCCACTGGTTTAAAACCTGACATATTTATTTATACAATGACTATAAAAGCTAAAGCAAGAGATAAAACTTCTACCGTTCTCTATGACAAACAAAACAAGGTCCCGCCATTTTGCTTTCTCAAATTTGTTTTATAGTTTTCCTGTTATAATTATTGTTATATTACTATTTTTTTTTACAACTGATAATATAATTCATAATAACTATATTACAGTGTATAATACAGTTATTTGCTCTTCAGAAGTTCTCAGAAATGTTTATAAAATTGTTATATATTTATCATACAAGCTGTTTTATAATCTAGATGGTAAAACGATCTTGTGATAAATTTATAAAATACTTCATTTACTGACAGTGACACTGATTTCAGTTACTGACAACATAAAAACTACATGTTTTGCTGGTCGGGTAAATTTTATTATCACTTAAAAATTGAAACGCACCGCTAGTAATCGATTTACTAAAGTTCAGTACAAACTTAAATCTTTATATAACGTCATGCCGTGATTTAGAACTCGATCTGAAGGCATTTAACTTGGTGGCACAGATAACGGTAACACGTTTTCCTAAATAATTAAATACCAGTTTGACAGTTTGTTAGGGTGCGTCCGTATGATATACATAGAATTGCTTACCATAAATTTAGGACTAAACGAAAATGTTCTTTCTCGGTATATGATTGATCCTGAAGAAATTCTTCACTTTTCTTTGTTGGGAATACGTTTATATGACAAATAGGTATAGTCACGGCAAGAATTCAGACGTCTTTCGCCACGGCTGACGTTACGCAATTGTTTTTATTGTCAACATAATTTTTGGTATTTGATCGCCTTAAAAACAATAATTTTTTGCAATTTAGTGCAATATGTAGTGCAAACATTTAGTGTAGTAGGTATATAGTTTTATTACTCTCAATTGCAGTTCCTTAAATATTTTGATGAAAATATAATCTGCTCGTGTGACGTAAGTCGTCTGAATTCTTGCCGCGACTATAAATGGGTCCGTGAGATTAGAACCTAGATCCTTTGAAAAACGTTCAATCTGGCAGCGTCGCCACGTCAGCGGCAAACAGCTGACGGCTAAGACCGAGAGACACCTTCGCTGCGGGCTGCGGATCTCTGTGCAGGTCGCAGGAACGGGCAGTCCGTTTTCGTTTTCAGTTTCGACGGGCCTCCGTTTCCGCGTCCGGATTCCTTGTCCGGGCCACGTGTGGAAAAAATACGTCAAACCATCTCTGGGCTTGCCGCAACCTAAAATATTTATATCTAACTCCACCGGATCAGCTGTGACGGCATACCGGCCGAGATCTAAAATAAATAGATGCTTCTGGTATGTAGATCCGAACAACAGTTTGAATGAATGCTTTGTTAAACAGCTGTAGACTAAGTACGAGGTGTGCTTTTACATTTTGTTTTTTTTTTATTTTTTTTAACGAGAAGAATAAAAAGTACTAGCTCAGAAGAAGTTTCATCAGCTTAAATACCTTGCCAAATTTCACTTTTTAATTTCAAAGCCTTTGGAAGAAACTAAATAAAACTAAATTTATCACTCCCTGTTATGCTTATGTTATGTATGTATGCTAATTCCTTATGGGGGCTTAGATAAAAAAAATGTATATGAAGTACCCCTATTAAAATGAGTCAAACAATCTAACCTCAATCGCCTCCCAAGGAAGATGTAACCATTTATAAAAGGGACTAGTAGTGTTTTTTTTTTATCATAATTGGTGAAAAGTTATGAAATCTGGCGAACGGGAAAAGATTTAAATTCGGTATAATCCTACGAAATGGAGATTTTGAAATAAGTGGTGACGTGTTTATTTTTTTGTTAATTTGTTGTAGTATGAAATTTCCGCATGGAAGTTGCATGTCTGTATAAACCAACATTTTTTTACAAGAAAAAGATAAATTTCTCTCAGTTGTCTTTTTTTTCGAAAAAAGATGTGTCTAGCGTTTCTGTGTACAAGTTTACAAGATTTCAATTTACTTACATTACATTTATTTTTACAAATTTGTAATTTACTATTAATTGCATTAACAAAAGCGACTTGAGCCAGTACAAAGAACCAAAACAAATGTTCAAAGTGGTTGCTCCTGTCGCATTACATTCCTCTGAACGTCATCTAAGAGATCATCTTATTGTCTCGCAAATGCCTGGTCTGTTGCGAATCTCTTTACTACCCATTTTTCAATTTGCCCATGAAGATCATTAATATCGTCAACAGGTGTGGAGTAAACAATTTGTTTACCTCTCCATACTCCACGCCACTGATTATTCCAAATTTTCGTTTCGCAAAATTTTGCCGAACCCAATTATTTTCCTGGTTGCCAAATTCATGACTTGCCGTTGACCCATTATGATCAAAAAATGATTGAAGTTCTAGTAGTTTCAACCTTTACATATCTGGCCTATTGTAGTTTCTATCCAGGCGATTTCATATATCCGATTCTTATCGCAACTTTTTTTTGATGCAAGTATTTACATTAGTTTTTCAAATATCAAAAATGGCTTACGCCTGTAGTAAAGGTAAGGTAAGGGTACTGTAGCTTACTGGTAATTAGGCCATATTTGGCCCTTTTTACCTACTAACTTACACTACCCTCCACCCCTACAATCACAAACATCCATGGGTAGGACAGAAAAATTCTTCTGCCCCGTGTTGGATTCGAACCAACTTCCAGCCGCTCGTGCTTGCCCTGGCAGCGACTGCTCGTCACCGCCTTGACTGCTCGGCTACCGTCAGCCCAAAATGGCTTACGTCTATAGAAACTCGCAGTTGATGGATGGATATCCTTTTAATTTATGGTGAAGTAAAAATGCTTTAGCAGAACGAATTCCCGGTAAACATGTGCCAAATGCAGCTACATATCGTGGAAGAGATAGAGATCCAGGGCGTCCATTGCAGCAGTGTAGCATATACAGCATGTCCAAGCATTAATACCAAGAGATTGGACTAGGAGGACCGGTACCATGGCTGCCACGATCTTCTAACTTTAAATCATTTAAACTTATTTTTGTGGAGATATTTAAAAAATGAAGTATATTGCACCGAAATGGACACTATTGATGATTTACGCAAACGTATCATAGCTGCTGCCAATAACTTACAGGTTCAAAATGGACAAGAAGCAGAAACATTAATGTTAGCTTGTAGAAACTGGGTAAGACGGGTCTAAAATTTTGTTGTAACATCAGGTATGTCAAACTATTACTAATTAAGAGCACAAATTTATTCTATTAATAATTAATAACAATAGCGGCAAAAGCAGTTAAATTTGCTGTATAAAAATAGGTGTAAAATGTAATTTATTTCTTTCCATGGGACACCTTATAAGATTTTACAGTAGACCAGTGCCGAGCAGAAGTGTATTTTTAAATCATTATTGAACTGTTCTTTTTGATTTTATTTTTACAAAATTAATTGATTTGTAAGATTTTAATTATTATATTTAACGAATTATTTTTTATTGGAAACATTTGTCATACGATGTTTTTTTGGATATTGTAATAATTGTTTGACTAGTTAATCATAAACGTGACCTACGAAACGTAGTTTTGGATTTATATAAGTCTTTATTAAAGCAAACAGCGACGGAATGTTTGCACTAGTCATCCGAATTAAGGGGTCGAACTATTGTTTGCCGGTAATATTGTGGGTAGATTGCTATCTTAAGACATTCCAGACCGACCATTAAATCTATAATCCAGTATCTAAACAAGTATACGCAAATTTCGACTAAGAACAGTTTTTAATATTGTAATTTACATCCTTTATATGGGCGTTATCCTGTTGGATTAATAAAAATTATTATTATTATTAAATATCGAATTGCTTAGTGTTAAATTTTTTCATAATGGTTTTCGGCTACAAAAAAATATTCTTGTGGACAGATACATTAGCATGTTTAATAATATTGGTATAGTTTCTTTTGAGAAACTAATTTAAGATTAATTGTTTCTATTAATGAAGTCATATGTATGTTCTTTGACACCAAATATCTAGGTATGCTGTGGAAACAATTCCATAAACAAGTACAAAATCACTTTTGAACATACAGTAAATTTAGCTAGGTATTTGGTAGGAATCAAAGAACATACATGCAACTTTATTACTAGAAATTGTGGGAAAATTCATTTAAATTAGCTTAAATATAGTAAAACATGTACAAAAGTCAATGATAAAGAATATATGCGTAAATGTTGTGGGTGTAATTCAACGTTGGTTGCTTAGTTTCACACAATATTTTTAATATCTACCTAATAAAAATTTATAAAAATACTCTTCCTCTACCGCAATTAAAGTATCAAGTTGTCTTATATTTATATTAATTATTTGTGTTCATTAAAGTTTTTTTGCCTAATTCATTAAACTAGTACGACAGTTTTGTTCAGTAATATCTGTACTTTGTTTCGTATGTAGGTACAGTCTGTTAAAATAAAAGTTATGTCATAGCAACATTTTAGTATAAATATGTGTATGTACTAAAGCAGTTACAGTTATATCGGTAGTAATGTGAAAATAACAAAGTTTGCCTTGAAACTCCTACACATAATTTTTCTCTGCCAGGTGTTTTCATTATGTAACATTTGAAATCGTTCAAAATGTATACCTAAACGATGAGTTTATATTGGCCATTCGTGATAGCTGATTCTTTATTAGGTATAACATAGCAGCAAACTATTTAATGGATACAGTCAAGTAAAATCGTTATTCGAATCGTTGTTGTCGTATACAAGGGTGGTCCACTAAATGTATCAGTTCATATTTTCTTTCTAACAAAGATATATGCAACCAATAAATATTTCTACCCTCCAAGGGTGAGCCAAGAAATATGCGAAACAAAAACTTTTTGAACGAAATATGCACTTATATACATATAACCAAGGTGGTGTGAAGGTCAGATTTTAATTATAATGTATATTTTTGGATAGAATTTTATGCTGACCTCATTGTCGAAGCCTTTACACCCACTCACTGTAGATAAAAATAATAATTTGTACAGAAGGTACTTGCGTCAGTAGTATTGTTTCTATAAGGGAGTTATACAAATACGTACACAACTTACTTTGCTTTTCATAGTTTATTGGTATAGGTCTTTGCCTTGAATTATAAAAGCAGTTATGAGCAGAGTACACAGATATGCATTTGTATGTATTTTAATTTAATTAATTAATTTTCTCGAATTAGGCTAGAAAAAAATTACGTAGTTGAAGAAGTGAAAATTGTGATTATGTTGAGGTGCATGTGAGAGGTCCCAAAATATTTCAATTTAACTAAACAGATTCGGAAATTGCGGATCTTTACAGAGAAAGTAGAAATTGCCGCTTCATCCCAGGGAAGGTACGAAGTATAAGTGGCGCGGCGCCGTGCATTGGTCTAGCATTCCCCACTACTACGATAATCGGTTCCGTATCGCCAACGCCAATTCGCCATTGCAAGCCATGGGCCACAGGCCACAGATTACAGACCAGAATCCGGTCACCTGATGCCAGTGTTGCCAGGTCTCATGATTTTGCATGAAATCTCGCATTCCGAGCAAATCTCATGCTCTCATATTTTGATTACAAAATCTCATGCTTTTTAATAGACACAAAAAGAAATAATAAAATTATTAAAATTACTCTTTGAAATCTACCAAAACAAAGACCTAACGAGAAATAAAGGCAAAATCGAGGGCAAAATTGAATAGATAGAGGTAGGTATCTACAATATTTGGGTACTTGAAATGTCCTTTATTGTAGACTGCTCTCTTAATAATTAGCAATGAATACATAAACGAGTATGACAGTCGACGGATATGCGGTGTGTGTGCTGTATTGCAGTGATTCTTAACTCTATTTCGTAAGGGTACCTACATTTTCTGGAAACAACAGATTTTACGACCCGTGAGTCACCCTGCGTCACGTCAACTGCGCCTCAACGTTCGCCCGGCTTAACAATAAAATAAATTAGAAAGGTTACGTGGTTAATAACTTTTAAGTAAGTACCTACTTACAATGTAATATTATGATAAAATAGCATAACATAATGCTTTTTAATGAAATAAAAATGGAATTACAAAAGTAATTAAAAATTAAGCTGTCAAGAGGTGTTTTTTGATAAATTAAGCCATCTCATGCTTTTTTCTCCAAACCTCATGCTATTTTGAAATTATTCTCATGCGCTGAATTTTTCCCACCTGGCGACACTGCCTTATGCGACCAGTGGGAGCACGCTGTGGTGGAAGTATGCATGTAGCATGACACAAATACACGCAAGCGGCAAAATCCAATTCACCATCAAGATCCTCACTTTCCAAATCTGTATACAAATTTACATACACGCGGAGTTACAGGCCTTCAAAGTGGGGCCAAATATTTCGGAAAAAATGATATATTTACTTTAACTTTGAATAAATAAATTTGGTACCTACATGATTTAGGTTTATTAATAAGAGAAAGAAAGTGTTTTAAATTAAATTCTGCGCGTTATATTATTCTTTTTAAATTCGATCATTGGAGAAACAAGTTTGGTATAATTTTACGGGTCACTCATCCTCACTGAACACCTTGTAGTGTTTCAATATACTTGAACTCATAGTCAAAGAAGACCAATAATAAACCTAATCGTGTACCAAATTTGGTAACAAGTTAAAGTAATTCAGAGATATATTTTTTTAATATTTGGCCCCATTTTGAAGGCCTGTAACTAATTCCGCCTGTGTGCAACTTTGTCTATTGGTTAAAAATTGAGTAAAGCACATAAAAGAAGATTTTTATAATTTAATAGTATTAATCTATATTTAAAATCTCTTATCTACGTATCATATTGATAGAATGAGATTCTTAGACACAACATAACCTTAATGCTTATACATACTCTCATTGGTCAGTGACTGATTATTCAGACAACATATTTCCAGACGTCATAGGTATGAACATCCGTCTTTTATGTTGATAAATTATTACGTATTGTTAAATGAAGAGCTAGTAGTAACATAATATTACTGATATGCAATATGTTTTGTGTGGTATATATAATCTTTTGCAATAATCATGGCACTCTATAGAACGAATTTGACGACTTGTTTGTTTGAACTGATGATGTAGTAGTAAGGAAATTTACTGTCAACATAAATTTTTAGTTGTTTCCATTCATTAAAGATCTAATACAATTTTTACTCAGAACTTCCAATAGTTCAGAAACTTTTTACAATAATAATGGCACTCCCCATTATTATTGCAATAGATAGTACATATCTTTTGTAGAATTTAACTTTGTCTTTTGCATCCGGAATTCTTTACATAACCTAGCTACTGCATAGTATTTTTTAATCCGAAAACATCCACTCTTGTTTGTCAGTAAAGTGGCAGTAGTTCACCTTAAATCTCCAAACAGAAACAAGAACAAGGAGTATCATTCTCCTCGTATTCGATGTAAAATATTCAGTGGTTCGCACTTCCTTTGTCGGAGTCCTGCGTTAGTTAAGGTTTAAAGGCATGTCCGATGATTATGCGATCATACAAATTTAAGCGTTTGGTCATTTTTGCTGGTATTTTACCCATTTTCAAATGTTTCAATACATTGAGTCAATATTAGATCTGTACAATTTTTGAAATATCGAATCGATTCGCAATTTGCTAAAAATCTATGAGTATCAGTTAATCGAATCTTTTTTAATAATTTTATTTGAATCGAGTCGAAACGTTTCGAATTGAAAAAAAATCGAAGTATCGAATGCCTGATCAATTCGAATCGAATTCGAAGTTGAATCGGAATCGACAGTGAGGGGTGTTTTAACGAAAACCGGCATAAGCTTTTGATTTTCAAATGGAACATCCTGTATATTATATTTTTAAGTTAGTAATGACTTTATGAATGCAACCATGTGTCACTTGCCACTTTTTACATGTCCTGTAACTACTGAATGTTATGAAAATGTATCTTGTAGTCTCTGAAGATGATTTAATATTTAATTAACAAGTATCACAAAGCAAAATTTTTGCCCGATATACCAGTAAATTAAATTAATTGAAAGCTACACATGTCCAGTGCTGGGATTTTGTGTCCGTTTGCGTTCTAAAGCTAACTTCATTATCGTCATTTTGTTATTTTATTTACATGTTCTATTATTCTTCTTGCCTTCACTATTTTTGGTTCGTTTTCTTTCTATTGTTGGAGATCTATTGAAATGTAGAAGTTGATATTGACCGAATTGTAATTATAATAGCTTACGAAGAAACAAAATACTAAAGTTTATTTTATAGTGACGATCGCTTCAGACTATAGAATTCTATTATAGAAAATAGACGAGGACAAAGGCCCACCGCACATTTGATTCGTATTGAGTTTATATTTTGAGTTTTCAATAAATGAATTCTAATCGATATAACGATTTTCAGTTCTACTACCGATTCGATTCGATATTTCGATTCCATTTTTTTCTGAGAATTGATTTAAAAATAAAACTGATATATCGATTTTTTGCCTAAGCTTAATCAATATACAGGGTGATTCAGTCGTAATGTCATTAACGTATTCGGAAGGCCTAATAAAGCCAGGTCAAAAAAAAAAATTGTTTACTTTTTAAAAAAGAAGAAAATCAACTTATAACTCCAGGTAACACGACGCTCCTGCTACGTTCGAATGTTGAAACAAGTTGACACCACGTTGATTTAGGAGCTGTGAATGATATCGACCCTTCAAAAATTGGAAAGACGACGCCTATGATAAGCATCGACTGAGATGGCTTAGATCCATAGATAAAACTTACATCTGTCAACAATGTCAACTACCATGCGGTCGTTGTTTCGCAGCGTTTCTAAATGCAGAGACGACAAAAAATAACATTCTTATTAGTAATGATACCTGGTAACAGTAAATCCAGTTAGCTGCAGTATTTTGCATTGGTTTTTCATTATTTCGTTACAAACTGGCAAAACTATATTGTCATTACAACCACTCACTACGGATAAAACACATTTCCCGTAGGTAGAGCTAGATAAATTGTCTATTTATTATAAGAAAATGTACGAAAGGAATAGGTAGGTACTAATAGAATAGATAATAGAAAAGTTTTAAAGCACCTGCGGCAGTCTTGTCCCATAACCTAGAAAAACAAACCGGCGATCTATAAGTATAAAACGTTTAAAATTAAAATAAGACACTAAAAACTGAAGAAGAACACAAAACTACAACATAAACACAGAAATTGAATTATTACATGACAGCAAATTTTACCGTTATCTTGCTGGTTGCCTACTGTGACTCTGTAAACGAAACGTTAAGCAAGCGGCGGACGGGTCGCATACGCGGCGTTAAATAAGGATTTAATATACTTAATATCGAAAAAAAACTTTTTTTTCACTTTATAAATAAGTTTGTAATTTTTTTTTAATGATGATTCCGTTAATTCTTAATTTTCTCTATCCCCTCTTAAAATATTTGTACTTAGTCATAGTTAACCCTGTATTAGTTGGTTGTGAACGTTTTAGATTTCTTGGGACGATATTTCTAATTTTAAATGAATGTATTTTAGATCTTTTCATTGTTGAATTTGTCTGCACCTTAGTGGTAAACACAATTTCCTAATATTTCGAGTGAAGCTCCCATTCCACATTCCGCCGAGCTCATATTGCAATATCCCGCAGAACTTGCCTCGCAGATGACGTTGCGTTTTCCTCAAGTAGGCAAGCATTCCGCTCGTTCCAACGCTGTTATTTTACGAGCCATAACGTCGAAATAGATTCCGGCACTGATACGGAGATGTGCGCTTTTCGTATAAATGATTCACTCACCCAGGGAAATGACATTATTACAGATCGTTGCCGCGCGAATTTCGGTTCGCGTGCAATAAGCTCGAACAGACAGGCGGCTGCCTAATTGGAAATACTGCTGCGTATTGGCGGTAATAACGGCAAAACATCCATTTCGTTAATAACCAAGCTTTTTGGCACTGGTGGTGGCTGCCATCGCGATGGGGTTAGTACTAAAATGTGAAGCCAGAGAATAGCAGGAATTAGTAACTGGCAATATCCAATTACTAGCTAAGGCTGCACCCTTGCATTGGCTTGGACTGCATACGATCGTTGGAAAGACGAGACAAATTAAGGATGACATGACCAAAATTATTGCTACAGGTACAGAAAACCCGGAATTTTCAAGGAAATAATAATATTTTCGGGAATTTTCTTGGTAAACAATCTTGTCACACAATTTAAGCGGCATACATTTTGCCAAATATATACAGAGTGACCGGAATATGAGTGACAATATGCAAGGACTTCTATACAGGGTGAGTCAGTCATAATGTCATTAATTTTAACCACGTATTCGGGAGGCCTAATAAAGGCAGAAAATCGAAAAAAATATTTTTTTACTCGACTTTTAAAAAATAAACAAATCACCCTATAAAAATCAGTAACACGACGCTCCTGGTACGCTACGAACTTTCTGATGGCGCATCCGACGAAAATGTAATGCCACAGACTTGCCGTATTAACCATGGATGCCATATTTACATACATAATATCGTCTAACTAACACATCAGCGTGTTATTCAAATTTACCTCCATTTAGCGCTCTGCATTTCCCGCATTTCTTCCTCCTCAAATTTGTAGATCATGCCACACATTTGGAGGGAGGATGGAGAATACAAGCAGTAAGCAGTAGTTTGTTTATTTCGGTCTAACCTCACGTATTTGGCGTAAATTCACAACGCATAATTTTACAAATTCCGAATATGTGGAAATGGTAGTGTTATACGGAGAATGTTTACGAAATGCGACTGAATTTTATTAATAAAGTGCTATGGACGGATAAATGCAGTTTTACTTGAAATGTGGGCTGTAAACAGGTTAGTATCATACTACTTAAAAACAATACATTTCTAGGCTAGATGTACGTAACTACAAATTGTACATCTGGTTATGTGTGCGGTTAATTGTACTTACGAGTAATACTAAAAATTCATATTTATTTGTAAAACGTAGTGAAAACGTAATATCAAAATTATTAAACTGTAATAACCTAACATTCGAAAATATTTATTTATTATCTACATTTGTTTTTATTAACAAATAAATCAATATTTAAGGAAAATTCATTCATGTATCTAGATTAAAAAAAAATGTTTTACTCCTTATCGTTAAATAACAGTACAAAACTAGGTAACTAGGTTATTGACCTAATAATACGGTAGGTCAAGGTCAAGATTAACTCTCGATAACTTAGATTAGCGGAGTGCCATTTCGGTCTTGGACAGTTTTCTGTCGACAACACGATGGTTTTTTATTAAGTACTTAGTATTTAAACACGAAACACTTTTCAGCTTCTCAATAATTTACCCATTGGGTATTATGTAATGTACGTAAATGGTTTATTACTCAGTTTATTATTAGACACGTTGGAGTTTTGTTGCAGTCATAACAGCTACATTTGCTCAGAGAAAATTCGACACGCGAGTGTACGGGTATCGTTTGATTGGGCCGTATTTTCTACGGGAAAACCTGAGTGGACCGCGTTACTTGCAATTTTTAATAGAATTATTTGATTATTATTATTTGATTTTATTGGGTATTAACATTTTAAATTATTATTGGCTGAAGTTGAACTGATTATTATTGGTTGGCTACTATATAGAAAAATATTACAACTTGACAACATTGCATCAGGTCGATATCGAGTTGAACTGTGAGCTGTAACCGACCAAGGCTGTGACCGGTCAGTGACAGTCTGAAAAAGGGGTTTAAATAATGATTTGAAAATATCTTTTTTCGGCGTAAATATGTATTTAGATTTTTTTTTAATCACGTATTTGCATTATACTCATTATTCCCTCTTAAAATTAATGACATTATGACTGAATCACCCTGTATATGACCAAAAGCAAAAATTCTTATGAACAAAATCTAAGACCAATAGTTTTTCTACAAATACATTTCAAATGTATTAAATACAACTACTATAAAATGTAAAACTGTGGTACAAAATTACTAAGGCTCGCTACAGACTATGCGTGAATTCGCGATTCGTTATGCGCGAGTCGTGATATGCGAGGAATTCGCGAATATTGTGTAGGGTCTGTGTAGGTTTGTTAAAAATCCATTCATAAAAACCCTACACATGATGCACAAACCGCAAGGCGCGATTTCACGCATAGTCTGTAGGGGGCAACTAAGGAAACATTTTGTCTGCAATTTGTTTTTGTATGTCTTTATAAAGTAAACAATATATTTCGTAAGCATCCTACAAACTGGGGCTTGCAGGAGTTTAGGGTTCATCCTGTGTAACAGAAAAGTTTTTAGAGATATATCTACCCTACGGATATTATTTAATAGTTTTGTTACACCTAAATTAGAGTATGCCTCTATAATTTGGTCTCCGAATTATGGCTGTCATATAAGATCATTGGAGAAAGTGCAGCGAAGGGTTTTTAAATCCGCAATTTTTATATTGGATTGGATTTATCCAACCAGAGGATATCCACAAGATTTTTCTTGAATCGATTTGAGATGAACAGTTTAATTAGGAGGAAGATTATGAACTCTGTAATTTTTCTGTACAAACTTATTAACAGTAATATTGACTGCATCAAGCTTACCTGAGATCAAGAGACAACGCTATGTCGAATTTGTTTTTGTTCCTTATTATCGCACGAATATTTTGCAATGGTCTCCTTGCACCAGATGTTAAGTGATTATAGTAGCATTGAAGAACGGCTGGATATATTTAATTGTACGCTAGCAGATATAAAAAAACTTTTATATTTTAATAATTGCTTTTGCTTATAATTTCAGGGCACTCTTCTTCCTAATATTCTGTATTTGTAACATAAATAACTTATTCTATGTGGGCTAATATACAAGAGAATTTACGACCAATTAACAGAATTAAAATTAAAAATAAACTGTTATCATATAATGTTGATCTTCTGAAGTTCCTGTCAACATTTAAATAATTATTGTATTTACTAAAAATTAAAATAGAGTTGTGGCATTTTCATTTTAATAAAATGTAGTAAAAGATGTAATTTTGAAGTGCACATTTTTCTAATTTTATCATTATTTCTTTCAAAAACTAGTGCCTTTTACTCAAATGTACTGTATAAAATCAGTGAAAATATGAATTTTTAAACTGACAAACGGGAAAAACCAGGAATTTTGAAAACTTGTTTCTGTAATAACCCTGCATGATGCGTCAAAATACATCTATAGGATGTTATCTGAAGTCGGTGAAATATTGTTAATAAATTTCTGAAATTTAATAATCTTTTTTTAAAGCTAAATTGGCTAATTTGAAGTTAGATCAACATTAGGATTGTAGACTTTGCATGTAGTTAGGGGTCTATTTTGTAGAACTGTACTACTAGGGTATGCACAATGGGTCACAAGATCTAAGTACCTACTGCGGGTTATTGTTCTAATTTTCAAAATAACAATATTTTGTCGGAAGCTGTTATTTGTAGCATAGATTTAATTTTTCTTCATCTGTAAAAGCATTAACGAAACCTTTGCGTATATATTTTTGGTACAGAGAATGTAAAACTTTGAGTTCATTGTGCATATATTTCTAAAGAAAATATGTTTTCGCTTTCTAAAACTAGAAATTACTTTTCTGTTTTATTTCAATCACGTTCCAATGATTATAAATGCTTATAACATAACTTATTTAAACACTAAACTGGTAGGTTTTGTGCATATGCCTATAATAAGTTATATGATTTAAGGTAGACCTTCTCTTAGCATCGTCCAAAGCTCCAAGCATGTTTCAAGACCGAACATAAACTGGCTTAATTAATTTTCTTAAAAGTTTAAAACTCTTGCTTGCCGTTCCCTGTTATATATTCAGTTTAAGTTCTGTCAGACTTTGAAAGTTCATGGTATAACGTAATCCCCTTCACGGCTCGAATGAAAATAACGCACTAGCAACAACTAAAGTGAAACATTCTCTAATTAAATATTATACTTATATTCAGGGTGTGCCGCGAAGAAATGTACAAACTTAAAAGGATCATTAATTAATTCAGGAAAAAGTAAACTAAACTGTTTGGTTTATTAAGAGCTGTGATCTCATACTGTTTTCAAAATATTTAAAAATTGATCCTATACTCATTTTATTTTAGTATTCGCACATTATTGGTTAAATCATTTAAATAACCCATTCATTCCTAATAAAAAAAAGTGTAGAAATATTTCTTATAAAAAGATCTGTTTGTCTTCCACATTTCGATAATTGCAGAAAAGCACGGTTAAATTAAAAAATATAAAAAAAATTAATTATCACAAATATTGCAACACTTGATATATAGGTATATATTTGTTTCAATCGACTCAAAACTCAAGTATTCTATCACCTAAAATTATTTTAACGACTTGCAAGACACCCTGTATATTAATAAGAATTCATTATGGCCGCAATTCATTGTATACTTGTAGTAAATAAACATTTCCAGTTAAACTGTTACTGTTACCTTTGTTGATGGAATATCTCCTTCAGTTTATTCAGATTAACTACTTAGGAAACACATTTATATTACTACAATTTTTCTGTCTGTATTAAATTTTTAAGTTGTAAATAGCATGAGCCATGACAATGTGCAAATACGGCATTAAGTTGTAAATCAATATGCAGCCAGTAATTAAACGGACCATATTTCGCCATAAAAGCACTTTACCGCACGTTACCTTCTCATGCACAACAGCATAATTTTAAATAAGAAACTCCCACCTACACGTCCCCGTTCCGTAACACATTTAAGTGCGGCACTTTGGCGCGGTCGTGCACGATGGCATAGTTTTTTCGCTGACGTTTTCAAAGAATTACCTCGTAAAGTTATAAAAGTTTTTAACTCGTCTAAATATGCACTTTTCTCGCCGCCTCGGATCAGAGGTTTCGTGCATGCCCACGAGACTACTCGTAGTCTCTACTGAGTTCTTGTTCTACTTTCAAAATCTGCTATAGACCAAGTGATGCAATATATAGATAGTAGGCGATGCACGTTTTGCAATTTGAGGAACTATAGGAATTGAAAAAACTATTAAATGGGAAAGGTTGTAGGCCTGGGTGTTTGGATTTCGAAATATTAAAAAAGCAGCAAATTGATTAAAATTATTATTATCCAAACTTAACTGCATACTAAAATATTTGTTACAATGTTTTGGTTGCGAGAAACCATTATCAACTTTTTTCTTATGAGAACTAAATTGATGTCAAGTTGAAGGAAAAAAGTAATTTGTTTTAATTTTTTAAGTATCGGTATGGCAAAAAAATCAATAACGAGTTAAAAAAAGATTTTATTAAAAAATTTAAGTTTAAGTATAGGTACTTGTATACTTTTTCTTGAAGAATATTCATTGAAATACTGAACACTTAGGTAGAAAGGGTGCAATTGTAATTTAAGTTCAGTATAATATTTATTTATCCATGACCACTATATAAGAAGGTTTAATACGTCAGTTTTCCGTGAATTAAACGCCTTTTAACACACTAGTGGATTAGAATTCATATTACCACACTTCGATTTTATAGCATTTTATTTAATAATAATATAATACCCCTCATTCTAATCACGAGGATTAGCCCAGAAGTCGAAGACTTGTGCGCGAGAGGAGGCGGCATATTATTATTAAGCAGGCCGCATTTGCGCCCAGGAACGACTTACGTTGGTAGGCCCTAACCACCATTCAGTGCAGGAATGAGGGAAACCTGGAAAACCTTATTAATTAGGGGGGTAGTCAAATGTCAACCGGTATCAATCTCTCACATTGACCCAAGCCAACATTCTTTCACCCTACCATACCCGCAGAGAAGGTGCCAATCTCTCCACGAATATAGCTTATATACGGTCTACCGGCTGCGGGGGTCGAACCCACAGCGATCCAATCACCTCGATTCAAGTACTGACGCCTTAAACCGCGCGACCACTGACCGATCAAATCATCATTTAGAATTATTATTATTAACTTTAACGTTTATCAAGAACAATCTTCTCATTTTAACTGAGATTATTTAAATTCATTCGAGTTTCTGAAGGAATGGAGGGGCTCACAACTTCGCCAGGTAGGACCTGGTTTTTTCAACAATTACCATCGTGCTGGTCAGTGAATCTTCAACATAACTTTCCGCTACCGTAGTCGGTTTGCAACCACCATAACACTTCACATTGGTAATATCACCCCCAGCAATGTTGCCGAAAAGCGCCGCATTCCATGTCCAGTGAAACTTTCTGGATCAAGTAGTGTACTCACTTTTGAAAACGTTTTCGAAATTGTGTTGATGCTTACATGTGTGTAGTACATTTTCCAGCCACATGTCGCAAGAAAAATCTCCCACCGGCATTTTTAGATCGCAGATTGATGTATTTTCTACACATTTGTACAGCATTGACTGAAAAAGCTTCTTCCATGATCGTAACACTTCTTGAAATATTTATTTTTGTATTAGAAATGAGTACGTATAGGCAACTGACTTTGTCTTGGATATGATATGACCCACGATCATTGCAACCTGTAAAGAGTTCAAAATAAAATGGTCAATGTATAAATTGGAATATTAAAATCGTGTATTTTCTACATTAATTTGTAAATATATCTCATCTGGTGCTTTTTTAAAAAATTGTTTGACTTGGTTACTCTCCACTATCTTTGCCTGCTTTAGTTTATAATTTCTTCATTCTACTTTCAAATATGAAGTAAGTTCACGATACTTTGAAATATCAATACCTTTGTGCACTTTCAACATTGATTTTGGCATGGAATACTTTGTCCACGTAGAAGAGGCAGTAAACCATTTCTCCCCATTGAAAAAGTAGGATAGTATCACCTCTTCTCAAATTACTCATTTTCGTATACCCCTTTTTTCGCCAGTTATCGAATTTCATCCATTTTTTCTCGTACACACATCTTTTCTCTGGTAGATGTGCTTTTTGATCTTCTTGAAGGATTTCAGCCGGCATGAAGACATTCTCAGCATTTTCACTCTTTTTGTGTCGATTTTGCAAATTTTTTCACTCTTGTTGACCAATAAACAAACGCAGGTCACAGAAACGATTCCAAGACTTTCTAGTAGCGGACAATCAATATTCTTGATTAAAATAAATTTGTCAGAATTTTTCACCTGCTCTCACATTGTTTTCATTAAGAACGACGTTAAGACGAGGATATTGTATCTCTGATAGTGTATATAGTGCATTAAAAATTAATCGGTGGCTTGCCAGATACAGCCTTTCAGTTCAGCCATTGTTCGTCAGCTGCGTATGAAGAATGTTGTCGTACCTACCGTTTGAATAAAAAGTGAAAAGGAGCAGTGTCCCATATGCATCCATATGGTTTTACTAAATGTATAAATTTTTCATTATTAAACATTCACGCTCCATATTCGCAAGACCCATGCAGTTTAACTCCTCAATAATTACTACTAAGTACATAAAATAGCCCAAGCTTGTGTATTACACTGATTCTATATTTTCGTCTAAAAGGCTGTAAATATTTGCTGTATGCGAGAATAAATATTAAACTAATCTGACTGTATAAATTTCTATAGATTGTACCAAACTAATTCAGTATTGTAAGTTAGTTTCCAATATCCACTTATAGTAAACTGCTAGATGTAAATGACCAAAATCTGCTTCTATACAAATGAAACGCATTTTTATGCTTTTATTGCTCAGATCTACTAGCAACAACACTCATAAACAAATCTATTGTGCTGATGAAAAGTAGGATGTTTACGACATAGAAACTGAGAAACGCTATATATAATATTAGCTAAAAGCTTGATGTAATCAATCTGATTATATGTACTTACTAAGAAACATAGAAATTTGATACTCTGTAAATAAGTGTCCGTGACTGCAATTGATATTAGATTTATTCAGAAGTTGATGGTTATAAGCGATAGCAGGATAGACACTAATGGTTGCCCATTTCAAAAATATCTATAGTTTGCCCTTATCTAGTTCTAAACTAGAAAATTAGTCTGGAAATGTGAATATTCTAGTAAATACCTGGTAGATATGCAAGTTTATTGAGTTTTGTATTTACCAAAATTTGAGTCACCCTAATTATTAAGGAAATTGTCACAATTGTGCGTAAGTATTTATGGGTGTCGCCTGTTTGTTGACCAAATTTGAGAGTACTAACTTTTACAGTAAAAATAATTCACAATAACACTAAACATAATGGACTTATAGCAACAATTTCCAACCTAACATGATAATAAAAAAGACGTAATTAATTACCTATTTAGATATTTAAAATAAAGATTGTTGAAATTGTATAGTAACATTGGAGTAGGTATTGAATAAACATTCTGTAATCGAAACCCACCAAACTTAACCATTAAATTTATACATTACAGATACCAATATAACTTCGTCAATTAATTAACTGTTCATCTACAGGGTGATTCAGAACTTATCCAAAAATTAATTTTTGAATGTACTCTTACAAATACAATTTTGTAAAAGATATCAAAAAGGGCAGTTCGAAAAAGATTTACTGTAAAACCTGACTAGTCCACTGTAAAATCTGACCTTGCGTAAAGCCAATCATATAGACGACGGGTGAGCGGCAAAGTGTAATACAAATTGAACGGGAAAAATTGATAGAAATAAATAAAATTTAAATAACACTTATTTTGTGTGGTTTTAATGTATATGTTACACACAATAGTCGAATTCGGACAATGTCCGGAAAAAGTATGCAAAACTAGTTCTAAGCCCAGAAAAATTCCCATACCCACATTTAAACAGTTATTGCATATTACAAAATACAGAGAACTGGTTTTGGGCATTATAAGTTGTTCAAAACTAGTTTTGTGCATTTTGAAATGACCAGAATTAGTTCTATTCGTTTTCTTATAGTTATATTAATTAAAAGTAGGATTATAGATACCATTTTTGTCATTATATTTTCTGAACTCAAAACTAGTTTTGCATACTTTTTTTAATATTGTGTGTATCATAACCTTCAGAAAATGAAGGAAACTAGTTTTGGTCTTTTAAAAATGCACACAACTAGTTTTGACGAAATTATAATGCCCAGAACTAGTTCTACTATTTTACAATAGTGAAAAGTCGTTTGAATATAAAATTTCGAGTATGAGAATTTTTCTGGGCTCAGAACTAGTTTTGCATACTTTTTTCGAACATTGTCCGAATTCGAGTATTGTGTGTAACATATATAATAATGTGGCATACCTGATGCTACAAGAAGTTTTCAAAATTTTTGTTCATCGACATGTACACATTTGGGCCCATCTTACACCTTTTCCACGAACTAACACAAATGTTTCGGTTCTTGTGCGTATTGAATTCGTAAGTTATTTGCAGCAGCTATGCTGCGTTCACGTAAATCATCGTTAGTATTCACTTCGGTGCGATACACTTCACCTTTTAAATATACCAATAAAAAGAAGAAGGATTTAAGTCAGGATATCATGGCGGCCATGGTACCGGTCCTCGTTCAATCCATCGTTCATTATGGAATTGTTGGAAATGATCTTGTTGAATCGCTGATTTTAAAATTCGCAAATATGGGTATTATGTATGTCATACATCCCATTCCGTGTAAAAATAGCTTCATTCAAACGCGGACAGTATGCATTCTGATGACGTAGTAGCCCAGCGATGTAATGGTTCGTAATAAAAAAGTCTATGATTCTTAAAACTGGTGAAAGGAATATGTGTTTAGTACATTGGAACTAAAAGTGTTTCCCCTGCGGTTATTAAAGCCGCCTCTTTTACGACATGTTAGATTTTTCAGTATTCTAGTTATGAATGATATATGGTTTGTTCCAACAACAGCAAGAATCGATTCTGAACCGTCCAGAACTAATCAGTCAGTTCTGTTGTTAATGTACTCTCTGTGAATGCGACGTAAGACGGTGTTTGTCAAGCGTTTCTGACAGTTCTGAACCAGTTCTCAACGGCTGTTGAAACAGACCTATAATAACATAAAAGAGAGATCAGAAATTGTTCAGCTTCAATATAACTCACGTCTGCATATTTTTGCCCATATAATCAACAATTTGAATGAGAGATCATCTCTATTCCCTAGTCTTAACAGTGACTACTACCTCTTCCTATATCTCAAAATTTGAAGAAATTGAAGTTTTTTAAAACCTTTCCACAATAAATGAGTAGCCAATTTGAGGGTTTATCTGTTTCCCGTATCTGTAGTTTAGATTGATATAAAGAATGTTCATTTATTCAGTACAGTTTCTAACCGGGCCGGTATAATTCTATACTTATACCCCCGCAATAAGCGATTTCTAAATTTAACTACTCGTAAACCATGCTACATTTTTGTTCATTTTAGCGATTATTTAATGGTCCTTGCGAATTTATCTTCGTAATATAACAGTCATGTAACTAAAACGACACTTTATGGTCCAATATAATGAGACCAAATAAGTAGAACGTCGCATATAGAAGACCAAGTGGAACACACGAAAGCAATTTGCTGGGGAAGGCGTCGCGTGCTAAATATACGGAACACATTTCTCGTTCAGGTAAAATTGTAAAAAGCGTGACACGCTACCATACCAATATTATATACTTATTGCAAAATGACCCGCTACTAAATTACGCACCTAAAGCCTGATGATTTTAAAAGATGTAATCGTATCGTTTCTAATGGATGTGCAAGATATAAGAAAAGGCTTCTTTATGATATATTTTTTTTGCTTCTGAAACTATTTTTAAAAATGAAATGTGTCGAGAATATGAAATCATTGTTACTGGTTTCCTTCAACTATTTTTTCTATTATATTTAAATCACCACAATCTCTCAACTAAAAAACTGCTACTGATATCTTACATAAACTGATTAAACTCTAACTATTAGTAATAGTCACAATCGAAACATAGCATTCTTCCCGAGGATGCAGACTTGATTTATCCCGTTGCAACTCAAAGGCTTATTATAATTATCCGACGTTGCAGTGAGGGCTATCGGGGAAAATCTCGCGACATTAAACGGACATCGCTGTATAGATGTTTGAGCAAAACTTTGTAACGTATATTTATTGGAATAATGCATAAGTTGGTAGCGTTTTCGATTAGCATGACAGAAGTGCCCATGAGATCAGTTGTGAGATATATGTTAGGCTTTTGTTTAATCGAATATTCCCCGAACTTTATAAATTATTTTTATAAGAACATAGAATGCCAGGTACCATTTTGATGTTCAATAGAGTAGTTAGAGCATCGGATACGAGTCGTTTACAAAGAGTGCAGCACGAAAGAGAACCGGTTTGATATATGATGATGATTTATGTCAATTATTCCTGGAGTTGACTAGTACGATGGATTGTGACCAGTTAATAGTACATCATTTCAGCGCTTTCCTTGCGCGGCTTTAGGAAAAGACTTCTTATATTTTGCATCTGTGCAACACCCTCGGAATCCATCCCATCTCCGTCACGCTTCCTAGGAAATCCCGGCTTTAACCGACAGTAACTAGAGTCTTTAGGTCTAGTCTATTTAACTCGTATCAAGTTTTTAGTTCTAATTGTCGATGGATCCTCTATGAACGTCTTCGAATGAGCTAATCTTGGCCAATCTCGCCATTACTCGCACAATTTTTTCTTCGCCCAGCTCGAGATGGCTATTTTGGCAGTACCTAAATAATACCTAAAGCCGGTTCTGGACCAATATAGCTGGAAGAGGTACAACCTTACCTTACTAGCGAGTCCATCGCCTCATTCCCCTGACACATGTATGACCACGTATCCAAACCAGAGTTACTCTGTTGTTTGTTCCCAACAACTTCAGCGCCTTCTGGCAATCCCATATCATTCCTGAATTGTACCGGTAACATCCAAGTGTATTAAAACTACAGAGTCTTCATAAATGATTACAAGCCACGTGACCAGGACTGTGATTCTCGACGAGCAACTCGTATGCGAATAGATTTTTTGTATCTCTCAATTGCCGTAATGAGGAGAAGGATATTCGCATATGAATTGCTCTGCGATTGATTTGAGAATCTCGGCCCTGATCACGTGGCTTGTAATCATTTATGAAGGCACTGTACTTGGCTATCGGAAAATACCGTTATCTATTTGCGTGATGTTGCAGCTTTTCCATCTTCCAGACACATAACCCAATGGTGTGGTTTTCTGCCTGAAATATATTTGCATTCTTACCCAGACTTACTGACAGCCTTCTCTTTGGGTTGAAACTATATTATATTCCATACCTAACACCTTCCGGAGTCTTATGCCGGGTCCACATTAAGCCGACAAAACAGAAACAAAACAGAAACTTCATGTTTTTCAACAATTTTACAACAAAACGAAAACATTTCGGCGACTTTCGTGTCTCAGTTCTGTTTTGTCTGCAAAATCCGCAACAATTTGGAGTCCCGTCGCTTGTCGGTAAATATCAAAAGGTTTTTGTTTTGTTCGCTATATTGATAACTACGTCGTTTCAGTGTGGACATGCAAACAAAACAAAAACATCGTTCGTGTTTCGTGTATGTTCATTCAGTACCAAATTGAGAATTATGACGGAAAACGAAGTGGACGGTTGAAGATACGTGCAAATTAATCGAAATGTTATGGGACCCGAAAAATTCTGAATATAAAAATCGTTATAAAAAGGCTGACGCCTTAAAGGAACTGGGAAGATCCCTGAACACGTCAGCCGATGAAATTGACAGAAAAATTAAAAATATTAACTCTCAATTCCAAAGAGAAAGAAGAAACTATAAGCAATGTAAAAAGTCTGGGTCGGGAAAACAATTTACACCAAAATTTCTTTTTTTATTTAAATTAAGCAAAATATAATAACAACCAGCCATTACTACAAAATCTTCATAGTTTTCTGCTTCAGCATTACGAAAACGAAACATCTTTCCAGTGTGCACTCCTAAAACAAAACTGAAACGTGTAGTATACTGTTCCCGTTTTGTTTCTAGATTAACACTTTGCAGTGTGGACGTGGTCTCAAAATTGTTTTGTTGCTAAAATGTTCGTATAAAGTTGTGTTTTTGTTTTGTTGTGTGTTTCTGTTTGTCGGCTTAATGTGGACTCGGCATTACAGCCAACAACTTCAAAACATTCGATACCACCAACAGAGTGCTGTGACTTCTATGTCCTGCAGCAGTCTATTGTGCTTCATTATGTTAGCCTTCGGCATACTAATAGCACAGTCTATTATACAGTCCGTCGTCTTCACTTCGGCTCCTTTGATGTCGAGGTCCCAGATTTCGTTTTTTTAGACGTCCAAAAGACGACTGCGCATTTAGCCGCGCACATTCGCGCGCTGAAAGGGCACGATGATTTGTCAAGGAATATACTTTCTCCCACTTCGTCGTGTACAAATGAGTTTCATTGGTGTTCATTGCGTATTTAACCGCGATTTAACCACATCCTCTGGAACCTTCACTCGACGAACTGTGCTAATAGTCACTTGTCTCATCTGTACTCTTATATTGCCCACCTGGCTTCTCTCTATAGAAGTATATGGAGAGGTGGTAGATTTAGGAGGACTTCCAGAGCAGATGACGGTGTTGAGCTCACCACACAAGTTTGTCTCTGTAAACCAGAAGGCTTAGGCTTTGCTACTCTTCTTTACTTTTATACCACCAAACTATCTTCACCAGACTTGCATCTCTTCAGTTCTATATTGAACAATTTAAGAATCTTAATGATTACGTTCCTCTTCAAAATTGGGTTGGTGAATTCTTCACTTCTAAATCATGAATGTTTGAACCCGTTTTACAGTCCAAATTTTGTTGTTCAGGTTTCTCGACTCACTTCTTGTCGAATCATTTTAGGGTTCACAAATTCTTTTGAATTTAGCGCCATGCATCCAACACCTGAAAACTCTTATAAGGTCAAATGTGTCAGGTACACTTAAAGTTGATTTTGTTAATACATTTTTTTTTATATTTTTCATTTTTCTAGAATTTTTATTTCATTGATTAAAAAAAGAAAAAGTAATTTAGATAGGTTGTAGTACAGAAAATATCAATAACAAAGTCTTGGGATTTCTGTTTGCAAGTTCATCAGACATATTTAAGAAAATTGTAGAAGTTTTCGAACTACAAGTAGTTATTGTAATTCAAGAACGGTAATAGGAAATATAATTATGCGTCAACTTGATTCAGATGGGCATACTATAATCTTGATTAAATTAAAATATTTTCAGTCAAAGAAGTTTTTATTTGTAGCAAAGACATTTAATACTGTTTTGAAATTGTACTGGAATGTAACGCCTCGTATGCATTTTAACGTTTAAAATACTCATCCTTTTATTTATAGTTTATAAAATTCAGTAATAGAATAGCGATTATGTGCTAAGAATAACTACGCACTGAAACTGTAACTTATTTCAGCGAAATGTAATCGTATTAGGACATTGCCCAATTTCTTCCGAAAGAAAAATAAAGCAACTAACATTTACCAGGGCTTGATAGATATTTATAAAGTTAATGTTAATTTCGGCTCCAGATAAAGAATTCAAATCTAGAGTCTAACCCTTTGTAGTCGACTGCTTTTATGAAGAAAAAAACAAAAGCATCAAAAGGATGTCAACAACTCACTAGATAATTCATTATATTTAATGAATTGTTACTGAAAAAAGTTTAAAATTTAAAATAAATAGTGAAATGCGATTTACCTTCGGTGGGTAATTATCTAATTTATTACCAAAGCGAAATCGATTACAAAATTTAGTTTCTTAACCGAAGTAATATTTAAGAATTGTAACAAAAATTTCTCCTAATCATAATTAAATCGTTGAACAGCACCTCAGTACCGTTTAAATACTAAGCCTATAGAATACTTTCACTTTTTACACATTAACACCTCGGCAATGATTTATGACCATTGCGAGAAACACGTTTCAACATTTTTCGTTTCCTGTATGGTTAAATAGACCGTAATAGCCAATACGAAATTGAATGTAACTTACACAATTCTACCGGATGGCATAGAATAACTAGACGCGTTGGTGATTCTTATTATGCAAGTGTGCCTACAAGTGTATTTGCAGTAACATTTATTTCAAAATTATGTTACATGTCAAAAGTATATGAAACGGAATGTCATATAAAAAATACAATAAAAATTATTGACAGTCATTATTTGATATTTTAATAAGGAGATACAAGAATCTCTCATAATTACTAATTTGTTAAAAATAGTACGTAACTTTAATTTTATTTTGAAAACAAACAAAAGGTAAATAGTAATTTTGAACCATATTCCATTTTACTTGAAAGATGGTTTTCTACAAGCGTACACACGTATATTAGTTTGGAAAATGTCATTGGGGGAAATTTATCCCACACCGTGCGGGTAAATTTTTCTCGAACACATACTTGAGTATAATATTGAAGAATGTTAGTAAGTGATGACAAAATATGAAAGTCTCTGTTGTTTCTTATAAACTTTAAATTTATGTGATATTATCCTCTAATTTGCATTTTTTAACAAATAAAAAATAAATAAAAACAGAAATATTTTATTATGATCGTATACATTAATAATTGTTGCTGTAGCAATTAAAAATAACATTTGGTTCTGATTGTTTACGTGACAGACCATGCGTGACATATAAATCTATAGTAAATTTCGATCTGTGTTTTCAATTTTATGAAATTGACAATTAATTCATCAGATGAAGAACTACCTGAAGAAATTTTAGCAGTAGTTAATGAAGCAAGTTTGAATTTTGTTTTCCGTGAAGTGATAAGAAAGATAGATAAAAAGATAAAATAAACAGAAGAAGTATTTTTGGCATATTTTTTTAGAAATGTCCAAATCTTGGAAAGCAAACACGTTATAGTTCAGATATTCAATGACAAAAAGTATTTGTTAAGTTAAACAAGATTTGGATATTGGAAAATTTCATAAAATAACTGCCTTTATAAAGAGATTTTGTTCGAAAAAGCAAACATTTTTAGTCAAGACAACGTAAAAATATGAGTGAGGCACCCGATGATGATAAGGCTAAAAACACACTAGGCCTGTTACCACACACACTTAGCGGATAACCAGATGGCGTAAAAGTGTCAAAATTACAACGTTGTCGGTTTGTTTTAGCAATCTCTTCCCAACAGTATTTTCTTTTATTTCTGTTAGTGTAATCATTGTTTTTCATATCCCATATAGCAGGTCGCTCTTAAATTGCATTTATTAATAATTCAGTACAGTTTGGCTTCAATGCAATAAGCAAACCGCTAGAAAACGCCTGAACGTGTGGACAGACCTGTTAAGACCGCTCGAAGCAATAAAAACGCTTCGGCTCATCGTTCGTACGACGGGTACGAGGGGTGTCGACTACCCCTTTTCAGTACGCGGTGTAGAACTAACTATATGTCTGGTGGGCGTCTGACGAATGACTCTAGCTGTTGCTATAGGTTTTCCAGGTGTAATTCAATGCTGGTTGGGTCATTAGCATGAAAAGTAGTTGTTTCCTGAAATTCCGTGTTTGAAAAATACCCCTTTTTCGTCGCGCGTAGTGTGAACAGCTTCATTCATTTCCATTATAACATGTGTCGAATCGGCCGCCAAATCGGTGACCGACTCGGCGAAAACCGCCTAGTGTGTTTTTAGCCTAAGGCTAAAGTTTGTAACAATTTTTGGATTGGTTGGTGTCTGTAGACGAGAGGAAATAACGAAAATCATCGTCCACGATAGAAAATAAAGAATATCTGATCAAGAAGGTCAATGTCAAGGATTCCAAAAATCATTCCGCCAGATTCTTTGTGATATGTAAAGAAACAGATAATGGATATTTTTTGAATGTATACAGAAAATATAAAAAAAATCCACATCGTCGATAATTCATACAATACAAACATGGGAAATGTACTGTTCAACCTGTAGGCATCAATTCAATAGGAAAAATACCCTTCGAAATCACACCCTATTTACACCTTCAAAATCCAGATCTACATAGGTCACAGTTTTAAGAAGTCCTCGGCCACTTTTA
Organism: Monochamus saltuarius; assembly: GCA_025584915.1. Classification (NCBI taxonomy): domain Eukaryota; kingdom Metazoa; phylum Arthropoda; class Insecta; order Coleoptera; family Cerambycidae; genus Monochamus; species Monochamus saltuarius. The sequence continues at coordinate 27,964,791 of CM046721.1, forward strand.
TTGCCGATTGTGGAGAGAAGGTATTACAAATGTTAAACGTTTAAAAGAAAATCAACTTCTGTTGCTGAGGGGTACTTAGAAAACTCTGCAATTCTAAAAAAAGAAATGTCCAACAAAATTATTCATTTGAACACTCCATCATCTTCAAACTGCAATTTACAACCAATAACGTCTTACCCAAACGTACCACCAGTAGCCACGATTTGACGCCTGTTTTCGAAGAAACTTCTTCCCAATATGTGTTCCCCGTATTAGAACAATTTTCTTCCAAGAAGCAACTAACTTCAACCCACACGCTGACTTCCGAGTTTAAACTAAGCTTAACCTTAAACTGTTATTAAACTATAAGATTAGTATTTTCCAGTTGTTCAATAACAGTTTATTTTTAATGGGAGTTTAGTGTATACCTTTATAAAGGCCCAATTGTATAAAAAACAGTTTATCTGTGGCTTAACCTTCTACTGATTTTGTGCTGTAATTATTTGAAAACTGTACATCTTAAATGGAAAAAAAACCTACTTTATACTTTGATGTTAAACTCCATATAAGGATCCTGGTAAAGCTTGGCTTTAATTTAAGGGCAGCTTATCAAAGCTACTGTTAAACTACACATTGTACAACAGGCCCTAACTGTACGTTTACAGTTAGTATCACTAATAGGTAAGTAAGAAAATAATACTTCGCTTACTCCAATGTATTCACTCTTGTTATGTTGCTTTTGTTTCCATTTGTATTAATACAGAAGAACATTAAACTTTCCATTTAGTTTCATGAGCTTGTAGAAAAGCTTTTGTTCCTAACTCATGCGGAAATTGTATTTTCTCCAATTGACAACGGTGTGCGGGCAAATGCCACTTTCCGTACTTGTTAGGAAAGTAACTATTGTGACATTGAAGACTATTCTTATGGCGGAAAGTAGTAAATCCCGATATATTTAAGTTTATTTTTATTGTGTAGTAGTCAATTATACTTAAATGTTTGTTGGGTTATTGTCTAGATAATTCTATAAGTATCGCTGATTTTGAATATCATCAATAATGTATGGTCAATAAAATATAATTGTCGGCAACTACTTGTTTTCACTAAAGTAAAGGATATATAAAGGCGCCCACGACAATGAAGTATAACAAAACCCAGTAAGGAAATAATGTGACACCCGACCACTCTATCGAATATACTAATTCAGATTGCAGGCTCTGATATCGACGTTTGCACAATAGCTAGCAAATGTGCTTGCCACGGAGATCATTTGTTCTTTTTCATAAGCAACGTCATTCATTTTTTTTCATTCGAGCATGTTATTAATACCATTAATCTCTATGACGCAACAGTTTCTAAATAAATATTTTGCTTTGTCATAAAAATAGAAAAGTACATGTGTGATTATTGCGCCAAACGACTGACAAGACGGGAATCGTAAAATTTCTAAAACGGTTGAATTATTCCGCCGATAAAAAAATAATGAAATGGCATTGCGAAATCCAATTTTATTACAGTTTTTACGCTTTCTCTACATCCGTTTCGTGGTGCGCAAGGTGTGGTCAGTATTGTTTATTTTGCTTGGTTACTCTACAAATTGAATCAAATTCGATGGGATCCAGTGGCGGCTAGTCCGATGAGGCAGGCGAGGTATAAACGATTTAGTAACTGCTTAGTTTAGGCATCTAACTCATTTATTACTTTCAGCTAATGTTGGGATCACTCGAGTGAAAAATAACTGATTATTCGGTTATTGCAATAACCGAAATCACTCGGTTATCAGTTATATGAGTAACAAATTATTTTTATTTGATTTTTTTTCCATTGTTCAGTAGGGTTGCCTTTTCATATGCGCAAGTAGGATATTCTTATCTTTTAAATTCTCAAGTAAGGACATTCTTTTTACTTTGTATATGAACTTTTTTTTTCTTCATATTTTGTCTTTGTGTCCCGATAATTATATTTTAATACGAATTTAATGGTGTCCTCCGAGTAAGGTCATGTCTAGTAAAAATAAGGACTAAAGGACAGAGGCTGCAGTAAGGACTGTTTTTCCAGGACAGGTTGCAACCATACTTTTCACTTACAAATTATGTGTTCGAGTTCAAGATCTGTATATACATGCTCGTATAATACGTGCAACAAGAACCGCTATAGTTGCGGCAAGAATTCAGATGACTTACATATGTCACGGCTGATGTTACGCAATTGTCAACATAATTTTCGATATTTGGTCGCGTTAAAAGTAATCATTTTTTGCAAATTTAGCGCAATATATAGTGCAAACATTTAGTGTAGTATATAGTTATTTTTTATTCTCAGTAGCATTTTTTTTTTAATATTTTCATGAAAATATAATGAATTATTAATTTGTTTGTCGTAATTCGTATAATACACTTGTCGTAGCTATAGATCAAAATAAAATTTTGTGTTGACGGAATGCAGGACATTCGTAAAATAACTTTTGGAGAATTAAAAAAAAATAGAAATAACTAATTTTTTTGTGTAAATGCAACATATATTTTTATACAGGGTGTCCGGAAAAGACGTGTACAACGGAAGACCACAGACTCCTGGGTTCAAAATAAGCCGATTTAGCCCAATTTACTTATTTCCAAAATTGCTTCGTTTAGCCGCTAGAGAGCGCCAAAGTTTGCGAAAAATTTTTGTTTATTCCGAATATCTCGAAAACGACTTGATCGATTTTAACCATTTTAGGCCACGCAGTTATAAGTCTAACCGACACTTTTTGACGTTATTTAGAATCTTTTGCAGTTATTAGAAATGTAAGAAAAATCATGTATCATGCAAATATAAGCACATATTTTTAACCTCCTGTACAATTACTCTCAGTTTTTTTGTTAGTAGCTGACTTTATTTAGAAACTTTTTATACTTTCAGAATTTTGAATAGATGAGTAGTTTAGGCAGAAAAAATATTTTCGTATGTCAACAATATCAGCATTCGTTCTGCAACAATGAAGTACCAGAAGTTGGCTCTGTTATTTTAAGTGTCAGTTGTGTGTCAAATCTAATCAGCTACTGAAATTAGTCTCTCGGTGTATTCTTCTTGCTCAATTACTTAGTTACTTTAGATCTTACTTTATTTGTTGTCGTTATTGTTGTGTTTGTTTATTTTTCTCATTTTTCATTATTTCATCATGGATACGTATACATATTCCGAACAAGTAGCTATGCTTTTGGTTTATGGATTTTGTCAAGGTAACGGCCGCAAAAGTGTTAGGGTCTACATGGACAGATTCCCTCATCGACGAGTGCCAAATCATCAAACTTTTGCCAACATCGAAAGGCGACTTCGCGAATTTGGTTCCTTCCACCAAATGAATGCGGCTCAAGGGCGTCAACGTACTACGAAAACTATAGAGGTGGAGGAACAAATCCTAGATAAGATAGAAGAGAACCCAAAAATTAGTGCAAGACGCATTGGACATGAAATAGGGATACCAAAAACCATAGTTCATGATGTTTTGAAGGAGCAATTACTACATCCGTACCACATTCAATCGATACATGAATTGCTACCCATTGACCCCGAAAAACGTTTAGCATTTTGTAATTTTATACAAGATCAAAGAGCCCATGATATCAACTTCAGCAAAAACATTTTATTTACAGATGAAGCATGTTTCACTAGGTCAGGCATCATTAATAACCACAACAAACACGTTTATGCTGATGAAAATCCACACTGTACTGAAATAAGACATTTTCAATATGAATTCAGAGTAAACGTGTGGGCGGGAATTATCGACAACTTTATTATTGGCCCGGTTGTGCTTCCACATCGATTGAATGGGGTCAACTATTTAAATTTTTTAAAGCAAGTATTACCTAATTTGTTGTACGATTTGCCGTTATTACTTCGTCGTAACATGTGGTTTATGCACGATGGTGCAACCCCTCATATTACAATACCATTTCGTCAATATTTACATAATCTGTATCCTAACAGGTGGATCGGAAGAGGAAACGATGCTCCTATAAAATGGCCACCTCGAGCACCAGACTTAACCCGTTGCGATTTTTTTGTGGGGTGCAGTAAAAACTAAAGTATATGCCTCTGCAGTTAATAATGAAGAGGAATTGTTTAGGCGAATCAAGACGCAGTTAATATTTTACGAGGTAATGCAGGAATCATGGAGAGGCTGCACTACAACTTCGTAAAACGGATTACTTGTTGCATAAGAGAAAACGGTGGTCACTTTGAGCATTTATTGTAAAGTGATCATAACTCTTTTGTTATATTTTATTATCTTGTATTTATTAAATAAACTATAAATGAGAGTTTTGGAATTTTCGTTATTTGTTGCAGAACGAATGCTGATATTGTTGACATATGAAAATATTTTTCTGCCTAAACTACTCATCTATTCAAAATTCTGTGAGTATAAAAAAGTTTCTAAATAAAGTCAGCTACTAACAAAAAAACTGAGAGTAATTGTACAGGAGGTTAAAAAATATGTGCTTATATTTGCATGATACATGATTTTTCTTACATTTCTAATAACTGCAAAAGATTCTAAATAACGTCAAAAAGTGTCGGTTAGACTTATAACTGCGTAGCCCAAAAATGGTTAAAATCGATCAAGTCGTTTTCGAGATATTGGGAATAAACAAAAATTTTTCTCAAACTTTGGCGCTCTCTAGCGGCTAAACGAAGCAATTTTGGAAATAAGTAAATTGGGCTAAATCGGCTTAATTTGAACCCAGGAGTCTGTGGTCTTCCGTTGTACACGTCTTTTCCGGACACCCTGTATATCTAAGATTTGTATTGTTTATTTTAAATATACATATAAATTTACTCATACAAAACGTATATATTTATGTATTAAAATAAAACATTTACATATAAACTACAAAAATAGTAATATGTACAGCTGCTGAGATTTCAAGTGACCATCACTCGAATTATCAATCGGTTTTTGATATCACTTAAATACTCAGTATTCGGTTTTTGAAATAACTCGGTTTTTCCCAACACTACTTTCAGTAACATTAGAATATATTGGCCAAGTCTTATAAAAAAAAATATTTTGATATACACGGGACTAATACAATTTAAAAATCACTTCCACACGGCACTGAAAACTGGTACACTGTAAAACCTGATAAGGCGGATAATCGGCGAACGGACACAAAATTGAAAGACATTCCAAAGGAAAGAAATAAATTACATTTTACAACACCTATTTTAATGCACCAAATTCGACTGCATTTGCCGTTATTCTTATTAAATTATTCATAGAATTAATGTGTGGTTTTAATTAATATAACAGTTTTGACATACCTGATGTTTCAACAAACTTTTGGGTCCATTTTACCCAATTTCTACAAACTAACACAAATTCTTCTGCTTTTTGCCCGTTTTGAACTTGTATGTTATTGGTAGCAGCTGTGATACGTTTACGTAAATCATCAGTAGTGTCCACTTCAGTGCGATACACTTCATTTTTTAAATATCCCTACAAATAGAAGTCCGAAGGATTTAGAGTCAGGAGATCATGGCGTAGTTATGGTACCGGCCCTCCGTATCCAATCCTTTGGTATTAATGCTTGAACACGCTGTGGGCATGGTACGGATATAATTGAGCCTCGTGTATGACACACACACACTGCTGCAATATGCAGTGGACGTCCTGGACCTCTATGTTTTCCCGCGGTAACACAAAAACGTTAATACTATAAGTAATCGGATTTGATTAGTAGCCCAGCGATGTAAAGTTGAAATTACTACAACTTTTTTCTCGGAAATTATAAGGGTTTTACAAAATTTCTTTTGACTCCACTTTTCATCACACATCTATTTCCAAATTTTTTTAGATAAGTTGTGAATTATAATATATACAAGTAATAAATAATAAGTAAGATAATAGGTAGTGTAAATAAAAATGTAGCAAAAGCTTTCTCCTCTAATATCAAGCTAATGCTTCTATTATTTAAGCTAAAAGTATCAATTTTCCTTTGTCTATTTTAACAAGCTGCCTGAATAAAAGTTAATGTTTCAAGCAAAGCTTTTGTATAACCTTTATTCACACTGCCCAATGGTTCAGCTTCAGGCACGTCTTACATCATTTATATCAAATGACTCCCAAAGAGATATATATCGACTTCTAGGGGTCGACTCCGAACTCCAAGGGTCCAATCAGCGAAGACACAAGTTGGAGGTGTTATTTACTTAATAATGCTTTCTTATAATAGACATATAACATACCTATGAAGTAAAAAATGTTAAGACATAAATGTTTGTGAAACATGATGACGATTTGATGCTCGATTTGGGGAACTTATGACTCCATGCTTTAATCATGGGAAAATTTGAGATCGATTATGAAATTATTCTCTATCGACGGGTCAAACTAAAAAAAACTAATTGCTTTGAATTTTAATTAATGCTAATATGTTTCATTTTACTTATAAAATTGTTATTATGCTTTTGTTATTGAAATTTAAATTATTATTTTCTTATATTATATCAAACTGTTTAAAAATTATTATAAATTTTATAGTAAATTATATTATTTGCTACACTCGATATTCAAAACATAAAATTTGGCACGTGATCTACAAAACAAAAAAAATGTCAAATAATTAAAACTCTTTAATTAATGCATTTGCCTAATAAGTTAGAGGAATTTGAAATAATCCTGATTTTCCAATAATGCTGATTTAAGAAATCTCAAAAAAATATTAAACGTTATAGTGGTAGAAAATGAATTGGAACATTTCAGAACTGCCAAAGGCAAAGATTTTAAAAACAAATTCAAATTGTCAATCAGATAGTTGATATATTGTTCGTAAAGTTATCAAGATGATGCATCACTTCCAATTGGTGAAAGGACTCTGTATGTAAATCCACCAAAAGTATACGTGACAGAAGTTGTAGGTGTTTTCAAATTATTCATGTGATCAATCTGATGAGCCATAGATCCTTGACAAAACAAACGTGGTGTTTGCTCATTGAGCTATTTTACTTAAAAAAAAAACCACTAACAGTCTGCTGCTAACAGTATTAACATAACCTCAAACTCACAAGCCACCACTTTTCACCAATCCAATTTCACACCAATCACCAGACTGATGGCACCTCACCAAATTGTATAATTTACGAACAGACGGATAGATGACAATTTTTCTTCCGTATTTCGGCTACATGTGTACCTCCATTATTACAGGTCATCTATAAAATATAAAAAACATTAAATGAACATCTGATATTCATTCTTAGGCAGAAGCGTGCGTGATACTTTTTAGAAAAAGTAACAAATACTCAGCAGATGGTAAATAGCATTAATTGTAACCAAATTGGCATTTTTTACTGAGAAATTTCAAAACTAGATGTGACAACTCTGTTTACGAAATTACTAGGTCATTTAACTTTTCATAATTTTCAGTTAAACTATTTATTGATACTTTAAATTTAAAAAAAGTTAAAGTAAAAAATATTGGTCATCTTTATACATATAAACAGTAAATAAAAGTATATTTTACTATAGCTACTTATGTGTATACATATTACAGGTAGTTTATTATTTCAATTGTTATTGTGGTGGCAAATGTTCGGCGCAGTATATTTCCACAATCGCCATAGTAGTTTCATTTTCTATTGCGGTTGCGGGCATTGAATACAAAAGAATGGTGTACAAACAAAGGTTAATACCTGTTTTATACAGAGATAGCGTTGGCTGAGATAGTTTATTAAATGATGATTCACTGAAAGAAATGTATTCCCTTCAGTTTCGTAATTGATTCTTTGTCTGTGACAAGGGTCATTTCCCAACAAAAGAAAACTAAGATACTTAATTTGAGGTACAGAAAAACACCTTAAAATACCATTTTCTCAACAAATTTCTGTCGACATTTTCAGTTAATTTATCAGCTTATTTATTCTACAATTTAAGTATATTAATAATAAGTGCACAAATACTGCCCTTTTATGTATTTGGGGACTTCTAAACTAAATTTAAACGATTTATGTTTCGTATTTTCCATGGTAATATTAGACTTTCGTGTTATTCTTATATTTCAGTGACTTATTATTTTTATAATATTGTCGCCTTACTGAATCGTGTGCAGCGAAAATACCTTAGTCATGCCCAGTTACTCATATGGAGCAGGGAAATGTTATATTAAAAAAAAGCGCATAATATATCGGTAACAACCTTGATGATAGATTGGATAACTCAGGCATTAAGGTGTTTCTACTTACATATTCTAATTAAATTCTAAACTAAAGGAAAAGTAGTATTTATATAATTAATAATTAGATATTCTGCTGATTTAATGGTATCAATTTTCAAAGGAGAAACGTGTTTACTTAGATAACATATTTCAAATATTTGATTTATTTTGTATTCAAAAACGATACTATTAAAACGAAAAATAAGCGATTTTTTTCATTTTGATATAAAGTATCTAGCCAACCACCATATTTGGGCAAAATATATGGTAGCAACATTGAAAGATGTAGTGGGTGTCCCATTTTTACTTGTACAACAGAACTGGGCGAAAAAATTCTTTACTTCACGTAACGTTTTTCTCTATTAAGGTATTGTCTGTAATTATTTATTTGTAGCATTTTTATTTATTTAATTGGATATTCCTGCCACTGAAATATATAAAATAACCCTTGCACCAGAACCAAACGTGCAGACAGTCACCCTAATCAACATGCATACACTCCACGACACTGCATTCCACCAAGTGGTGGCAGGATCGAAACATCATTATTCATTAGATATAAAGTCTACGCTGAGAGTATTCATAGATATAGAGGGAGCATTTGATAAAACAACCTTCCCCAAAATCAATTCATCTCTTATGGAGAGGGGAATTTCTCTTACCATCTGTGGCTGGATATCAGATATGCTCACTAAAAGAGCACTTTATTAAGTTTCGCATCGGATGTGAAATACCTTGAAGTCACACTTGATACGAAGTTAACATGGAATCTTCATTTGGAGAGGAGACTACAAAAGGCGTACATATCCTATGAGCAGTGCCGCAACCGTTGGTGAAACCTAAGGAATGAAACCAAAGGTGGTCATGAGATATCCACTGCCATTGTGAGGCCTATGGGGTTAACTGGAGCTATGTGTACCACACCCACCATAGCAATGGTGGTGATACTATGTCTGCCAGCTTTGGATATTTATCTAAAAGAGGTGGCTGCGACAACTATGTTTCCACTCAAGAATACTGATATTATACCAGATATAGGATGTGAAGAAGTCACCTGTAGAATGGGGTCGTCAGGAAAATGCCCCTTTTGCAGGCATATACAGGCAGTATTTCCAAATTTGTGTTTGACAGACCCTACACGGTAATTATCAGGAATAAGGAGATAGCGAATATATAATCAACATCTTCACAGACGGATCAAAAATGAAGGAAGATGCAGGATGTGGGATTTATTCTAGATTCTTACATATCCAATATCAGTGGACGATGGATAGACATGCTACCGTAGTACAAACGGAATTAGCAGGTATAACCATAGCTCCCAAAGAATTTGCCGTAGACATACAACGGGCAAAACCATCAGAATCTACCGGATAGTAGATAATCACTACACTTACATAACCATAAGATAATAACTAAATCGGCATGGGAATGCCATCTTTCACTAGTAGTGGCCTCAATCGACAACAACATTTCCGTATGTTGGGTAAAAGGACACGGATGGTGCAATGGCAATAATGTGACTGACAAGTTGGCTAGGAGTGCATCGGGTCTGAATATTTTTGGACCTGATATTTCCAGTATGCTTCCGTTGTCAACATTTGTTGAAATTATCAAAAAGGACAGTGCAACGGGTCTGAATATTTTTGGACCTGATATTTCCAGTATGCTTCCGTTGTCAACATTTGTTGAAATTATCAAAAAGGACAGTGCAACGGGTCTGAATATTTTTGGACCTGGTCTTCCCAGTATGCTTCCGTTGTCAGCATTTGTTGAAATTATCAAAAAGAACATCCACAAAGAGTAGAAAATCGTGGAATGAAACAAGTAGCTTTCAATATGCTAAGGAGTTTCTAGAGTACCCCTGGAAGGATACAGCCAAAAAGTACCTGGCGATGTCTAGGACAAATCTTTACCTGGTAACTGAACACTGTTGGTTAAGGAAGTACTTTATCATATGAGGAAGTGTGAAGCACTTCTTTGTAGGGGTTGCGAATAGGAAGACAAGACAGAACATGAACTCGGTGAGTGCAATGCCATCTCGTCAATAAGAAAATCCCTGTTGGGAGAACGATGACCTTTTTGGCCTGCATTAGAGAGATCCCCTTGAGCAACGTCACCACCTTTTTATCTTTATTAGGTTGACAGCTCAGTTGGAATGATCTCCTAATAGGAGGAAATATAAGAGGTCTAAGTGCGGTAGTCTCTAAGCTACCCTCCTACCAATTCCTGACCCCTTGCACCAATGGATCACTCAAGAGTTTGATTTTACAAAATCTGTTTGACCTAAATCAGAAGTAGATTAGTAGATAAAATACTTTTACGGTTCTAAATCGTAACTTTTGGTATATTAATAAACACCTCATTATTAATTGTTTTGATGTACGAAAAATAAATATCTTATTTGCTCCACCAGTAAGGTGTAACTAGCCACGTCTACCAATGGAACTTAAAATTTTTTCCCTAAAACGTTATCGCAGAATGATAATGGAATTTTTTTTCCATATTCATTTCATAATAAATAGTGTTATATGTACATATACAGGGTACGACGTGTATAATGTATACAAATGAAAATGTGGCTTCCTGAGGATATTTATAATAGAAAAGTTATATACGACGTAAAGTTAAAGTTAAGCAGCGCCTGTTAATAGGTTTGTTAATACAACAGGACCTAAAAACCTGTCACCTACAATACCCATCCAAATGTTTAATGAAAAACGTGCCTGATGTCCAGATTCTATTAGAGCATGAGGATTTTCGTCGGCCCAAATATGCGTATTGTGAAAATTAAACACTTCATTTCTTGTGAACTCGGTCTCAGCAGTCAAAAAAATGTTTGCAAGAAAACGAGGGTCTTCAGCATCATGACGTAGAAACCAGCGGCAAAAAACCAAACGTGCTTGATGATCATTTATTGGAGTTAAGGCATGTACTCGTTGCACATTATATGGATAAAGCAGTTGCTCGTGAAGGATTCTCCAGACAAGAGGACCAATTGCTACCTCGGCTGATATTCTCCGCATACTCGTACCTGGATTCTGCTCTACCAGTGCTAGAATTTCTTCTTCTGCTCTAGGAGTGGATACCGACCTTGGTCTTGATAAATGGCACTGTTTGCTCAAGGAACCGGTATCACCCAATCTTTGGTGAATTCTTCCAAACATGCGTTGTGAAGGAATCTGGCGATTTGGATAAGAGTCAACATAAAAACGTCGCGCTTCGGTGGCGTTCCCATTAGCACTACCATACATGAAATGCATGTCTGTTAATTCTGCGTTAGAGTAACCAGCCATAGCGAAAGAAAACTTGTGCACTGAGAACAACTGTCAAATACGTACTGTTTCTTTCACTAAACATCAACCAACTGTTATAGGAAAATACACAACGTTTTTGACTCGGTTTTTGCAAAATAAAAAAAGGGGCTAAAAAACATAAAACATTCCATATTTCCGCAACCGTTACTTTGCGGACCCATGTTTATTGAGACTTTTCTGCTTATTTTGGCTCATACTATTACCTCCTTAAATATTTTACACTCTTTTTTTAACACCCTGTATAAATAATTGTATTCTGTGATTTAAGATATTAACGTACACTCGGTTAAAGGTGATGTATATTTCAAAAAGTTAGAACATGATGTAACATTTAAAAACAGAATAATTTGAAGTGTATGACATAAACTTTTAGGCATGTTCCAACATAGGTGTAATTGCCATGAGATACATTAATTTGTTATTATTTATGACGTTATTTATAAATAAAAACGTTATTAAATTTACTTGTTGACTAATAAGAGGCAGTGTATTATGTGACATTTCATTATCAAAGTTCTGATAAATTATAAGTTTCTACAAATTACCTGCTGTGTTATATTAAATATATAGGTAGGTACTTAGCTTGTGAACGTAAACATTGACTTATGGAGGTAAATAAAGTTACGTAATTATAAAAAATGTATGTTGGTAATTGTTTGTTCAAGAAAACTTAACTTTACGGAATATTTGCGAAATACTGGATGTGTTCTTTAGCATATTTACATTTTTAGTGTGGCTAAACATTATAATAATTTGATTCCTACGTCAAACAGTTGTTATGGAAAAGTACAATAGAAGTTTCATTGACCATCGATCAGATTAAATGTCTGTTTAGGCTTGTGACTCCGAACTCGTGTTTATTCTACCAATCAGAACCGTCAATAATAACTTGAATTGATAGTCACTAATTAAACATGAAATTTTGTATTTAAGATGAGGTCATAGGCGACATTCTCGAACCGAAGTCGGGAGTCGCAACAGTCGCCAACAGTTTGTTAGGAACTCGATGTGATTTTTAATTAATTACGTTCGAATCTTATCGGAAATATTTATTTACAGTTCGTTGTACAGGTTGTGAGGTGCATTCACGTTTGCCTGAGTAAGCAGTCTAATTTTACTTTCACTGATTTATCGTTCCTGCTATTATTTCACGGCGTGGTTACTTTGGATAATTCCGTATTGTCAATAAACATTAGAAATATGTAGCTATTTTACTTGTTTAACTCAGCATTTATTGTATGTGTAACTTTATACGTGTTATATAACAACATTAAAACTGAAGGTAAGATACTGGATAATAATGTCACTAATAAAAATAGTTGTAAATCATAGAAGTCTACATACACCTCGGTCAATTAATAGTGGGGAACACATAGGTATAGTTCTACTTTTGATCGGAAAATGTTTTTAAAATATAGGGTGTTTACTAAAGAATGGACCATAGTTTAAGGTTAGCTCCTTGGACGAAAATAAGGTGATTTAAATCAATTTACCATACTACCGTTTTGCTTTCTTAAGGTTACCGTATTTCTTGACGTAAAATTACCAAATTTATGGTGTCTATTAGGTACAGAAATCTCGAAAAATAAAACGTGATGAATAAAAGTAATACCAGAAATAAAATTCTTGATGTTTTCTTTATCCACTTTTACTATTTAAATTATTTTCAAATAAAATAATAACTTCACATTATTTTGCTATTCTAACCTCACATTTTAACAATTATTTTCACATACTTATAAACAAAAGTGAACAACTTTATATGCAGAACTACGTTTTTATATTAGATATAATATTTATACATCTACAGCTAAATTTAAAAAATAGGTATTTTGAAAGATTTCTAAAAATTTGTTGGTTAGACCACTTTCTGTTGTTATATTTTCGTTTTACTTCGGTATCTTTGAATATTTTCAGGTGGCATGTTATGGCTAGAGCAAATATTTCATACGATATATTAGATTGACACTAACGCAGGTGAAAATCGACAAGTAAATTATTGTTTATATACGTTCGCGAACAGTGGTTTACAATTAAAGAAGTTCTTTGCAGCTTTCTTTGAAATTGCCCTTCCGTAGCAGTAAGCTGTTCTCAGGAATCTGTAATTAGTTCCGTAATTGTTATAATTATTGTTTAGAGCGGCATAAATGTCTACTAATCGTGGACCTTCATTAATCTATAATTGTAAAAGTCAATTAAACGGTGTAGTAACTCGTTTAAGTATGTAGTGAACGCATAAATAAACAGGGTTAAAGTGTTTATTTTGCGGAAATTGCTCAAATTGTTATTTATATTTAAAGTTTTATGTATAGGTAGAAAGAACTGCAAATGTATTTTTGCATTAATAAAATTATCAGAGCTTATTAATTAATTAATTTAATACTGTATAAGTATGACTACTATTACATTCAGGTTATCACCAACAGTCTGACCGTGCAATGTTGTCGAACTTAACAATACGTTACGGTACGGTTTCTGAGTTTCTCAGAAACTTCAAATGCTTACTTCATTAATACTGATCCAAAAATCAAATTATGAACAAATTACATTATAGGCGCTTTTACTTAATCTTAATTGTACCTTAGTTTGTAATTTCGTAACATAGTTTTGCATATTATTGCAGTTGTATTTTTATTTTTGAAATGTATTTGTAGACAAACTATTCGTTTTAGAAATTTTTTCATAAGAGTTTTTATTGCTTTTAGTCAGATATATAAGCCCTTAAAATTACGGCACTCATATTCCGGACACCCTGTATAGTTTTATCCTAGATATTATAACTAAATTATAAGGAAGTGAAATCTAAAATCGTTAATTTATAAAAGTTCTACAAATGCTTCAATTTGATTTGGTGTTAAAGCAAACATAGATGACTATAATAGGTACTACAACCATTGTTTACAATTACCTTATTCCAGACTGTCAGTAGGCCAAAAAGCCCTGGATACATTAAGGTATATAACCATGCAATACTACAGCATAAATGCCTTGAAGAGGAGACTGTATAAACAGTTTTCCTGGAATCTGGAATTAAGGGAGGATAGCAAAGGCTACATTGCTTAGGCCCCATTGGGCCCCTTGAACCTCCTCCCATTAGGAAATCAATCCGCCCGAGACGTCAACCAACCTAATAAGAAGAAAAAGGTGGTGACGTTGCTCAGGGGATCTCTCTAATGAAGGCCATAGAAGACTATCGTTCTCCCAACACAGATTCTCTTATTGACGAGATGGCAGTGCACTCACAGAGTTTCGTCTTTCCCATAAAAAGAGGTGTTTCACACTTCCTCATGTAATAGAGGAGCTTCCTTAGCCAACAATGTCAGTTTGAATACCTGTCACCAGACAGGTCCTGTCCTAGACATAGCCAGGTACTTTTGGCTGTATCCTTGCAGGGGTACTCTGAGAACTCCTTAGCAAATTGACAGCCATTTGTTTCATCGCAACGTTTCATAAACTCTTTGTGGGTGTCCCCTTTGATAATAAAAGACAGAGAGAGAGAATATTGAGACCCGATGCACTCCTAGTCAACTTGTCAGCTACTTTATTGCCATTGCACCGGTCGTGTCCCTTTACCCAGCATGCAGATACGCTGTTAGCTGAGACCACTACCAGACCCTGATGGCATTCCCATGCTGATCTAGTTGTTATCTTATGATTACGTAAGATCAGTAGTGATTGTCTACTATCTGCTAATTCCGTTTGTATCACAGTCATGCCTATCCATTGCTCACTGGTAACGAATATGTAAGGATCTGGAATAAATCCCACATTCTGAACCTTCCTTCTTTTTTGATCCGTCTGTGAAGATGTTGATAACATCTTCACTGGCGGTCTCTTCATTCCTGATGAGTACCGTGTAGGCTGTGTCAAACACAAACTTAGGAGAAATACTGTCAGTGTTTGCCTGCAAAAGGGGTCAGAAAGATGCTTTCTGACGACCCCATTCCACAGGCGAGTCCTAACTTCTCCACATCCTACATCAGTTATCATACCAGTATTTTTGAGGCGAAGCATAGTTGTCGCGGTCACTTCTTTTAGATGAATATCCAAAGGCGGCGTCGTACGCATAACCAGTTATGCTTAGGCAGGCAATCCTTTGTACCTGGCTGAGCTTTTCTTTAGCTGTCGTCAGTTGGACTTCCAGCCACCAGACAATAGCTCCATAGGCTAACATTGGTCTCACAATGGCAGTGTATATCCACATGACCATGGTTTCATTCCCCAAGTTTTACCAACGATCATGCGGCACTGCTTATAGGATATGTACGCCTTTTTTAGTCTTCTCTCCAAATAAAGATTCCATGTTAACTTCGAATCAAGCGTGATTCCAAAGTATTTCACATCCGATTCGAAGCTGAACGTAGTGTTTAGGAGAGTTGGTGCTTTTATAGGCTCCATTTTCCTCTTCCTCGTAAAGAGAACCATCTCTGTCTTCCTGGGGTTGACGGACAGAGCATGATTCTCACGCCACTTTTCAACGTCTCTTAGGGCTGTTTGCATTCTTTTGCAAAAAATCCCTTCAAACCTACCACTAATCAACATAGTAAATTGATCGGGATAAGCCATGGTATAGATGACAATTTCCGAGTTTAGGTGGCGCAGGAGACTGTCCAGAACCAAGGTTCATAGCAGTGGTGATAGAACACCTCCCTACGGGCATCCCATTGCAACAATGCCTCTTACGGAGGCATTCGCCACGCTAATTTGTATGACTCTTTTAGTGAGTATATTTGATATCCTACCACAGATGGTAGGAGAAACTCCCCTTTCCATAAGAGCAGAATTGATTTTTGGGAAGGTTGTTTTGTCAAATGCTCCCTCTATATCTATGAATACTCCCAGAGTGGACTCTTTGTTGTCCAATGATTTTTCGCCCACCACTTGATGAAGGGCAGTGTCGGTGGATCGCCCTGGAGTGTATGTACTATGTATGTTGATTAGGGTGTGACTGTCTACCCCTCAGTACACTGTCCCTTATGTATCGTTCACACAGCTTCTCCATCGTTTTCAACAGAAACGAGGTCAGGCTGACAGTTTTTTTATTATGAAATGTTTCTACAATGTGGACGAATTTTTCTCCACACATATGTAAAGCAGAATTATGGTCTATGTTTCTGATGTGATGTGATTTATCGTTTTAGTTTATACCACTGTTGGTAAAGTGTACATTGTATGTATAAACATGACGGTTCTACAATATACAGTTTTTATTACTTTTATGTAAAATTTTCTGTATGTTCCAAGACAAAATAAATCTGTCTATTTATACTATTAAATAATACTTAAAATATATTTAAGAATACGGGGTACAAGAATTATGCTAATTTTTTCAATGTAGTGAAAGTGCTTCTGACTGTTAAGATACTATTAAATCAAATACATAATCGTGTGGTATTTAATGGATCTTAAATTTTTTAACCTAACTAATTCGAACTAAGGCAGCGTAATACAGAGGAATGTATCGATGTTCTATACATACCTCTATATACGAGATAAGATTATCTGTTTTGACAGATTGTGTTCGGCAAAGGTTTTTTGATTTGGTGTTAAAACAATCATGTACCAACACTTCATTAATGACTGTAACAGTAACCAAAACTTTTCTATTTGCAAAATCTATATCACTTCCTATTAATAACGTGGTCATACACGAACCGACTTTCGGTAAACCTGTTGTACTCTCGTCATACACGTTATTTTTTAATCGCTGGGTTTTGTTCAGTTTTATATTAAAGTAGTGTTGTATGCATAATCTGCGAATATGATCCTGCTTTAATAAGAGTTATAATTACTGCCCAGATGTATAAAAATACACAGATAAAGCGCAGACATTCTAAATGAGTAAAACATTGGTTAAAAAAATGACAAATGTATTCCCATATGCATGTAATAAGCGATAGACAACTGGAGCGTCAGGATTATAGAAATTATCTACGTAGGGACGACAATTCATATACGGAATTGCTTAAACATTTTTCTCTATTACTTCAAAAAGGAAATACTGCATCTACTACCTTGAACTTTTCCACAAAAATATACATATTGTAGGCAGTTAATTTTAAGGATTTGCATATACAAACTCAGTAATTTAAAAAAAAAAAATAAGTATTTCCGTATCAGACGACTACGGAATACGTTAACCAGAGTGATCCCCGTTGCCTGTACCCACTCCTCACACATAGCACGGTTCGACGCATACAGGAAGGCAAACCGGCCAGTACAACCACTAACGTTACGGTTTGCCGGAAGGTTTGTTGACCGGGTCTGCCTTCCGGTAAATCGCATCGTGTATGGCCACCAAAAGATCCCTTAAATAAAACTTTACAGTATACAAGAATTGTCCAAATTTCTTCAGTAAGGTATTTATTTACCTGGTTGTTAAGATTAAATCATATAATATTGTGTTATTTATTAAGAAATTTACTTCAAACTAAACCATAGTTTTCTACTACATTCTTTTGTTTACAAAATAAGAATGCCTTAACTGATTTGCAAATCGTTTTATTTTAAATTTTAATTTGATTTTATGTTTATTGCAGTGAATGATTGTTATTATTTATTGTTTCAGGTAAATATGGCCCGAGATTCATAACTTAGGAACAAATGTAGTAAGTTATTAAATTTGTTAACAATTGATTAAGATATTGCTCCACCACAGACTCGAGTCCATAGAACAATTTCCTGCGAGTAAATACGACTGAGAAATTTGGCCTTACTCCAAATATTCACATGGCAAGTTGGCAAAATGACGTCATTCGTTTATAGGAATTTGTTCTACCAATTTGGGAATTTCGGCTCAAAATAAGACTACTTAGACCAATTTATATCCATATGTAAAAATCGTCTATTGATATATGGTTCGCTGAATTGTAGTACCATTTATTTATGTGTTATATATGTAAGAAGTATAAATGTGTTTTAAAGAATTTTTGTTTCTCGTAAAATTTGCATTAGGAATCTACACATAATTATCTGCCTGTAAAGCCATAAGAATAACAATACATATGTTAGAAAGCTCAGAGTAAATTTTCGTAAAATTTTCTTTACTACTGTAATGTTGCCCAAGTTACTCCTTAGTCCTTATTTAAGAATTTATTTAGTACATATGTATGTAGGATACCTGTTTCATGCTTTATTGTTTAAATCAATTATTTAAAATGCATATCTTAAAATGAAATGTGCATTATTGACAATTTTGACTTTTTTACTAAACTGAGGAAAATCTGCAAATTTGATCAAGGACGTAATACTTACAGAAATGAATGAGATAATTTACTATTATGTTCACTAATAAACATTTTTTAATATATTTCTTTGCGCTTCCACCTAAATGTAGAAAATTATTAACTATGACTCTACATTATAATTTTCTGTTATTAGATAGGAAGGAACTAATACACTGTGCATGAATTGGTTGGACTGTTAAGCCGCGTACACAATTGCAACAGAACCCTGAGTAACTGCGCGTAACTGCTTCTCGACCAAGGTCAAAGTAGGGCGTGATATGCGTAACATCTATTCATTGCCTTGCAAACATTTGGTTTTTACGTTCTGTGCAATCCGGTTGTCTTGCAGTTTACCAAAAATAAACATTAAACATAATTTTATATTAAATAATGTAAGTTAGGGAGACCCAAAAACATAATTGAACAATTTATTGGGTCAAAATTAAGTGTAACTTAGTCAACCTTCACTTAAACTAGCACCTGATGATTCAAATTTATATATTTAATATTAGAACTGGAATTACTAAAGTTCTTTTGAGTCGGTATCGGTGATGTTATTTTGTGTTTTATATACATACAAATATTTCGGAACACGTATCTATTGTAGCATCTGCGGTACGTTAAGCGGGTCTCCAGAATTTAGATTTCATTCTGGAAGGTATATATGCTACTTGATTAGTTCACAACTGGATCATATTTATTTTTTAACGTATAAAAAATAATCATAATGTGGAATGATAACATAATGTGAATGATAAATTTTAAAGTAGTGTTGATTGAATTTTATTATAAAACCTGCTTCTTTTGTAATTCAACGGCCAAATCAAAATATTTGGAGATGCAAGGACATATGTCATAACCGACTTAACGTCTAACAATCAAAATTTTCCACTGCTTTATATTCCTACTGAGTAGGTACGCCGTGATGCTGAACAGTGAAGAAATTCTTAAAGAATTGCGTGCTTAGTCTGTCAATTAATTTTAAATTTCTCAATGTTACACAGTTACTTTAAATTTCTCGAAATTTTATAACGATAATGAGTTTCAATTTTGTATAAATATAAAAACACGCAGACGATATACCTAAAATAAGTGTGGTAATTAACTTTATCTCAAATGAATATATAGCAATTGTTTTATTAGGTACGTCATTAGATACTCAACATAATATGTCTTTAGGTATCTATGAGACTTCTTTTTCTTCAATATGCATATATCTAGAGTAGTTGTAAAATTCGCAGAAACGTTGGACATAAAAATACATCTGTAAAAATTCCTACTAGAATTAATTAATTACCTTATATATGTCGTAGTCATTGGCTGTATTGCCGGCAAAGGCTGTAATGAAACGAATATTACTTTGATTGACTGAATTTTGCCGTCATTTCAGGGAATGCCTGTTTCATTCTCGTCAATCAGAGTAATAGGTTAGTTAGGTTAGGTTAGGTTAGGTTCAAACGCTGTAACGTGTAATCGTTTAACCTATTACTCTGATTGACGAGAATGAAACAGGCATTCCCTGAAATGACGGCAAAATTCAGTCAATCAAAGTAATATTCGTTTCATTACAGCCTTTGCCGGCAATACAGCCAATGACTAGGCTTTCCGTGAAATGACGAGTTACACCCAATGACTACGACATATACATTATGTAATAAAATATAAGGATATCCACTTTTAAATATTTCATTAAATAAGATTTGTTAATCTTGGCAATAATAAATAAAGTATTCGGAATTATAAACCTTAGCTGATTATACCAATTGTGAATACCTAGTCCTATTTCAAGTCTGAAGGTTATTTAATTCAGACTTTTCTGATAAAATATAAAAGTTAAATATTTATATAATTACTGTTTTTACATAAACAGTATCTACTTTTACATGTTTGAGCAGAACCAGGATATCCTCGTTACCCGACAGTAGAGATGATGAGTAATACGGAGTAGCAGAGCTACATCTAGTGGCCATTCGCTACTGCATGCCGGACTAACAAGCCACAGACAAGAAGCGTTATAGAGCGATAGAGAGCTTTCAATGGTTTCTACTGTGGCTTGTCAGTCCTATTCCCCGTTATAAATGAAATTGGTGTGATGATGCAGTGAAGAATAGCTGTTTGCTCATATGCAGTGACGGAGATGTGGAGAGTAATTTACAATTTCATACACAAGGTTAACTGTCAATAAGTACGAACATTTTAACCACATACCCAAAGAAGCCTAAAAGACAATAAATAGTGCATATTGGAATTTAAACCAGATTTAAAATATAATGCAAATCTCCCTTTTGATAACCGTCATTTGAGACGATTTCGAACTGCGAAAGGCGATAAGCGAATTGTAAAAACCATAAAAATAAACATATTTATTAATAATAATAATACCTGATAGATATTAGTTAATAGCGATCGCTGTAGAATTTCACATTCATTCTTCGTTTCGTCGTTGCAAACTGTTTTTCCCGCTTGCTTTCTAAAGTTCTAAACTATCGTCATTTGAGAATATTGTTTCCATTTTTCTATTACGCCACTTGCTCCATTTCATTATTTCTACTTACCGACCTATCGAAATGTAGCAATCGATGTTGACCGAAGTGTGATTACAGTAGTTTACAAAGATTCAATATACCAAAGTTTATTTTATAGCTGCTGGCAAGACATATGAAACTGTTGGTTGAATGGTCGCATAGCTAATGTGCAGGATAATGTCTGACATTTTGATTGTCGTAACACCAGAATAGATTAAAAAGTGAATTTCTTTTAGAACAAAGAAATGAAAAGTATTAAGCCAATTTTAACAGTACAAACATCTGACTGCTACAATTTATTATCAGAAGGAAATGCACTGTTATACGTGGGTGGTTATTTTTTGCGTATGTGTTTTATAAACCGCGCTCTTCATATTTCTTAGCAAATATCATCTACATTTTGAAATACATTTTTTTCTTGCGCGGTAAATTGATACACGTGGCAACGCGGCGCTACCTCTAACGAATGCAAAATTTATACTTGCGTCTAGCCATAGACGTCGATAAATAGGGGTTTAATATTTAATAAAAAAATCTGGTTTATAAACAAGTTTGGAAATATTTTTAGGAGTGATTACGTAAATTCTTATCTTTTTCTATCTTCTGTTAAAGTATTTGTACTTAGTCATAGTTAACCCTGTATCAAAAATAACTGTCCAGTTTTTCATAAAATAATTTTTTTTTCTACGTTCATGCAAAAAACAAAACTTTATTGAACTATATTTAGTGGAAAAAGTGGTTCTTTATTGCACTAGTGCAATAAAGTGTTTATTGCATTCATCTGTCATTCTACTACAGCGTTTTGTCATCATGACAAACATAAACGTTCAAATTGACGTCACATTTTCCTAGACTGAGTGTCATCAAAATAAAATATTTTTTGGTTTTTGCATGAACGTAGAAAAAATATTGTATGCAACTCGTACAAAAAGTGTTTATTGCACTCGAAGTGTTGTCCCACTCGGCTCGTTGGACAATATCACGTCGCGTGCAATAACCACTTACTTTTTGTACTTTTTGCATAAATAACTATAATTATGAAAGAACCATCTTAAAGAGTACAGCAAAACATTTGTTACATATACTCGCTACAAGAATTCAGACGACTTACGTCATACGAACAAATGAATAATTAATTATATTTTCATCAAAATATTTAAGAAACTGCAACTGATAGTAATAAAACTATATACTACACTAAAAGTTTGCATTATATATTGCACTAAATTGCAAAAAATGCTTGTTTTTAATGCGACCAAATATCGAAAATTACGTTGGCAATAAAAACAAATGTGTAACGTCAGCCGTGACGTAGACGTCTGAATTCTTGACGCAAATATATATTTATTTTCATCGTTTTAAGGAAATTAATAATACTCATCTTTAAGCATTTTGACAATTTGGATTTTGAAAATCAAAAGTGCAATGGATTGCTTTCAGGTTTTGCTAATGCGTTATAGTAGATATTTGCATATAGTCGCAGCAAGAATTCAGACGACTTACATCATACGATGAAATTCCTTATATTTTCATAAAAATATTTAAGAAACTATAACTGACAGTCATAAAACTATATGCTACACTAAATATTTGCATTATATATAGCACCAAATTGCAAAAAATGATTGTTCGATCCACCAAAATATCGAAAATTATGTTGACAATAAAAACAATTAATTGCGTAACGTAGGCCATCACGGAAGACATCTGAAATCTTGCCGCGACTATGCAAAAAATATATACAATTTGTGGTGGATGATTTTAATAATTTGATCCGATTAAAATTGCAAAACAAATATATTAAAATATGAATACTGAGGTTTCCACCTGGCAATAAACAGCTCTGACTGGGCTTAATTCACACCCATCGTTTAACGATAGAACGCAAATGAACTTCTAGGGCAGAATCCAAGGCATATTGACAAGCCAGCTGTTTTTTTACACTTCTTTTTGATGATGCATCGGCATCGTCGAGCACGGCATCATAAAGGCACGTCCTTTAATCGTGGAAAGTGCTCCAAAACACTTGAGTTCTTCATCAAAGCGAGAATCCTCAAAGGTGACGTCGCCGTGACGCACACTCACAACGTATTTGTCTGGCGAAGTGGAAAGCAAGAAGGTAAAATCACGGTCGCCGTCTCAAAAGATAAATATCTCGACTATTAATATTATAATTTATGTGTACAGGAACACGCAAATCCCGTAGTGTTATAAATAATGGGTCGACCGCCTTGTCGACGTGTCCGCGTTAAATTTTTTACGAGCCAACACTGAATTAATTTATTTTATATTCTCCGTGGATCAAACGTACTGTTTTAGTGTAATTTCATGAAGTAAAATGTCTGCCTTTTAGGGATGCAAGCCTTCCTACTCAGTGGCGGCTGGTGTGGGAGGGTTCTGAGATGCAAATTTTCTTAGTAAATTAATTGTACTTCAAACTTAGTATTTACAGCATTATACAGGATGGGTCAGAAAGAAAGGGTCCACACTAAACTGGAGATACTAGACATCAAAATACTATGTTTGAGCTCATCATGCTTTATACGAATGTCGCTGGTTTAAGATATCTCATCAGAACTCATTTTTTTCAAAATATATATTTTCAAGTTTACATCACTTATGCTTTAATACTACTGCACTATGCGATCTCTATCTGCTTGCTTTTAAACTGACTGCAAAAGGCACTTGCAACAGATACGTCTGAGCTTGCTGCGGAGCGTGAAGGATTTGCTATAGACCAAAGGCAAAACATTAATTTAACACGAAGCAAATGCTTTTGCTACTACCTTCTACTTCGCAGCATTTGCTTTTACTTTTTACTTAAAGCAAATGCTTTTGTTTTATTCATCAGACCCAATATCTAATATTGTTTATACCGGGTGCAACTGTAAGTAGGAGTGTATTGTTTATTGATAAAATACGCGTTTCCCAGAAACCTAATTCATTTTATATTAATCAAGTAATTTGTTATAGTTAGTATTTTAAACTGTACTTGAACTCTTGTATCAGCCGTCACTGTGCAGTACTCGAGCTTGTATCAATGAACTTATAATCAGTGGCATAGAGCGTAACTGCAGTAGAAAATTTATTTTTTAAATATCATCTGCTTGTGTATGACTTCACGATGTATTGGTTTAAAGTATGTATTGATGATGTTTCACATAACTTGAGATTAACTAATATGTCGACAGCGTAGACTGTACGTCTACGTACAACGTAAAAAACAACCGGTATACGATAATTTGGCGAAATGAGAAAAGTCGATTATGTCATTGCTTCATTTCATTACATTTACGAGTATATTAGTTTTAAAGTGGTATTGGTTAATGGTAATATACTTAGGAATACAATATTTGTTAAGGTGCCCGTATCTCTCGCCGTAAAATGATCAAATTTGTGGTGTTTTTAGGTACTGAAATCTCGAAAAATAAAACTCGTAGAGCAAAAGTAATATCAAAAATAGAATTATTGATGTTTTGTTTATCCACTTTTACTATTTAAACTTTCCTCAAATAATGTAATAACTTTTAAAATGCATTTATATGACACATAATTTCGCTATTCTAACCCCACATTTTAACAATTATTTTCACATACTTATAAACAAAAGTGAACAATCTTATATGCAGAACTATGTAAGTTTATGTAATAACAATGTTTACATCTATAGTTGAATTTAAAAAAATACGTATTTTGAAAGATTTCAGTACCTAAAAATTCATTGGATAGATCGCTTTCTGATGTTAAATATTGATTTTACTTCGGTACCTTTGAATATTTGCAGGTGGCATGAAATAACATCCTTGGTATTTGCTAAACTCTATATTATTCAGTTCTTAAATGTCTAAAATTATTTATATTTGTAGAAAACACTTTTTCAGGAATACGGCGCCCTTAATTTTTATACTGAAAGCATCGCTGTGAAAGTAAAATATGATTCTGGATGAATTGAAGTAAAACTGTTTTGTAGTGTTTTTATTTAATGTCAATGTTTTTTAAAATAAAGATGAATTTTTTACTGTATTAGAAAGGTATTTTATGCTAATATAAATCAAATCTCCTACAATTCCTATCAATAAAGTCATATGTATGCTCTCTGATACCAAACATCTAGGTATGCTAATGAACAATTCCACAGACAAAGCTCTATTCAATAATTATGTAAAAAAAATTATCTAGCTAAATTTACTAACCTGGTTTAATGAAAACACTATAAATATTTATGTTCACTTTTGGAACTGTGGGAACTCGAAAATTCAACCACAATAGTTGAGATCTGACCGATTTCTGCATTTTTAGGATTGCTTCTTCAGGTGGCCTCCTTTAAGTTGAGTCAAATATCTAACTATAAAAATTATACCAGTAAATTAAAATTTACATAGATTATTTTTTTTTTAGATAATTGTTGAATAGAACTTTGTGTGTCTTACCAGAAAGATTGTTTTCATTCTATGAAGACCAAATTGAATAGTTTATAAACTAACCAAAGAAAAAATGTTATTTTATTGTCTTTTGATTATTTCAAGTCAATTAGCCAAATGAGTGGATTAGTTTATAAAATACCCGCTAATATTGTGGAACGTGCATCAAAATAACCAACGTTTCAGTTAGTTTATATGCCTACTAGCCAGTTATTTCACAAACTAACCAAGTTTACACTTTAGCCGTAACATATACCCTTGACTATATATGTATACGTAGAGCGTCGTATCATCATAATTACGAGTGTGGTCATCCTGGCGTTTCAAATCGGCCAGTGAACCATACCGCCTGTTCAATCGAAATGTTGGTCCATTTTTTATACCAATTTGAAACAAGGGGTCTAGTTTATATAGGAGAGTAATTTCAAAACTCATTTGATAATGGCTGGTATACCGTTTCGTCAGTTTAAAAACTTGTACTTTGATAAAAAAGGATTTTAACATCGCGCAAAATAATAAGCGCCAACGTGTAAATACAGACTGAATTTAAAACTCGCGCATAAAAATATTATTATCATCAAGAGGGAACTAAAATATATTTTACTTTAGTTCCCTTATCTAATTCGACAGATGACGGAAATGTCCAAGTCATCTCAACTAGTTCCAATAAGATTGAGCACCATTACGGTTGCGATTTTGCTTTTATCTTGTATGAACGAAGCATATAGGGTTTTAAATTACCGTGAAAGCAATATGACAGCCTCTCATTCAATTGTTTTCAAACTTGCTTAATCGTAAAAGAAATGAGATTCATCAGTATGTCCAAAAAATTTAAATGTCGATTTTCTCGCAAACGATTGTTTTTTTAGCTTACCCAAAATTGCGTCTCTATAAAAGTAACAAGTGTGCCAAATGTGTGCAAAAAATCTTTGCAGTTTAAAAAAATTATAGCCAAAAAAAAACAAATTAAAAAATAATAATTTGAGGTTCCGTAGCTCCGTTGATATTGACTTTTCGAAAAAACGTTACATGAACTTAACATATTATTTCTTTGAGTAGTGTTAGTCCCTACATTTTCTGCCCGGTGTTTCCGGATACTCTGTATAGGCAAGTATGAAATGAAAGTTATGTCCAACTTTTGATTTTTTTTTTATTTTAATATTTTTATATAAACAGAGGCATTTTAAAGTACATAGTATATTTAATGGTTTTATTAATCATTAAATAAAAACATAAATTGTCGTTATAGGTATGTTTACTAGATAAATAAACCATTAAATTGGATTCGTGTGCGAAATAAATAAATAATGAGCCACAGACTAGATAAATTAGAAAAAGTTAAGTGACGCAAATGGTGTCAGTCGGTAATGATTTCATTATTTATTTTGGATTTTTTCATCTGTCATTTGCTTTATTTATTATAACAGTTAACTGTACGTTGTTAGGTTGACGCTAATGGATTTTTACGTGTTAAGTATGTCCAGCGATAAAAGTTACCTTGAAAGATTAAATTGTACCTACCATAGTGCCGGTAGTACTGCAATACGCGTAACAACATAAAAATGACGAGGGCCAGTTCATTCATTATTTTATACGGAGTAAACAATAAGCACGAGCATTAAAATATGGGTACCTACGCTGTAACTTTAACTTGGGTAACAGATGCAGAAAAAAAATGTTTTGATTTTATATTTATACAAGGTGTAACAAAAAAACAGGTGATCCCGTTAATGGCGGCAAATATGACGATTTAACCCTATTTGCCTACTCGTATATATACAAAAATGTTTCCCTTAAAAGACAGCCTGTTAAAGTTGAACTTTTAAAATAGGTTTTTCGCTATAATTTATTCAGTTTTTCACGTATAACTTTGAAATTTTGTAGACATATTTCTCGTTATTAATCAAATCCTCAAAAATAATATTGCAAACAATGTCTGAAAAACAAACATAAGACTGGGGAGAAGGTGTTATTTTAACCCCCCATTTTTTTCTGATGTACGCCTATGAACGAATTTTTACAATGCTATGATGCAAAATTTAATCCAATGGACTAAAATCTCGGAAGCGTCTCTTCCATATCCAATTCATCAATTTGGAAAAATAAAAGTTAAGCATTGTCTAATATTTAATATAAAATGAGGCGGAGCACCATCAAATTGCCGCATATTTTGACGAAAAGTTAAGTGACAAATTCTCGAGAAAAGTGAAAATTACTTTGCAGAAGGTTTAGAAATGTCGTGCTGTTGGTGGAATATGGGTAGGATATGTGTAGCAATTAGTATAAATCTGTTTAATAACTAATATGTTTTTAAATTACATCTGGCTAGCCCTATGTTCAGAGACACACTGTATAAAATAAGTTGGAACACTTTAGAACAAGTTAGAACATTACAAAATTGTTCTTTTGTACTTTGAAATTTGATAATATTATGTGAGGTTCATTTTGCTGCGACTACCTCTAACGTTGCATGCTTAAAAAATCGAGTTTATTTCGATAATTAAGAGTTTTACGAACAATTATCAAGACTAATAAAATATTCAAAACAAAATTTTACATTAAATGTTCCATAAGTTTACATCACAAAAAAACTGGGGGGAGGGGGGATAAAATAACCTTCCTCCAGTTTCTACGTTTGTTTTTTAGGCATTGTTTACAATAATACCCTCGATAATTTGGTTGATAACAAGAAGTATCTACAAAATTTCAAAGTGATACTTGAAAAAATGAAGAAATTATACCGAAAAAATCAATTTTAAAGGGTCAACTTTAACACTCACAACACACTACTTATTTACGCTGTTAGTTATTTTTACTAAGTCTAAATAGAAAATTGCGCTATATGGATAAGCAAATTAATTTTTTTTAAATTATGTTACAATTCGATAATTATGACACGTCATTGTTGAACATTCACTTGATTCCTTGTATAAATTAAACTCTTATTTAAAAAACAAAAAAAGTTTAGAATTACAAATTATTATTGTTGTCTAGTATAGCATAAATTGTAATTTTCCAATTAGTCTGATTACCATTTCACTAAACCTAAATGTAATTTATGCGCTTTGCACCATGCAAGGTACTGGGCTGTTCCCTACATCCTGAAAACCCTATAGCAAACAGCTACAGTTTGTAAATGATACTGAAGGACAACTACTCCGCGGACTAATGCCCCGACCGGCATTGAATTACTCCTGCAGTATCTGTGTGAACAGCCAAGAACCCTTGTCGGACACACCACCAGACATAGAACGGTTTCGGGCTTGTTAGCCCTCATCAGTATGCCAAGGTGAGATGACCGACAATTGAACTGGCTGTTCCTTCATATGCATGTTCACATATAAACTGAGTGCAGGTGAGATATAAGCAGACCACTTGTATCTTAACTTAATAGCTACAGTTAGTCAATATTTGAAATTTCAACAACGGTGTTGAGACCAATAAACATTTGTCGGCTTCGAGCTTGTTAGCTGATAGCTAGATGTTGGATGATGTTCACCTGTGTCATCATAACCGACGGATGGACAAGAATGCGCGAGATGTAATTTGTGCATATACATCATATGTAAAGATTTTGTTTTTTCAAAATTACAAATTTGTGTAATTTTAACATTAAAAGTGAGCTTTCAGTACTGATTAAGTGACAATAATACAATTCACTACAAAATTAAAAAATACTCTTATTAAATAATGTTTATATAACTGTGCGAATTTTATGCTAAAAAATGATTGCATAACGTATGTTGAAAATATGTAGGTATAGCGAATTTTTTTCCGTGATAATAGTTGATATTACAGTGAGTATAAGAGAAAAAGCAACATGATATTTTCAAAGAAAATACTAGAAACGTGACCATTGAGCGGTGTGCTCACTCTTCCGTGATTGGTTATATTTTAAAATTGAACAAAATTGTTTTGTTAATTTAAGGTATCATTTTTAATTAAATTACTATTTTTATTTATTTAAATAACATATTTGTTTTAACCGGTAGCAATTTAAACTCAAATCAAGAATTTCTACATCTTAAAAAGTATAATGGAGCTGAGCATTTCTAATTTCCATTTGAATAAACATTATGTTGAGAAGCAAGATAAATATTTTGTTAAATTAAGAATCGCCTATAGTAAATTAATAAAATATATATTAATTAAATTAATTTAATTTTAATTTTTTTAAACTTTTAATTTTTTTTTGGTTTCATATTATATTCACTTTATTCGCTACGGCTCGATTAAATTTGAATCTAGATTTATTAAATTTTGCACTTAATTTATAAACCGACTTTAAGTGGGATATTTCTTGAGCAATTGTGTTCTGTAGGACAATAATCATTGTAATTAGTCCTAAATAGACCGAAAATAACGTAATGCTTGTTTGTTACCCGACAGTGATTCTTCTATTCATAGAACCATGTAATCAATTCATAGGTGCTGCGAACGTGCTGACATGTATCTAAAGCAATTTTTTTGTTCTCTAAAAACAAGAAAGGTACATTACCAGTCACTGCCGGATGTGAGCACAGTAGGTCAGCATTGAAAATGAATTATTTAATTGATATCCATCGAGTGTATCGAAACGAGACACTAGCCCATAGTGACATCATCGTATTTACCCATTTGACAGCCTGTATAAATTTGGTGAAAGCAGTATGTACAGTAACTAATAAAATATTTGGCAATGTATCATTTTTTTCTGGTATTTAGAAAATTACCATTGACTACAGGTCATTGGTGACAATGACCGCGATGTGTCTAATACTGTTGGTAAATAATATTTTGTTTGACAGTCTAAGGCAGAACGGAATTAGATGCCTTTTCTGTTGTGAGTACTAATGATATTATTTGTGATCACTGCTAAACATAGAAACTATTTTAATCTTTCAAATTATGTTTTTGCTTAAGAGACCGTTATCTTAAAACATAATACGTAGGTATATGGAAAACAACAATCACAACATATTAGATTTTGTCAGCGTAATGGTAGTATATGACTTCATTTTTAATAATAGCGGGAACTGAAGAGATTAAGTAGATTTTAAGATTAAAAAGTTTTGAGGTTAGCTGTCAGTTCTGGATTAGTATACGATTGTAAAAGTTACGTTCTTATATACTATCTCTAACAAATTATGACGTAGTTACAGTATTTTTATTATTATAATGCAACAAGTATCCAGTGAAAATCGATCAATTAGAAAATTAAAATTGTTGGCCTTAGAGTAAAATTTGCATTTATTCATATTTTTAAAATAGTAATCTGCATAAAATTACTTTTTCTAATGATTTGAAAATTCCTTTTTTGACGATCTGTTATTTGAAATGGTAGGAATGTTTTTATTGAAGATGTATCAAGATTAGCTGTCTTGACTGTTGCAGATTAACTCTGCTAGAACCCGCACATGTCGATAAATAATAAGAATGATACCTTTTCATGTATTACTTGTTTAATATGTTATAATTATAATGTAAAAATTCAATACTTATTTCATCTTCGTCATATTGAGGTTTTATATAAAGCAGATGTTAAAAGTAGCACTTGCCGTACTCTTAACAAAAACAAAATCGACATGTTTTCCTTCTCACCCAAACAGTTCCCATGAGCTTCTATATTTTACCAATTTAATACATTTTGACATTTTTTTCTCTGAAAAAACTCACTTTTAAATTAGATGTTTCTTCATGTCTCATATTGACCATCTGTCACTATTATTTTCCTCAAGCAGACCTCCATCTGTATATATAGATGTCCTCATACGTTTATTTTATGTAAATCAGCTATATCCGAGGTCTAAAATATTAGAAAGTGATTCATTCACAGAACTTAGATGAGTGTGGGAGATGAGGATTGCAAGGGATATGATTCCATAGGCGTGCCATTTGAGAAGGATTCAAATTACCGAAAATAGTTTGACGTTGAGTAAACCTAACAGTTTAATGGTTTATTTTAAAGAGTTTATACTCACCCGTAGAATGACATCTTAGACGGCGATGGCCTACACTTTATACCTGATGCGCATTCCGCGGATATCACACCTTTAGACATAATACATCGTAGTATTTGCATACACATTGTACACTACTGGTTATTAGCACTGTCACTATAACGGTCACACGTTAACACGTATCTATTAGATCCGTTCGTAGAATAGTTGGAAACAGCTTTAAACCGTCAGATGCACGCGCATTGCGTTTATAATGCCCACATAAGGTTGCAAATGCTTTGTTTTAGATGCAGTTCGCTGCTTCTGACGGTTGAAAACTGATTATAGTATTCTACGAACAAATTTGTTATAGGGTGCATTACACATACAACCACAACAGCACCAGGTTCCATAGGTGACAAACAGTACCACACTTTTGTCATCGTATAGCCTTAATTTATCCATGTTTCGTATGTATTTCTATAACATATACGTATATAAAATATATTCTTTGATTCAGACTTAGATCTTCTAATATTTGTCTAGTTTCTTCTCGTTCGTTTCATAAACCCAAAATTGTCACGTATAATTCGCAAAAACATCGTTTTAGATATTCTAGGCACAGTTTCATTCTGTGAGACAGCTACTTGAATTTTTTTATTGTCGGAAGCTCATTTTTAAAATACCATCTATGAATTGTTCACGTATTTTGTATCATCAACCTTTATCTCTTCTTTCCGTGTATTCCCACTACTTTCCGTTTCGCAGTTGTATGTTCTTCTTTGTCACTTTATTGCTCTATATACATTACTCGCATACATTCTTAAAAAGGAACTACATATTTCAACAGCATCACTGACACTCATATTTTGGTCTCGCGCCCTAATCCCTTCATACAGGTCACCTTCCAATATTGCTTACTTGTCAGATTAAGGCGTTTGCGATTTTGAAAATACACTGTAAAGCTTGAATTATTCTCCATTCTTAATGCAAACACAAAGTCACTAATAAATTAATTACATTATTATTACTAATAGAAATCCAATTTGGCACATGCGTATTTGCTGCAGCAGAAGTTATGTAATCGGGTAGGCTCTCAGAGGAATGCGGCACTTAAATTATATACGATAAATATAGGGGCTGCATGCATTTATCTTTGTGTTGACTGCTTTAAATGGTGAACGAGTTTATAACAAGAATCACTCTTTATTATTTTGGATTTCGACTAAAGTTATGCCATTGATATATAGTGATTTTCCGGGTTGTTATGCTGTGACCTGGGTCTCTGGTCGCTGAGAGTAAAAGAATTAATATGCACATCTCTAAATTATTTTACCTGCCCTGGTTGTTCTCAGGTTAGGCTCTGTGGGAACAAACCTGCTATCTCTGGACCCGCCCATATATTGATTCAGTTAAGGTGTCTTGCTGTTGGTATTGCGGCTAATACGGTCGGAACCTTTCCTCCGATAATGGTAGTCTTCCGAGATGTCCCGTAACTGGTCGCATCCCTTTCAAACATTTCGCCGCTTTTCACTGTCGGCATCTTTATTGTCGCGGCGAAGGTTTTGCGACCAACCATATTAGTCGTAATAAAGAAGAACCAAAATCAAGATATGGGCGGGCCCAGAGATACCGAAAGTGAGTCTCCCCACAGCGCCTAGCCCTAGAACAACCACGGCAGGTCAAAGAATCCCAGTTAAAGCTATATATGTGCACATTAATTATGTTACTGACAGCGCTCAGTT
The DNA here is from genome assembly GCA_025584915.1 of Monochamus saltuarius. Lineage (NCBI taxonomy): Eukaryota > Metazoa > Arthropoda > Insecta > Coleoptera > Cerambycidae > Monochamus > Monochamus saltuarius. The sequence goes on from CM046721.1 coordinate 27,998,120, forward strand.
ACCGAGTTTACAGCATAACAACTCGGAAAATCGCTATATGTCAAATAGCATCGACCGTGAAAGCCTAAAAACAACTATAGTTAAGCTGTTTATTCCGTTATTTAAAATTCTTTGTCTTCTCTAGATTTGTTTATATAAGTTTATTTTCAAGATAGTCTAATATTTATTCCATTATTTTCAAATTGATACATTAAAATATACCTAATAAATTGTTATATTTTACTTGTACTGACTGGTACGTAACGAACTCATTTCATTACCTGTCTTGGTATAAATTTATTACCATTGTATGTTTTCCTTGTAAATAAAGTAGATACCACTTGGCATTTCCTCAATATCGATAAGCAAAATTTACAATAACTTTGTTTACGTGGCCTTCTAACCTTAACGCTCGAAATGACCATTGGTTTAAAATATCAACACCACACGCATTGATGTTTCTTTTACTGTGACTAACGTGACGTTTTTCTCATGTGGTGTTAAATTTTCCGTGTTTATTAACAAACTGACCCACATTTCCAATCAAAACAAGTCAATGAAATACGTACCATCCATTGCAATAGCAATGACACTCTTTAAAACAAATTTGCCGACTTATTTTGAAATGCCAACGTAATCATAATGAAATCTACTTTCAAGTTTTAGCATTAGCTCTTATTTGTTGCAATCACCAATACAGAACCAACAAAAAGTTTATCAAAAATGTTATTCGCCACTAAATTATTTTTAGAGAGTGCCATTATTATTACAATAGATTGTATAGAGTGTCTCAAACTCGATAGTATGGGCCTACTATAAGGATATAAAAAATTGAAATAAAATTTGGAACGTGTCGTTGAATGGGATGAGATAAGCTGCATTTTCAGTTGAAAGTATTATCTGTGGGATTTGACGACTGATGACGTCATCAATTACATTTTTTCCATAAACATAATTCTTTTCTTGTTAAAAAGATCTTTTTTTTTCTAATAAACTTTTATTAGAGTATTTTTTCTGTATTGCTTCCCGTTTGATAGTTTTAAGCAATATCGTCCTATTCTCAAAAAAAATACCACCTAAAATCACATTAGCGGTGGAGAGTTGGAAAATAATTGAATGTTCATTGTTTAAAGTGCATAAATGTCATTACAAATAAATAAAAGGATTAAACTTAATAATTCTTCAATACAGTTAAAACAAAAAGTGATGATAGCAACGCAAAAAAGAGACAAATGTCCGCATACTACATACTACACTCTTATATGACCTCTCATTTCAAGATATATATTCAATCTTCCCCTGCTCGTTATTAGAAAGAAAAATGGACTGCTATTGCATAATTTTCCGGTGGCGTATAATTGTGGTTTAAAAAATACCTCAGACAAAAAATGAATATATAAGAATGAGATAGTCCTTCGTTGGCTTCTTGTTCTTCGGGAGAGGCGCCTACCTTGCTTTTGATGTTGACTCCAAATGCTCAAGTCGTTCAGTCTATCAATAAACACACACACTGCAGCGGTTATATTACAAAAAAATCAACGATTTGCAATATTAATATAGATTTAGGCGGCGGTATATTTAACAATGCGTCTAGCTCGTCTTGACGTGTACGGGTATATCGCCAAGCGCTAGCTATCTCATTTCTTTGTATAAAAAAAGTACGAATAAAAAATTAGGTGCGTTTTCAGTGTTTTAAATGAGATCTACAAGTATTATATGCAACAGGAAAAATAGAAGAAAATGAAAAGTAGTATCAAAATTAAACTTTAAGCTAACAATTAAACTAGTATACCAATTGATAATAAACTAAACCTAATAAAAACGGAACAACTTCATTGTGGGCTGCGTTTATTAACATTTCGTCGTTTGTGATGTTTTCTTTCCAATGATTAATATCTCGCGAAGGGGTTTTGTAAACCTTATTTTTTAAACCCTCTCTGGCGACTTTCTGGACCACTGAATAGGTCCATTAATCCCAATCCATTTTTCTGGGAAAGTGTTTTCTAAATGTTGATGCACAATCCTGGCCTTACAGGGCGGAGCTCCGTCGTGCTGAGACCATAGGTTTTTCCTTAACTACAAATCACATTCTCCATAAGTCCAGGAAGTTCTTCTTGTATGAAATTTAGGTCTCGCGCTGTTCAATGTATATTCATCAAAATAAGGCACAATTAAATACCTATCGATGATGCCGCACCATACATTTACTCCAAAGAGGCCTTGGTTTTGGACTTTTCATTTTGTTTTGAGGTCTAGAAAACGTAGTTAAATTTATGCGTATAGGATATGAATCACCCTGTATAAACAAAGATGGACATTGCTTAGGAACCTGTTTACATGAATTACTTTTATAATTCTGAAATTTGTTTCGTTAAAACTTTTTTCTATGTTTTATTTAGGTTTTTACATTATCAAATTAATTTTGCTGCGAAAGCAATTTTTATTCAAATTATGAACTTAATTCACTTAAATCTGATCGCATTCCAGTCGCAATCCTTTGGTGTTATATTCCTGGCATGATTTATAATCGAGGTATGTCTTTGTTGCTCAGTGCCTTTTAATAGTCACTCATTAACGCTATATTACCGTTAAATACTTGATCCACAAAAATGTGACATTGCGTCACCCGAATAGCCCCAATGAACCAAATAAGTAATGAATAACAAGCTCTTCCATTATCGCTACTAGCCTGTTGTTGATGATAGGATTAGTCAGAATCCTTTTCTCCTTTCTAGTTGCCTTATTTGAATCCAACATGTACAGGGTGTCCCAGATGTGGTGAAGAATTAGTTTTTGATGACGGTTTTTAATTAGTATTTCCCAAATGCGTAGAGATAAATTAATGAAATTTGGCACAATCCCATAACTTTTATGCTCTTTTTGCGAATTTAAAAAGGAATCAATAGTTTATCCAGGGGCGGGTAAAAGAAGGGAGGTACTGCTTCAAGAATACCCAAACTTTTTTGTGTATATTTTTTTGATAATCTCATAGCAGAATTAAAAATTAAAGATTTTCACATAAAAAGGGTACTATTGTTGAAATTCGATGTCGGCAACAGTTTTCGAGAAAAATGGATTTTAATATTTGGGCGCATGTTAAATCTCATTAAAAATATAGTTGGCTGTTCAATGAAAGAATATAAACAATTTGGCATCAATCAATACTCATGTATAAAATGTTCTACTTAGTTTTTATAAACAAAAAATGTTGTACATTTTTGTATACTTCTGAAACTAAAAATATTATACTACTTTTTACTCTTTATTATACGTTTGCAAGTTGTGTCAAACATTTTAGAGGAAAATAGAACGCTAAACTTTTGTTGCAAGAGCATCTTATTTAGAAATTATACAGGATGATTCGAAATTTATATAAAAAAAAATTGAACGAATACAATTTTGTTAAAAGAATTTAAAAAGGACAGTTCAAAAATGATTATAAAATATGCTTCTGCACAGAATTTAATTAATAAAATAATTTGACTTACCTGATGTTACAAGAACAAAATTTTGGGCCCGTCTTACTCAGTTCCTAGAAACTAGCACAAATGTTTCTGCTTTTTGTCCGTTTTGAGCTTTAAGTTATTGGCAGCAGCTACGATACGTTTGCGAAAATCATCAATAGTGTCCACTTCAGTCCAATATACATTTTTTAAAAACGTCCCCACAAAAAAAATCCAAGTTTGCAGATCGTGGCGGCCATGGTACCGGTTCTCCTGGTATAGCCTTGGTATTAATGCTTGGACACGATATACATGGTACGGATATAATTGAGAAATTGAGCCTCGTGTATGATACGCCACACTGCTGCAATACGCCGTGAACGCCATCGACTCCATCTTTTCCACGATTCGGTTTCAAATTTCCCGTGACTCACTCGCGTTGTACTACGCTTGCACTCACTGCACACCGCGATAAAAGTAGCTGCATTTGGCGCATGTTTACCGGGAAATCGTTCTGCTAAAACATTTTCACTTCACCATTAATTAAAAGGATATCCATCAACTCCTAGTTGCTATACACGTAAGCAATTTTAGACACTTGAAAAACTAATGTGAAAATTCGCATCACAAAAACGTTAATACCTACTATGAGTAATCGGATTTTAATATTCGGAATCGTCTGACCAGAGACTATAGTAGCCCAGTGGTGTAAAGGTTTAAAATACTATGTACAACTTCAATAATTTTTTACTCGGAAACTGTAAGGATTTTACAGAATTTTGTTAGATAAGCTGTGAATTACTCTGTATATCTTTTGTTATGCGCGTTTGGTATATCTCCCCCTGGGACTGCATATACGGAATTGAATGCGATGTTGCCAAATAAAATCCGTTCCGTGTGATGTGATGTCATTAGTAAGCGATTAGCTGCAAATGTAATTTCTATAGGGTATCGCATATTATCCGCATCAAACGCAAATATACCGTTGTATAGACCAGTCATTTTAGGTAGATTTAGGCAAGTATTTCGGAAAATTGAGAAACCCAGCTGTAAGCTCATATAAACTTGTATTTTGACATCCTAAAACTGTTCTCAAAATTCACATATGATTCGATGGCCGCAAGTTTAAAAATCGGGGGTCAAAGGTCAAAAAAATCGATTTTTTGCACATTTCTTGCAAATATCTCGTTTTCTATAGGTTTTACGCTATTTGTATTTATTATCAATATTGTAGAGATTAAATTATCTACAACTTTTGTTTCAAACATTTTTTTATATGTTGAATCGTTTTTGAGATAGAGGGCAGAGAGCGCGCGGTTAGAATATCATTTCGAATCAACTGGTAGTCGCGATCATCTCATATAAGGTTTATAAATTATTGCTACATATATAATGATGAATAATTTTCATTTTTTATTGACAATTACATTATATTACAACAGCAATTATAATAAGTGAAGATATTGATTTACTTGTCATTTTAATTGGGCTTACACTATCTCTTGAACAAGAAATTTTCTTTAAAAAAGTTGGCAAAGCAAATGTGAAAACGGAAATATACTCCTCTAAAAGTGTCGATAAATATTCTAGTTCTAAAAATCACATTTGGTTTCTTCACGCATTAAGCGGCTGTGACACGACTTCTGCGCTCTTTAAGAAAGGGAAAAAAACGTTTAAGAAACTACCTAATTTGGATGAAGTTGCTGCAGCATTTGAAGAAGAAAACTGTCCGGTTCAAAGATTATTTCAGAGTGGATTGCAAATTTTATTAGCAGTTTATAATGCTCCAAAATCTGAGGTATCGATCATCTACGTTATGCACAATAGGTCAAATTAACAAAGCTCAATAAACCTGTGCAGTTATCAATCGTATTCATTACCAAGTTCAAACTTGTTTAGGGCATGATTTGGAACCCCAGGAATGGGGTTGGACAATGCGTAACAGATTCCTAGAACCTATCTCGACAATTTTACCACCTGCTCCAGATGAATTACTCAACACAATATTCTGTAACTGCAAGAGTGGTTCAAGATGTGGATGCAGGAAAGCGGGGTTGCAGTGCTCTTTAACTTGTGGCCAGTGTAATGGGCAAGCTTCTCTCAATGCTGTACCATATGAGACCGATGTCAATGAAGATATGACCTTTGATCCAGAAATCATGGAAGAATTAGAGACAAATCTCGTTGAAGACGATAATGAAGACGATAACGACCTTGGAATTCTACAGCTGCGGGAAGACGACGACGATGAAGAAGAAGAAAATAGAAATTAGAACTTATTATTTTTTCTTTTTTTAATTTTGACAATCACAAATGTATCGAATGACATTTTTTAATAAAAACATTATTTAAAATTTTATTTCTTTTCTATTCTTTTTTATTTATTAAAGAATAATTACTATAAATAAGAATTAAATTATAATATGATTTAAATTTTTCCCTCTACAAATTTTTAACTACACGGGCAGGTAAGTGTTATTAAATAAATTGATACTTAATTGAAAATAAATAATTAAGCAGAAAAATATTTAAATATAATGGAATTGTTAATAAAAAATGAAAATTATTTATACTTATAGATTCAGTAACAATTTATAAACCTTATATGAGATGATTTCGATCGGGACTACCAGTTGATTTCAAATGATATTCTAACCGCGCGCTCTCTGCCCTCTATCTCGAAAATGATTCAACGTATAAAAAAATGTTTGAAACAAAATAGCGTAAAACACACAGGAAATGAGATATTTGCAAAAAATGTGCAAAAAATCGATTTTTTTACCTTTGACCCCCATTTTTTAAGTTGCGGCCATCGAATCTTATGTGAATTTTGAGAACAGTTTTATGATGTCAAAATACATGTTTATACGAGTCTCTAGCTGGGTATCTCAATTTTCAAAGGTGAACTCCTTAAATTACAGGACTATGTAATTACATTTACAGCAAACAAAAATAAAATCTGTCCGTTCCATGTGATGAGAACAGTATGTACTATGTGCTTAGCTTTATCCTGATAAGTATCCGATACACAACCTAAACTAAATCATCAAATATTGCTGACATTGTTAAGAAATATGGGAACATGTGTTTTGGATATTCCTTTTATTAGTAATTATTTTTCCACCAGTTTCACTAGTGAGAACTCATGATTCATCTTCCAAGGATTTCCTTTTACGTTACTAGTGTTATTGTAAGAGCCATAGAGAGTATTTTTAAAGACGTGACATAAACAGCGGTTTCGCACATAAGGCGTGCGTGCCTTATGAAGATTTATAACTTTGTTGTTTTTTACTTTCTCCCAGCGTTACAGTTATTTTGACCCATAAAAAAGATAAGAGGCAATGAAAAAGCTTCGCCATTTTTATGTTACCGTTGATATCCTCCTAAGTATCTGCGATATGAAACAAGACAAAATCTTCCGTGGATATATGTACCAATAGAAGACACTTTTACACTTGTGGAACGGATGATAATGAAAATATACGTCGAATTGTTCACACTTGTTAACTACAGTTAATTTAAAAAAGTTAGTTCTGAAATTTCTTATTAACGTGATAATTTTATCGTTTATTTCTCATTTACTTAAGAAATAAAATCTTCATATTTATTTTGTTTTTCTTTTTATTCAATTTTGGTATGTTGAATAGCATATAATACAATAAATATAAAATATAAATAAAAACCGTGTACTGCTGAAGGCAACTTATGAAAAAATATAAATGAAACTCTGGACGCCAAGCTAATAAAATATAGAAAGCTAGATTTCCTCCACAGTAGCCCTTTAGGTAGAGGTTGTAGAGATTAATAATAAATAAAAGCACAAAAGTTATCAGAGTTTATTTGGTATCATCACCCTGTGGGGTTACGTTTTAACGAATTTTCAGACTGACGAAATGAATGTTGAAAGTTATGATAGAATTAGTGGATTGTTACTACATGTCGTTGACTTCTAGATCAACATGTGTGACTTCTCAAAAAGACAGATTAAATTATATAAATAAAGTTAAAATTGAACAAGCAAAATTTCTCAAAAGTATGTACTATATGCAGATATCAAATGCACTTCACCTTTGATGGTTTGTCTTAAACGATATGATTTCTCAAAATGTGTATACAACACGTTTACTCAAATATGCTTTCTGATTGGCTCTTATTTGACCATTGTATTAAACATTAAAATAACTGAATTATACCAACTTAATTTCCTAATCGATTTGATATCCATCTAACATACAGTATGCGCCAAAAGTATGGAATAAATTCAATAAAAAAGAAACAATATTTTTTGGGAAAAATCCTCGAACAGGTCGATTTTTAAATGTCATTTGTTTTCGAGTAATGACGTCATCGATTTTTTTTAAATGGCAACACCATATTTTTTTTTACTTGATTCTGAAAGATCGTTTAATTCTCTATCAGACAGTACTAAAATTTTGCCTTCTTACATAGGAAAGTTTTCGAGTAAATGACGATTGAATGTTAGAAAACGTAAATCAATTAAAATAAAGCAAAAACGTTATCAAGTTTAGTTTCTCGAATTCCATAGTTCTTTTATGGATCACGTAGGTGAAAATCTTTGCAAAGTGTCATTGTCACACCGACTTTCTAATAAGTATTGTAAGCGACATAGAAATTATTATTCAATTTAAAGTATTATGGCACATTTAACTGTTACTCAAAGAATTGAAATTTTAATTCTTATCGGATGCGGGAATATGACTAGAACTCAGCAGGAAGTTTGCGATTTATTTAATGAAAAATATCCAGATCGCCCTATCAGCCAATCAACAGTCAGTAAGGTAGAGTCTAAATTTAGAGAAACTGGCAATGTTGTAAATATTCCAAAACCTGGACGTCCAAGCATTAATGAAAATCAGAAACAGAACATTTTGATAAGTATGGTGGATAATCCTCATAATTCTTCACGATTGGTTGCATTAAACAATGACACTAGTCAGAGCACAGTGCTACGTATCTTGAGGAAGGAAAAATATCATCCCTACAAAATTCAACTTGTGCAGGAACTCAATGAAGATGATCCCGATCGCCGCTTACACTTTTGCGAAATTCTAATGGATTTATGTCAAGGAAATAGAAATTTACACCAGCAAATACTTTTTTCAGATGAGGCCATACATTTTGTCTGAATGGTACAGTAAACCGTCAGCTTGCAGATATTGGAGTCAGGAAAATCCTCATTGGATGGCAGAGGCACATACCCAACACCCTCAGAAATTAAATGTGTGGGCTGGAATAGTTGACGACAGAATAGTAGAGCCTTTCTTCTTTGAAGGAACCCTTACAGGACAAAGATATTTAGAGTTTCTAGAAAATGACCTTGTTCCAGCCCTTGCAGTAATTTTTCCTAACGATAATGATCCTGACATTCCTGACGATACCATATGGTTTCAGCAAGACGGTGCACCTCCGCACTATGCGCGCCCTGGTCGATATTTTTGGACAACTGTTTTCCTGGGAGGTGGATCGGCAGACACGGACCGATAGAATGGCTGCAAGATCGCCAGATCTTACACCTCTTGACTATTTTTATGGGGATACTTGAAGTCAAAAGTGTACATTAATAAACCACGTAATTTAGAAGAACTTCAAAATCGCATTCGGGACGAAATACGCAGAGGTACCCCAGAAATCATTCATAATGTGCAAGAAGAATTTCTTCACAGACTTGCGCATTGTCAAGAAGTTAGTGGATGGCAATTCGAACATTTAATTTAAGTATAAAATTTAATCAATTGTATTTTATTTTACATACCTCAGAATCGTTACTTTTTATGGATAAAATTTACGTTTACATTCAATCGTCATTTACTCGAAAACTTTCCTATGTAAGAGGGCAAAATTTTAGTACTGTCTGATAGAGAAATAAACGATCTTTCAGAATCAAGGAAAAAATATGGTGTTGCCATTTTAAAAAAAATCGATGACGTCATTACTCGAAAACAAATGACATTTGAAAATCGCATTTTACGCTAAAATATGTATTTTTAAATTAAAAATCGACCTGTTCGAGGATTTTTCCCAAAAAATAATTGTTTGGTTTTATTGAATTTATTCCATACTTTTGGCGCATACTGTATTTAATAGTTAAAGATTCTGACAAATAGTAACATCGTTGGAAATGTAATTTTCGGTCGATTTTATTCTATGCAGAAAGATGTTAGGTTGAATCTTCTACTTCTTCGGTAATGCTTTGATCACAATATGTGTCTAATGTCAGGTTATGTTTAATATTTTGACACTTGTTGATTGTCAATGGTTAAATTACACAAAAAGAAGATCGGAATTAGTATAACAATGACCTCTAAATACAATTTGACTAATATGTACTTAAAGGTGAGTTGATGTTATTTATGAAAGATAAATTGCAAGCGTAGGTTAATAAAAGTGTAGGTACATTTTTTAGCAGTAAAATTGGAATATTCCAATGTCGAATGTTAAAAGTGCTATTGAAACATGATTAACACAAAAAGTTTTCATCTACTTATTTACTATACATATTATTATTCTTTGTTCTCCAAAAAACAAAACACATCACTATTCTGACAAATATTTCAGATATTTTATGGATGCGACCTTTATTTTAAACTGAATATTTTGAAAATAGTTATTTACTATCATTTAGAAAGTTCCAGGTTTTAAATAGCTTTGATTAACAATTCATTATTCATTCACTGTTTTAGCATATTTTGGATATTAGTAATGATCAGGTGTTTGTTGTTCTATGCAAAAACTCATTTGTTCTATTTCGATAATCTAAACGAGATTGTAAAGTATTTGTAATGTTAGGATAGCAGTGACGAGCAGTCTCTTTCAATGTTCACCAAATGGAAAGTTCAAGTGCATGAACCTCTAGTGATGGTGTCATAGGTATTGACTCATCGCTACTACAAAGGCTACTGCAAATGTTTTTAAATGCATTAATCATGGTGTGGTCTGATATCGAGTGATGCAATAATGAGCTTTTCTGATTTTCTCAATCGTGTGTAGAATTTCTAAGTCAATTTAAAAATAATTAATCACGTCCGTTATGTTAGCTGGAACCAATTAGCAGTTGTTAGAAAGCCAATTCCGTTTGTTACTGGTATACAGGATACATTTGAATCCTTGATGTCATAAATAAGGGGGTAATTCTTTTTGTCATTTTAGACCCAAAAGGCTTAATAAATCGGTGGCCTAAAGTTACTGGTTTGCATGAGAGATGGTGTTAATGTTGTAAATCTTTTGAGTTTGAGTAAATTATGTCACTAATTAGTGATTAGGGAATAACTTGGTATATTTCTATGTAAATGTGTAAAGTAGTGTCGAAGAGAGAGGGGAGCCTTGTGATTAAAAATTGAAAAAAAACTGCACCTAAATTTTCTTCGAACCATCATCACCTGTATCTACTCCGCAATTCTACGTTGGCTCATAAAGTTTCACTGCCTTGATTAAAAACCGCGGATCACAGTCTCATATATTCTGTCATATCTTATGCCATCCTGACATGGGGCATGCGCCCTCCAGTGCACAATTTTTTTCCCTGCAGCGAAAAGCGAAAGGCCATACGTATTACGTCTGGCCAAGGATACAGAGTCGATTGCAGACATTCTTCTATTGATTATATATTCTTACAGCCCCGTTTATTTATATTTTCTAATGTCTTCTCTATGTTAAAAATAATCAGCATCTCAATAGTAGAGGTCAGTGTCATTCTTATGATATTAGAATATTACAAGGAAATATGACCTTGACAGTAGATTTTTTAGACTTCAAAGAACAAGAAAGGGAACAGATTTTATAGGTGCACATTTTTCCAGAACATTGCCACCATATAATATTTCATTTTAACCTGTATTTTTGCTATTTAATATTTAGTATGTATTCAGCGTATGATTTAGTTACTACAGTTACTTCTTCTCAAAACATTGGACTTGTGCAAACTCTGTTTATGTATCTAGCATGTATAAGTAATAAAATAAAATAAATAATTTATTTCACGGGAAATTTACGGCAAATTTTGACATAATTAAAATTACTAAATTTTAAAATTGACAGTCGTCTTGAATTTCTTCAACTTAGGGACAGTTGTGCATGCGTGCTTTTGGCATCCTTGAAAGCTTTATATTAATTTAGATATTTAAAAACAAAATAATTTATACGTCCTTGAAATGCCTTTTACAAACACAAAATCGAGGAAAACAGAATATTAGATTTTTATTTTCTCTTGAAATTATATTCATAATGAAACGTTCTCCATTAATGCTTGCAATTTCAATATAAAAATTAATTTATCTGCTAAAAGCAAGCAGTTTGATGAAGCTTGTCTAAATTATTTATTCATGAAAATTCTTATTAACCATATATTAAGTATTCAAGGAAGAAGTTCTTTGTCGCAAACATTTGAACCGGCCATAAATGAACAATTACAAAGGATTCGTGGACTCGTGTTGCGAGTTCTTTTAATAAAAAGGCTCCTCGAGCAAATATTTGTTTAAAGCGTTTTTCACGAGCAGATATTCTTTTGTACCTTTTATTTAATTTGCCCACACAAGCGCAATAATTTCCAGCAATTTAGCCTGGAGGGTATAAAATCGGAATAAAACACATTAAGCATTTTGTCGTCTTCAAGGTTACACGTTTTTACTTATCTGTTTCATTAACGCAGAAAAAAATAAATTCTTATAATTTCATATATAAAATATATTTTTCTACGTTCATGCAAATTACAAAACTACTACAGCGTTTTGTCATCATGACAAACATAAACGTTCAAATCGACGGCATATTTTCTTAGACTTAGTGTCATCTAAATAAAATATTTTTTTGGTTTTTGCATGAACTGCAAAATATTGTATGCAACTCGTACAAACAGTGTTTATTGCCCGTGACGTGAAATTGACAACACTTATTTTTTGTACTTATTGCATAAATAACTATTATGTCATAATGATAATAATAATAATAATAATAATAATTTGCCTTTATTTTTCCAACATTTACAAAAAAATCATCTTATATGTGGTTGGCGCCATTCGGCAACATGCCGCTCTTCCATGTAACCAACCGCGTTCAGACTATAAATATAATAGAGTAGACATGGGCACAACAATAAAAGAGAGAAAGAGAAAAAAACAAAACAAAGTAACAAGCTACAAACCATTTTGACAAGTAAGTAAGTGTTTTTTAACTTGTTTTCGGAAAGATGCTAACGTGGGTGCTGACTTAATTTCCGGAGGTATCGCATTATAAATTTTGGCAGCATTATAGGTAAAACTTCGTTCGTACATAGAGGTGGAGTGCTTGGGGATACAATACAGGTGCTGGTTGCGCGTTGAGTGTGCATGGGAATCTCCAAGTTTGATAAGTTTCTCGCTAAGGTAGCTTGGCAGGTTGTTACTACTTATTTTATATATCAAGCAAGATAAATGGTAAACAAATCGCTCATGAAGCTTAAGCCAGCCTGTTTGTCTTACTGCAGCAGATATATGATCAAACTTTCGCAAGCCATATGAATATCTTATACAGTTATTCTGAATTTTCTGCAAAGTGTTTCTATCTTTAACGCGTAGGGCAGGCCAGAAAATCGCATCACAATAGGATAAATGCGATAATATTAAAGAGTCACACAACAACAGTTTTGTTTCAGCGCTTAGTAACTCTTTATGCATATATAATATTTTAAGTTTAGCAAAAGACTTTTGGACCAAGCTGTTAACATGACCTGAGAAGCGTAAATCAGTGTCCATGATAAGGCCTAAGTTCTTACATTGATCAATAGGTTGAAGTAATTGATTATTTAATTTGATTACAAAATTATCGCGTTGTGACAACACTTTATCTCTGTGGTTTCCAAATAAAAGAAGCTGAGTTTTAGATTCATTTAAAATTAATCTGTGAGAAAGCGACACTTCGACTATTGCTTTGAGATCTGAATTAATACAGCAAGCAGCTGCAACACTATCTACATGGTCAAAAGAAAAGTATAGTTGTGTATCATCTGCATATTGATGAATCCTGCAATAATTCAGAGATGAATTAAAGTCTGCTGTATACACGGAGAAGAGAATAGGCCGAGTATACTTCCTGAGGAACTCCATATTTAATGGAATTAAAGGTAGAATTTTTATTTTTGAAACCACGCGTTGCCGACGGTTCATCAAATAATTACTAAAGAATGAATATGCAGTTTGGCTAACACCAAAGAAGCTAAGCTTCTTCAGTAAAACTTGATGACTTAAAGTATCGAACGCCTTACTAAAATCGAGCAATATTAGAGGTACATAAGCGATTATCACTAGCTTGAAATATATCGTCTGTAACGTTTAGCAAGGCTGTTGTTGTACTATGCATCGCCCTAAAGCCCGACTGTATTGGCGGAAGTATATTATTAACCTTGAGGTGTTCATTTAACTGCTCCCTCACCACAGTTTCCAAAACCTTAGAAACTGCCGGCAGGATACTGATTGGCCGATAATCTGAGAGACTTATAGGATTGGTATTTTTCGGAACCGTTATAATTTGGGAATCTTTCCATGCTGCCGGAAAAGACTCAGTAGACAGGCACTTATTTATAATGAAGCAAAAATATTTGCTCAAGGTAGGGAATAAGTATTCCAGCATTCTTTTATTAATTCCATCTTCACCTTTAGCCTGCGTTTTTATGTTGTTAATAATTTTTTCAATTGTAATTTCAGAAACCAAATTAAATGTATGTAATGTTCTAAATTCAGGAGACGGATTATCATATTTTTGTAATAATATGTTGTCATATCCTTTGCTATCAATTTCAGGCACAGCATTAACCAGGAAATCACTAAAAGCTTGCGAGTCAATATTGTGAATTTCTTTTTTGTTGCTAGTAACATTTAAGTATTTTAACGTTTTCCAAAAATCTTTCGGATTAGTTCTAAATTTAAATTGAAGGAATGCTCTTTTTTCTGCCCTAACAGCACGGTTAACTAAATTCCGCAAGTCTCTGTACTCGTTACAAGACGCAACAGTTTTAAGACGTCTGTATTTACTGTAAGCCGCATTTTTAAGTTTAATCATCTGCTTTAACGTCGGAGTCAGCCACGGGGCTGGCTTCTTTGTAACTCGAACCGTTTTTTGTGGAGCATGCAAATCGAAAATCGCTAAAACATTATTGTTCCAAAACTCTACCATTTGGTCCACCGTCTCTAATGAATACAAAGCCTCCCAGTTTATCAAATTTAAATCATTAATAAATGTATTATATTGCATATTTGAAAAATCTCTGTACGTAACCAGCTTAGGCACCTGCTTAACATGTTTAATGTCTAAGTCACATTTAACCATAGAGTGATGCGAGACCGGTTCCATATCAAGAACATTTGCGCTATTAACAATATCAATATCAGAAATAATCAACAAATCAATCAATGTCTGGGAGTTAGGCAACTTATGCGTAGATTCCCCAATTATCTGTTTTAAATTATATTTAGAAAGCAAGCTATCGAATTTACGAAAATTTGCGTCATTCTTATCTAAAAAATTTACGTTAAAATCTCCACCAACTAGAATATAGTCAAACTGAGGAATAAAATTCACAAAAATATCTTCTAAGTGATCTAAGCAGTAAGAAAAATTTGCTGAAGGCGGTCTATAGACAGTACCCAAACATATTCTCTTACCAGCTACCTTAACACATACCCACAAGCTTTCCAACAGACTACCAGGCATCTCCAGACACTCCAGCACATTATATTTTATACCATGCTTTATAAAAAATGCCACTCCTCCACCTCTCGTACCCCGGTCCTTACGTATTAAATGATAGTCATCAATTCTGACACCATAATCAGGAATAAATTCATTCAGCCACGTTTCTGATAACCCCACAATATCCAAGGAGTTATCCACTACATATTCCGAAAACAAATCAAAATTTGTAAAAATTAAAATGTCAGAAATTTAACTTATTATGCATTACAACAGAAAATAAGCGTATTGTGAGTGTCCTTCGTTTATATATTGATACAATATAGCAGTACAGATCTTTAAGTTAATATAAAATGTTTATCATCACAAACTCATCATTAAAAAGAAGTAAATAAAAGTAAATAAAAAACATTGCATTTCAATATTATAATAGTAACAATTAGCAAACAGAAAATATCATTATGTTTTTACCCTAAAAATGCCCAATGATTGCCCAACCTTTTAGATTTATAATTACACATATTAATTGATTGAGGAAGACGACACATTAAGAAAAAAAGCAAAAAAAAAATCGTGTAAGAATAAATAAATACTTGTAAATGACAATCATTGTGTGGAAAATAAAATAAATAATTCTTTTTTTCGATAACTGCATGAATTTCAAAGTGTCATTTAAATTTTTATATATGTGTTCATCCTTGAGTGAATAATAATAATAATGAAACTAATGAAAACAGTTCTCCATAAATTGCCAATTTTCGTAGGGTAAATTTTCCTCGGCTATCAGGATCTGATTAATATCAAACCGAACGACCTACTGTTGGAAAACAGTATTGATAAGGATAATTGTTTGTCGTACAGTATTCTTCTCTTCTCCGAGTCTCAAGTGTTACCTTTAAAAAAATAAAAAAAATATATTACGCGATATGCATTTGATCGGCTGGATCATAGTATTCTATATATATTGTAACAATGCTCTAGTCCCCGAAGATGTTTATCACAAACCGATTGAATTTATTCTAGCTTGTCCCGTAGTGAAACTATTGAATCATAATAATATTAATAGATATAACTTTAGAAAAGCTAATTATGAAGCAGTTAATGACTATTTTCTTAGTTTACAATGGTTTGATATATTTGTAGATAAGCCTGTCAATGAATCATTAAAATATTTCTATGAAAAAATAAATTTTGCCGTGGCTAAATTCGTTCCAAAAATAAAAACAAATAAAAATATCCTACTTATTTTAAATATAACACAATAAAAACTATTAAAGAGAAGAATAAGGTTCATACAAGGTGGAAGGTGTATCGAAATCAGATTGACTACAGTAGGTTTTGCAACTTAAGGCGTAAAACTAAAAAAATGATTAGAACTGATTATAATAACTATGTAAGATCTATTGAGGATGGAATCCCTGAGAATAGAAAAAAGTTTTGGCAGTATGTCTCAGTTAGAAAAGCTAGGCCATGTATCCCAAATGTTATGCTGTACAACGATACTTGCGCCAAAGATGGCGGCGCTATTTGTAGTCAGTTTGCATTATTTTTCCAAACCGCGTATGAACCCTACAGTCAAACTGCTTTACAAATTAACTCGGGAAATAATATTAATAATATAAGTAGTATAAGAGTTGACCCCCAACAAGTTCTGAATATTCTGATTAACTTAGACGAAAATAAAGGAGCCGGTCCTGATGGAATTCCTTCATTCTTTATAAAAAATGTGCAAACTCACTTTATATACCACTAACTCTTTTATTTAACAAATCGTTTACAGAAGATGAATTTCCTCAATTATGGAAGGCGGCATTTGTGATTCCTATTTTTAAATCTGGAGAAAAAAATTTGGTAAAAAACTATCGTCCTATCAGTAAATTAAATATTTTTAGTAAGATACTGGAAAAAGTGAGTTATGACCATTTATTTGACGCTGTTAAATCTTCAATAATTACGCAGCAGCACGGCTTTTACGCTAAAAGATCAATTGAGTCAAATCTAGTACAATATACTAATTACATTAATAACCACATGGATTGTCAGATTCAGGTCGACTCAGTGTACACTGATTTTAGCAAAGCATTTGATAAAATTAATCATAACATACTAATAACCAAACTGGCTGAAATCGGTGTACATGGAAGTTTTCTAAGATGGCTTACATCGTATATTTTCAATAGATCGCAGCTGGTAGCAATCAACGATTACCGCTCACTTTTACAGCTACTTCTGGTGTACCTCAAGGATCACATTTAGGACCATTATTATTTCTTATTTATATAAATGATATCAATAAATGCTTTAAGTTTTGTAATTTCTTAATGTATGCAGATGATCTTAAGATATTTTCTCAAATAAATAACCTAGCGGAATGTACGTTATTTCAAAGTGACCTTGATTCATTATATAGGTACTGTCTATTGAAATTACTATATATTAAAATCCGTTGTTTTTCTCGCTCCCACCGGGGTGGAAAAGCGGCAAAGTGTCCGGGTAAAGGCTTTTTCGCGAGCCGCGGAGCGCGGTGAGCCGAAGCGCGAAGCGCCCTTCGGTCCCGGGATTGTCGCTTAGGCGTATTTCGGTGAGTTCTTTTTACCTTTTTCGGGGCGAATTTTGCGTTTTCCGGAGGTCCGCGGCCGCCGGTTTTCGATTTTCGCGAGGAAACGAGACAAAAGTCGAAAACCACGCCCATTATCGGAAGTCCGGAAGCCGCCCGGAGGCCGATTTCGCTCCGCGCGACGTTTTCACGGGAGCCCGTCGGGGACGCGGGCGCGGGCGAGTCTCCTTATTTGGTCCTTTCTCCGTCGCGACGAGGCGCTCGGCGGGCCGTTTTTCGCGTTTTTAGGGTCCTCGCCGGCCGTTCTCGGCGAGAGGGATGGAGATAGCGCGGGAGGAGCTTATCGCCCGGGAATCGGAGAAACGTCAGTCGGATATGGGTAGACGTCAAACTATTTCAGATTCGATATTTTCGTATTTTCCCGCATTCCTTTCCACAAAGCCGTGTCGAAACGTAAACTTTGAACCTTCTACAATGTGCCGCGTGCCTCAGATTTAGGTTTAAAATTCGATTTTATAGTGAAAATAACGAAAATTTGCGTCAATTACGCTTTAGGGGGCATACGCGTTCGCTCGTCCGCCCGAAACGTCAAACGGGAAGCCTGACGGAGCTGTGCCGTTGACAGCTCCGGATAAAACTTGGGAACGTTCGCTAAACGGGCCGTTTGAAGACCCGCCAAGGCCAAAAAAGGTAAATTTAAAGTCTCTAGATACTTTCTGTTATGCGAGCGCTGGGTTTTGAGTTCCAATTTGTATCGAATTTTGCGTAATACCAAACAGAGACGTGGAGAAGAGCCTGGCAATATGGCGGGTCCTCACAAAACCTTCAAAATGTTACATTTTGCAAAGTAAGTACCCCTTTATTTCCATAAAGCCATATCGAAACGTAAACTTTGAACCTTCTACAATGTGTCGTGTGCCTCAGATCTGTTTTTAAAATTCGATTTTATAGTAAAAATTGCGAAAATTTGCGACGTCAAATGGCGAGTGCGCGGTGACATTTTCGAATAAATCGCAGAAAATTTCGCTAAATGGGCCGACCGGAGCCCCCAAATGCCGAAAACGGTAAATCTGAAGTCTCTAGATACGTTGTGTTATGCGAGCGTTTGGTTTTGAATTCGTTTTGTATCGAAATTTGCGAAAATCCTAAGCAAGACGGGGTCAAAATGACGTAAGCCATAGAACAGCTGTCAAATATTTCCATCCGCTATTGCTATTTGCATTGAACTTTGCATAAATAGAATGAATAGGTAGGTGGTATCAGTGAGCTAGACAATATGGCAGACCAAGACGGGGTCAAATTGACGGAAGCCATAGAACAGCTGTCAAATATTTCCATCCGCTATTGCTATTTGCATTGAACTTTGCATAAATAGAATGAATAGGTGGTATCAGTGAGCTAGACAATATGGCACACTTCAAGTCGCTTCGCTTATATACAGTGCGACTCAAAAAGCTCGATGTACGGGGTGTTACGATAAAAATTGACGAGAAAAAAATAAAAATTACAGATTCGAGGAAATTTTCGGTTCTTTCGCTTCGGAGGGGTTCTCTGACGTGCGTAGGACCGTTTTATATACAAAGTG
This sequence comes from Monochamus saltuarius, assembly GCA_025584915.1. Lineage (NCBI taxonomy): Eukaryota > Metazoa > Arthropoda > Insecta > Coleoptera > Cerambycidae > Monochamus > Monochamus saltuarius. Next base: position 28,017,363 of record CM046721.1, read on the forward strand.
TTGGAAAAATGTCGAACGTTAAAAAAATGTAAAAATTAAGGAACTGAAAATTTTTTGGTACGAAACTTCCGTCAGGGGACTCTTACCGCACTAATTATCGAAAAAAATGCAGGGTGTTTAAAAATTCGAACCGTTCCCTAAAAATCCTGGACATTCGTGGATTTAAAATTTTTTTGCTTTCTGATGAAACTTTTACAATAGTTTGTAGAAAAACTGTAAAAATATATACTTTGGTATTATTATGTATATGAATACATACTTATGAAAAAATACAAGGTGTAAAATAAAAAACCATTCTCTACATCCACAAAATTTATGGATTTTATTTTTTTTATGAAACTTTTGACGATTGTAAAAAAATCATACTAATGAGAAAATACAGGGTGCTTAACGAAACCAAACCATACTCTAAGAATCCTCACAATAATTCATTCAATATTTTTTCATGAAACTTTTCACAATGGTCTGTAAGAAAACTATGTATACTAATTAAAAAACTACTGGGTGTTTAAAAAACTGAACCAATATCGAAACTCCCAAAATTCATGGAAATTTTTTTTATTTATTAAACTTCCATCAAGGATTTATTATGACACTCACTAACGAAGCAAATACAGAGTGTTTAATAATAACGAACCATTCTCTAAAAATTTTCAAAATTCATGGAATTAAAAATTCTTTTGATGAAACTTTATACAATGTTCTGTAGGAAAAATATACTAATTAAAAATACATAGTGTTTAATAATAACGAAACATTCTCTAAAAATTTTCAAAATTCTTGGAATTAAAAATTCTGTTTGATGAAATTTTATACAATGTTCTGTAGGAAAAATATACTAATTAAGAAATACAGAGTGTTTAAAAATAACGAACCATTCTCTAAAAATCCTCAAAATTCATGGAATTAGAAAATTCTTTTGATGAAACTTTATACAATAGTTTGTAAAAATCTATATTAATGAAAAATACAGGGGTTTAAAAATACCGAACCGTTCCTAAAAATCCTGAATATTTGTGGATTTAAAATTTTTTCTTTCTGATGAAACTTTTACAATAGTTTGTAAAAAACTATAAAAATATATACTTTGGTATTATTATGTATATGAATACATACTTATGAAAAATACAGGGTGTAAAATAAAGAACCATTCTCTAGATCCACAAAATTTATGGAATTTATTTTGTTTTATGAAACTTTTCACGATTGTAAAAATATTATACTAATGAAAATATACAGGGTGCTTAACGAAACCAAACCATACTCTAAGAATCCCCACAATAATTCATTGAATATTTTTTTATTAACCTTTTCACGATGGTCTCTAAGAAATATATACTAATTAAAAAACTACTGGGTGTTTAAGAAAACTGAACAAATATTGAAACTCCCAAAATTCATGGAAAATTTTTTTATTTATTAAACTTCCATCAAGGATTTATTAAGACACTCACTATCGAAGCAAATACAGAGTGTTTAATAATAACGAACCATTCACTAAAAATTTTCAAAATTCATGGAATAAATAAAAATCTTTTTGATGAAACTTTAAACAATGTTATGTAGGAAAAATATACTAATTAAAAATACAGAGTGTTTAAAATAACGAACCATTCTCTAAAAATTTTCAAAATTCTTGGAATTAAAAAATTCTTTTTGATGGAACTTTATACAATGCTCTGTAGGAAAAATATACTAATTAAGAAATACAGAGTGTTTAAAAATAACGAACCATTCTCTAAAAATCCTCAAAATTCATGGAATTTGAAAATTCTTTTTGATGAAACTTTATACAATACTTTGTAAAAATCTATATTAATGAAAAATACAGGGGTTTAAAAAACCGAACCGTTCCTAAAAATCCTGAACATTTGTGGATTAAAATTTTTTTTTGCTCTCTGATGAAACTTTACAATAGTTTGTAAAAAAACTATAAAATATATAAACTTAGGTATTTTTATGTATAAGAATAAATACTTATGAAAAAATACATGGTGTAAAATAAAGAACCATTCTCTAGAAATCTAGAAATTTATGGAAGTTATTTTTTATGAAACTTTTCACAATGGTCTGTAAGAAAACTATACTAATTAAAGAACTACTGGGAGTTTAAAAGACTGAACCAATATTGAAACTCCCAAAATTCATGGAAAATTTTTCAAAATCATTGAATTAAAAATTCTTTTGATGAAATTTTATACAATGTTCTGTAGGAAAAATATCGCAATAAAGAAATACAGACGATTTAAAAATAACGAACCATTCTCTAAAAATCCTCAAAATTCATGGAGTTAAAAATTCTTTTGATGAAACATTTCACATTAGTTTCTTATAAACTATACTAATGAAAAATACAGGAGGTTTAAAAAAACCGAACCATTCTCTAAAAATCAACAAAATTCATGGAATTAAAAATTCTTTTTGATGAAACTTTTACAATGTTCTGTAGGAAAAATATACTATTGAACAAATACAGGGTGTTTAAAAAACCGAACTGTTCCTAAAAATCCTGAACATTTGTGGATTAAAAATTTTTTTTTTCTTTCTGATGAAACTTTTTACAATAGTTTGTAGAAAAACTATAAAAATATATACTTAGGTTTTATTATGTATATAAATACATACGTATGAAAAAATATAAGGTGTAATATAAAGAACCATTCTCTAGATCCACAAAATTTATGGAATTTATTTTTTTTTATGAAACTTTTCATGATTGTAAAAAAATTATACTAATGAAAAAATACAGGGTGTTTAGCAAAACCAAACCATTCTCTAAGAATCCTCACAATTCATAGAATATTTTCTTATGAACACAATGGTCTGTAAGAAAACTATACTAATTAAAAGACTACTGGGTGTTTAAAAAAATGAACCATTTTCTATAAACCTTCATGGAAGTATAATATTCTCTTGATGAAACTTTTAACAATGGTCTATATGGAAACTATTTTCATGAGAACAATACAGGGTGTTTAAGAGAATCGAATCATTTTAAAAATTCTAAAAACTTGAAATTAAAAACTCTTTTTGGTTTTGATGAAACTTTTAAGATAGTTTGTAAAAAAACTATAAAAATACATATTTAGGTATTATTATGTAGCTATATAAATACATACTTATGAAAAAATACAGTGTGTAAAATAAAGACCAATTCTCTAGATCCACAAAATTTATGGAATTTAATTTTTTTTATGAAACTTTTCACGATTGTAAAAAAATTATACCGATGAAAAAATACTGGGTGTTTAACAAAACCAAACCATTATTTAAATATCCTCACAATTCATGGAATATTTTCTAATGAAACTTTTCACAACGGTGTGTAATAAAACTATCCTAATTAACATACTACTGGGTGTTTAAAAAACCGACCATTCTCTAGAAAGCTTCATGGAAGTATAATATTCCTTTGATGAAACTTTTAACAATGGTCTATATGGAAACTATTTTAATGAAAACAATACAGGGTGTTTAAGAAAACTGAACCAATATTGAAACTCCCAATATTCATGGAATAAATTTATTTTTTGCTTCGGATGGGTTGTCGGATGTACGAAAGACCGTTTTATATACAAAGTGTTGGAAAAATGTTGAACGTTAAAAAAGTCTCAAAATTAAGAGAACTGACTAATTTATTTTAGTCAACTTCCATCGGAGGTCTCTTAACGCACTAATTATCGAAAAATACATGGTGTTTAAAAAAAACTAACCCTACTCAAGAAAGGTCAAGTCGGCGAATGCCGACTTGCCACCTTTCTAGTTCTATTATATTAAAATGCGTGATTTCCTCTCGCTCCCACCGGGGGGTGAGAAAAGGGGCAAAGTGTCCGGGTAAAGGCTTTTTTTGCGAGCCGCGCGGCGGCGAGCCCGGGTGCGCGGAGTCGAGTTCGGTCCTTGGGTTGTCGCTTAGGCGTATTTTGGTGGGTTCTTTTTACCTTTTTCGGGGCGAATTTTGCGTTTTTCCGGAGGTCTGCGGCCGCTACTTTTCCGTTTTCGCGAGGAAACGAGACAAAGTCGAAAAAACGCCCCTTATCGGAAGCCCGAAAACCGCCCGGAGGCCGGTTTTGCTGTGCGCGTGGTTTTCGGGCGAGCCCGTCGGGGACGCGGCCGCGGGCGAGTCTCTTTATTTGGTCCTTTCTCCGGCGCGACGAGGCGCTCGGCGGGCCGTTTTTCGCGTTTTCTAGGTAAATTTTCCCTTTTTCGGAGGGTCCTCGCCGGCCGATCTCGGCGAGAGGATGGAGATAGCGCGGAGGAGCTTATCGCCCGGGAATCGGAGAAACGTCAGTCGGATATGGGTAGACGTCAAACTATTTCGGATTCGATATTTTCGTATTTTCCCGCATTCATTTCCAGAAATGCATGTTGAAACGTAAACTTTGAACCTTCTACAATGTGTCGCGTGCCTCAGATTTAGGTTTAAAATTCGATTTTATAGGAAAATAGCGAAAGTTTTGGTCAATTACACGTTCGGCTGCATTCGCCTTCGCTCGGCCGTCCGAAACGTCAAACGGCTAGCCGGACGGTGCACGGCCGGTGACAGCTCCGGATAAAACGTAGGAACGTTCGCTAAACGGGCAGATCTGAGACCCGCCAAGGCCGGAAAAGGTAAATTTAAAGTCTCTAGATACTTTCTGTTATGCGAGCGCTGGGTTTTGAATTCGAATTTGTATCGAATTTTGCGTAATACCGAACCGAGACGTGGAGAAGAGCCTGGCAATATGGCGGGTCCTCACAAAACCTTCAAAACGATTACATTCTGAAAAGTAAGTACCCCTTTATTTCCATAAAGCCATATCGAAACGTAAACTTTGAACCTTCTACAATGTGTCGTGTGCCTCAGGTTTAGGTTTAAAATTCGATTTTATAGTAAAAATTGCGAAAATTTGCGACGTCAAATGGCGAGTGCGCGGTGACATTTCGAATAAATCGCAGAAAATTTCGCTAAATGGGCCGACCAGCCCCAAAGGTCGAAAACGGTATATCTGAAGTCTCTAGATACGTTGTGTTATGCGAGCGTTTGGTTTTCAATTCGTTTTTGTATCGAAATTTGCGAAAATCCTAAGCAAGACGGGGTCAAAATGACGTAAGCCATAGAACAGCTGTCAAATATTTCCATCCGCTATTGCTATTTGCATTGAACTTTGCATAAATAGAATGAATAGGTAGGTGGTATCAGTGAGCTAGACAATATGGCAGACCAAGACGGGGTCAAAATGACGGAAGCCATAGAACAGCTGTCAAATATTTCCATCCGCTATTGCTATTTGCATTGAACTTTGCATAAATAGAATGAATAGGTGGTATCAGTGAGCTAGACAATATGGCACTTCAAGTCGCTTCGCTTATATACAGTGCGACTCAAAAAAGCTCGATGTACGGGGTGTTACGATAAAAATTGACGAGAAAAAAATAAAAATTACAGATTCGAGGAAATTTTCGGTTCTTTCGCTTCGGAGGGGTTCTCTGACGTGCGTAGGACCGTTTTATATACAAAGTGTTGGAAAAATGTCGAACGTTAAAAAAATGTAAAAATGTACGAAACTTCCGTCGGGGGACTCTTACCGCACTAATTATCGAAAAAAATACGGGGTGTTTAAAAAATTCGAACCGTTCCCTAAAAATCCTGGACATTCGTGGATTTAAAATTTTTTTTTTGCTTTCTGATGAAACTTTTTACAATAGTTTGTAGAAAAACTGTAAAAAATATATACTTTGGTATTATTATGTATATGAATACATACTTATGAAAAAATACAGCGTGTAAAATAAAAACCATTCTCTACATCCACAAAATTTATGGATTTAATTTTTTTTATGAAACTTTTGACGATTGTAAAAAAATCATACTAATGAGAAAATACAGGGTGCTTAACGAAACCAAACCATACTCTAAGAATCCTCACAATAATTCATTGAATATTTTTTCATGAAACTTTTCACAATGGTCTGTAAGAAAACTATGTATACTAATTAAAAAACTACTGGGTGTTTAAAAAACTGAACCAATATTGAAACTCCCAAAATTCATGGAAATTTTTTTTATTTATTAAACTTCCATCAAGGATTTATTATGACACTCACTAACGAAGCAAATACAGAGTGTTTAATAATAACGAACCATTCTCTAAAAATCCTCAAAATTCATGGAATTAAAAAATTCTTTTTGATGAAACTTTATACAATGTTCTGTAGGAAAAATATACTAATTAAGAAATACAGAGTGTTTAAAAATAACGAACCATTCTCTAAAAATTTTCAAAATTCTTGGAATTAAAAAATTCTGTTTGATGAAATTTTATACAATGTTCTGTAGGAAAAATATACTAATTAAGAAATACAGAGTGTTTAAAAATAACGAACCATTCTCTAAAAATCCTCAAAATTCATGGAATTAGAAAATTCTTTTTGATGAAACTTTATACAATAGTTTGTAAAAATCTATATTAATGAAAAAATACAGGGGGTTTAAAAATACCGAACCGTTCCCTAAAAATCCTGAATATTTGTGGATTTAAATTTTTTTTTTTCTTTCTGATGAAACTTTTACAATAGTTTGTAAAAACTATAAAAAATATATACTTTGGTATTATTATGTATATGAATACATACTTATGAAAAAATACAGGGTGTAAAATAAAGAACCATTCTCTAGATCCACAAAATTTATGGAATTTATTTTTTTTATGAAACTTTTCACGATTGTAAAAATATTATACTAATGAAAATATACAGGGTGCTTAACGAAACCAAACCATACTCTAAGAATCCCACAATAATTCATTGAATATTTTTTTATTAACCTTTTCACGATGGTCTCTAAGAAATATATACTAATTAAAAAACTACTGGGTGTTTAAGAAAACTGAACAAATATTGAAACTCCCAAAATTCATGGAAATTTTTTTATTTATTAAACTTCCATCAAGGATTTATTATGACACTCACTATCGAAGCAAATACAGAGTGTTTAATAATAACGAACCATTCTCTAAAAATTTTCAAAATTCATGGAATTAAAAATTCTTTTGATGAAACTTTATACAATGTTCTGTAGGAAAAATATACTAATTAAAAATACAGAGTGTTTAAAAATAACGAACCATTCTCTAAAAATTTTCAAAATTCTTGGAATTAAAAAATTCTGTTTGATGAAATTTTATACAATGTTCTGTAGGAAAAATATACTAATTAAGAAATACAGAGTGTTTAAAAATAACGAACCATTCTCTAAAAATCCTCAAAATTCATGGAATTTGAAAATTCTTTTTGATGAAACTTTATACAATACTTTGTAAAAATCTATATTAATGAAAAAATACAGGGGGTTTAAAAAACCGAACCGTTCCTTAAAAATCCTGAACATTTGTGGATTAAATTTTTTTTTTTGCTCTCTGATGAAACTTTACAATAGTTTGTAAAAAAACTATAAAAAATATATACTTAGGTATTATTATGTATATGAATACATACTTATGAAAAATACAGGGTGTAAAATAAAGAACCATTCTCTAGAAATCTAGAAATTTATGGAAGTTATTTTTTTATGAAACTTTTCACAATGGTCTGTAAGAAAACTATACTAATTAAAGAACTACTGGGAGTTTAAAGACTGAACCAATATTGAAACTCCCAAAATTCATGGAAAATTTTCAAAATCATTGAATTAAAAATTCTTTTGATGAAATTTTAGACAATGTTCTGTAGGAAAAATATCGCAATAAAGAAATACAGACGATTTAAAAATAACGAACCATTTTCTAAAAATCCTCAAAATTCATGGAGTTAAAAATTCTTTTGATGAAACATTTCACATTAGTTTGTAAAAAACTATACTAATGAAAAAATACAGGAGGTTTAAAAAAAAAGAACCATTCTCTAAAAATCAACAAAATTCATGGAATTAAAAAATTCTTTTTGATGAAACTTTTTACAATGTTCTGTAGGAAAAATATACTATTGAACAAATACGGGGTGTTTAAAAAAACCGAACTGTTCCCTAAAAATCCTGAAAATTCGTGGATTAAAATTTTTTTTTTGCTTTCTGATGAAACATTTTACAATAGTTTGTCAAAAACCAATAAAAATATATACTTAGGTTTTATTATGTATATAAATACATACGTATGAAAAAATATAGGGTGTAATATAAAGAACCATTCTCTAGATCCACAAAATTTATGAAATTTATTTTTTTTATGAAATTTTTAGTGATTGTAAAAAAATTATACTAATGAAAAAATACAGGGTGTTTAGCAAAACCAAACCATTCTCTAAGAATCCTCACAATTCATAGAATATTTTCTTATGAACACAATGGTCTGTAAGGAAACTATATTAATTAAAAGACTACTGGGTGTTTAAAAAAAATGAACCATTCTCTATAAACCTTCATGGAAGTATAATATTTTCTTGATGAAACTTTTAACAATGGTTTATATGGAAACTATTTTCATGAGAACAATACGGGGTGTTTAAGAGAATCGAATCATTTTAAAAATCCTAAAAACTTGAAATTAAAATCTCTTTTGGTTTTTGTTGATTCTTTTTAAGATAGTTTGTTAAAAAACTATAAATCATACATACTGAGGTATTATTTTGTAGCTATATTAATACATACTTATGAAAAAATACAGTGTGTAAAATAAAGACCAATTCTCTAGATCCACAAAATTTATGGAATTTAATTTTTTTTATGAAACTTTTCACGATTGTAAAAAAAATATACTGATGAAAAAATACGGGGTGTTTAACAAAACCAAACCATTCTCTAAAAATCCTCACAATTCATGGAATATTTTCTAATGAAACTTTTCACAACGGTCTGTAAGAAAACTATACTAATTAAAAAACTACTGGGTGTTTAAAAAGACCGTTCTCCAGAAACCTTCATGGGAGTATAATATTCCTTTGATGAAACTTTTAACAATGGTCTATATGGAAACTATTTTAATGAAAACAATACAGGGTGTTTAAGAAAACTGAACCAATATTGAAACTCCCAATATTCATGGAATATTGCTTCGGATGGGTTGTCGGATGTACGAAAGACCGTTTTATATACCAAGTGTTGGAAAAATGTTGAACGTTAAAAAATCTCAAAATTAAGAGAACTGACTAATTTATTTTACTCAACTTCCATCGGAGGTTTCTTAACGCACTAATTATCGAAAAAATACATGGTGTTTAAAAAAAACTAACCCTACTCAAGAAAGGTCAAGTCGGCGAATGCCGACTTGCCACCTTTCTAGTCTTATATATTAAAATCCGTTGTTTTTTCTCGCTCCCACCGGGGGGTGAGAAAAGGGGCAAAGTGTCCGGGTAAAGGCTTTTTTCGCGAGCCGGGGAGGGGCGAGCCGATGGGCGCGAAGCGCCCTTCGGTCCTGGGATTGTCGCTTAGGCGTATTTCGGTGAGTTCTTTTTACCTTTTTCGGGGCGAATTTTGCGTTTTTCCGGAGGTCCGCCGGAGCTACTTTTCGATTTTCGCGAGGAAACGAGACAAAAGTCGAAAACCACGCCCATTATCGGAAGTCCGGAAGCCGCCCGGAGGCCGGTTTCGCTCCGCGCGACGTTTTTCGGGCGAGCCCGTCGGGGACGCGGTCGCGGGCGAGTCTCTTTATTTGGTTCCTTCTCCGTCGCGACGAGCCGCTCGGCGGGCCGTTTTTCGCATTTTTCTAGGTACATTTTCCGTTTTTCGGAGGGTCCTCGCCGGCCGTTCTCGGCGAGAGGGATGGAGATAGCGCGGGAGGAGCTTATCGCCCGGGAATCGGAGAAACGTCAGTCGGATATGGGTAGACGTCAAACTATTTCGGATTCGATATTTTCGTATTTTCCCGCATTCACTTCCAGAAAGCCATATCGAAACGTAAACTTTGAACCTTCTACAATGTGTCGCGTGCCTCAGATTTAGGTTTAAAATTCGATTTTATAGGGAAAATAACGAAAATGTGGGTCAATTACGCGTTCGGGGGCATTCGTATTCGCTCGACCGCGGCCGTCCTAAACGTCAAACGGCTAGCCGGACGGTGCACGGCCTGTGACAGCTCCCCATAAAACGTAGGAACGATTGCCAAACGGGCCGTTCGGAGCCCCCTGAAGAACAGAAACGGTAAGTTTAAAGTCTCTAGATACTTTCTGTTATGCGAGCGCTGGATTTTGAATTCATTTCGTATCGAAATGTGCGAAAATCCGATCCAAGGGGAGAAGGGCCTGGCAAATGGCGGTCTTCACAAAACCTTCAAAACGATTAGATTCTGAAAAGTAAGTACCCCTTTATTTCCATAAAGCCATATCGAAACGTAAACTTTGAACCTTCTACAATGTGTCGCGTGCCTCAGGTTTGAGTTTAAAATTCGATTTTATAGTGAAAATAGCGAAAGTTTTGGTCAATTACACGTTCGGCGGCATTCGCATTCGCTCGGCCGCCCGAAACGTCAAACGGCAAGCCGGACGGCGCGGTGCCGTTGACAGCTCCGGATAAAACTTAGGAACGTTCGCTAAACGGGCCGGTCTGAGACCCGCAAAGGACAGAAAAGGTAAGTTTAAAGTCTCTAGATACTTTCTGTTATGCGAGCGCTGGGTTTAGAATTCATTTTTGTATCGAAATGTGCGAAAATCCGATCCAAGACCGGGGAGAAGAGCCTGGCAAATGGCGGTCTTCACAAAACCTTCAAAACGATTAGATTCTGAAAAGTAAGTACTCCTTTATATCCATAAAGCCATATCGAAACGTAAACTTTGAACCTTCTACAATGTGTCGTGTGCCTCAGGTTTAGGTTTAAAATTCGATTTTATAGTGAAAATATCGAAATTTTAGTCCACTACACGTTCGGCCAGCGCCCGGCCGCCGAAACGTCAAACGGCCAAAAAAGGTAACTTTGAAGTCTCTAGATACGTTCTGTTATGCGAGCGCTTTGTTTTGAGTTTATTTTTGCATTGAACTATGCATAAATACGAATGAATCCGTGATATAAATGATCTAGACAATATGGCGGACTTACACTGCAACAATTATTTTAAGTCGCTTCGCGTATATACAGTGCGACTCAAAAGAGCTCGACGTACGGGGTGTTACGATAAAAATTGACGAGAAAAAAATAAAAATTACAGATTTGAGGAAATTTTCGGTTTTTTCGCTTCGGAGGGTTGTCTGACGTGCGAAAGACCGTTTTATATACAAAGTGTTGGAAAAATGTTAAACGTTAAAAAATGTCAAAATTAAGGAACTGGAAATTTTTTGGTACGAAACCTTCGTCAGGGTCTCTTACCGCACTAATTATCGAAAAATATAGGGTGTGTACAAAACCCACCCGTTCCCTAAAAATCATGAAAATTCGTGGATTTAAAAATTTTTTTGCTTTCTGATGAAACTTTTACAATAGTTTGTAAAAACTATAAAAATATATACTTTGGTATTATTATATATAAATACATACTTATGAAAAAATACAGGGTGTAAAATAAAGAACCATTCTGTAGATCCACAAAATTTATGGAATTTATTTTTTTTATGAAACTTTTCACGATTGTAAAAAAATTGTACTAATGAGAAAATACAGGGTGCTTAACGAAACCAAACCATTCCATAAGAATCCTAACAATTCATGGAATATTTTTTATGAAACTTTTTACAATGGTCTGTAAGAAAACAATACTAATTAAAAAACTACTGGGTGTTTAAGAAAACTGAACCAATATTGAAACTCCCAAAATTCATGGAAAAACAATATTTTATTTATTAAACTTCCATCAAGGATTTATTATGACACTCACTAACGAAGCAAATACAGAGTGTTTAATAATAACTAACCATTCTCTAAAAATCCTCAAGATTCATGGAATTAAAAAATTCTTTTGATGAAACTTTATACAATAGTTTGTAAAAATCTATATTAATGAAAATACAGGAGGTTTAAAAACCGAACCATTCTCTAAAAATCAACAAAATTCATAGAATTAAAAAATTCTTTTTAATGAAACTTTGTACAATGTTCTGTAGGAATAATATACTAATGAAAAAATACTGGGTGTTTAAATTAACCGAACCATTCTCTAAAATTCCTCACCATTCGTGCATTTACAATTTTTTTCTGAAACTCTTCGTAACAGTCTGCAGAAAAACTTCGCATATATATAGTACGACTCAAAAAATCTCGATGTACGGGGTGTTTCGATAAAAATTGACGAGAAAAATATAAAAATTACAGATTCGAGGAAATTTTCAGTTTTTTTTGCTTCGGAGGGGTTGTCTGACGTGCGAAAAACCGTTTTATATACAGAGTGTTGGAAAAAAGTCGAGCGTTAAAAAAATATCAAAATTAAAGGAACTGAACATTTTTATAGTACGAAACTTCCGTCGGGGGTGTCTTACCGCACTAATTATCGAAAAAAATACGGGGTGTTTAAAAAAACCGAACCGTTCCCTAAAAATCCTGAACATTCCTGGATTTAATTTTTTTTTGCTTATGAAACTTTTACAATAGTTTGTAAAAAATATATACTTTGGTATTATTATGTATATAAATACATACGTATGAAAAATACATTGTGTAAAATAAAGAACCATTCTCTAGATCCACAAAATTTATGGAATTTATTTTTTTATGAAACTTTTCACGATTGTAAAAATTGTACTAATGAGAAAATACAGGGTGCTTAACGAAACCAAACCATTCCATAAGAATCCAAACAATTCATGGAATATTTTTTATGAAACTTTTTACAATGGTCTGTAAGAAAACCACACTAATTAAAAAACTACTGGGTGTTTAAGAAAACTGAACCAATATTGAAACTCCCAAAATTCATGGAAAAACAATATTTTACTTATTAAACTTCCATCAAGGATTTATTATGACACTCACTAACGAAGCAAATACAGAGTGTTTAATAATAACGAACCATTCTCTAAAAATCCTCAAGATTCATGGAATTAAAAAATTCTTTTGATGAAACTTTTACAATGTTCTGTAGGAAATATATACTTACTAATGAAAAATACGGGGTGTTTAAAAAAACCTAAACGTTCCCTAAAAATCCTGAAAATTCGTGGATTAAAATTATTTTTTTTTGCTTTCTGATGAAACTTTTTACAGTAGTTTGTAAAAAAACTATAAAAAATATATACTTTGGTATCATTATGTATATAAATATATACGTATGAAAAAATACAGGGTGTAAAATATAGAACCATTCTCTAGATCCATAAAATTTATGGAATTTATTTTTTTTATGAAACTTTTCACGATTGTAAAAAAATATATACTAATGAGAAAATACAGGGTGCTTAACGAAACCAAACCATTCTATAAGAATCCTAACAATTCATGGAATATTTTTTTATGAAACTTTTCACAATGGTCTGTATGAAACTATTTTAATGAGAACAATATAACAGGGTGTTTAAGAAAACTGAACCAATATTGAAACTCCCAATATTCATGGAAAAAATTTATGGAATTTAATTTTTTTTTATTAAGCTTTTCACGATTGTAAAAAAATTACACTAATGAAAAAATACAGGGTGTTTAACAAAACCATTGAACCAATATTGAAATTCCCAAAATTCATAGAAAAAACTTATGGATTTTTTTTTATTAAACTTCACGATTGTTAAAAAATTATACTAATGAAAAAATACAGGGTGTTTAGCAAAACCAAACCATTCTCTAAGAATCCTCACAATTCATGGAATATTTTCTTATCAACCTTTTCACAATGGTCTGTAAGAAAACTATACTAATTAAAAAACTACTGGGTGTTTAAAAACTGAACCATTCTCTAGAAACCTTCATGGAAGTATAATATTCTTTTGATGAAACTTTTAACAGTGGTCTATATGGAAACTATTTTAATGAGAACAATACAGGGTGTTTAAGAGAATCGAATCATTCAAAAATCCTAAAACTTGGAATTAAAAACTCTTTTTGGTTTTTGATGAAACTTTTAAGATAGTTTGTAAAAACTATAAAAATACATAAGTATTATTATGTAGCTATATAAATCCATACTTATGAAAAATACAGGGTGTAAAATAAACACCAATTCTCTAGATCCACAAAATTTATGGAATTTAATTTTTTTATGAAACTTTTCACGATTGTAAAAATTATACTGATGAAAAATACAGGGTGTTTAACAAAACCAAACCATTTTCTAAGAAAAGTCACAAATCATGGAATATTTTTTTAAGAAACTTTTAACAATTGTCTGTTAGAAAACTATACTAATTAAATACTACTGGGTGTTTAAAGAAACTGAACCATTCTCTAGAAACATTCATGGAAGTATAATATTCTTTTGATGAAACTTTTAACAATGGTCTATATGGAAACTATTTTAATGGGAACAATACAGGGTGTTTAAGAGAATCGAATCATTCTAAAAATCCTAAAAACTTCGAATTAAAAACTCTTTTTTGGTTTTGATGAAACTTTTTAAGATAGTTTGTAAAAAAACTATAAACAATACATAGGTAGGTATTATTATGTAGCTATATAAATACACACTTATGAAAAAATACAGGATGTAAAATAAAGACCAATTCTCTAGATCCACAAAATTTATGGAATTTATTTTTTTTATGAAACTTTTCACGATTGTAAAAAAGTTATACTGATGAAAAATACGGGGTGTTTAACAAAACTAAACGATTCTCTAAGAATCCTCACAATTCATGGAATATTTTCTAATCAAACTTTTCACAATGGTCTGTAAGAAAACTATACTAATTAAAAACAACTGGGTGTTTAAAAAAAAACGAACCCTTCTCTAGAAACCTTCATGGAAGTATAATATTCCTTTGATGAAACTTTTAACAATATGGAAACTATTTTAATGAGAACAATACAGGGTGTTTAAGAAAACTGAACCAATATTGAAACTCCCAAAATTCATGGAATAAAATTATTTTTTTTGCTTCGCATGGGTTGTCGTAAGTACGAAAGACCGTTTTATATACAAAGTGTTGGAAAAATGTTGAACTTTAATAAAATCAAAAAATTAATAGAACTGACAATTTTTTTACTCATCTTCCATCGGGGGTCTCCTAACACACTAATTATCGAAAAATACATGGTGTTTAAAAAACTAACCCTACTCAAGAAAGGTCAAGCCACCTTTCTAGTAAATTTCTAATATATTAAAATGCGCGATTGCCTCTCTCGCACCGGGGTGAGAAAAGGGGCAAAGTGTCCGGGTAAAGGCTTTTTGCGAGGCGCGGCGGCGAGCCCGGGTGCGCGGAGTCGAGTTCGGTCCTTGGGTTGTCGCTTAGGCGTATTTCGGTGGGTTCTTTTTACCTTTTTCGGGGCGAATTTTGCGTTTTTCCGGAGGTCCGCCGGCGTTACTTTTCCGTTTTCGCGAGGAAACGAGACAAAAGTCGAAAAAAACGCCCCTTATCGGAAGTCCGGAAGCCGCCCGGAGGCCGGTTTCGCTGCGCGCGTGGTTTTCGGGCGAGCCTGTCGGGGACGCGGTCGCGGGCGAGTCTCTTGATTTGGTCCTTTCTCCGTCGCGACGAGGCGCTCGGCGGGCCGTTTTTCGCGTTTTTCTAGGTAAATTTTCCGTTTTTCGGAGGGTCCTCGCCGGCCGTTCTCGGCGAGAGGATGGAGATAGCGGAGGAGGAGCTTATCGCCCGGGAATCGGAGAAACGTCAGTCGGATATGGGTAGACGTCAAACTATTTCGGATTCGATATTTTCGTATTTTCTCGCATTCCTTTCCACAAAGCCATGTCGAAACGTAAACTTTGAACCTTCTACAATGTGTCGCGTGCCTCAGATTTAGGTTTAAAATTCGATTTTATAGGGAAAATAACGAAAATTACGCGTTCGGGGGCATTCGCGTTCGCTCGGCCGCCCGAAACGTCAAACGGGAAGCCGGACGGTGCGGTGCCGTTGACAGCTCCGGATAAAACTTGGGAACGTTCGCTAAACGGGCCGTTCGAAGACCCGCCAAGGCCAAAAAAGGTAAATTTAAAGTCTCTAGATACTTTCTGTTATGCGAGCGCTGGGTTTTGAGTTCCAATTTGTATCGAATTTTGCGTAATACCAAACAGAGACGTGGAGAAGAGCCTGGCAATATGGCGGGTCCTCACAAAACCTTCAAAACGTTACATTTTGCAAAGTAAGTACCCCTTTATTTCCATAAAGCCATATCGAAACGTAAACTTTGAACCTTAGATCTGTTTTTAAAATTCGATTTTATAGTAAAAATTGCGAAAATTTGCGACGTCAAATGGCGAGTGCGCGGTGACATTTCCGAATAAATCGCAGAAAATTTCGCTAAATGGGCCGACCGGAGCCCCCCAAACGCCGAAAACGGTAAATCTGAAGTCTCTAGATACGTTGTGTTATGCGAGCGTTTGGTTTTGAATTCGTTTTTGTATCGAAATTTGCGAAAATCCTAAGCAAGACGGGGTCAAAATGACGTAAGCCATAGAACAGCTGTCAAATATTTCCATCCGCTATTGCTATTTGCATTGAACTTTGCATAAATAGAACGAATAGGTAGGTGGTATCAGTGAGCTAGACAATATGGCAGACCAAGACGGGGTCAAATTGACGGAAGCCATAGAACAGCTGTCAAATATTTCCATCCGCTATTGCTATTTGCATTGAACTTTGCATAAATAGAATGAATAGGTGGTATCAGTGAGCTAGACAATATGGCACACTTCAAGTCGCTTCGCTTATATACAGTGCGACTCAAAAAGCTCGATGTACGGGGTGTTACGATAAAATTGACGAGAAAAAATAAAATTACAGATTCGAGGAAATTTTCGGTTCTTTCGCTTCGAGGGGTTCTCTGACGTGCGTAGGACCGTTTTATATACAAAGTGTTGGAAAAATGTCGAACGTTAAAAAATGTAAAATTAAGGAACTGAAAATTTTTTGGTACGAAACTTCCGTCGGGGACTCTACCGCACTAATTATCGAAAAAATACGGGTGTTTAAAAATTCGAACCGTTCCCTAAAAATCCTGGACATTTGTGGATTTAAATTTTTTTTTGCTTTCTGATGAAACTTTTACAATAGTTTGTAGAAAAACTGTAAAACATATATACTTTGGTATTATTATGTATATGAATACATACTTATGAAAAATACAGCGTGTAAAATAAAAACTATTCTCTACATCCACAAAATTTATGGATTTTATTTTTTTATGAAACTTTTGACGATTGTAAAAATCATACTAATGAGAAAATACAGGGTGCTTAACGAAACCAAACCATACTCTAAGAATCCTCACAATAATTCATTGAATATTTTTCATGAAACTTTTCACAATGGTCTGTAAGAAAACTATGTATACTAATTAAAAACTACTGGGTGTTTAAAAACTGAACCAATATTGAAACTCCCAAAATTCATGGAAATTTTTTTATTTATTAAACTTCCATCAAGGATTTATTATGACACTCACTAACGAAGCAAATACAGAGTGTTTAATAATAACGAACCATTCTCTAAAAATCCTCAAAATTCATGGAATTAAAAATTCTGTTTTGATGAAACTTTATACAATGTTCTGTAGGAAAATATACTAATTAAGAAATACAGAGGGTTTAAAAACCTAACCATTTCCTAAAAATCAACAAAACTCATGGAATTAAAAATTATTTTTGATAAAACCTTATACAATGGTTTGTAAAAATCTATACTAATGAAAAATACAGGAGGTTTAAAAACCTAACCATTTCCTAAAAATCAACAAAATTCATGGAATTAAAAATTCTATTTGATGAAATTTTATACAATGTTCTGTAGGAAAATATACTAATTAGGAAATACAGAGTGTTTAAAAATAACGAACCATTCTCTAAAATTCCTCAAAGTTCATGGAATTAGAAAATTCATTTTGATGAAACTTTGTACAATAGTTTTAAAACATCTATACTAATGAAAAATACAGGAGGTTTCAAAACCGAACTGTTCCCTAAAAATCCTAAACATTCGTGGATTTAAATTTTTTTGCTTTCTGATGAAACTTTTACAATAGTTTGTAAAAAACTATAAAAATATATACTTTGGTATTATTATGTATATGAATACATACTTATTGAAAAAATACAGGGTGTAAAATAAAGAACCATTCTCTACAGCCACAAAATTTATGGAATTTAATTTTTTTTATTAAACTTTTCACGATTATAAAAAATTATACTAATGAAAAAATACAGGGTGCTTAACGAAACCAAACCATACTCTAAGAATCCCCACAATAATTCATTGAATATTATTTATGAAACTATTCACAATGGTCTGTAAGAAAACTATACTAATTAAAAATTCTGGGTGTTTAAGAAAACTGAACCAATATTGAAACTCCCAAAATTCATGGAAATTTTTATTTATTAAACTTCCATCAAGGATTTATTATGACACTCACTAACGAAGCAAATACAGAGTGTTTAATAATAACGAACCATTCTCTAAAAATCCTCAAAACTCATGGAATTAAAAAATTCTATTTGATGAAATTTTATACAATGTTCTGTAGGAAAAATATACTAATTAAGAAATACAGAGTGTTTAAAAATAACGAACCATTCTCTAAAATTCCTCAAAATTCATGGAATTAAAAATTCTTTTGATGAAACTTTATACAATGTTCTATAGGAAAATATCCTAATTAAGAAATACAGAGGATTTAAAACCGAACCATTCTCTAAAAATCAACAAAATTCATGGAATTAAAAATTCTTTTGATGAAACTTTTTACAATGTTCTGTAGGAAGAATATACTATTGAACAAATACGGGGTGTTTAAAAAAACCGAACTGTTCCCTAAAAATCCTGAAAATTCGTGGATTTAAAATTTTTTTTTTGCTTTCTGATGAAACTTTTACATTAGTTTGTCAAAAACTATAAAAATATATACTTAGGTTTTATTATGTATATAAATACATACGTATGAAAAATACAGGGTGTAATATATAGATCCATTCTCTAGATCCACAAAATTTATGGAATTTATTTTTTTATGAAACTTTTCACGATTGTAAAAAATTATACCGATGAAAAATACGGGGTGTTTAACAAAACCAAACCATTCTCTAAAAATCCTCACAATTCATGGAATATTTTCTAATGAAACTTTTCACAACGGTCTGTAAGAAAACTATACTAATTAAAAACTACTGGGTGTTTAAAACCGACCTTCTCTAGAAACCTTCATGGAAGTATAATATTCCTTTGATGAAACGTTTAACAATGGTCTATATGGAAACTATTTTAATGAAAACAATACAGGGTGTTTAAGAAAACTGAACCAATATTGAAACTCCCAAAATTCATGGAATAAAATTATTTGTTTTGCTTCGATGGGTTGTCGGATGTACGAAAGACCGTTTTATATACAAAGTGTTGGAAAAATGTTGAACGGTAAAAATCTCAAAATTAAGAGAACTGACTAATTTATTTTACTCAACTTCCATCGGGGGTCTCTAACGCACTAATTATCGAAAAATACATGGTGTTTAAAAAAAACTAACCCTACTCAAGAAAGGTCAAGTCGGCGATAGCCGACTTGCCACCTTTCTAGTTCTAATATATTAAAATGCGCGATTGCCTCTCGCTCCCACCGGGGGTGCGGAAAAGGGGCAAAGTGTCCGGGTAAAGGCTTTTTTCGCGAGCCGCGGAGCGGCGAGCCGAAGGGCGCGAAGCGCCCTTCGGTCCCGGGATTGTCGCTTAGGCGTATTTCGGTGGGTTCTTTTACCTTTTCGGGGCGAATTTTGCGTTTTTCCGGAGGTCCGCGGCCGCCGGTTTTCCATTTTCGCGAGGAAACGAGACAAAAGTCGAAAACCACGCCCATTATCGGAAGTCCGGAAGCCGCCCGGAGGCCGATTTCGCTCCGCGCGACGTTTTTCACGGGAGCCCGTCGGGGACGCGGGCGCGGGCGGGTCTCCTTATTTGGTCCTTTCTCCGTCGCGACGAGGCGCTCGGCGGGCCGTTTTTCGCGTTTTTCGAGGTAAATTTTCCGTTTTTCGGAGGGTCCTCGCCGGCCGTTCTCGGCGAGAGGGATGGAGATAGCGCGGGAGGAGCTTATCGCCCGGGAATCGGAGAAACGTCAGTCGGATATGGGTAG
Source organism: Monochamus saltuarius (assembly GCA_025584915.1). Taxonomy (NCBI): domain Eukaryota; kingdom Metazoa; phylum Arthropoda; class Insecta; order Coleoptera; family Cerambycidae; genus Monochamus; species Monochamus saltuarius. Next base: position 28,037,447 of record CM046721.1, read on the forward strand.
ACGTCAAACTATTTCAGATTCGATATTTTCGTATTTTCCCGCATTCCTTTCCACAAAGCCGTGTCGAAACGTAAACTTTGAACCTTCTACAATGTGCCGCGTGCCTCAGATTTAGGTTTCAAAATTCGATTTTATAGGAAATTAACGAAAATTTGGTCAATTACGCGTTCGGGGCATTCGCGTTCGCTCGGCCGCCCGAAACGTCAAACGGGAAGCCGGACGGTGCGGTGCCGTTGACAGCTCCGGATAAAACTTGGGAACGTTCGCTAAACGGGCCGTTTGAAGACCCGCCAAGGCCAAAAAAGGTAAATTTAAAGTCTCTAGATACTTTCTGTTATGCGAGCGCTGGGTTTTGAGTTCCAATTTGTATCGAATTTTGCGTAATACCAAACAGAGACGTGGAGAAGAGCCTGGCAATATGGCGGGTCCTCACAAAACCTTCAAAATGTTACATTTTGCAAAGTAAGTACCCTTTATTTCCATAAAGCCATATCGAAACGTAAACTTTGAACGTTCTACAATGTGTCGTGTGCCTCAGATCTGTTTTTAAAATTCGATTTTATAGTAAAATTGCGAAAATTTGCGACGTCAAATGGCGAGTGCGCGGTGACATTTCCGAATAAATCGCAGAAAATTTCGCTAAATGGGCCGACCGGAGCCCCCAAATGCCGAAAACGGTAAATCTGAAGTCTCTAGATACGTTGTGTTATGCGAGCGTTTGGTTTTGAATTCGTTTTGTATCGAAATTTGCGAAAATCCTAAGCAAGACAGGGGTCAAAATGACGTAAGCCATAGAACAGCTGTCAAATATTTCCATCCGCTATTGCTATTTGCATTGAACTTTGCATAAATAGAATGAATAGGTAGGTGGTATCAGTGAGCTAGACAATATGGCAGACCAAGACGGGGTCAAAATGACGGAAGCCATAGAACAGCTGTCAAATATTTCCATCCGCTATTGCTATTTGCATTGAACTTTGCATAAATAGAATGAATAGGTGGTATCATGGAGATAGACAATATGGCACACTTCACGTCTCTTCGCTTATATACTGTGCGACTCAAAAAAGCTCGATGTTCGGGGTGTTACTATAAAATTTGACGACAAAAAAATAAAAATTACAGATTGGAGTAACTTTTCGGTTCTTTCGCTTCGGAGGGTTCTCTGACGTGCGTAGGACCGTTTTATATACAAAGTGTTGGAAAAATGTCGAACGTTAAAAAATGTAAAAATTAAGGGAACTGAAAATTTTTTGGTACGAAACTTCCGTCAGGGGACTCTTACCGCACTAATTATCGAAAAAATACGGGGTGTTTAAAAATTCGAACCGTTCCCTAAAAATCCTGGACATTCGTGGATTTAAAATTTTTTTGCTTTCTGATGAAACTTTTACAATAGTTTGTAGAAAAACTGTAAAAATATATACTTTGGTATTATTATGTATATGAATACATACTTATGAAAAATACAGCGTGTAAAATAAAAAACCATTCTCTACATCCACAAAATTTATGGATTTTATTTTTTTTATGAAACTTTTGACGATTGTAAAAAAATCATACTAATGAGAAAATACAGGGTGCTTAACGAAACCAAACCATACTCTAAGAATCCTCACAATAATTCATTCAATATTTTTTCATGAAACTTTTCACAATGGTCTGTAAGAAAACTATGTATACTAATTAAAAAACTACTGGGTGTTTAAAAAAACTGAACCAATATCGAAACTCCCAAAATTCATGGAAATTTTTTTTATTTATTAAACTTCCATCAAGGATTTATTATGACACTCACTAACGAAGCAAATACAGAGTGTTTAATAATAACGAACCATTCTCTAAAAATTTTCAAAATTCATGGAATTAAAAATTCTTTTGATGAAACTTTATACAATGTTCTGTAGGAAAAATATACTAATTAAAAATACAGAGTGTTTAAAAATAACGAACCATTCTCTAAAAATTTTCAAAATTCTTGGAATTAAAAATTCTGTTTGATGAAATTTTATACAATGTTCTGTAGGAAAAATATACTAATTAAGAAATACAGAGTGTTTAAAAATAACGAACCATTCTCTAAAAATCCTCAAAATTCATGGAATTAGAAAATTCTTTTGATGAAACTTTATACAATAGTTTGTAAAAATCTATATTAATGAAAAATACAGGGGTTTAAAAATACCGAACCGTTCCTAAAAATCCTGAATATTTGTGGATTTAAAATTTTTTTCTTTCTGATGAAACTTTTACAATAGTTTGTAAAAAAACTATAAAAATATATACTTTGGTATTATTATGTATATGAATACATACTTATGAAAAAATACAGGGTGTAAAATAAAGAACCATTCTCTAGATCCACAAAATTTATGGAATTTATTTTTTTTTATGAAACTTTTCACGATTGTAAAAATATTATACTAATGAAAATATACAGGGTGCTTAACGAAACCAAACCATACTCTAAGAATCCCCACAATAATTCATTGAATATTTTTATTAACCTTTTCACGATGGTCTCTAAGAAATATATACTAATTAAAAACTACTGGGTGTTTAAGAAAACTGAACAAATATTGAAACTCCCAAAATTCATGGAAAATTTTTTTATTTATTAAACTTCCATCAAGGATTTATTATGACACTCACTATCGAAGCAAATACAGAGTGTTTAATAATAACGAACCATTCTCTAAAAATTTTCAAAATTCATGGAATTAAAAAATTCTTTTTGATGAAACTTTATACAATGTTCTGTAGGAAAAATATACTAATTAAGAAATACAGAGTGTTTAAAAATAACGAACCATTCTCTAAAAATCCTCAAAATTCTTGGAATTAAAAAATTCTTTTTGATGAAACTTTATACAATGTTCTGTAGGAAAAATATACTAATTAAGAAATACAGAGTTTTTAAAAATAACGAACCATTCTCTAAAAATCCTCAAAATTCATGGAATTTGAAAATTCTTTTTGATGAAACTTTATACAATACTTTGTAAAAATCTATATTAATGAAAAATACAGGGGTTTAAAAAACCGAACCGTTCTCTAAAAATCCTGAACATTTGTGGATTAAAATTTTTTTGCTCTCTGATGAAACTTTACAATAGTTTGTAAAAAACTATAAAAATATATACTTAGGTATTATTATGTATATGAATACATACTTATGAAAAATACAGGGTGTAAAATAAAGAACCATTCTCTAGAAATCTAGAAATTTATGGAAGTTATTTTTTTATGAAACTTTTCACAATGGTCTGTAAGAAAACTATACTAATTAAAGAACTACTGGGAGTTTAAAAGACTGAACCAATATTGAAACTCCCAAAATTCATGGAAAATTTTTCAAAATCATTGAATTAAAAATTCTTTTGATGAAATTTTATACAATGTTCTGTAGGAAAAATATCGCAATAAAGAAATACAGACGATTTAAAAATAACGAACCATTCTCTAAAAATCCTCAAAATTCATGGATAAAAAATAATTTTTGATGAAACATTTCACATTAGTTTGTTAAAAACAATACTAATGAAAAATACAGGAGGTTTAAAAAACCGAACCATTCTCTAAAAATCAACAAAATTCATGGAATTAAAAATTCTTTTGATGAAACTTTTACAATGTTCTGTAGGAAAAATATACTATTGAACAAATACGGGGTGTTTAAAAAAACCGAACTGTTCCTAAAAATCCTGAAAATTCGTGGATTTAAATTTTTTTGCTTTCTGATGAAACATTTTACAATAGTTTGTCAAAAACTATAAAAATATATACTTAGGTTTTATTATGTATATAAATACATACGTATGAAAAATATAGGGTGTAATATAAAGAACCATTCTCTAGATCCACAAAATTTATGGAATTTATTTTTTATGAAACTTTTGTGATTGTAAAAAATTATACTAATGAAAAAATACAGGGTGTTTAGCAAAACCAAACCATTCTCTAAGAATCCTCACAATTCATAGAATATTTTCTTATGAACACAATGGTCTGTAAGGAAACTATATTAATTAAAAGACTACTGGGTGTTTAAAAAAAATGAACCATTCTCTATAAACCTTCATGGAAGTATAATATTTTCTTGATGAAACTTTTAACAATGGTCTATATGGAAACTATTTTCATGAGAACAATACGGGTGTTTAAGAGAATCGAATCATTTTAAAAATCCTAAAAACTTGAAATTAAAAACTCTTTTGGTTTTGTTGAAACTTTTAAGATAGTTTGTAAAAAACTATAAAAATACATACTTAGGTATTATTATGTAGCTATATAAATACATACTTATGAAAAAATACAGTGTGTAAAATAAAGACCAATTCTCTAGATCCACAAAATTTATGGAATTTAATTTTTTTTATGAAACTTTTCAAATATACTGATGAAAAAATACGGGGTGTTTAACAAAACCAATCCATTCTCTAAAAATCCTCACAATTCATGGAATATTTTCTAATGAAACTTTTCACAACGGTCTGTAAGAAAACTATACTGATGAAAAACTACTGGGTGTTTAAAAAACCGACCGTTCTCCAGAAACCTTCATGGGAGTATAATATTCCTTTGATGAAACTTTTAACAATGGTCTATATGGAAACTATTTTAATGAAAACAATACAGGGTGTTTAAGAAAACTGAACCAATATTGAAACTCCCAATATTCATGGAATAAATTTATTATTGCTTCGGATGGGTTGTCGGATGTACGAAAGACCGTTTTATATACAAAGTGTTGGAAAAATGTTGAACGTTAAAAAATCTCAAAATTAAGAGAACTGACTAATTTATTTTACTCAACTTCCATCGGAGGTCTCTTAACGCACTAATTATCGAAAAATACATGGTGTTTAAAAAAACTAACCCTACTCAAGAAAGGTCAAGTCGGCGAATGCCGACTTGCCACCTTTCTAGTTCTTATATATTAAAATCCGTTGTTTTTCTCTCTCTAGAAAAAGTGGCAAAGTGTCCGGGTAAAGGCTTTTTCGCGAGCCGCGCGGCGAGTCCGGGTGCGCGGAGTCGAGTTCGTCCTTGGGTCGTCTGTTAGGCGTATTTTCGTGAGTTCTTTTTACTCTTTTCGAGGCGAATTTTGCGTTTATCCGGAGGTCCGCGGCCGCAACTTTTCGATTTTCGCGACGATTGCGCGAAAAAAAGAGATATATATAGCGCGGGCAGTGCATATATGGCGGGAATTCGAGAAACGTCAGTCGGATATGGTTAGACGTCAAACTATTTCGGATTCGATATTTTCGTATTTTCCGCATTCATTTCCATAAAGCCCTATCGAAACGTAAACTTTGAACCTTTTACAATGTGTCGTGTGCCTCAGGTTTGAGTTTAAAATTCGATTTTATAGTGAAAATAACAAAAATTTTGGTCAATTACACGTTCGGCGGCATTCGCGTTCGTTCGGCCGTCCTAAACGTCAAACGGCTAGACGCGCTGAGTTTTGAGTTCATTTTTGCATTGAACTTTGCATAAATACGAATGAATACGTGGTACAAATGAGCTAGACAAAAGCAAATACAGAGTGTTTAATAATAACGAACCATTCTCTAAAATCCTCAAGATTCATGGAATTAAAAATTCTTTTGATGAAACTTTATACAATAGTTTGTAAAAATCTATACTAATGAAAAATACAGAGTTTTAAAAAAACCGAACCATTCTCTAAAAATCAACAAAATTCATGGAATTAAAAAATTCTTTTTAATGAAACTTAGTACAATGTTCTGTAGGAATAATATACTAATGAAAAAATACTGGGTGTTTAAATAAACCGAACCATTCTCTACAATTCCTCAACATTCGTGCATTTACAATTTTTTTCTGAAACTCTTCGTAACAGTCTGCAGAAAAACTTCGCATATATATAGTAAGACTCAAAAAAGCTCGATGTACGGGGTGTTTCGATAAAAATTGACGAGAAAAAATATAAAAATTACAGATTCGAGGAAATTTTCAGTTTTTGCTTCGGAGGTTTTGTCTGACGTGCGAAAGACCGTTTTATATACAGAGTGTTGGAAAAATGTCGATCGTTAAAAAATGTCAAAATTAAAGGAACTGAACATTTTTTAGTACGAAACTTCTGAACATTCGTGGATTTAATTTTTTTTTGCTTTCTGATGAAACTTTTACAATAGTTTGTAAAAACTATAAAAATATATACTTTGGTATTATTATGTATATAAATACATACGTATGAAAAAATACAGGGTGTAAAATAAAGAACCATTCTCTAGGTCCAAAAAATTTATGGAATTTATGTTTTTTATGAAACTTTTCACGATTGTAAAAAAATTGTACTAATGAGAAAATACAAGGTGCTTAACGAAACCAAACCATTCTCTAAGAATCCTCACAATAATTCATTGAATGTTTTTTTATGAAACTTTTCACAATTGTCTGTAAGAAAACTATACTAATTAAAAAACTACTGAGTGTTTAAGAAAACTGAACCAATATTGAAACTCCCAAAATTCATAGAAAAAAATTTTTTTATTTATTAAACTTTCGTCAAGGATTTATTATGACACTCACTAACGAAGCAAATACAGAGTGTTTAAAAATAACGAACCATTCTCTGAAAATCCTCAAAATTCATGGAATTAAAAATTCTTTTGATGAAACTTTATAAAATGTTCTGTAGGAAAAATAGACTAATGAAGAAATACAGAGTGTTTAAAAATAACGAAACATTCTCTAAAAATCCTCAAAATTCATGGAATTAAAAATTCTTTTGATGAAACGTTTCACAATAGTTTGTAAAAACTATACTAATGAAAAATACAGGAGGTTTAAAAACCGAACCATTCTCTAAAAATCAATCAACAAAATTCATGGAATTAAAATATTCTTTTTGATGAAACTTTTTACAATGTTCTGTAGGAAAAATATACTAATGAAAAAATACGGGGTGTTTAAAAAACCGAAACGTTCCCTAAAAATCCTGAAAATTCGTGGATTTAAAATTTTTTTTTTTTGCTTTCTGATGAAACTTTTTACAGTAGTTTGTAAAAAAACTATAAAAAATATATACTTTGGTATTATATAAATACATACGTATGAAAAATACAGGGTGTAAAATAAAGAACCATTCTCTAGATCCACAAAATTTATGAAATTTATTTTTTATGAAACTTTTCACGATTGTAAAAATATATACTAATGAGAAAATATAGGGTGCTTAACGAAACCAAACCATTCTATAAGAATCCTAACAATTCATGGAATATTTTTTTATGAAACTTTTCACAATGGTCTGTAAGAAACTATTTTAATGAGAACAATATAACAGGGTGTTTAAGAAGACTGAACCAATATTGAAACTCCCAAAATTCATGGAAAAATTTATGGAATTTAATTTTTTTATTAATCTTTTCACGATTGTAAAAAATTACACTAATGAAAAAATACAGGGTGTTTAACAAAACCATTGAACCAATATTGAAACTCCCAAAATTCATGGAAAAAACTTTTTTATGAAACTTCACGATTGTTAAAAATTATACTAATGAAAAAATACAGGGTGTTTAGCAAAACCAAACCATTCTCTAAGAATCCTCACAATTCATGGAATATTTTCTTATCAACCTTTTCACAATGGTCTGTAAGAAAACTATACTAATTAAAAAACTACTGGGTGTTTAAAAACCGACCCTTCTCTAGAAACCTTCATGGAAGTATAATATTCCTTTGATGAAACTTTTAACAATGGTCTATATGGAAACTATTTTAATGAGAACAATACAGGGTGTTTAAGAAAACTGAACCAATATTGAAACTCCCAAAATTCATGGAATAAAATTATTTCTTTTGCTTCGCATGGGTTGTCGAAAGTACGAAAGACCGTTTTATATACAACGTGTTGGAAAAATGTTGAACGTTAAAAAAATCTCAAAATTAAGAGAACTGACAATTTTTTTTTACTCAACTTCCATCGGGGGTCTCCTAACACACTAATTATCGAAAAAATACATGGTGTTTAAAAAAAACTAACCCTACTAAGAAAAGTCAAGTCGGCGATAGCCGACTTGCCACCTTTCTAGTTACACTTAAATTTCAATAAGTGTCATTATATTTGTTTTACTCGTAATAAAAATATATTTAGATTTGACTATAACTTCAATAACGTAGTGCTCTCTTACTTAGAAGAGATAAAAGATCTAGGTGTTATTTTTGATAGGAAGTTATCTTTTTCTTCACATATAGATTACGTTGCTTTAAAGAGTAGTAAAATGTTAGGCTTTATAACTAGAGTATGTAAAGACTTTAGAAACGTGGATTCTTTAAAATCATTATATTTTGCTTATGTACATAGTAAGATAAACTTTGCTTCAACCATTTGGAATCCTCAATATATGGTTCATAATTTTCGTCTTGAAGCAATTCAAAATAAATTTCTTAGATATTTAAATTTTAAAGTGACCGGAGTTTATACTTTTGAGAATTCAGTACTCTTACAACAAACATTTAAAATTCAATCTTTAGAAAATAAAAGAAAGCAAGCTGACGTAATATTTTTATTTAAACTTTTGAATAATCTAATTGATTCTCCTAATTTAGTAGATCTCATAAATATTTATGTACCTTCCAGGAATTTTAGAGGTAATATATTATTTCAAGAGTCTTTTTACCATACTAACTCTGGGCAAAATTCACCGTTAAACAGAATGATCAGAACTTACAATAGTTTATTTTCCAATGTAGATATATTTACCGTATCACTATCTAATTTTAAGACAGCCCTAAAACAAAAAACTGCTGCTTAGTATAAAATATTATGACATATTTTTTTGTGTGTATATGTATTTATGTATGCATTTCTATGATGTAATAGTATGTTTGGTTTAGTTGTTAAATTAATTAATTTTTAGTGAACATTGTCTTGGGCTTCTAGCCTGTTTATGTTCCTCTTTAAATAAATAAATAAATAAATATGCCAAAATTATGCTTACCTAAATCATTTATTAATTTCTTCACTTCATACCTCTCTCTAAGGAGATTGGCAGTGGAGTATCGTGGTTTCCGACCTATAGAAATAAATGGGGACCCTCAAGGAACGGTTCTCAGTCTGCTCTTGTTTCTAATCTTTATTGAAGACATTGTCCGGAACCTGAATTGCGAGGTTCTTCTTTATGCAGGTGACCTCAAATTGTCAAATATTAATGACTATATCGAGCGTCAATGAAACGTGGAGAAAATTCCTGATTGGCGTTCCAAAATTATATTGCATCTGAACTTCTCGAAGTGCAATTCAATGTGTTTCACGGGAGAAGTAAATCCCATTACCTCTAATTACAAGATTAACCTTAACCCACTTATGAAATGCAATAGTTTTGAAGATCTCTTGGTAAGCTTAGGTTTGTTGAACACATTAATAATATACAACGTAAGGCATAGGTATAGAAATCTCGGCTTTGATCTAAGAAACTCAAGACAGTTTTTGTAAACAGATACGACTTCCTTACTATTCAACGCGTTCGTTTTATCAAAACTGGTCACTAGTATGGTGGCCCACTTAACAAATCTGTTAAAAAGTTAGGGGACATACATCTTGCATATGTTAAGTATCTATGGCTTAAAACTGACATTTATCCTCAAGGGGTACCACAAAGTACTGTACTAAGTCGATTCCGTCTTAATGACCTAAGCACACGACGTATGTGTAATTCGTTGGTCACTCTGCACAAAATTGTAACCGTAAAAATCGTTTGTCCAGACTTACTAACTGCATTATACTATCACATCTTTATTTTGCCACCCGTATTTCAAGACCGTTTCATTTTCGTACATGCACATCCCTAGCACAGCTTAATTAACAATCAGCTCACAGACTCGTATGAGCGGGAACGTCTCGCGCAGATCTTCGCGCATGCCGCCATTTTGGGATAAAAGGCGGCAGGGACGTGTGGTTGTAAAGAATGCCCTTATAGCCATCCATCAACGACTGCGTTATTGGCGCACGAATGCTGTATTTTGTGGTTTGTTGATTTTCTTGTATTTTATACTGTTATGTTATTTTATTTTTAAACAATTTCAAGTAAAACAAATTTATATTTAGTATGACACTTTCTAAATTGGGACAACTATTTTTAATACGGTCCTGACTTGTATCCCAAACGAGAGAGAGACAACAAGCTTCAAGGGCAAATTTTCAGGTTTTAATACTTCAAAGGTGCCGCCGTAGAGTCTGTGAGCTGATTGTTATTTAAGCTGTGTCGCTAGTATGAGCCGGGATCCTTTTACCTGCCCTGGTTGTTTTCGGGCTAGGATCTGTGGAGACAGACCCGCTATCGGTGTGTCTGGGCCCGCCCATATATTGATTTCGGTTACTATTGTTGGTATTACGACTGTTACAGTCGGAGCCGTTCCTCAGATAATGGTAGTCCGAGGCGTTCCGTAGCCGCCGATGAACTGGTCGCATCCCATGCTTCCAAGCGTTTCGCCGCTCTTCACTGTCGGCAACTTCAGTGGTGACTCCGCGAAAGCTTCGCTGCGACTGAGTACTCAACACTCAACTCTGTTTCTGGCAGCTAACAGTTACCTAGGTCACGGCATTACAACCCGGAAAATCACTATGTATGAGATTATCTCATATGTTCTCCCCACCCATTAAATTAAGTTGCTTAGGCTGTCAAGTGGTGTATGCCAAATAAATAAACAATAACGGGAGAAAGCTTAATTTAAAAAACTTGGGAACGAAAACATAAATAATGTTTGTTTTTGTTTAACTGATCATATAGTGTTTATAGTTAAATCAAGTACAATTATCTACTATTTTCAGTGTAATATCTCTGGTAAAGCAAAATATTAAGTTTATTAAATCAGTCCCTTGATATTATGTTTTTTTTTTAATAAAAGATGCCACAAATAAATGATTACAAATAATTATAATAAATGAAAATGACCTTTTTCAATGGTCTTTGACTTGCTAGTCTATTATAGTATTTGACAAACTAGAAGGAAGTCAACGTGTATAAATTGTGGGTTTAAAATAAATTACATAAATTTATGTGAAGAAAAATATCGATCAAAAAAAAAAGAGACTGGATATTTGTACATATGTATATGTTTCATTACTTTTTAAAGCTATATTGAAAATAAATGAATCATCGACGTTATCTTAAGATTTATAAAGTACGATATGCCTTTGTTATTATTCGTCTATGAATCATTGTGATCTTAAATTATTTAGTTCAAATATGACCAGTATCATTTCCACTACAGGTAATAGATAAGGTTCAGTGCAAATATACAATATATCTCATATCATTATTGTTGTTATATTAGCAAAAAGAGTTTTAATTTTTATAGCATAGCATAAATTGACGTAGATATCGGTGTACACAAGTACATAACGACCTTTATTAATGAATCAGTTTATTGAGCAAATAGAAGTACGTTGTGTTGCATGTACCTTGCCAAATTTTCTATAGTTCCAAGAACAGTTAGGTATGCTTTGTTTAAAAAGCATAAATTATTGTCTATTTCCACTCTTGACGAATATAAATCATATAAGATGTGTGTATATTGTGCTAATGTTTTGTCATGAAACTTGCATAGTTATTTTTAAAAATAGAAATTTTCTTAGAACTACTGTCATTATTTGTGTATTCGATTATAATAATTGCTATAAAATATTAGATGTTTATTAAACATGAAATAATAAACGTTTCACATATTTTTGAAATGTAAATAATGACTTTATGAGAATTGCTACTATTTAGTCATAAAATCTTATCAACAAGACAGTTGAGGCTTAAAGGATTTGCTGAAATTGTTATTATTCGATTTAATATTTATAGTTATACTGAAATCGAATCCGCCGTATAAATAGTGTTCTCAATATTATTTAAATAAAAGTAAAAAGAACACGGATCTGACATTGAATTTAGCTTTTAAAACGATTTTTGGGTACTTAGTATCTTATTTATTTGAATTAGGTCTGTTGTGCATTATTGTCTTGAACTTTATATCTAGCCCCTGTTTTACGGCTGAATATAATAGGTGAAGTGGTCTCCCTACCCTCTTATCTCATTTCTAGAAAGGGCTCTCTAGTTTTAGTTCATAAGTTTTAGTCACGGGTAGCCAACTCTATTGGCAAACCGGTAACGATCGTCGATATTTCTCTTAAATTCTTCTAGTGCTATCGGCTACCGGTAGAATGGATGTTTAAGCATTTATAGCTATTTTTTCTCATTCTCTGGCAATTTTTTAACATATTAAAATATTTAATATTCTTCATTATTTTGTATTTAACATTTTTTTCATTTTAGCTACGTAAGTATATCACCGACAAAGTTTCAAAATCGAAAAAACTATGTCATAGACATAAACATAAAAGTAATATAAATACGTGAAATGGAATAGAACTCAACTTTTAAATCACTTAAAATATTTTTCCTACAAACATGTTAAAAATGCAATTTTTATCACTCGGTTGTAGCATTAAAAATATTGCTTTAAGACACCAGCGTCTTAAAATTATCACTTTAAAGCACTAGTGCCTTAAAGTAAATGTCAAATTGTGACGGTAAATTTGCAATACATTTAATTTGTATTTTCTTTATTAACATGAATACTTATATTACAATTCACACAATTTGAAAAATTAAATTCTACCACTATCAACTAAAACGACCGCATTCCAAGTTAACGTTTGAGCAGAATCCGCTGATATTGATGGATGGCACTGAAAGCAGTTTTCGGGCAATTGAATGTTTACTTTCCAACGAATCTTCGATGTATCCGTCGGCGACTGTTGAACATTTCCATCCCTCATGCCGCTTAATTGTTAAACTTGCTCCACTATCCTCTAGTAAGTTTCAGTTTAGCAATAGCAGCAGGAAATTTTCCAAACGTATTTATTCCAACAGGGTTTTTCATACACTGGCCTTTCACATATTTTAGGAAACGCCTCCGATGTCCCACATTTACTGGACGAAGAGCCATTGTATCTCCGGTAAAAATCTAAATAAAATTCTTCAACGATAGTGAAATTTCGTGAAACCTTGGTTCTGGTATCTGATATATTCACCAATATTGAACTGGAAGTGCCCACAATTTCCAAGTTGTCGAGAGTCAACTAGCAAAGCTCCTCTCTACGGCAGGCACCAAATATTCCCAAAATAGTAGCTACTTTCATCATAAGGTACTCGTCATCCGGTGCGTACTTCAAAAACTGTTCAGTTTGGTCTGGTCAAGATCTTGATTTTTTGGGTTGATAACCTTCTCCTTGACGCTTCAGAAACGCAAAGTGCTTAAAATCCTTGCTGAATAAATGCGTTGCTATTTATTCGTAACATAACTTTAGAGAATGTTACGTTCATAGAATAATTATACCATATAGATGAGGATTTCCAAACCTTCGATGTCTCGATCTTTTACATGCGTGCCTTAAAAATGCACTTTTAACACCCAACATTCATAAATAACTGATAGATGTTTCAACGCATTAATTTTGTATTATATTTCAATAATGATGTTTTAAAATACATGGAAATTACTTTGATTCCTTTGAAGCTCATTCCTTTGTCGATCATATGAACCCGAAGAAAGATTTATGAAAACATTAAAGACAAATGGAGAATTTTCTTTGCCTTTTTATTTATAAGTAATGGAATGCCTGAAGTGTCTATTGATTCTATGATTTATTAGAGAATTTTACTGTGTCGATCATATACCAACTCGAATAAAGATTTTAGAAGACATTCAAGGCAAATATGCTCTTTGCTGTTTGGATTTATAAATAATTAAGTGCGTGAAGTGTCTTTATTATTTTATTGCCTCTATAGTATCAGAAGGTAATAACTCTCGCGTAATACCCCTCTGTTTTTAATTTTGTGTGAATATTTAACTATGTTCAAAATATAAATTTTTATTCTATTTTTTAACAGTTTTGTGATTTTATAAAATTTTCCATTTCTAGTGACCAATATTTAAAATTATACGCAATTTACAAGTAATTTGTGTGTGATTTTAAATATTGTGTTACATAAAAAAATAAATATGTACAAATAGAATATTCGAGGCTGCCGCGGTCATTTTTAGTTCATTAATCCATCTATTCAAGTAGATGGCGCTGAACTGTCACAGTTAATAGGGTTTCTTCTTTTTTATATTTTGTGGTTTTAGTCTTAAATTTGAACAAGTTCTCGTAGGTATTTGTTTATAGTGAGTCGTAGCCAGTACTCAATATCAAACATGTTACCAGCACAAGTCGGACAAATAACCATAAACATCCTGTACAAATCAAATCTACATAACTTACACATTTTCTTTAGAAACCAAATAAAATCAGTGTTCTTTATTATACAAGGTGTATCAGTAGTAAGTATTCAAAACTTGTGAGCTTGTAAAACAAGTCGAAAAATTACGAAAACCTTAGTACAACTTTTGTCAGTGGCGGCTCCTAAGGGAGATACGCTCACTTAAAGGGGTAACCTCAGCAACAGTTTTTAATGCGTAACATCAAAACGGTTCAACATTAAGTCTCGAAATTTTGATGAGATATTAACCTTGACGTGTTTAATAAGTCTCATAAAATAGATTTAAAAATTTTCTACAGGGGCGTGAAAAAATGCAAGACTCAGGGACAAATTTAATCATATCTTTTTAGTAGTTAATTTTTTCTAGTTTCTGACTCGAAAATATTGAAATTTGAAGTATTTAACATAAAAACGGTACTCTTGTTAGATTTCAATAGGATGTACCGTTTTTCAGTAAAATCGATTTCAATCATTCTTAACGTGCCCCACGTAAGTTTGTACCAGAGCCTTGCAATTTCTTACGCCCCTGTAGAAAATTTTGAAATGTAGTTAATGAGACTTATTAAGCACGTCAAGGTTAATATCTCACCAATATTTCGTGACTTAATGTTGAACTGTTTAGATGTTACGCATTAAAAACTGTTTCTGAGGTTACCCCTTTAAGTGAGCGTATCTCCTTTAGGAGCCGCCACTGACAAAAGTTGTACTAAGGTTTTCGTAATTCTTTGACTTGTTTTACAAGCTCACAAGTTTTGAATACTTACTACTGTTACACCTTGTATATATGGCTAGGAACAGGAACAACTAAGTGTCAGCTTCAGTTCTACTAATAACCATATGTTTTTTTATTTATATAAAAAATTAAATTATTAAAAAAGAAAATTTGTACAAGTGGTTATTGGTAGTAAAACAAACCAAATCAAAAATTATATTGTATTAATGGAACATGAATTTCAAAATAAAATAGATGAAAATAACTTAGTATTAGTATAATAAATATTTGAATAGATAGAAAGTAAAAATATAGCTAATCACTGTTTAGTGATTTAACCTAAAACTTTTATTTGCATAAATTAAATTATTATCAGTACGATATGGGAAAATATTATTAATTCTAACACTAAGTTTGGAAATACACGAATGAATATCTGCCATATAAACGAGATTTCCTTCCTCATCAGTATTCTTCAATTCGTGCTACAGCAAAATTATCTAAAATTAGCTCCACGCCAATGACATTATCATGATTGATGGTGCCTCTAGAATCACTCTGTAACGATGTGACGTACGTTACTTGACTAAAGTTATTACACTTATTTATATCTAATTAATAAAAATGATTTATATTTCAGGAGGGAAAAAATAACCGAGTTTCAGGCACATTTACAAGCTACATTTAATCGATAATATGAATTAGTTCTAATGTTCTGTAACAGAAGTGTGCCAGTTACTTAGGTACTATAAGAGATTGGACTTTGTTGAGACAAAATGTAATTGTAAATTCAAAATTGATAGATGTGGGTCCCCAAATTCAGAGGGAAAGAAAAGTCCTATCAACTCACAATTCATTAATGACAATCGGTTTCGAGGTCAAATTTTGCACCTCATATTCAGGTCATACAAGAGGTTATAATATAACGTCGAATGTTTTTATTTAAAAAATTCTTTTAGATTTTTTTTCTATTGTTGAATTCTAGTGTTTAATTTTATTATAAAGAAAAACTATTAATTTTATTTTTTTTAAACTATTAAATATTTAGGAAAAACAATAATACTTTTTAATTTTTTAATTTACTATTAAAAAAATTCTGAAAATTTTACCCTACTAAAGCCAACAACCTATTAAATAAGTTAAAAAATCTTGATATTTACATCAGAATTACAAGTGTCTATGAATCTAATGCAAATTAAGAGTCATAAACTAATTATCAGTCAGTATCAAATTTAGATAAACATGAAAACATAAACGGCAGACAAAATACAATAACGCTACAAATACATATTGTTAAATCTAAAATTTTTCAGCACAAATAAGTAAAGCTCATAGTAAATGTAATTGTGTTTTCCGAAAAATGAATTCTGAAACTTAACCACGATTTCTGACATTGAATTTATTCGATAAATTTTTGTGCGATCAGAAAAAAAATTATAAATTTCTGACGCCTCTAAAACCTTTAAAATAAATTGAGAACATGGACTCAACGTAAACCATTGTGACGTTACTATCTCCTATAGCATGCCGGGTTGCGTTCGCTATCCTATCGTTAGGATTGCAGTTTTTATTTCAATTAAGAATAATGCAAATATTGAAGTGTTATTAGATACACTAAAAGAAACCGTCAACATTTTTTATTTATTATAAGTCCTTTCCAGCAAAAGTAAGATTTTAGTTAGTCTAAGACGGTCACAAATATTCGTCCAGTTAAGGTGTGAACATACTTGCAGTGTATGTAACATAGAAACAGTTGTTGGACGAACATTTCTGACCTTTGTAAACTAGTCTCTAACTGCTACTGGAATAAACCTTAAAATCCTTTATAAACTTTTGGGTATGGGTGACCATAAAGCATTTAAACATTTTGTTGCTTAGATATTATTTGAAATTTTCAAACAAATTGTGTTTATTTTTAAGTTACTGCTACAAAAAGTACAACATTTTAGTCTCTCAGCCATCAGTGAATAAAAGAAACGAAATTGTGAGAGTGAAGATTTAATTTGAACGTAATTAATTATGTATATAATTTATATGAACATGTTAATGGAATATGTATAGGTACATAAATATTTTGTTGCATCGGTCGCTGGTTCAGAATATTTAAACGATCTAAAATTTTACAGTGTGTATGCAGATGTCTATGAGAAATTTATTGTGTATCTAATGACATTGTATTTTTGAAAATATCCTATGCAAAATATATTTCACAGTAGATTATTTGTTAAAATTATATATAATTATAATTGTTTAGTTTTTTTGTTTTGAACTTACAGTAAATGAAATTGATTTGATTTATTAATCGCTTACCAATTATAGTAAAAACAATAGAAAACCGTAAATTGCTATAGTAAACTTCACAGCTTCTAGAGATTTTTTATCTATACATCATTCATTCTATAACAACCTTGGATACATTTTTAAACTGGATTTTTTTTAAAACAATCGCAAGCTTGTCCGTTTTTGTCACGCGGTTTCACACAGGACGATATTATCGGTGTCGGTACTGATGTGAGATTGAGTTAGAAATACATGGCCTCAAATGTAGATGTTAACGTAGTCTCTAACCCGATATCACCAATCTAATACAGAAACACAGACCGATGACGAAATAACGGTACAGGTCAGTGCAGTAACCATATTCCAGTCAAGTCAAACAACACAATCTAGCTTGCTAGGTAGGTACACCACTGATTAAACGTTAGCAAATGTATTACATCTGCAGACCAAAAATACAGTCATTGTCGGTATGTGTAAACACTGTATCCGATATTATCGGTGTCGGATTGAGTTAGAAACACATAGCTTCAAATGGAGATGATTAGTTTCCGATCCTATATGTGTTCCTTAGATTTTAATAATTTTTGGTACACAGGTTCAGAGCTACTTATTCAATGGTTACATTTTCAGCAAAATGAGAAAACCTACTGCAAAAATTGGTTCAATAGTGTGTCGAGAAATCAACGATTTCTAATACACTCATTGATACGCCTGGGCTCGGATCTAATAAGGTTGTAGATAAGCCAAGCTATCTGAACTTCATGGGTAAGAGCTGCTAAAATCTGTGTGGGATAAATGCAGCAGTCTGCGGTCAATTATATCTGAGACATGTTCAATGAGTGACAGATCCGGCGATCTTGGTGGCCAGGGTAAAGGATTGATCTGATATTGATCCATAAAAACTATTGTTTGTCTGGCAACATGAGGTTTTGCATTGTCTTGCTGGAAAATTACGGTGTGAACATATGGAATGCAACATGTCTCCACCACTTCCTGAAGCAGCGTTGGTGATCTGCTGTCATATGCGATAGCACCCCATACTACAACGCCTACTCTGTGACAGACATGACGCTCTCTGTCAAATTATGGATCGCATCCTTTCACCAGTTGTTTTCTCAACCTTGCACGACCCTCGTGCATTCCCAGGAAGAAACGGGACTCGTCACTAAAGATCGTCTGATTCCATTCTTGGTCCAACTGAGTCGTCTCTCTACACCATTGTAAGCGGTTAGCTCAATGTTGACGAATTAGAGGCAGCATTCAATGTGGACGATAAGACAAGAGGCCAAAACTTCGTATTCGGCGATACGAACCATCCTTCCATGTTCTTCAAACCCCTGATTTGTAATCTTCACGCTCGGTGGTTCCTCTATGACGACTGATGTTCCTAGCTGTGTCCACGGTCTTCCTGAGTCCACGCCTGGTAACACCGTACCATGGTACGTAAGGATCTGTTAGTCCTTCTAGAAATTTCTATCGTAGACAAACCTGTTTGGCGCAACCCAACAACCCGCCTTCTTTCAAAGTGACTAAGCTGATTAATCTGTCGAAATCTATGTACTCTTAGGCATAATCAGCTGTAAAAGAATGTCATTTGCAGCAAGCTTCCCAATATAAATGTGAGCAGACATTTTTAAAACAGAATGCTACGTTATCAAACTTTGCAACTTTGCAAACTTCGGTAGAACAGTTAATTATCAGAAAACAAAGAGACGAAATATGTAAAGAATGTGTTTAAATACAATGAGAAAGAATGGCATCATAATAATTCAATTCATGTACTCGTAAAGCGAAGAATGTCCTTACTTGAGATTATGAAAAGGTGGCAACCCTAGTCAGTGTCTATTTCATTTCATTCATTAATTTTTCGCTATAGATATTATTGGAAACGAAAAGCAACCATGATTTATTAACATACATAACACTACAGATCAAGCAGTCATTCATTTTCATAATGTTCACAGAAAAATATTCTGTGAAACAATAGTTCGCACTCACGAAATCAGTGACCCGCGCATCAAGGATAATTTATTAAATTATAAAATTATAGTTTAATGCCCCTCATTCCGTTTTTTCACAATGTACACACATAATTAGCATACAGTTCATTGTTTTTAGTTTGTTTTTATTTGTTTGCAAGTAGCTATAAGTGCTAATTTAATTCTTGTGGTGAACGTTAAGCTTTATTTTTTAAATATTCCTTATTCAATCAATCGCTTTTTACGTAGAAAATGGCAGAAAAGTTGTCATTAAATTGTATTTGTATGTTTTCTGACCACTTAATAGAGCACTTATTTTTTTATCGTTTTAGTGTGTTTATCTAATGTAAGAGAAAATAATTTCGTGAAAAATAACAAGGGTTTATGTCGAATAATTAAAGTTTACTTTTACTAAAAGAAATATACATAGGTATACCGGGTATCTCGTTAAGGTCGGCTAGCGGCTGTTTTCAGAAACTACTTATCTTACAGCTTCCTGAAAAAATATTGATAACAAAAATGATCTTAAAATTATTTTCCATTTTCATATTTTACCGCTAGATGGAGAACTTTTAAACCAATCCGAAAAGTGAGACTTTCTCCATAAAATCAATAGTGAACGTGTGTTATGTTGAACGGTTTTGGAATTTTTTATTGACATTTTAAAAATTGTTTATTATATATTTTGCTAAGTAATGAAGAAGATAGAACCGCATTGCAGAAAAAGTTTGAAAACTCCCGACTACATTAATTGATTAACTTGGTCTTGTTTTAAAGCTGTTTAATAGTCGAATCATAATGTGTAACAATACGTAAGTTTCTGTTTAAGCCTGCACCGCCAGTTATTTGATATATTTAGAAAGTCACTCAATTTTCTATGGAAAATTAAATTAAGACTATTTTATTTTGATACTTTTGTTGTAAATTTTTTTTCCGGAAGGTGTAGGACGAATAGTTTCCGAAATACAGCCGCTGGCTGGCCCTAACGGGACACTCGGTGTAAAATCAATTGAAACAAATAAAATAGCTTCAACATGAGAAAATTGTGTCGAGTCCTTAAACTTAAATACCTAACGTTAATCTTGATTCTAGGAATATACCAGCTACCTTCGTAGAAGGCAGTTACTATTGCTAAGGTATACTTATAATTCTGTATTTATTAAGCATAACGCCAGTTATATTTCCCTCTGAGACATTAAGGAGAGGTAGAAAATATTCTAGGTGAACTTGTCTTAGCATGCTTAAATTGATGGACATGAATAGTGAAAAATAGAATCAAATTATACTTAAGAATAAATTCCCTATTATCACAAATTTTCTAAACGACTGAAGTGGAACTAAAAGGGTATAATGAGAAAGGGTGAAAATCTTAAGTGGAGAAGAATTACATCTCATGTTTTGTTCACTCAATCAAAAGCATTACAAAAGATTAAACTCTGTTCCTCTCAATTTGTTTATTTAATTTATATCCTTGGATGTTCATTTCAAGGTTCGGATCTATATTTCTTGAAATGGAAAAATGTATGTTCTACTCAGTATGCGTCACATCGTATTGGTTTTTAGTTTATCTAGAGGAGAATTGTGTTCTGTTACTTTCGTTCTATTTATATAGGGTGTCTCATTTTTAAATAGCAGGATTTCAAGAGCCTTTAGAGGACTTCATTTTGAGACTAAATGTTCTTATAAATATGGGTCCTAAAACGCTTCGTTTCTGTGATGCAGCGGGTTGAATTTCATTTTTTATTTACATATTGTTTAACGAAAAAAACCGCTAACATAAAAAATTATCATGCGGCGTAAGAATCTACAAGAAAGTTTGCGAATGTTTTTGAAAAATGTGAGAACTTTAAATTTCACCCAGAAAAGGCCCTCTTGTTAAAAGTCGATAGGACGTGGAGTTTTTCTAAATCACTTGTTAAACACTTGTGTAAATTGTTATGGCATATTTTCTCATTACATTTATAAATTATTTTTGCATATTACGTCACTTACTCTTTTCGCTAAGGACATTAGTAAAAGTAAGGACGGAAGGCTACAGAGCCTGAAGTAAGGACAGGTGGCAGCCCTACTGGTCAGCCTGTAAACTGTTGTACACCCTGGAAAAAACTAGTATAATTGACACAACTATTTTTCTAACACACAAATTTTTTATAGACTGCTTCAAAAGACAGCTATGAATTCGTTGGAAATTCACTAATTTCGTTCTAATATATGTCCAAAAGTAAATTAGTCGTAGTGTTAATAATTCCACTGTGCTGTATGTGTTTTCTTTTTTCATTAGTAATATTTAGCTACATTATGCTTAATGTAGTTATTGCATACCTAGATATTTTGTATAAACTACTTTGCCTGCTCATCAAACAACATGCAACATGAAAAATCGATATGTTTAAAAAGTTCTGTTTGTGCTAAAACCGTATTTCAAAAATCCAAATCTATCAGGAAAACCTCTAAAAACACTGTCAATGGTGCTTTTGTCTCTATTCCCAAATTTTAAGGAAAATAGATTCTCTTAAATGTCACCAAGAAAATATTAACCACGTTTGTTATTCTCAAGAACAATGATAGTTATTTAAAATAATAAGGAAATAAATGATAAATTCAGCATGACAGAATCTGTTGTCATTAAATCGTAAAAGTTGCACGGCATGATTTTTTTCACACCCATTAGAAATTTGGCGGTTCCATGGCCTTCTGAATTATTACGTTCACGGACATCGAACGGGTATGATCATGAGTCCGTGGAGCAGCGTTGGACTGCTTGCTGTTCCGACTGCCTTTCATTTGCTCTCGTACTCTCCGTGTTCAGTGTTAAATGTTACACGAAAGATCAAGCATGCCTAGCCCAGGTAAACACAATCGGAAGGTTTTCCCGGTATCTCGATAGTACAATCGCTTCTACCCCCCAAGTACCTTCCATTGCCGTCGTGATATTACCTGGTTTGCACTGTTAACGTGCCTATTTCCGTCGTGACCTACTACGGTCTCGGTCACTCTGTGTGTGTCTGTGTAATTTTCCGACCTTTAGTGCATGCTGTGTGTGAAGTGGTGTGGTGAAAGAGTTAAAAGAAAGCAACTTTGGAGTACACCTATATATCGACACGTGTCGAGGTACTGTATACAATTCAATTGTTTATTATCTTTACGAATTATTTATTGCTCATTGTCGTGGCTCGTGGCTAGTCATTATTTTGCATTTGAAGTTCTAAAAGATTTGAAATTATTTTTTAATGTCAGTGGTGTGGCGATTTGCATAAGGTACCGTGGGCGCTTTCGGAACAGAAAGTGCTTAGGTTCGTGCGATTGTTATCATTCGCGATATCAAATTTAGGTAGTGTGTAGGTACCTTTATCGTATCTAGTGGAATAAATTTCCACTGTCATTTGTTGGAAATGAAAACGTGAGTTAAACTCATTTAAATTTAGGTCATTTGAAATCTATATGTGCGATATAATTCTCTCCAATTGCCAAATTAAATGCAACATTGATATTTTAATATGTACCTATTAAGCTTAAATTTCATGAATCATAAGAAACGTCGTCACAGCAGAGTTGCACAAGGGCAATTATAGAACGTGAAAATACCTTAATACATTTTCTACTTGAATTGCAAGACGTTGTTTTGAGAGTAAAGGGAATTTAATCGGCCTACAAACTTTTGCAGATTAGTGATTATGTTCTAAATATATAACTGCGTGAGAAAAATTGCTTTGGTTTAATTAAAGAATAAAACCTTATAAAGGTCACCAAGGACAAACACAACATCTTTAAGACGTGAATGCCCTCACTTCTTCATACTGGTACCATCTAGAAATCGCGTGAATATGCAGCATGACACATGATCTTAATCCACACCAAGTATTTAATAGCAAGAGATCTATCAGATAACAGCTAAATTTTTATGCATATATATATTAAACATTATCTACATTTATTAAATATGAAGTGCCACAAATGATGATGATGAGTTCAGTTAACCTTGAAACCGACAATGAGTCATAAGTACTTTAATTTAATATTCTGAACATTAGTATTTTCAACCCGTTAGATTTTCCAGTACTATATTTAAAAATATATGAATTTATAAATTAGAGCAGTACCTACGTATATGTATATACAGGGTGATTCAGTCATAATGGCATTCATTTAATTTAAGAGAATATAGGGAAAAATACATATTCACGTCAAAAAAAAATATTTTTAAACCATTATTTAAACCCCATTTTCACTGACCGCTGGCGGTAGTTCAACTCGGTGTCGGCCTGACGCGATGTTGCCAAATTTAAATATTTTCCTATAGTATCTACTTACTGTAATATAGTATGCAATTAACATATTATGTTTCAACATACAAAATATTTAATATTGAAATTACAAAACTCCAACGGATCAAAATTTTGAAATTCTATTTTCTCGAAAACTGGACCCGACCGCACAAAACTAATTTTAGATTCATATTCAGTACCTTCGGAAATAGGCATTTACGTCTAAGTTTTCCGTGTGCGTCTGTATTATTCGGTGAATAATGGATTTGTTTTTGATTCATATTCAAAATCAAATGTGATTTGCATTATTTGTGAATATCGACGACGAGCTCAACTTGATTTTGCTTTCAAGAACATAACGAAAGAGTGAGAAAAAATAGGTATGTTTTATCCAAAATTATGTAACTGTATTGTCACGGAATTTGCCCCACTCACACCCAAATCGACGACTGTGGTATCGCGAAACGCAAAATTGCCCCGATCGCCCCTACGGATTCTGGTAAACAAACAACATGCCGTGAATCGAGGCGTTACTGGAAAATTGGAGAAACGACGAGAAGCGTTCCAGTCGTTCGAGAAAATGGGTCTAGAGATGCTAGAATATACCTGGAACATTCGTTTGGTCTATAAAAGAAGAATAGACGGCCGAGTTAGTTAGTCTTGTATTACAGTGTTGAAGTGAAGTGTTTAGTTAGAGAGATCAAAGCGATTAATTAAATAAGTGTTTAGTTGACCTGTAATTAGTAGTCAGTAGTGTACTGAGCAGTTAATAAAGAAGTGATTAATTAACGGATTGTTTTTCTGGCAGTAAGAAAAAGACGGATTGGGAAATCCGTGACAGTATTTATTTTTACAGAGCTTTTGAACTTGCATTACGAGGGCATGATGAATGAATTTTACGTCAGTACTTGACAAAATGCTTAATGAATATGCATCAATTTTTATAGGTACCTTAAAGGATATACAAAATGCATACAATTTAGATCGCAAACAAGAAATTTGTCACTAGAAAAAAAATCTATCACTTCAATACCGAATATGCTATTATTATATATATGTGGTCCTAAGTGGCAACGTTGTTGGACTTCTATATAGCTTCAATACTCGAACGCGTTATCAGAAAATTTGTAGCGTACCACAGTGTTGCCGCGTTCAGTTTCTGAAATGTACTGAGCAGAAGCAATAAAATGTACTAGATTGTACTAAAATTTACGATAAAGTGAAATATTGCCGTTTCTCATAGAGTAGACCTATTTTTGCGCTGATGATATTAAACTATTATGTTTTGCAAAGTATTTTTATTTTTTTATCATAAAATATACATGAAACAAAAATATAAATATAAATAAACATAAACTATTATTTTTTAAAATATATTAAGTTTATAATATAAATGATATATTATGTTATATTTCATAATACCTACTTATATGCCAAAAAATCAAACAGAAAACTATTATTTTTCTAATATTCTTATTATATAGCATAAAATATATACGAAAAAAACAAATACTATTTATATTCTACTCGGCCACTTCGAGGAATCATCGACCGATTTGTATGACCTTGGTCTTATTTAAAAATGTACTAGAATTAGGCCTATTTATGATGAAATGTACTTTTGTGTTTTGCTGTCGAAAATGTACTAGAAATAGTACAAATGTACTAAAACGGCAACACTGCGTACCAGGAGCATCGTGTTACCGATTGTTATGGGGTGATTTGTTTACCTTTTGAAAGGTCGAGTCTAATTTTTTTTTTAGATTTTCTATCTTTATTAGGCATTCCGAACAAGTGTTTAAAATTAATGCCATTATGACTGAATCACCCTGTATATTTCTTACGAAACATTTGGCTAATGGGATATCTGTTTACTATTAATTTTCTATTTAAAAATACCCATGTCATAAAAATCGAATATTGTCTTCTGTTTTGAAATAAATAATCTTAAGCCGTATTACACCCACTTTAAATGAATTCTTCATGCCTTTTGAGAATAAATAAATATATTTCAGATAAAAATGTAAATTTGGGTACACTCCAAATATTTATTCACGTTTACATTGACATTTGAATACAATTTAGCAAGACATGATATATTTGTATTTCACTCTCTTGATTTAAATTTATTTATTATCCGGGTTTCAAGATTTTTAATTATCGTAATATCGATTCTTTGTTTAGTACTCGTATAACTGAATACCTATAAATATAGTATATTTATGAACCTTGATATACCATGACCTTTCACCTGTACAACTTGATATTAAATCATTTTTTTCCGTGACGATTATGATTAAATGCATGATTTAAAACAACTTGTTTTACTTAAAATTAGTTATTGATATTGAAGCATTGGATTAATTTCAAATTGGCTATATTTAAAACATGATTTTAAATTTGCTATAGCAATATGTATTATCTAAAAATTGAAAATAAATACATACTACTCATTGAATTTCAAGTCAGTATTCACTAGAAATACGAATGAAACTTCGCCAGGTACCTACTTAATTGTTTGTGCGAAATTTAAAATTTACTTTGAACTTCTGTAGGGTGTTTTATAAATCGTTGTCATAAATTCAAGTTGTTTGTTTTTTTTCATTTTGAACTGAAAAATGTAAGACGTTAAACTTTACAAACATATCTCTGAAGATGCTCAATCTAGATTGATGAAAATTTTATTGATGATATAATTAATTATGAATAAAAATTACTTAAATTGGTATGCAAATTTATCTGTAGCGGAGGTATTGACGCTACATATTTCGTTGGACCGAAATTTACATATTCTATATGTATTGTGCGAGATGCACCAAGTAAATGGTCAACGAACTTCGTAGACTTATTATTGAGATGAGAAAACATTTTTTTGCTACAGACGTAGTAACCAATGGAATGGAAATAATAAACATTAAATATTTATGAGCTACACAAACCGTAATGAATGAATTAAGTACGTTCTGTTTTACAAGGTATGTAGGTATAAGGCAAATGTGCCTAAATCAAATACCTAATACTTTAAGAAAATTGACAACTGACACATGAAACTGAAATCATGAATATGTGATAAAATATTAAAAGTTTACATTTTTTTAGGCAAAATTTCATAAAATGAATTACATAATTGTATTAATTCATTTCAAGAAAAAGTGTCAACAGGTAAATTACCCAATTGCAGAAAACATATAATCTTAAAATTACATTTAGTGAAACTAGAAAAAATAAAAAAAGTAAAGTGAAATTTCTAGTAATTGCTACAGCATGGGAATACATTAATTTTTACATTTTTCCAGATATTAGCCAATTATAGTTTTTAACGTGTCATAATTAATATCACATAAACTCGAAATAGTATTGGATACATTACACATATTATATATTGGTGACTTACGCATGATGTTCGTACGGGAACTAGGACAGTAGAAACAATTATTTCCACGAGAATGTTGCCGAGGAACCAAATAACAAATTTATTCTTCTATCATATAAGGAAGTCATGTTAAACATATCTAACAAGATTCTGTTGTCGACACCTCTTTCAGGATAAAACTCTTGGGACATAAAAAACAGAAATTGTAAAATTTTTTGTTGAACCGTCTCAATCAACATAATGTTGTTCTGATATTATAGGATACCATATTAGGGACGCGTATTGTAACTTAGATCTTATGTATAAAAAATATAGTAATTTTAGACTTCTAATATTTGAAAAACAATTCCAGTTTCGCATAAAATATCCAAGTAATTTATAAGCAATTTGGCTAATGTGACTGGAAAAATTAAATTTGCAGTCAAATACAACTCCAAGGTCCCTCAATTCAGAACATCTTTCAAGAGTATAATTGTTGATATTATAGTCGAATATTATATAAGTATGTTTGCGAGTAAAAGTCACTATTTTACATTTAGATATGTTTAATTTTAAAAAATTGTTATCACACCAGCATAGGACTCTATTTATTTGATCTTGTAAATAAAGACAATCGTTAATATCAGTTACATTATTATAGAGTTTTAAGTCGTGTGCAAATAGAAGATGGTCACATTTAATTACAGATGTTATATCATTAATAAAAATTTAAAAAAGTAACGATCCCAAATAAGATCCCTGTGGGACGCCATAAATTGTTACATAACTTTTAGATTTATAACATCCATATTCAAAAAATTGTTCTCTGAAAGACAAGTAGGGCGTGAATAACATAATCAAGTTTTCAGTGAAACCAAAGCCCTTGAACTTTGATAATAATAAATAATTATCAATTTGATCAAATGCCTTATGTATATCTGTATAAACAACGTCCATGTGTCCTCCTACATCCAAGTTAACACATATGAAATTACTTACACTCGCCAAGTTTGTAACTTGATCTTTTCAACATAAAGCCATGTTGATTTGGTGATATTATTAAGTTAATAGAAGTAAATATTATTGTATAAGATTATTTCTAATACTTTAGCAAAGTTCTACATAAAATGGCGCAGCTCTTTAATTTTTGGATCGCCAGATTTTAAAATGGGACATATTTTAGTAATTTTCCAAATATTTGGAAATTTAGTTGTTTTTATAATAAGATTAAACAAAATACATAGTGGAGAGACAAACGCGTTAGCACAATCTTTAACCACAAAACTAGGAACGCCATCTACGCCCCTAGTCATTTTATTTTCCAATTTTTTTATTGATTGTGAAATATCATTTTCTGTAATTTGTAAGACATTGACCATATTGAATGATAGTGACAAATTATCATTAACATGTTCAGGACTAGAATTCCTGTACACATTAGAAAAATACTTCGCAAAACCGTCTACTACTGGTTGTGGTGAGTCAATATTTTTGTTATCAATAGTCATAATTTTTGGAATTCGAGATCGACCTCATTTTGACTGCACAAAAGACTAAAATCAAAATGGATTGCGCGTGATTTCATTCTCGGCGGTCGAAATATAATTTTTGCAGGCAGAATTAGTTTGCCGCTTAATTATTGTCTTTAGAGTCCTATACTGATTAAGGTAATTATCAGTTTTAAACTTTTTAAAATTATTATAAGCTACTTCTTTACATCTCAAATTGATCGTAATTTCTGTAGTAAACTAGGATAGAAGAGAACGGTTTGTTTTTCAAAATTTTGGCACACATTCATCAACAATACTATGCAATATTCTATAAAACGCATTACATGCCTCACCAACATCCCCATAATATTTCAATTGTGATCAGTCAGTATGATATATACGATTGTATAATTGAGGAAAATTGAGTTTTCTGAAATTTTGACCCTAGGATCACTATTAAGAGAAAAATTATGTGTAAGAGTTGCAATCAACTGAAACTCGATAAATTAAAGAAGGATGATGGACATCTGTAATAAATGGTAATTCACCTACTACCGTACTAACATTACAATTGAAATTTCCAAGGATCAAATCCAACATTCTAACATTTGCATTTACTACATTATTCTGCGTCTCATCCAAGAATGTCATACAATTTCTAATTAGTCTGACTTCAGTATCATCTGCATCAGAATTAAAAATATTAAATGCGACACAAAGATGAATATAATTCGACATTGGTTTAATAACAGTGGTGTATGATGTTTTTTAAAGACTATTATGGCCTTAGCGGACCCCTTATCAGAACATCCAAGCCCGTCTGTATATGGATTGCGGTTCATATTAATGATACACGGTTGTACGGTTGGGACCGCGGTGATCATCTGAGATGTCATTCAGTATTGCCAAATGATTTATTTGCTCACAACTTGAAAATCGTCTTCTTTTTATATGACATATTGAAATAAAAAAAACTGTTATTTCTAAAATTGTTCTATACAATTTACATGAATGCAACAATATTGGGAAGTTAGGCAGTTACATAATTTAATGCTCCTATCTGATTTACGATACTTGATTGTAAATATTTTGAAAAAAAAAGCTAACTATTTATAACACAGTTTTGACACCACCTAATGTTTTATTTAGAGGGTATGTGCTTTTTGAAACACAATTTGTATACTAAGTATTAATAACTATTACATTGACTCAATTTTTATTAAAATAAGTGTAATGTGACGAAAATATTGAAAGAACAAAATGAGTGTAACTTCAAATAAATAAATAAATTAATAAATTAGGGTAGGAGTGCGTAAGAGTACGCACTTCATTTTTAATTGCAAATAACACCCACATTTATTGATTTATGCATCTACACTTAACACTACAATAAGATTAGGCCGTTGTTAAGCAACTAAAACCATCAATAACTTGTACAGTTTTATCATATATATTTTTTTAAATTATGCGATCTCTTACACGTTCTCAAGAGTACGCATGCTATGGTTTTAAGAGTACCCAGCAATTAAGTACCATAACAAGTGATAAACATGATTTGACAAAATAAATCTTCAACAAATTTTAGCTGCCTTTCACTTTTTTTTTATATTTTCCCATTGTAGTTAACTACAACTTCAAAAATGAAAATGTAAATATGTTGCTAGGGTGTCTACCTCTTCATATTCTCAAGTAAGGGCATTCTTTGTTCCTTTGCCGAAAAGGGGAGTAGGCACATCAATTGAATGATTGTTATATATATTTTTTTTCGCATTGTATTTAAATGTATTTTTTTTAAATATTTCGTTCTTTGTGTTTTAATGATTAAATTTTAACATGTGCAGGATGGTTCAAACTGGTTTATAAGGGTAACGGGTGATTCTGTCATAGATATAGCAAATCTAATGGACGAGTCCAGAACTCTTTTTATGAAAAAATAATAATTACGAAAACCGCATCTCCCTATCATCATTTTCGAGATCGGCTTTGCAAACTCCCTGTAGCTTGAAGACGGTAAGATATACAGAAATGCAGTTATCCTCATTGTTATTTTCTCGAAAAAAGAGCCCAGAACTTATGTATCAGATTCGCTCTATGTATGGCGCATGGTTTGGGTGCGTACTCTTCTGGAAGTAAAATGAATAGCTCGGCATAGCAAATCTATGTTCAAGCCGTTACATAACCACCAATATAATATAAACACATGATTTGAAAGGGCTACAAGGCTCCTAGTCATACAGAACATTATACAACACCTACAAAAACAAGAACAGTAGTAGTCTTAAGGCATGTGAACTTGTAAAGATCGCGCACATTATGCCTGCACGGACCTGCAAAGACTACTCACGTTATTTAATGGAACATCACACACGAGATCGCACACTAGACCAGCACCTGCATGGACCATCACCTGCAACGACCGTCACTGCAGGTCGTGTCGGTGGTCTGCAATTTCTATGCTTGGCCGTGCTAGTCTAACGGAAATTCTGTTTCCAGAAAAGTCAGGGATATGTTTTAAACTGTTAGAAATATTCGACCCATGTCGCTGAACTGTCGAGCACTCTCGCTCATCAAGAACCCCTATTTACTTGCCTTTAACAAACTGCAAGTCTTTCGTCAGATGACACTGCTCTGCGAAATCTTGTGTTTTGGTGCTGTAGGCGAGGACGATCCAAGACCTCGAAAAAATTTATTGTGACTCAGTTCAGAAAACAAATGATGGCATTCACCATACAGTTTTCTCTTTTTTCTTGATAGGGTAAACCTAAAACATTCTCATCCTCTTGGCTTCTTCCTTCCCCCCCTCTTCATACAACATTGTTAAATTAAATTTCTTCTTCCAGGCTACATTCAACTACTACTTAATCTTTTCATTATTAAATCACCCCGTATATCTATCACACGGCTCTCAGTCGCGGCGAAGCTTTTGCAGAGTCACTACTGAAGATGCCGACAGTGAAGAGCGGCGAAACGTTTGGAAGCATGGGATGCGACCAGTTACAGCGGCGGCTACGGAACGCCTCGGAGGACCACCATTATCCGAGTAACGGTTCCGACCGTAGCAGTCGTAATACCAACCGTAGGAACCGAAATCAATATATGGACAGCCCCAGAGACACCGATAGCGGGTCTGTCCCCACAGAGCCTAGCCCAAGAACAACCAGGGCAGGTAAAAGAATCCCAGCTAATGCTAGGGATGTGCATTTTAACTCTGTTTCTGGCAGCTACCAGTTACCGAGGTCACGGCATAACAACCCGGAAAATCACCATGTATCAAATTACAGCACTGGCCGTGAAAGCCTAAAAGCCACTATCACACGGCTAATATTTTTCGTCTGTAAACAATTAAGCATGCATAAATAATTTTACATGGTAAATATAAAACAGTTATAAAATCCACATCTATAAAATTAAATCTCTATATATCAACCAAGCACCTACTACAACCAGTATTCAAAATGACAAGTATCGGTTTCTATTCCAAAGCATGTATTTCAATAAAATAATAAAGCCGGAATATTTGAGCAATTTTCCACTTTTTTATTAGTTTCACTCTCATGCCTACATATTCTTTTGTGTTCAAAATTATTGAAAGTTCAAACTTATATTTCAGTTCAAACTTAGTCTGAAATTTCACAACTGCTCTAGATCTAAATAATTATTGGTTATTTATGAAGTCAGATTGTTTGAGGTTAGCCTATTTCCTTTTTTTTTTTTCATGAAAGTAAAGCGTCTTACGTATGTTCTTAATGGTTTCAGTAACTAAATCTAGATGTTTCAGTACGCAAATAAGTCTAACAGAATATTGTTTTACAGGCCTGATATATTTATAGCTTTTTTAAATATGTCTGACGTAAGTAATGGCATATTAACAGTGTTACACCACGATTCAAAGTGCACACAGAATTTTTATACTTTTCTTAATTTTGTTTACAATGATGGACTAGCTGCATTCTTTTCTAAATGTTCGCAGCGTAAACTTCAATGGGTACGTACATGTTCATTGTCGTATTTGATTAATAACTTGCGTAAATTATTTTATATACACAGTACGTACTCCGTAGTTTTAATCGACAACGGTGAAATGTTTGTATCAATCTCTTTATATTTAAAGAATAATTGGAAATTTGATATTTTTATTATTTATTGATTATTGGATTCCATTTCGTATTATGATTCTATTTTATCCAAGGTTTCTAAGAAAAAAATATATGTTTATCACATTAATATGTTGTCATTTAAGGCGTGTTAAAAATAGATTGTCTTATTTGTTATTTTTTTGAAGATGTTATCAGCATGTTCCAATCGTTGATCAATGGTATTTTTAATTAAACTCATAAAATCTGATGCCATATAATATGCGATATTTGCCGAATCTAGAATATATTTCATATTATGATCTTTTCGCCAAAATTCGAGTATTTTTCAGTTGGCTTTAAGTAATGGAGAATAATAACGTTACAATTCGTTTATTTGTCATGAATTGTGAATAGATGAATAGAATACATACAGTGTGTCCCGTTTTTCACGTTACACGTTTGTCTAATCGTCTTTTTAAATTTAAAATTATTTTACACGGCTACAGTAAAAACTATTAACATATAAAAAATGTATTAAATTATTAATACTAAGTTGTTAAACAATGTTAGAAATGTGTTCGCCTGGAAGAAGATATGATGGAGAAAACTAAAATTTAATTTAGATTAGCCTTTTGTATTTTTTTAGCAATTTAGTATTCATAATTTATTGCATTTTTTTGATCATTAATAATTTTTACTGTGGCCGCAATTTAAATTGTTAAGCTTGTAGTGTATGTGTTCTTTTTCCGAATGATATTTATTTTCACTTTCATGGCAATCTTTGACCTGCTTATTATAATTTTTAGTTGTCTGATGTTTCGCAGTTTGGCGCCTCATAAAAAACACTCAATAAACTTTGCCGATCAAATTTGGTATATGGGTACTTTGATGGGTACTGAATGGTCTGGTAATATTATCTTTTCGATAAAAGAATGTCTAATACCACTTTCTGTCTATCTTCTATTAGTAGAATATAACCTTCCTCCAGAGACTAATTGTAAAAAATTGGCTTGCCGAAATTCCACAGCCTTCTTACATGAAAAAAACACAAATTATGGCACGAGACGGTGGTAGTCCAAATAAACGGCTCTTTCACAAGAATTTAATATTTCCAATACTATTTTCAGGCCACTTCATATTGAAAAAAGTCCAAATAATCTCATAAAAATAAATAATAATAATAAGTAAATAAATATTTACTCATTGCGCTGGAAGACATCAAATATTGCACAAACTACATGAAAACTTTGAGAGCAAATTTATTTGTGGAAATTTCGTATAAAATCAGGAAAAAACTTATCATTTACGGTGTAGTATTTTCTCTTATTAATTTATTTATAGAGAGGGCACAATTTGATTATTAAGCGTCACATAACTTAAATATTGTTAATGCATCGTTTAAGTATAGACATTTGCCCATATTTACAAATAATAAAAACATCTTCTCAAACATAAAATTAAATATTTAAAGTTTATATCGGACAATCTGTAGTTAAAAACAATAAGGCTAAAAACACATTAGGCGGTTTTCGCCGAGTCGGTCACCGATTCGGCTGCCGACTCGACACATGCTATAATGGAAATGAATGGAGCTGTTCACACGACAACGCGCGACGAAAAAGCTGTAGTCGACACCGCGCGTACCCGTCGTACGAACGATGAGCCGAAGCGTTCTACAGGTCTTAACGGGTCTATCCACACGTTCCCGCGTTTTCTAGCGGTTTGCTTATTGCATTTAAGCCAAACTGTACTTTTATTATTTGTCTGCATTTAAAATGGGGTCCAATATTGATACTGAATTATTAATAAATGCAATTCAAGCGCGAGCTGCGATATGGGATATGAGAAACAATGATTACGCTGACAGAAATAAAAGAAAATACTGTTGGGAAGAGATTGCTAAAACAAACCGACAACGCTGTAATTTTGACGCTTTTTACGCCATCTGGTTAGCCGCTAAGTGTGTGTTGTAACAGGCGGCCGCCGATTCGGCGGCCGACTCAGTGCAAACCGCCTAGTGTGTTTTTGGCCTTAACGGGTCTGTTCACACGTTCAGGCGTTTTCTAGCGGTTTGTTTAATGCATTGAAGCCAAACTGTACTTTTATCATTTGTCTGCATTTAAAATGGAGTCCAATATTAATACTGAATTATTAATAAATGCAATTCAAGAGCGACCTGCTATATGGGATAAAAACAATGATTACGCCGACAGAAATAAAAGAAAATACTGTTGGGAAGAGATTGCTAAAACAAACCGACAACATTGTAATTTTGACGCTTTTTACGCCATCTGGTTAGCCGCTAAGTGTGTGTTGTAACAGGCGGCCGCCGAATCGGCGGCCGACTCAGTGAAAACCGCCTAGTGTGTTTTTAGCCTAACAGAATATGAAATAACTAAGTGACAGTTTTGGATATGTCTATTTCCGGTTATTGTTTTGTATTTGCCTTATGCGTATGGATTATATAATTATATTTGTGGAAAAACACTTTAGATATTAACTGAAGTACGTTATCGCGATATTTATTATTTCGAATCATGCTATTTTGATATTTGATAAGATCGTAGCGAATTTCAAGAAACCTACGGATTACAAGGATCATTTGAAGGGGATTATCTTAATGCATTTGAAAGTAGCATTTAAGTGCTTATTTAAATTATCTGAACGGGATTTTCTAAAATTGGTGTATGATAAACCGTGAGCACATAATTTAACCTGTCTATTTTCATTTTTTTTAATTTAAAATTCTCTTATTTTGACGATGTAAATACTGATAACAAATTGATCACTATCATATTTTTAGGTACAATGCGTTGAACAAAAGTAATATTAAAAATCAAATTCTTGATGTTTTGTTTGTCCACTTTTGCTATTTAAATTCTCATCAAATAAAATAATAAATATTAAAAAGCCATTGTAAGACACACATTATTTTGCTATTCTAACCCCACATATTGACAATTATTTTCACATACTTATAAACAAAAGTGAACAATCTTATATGCAAAACTATGTAAGTTACGGATTTCCCAATCTGATTTTTTTCTTCTACCAGAAATATTACTGATATTTATTACACACTCTGTACACTACTAAATACTAATTACAACTCAACTAAACACTATTTAATTAATCACTATCTAAATCGCTCTGAATTCTAACTGATCTCTCCGAAATATTCAAATAACAACTCTCTAATTCAAGACTGTAATTGAAGACTGACTGACTCGGCCGTATATTCTTCTTTTATAGACCAAACGAATATTCCAGGTATTTTCTATCATCTCTAAATCCATTTCTCGAACCATTCTCGTCGATCTCAATATTCCAGTCGCGTCTCGATGCACAGCATTATTTTGTTTATTTACCAGCATCGCATAGGGGCAAACTCACCAGAACTTAAACTTTTACTATTAAAGAATATAATTTCCTATGTCATCGTCAGATGTATATCATTGAGAGTAAGCTTTTAATAGAGACCGTTAACGATATAACTTTTTAATTTAATTCCTTGTGCTATTCTGATTTAAAAAAATTGTCTAATATTTAATTTTCTAGGTATTTACAAATATTTGCAAATTTTGAAATTAAAAAAGTATCTACTTTATACCTACTTTGCTAGTATACAATTTTAATAATAAATAAAATAAATTGCTGTGTGGATGTAAACTCCTTCCCATTTATTTGAAGGTTACTTTGTTAGTGAAGTGTTATCTTTTCCGAAAACCTGCTACATGTATTTTTAAAATTATCGCTGTTGGCTGCATTTCGTGAGAAACACCAGTGACAAGAGTTCACTTATCGATGGAGTTATGTAAATAAAATATTTTACGCCCAAGAAAATGTTATTGAGGAGTGGATGGAGTAAACAGTAGCTATAACACCACGTCCTGAGAATCACAAGTAAATTTGTTTATTTCATAGCCTACATTTAAGTTGTATGGAAATCTTGTTTTACTTCTTTTATCTCGTATTCAACCAGTCGCATAATTCTTCATTTAACATTTCAGCGTTAGTAGGTCACGTTCAGGTTTTACATGTGCGTTTTTGTTTGCTGTATTACGTAGTTTGGAATTAGAAAGTATAAAGTTCTAATTGTATCGATTTATTTTCAAATATATGTTAATTTATACAGTTATTCATCACTGTCCTTGTTACTGGAATTTACGTTGTTCTAGTTTGTTTTGTACCCTTCGGGATTGCGGCTTCCACATTTCGATATTTCTCAGGACAATCAGTTGCTCATCTATACTTCGTAATATATCAGCTATATATTCTGTGATATCACCGATAAAACATACAGGGTGTAACAAGAAAGCAAGTCATCCCGTTAACTACGTATTTTTGGCGCAGTGGCTGGCGCGCAGGGTGTTTCAGAAGAAAATGTACATCCTTCCTTCCAACTAGTTCCAATGATGGTTTTTACTGAGGAAGCTAATATATAATTAGCACTAATAAATAATTTGCATGCATCATCATCTTTAGATGAGTTTTTAACGGAAACGGCTGCGCCTAGAGACTTCAATAAGGTGTATATTTCTGAAGTAGAAAAGGCAAGGGAAAATGTTTTCCTATTCCGAAATGACATACACCGTGGCACAAAAAAAGTGAAGCGATTTAAAAGGATCCTAATGGTCGCTTGTGGCGTCCTTGTAGGAGATACAGCCAATCGTCCATAAAATTTGAATTTCCTGTCCCAACAAACATCCGCATGCAAAATTTCATGAATTTGATTCAAAGTAGTCGAGAGTTATTAAATAAAATGTAATTATTATTTTTTTTAATTTGACATTCTGTATATCCTAAACGAAGCGTTAACAGACCTAAGTTCATAGGAAATTTTTTGCTTAAAATTGAACGTAGAATAACATACTGAAGTATATACAACTCTTCCTGAAACACCCTGTATTGTATAGTACTATACAAGTACTAAATTTTGATTAACAAATATTCCATACTTCTATTTCAGAATTTAATAAAAAACTCGGTTACTCGGTTTCTTAGCTTCAGTAGAACATTCAGTATTCAAGTTGAGATTTTCGAGTGGTATAACTAAAACATATTTGCATTGAATCTTACACTTTTCAACAAACAATAACAATACTCTGTTGCAAATTATAATAGTTATTTAACACAGGATGATTCAATCATAATGTCATTAACTTTAAGGGATCCTGTTTTTAATAAATAACGTAGAGTTATTGGAAATCCCTTTAATACTGCCGAACAGTATTAGTACGACTTTATTTAAATACTGATTACCCTTATTTTGTCCACAAAAATGTAGTTATTGGTCAATAATTGGTCGGATGGCATTCCCTTATTGTTTTGTTTATTTCTCTCAATTTTGCCAACTCAATGATGAATCAGAAAAGAAGTATGTCAATATTTTGAGAAAATGAGGATATGTTTACTTATTACAGACTGAGCGTTTTCAGTATAAACATCAATTTTTTTCAACAAAAGTTTAATATATAGATACTTTT
Organism: Monochamus saltuarius; assembly: GCA_025584915.1. Lineage (NCBI taxonomy): Eukaryota > Metazoa > Arthropoda > Insecta > Coleoptera > Cerambycidae > Monochamus > Monochamus saltuarius. The sequence continues at coordinate 28,075,372 of CM046721.1, forward strand.
CTCATTATAAATAAATACTTCATTTATTCTAAATCTAAAACTACCTACTCTTTTTTATTTAAATAATAAATATTTTCTTTTGTTACAGGGGTCCTGGACATGACCGCCACGGAGAACACCATCCGTTTCAGTGTCCACACCCTGGACAAGGCAACCAAAGCGAAAGTCACGTTAGAAAATTACTACAGTAACCTAATAGCTCAACACGTAGAGCGAAAACAAAGGTAAGTGAAATCTATCTTTATAATGGCACACGTAGGTACATCTAAAATATTGAAATAGTTGGGAAACATTTAAAGTTTTCGTTTTACACTTTTGAGTACCTACATCCTCATTAAAACACATTAAGTACAGAACATTTTGATAAATTCTTTCCTACATTGTTCCTGAAGCAGCACATAGATATTTTTTTTTTGGTTGGTACAATAATGAGATTACCTTTTTTCACGTACAGGGTGGGTGTCCCAAACTCGACGCCCAAATGATATTACGGGGTAACGAAAAATGTTACTGAAAATTTTAAAAATGGTTTTCAAACGGCATGGATAGAGGTGCATTTTGTACCAAAAATTAAAGTTTTAGATATTTCGAAAATTGTGTTTATGACGTCATGAAATATTTTTTTCCATGAACATCCACATCCATATTAAAAAAAAAATTTAGATGAACTTATTTAAAAAAAAAATTTCTCTATTTTCATTTAAAAGTTATGATCAGAAGTAAAAATAATAATTACAACATCAAAGTTACATTAGCCGTGACTTGATCGGACATTCTGTGGAAAACAATTGATCGAGTTACAATAGTTACATTATTATAATGAGATTTATATGTGGAACTACATATGAAGGAACAGCCAGTTCAATTGTCGGTCATCTCACCTATGGCATACTGATGAGGGCTAACAAGCCCGAAACCGGTCTATGTCTGGTGGAGTGGCCGACAAGGGTTCTTGGCTGTTTCACACAGATACTGCTGGTATAATTCAATGCCGGTCGGGGCATTAGCCCGCGGAGTAGTTGTTTCCTGCAGTATCATTTATAGACATTATTATAATGTTTAGTTATTGTAATCCAAGTGTCAAACGAGTACTTTACAGATAGGGTAGTTAGCAATTTTCAGTGTTTTTTTGATTATTTGTAATAATGGTATCACACGCAGAAAAAGTTGATATGTAACTAATTTATGGAGAATCCCCGAGAAATTCTAGAAGAGCTGTTCAGTTGTATAGAGAAAGATTTCCTGAACGTCACATCCATGACCACAAAATGTTTGTCAGACTGGAAAGAAACTTACGAGACCATCAAAATGCATTTTCGATTCGAAAGGGAAAATCAATAAGAAAGAGAGTTCGAGTTCGTTTGGAGCATGATCAGGAATAGTTGGAATATCTTTAAGATTAGTATTTCGATCAGAACTAGGAATACTTGGATCTTTAATTGGAGATGATCAAATTTATAACGTAATTGTTACAGCTCATGCATTTATTATGATTTTTTTATGGTTATAGCAATTATAATTAATGGATTTGGAAACTGATTAGTCCCTCTAATATTAGGAGCTCCTGATATAACTTTTCCCCGAATAAATAATATAAGATTTTAACTTTTACCCCCTTACAAGTGGTACAATATTTTGAGAACCACCCGCGAAATTCAATAAGGCAAGCTAATGACGAGCTAAATTTGAAAACATCTTCGATTCACCGGATATTAAAAGTTAATGGTTACCATGATTTTAAAATAGATAAGAGAATATTTATCTGAAATTCATCTAGAAAGAAGATTGAGTTTTCTTGCACAAATCATGGTACCTACCTAGCTGATTACTGATCGACGAATATTCCATCATATTCTTTGGACGGATGAAAGCCGTTTTGCAAGTAATGACTTACCAAATAAAAAAATTAGCATTATTGGTTCATTGAGAATCCACACTTTGTTAACCCCATACAAAATCAAGGACATTTTGGTGTAAATGTGTGGTGGTGTCATTGGATGTCATCTCATAGGACCGTAATTTTATGAAAGTGTGCAAGAAGAATTCCCAGAACTTCTCCAAAACATCCCTTTCCACTCAGTTGCGAAGGAGTTTGTGGTTCCAGTATGATGGAGCCACAGCCTTCTCTATTTAAATAGAGAAGGCTGTAATAAATGGACCCATAAAATCGGTAAGAAAATCTCCCAACATGACCCCTTTGGACTTTTTTTATGGGGTTTCCTTGAGAATAAAGTCTATAAAAGTATGTAATGTAGAACATTTAAAAGAAAAAATTCGAAATGCCTGTGAATAGCTTACTCCTAACATGCTGAGGAACGCGGGTTAGGCGTCGGTGAGACTTATGTTTAGCTACAGGGGGTGGACATATAGAAAATATGTTATAATAATAATTGTAGTTATATATCTAAAATATTTGTTGTTTTTTGTTATACTTTTATTGTTTTTGTTTTCTTTGTGATTGATTAAAGACATGTTTAGTATTTAAATATGTATTTGGTATTACTATTTTAAGGACTTCTGGCAACTTGCATCATTAACAGTGTTATAGCAAGCCTTGTATGAATGTTTTAAACGGCCTCCTATTATTAACCAAGCAATGAATTTTAAAATAATTATCATTAATCGTTTGTAATTATTATTTTTACTTATCATAATTTTTTAATGAAAATAGATTTAAAAATAGATTTTTTTTAAATAAGTTTTATAAAAATAATATGTTTTTTTTTAAATATGGAAAAATACAGGTATGTTCCTGGAAAAAATATTTCATGACGTCATAAACTCAATTTTCGAAATATCTAAAACTTTAATTTTTGGTACGAAATACACTTCCATCCATGCCGTTCGAACTCCATTCTTCAAATTTTCAGTAACATTTTTCGTATATACAAAGATACAAAGGAAAATTAATAGATTTTGCTTAAGGGCGCCGTATTCTCGAAATTATATTTTCTACAAACACAAATAATTTTAGACATGAATAATGTAGAGCTTAGCAAATAACGAAAATGATATCTCATGCCACCTGCTAATATTCAAAGGTACCGAAGTAAAACGAATATATAACGACGGAAACGGTATAACCAACAAATTTTTGAGTACAGAAATCTTTCAAAACACGTATTTTTTTAAATTTAAATGCAGATGTAAATATTGTTATAACATAAACTAACATAGTACTGCATATAAGATTGTTTACGTTTGTTTATTATAAGTATGTGAAAATAAATGTTGAAATGTGTGGTTAGAATAGCAGAGCAACGTTATTATTTTGTTTTAGGATTTAAATAGTAAACGTGGACAAACAAAAGATCAAGGATTTTATTTTTTATACTAGTTTTGTTCTACGTGTTTTATTTTTCCAGATTTCTGTACCTAACAAACACCACAAATTTGATCATTTAACGGTGAGAAATACGGCGACTTTAAATAATGGTAGCTTTAGAAGAAGAAAAAGCTTTTGCTACATTTTTATTTACACTACCTACCCCATTTTTTATAAACTTTTTTTCAAAGTTGTATAGTATATAACATAAAAGGAATGACAATAACAACACTTTTTATCATTCGAGAATCCAGAAACAAACTCTATCAACCTTACTTTACACGAAAAAATAAAATTATTCAGTAGCGTACTAATTATGACAAATATTAATTACCTTGTACTGTTACTTTTAGTTTTAAAAATCAACCAACAGAAATGCCTCATGTTTCATACTACAAAAATTACAGTCCCTTGAAAACTTGGCGCAAAGATAATGCTTACCATCCAGAATGGAATCGAGCAACATTTGTGGACGAGGCATTAACAAACCAACATTTATAAAAATTATGTCTCAACATCAGCAGTATGATTACGTTCGGTGGAAAGGAAAATCATTTTTTTAATTACCTTATGAAAAAATTATAGCAAAATATCTATCGACTGTAGTCATAATTCAAATAAATAGATAAAGATTTATTAGCTGTCTAACTTGCCTCAAAATAAAAGAAATTACATTTTATGACTTCCGAATTTTAGGAATCATATCTACAAGGATGTATGTTAAGATGTATGTACTTTTTTAAGGTATCGAGAGTTAGACACAAATTAATAAAATATGTTTTCAAGTGATACCTGTTTTCCATCATTTTGTTTGTTGTAATAAGAGTTCCGAACACAAATTGGTAAAGTGGAAAGATCGAATTGATTACCTAAATATATTGAAAAAAAATTTAGCAATTGTTGTTTAATTTCGCGTAGTGTAATTTAGAAATTAAATTGTGGTTTTACGTTTTACATTTATAATAATTTGAATTTTCACATTACCAAAATGTTGGAATTAAGTGTGACAGTTAAGTTTGAAAATAAATAAATTTTATTTTTTGTCTTGGGAAAGTATACATAATATATAACAAAATTTGTTGCGTTGGAAACTTTATAAGCATATATCTCGACAAAACGTATATGTATTACAACATAAAGATTATTCATATCTCCTGAATCGATAAAGAAAAAAAACATGGAGAAGTGGTGGTAGAAATTTGTGTCATTTTTTCTACTGATTACGATGGTCAAAATATATAAACTATTTAACATCACGTCTGCGAGATGTTTACAAAGGAGTGTAGCTTTTACATTGAACATCCGGTATATTTTTACATTACTGGATTAACAGCATTTAAAGTCGAATAAAAATGCTCTTTTCAGCTGTTTTCCTAAAATTAAAAATAATAATGTTATTTTATTTTAAAGTTCAAGTACAAAAATTAAAATACACTTAGAATTAACACTGACCTCAAAATTCATTAATGTAATTAACAGTATACTCCCAAGCAAACATTTAAACACTACTATTTACTCCACTGGCTCTAATTTAAATGTTTGAAAATTTTGTTTAATGCAAGCTCGGTATCTCTTAAGAAAACTTAAGGGTGAATTCTTGAAATATTATTTTCTACAAAGGCATAATTTTAAACATTTAATAGCTGAATATTCTAAAGCTTGACAAAGAAGAGGAATGTTATCTCATGTCACCTGGATGTTTTCAAAGATACGCAAGTAAAACGAACAAATAACTACAAAAAGGGTCTAACAGGGTTTTAAGTACCGAATTACGCGAAAACACCTACATATTTTTTAAATACATATAACTACATGTAAATATTCTTAAAACAAAATTACTTAGTACTAAATATAAAATTGTTTATTTTTATTTATAAGTATGTGAAAGTAATTGGTAACATGTGAAGAATAGCAACAAGTGCGTCTTATAAGCACTTTTTAAAAATTATTTTATTACAACATATTGTAAATAATAACAATGAATATCTTTAATTTAATTTTTTTGTTTACTCGACAGAAAGAAAATCGCAAATCTTTGCCGATATTATAGTTCCAATAATAAAAAATTAGCAGTAGCAGTGTCTACTTAATTCGGAACTGATTGTCAAAAATTTTTTGATAAAATCCTTTGACTAGGGTTATATATTTTAATGTCACAAGCTCGGTCATAAGTAAATGAAAAATCAAGTGGTGCCGAAACAATAACTACTTTCAATTTATTTGAACTTCTTGGAATACCTACATTATTTTATTTATTATTTTTAACTTTATTATTTTATATTATCGGTCAGTGGTCGCGCGGTTTAAGGCGTCAGTACTTGAATCGAGGTGACTGGATCGCTGTGGGTTCGACCCCCGCAGCCGGTAGACCGTATATAAGCGATATTCGTGGAGAGATTGGCACCCTCTCTGCGGGGATGGTAGGGTGGAAGAAAATTGGCTTGGGTTAATGTGAGGGATTGATACCGGATGACATTTGACTACCCCCCTAATTAATGAGGTTTTCCAGGTTTCCCTCATTCCTGCACTGAATGGTGGTTAGGGCCTACCAACGTAAGTCGTTCCTGGGCGCAAATGCGGCCTGCTTAATAATAATATGCCGTCCCCTCTCCCGCACAAGTCTTCGACTTCTGGGCTAATCCTCTTGATTAGAATGAGGGGTAGAGATATTATATTATTATATTTTATTTGACTCAAGTTAAACTTGAAAATAATAAGTTTGTTCCAAGAGTTGTTGAGAATTAGTTCAGAACTGTCAGAAATGTTTGACCAACTCCGTCTTATTTTGCATTCGCCAAAAGTAGATCAACAAGTGACTCAATTGTTCTGGACGGTTCAGAACCGATTCTTGCTGTTGGAACAAACCCACAATCAAACCATAAATTCGTACTAACGAAATTCGGGCTGTCAAAGATACCTCAAATAGTACATATAATTGACATTAATACTCGTGTTAGAAACACTTTGAAAAAAGTAACAAAAAAACTTTTATATCTGAAACAAACAGCAAATCCACGTTGACAGAAACTTTTTCTCATATTTTTTTGATAAGGCATTTCCCGAGCAAGGCGGGTTTTTTGAAACACCCTCTATATATTTTTCTTAAAAGAATTACTATAATTTAACAACATACATGAAATAAAGAGATTAATTTACACTTATACCATTTTGTTTTTGACTTGAACTATTTCATTCACAACTTTGTTGTTTCTTTTCAGGCTAGCGAAATTAGAAGAATCCCTAAAAGACGAAAGTCTCTCAGAGGAACAGAAGCACGAAAAAAGGCTGCAGCATGCCCAAAAAGAAACAGAATTCCTTAGGCTTAAGCGATCTAGATTAGGCGTCGAAGACTTCGAACCCCTCAAAGTGATAGGTAGGGGGGCTTTCGGGGAAGTAAGATTAGTCCAAAAGAAAGACACAGGTCATGTGTACGCTATGAAGATACTTAGGAAGGCGGATATGTTAGAGAAGGAACAGGTAATTTTTGATATTTTTTTCTCTACCAGAAACATATTTGAGATATCGTTACTGTAACACGAATAATTACTAAATTTCTTAAATATATAATCGGTTTTGTAAACCATAAGGGATAAGTTATAGTATACCCAACCGCCGAAAATCTAGAGTGAGCCTTGTCCTCATGGACGGTCGCGCGATTAATTTAGTGGCGGGAAAAGTCTGAACTTTTGCCAATTTTGCCAACTGTCATTGACTGCCGTGATAGATTGTCAGAAGCTTAAGTTACACTTACTAATCCCACATAATGATTGAAAATAGCGATAATTTTCCTGTTTTGCGAAATTTCGGAGAGTTTTTGCGAATTTCGCCTCCATGAGGACAAGACTTCACTCATCGCTAGTTTGTTAACTTAAGTTGTTATTTTGTATTATCAATTAGCCAAGGTCGAAAATAATAGAGACTGACTAATACACATCACAAAGATTAGAACGACAGATGAATACTTTGTGAGATGAAGGTTGCAACTTGCAAGGGACATGATTACCTAGGTGTGCCAGTTGACAAAATTACCAAAAATAAGTTGGCATGGAGTGAACCTAGTACTTTAACAGTTTACTTTAAATGTATATTATAGTTGACAAATATTCGCCAATTTCGCATCCATAAGGACAAAAGCTTTTAGAATATATTGCGCTATACCCTGTTGTTTCCTTCTAAGACTTTCATCTCAGAAACCATAACAGCCAGCGCGACGAAATTTGGTATATAGGCACTAGATGGCGCGAAGAATCTGATGATAACATCTATTCTTATATAGGGTATTCCATTTTTCAGGAAATCGATTTAATTTTGATTTTTTGGTAGTCAACTCCGCTAAAATTTATGTTTAAAATGAAACATACTTAATTATGAACACATTATGAAAAATAAACATTCAAAAATTTCAAAATTTAATATAAAAAAAATGCTTCCAAAAAGTACCCAGATTTCATTGTTTTGTCATGAAAAACGTGTATAGCCTTGAGCCAGACTTACACAGAAGAAACTAACATCGGTAAACGTCAAAACTATGAATTGTCAAATATTAATGGCATAATAGTTATTTATGCAACAAGTGCAAAAAGTAAGTGTTTATTGCAAGCTACGTGAAACTGTCCAACGAGGCCGTCAGGCCGAGTAGGACAACACGTCGAGTGCAATAAGCACTTTTTGTACGAGTTGCATACAATATTTTTTCTACGTTCATGCAAAAACCAAAAAATGTTATTTAGGTGACACTAAGTCTAGAAAAATGTGACGTCGATTTGAACGTTTATGTTTGTCATGATGACAAAACGCTATAGTAGAATGACAGATGAATGCAATAAACATTTTATTGCACTAGTGCAATAAAGAACCGCTTTTTCCACTAAATATAGTTCAATAAAGTATTGTTTTTTGCATGAACGTAGAAAAAGTATTTTATTACACATAAATAACGCTAAATAATATATTGAATGCAATTTACGTATGCACAATGGTGTTATTGGGACTTGTCGATAAAAATTTAGACTTGAGTTGAGGTAAATTAAGGTGAAAAGCTCTACAGTAGCGTAACATGGCAAACGTAAACTGAGAAGCGCGATTAAGCTTTTACAGATTCACCATTAAAGATATTCATACTAAAGAGTGGCGAAATCCGAGGAACAGTTTCGACGTATCAGCCATAATACTAACAACAGGAAGCGAAAGCAATATATTAGCAGATCTACGGGTACTGATAACGGGTACACTAACGCCCACCCTTACCACAGCGCCTAGCCCGAGAACAACAAAGGGCAAGTCAAAGAAAAATAATCGGATTTAAGGCTAAGTATTAGAGATATACACTTTCATTCCATATCTGTCAGCGACCAGTTACCTAGGTCATGACATGACATGACAACCCTAAAAACCACTATTGATCAAATTACAGCACCGGCGTGAAAACATCACAGCTATTATACCCCCACTATTTTCCCAAGAAGAATTTACCTCATCCCCCTCAGTTTTTTTGAAGTACAAACTTTACGACTTGTTTTACCTCAACAATGCTTCTACGTACAACGACTTATTGTGATTATATGAAATTTGATACTGTCTTGACTACGTTGATAATGAGGATCAAATTCACGCATCCCAAAATCAAGAAAACGGACGCACTTATTTATACCCGTAAATATTCAGTGGGGTACAACGAATAATGAATATTATTTTAGCTGATTTAAATAAAAACTTCTCTCTTGGTATAAATTAGTCGATCAGAACAGTATTTGTTAACTCGCGACTTATTATACGACCTTCATTTAGAATCGGCTTATCAAGGTAATTTTATTTTTAATAGAACATCAGCCAATAAGAATGTCGCTTTTCGTTTTGAAGATACACAGCATTACATTTTTATATGAAGTTTATCTCTAAAAATAATGGATGTATCGTTAACTATGACTAAGTACAAAAAATTTAACCACGTGCTCAGGGAGGCCTAATAGACAATAAAAAAATTATTCCAGAATTTTAGCTCGATATTTAAAAAATTCTACCTACGGAAAGTCGGCGCCTATGATAAGAATCGACTGAGATGGCTTAAACCCATAGATAAAACCTACAGCTGTCAACAATATCTACTACCATCGTCGTTTTTTGCAGCATTTCTAAATGAAGAAACGAAAATTAACATTCTCAATAGTAATAATACCTGATAGATAGGTAACAGTTAATCCACTTAGCTCCAGTATTTTGCATTCGTTTTCCATTATTTCGCTATAAACTGGTATAACTACATATTCTCTCATTACAGCCACTCACTACCGATAAAAGACACTTCCCGTAGGTACAATTAAATAAACTAGATTTATTATAACAAAATCGAACGAAAGGAATAGATAATGAACAAGTTTTAATGTAACCGCGGCAGTCTTGTCCCATAACCTAGAAAATCAAACCGGCGAACTATATTGTAGGAAATTATGTGCACCCAACACAAATATCTTTATTTAATACCTATAAAACGTTTAAAAATTAAAATAAGGCACTAAAAACTGCAGAAGAACACAAAATTACAACGTAAACACAGGAATTCAATTTTTACATGACAGTGACACTCACTAATGAGCGACTGTTGCATGCTTGTAGAGTATGCAACCAACAAGCATTGGCGGCGTTAAATAAGGATTTAAAATAATATCGAAAAAAAATTGTTTTGGCTTTATAAATAAGTTTGGAATTTTTTTGAAGGGTGATTCGGTTAATTCTTATTTTTCCCTATCCCCTCTTAAAATATTTGTACTAAGTCATAGTTAACCCTGTATACATTTTGAGAGGTCCCAATCAGCTTTGTTTGATTGCACTGTAATACTGCAAATCAAGAAGACTTTGGGTTACAGCTTTTTAGAGGTTCAAATGTTATGGTCTGTAGTACTATTTTTTATGTATATGCAGGGTATTCAAAATTCGAACGTGACCGACCATTGTGATCTTGAAAACTATGAGATACAAAAATGTCTTTCAAACATACCAGAAATTCCGAATACTTCCGGATGTCCGAAAAAGAAATTAATTTTTGAAAATTGATTTTTATTTATTTCTGAGTGTATTTGGTGAGTTTTTTTGAAACTACAAAATATCGTTATCAGATTTTGATTTCGACGTTTCAGTTCTTGTCTATTATTACTTACTTTCTTAAATACAGATACGTTTTATTTCAGATTTCGAACGAGTCCGCGTTATTAAAGATGGACCATTGTGACATTTGTATTATTATTATTATACATTACGACGTATAACTACGAATTGAACCAAAATTAGACAAGTAATTAAGTACAAGTACAAGTAAAAGCCACATTCTTAGCGAACGCGGTCGGATAATATTGTTGGTTTAACGTTGGTTGGTTTTTCACACATTGGCCAACATTCAGTTTATATGGAAAATTCATATTGCAAACATGCCATTAATAGGGTTACCACTTTTTGGTAAGAAACCGGCCTTTGGGATAGGATCATGTTCAAACTTTGTCAATAATTATTAATTTGAAATAACTGCTAAATAAAAATTTCAAAACAAAAAAGTAAAACTTTATTTAAAGAAAAATACATAGATAAACACAGCTAAATTAATCATATCAGATAGATAGATTTATATTTCTGCTTTGCCGTTGGCATGATATGAGTGATCACTCATTTGATACTGTTATTTATACAAAGAAATCAGCACGCAGCACTACACTGTTCTCAAACGTATAAAACTAAATATATTGTAAGTAACTGAAAATTTCCGCAGAAATTTTGCGGTTAAACTACTATTTTCTAGTGTGATATAGAAATGAATTAACTAAACAGTAAATAAATACTGCTACTAATCAGAAGATGAGAGCCCGTATCGTATTTTTTGGGACATTTCAATACTGCTTCCAGTATATTTTCCAAACTTGATGCCATTCTGTTAAGAATAATAAGAAAGCCTGTGGATAGAAATACATTTTCAAATTTAAACCGTGGTAAACCTTTTAAAAGAACATAGAACATCTAGTTCTGATGATTATAGAAACTTTAAGAAAAACGAAATTACATTTCCAAATTATTACAATATCTATGGTTAAGTCCTATATAACACGGCAAGATGAAAAATTTGGTGAACTATAACTGCTGAAGAGATATTGGTATGGAGAAATTTGTGAATTAATTATTATTTATCTAATTTACTGGTATTTCATCGTTATTTCTGATGATATTTTAAATACTTTCCCTGATTTCCTCCCGACCCACTGTAAAAGAAAATAAATTGTAATACCATAGAGAAGGTTCAGTTTCCTCAGCTTCGATACTGCTCATTCCAGATTTAAGATTCTTTATTTATTTAATTTTCTTCGAAAAGATCGTAGGGAAAATATTTTCATATTCTAACGGCAACCATGTTGTCCGACGTGTCCGCTAGAGAATGGGACCCTTTCCTTTAACACTATCAGATCATTTTGTCGTCGTTTTTATTAATTATTAAAGTTATAACTATTTTTTGCTTCTGTAGTTATGGATACATATATATCACGCTTTTCCATATTTGAAAACAAATGTATATTTAATTTTATACGGCACTATCCAATAAGCCAAAGTATGTAGGAGATGCATATTAAAAATGTTTCCATTACGAATAAATTGTGGATATGTATATCCATTTCTTGAGCATGTCGTGAAAACCGTACATCAAGTGTTTTAGTACTAACAGCAGTAACAGCTGTCTATAAAATTAATGTAATAACTTTAAATCGATGTCAATTTATGTGCCGTCTACTTGCGAAATCGATGTGGACTTTTGGCGACAATTTATTAATGACGTCGTTAAATTGTTACGGTAATTTTTCCTATTTCGGTTGACCTAAAAGTATGGTTTATATTTTACAAGCTGTCTGCTGTAAAATTTGTGTATTTCATAAATTAAAGTCTTCCATTACGAGCAAATTTATTTTTATTTCAGTGCACCAAACCTTTACTTCAATCGATTCGTTTAAATATTCATTTAGTACTTTGGATTTCCACTTTGGGAAGACCTTCGCAATCCTCTGTCTCAATGCCAATTATGTGTCGTCGACACATTTTTAAATAGAACACAGTTCTTTCCTGAAGTTTGTGATAGGTTGTTGATTGACATTTTGATAAAATTCAAACAGGTCGGATATTTTGGAGCTTACCATTAGGTTAATAAATATTTTCCAGCACATTGATCCATTGCCTTTTCTGCTAGATAGTAGATATTTTCTTTAGCACTGGAAATACATAAACTGTTACTAAAATGAATGTTAGGTTAAAACAATGTAAAGGGTGTTCTACGAGAGAATACCGATATATTCACAGTCAAATATATATGTACGACTGTAATAAAAGTAGCACTTTTATGTACCTAAGCGCAACTAGAGGAGAACTGGAGAGGTAGGGGTGTCAAGCACCCTTAAAATTACAATTAGCTCCCCAAAATTAAATCTCAATCAACAAATGACATGAACAAACCCAAATTAAATATGTAGTTCAAATATTGAGTCAAAATTGCTTTTAATTAACTAGATGGAAATAAATAGAAATAACGAATATTTCGACTCATACTTTAATTCAATATGATTTCCATTATTTATTTTTGTATTTATTTGCATTTAATTAATTAAAAACAATTTTGACTGAATATTTGGACATTTAATTTAGTTATATTGTTTAAAAATAACCCTCTATCTCTTGGAATTAAAATGATTTGCGTTGTCGAATTATTTCCTCTCAAATACTACAAGTCTTTTGCCGCAACATGACGATTTTTTCGTCAGCGGTTATTTAAAAAAAAATAATAAATAAAACAAAATTCAACGCCCTATATCTCAAAGAAGAAACATTTTAGGATCCATATTTATTAACTTTTAGGTCATGTTCCGATATTATCCGTAGTATCCTAATAAATTTGGTTGCTTTCTGAAAATCGTAATAACGGAACAGCTTGGTTAAATGGTTAACCAAGATTAAATTAACTTTAAAATATGTAATGTGTCTAGGTCCAAATGTTATAAACCAAAATGTGAAAACTGTTTTAAATATAAAAAAATGTAAAATTGATGAATATATATTGAACCAATACAAGACCAACAAGACACATATCATATATGCCCTACTATTCAAAATTCAAAACATATCTCAAACAAATGGCTTAGCACAAAATGGCAAATGACAGCTCGGTTACTGTTTCACCGTTTCCACTGCCGGTTATTTTGATTTATGTTCGATTAACCTTTTTCAGTTAACTAGAATTCCGAAATTAAACAATTTTCAGAAATTTTCTTACATTATAACGCTTAACCATGATTTTCGTTAATCAAATTTAATATTGGGACATGAATTAGTCACAAAATGAGGTCTTCTAAAGAGGCTTGAAATCCTGATATTTAAAATAATGAAACCCTGTATAACACAGTTAAATTATTTCTAAACTTCTTGATGACTAAAGCCCGCACTTCGCAGATGACATTATTATCAGGGGCGCACTTAGGACGTGAAGTTAATGTTTGTAGAATCCGACGTGCAAGCATATACCTACAGAAAGTTTAAATCAACATCTGACCTTGAGACCTTGTACTACTATTTATAATATCCAATATTATTCATATTGTCACAGAATTTGCCCCGATCGCCCCTACGCGATACCGGTAAACAAACAAAATAATGTCGTGTATCGAGGCGCGATTGTAATATGGAGAATCGACGAGAATATTTCGAGAAATGGATCTAGAGATGCTAGAAAATACCTGGAATATTCGTTTGGTCTATAAAAGAAAAATAAACGGGCGAGTTAGTAAGTCTTGAATTAGAGAGTTGTTACAGAATTCAGAGCGATTTAGATAGTGATTAATTAAATAGTGTTTAGTTGAGTTGTAATTAGTATCCCAGTAGTGTACAGAGTAGTTAATAAAGATAAGTGATTAATTAACTGTTTGCTTTTCTGGTAAAAGAAAAAGTCGGGTTAGGAAACCCGTGACAATATTAAGTTTAATAGTTTACAAAACACTCTAATAACTATGATCGGTCAGTGGACACACGGTTTAAGGCGTCAGTACTTGAATCGAGGTGACTGAATCGCTGTGGGTTCGACCCCCGCAGCCGGTAGACCGTAAACTATTTTCGTGGAGAGATTGGCATCCTCTCTGCGGGTATGGTACGACAAAAAAATGTTGCCTTGGGTCAATGTGGGAGATTGACACCGGTTGACATTTGACTACCCCCCTAATTAATGAGGTTTTCCAGGTTTCCACCATTCCTGCACTGAATGGTGGTTAGGGCCTACCAACGTAAGTCGTTCCTGGGCGCAAATGCGGCCTGCTTAATAATAACATGCCGCCCCCTCTCCCGCACAAGTCTTCGACTTCTGGGCGAATCCTCGTGATTAGAATGAGGGGTAGAGATATTATTATTATTATTATTCACTTGCCGTACTGGAATAAAATTGAATAATCAGCATGTGCTGTAAATGTGCAGGCTGTGGCGTTTGTCGCTAATAATCCATTTCGGTTTCGAAAACGTACGTTCAACGTCCACATAGATCACTGCATATTTAAAATATATAATCATGGATGGCATATTTACGGTGCGTTCAGAAAAATCTACTTCATTGCCATCAAAAAGTTCTCGTATAGAGCATAAAGTCAAGAAATCCCGGATTTTTCTGCAAAACTATCAATTTTTTTCTTCACACGTTTATCACCAGATGCACTTTATAGCTGGGAAATAAACTGTCGCAAATAAAAACATTATATACTGCGTTGTTTACTAAATATCCTGATGCTGTCAGTTGCTTCAAAACGGCGAATAACTGAAGATATTCGTTAATAATTAAAATGTATGTACTTATACTAAATCTTCGCGAATACTAGGAATACTAGGATCGTTGAATATCCGTTGAGCATATAAAACAGAAGTAGCATCACTTGAGTGTCGTTATTGTAGAATACTTTTTATGCCGTCAAAATGAACGCAGTAGTATCACAGCTTAAATAACAATCAGCTCACAGACTCCTATGACCGGGAACGTCTCGCGCAGATCTTCGCGCATGCCGCCATATTGGGATACAACCTTTCAAATAGGACCAGGGCCGTCTTGTGTTCTATTTGTGTTACTTTGTGTTTATTGTTATTTATCATGATGAGTGAAAGAAGGGGAGGACATGTTTGTGCCGTGTGTGGATAACAGTAGTCGGGTGTGTGAGGATCATTTTGAACCCAGGATGTTTACGAATCATTTTCCCAATCGGTTGAATAAAAATGCAGTTCCTACATTATTTCCTTCACTTGAGGGAAGTTCTAAATATTTTTCAGATCATACCTATTCCCTGCCCATGCTAGTCACCCTTAACATAAACATTCTTCAGGATATGGTTTTATGCCAAACTAATGTCTTGGAAAATAATCCAGGTATTATATAGAGTACGGCAGAAAGTTGAACACAATGAAAACATTTTTGTTTCAAATTTTAATTTAATAAGTTTCACTTTTGTTTTGTTTTCTTTTTTAGTCATTAGCAACGTAATGTTAATAAATTACCTATACGTACTTTGAAAAGTAATTGTACATTTTATGTTAATAATGGATCCACGTAGGTGTGGTATTTATATTAATCAAGCTCCCAAATTTAGGTAACATTTCCTATATCTATATTTTAGTAAAACAAAAACAAAAAATATTTTGAAATTCAAGTAGGTACACAGTGCAGTTAAAACACTTTCTAAATTGGGCAACTATTTTTAATCCGGTCCTGACTTGTATCCCAAAAGACAGAGAGAGAACAAGCTTCAAGGACAAATTTTCACGTTTTAATACTTCAAAGGTGCCGCCGTAGAGTCTGTGAGCTGATTGTTATTTAAGCTGTGGTAGTATAACGTTGCTTCTAACTCACTGAAATATAATTTTATATTATGATGACTGGAATGCGCTAAAAGCTGCGCGAATGGATTATTCATGATCAGCGCCATATTTTGTTTTGTGCCTCTAGCAATGGCGGAGCAGTAGGGGCTTATCTGATTGTGAATTGAAATGAAATTGAATTCTGGATATGAAGAATTATTTCGTGCTATATGCTGGTTAATTTTACAGTCCCTTATAAAACATGACATGTTCCAACAATAACACCCACAAAAATACCAAAATAATAACACTAACGAGATACAAGATAAAAGAAGAAACCACACTGTACGCAAATGACGTGTTTACAAACAAAATAATGGGAAATTAAATACACAATTCATATCGTACGTGCAGATGGTTGTGTCTCTCGCACCCACATACGCAACCAATGAAGTATGTCTTTGCGGAGTTTAATGTGCCTCCTTTTGTCTGCTCCTAGGTTTGGTACCTTTATTTAGATGCGCAATTGGACTAAACGCATTTCATATCGTACATTTCAGTGTTCTAACTACGTATCCAATCTACGGTTACATTGCAACTGTTTTGTTTTACGAGTAATTCTACCTGGACATCGATTCTCGAATGAAGTGAAATAAATTAGTGGGAATTCCTTTCACTTAAAAAATTTCTCAGTGTATTATTATCTATTTGTATATTTAAATTTCTTTAAAAAAGTAATATAAACTTTACAAGTTGTATATTCCTTTAGCAAAAACTACAACGAGAATACAGATTTGCATTTTCTCATGAGAATTTACGTCACTTTCTGAGGGAATGGAAACATTCTCTCAAAAACTCGAGTATCCAGCCCCTGCAGGTGAATACATGGGATGTTTCTGTCAATTAGCTGGCATGAATAAGATTAAATTTGTTTTCATATAAATAAAGTATATTTAAATATTAAGGTCGTCGTCGAGTCAGGACCTGAGATCTGCGAACGAAATGCTGGCTTTATTGATGACGCTACTGATGTCTTCGCGTCGCACACAAATATCGCGCTCTATAATAACAATATTCTAAAACACTTAAGTCATTTGAATTAACCACTCATTGAATATTTTTTTTATATATTGAATGAAATCTAAGTGTGTAACAAGTCTTGCCACTATTACTTGGTAATCAACTAACGTAATTTAGTGTTCCAAACAACATTCTATAAATATCAAATATTAATTTTTTTTTTTTAGTAAACCTGAAAGTATAATTTTTACTCACTTTCTCTTATCAGAAAGCACATCTACTGAAGTGAAGCACGTTGTTGTTTATTACTTCCAAATTTGGTTCTCATAAAAAAATGACGCTTGTTCTAATTTATTCTAGGTCGCACATGTGAGAGCAGAACGTGACATTTTAGTAGAGGCCGACCACCAGTGGGTGGTCAAAATGTATTATAGTTTCCAAGACCCTATCAACTTGTATTTAATAATGGAATTCCTGCCCGGCGGCGACATGATGACTCTCCTCATGAAAAAGGACACGCTCTCTGAGGAGTGCACGCAGTTCTACATCACGGAAACTGCACTGGCCATCGACTCCATACACAAGCTGGGCTTCATCCACAGGGACATCAAGCCCGACAACTTACTGTTGGACGCCAAGGGCCACCTCAAACTCTCCGATTTCGGACTGTGTACGGGTTTGAAGAAATCTCACAGGACGGACTTCTATCGGGATTTAAGCCAAGCTAAACCTTCCGATTTTAGTGAGTAACTTTCTCAAAATTAAATTTATTATCTTTAGAATATTATTCCAGTGTTTAACAAAAAACTTGTTATTTTCAGTAATTACTTCGAGTCCGATGGACAGCAAACGAAGGGCGGAAAGTTGGAAGAAGAACCGAAGAGCACTGGCTTACAGTACAGTGGGTACCCCGGATTATATCGCACCAGAAGTTTTTCTACAAACAGGATACGGACCTGCTTGTGACTGGTGGTCCTTAGGGGTCATCATGTACGAAATGCTAATCGGATACCCACCATTCTGTTCAGAAAATCCCCAAGACACTTATAGGAAAGTGATGAACTGGAGGGAAACCTTGGTGTTCCCGGCTGAAGTTCCGATCTCAGAAGAGGCCAAAGATACAATTATAAAGTAAGTATAATAGAATCATTTTCGGAAGGCGAAATAGGCAATAACACGTTGTGAAACCTGACATATACCTCAAAGCCCTTTTCACTTGTTTGTAATATACCTAAGTCATGGTCAGGTACACCTCTCAATAAGGTACGACTTACGTTATGGATAAATTACCAGCATTAGAGAAGGATAGCCAATAAGATGTACTTCTTGTCAAAAACAGGCAGTTGAACAGAGTCTAACTTGGAATGTATTGATTATTGGGGTGTGTGTGTGAAAAAATATTTAACTGTAAAACGGATTTTATGAAGCAGCAACGGTAAATGCAAGTCAACTCGACCGTTCTGCTGAGTGTGCGCATTGCCGACTTCCCTTCCATCTTCTGTCTTTGCCTGCTTCGTATCTCATCACCTGATACTATTTGAATGTAAGCGGCTCCTTTAGCAAGCTTTAACTTAATATGCACTTTCTTAGTTCCAAAATTTCAAAGTTATTATCAATTATTTTCAGACACAAAGCATATATAAATTAAGCCCTTTACATTTTAAACCCTAGTTTACTCATGTCAAAAAATATGATTTAGGACATCCAAGAAACTTGATTTTTTCTAAGAAAACTGGTGCAAGCTACATCAAAATTGGATCATTATTACTGGAGTTATTTTGAAACTAGTTTTAAGATACCTAAAGAGACGATAAGCGACCAATATTTCTTAATTTTTAGAGAAATTACCGAGACATTTTTGTGGAATCAATAAATAACACAAATTTTATTCCTTTCCTTAAAAAAAATCATAGGCAAAAAAATTGTTTTCAACGTCTGGTATACAATGTGGTCTATTATACAGAATCGAAAATTGTGGATCTTTACAGAGAAAGTAGAAATTGCCGCTTCATCCCAGGGAAGGTACGAAGGTATAAGCGGCGCGGTAGTATAATAAAAAACTAAATTTTATTTGTATATCTGCCCTATTCTTCTCAAAGTCCTTTTATTGCATTTAAAATGCTGACGTGTATTAATTTATTTGGAAAGAGTAACGAATAAAACACGGCGTGAATAAGATCTTTAAATTTTGAATGTCCATTTAGCGCGTCTACAATCTCCGATAACGGCCGATGGTAGGCGAGAGCTAACGAGAGTCGCACAACAAAAACGGTATCCTCACAGATTACAGACCTCAATCCGGTCACCTGATGCCAGTGTTGCCAGGTCTCATGCTTTTGCATGAAATCTCATGCATTCCGAGGAAATCTCATGCTCTCATATTTTGATTACAAAATCTCATGCTTTTTAATAGACACAAAAAGAAATAATAAAATTATTAAAATTACTCTTTGAAATCTACCAAAACAAAGACCTAACGAGGAATAAAGGCAAAATCGAGGGCAAAATTGAATAGATAGAGGTATCTACAATATTTGGGTACTTGAAATGTCCTTTATTGTAGACTGCTCTCTTAATAATTAGTAATGAATACATAAACGGGTATGACAGTCGACGGATATGCGGTGTGTGTGCTGTATTCACGCTGTATTGCAGTGATTCTTAACTCTATTCCGTAAGGGTACCTACATTTTCTGGAAACAACAGATTTTACGACCCGTGAGTCACCCTGCGTTTTTCCCACCTGGCAACACTGCCTTATGTGAACAGTGGAAGCACACTGTGGTGGAAGTATGCGCATAGCATGACACAAATACACGCAAGCGGCAAAACACAATTCACCATCAAGATCCTCACTTTCCAAATGTGTATATGTGTACCACATTTGTATTATCTTATTTTGAATCCTCAAAATTAATGAAATGCATTAGTAAGACTTTTATAACATCATGTAACTTTTACATGAAGCATTTTTGAACTAAAATAAATTAAATTGAACTGTTTGTACCTCAAGATTAATTGATGTATAACAACTGTTTTCTGGGACACCTTGTATAATAATTCTTTCTGTTTCAGGTTCTGTTGTGAAGCAGACAGACGACTAGGATCTCAAAAAGGCTTAGAGGATTTGAAGCTTAATCAATTCTTCCGCGGTGTGGATTGGGAACACATTAGGGAGAGACCTGCCGCCATACCGGTGGAGGTTAGGTCCATAGACGACACATCAAACTTCGATGATTTCCCCGACGTAAAACTTGAAATTCGTAAGTACACCAGAATCTATATCGACTTTTACACATTTTTTCATAAAGAACTCTTTCCAGCTTCAGCTCCCATGCCCCAGGACGGTGAGATAAACTATAAAGATTGGGTGTTTATCAATTATACGTTCAAACGGTTTGAGGGGCTCACGCAGCGGGGGACCCCCACAAAGAAATAGCTTTAGTGACCTTTGTTAATAGCGTTCATTGCAAGAGAGTGGCAAATTAATCGGCACTTATTTTTAGAAAATGAACCACCTCGGAGATGTGTTTATATAAATATAGTGCTCTCATATTATTTTGGATTTGATCAGTTGTTTTCTAAAAATAAGTTTTTTGTGTATTATAGGTCTGAAGCAGTTTTGCACTGTTTTTGCTTCCAGAGCTGTGAAACTGTACCTTGTGTTGTATTTAAGATGACATTGTGAGATTTTCTATAAACGTGGAATATTTAAGAAAAGTGGCAATCGATTTGGTTAACGAAATCATTTATCTTTAAGTTATCATAAATGTTTTACTGAATTTTTTTTAAATATAAGCTAACATTGCATAAAACAAAACAAATTTAGTTCCTATTCTTTTGGTACAAAATTCTAGCTTCTGCCTGAAATTAACAGAATCATATTTTCGCTAATGTTTTAGAAGATTTTAAAGGTTTTATATTTTGCGTTAGGAAATGAACTTTACTGCCAGCTGGTGATTCAAATGCAATTGAGAAGAGTTGCTGCCGTTTTAAGTACAACATGAGAATCTACTTTTGTGTATATGTTATTTTTGTTTTATTGTTACAAAGTGATACTTTTTTATTATTATTTTACATTTTGTTTTTAACTTATAGACCTTTGTATTGAATTTCCGACTGTCGTCGGGAGATATTTTGTAATAGCTTTGATGATGGATGTCACCTGAATTTTATTAGCACCGTTCCAGTCTGCTTCTGTCAGTGAGATCATATTTGTATAATTATATTAACGCTAGCGGCGCGATGTGAGCAGGCACAGGTAGGATGTCGTGTGGGTCTCAATGTTTTTCTTTTAAAAAGGTGTAAAATTTGGATATGTGAATTTAAAATTTTAGTTTTGGCAGAACCAGTTTATGGTGTATTAAAAATAATTGAATTTCTTTTTGATTCTTTATCACCAATTTTTTTTAGAATTAAATTTAGGCAAAGATAAAACCAATGTATTTAAAAAAAATTAGAAAAACTTTAAGAAAATATATTTAGTTTAAGAAGTACTTCGGGAAAAAAGGATGTTGTACATATTCACTAAATAAAAAAAAATAAATAGGGCAACATTTTGTGATCTCGGCCACCTCCCGCCCCCTTTTAAAAGGTCTAAAAAGATTTTGCGAATTATTTGGCAAAAGTGTAGTCCTAATTAACAAAACATTATAACAATGAAAAGGTACACTCCAATTCTTCAGTCTCGTCGACAAAATAGAATTTCGAACATTTTGCCCGCCATCTTGGATCTGCTATTTTGAATTTTCAAGTTTTGATTTCGGATTCATGGTCATCGACCCAAAAAACATAGGTACAATAATAAACGATCATATTTATAATATTTTCAAATACTTGTTTGGAAATTTATATTTATTTGCATACAAAATAAAATATTATGTGGACTGTAACACTGCCGTCATCTTTAATCAGTCAAAATCCCCACACTTTATTAAAAGGTAGAAATTCAACAAAAAAAATAAGCCAAAACCAATTATTCATATCAAAAATTGAGACTGGACAGGAGGGTGGCCGAGTTGACAGAGAATGCCTCAAATACAAAAAAAAAAAAAAAATAATAATAACTTAACGAATACATCTATGAATTTTTACTGTAACATTTATTATTCTATATTCAAAATCTAAAAACTGCGTTTTGCCAAATACTTTGTAGTAAATTAATAAAAGATTATTAATATACTGGGTGTTAAATCATATTGCCCATATGTTCAATATTTCAGAATATTAAGTTGTTTTTTTAGTTTATGAGAAAATCATCATATGAATATTTGTTATGAAATTCTTAAATATGCAACTATTTTCTTTATTTCATATACAGGGTGTACAATGTGGTCACAAGCACAGTAATTTTATTTAAATTTTGAAGTGTCACTCCTGGAATCAATGTATTTTATTTACTTCATATTTAAAATCCTTTTGGAATGAATTACTAACAGTATCTCTTAGTGACGCTTTTAAAAAAAAATTGGATTCTGTGGCAATTTAAATATTTCTAAAATTTGAACACTGTATATAAAATTTTAAAACTAGTAACAATTTTAGGAATTTTCAGAACAATTGGAAATATCGAGAATGAATGGTATTTTTTCATAAATTTGCAAATAAGATTTTCCTACTTAACATATTTTTGGAATGGACTGCATATGATTTAACATCCTTGCATATCGACAATTTTGCTTGAGTACGTACGTCAATGTGATGATAATGGGTAGTTTACTGTGGCAGTCTAGGTGGTTTTTTCTTTAATTGGTGAACATATCAACAATTTAGCTGGCTGTTAAACAGCCTTGTCTTGTACGCATGTGAAGCAGTTTCGGTAGAAGTTCAAACTTTTCTAAAAGGAATTTTTAGTAATGTTAAGCTAATGTAGCTCTCTACAGGTGCGCCCTTTTGACAGTCCGGCGCACATAGTAGAATTTATTTATCATTAATTTGTTATTTATTGCTATTTGTATTTTATGATAATTGGTCTCGCTAACAGGACTTGTACATATATTTACTTCCAAAAATGTGTATAACTAAAAAAATATTAAACCTCTGTGCTTTATGATTTGTTTCATTTCCGTGTACATGATTTTTATGAACAAAAAAAATAAGGGATGACTAAATAAATAATCATTATATTTAACATGTTACTTCTTGAACGATAATGAAGCAAGTAGTGTATACAGGCTGTATCACATAAGAGGGCCACTCCCATGTATCTCGCTTAATATGCGAGACACGTCAAAAATCTTTAATTATTTTTTTGTTGCATTTGTGGAGGCCTTTATGCTCGCAAAAACAAATTTGAGATCCATGGCCAACTTTATGTGTAATAACAAAAAAAACCTGTAAAGTGCCCAAACTTTAAGGCTGTACAACTTTTTTATTTTAAGAGATAGAGAAAACTTATTGGTAATAAATTTTTATTGCAAAATTGATACCTTCCGCCTGATATAAACAGATTTTTGAAATATTTTATATGGTTCGCTGCGCCCTTTAAGCGGATACATTTTTTTTTTATTGAAGCAGGCCACAAATAATTGCCTGTTTTTTCGTCTTTCATGCAATATACTACATGTTGCCCTTATCTTTTGTATTTATTAAATTTTTTTCAATTTTAGCAAACAAATGTACTTAAATATTTTCGGTCACACTCAAGATAATAGAATCCTGTTTTAAAGACGCTAACTGCAAAAAATAATAAACAGAATGTACTTTTTTATGCAAAATACAGATTTTCTTATAATATTATTTTATTGGTTTTCACATTAGAAGCAATTGGGTCTTTAAAATTATTTTGACAGACAATGTAATAAAATAATATTATAAGAAAATCTGTATTTTGCATAAAAAAAGTACATTCTGTTTATTATTTTTTTGCAATTGACGTCTTTAAAACAGATTCTACATTATCTTGTGCAACACGAAAATATTTAGGTACATTTTTTTTTTAACTAAATTTAAAAAAAAACTTAATAAATACGAAAGATAAGGGCAAAATGTAGTATATTGCATGAAAGACAAAAAAACAGGTAATTATTTGTGGTCATAGCCTGCTTCAAATAAAAAAAAAATTTATCCGCTTAGAGGGCGCAGCGAACCATATAAGATATTTCAAAAATCTGTTTATATTAGGTGGAAGGTATCAATTTTGCAATCAAAATTTATTACCAATAAGTTTTCTCTATCTCTTAAAATAAAAAAGTTAGACAGCCTTAAAGTTTCTGCACTTTACAGGTTTTTTTGTTATTACTCATAAAGTTGGCCATGGATCTCAAATTTGTTTTTATGAGCGTAAAAGCCTCCAAAAATGCAACAAAAAACAATTCAAGATTTTTGACGTGTCTCGCATATTAAGCGAGATACATGATAGTGGCCCTCTTATGTGATACTGCCTGTATATAAAAGTTGTACTTGACAATATAGATATATATGTACTTACACCTATATTCTATAATTTTAAGTATGACTTGAGTGTGCTAATCAAAAATAAAGGCAAACATCAAGGTATATATTTCCAACTATACGAACATTTCAATTTAGTTTTAAATCATCAGGACTGTAATAGTACACAAAGGGCAGATAAATGGATCTCGCATGATTACAAACTTTAAAAATACAGGGTGTTTCTAAAGTGGTTGCATTTACCTTATTCCGAAAGTTGATAGTTTCCGAAATAGAGGCTGTCAGTCATTGTTTTTTTAAACTTTTTTGGAAATATTTACCTTAATAGCATGATTCATACGAAATTTGGTATTTGGAGGTTGTAAACTAAAAAAATGAAATATGATCACAGTTTTGGTGTACATTGCAGAGGGCGCCACCAGCAGCACTTCGCTTGCATCTAAAGCTCCATAAGCTTGGCATCTTGTATCCAAAGAAGGTATACCTAGTAGGTGTCGCTTTGAGCAGTTGTTTTTGAGATAATTGAATTTAAATATTTTATTACATGCTGCACCGAGTTAACAATGATAAGTATCGTCATTAGTTACAAAAGAGTACTGTCACACGATTCAATCTAACTTGTTGCTTAATTTTAAAATGAATGATTTAATTTCAAAATTTTCGCTGTGGCTGTATCTTACACTAATGCAGAAATGATCGACATAGAAGGCCGATATGATATTAGTTTACGGTTATTGCCCTATCGGGAGTTAGTGATAGTGTATAAAAAAAGATTTATTTCTACATAGACGCATAACAAACCAGCAAATATTTACTGTTCATAGGCATGTTCGAGCAACCCGTAGTTTTGGTCCTGCAACAATTGACTATGGATGGAATCATACAACTAGGACACCGGATGTTGAAAAAGATCCGAGTCTGAGCACCAGACACCTATGTTTCAAATTTTATCAAATTGAAATAGTTTGATAATACTTTCTTGTAGTTAATGACTATACTACTTACTATAGTTATCTCGTTGCTACAATGGGTTTCAGTTTGTAATGAAACATTTAATTTCAATTATCTCAAACGACTGTTCAAAGCAACACTTACCAGGTGTACCTTTTTTGTACAAAATATGCCAAGGAACAAGAATTTTTAACAATAAATTTAATGTATTGAAGCCAAAGAAGTTATGAAGCTTTAGACGATGCAGGTGAAATGTTGCTGGTTGCGCCCTCTGCAAGATACAGTGAAACTGTGATCAAATCTTGATTTCTCATTCTAAAAAACCCTAAGTACGAAATTTCGTGTGTCATTTTATTATTATTACGATAAATATTTATAAAAACAATTTCAAAATTATAGCTGACATCTTATATTTAGGACTAACGTAAATTGGGCCAGATCTTCATATTTTATCCTGAGGAATTTGTGCTAGTATTTTGAATAGACATTTTAGAGACAGAGTATGACACCTTAAAATTATAAAAACTTAAAAACATAAAACATGTTACAACTAAAAAACAATCACATTAAAAATATACATTAGTAAACTGAGTGAATATGTAAACAGTAAAAACTATGAAAAATTTTCAAGAAACAAATAATTAACAAACCTTATCTAGCGAGACAAGGATCATCATTAATTAAATTAATTAGTCAAAGAGTGACTATATGTATCATGTCAAGTCTTAACGACGATATTTCAGCAGAAATATCTTTCACCCTAGTTTTAAGGAAGAAACAAAACGTAACTTTTAAAATGAACTTGACTGTCACACATAATATTGTTAAATCAAATAAGATTGAAACCTATGGACTGGAATAATTATCTCCAGATGGACAAAGCAACCTATATTAAGGCTTTAAATGTATTTATATTAAACGTAAAGACACTGTAATGAGGACTTGTGGCTCGAACTGAAGCTTGTTGCCCGTCCACATGTGGTGATTTAGATGCAGACTGGCAGGTTTAAGTTCAAAATTTCAGAATAATCTGAATTCCTTCATCATATTATAAGCAAATGTCATGGGAATAAAATTAAACCTGTAAAAAATGTCAGCTGAAGACGTGCTTCTTGTATATCTATTGCTCATTACTGGAGGGTTACCAAAAAAACAGAAAAAAAAATAAATAAGAAATACCTACTTGTGACTTTTTGTTTGTCACAGGTACGCCACTGGTGTGACAAGCGAATTTTAGGTAAAAATTAAATATCGTAAGTTTTTAAAAAAAAATGTAAAATCAATCATTTTATAACCTATAGCTACTCAAAATTAAAGAACATCCTATTATTATTATACTTCAGAAATGAGAGACATATTTGGTTATTACTTATTATTTGTCTTTTTATTATATGAAGGTAGGTATAAAGTTTTTCTGCGTGAAATGACCTGAGGAACAGTGAATATTTCTTTCAAAATCCATATCTAAATTATACAGGGTGCTTCACAACCTATCCGGAAAAATTTGGGACTAGTCAATATCATAAAAATTTTTTTTAAAAATCCTTATAGTTTCCGAGAAATAGAACAAGAAACATTTGTGTTAGTTCGTAGAAACTGGGTAAGATGGGTCCAAATGTGTTTAAACGTTGGTTTACAAAAATTTGTATTATATTAAATTTTATTTATTTCCTCGGGATTTTTTTCTATTTTTTTGGCGCCGTGGTCGTCGTCTAAATGCTTATTGCCTTATGCAAGCCTTGCGTCTTTAAGTCACGTTTCACAGTGGACCAGTTTTCAGTGCCGTGCAGAAGTGTATTTTTAAATTATATTCGAACTGTCCTTTTTAATTTTTTTACATAATTGCATTTGTAAGAGTACATTAAACATTTTTTTCGGATAAGTTCGGAATCACCCTGTATAGAAAACCTTATATAATACTAGTATGTGTGAATACTTATAAAACGTTATTAAAGACGCCGTATTTATTTTCTCGTTGTGAAATGATCAAATTTTGATATTTACATAAGTCTATATGGTCCTATTTACCTAAAGCAAATGTTACAAAATAGCAGGTATAAGCATTTGTTACTGAAATTTGTAATTACTGTATCTACATATTAACAAAATAAGAATATTGAATGACTCATTCAAAATTTAGTTTACATAAGACTTCGCCACTGGATTATTCAGTTGCCAAAAATTCAGTGGCGTAGCGTGGACTAATCTAGATGTGGGCGAAGTCGCATCAGCGAGGCCCTTTTCTTCCGCCATTGGATGCTGAATAAACTGAATATTGTGACACATAATAACTACATGCAAGGTCACAGTGTGTATCAATTTTGGTTTAAATATTTTCATGCAATCGGGAGAAATTAAAAAAATTTAAATTATATAAAACAATTTTAAATGCTGTATCTTCAAAACAAAAGGCTATCGTACATTGGAGTATATAACTTTATTTATTATTTTTTTGGTCCTCTATCGCGTGATACTATGCATTGTAGTTTTTTCAATGTCACCCTGCATATTTTCAAGAAAAGAATGGTGAAAAATCAGAAAGTTTGTTAACAAAATTATTCATTTATGAAACTAGTTAAAGTAGTGAAGTCTGGATGATCTAAATATTTAATAATTATGAAGTGTTTAAAATACCCAGCAGGGTGTGCAAATTAATTATAGTACGTGTAGTAAAGTCTCGGTAAAGCTTATTCTTAGTAAAGTCTTTTAGGGTGCTATTCGTATTATTTAGAGTTCATGGCGTTCGGTTTTATATCACCCCAAGGGGGCCTCACGCGAGGCCCCATTAACTGCGAGGCCGTGGGCGAGGGGCCGCTTCGCCCACGCCTAGCTACGCCACTGCCAAAAATGTATTTATCTTGTAGAAAACACTACTATTTCAAGAATATGGCGCCCTAACGGATTTTTTATGCGTACGCCAATGGTTAATTAATTTGCTTAGTACAAAATTCATTTTAAGAAATTTTTTCCTTATAACTACTTTTTGAAAGATGAATAATG
This sequence comes from Monochamus saltuarius, assembly GCA_025584915.1. Taxonomy (NCBI): domain Eukaryota; kingdom Metazoa; phylum Arthropoda; class Insecta; order Coleoptera; family Cerambycidae; genus Monochamus; species Monochamus saltuarius. The sequence continues at coordinate 28,103,900 of CM046721.1, forward strand.
AATAAAAATAAATGAATCCGGAATAATTATACTTCACTTGAAAAGAACATGAATAAATTTATAATAATTGTGTTGGCAGTACCCAATTAGAACATGCGACCTTGACAAATACTGAATTATTTTGTGTTAGTAAGGTTGGTATTTGAATGGCAGCTGTTAAAATGAAAGTGACATAATTTTCCAATAATGTTTATAATATTTTCTTGATTATTTTTCTTATCTACCTTTTGTGGTAATCACCATTTCCGCTTTGCTAAAAGTTACAGTCAGTGCGGTTTATAGTTGTTGAAATAGTCATTTTAAACAACTGAGAAGTGAACGCCCATTTATTTATTATTTATTAATACCCTACGAAAATGGAAGATATTTTCCAGTGGTGTAAAGAAGGAAATGCCTTACAAGTAAGGGTTTGGCTAGATGAACCTGAACATGATATGAATCAAGGGTAGGTAAACTAATTTATTAGATTTTAAATGACATTTAGATCTGTCCTCATTACCTTATTTGGAGATTGTATCAATTTTATTTAAGAGGGGATTAAGTACATTTTATTCATTTAACTTGTAAATAAGTCTTGTCAATTGTTATTAACGGCTCTTATTTTCTTTATCTATCAATTGGAAATGTTTGCATGAAATTTTTCTCTGATAAAGCTTCATATAAGGGACCAAAATTCAAATAAATTAATATCTTGTCTGGAAATATTTAATGAGATTCTAAATGTATTTATTTATACAAAATTCATATTTTTTGTAGTGACGACCATGGCTTTAGCCCACTTCATTGGGCTGCTATGAAAGGTCATAATAAAATTGTGGAAATGTTGCTTTTAAGAGGGGCAAGAGTAAGTGCAACAAATCGAGGAGATGATACACCACTACATTTGGCAGCTGCTCATGGTCACCGAGAAATAGTTCACATGGTACAAAATACGCTCCATTTGTATTTTTGCATATATGTTTTGCACTCTTTATTTTTTAGCTCCTCCGTCAAAGAGCTGATATAAATTTCACCAACGAACATGGAAATACACCCCTACATTATGCTTGTTTCTGGGGATATACTGATATTGCTGAAGATCTTGTTCATCATGGAACGAAGATTGCTATTGCCAATAAATATGGAGAAACTGCATTAGACAAATGTGCCAAAGGTTCTCTTGCCAAAAGCCTTCATGACATTGCTGTAGAATCTGGTCAAGACCTAAAAAAAATTACGTTCAAAGATCAGAGTTGGTTGGGTATGAAAACCAGATCTCGGGACGCTACGTTGTCTCGACACAAAGGCATAAACTTCAAGGAATTGGAGCTTAAAAGGAAAATTGCAGATACACACAGCGGTGTTACCTACGTTGGGAGGTGGCAAAACAATGACATTGTTGCAAAAATACTGAAAATTCGTGATGTGACACCTAGGATTTCCAGAGATTTTAATGAAGAGTTTCCCAAGTTACGTATATTTTCCCATCCTAATATATTACCTGTAATTGGATGTTGCAACAGTCCGCCTAATTTAATCGTCATCAGCCAGTATTTACCACTGGGATCTTTGTATAACGTATTACATGAAGGAAGTGGTGGAATTGTCGTTGACACTGCTCAGGCCTTACGTTTTGCCATAGATGTCGCCAGGGGAATGTCGTACTTGCACAGCCTCGAACGTACTATTCCAGAGTACTTCTTAAATAGTCGACATGTGATTATCGAAGAAGATTTAACAGCCCGAATAAACATGGCAGATGCCAAATTTTCCTTTCAAGAGAAAGGGCGTATTTACTATCCAGCGTGGATGTCACCAGAAGCCTTGCAAAAGAAAATTGCTGATAGAAATTGGGAGGCATCCGATATGTGGAGCTTTGCTATATTACTCTGGGAGTTAGCCACCCGTGAAGTGCCTTTCGCAGATCAAAGTCCTATGGAAGTTGGTATGAGGATTGCCCTCGAAGGTTTGCGGATTAGTATCAAGCCAGGAATTCCACCGCATCTGACAAAGTTGATTAGAATTTGTATGAATGAAGATCCTGGTCGAAGGCCTACATTTGACCAGATTCTACCCATCCTCGACAGAATGACACACTAATATTTGTTTTCTTGATGTCTTCATGTAGTTCTAACTTTGGGTGCCTATTTACCTACAATTCTCACTCTAGAGATCGAAGGGTGTATCCCAATTTAGAAAATCAGAAAACCTGAAATCATTGGAGAATTGTTTAAAATTTCAATGATACGACGTGTTCACAGATGGACCTAAATATATACCTTTTTTATTTCAAATTTTTTCAAAAAATGTTTTTATTTTGTATAGATAGTAACTGTGAAAATGGCATTGAAGAATACAGAGTGTTAGAAACATAAGAAAATGTAAAATTGTGCCAAGAGTAAAATGCTTTTTTTTAAGAAGATTGTGTACGAAAATGTTCGGTTTTATTAAGATTGAACACAACTATAATGTAATGGAAACAGAGAACACTAACACTTAAGTCACTACTTAGCTAAGTAATACTATACACGTTGATCTCCAGCTGCTACACATTTTTCTAACCCTTTTTCTAACAGCTTCCTAAATTGTTCTTAATCTAAATGATTTGTATTTTGGTTTATGTAGTCTATCTAAATTTTTCTCTAATATATCTCTATTAAATATCTGTATTATGTCATAAATTGTGTGAATATACTTTTAGTTTCAAATATCCCCATAAAAAATCAAAGGGCTTAAGATCAGGGCATCCTTGCGGCCACCCTATAAGACTAACTGTTCAATCCATTTATTATTAAAATGTCCATTTAGCCACTGTCTGACACGAATTGCAATGTGCACGGGACAACTATTGCGTCATGCTAAAAAATGAGGTGTAGTCTTCTCCCGTACTCTTTTTATCCAAAGCTGATAGTATGTATTTTGATTTCTTGTGGAATTAAAAAGCTAATGTCCAATAATTTATTTTTTCAAAGACAAACTTTTAACTTCAACAAAATTTTCTGCAACTGGGGTTTTCGATATTGATGCCCCTTTTTTCTTGATATTTTTCATGTGAAAGATATGTTATGTAACCTATGTTACTAAACTATTTTATTAACTCTCACACAATTTACTATGTGTAAACTTCCAAGAGTTTGTATTTCCTTTGATAGACTGTTTTAAATATTTAAATGTCTGTTTTTGTTCATACTTTTACAGTACAAATTTTATAGACAAAATTCTTTCATAATGTTGATCTTACAGCAGCAATTTTTTTTTTGAACTTTTTGATAAAATTTTCACATACAATCTTCAAAGTTCATATCTGAGTTTAGATTGGCATTAGAAACAACTTTATAGGATATATCTTTATCCTTAAAATCATAAATAAAAGCATATCTCATGTTCTGCAAACATTGTGGTTTCCAATGTAAAATTATCAAAATAACCACCCTTAATTATTTATGAGATTCTAAGAAAAAAAATTGAAATGGTGATGTCAAAAAATAGAAATTCAAACAGTGCTTATATTTTTTTTGCAATTTGGGAAGTAGAAGTAAATACGAAAATAGTAATATAATAATAATATTGTAACTATTTGGTTTAAATTTGGTATACACCCTGGATCTGTAACATTGCTAACATAAAAATTTGATATATATATTTTATTGCACTGCCAAAACTATATTAAAAATTTTTCAATGAAGTATTTTCTGTTGGAAATTCTTCGTAACTACGTTTTATACTTTAGATCGCATTGCGATTGTTACACATTGTTAGTATGTAGTAAGATATTTCAATATTGACAGTGTCAATGCAATCTTGTAGGTATCTGAAATCCTCGAATATTTTTAGATGACAATTTTTTTTCACAATTTATAAATGATCTTTTTTAAAGTGGTTTTCAATAGAGAAATCATTTGTAATAGATATATTCAGTAATATTAATATTATATTTTTGACAAATAACTTGCTTATCATAAATAACAATTCCTCTCATATTTGTCATTATCTGTAGATATTTGTGTTTTAGATCTGAATTAGGTATGTTTATACTTTCATAATATTAATACTGCATTAGAAGACGATATGTAATTAAAATTTGTTTACACAAAACTTTAAAATATAAAATATATTAAATGTTAATACTAGCATCAAATACATAGGAAAAAGACCGTCTATCTAATTGTTGACTTGTCCACAAATCTTATTGTTTGTAGGCCATGTGGTTCCATCTCAATCGACACCGTAAGATATCTAATAAGTTATATCAGAAAAAGAGACAATTTGTTACTTAAACTGCAGTAGTAAAAGTAATCTATATAATAAATAATAAGATAAATGTCTAATTTGTTAGATTTGAAGGTGTCAGTAGCAATTTTGTTTGGATCTTCACAGCCTACAAACATCAAAATTTGTGAGCAAGAAATCGTGACCTTACATGACTATTTATAGGATACACAGGATTGCATTGATACAGTCGATATGATAATTTAATTGTTAAATTAAACAATATTTTATGAAATAATTTATTATAAATAAAACCACCAGGATGTAACTTAAAAGCTTGGCCAAATTTTAATGATGGATTCTTTATAAATTTACGAAAATAGTTCCTATAAACATATGTCCCTGAAATTATTCGTTTTTGTTCAAGGACTAGAAAGATTTATTCCAAGATTAAGAAACAATTGAAGGGTGGCATTTAGTTTATAGATAATGTGGATTGCTTGAATCACTATTATTATAAAAATAACTTGATGTTCTGACACTTCTGGCACTAATAATCTGACGTTTTAAATAAATAAATGGCTTAAAGGAAGAGTGAGACTATTCTCCCTGTATGGAAAAAAATCTGTCATTTATTTATATATGCATTTGTCGACAAAACATTTGAAAATAAAAGTGCAGTTTTTAACAAAAAAAATATATATAGATCAAATTTTAACGCCTTATATTTCAAAAAGAAAACATTTGAGAACATATGTGAACTATATTTGTTATATAGAATTTGTTGTTAAAGTATTTTAGTTACGCCCTGGATACTAATTAATAATTTGTTATTTTAGTCAATTTTGATGGTATAGGACAAAATCAAAATAAGTTTTAGTAACTACCGATATAATCTAATGTAATTTATATAAAATAACTGTATCGTGATAGGTGCCCTTTACGTTAATAAGTAGGTAACGAACATGAAATTAATATTGAAAGGAAATTATTTATTCAGTGCCTTCTGTTATTGAATGTAACATAAAAAATCAAGCTTCAAAAGACTTAACAATTTTATAATATAGTATTTGTAAGAGAATGTTATGTAAATGTTTTTCTTTGTATATGTATTAATTTTAGTAAGTAAAACTATTAAGGTGCTTTTTCATAATATAATTAAAAATCTTATAAATAAAATTTGTAACTCAATTTAGTTTATTTTTTATTTATATACTCAATTCTAATCTGTTAAATTGAAAAGTGTGAGCTGAACAAGTAACTGTGTGGGTTATCTAGAAAAACAGACAGAAGCAGAAGGGATCCCAAACTCCCCTTTTATGGATTTGACCTTTATTTGTGACAGTCCCTAAAAAGTACGTAATTTTACAATATGGTATATGTCGCTATTTTCAATGAACTACATCGATAACTGCATTTCAGCATGGACAATTTGTTAAAAAATTGAGTATTTCAAAATGTGCGCGCTCTTCATATCTTTCCCTTTGTTTTCCTTATACATTTAAATCTTAGCTAAGCTAACATAATATTACCTGATTAACTTTCTTATTTAAGTCTACCGAATTTGTGACTTGAATTAAGAATCTTGCCTCTTTTTTAAATACAAAATTGTACTGCTCAAATGCCACTAAATTCTGTAGGTAACAAAAGTTATACTAACAAGATGTGAGCATAGATGAGCCCCAAAGATTTAAACTATTTAAAGCATATGCATGGCTAGGGGTATAAGTACCTATACTCCTGAGCATATAGACACAGTAATATGAATTTATTTTTAATAATGAACATTAATTTTTTATATTTATTATTAATATTTATAGATAGATCTTGCGATATCAATACTCATGAGAATATTCCTAGGGTCAACTGCTTTTAAAAATATATTGCTTGTAGCGGACCGATTCCTTAACATCGGAAGGACGCAAATTCAATATCATCTTCACTAGTTTGTCGCAGCGACATACTCCAGATATACCAAATATTAAAATTACCAGAAAAATAAGAGTTGGTTAGTAACGAACAAAATGTAATTTTATTACTTTTATCGCCAAATACTTTTCATCTGGAGCATCAGACAAAAATGTATCGAACTGTTCCCTTAACAAGATTCTCGGTTTCTTTGGCTTATAACCTTCTCCTTCTCCAAGTTGTTATATTTTTCGCTGTTCACATTATGTTTCAACTTATTCTCCTAACATCATATACTATTGTTTAACAAGGTACAAGATTTAATGACACGACTGGCATTTAATAGAAGAATCGCAGCCAAGGCATTAAATCTACTTTACTGCCAAGTTAAACATACATTTTTCGTCGATCAATTTTAATTTTATAATAATAGCAAACAAAACTATTTATTTTATGTTATTAAAATTGTATGATACTTATTTCATGAATAATATTTTCCTTAGGTCGTCTGTGGTTGTTATAAGACGAACGTTATTAAGTAAATAACTTAGGCACACAGTATACATATATTCTTTATAAAAATAACTATTTATTATTTGAGATGGAAGAATTCACATTAACTCCACCAGAAATTATTGAATTAACAAAGTAAATACAGAAGAAAAAATTTATTGATTGCTGGGGTAAGAATAACATGTCTTTTTCAAAAAATGTATTATCAGTATATTTCTCGGAATTAAGCAAAATATGAAATCTCCATTATGGTCAATATTTATGCGATGCTCAGAGCTGAACAACATCGATATTGGAAAGTAGGTATGTAAAATGAAAAGCATTCTTGAAATTAACAAATTAAAAAATTTCTACTGGAGAACCCTGATGAGACTTAGGTACATACTTTTGCAATAATAATGACACTCCTTCAAAACAGTTTTTGAACTTCTTGAAGTTCTGAGTAGAAATTTCATTAAATCTACTATAATGTAGGTATTGTATTATTTTAAATAAAACGAGGAAAACGATACAAATGTCCCCTTATCAAATCTCTTTGTGGTACCTATTTGGTTCCTTTTTAAAAAACCAATCTGGAGATTGCAAAAGTACTGATCCACCCTGACCGATCCAACGTATCTCGTGCACTTGATTCAAAAACTCGGTGGGCATACAAACGAGAAGTAGTTTGCGCGTTTCACCTTGCTTCTCTATACACTAAAACAATAGAGAGTTTAAGTCGATTGTCGATTATCATGATACGTAAAACATAGAACGTGTAATTTTCACGTTTACGTATAGTAAGATTCGTGTTTCAAAAATGTTTAAGTAGGGTAAACATACGCGACGGTCAAATTCTACGTACACGTTTACGTATCGGACACAACTTAAACTCTCTAATACTCATTAACTCCTCGGCACTATAAACATTGCCATTAAAAAATAATTAGTAACACTTTAATTCACACAAACTAGTGTTGGCATCATGCCTTGCTTTTTCTTAATCTTGTATTGGTCGTGCAAGATAAGACAAGACTAAGTCAATACTTGACAGATCGAATTGCAAGAAAAGATTAAAAAAACGCAAGACAAGACAAGAAAGGTTAGTATTTAAGTGAATATATACCTGAAAAAATAAATATTGCATACCTACTGCAGGTATATGCTTTATTTAAAGGACATCCAACATATACAATTATTTATAAAATCAAAGTTTATTGAGTTTAGGTCTAGTTCTGCTGAACGATATAAAATTTTACGCGGTACTACGATAAAAATTAGAATCTTCATTTGAAAGATTGTCCTGATCTATGCTATAAAAAAAATTAGAATTTTGAAGCACATTTTTCAAATGAAACATCAAACATTGTTTTTATATGAACCAACAAGTAAGTCCTTTGTACTGGTATTTATTAAAAAAAAGTGTAATGTTCAATAATTATGTAAGTAGGTAAGCATTTTTGGTTCAAACAGAGTTTCTGATAATACCAGAATTATGTTGGCGCCAAAATTTCAAGATGCTGAAGTTCAAACTGATACACCAATTCTAAGTGATACCTGTGCACAAACAGTATATAATAAACATGGTAGGTATGTATAGTAACATCTTTAAATAAATTAAAATAATTTGTCTAAAATTAATTAATATACGTATAGAAATATCCAAATCACTTAATAAAAATATTAAATACTAAAAAATGACCTTTACATACTTATACATTGAGTTTTCATTTGAGTATTTTTTTTACGGAAAAGAATATATAGTTTATTAAATTACGAAACAAGAATATAATGCATTTTTATTATATTTCAGATTAAGACTACCAAACTTTCCAAACACTCGTGTAGGAGTCCATCAAGAAAAGCTGCATTAAAAGAGCAAGTAAAATCCTATACTGCAGCATTTGTAAGTTCTAAACAATATAGATAATATTATTTCATATTTTAGTTTTAATAATGTATATTGTTTTTTAAATATTTAAATAAACATTTTATTGCAAATTTTCCTCATGGCTACATTATTTTTATATGGTAGAGAACGTATACATTTTATTTTAAAATTTACAAGTTAATATAAGTATACGACTTCCAAGATTACCTAACAAAACTCTATACATTTACCTATAATCGTTTTATAATATTTATATTTATTACATTACAAATATTTTATTTATACAATAAGCAGCCTTACATTACACTTTTGGAATATCCCTCTTATAGGTTCAAAGAAGCTTCTTGAAGTCCGCTTCACTTATAATTGATGGAACTTATCCCATTGGCTTTTCACATGAACTGTTGTTAGAGCGTTTTACTCTGTCAACCCTTCAATCTAGAAGGGAGCTGCACTCAGTTATAATTCTGTACAAACTCGTAAACAATAAATTAGATACCGTTGCACTTCACAATCAAATCGAATATAGGGTACTAAGACCTTGTTCCCGATGCTCTAATCTCTTTAAAATGTCTACCCATCGATCGAACTTATTGATAGCTTCCCCGCTTTACCAAATGATCCATAACTATTGTAATATTGAGAACAAGGTTGACATATTTTATTGCACTATTTTGCAAATTAAATCGGTATTCCCATAATTAATAGGGGTTTTCTTGTTTAATTATTACGTGTGTCTTCATAAATCATTTTTGTTGTGTTGATTGTACTTGGTATTATATTCTAATACTGTTATTTATATGTTTAAATTTGATGTTATTTCAACTAATTTAGTTACTGTGTTACATATCAGTGTTACAATAAATATTTATTTTTTTGTATAACCCTACCCTGTAATTGGGCTTTTGCCTGTTGAGTTTGTATTTAAATAAATAAATAAATATAAATATGTCCCAGTTGGAAAGAAACTACTTTTTCCCTCGTAATTAGCTATTTTTTGCGACAGTATCTACGTGCGGCGGAACGGCTTTGATCTCAAAACATTACAGTGGTACAACTTATATTTATTCAGTAAACTTTGGTAAAACTGACCGTTTCTATACTTTGTAACGTCTATCAATCGATCACTATCGACGATCGACCACATCGATAGTTATGTATGAGTTCCAATCGGAACTGTAGTCGAACGAGAGTAACTACCACTTACCAAATTCGTAATAAAGCTTCATGTTTCTCATTTGCAACACTCTCGCAAGGCAATTCAAAATGATCTTGCAAGAACAATACTTTAAAGGAACGTCTTGCCTTGTTTTGCAAGACACGATAAGACTTTTTCAAATTTTACAAGATTTCTTATCTAATTCAACACTAACACAAACTGACCTTTAGCCACTCTGATCACCCAGGATAAAGTTAAAACTTGCCCTGCCGGTCTTATCTTGTTTTCTGTTGAACTTTTACTGCATATTTTTAGCAAATAGATTTTTTATTTAAGTGTAAATAGATATAGTGAAACATTGTCAGACAAGTTGTGAAACATTCCGTATGCATTCATTTATACAGGCTGGTGACTTTTACGATGCCCAGTACAGAGATCTCGGCAACGCTAATATAGGTACACCATAATTTTTCTTGATGTATGTATGTAGAACACGCTGTTTCAAACGGCATGGTCAAAATTGGGGGTTGCTTTTTAAAAAAATTGTCGATGACGTCATATCTCGAACAACAATGACGTCACAAAAGTGCCTTTTTAAAAAATAAAATCGACGTGCCAGGGGATTTTTTCAAAAACTTCTCAATTTCAAAAATAATGAATTTATTCGTTACTTTTCGAAAGCACTGTATATAATGCAACATTAAACATGGATCGCAGAATGTATTGATATGTATTGATCATGAAGATGGCCACTTTGGAACAATTTTTGATATAGAAATTTATAGCTACCTAGTTAGATTTAAGAATTATAAATTATTTTGATATTTGTTATTGTTGATGTTATTTAAATATTAAATATTAAGTTATTATTCCAAACTGTACCTAATATTTTAATCCAGTAAAATTACCAATTACTTAGTTATTCGGATTTCTATAGACTGTTTTACACTACATTTGTTTGTCTCGTTAAAACAAGTAAAATAACAATACTTACTAGATATACTCTCGTCAAGAATTCAATCGTCTTACGTCACGGCTGACGTTACACATTTGTTTTTATTGTCAACAAAATTTTGATGAAAATATAATGAATTATTTATTTGTTCGTATGACATAAGTCGTTTGAATTCTTGTCGCGAGTATAATTAGTTTCTTGTAGAGTAACTAGATTTTTTTTTCTGAATTAAATTATTAATTTTTGGTACAAAAAAGACCTAAATATACGTGTTATACATGGTTGAATTAGTCTTTCTTTTTACTTTTTATAAGCCATAAGAAATTCAAAAGTTGGATATAAAAATTTGTAGATCAAGTAGGCGTAATTTTTATCCATTTCCATTGGAAAGCTTATGTTGAACAGTATAAGTGTACCAAATTTCAAAATATTTGAAAATGAAAAATAAATGTACATTTCCAGTTTTCAACCTGTATTTCCGGAACTACAAAATTGATAGGCATGTTGTCCGACTTTCTCCTAATTTATGCCACCCTGTTTATCCAGCGATGAGGTGTTTTATCCATGATATTTCATTTCTAATGTGTTTAGTGAATGGTAATGATCTCGAATGTTAAATTTAACAATATTTCATTCAATCATTTGCAGCAATAACATAGATTTCGATAAATTGGCGAATGCGCCAGTCATACAATCGAATAATATTTTTCATAAATTAAACATGATTATGGTACCATTCATATAGTTATTAATTTGCTTATGTGCTTGTGCTCATGAGTGCACTGGTTAATAGTATCGCATTATAGGGTGTCCCTAACAATTAGAACAATTTACTGAGCATGCAAATTCAAGAATGCTGTATAAACAGAAAAATTGCCATATAATTACTAATTATAAAGCATTTCGGCTGTATTACATGTTCATCTATCTTGTATATTATCGACATGTTTTTGGTGCAATAATTAATCATAAAATATATTGTGTTTTATTAAATAGGGTAAATTTTAACCAAACGTTTTTGTGTACCCATTATATTTAACAATAAATGGTGGAATTCTAGGAAACTATCTACTCTGCGGGATAATCTGATCAGCACTGAATAATTAATTCCGTGTTTGTAACATGATATTGTTATCGCCGAATCGCAACAGAAGTCGCGGTTCCATCTGTTCATTATATATTTCTACTCTTTTAGGATTTTCCCTTATATTGATTTTATATAGTTATTTCTTTTATGTTGATCTTTTCATAGTATTTTGTAGAATTGCTTTTGGTTTCTTCTACTTCAATAAATGTTTTATAATTGCAAACACAGAATTCCAGGAAACTACCTACTACCCTGCGGGCTAATGCCCCGACCAGCATTAAATTACACCTGGAAAACCTATAGCAAACAGCTAAAGGCACTCGTCAGTAGCTCACCAGCATACCTATTTAGATCTTATTAGCTCTTATCAGTATGCCATAGGTAAGATATGGATAAGGGATGGATAATTCACATTTAGATGAGAGATGGACAATATTTCACTAAAAAAACTTCCTACACAGAAGTTATTTTTGCTACTAACAGGGCCTTAATTATTTAGAGATAAAAATGTGACTCGCATTGTGTATTTATTATTTAATTCTAATAATAAAATCTACTGTATTTCTAATAATTTGTTAGTAAGAGATATTATCCTGCATATTATATTGACTAACTTAAATCTGTACTTGTAATTGTAGTTATGTGAAATTACAGACAAATTTTTATTAATGTAAGGGTATATGTCTGGAGGGTTACTGACGAGTGACTAGATGGTTGCTATGGGTTTTTCAGGTGTAATTCAATGCTGGTCGGGGCATTAGCCCGCAGAGTAGTTGCTTCCTGGAATTCCGTGTTTGCAATTATAAAACATATTAATAATAATACACTAATAAAGCATTGTTATATGGCAACTACAAGATACTTTTGTTTTATAATCTGGTCTGGTGCTTTTTTACACTTATAGAAGTTCTTTGTTAAGATTGCAGTTAAGAATACTATGGAGAAAATATTATAAAGCATAAGTTCTTAAATCTTTTGCTTTAAAAACTTTTTTACAACTTCTATAAAACATTTTATGGTTAGTACAACACTATAATTTTAGAAACCTTTAGGTGATACGTTTTTTCTCATAAATTTATGTTTTTTTCCTTTCAAAATGTGCAGCAGTTTTCTCTGACCTAATCACACTCCCTGTGAGAAATGGAGAATAACATTTATTTTCCGCTTCCCTTACACGCCCCTGCATAAACCATGCACCGCGGACTGGTTCGGCAACCTCCACGGTATGCGTCTGGCCTACAAAAATTTATATGTGCCCCAATTCATCACGATCGTCATCCCCCAAACAAAAACAAATAAGAAGATGCGTAAAATAAAGGTGGATTTTTTATAATAGTTTTCGCTATTCCATGCCGAACTGAGAAGTCACAGACACGAAACGTTCTACCTCACAGTAGAAAGCATTGAAAACTAGGGATTCGGTGATAACGATATGTTACAAATACAGAACTTCAGGAAACAACTGCGGGCTAGTGCTTCAAGTCACAGACACAAAACGTTCTACCTCACAGTAGAAACCATTGAAAACTAGGGATTCGGTGATAACGATATGTTACAAATACGGAACTTCAGGAAACAACTGCGGGCTAGTGCTTCGACCAGCATTGAATAATTGATTCCGTGTTTGTAACATATCGCCGATGTAGGTTGTCTACATCGCGTTCTCATAGTTAGACAGGCTTAAACAGCTAGATACCTCACCTATGGCATACTTATAAGAGCTAATAAGCTCGAAACCGGTATATGTCTGGTGGGCTACTGACGAATGACTCTAGCTGTTTCCTATAGATTTTTCAGGTGTAATTCAATGCTGGTCGGGGCATTAGCCCGCAGAGTAGTTGAATTCCGTATTTTATAATTATAAAACATATTTATTGAAGAAAGGGAAACTATATTCTACAGAACGTTAAAAACACTACGAAAAGATAAACATAATAGAAATAACTATATAAAATCAATAAAGGGGAAAATCCTAGAAGAAGAGAAAGATATAATGAACACATGGAAAAACTATTTCGAAAAGTTACCTAAATATAGAGCAATTAATCATGTCGGAAGTAACAGAGCAAATAGGCGAAATCACAGAAAATACAAAAAATGAAGAGATCAAGAGAGAAAAAGTAACGGAAGCCATCAAGATGTTGAAATGAGGCAAAGCGGCAGGACATGATGGTATAACAGCAGAAATGATAAAAAAACATGGATAAAACCCTTGAGTAAGGATAAAACTGTGCTAGAAATATTAGAAAAGGTATTTAATAAAATATGGAATGAACAAAAAATACTAAGGGGTGGGAATATTACTACCCATACACAAAAACGTAATATCAGAGAGTACAGCAATTATAAAGGAATTCCTTGGTTAGCATTAGCTAAAGATATATGAGAGATTACTAGAAAAACGATTAAAAATAATAATTTAAAAGCAACTTGACTCGCAGAGTGGATTCAGAAAAGGAGTGTACGATCATAACAATAAAGCAACTAATAGAGACATGTAGGAACAATAATATATGTATATTATGTATGTAGCGTTTATAGATATAGAATAGACCTTCGACAGTATACTGAGAACAAAAGTGTGGAATAGCTTTGTTGTAGAACAGGAGTGAGCTATAGTAACAACTTCTTAGAAAACTAGAGATTATGTGAGAACAGAAAATATGAGATCAGAAAAGTTTGAAACTAAAGAAGGATTGCGACAAAGAGGAGTAGTAGTCCGTTGCTTTTTAATATAATTCTCGATGATAATTTAAAAGAAATAAAAGTATCAATAAAGAAATTAAAAGTAGAGTATGCAACAAGAGGAAATCTCAGAGAGTGCATTTGCTGCCGACTTGATTATATATGCAAAAAAAAACTACAAACAAATCTAAACGTATGGAAAGAAATACTAAAAAAGAGGAATTTGAAAATAAATATTAGCAAGGCAAAAGTGATGTCAATAGGTAAAAATGGTCTTCAAATGAAAGTCGAAATAGAGAGAAATAACAGAACAAATAGACACAAAGACGAAAACGAATATATGAAAATAAATAGTAGAATAGAAAATGCGGCAAAGTTATATTATAGATTGAATAATACACTCGATAATACATTTATAAGAAGAAAGGAAATAGCGAATTAAACAAATATGACAGTGTTTAATACTACTATGTACCAATCTTAACATATGGATGGGAAAGTTGAACTTTAAATAACCTGGTAGACTAAAATGCAAGCCATGGAAATGGAAATATTTTAGATAAGTTACAAGGAAGGATAAGATAAGAAAGCAACTAATAAGACAGGAATTAAACATACAACCCATTTTAGAAACTATTGAGAGACAACAATTAAGGAGGTTTAGGCACGTAGTACGTATGAAGGAAGAAAGACAAACAAAAAATGTATGGTTAGCAAAAACAACATAGAAGAAAAGCAGAAGAAAACTACAAAAAATATAGAATCGTGTGATAGCGGAAATGTTAAAGAAAAAAAGAGTAATATGGAACGAGGGAACAAGAATGGTAAGAAAAAAAGAGAATGGGCAAGATTTATCCATAAAAAACTGTAAATAGTGTATAGTATAGATTTTTAACATCTACATTGCATTTTCAGATAATGACTGAACAATACACTTTTACAGAGAAGGATGGATAATTCACATTTAGAAGATGAATGGACAAAATTCACTAAAAAAATCTTCTTAGACAGAAGGTTTTTCTGCTACTGACAAGGCTTCCTTAACTATTTAGAAATAAAAATGTGACTCGCATTGAGTATTTATTATTTTAATCATAAAATCTACTGTATATCTAATAATTTGTTAGCAAGAGATATCCTGCATATTATATTGACTAGCTTAAACCTGAACTTTTGTAATCTTAGTTATGTAAAATTACAGACAAATTTTTATCAGTGTAAGGTTATTCGTCAGATACCTCACCTATGACATACCGATGAGAGCTAATAAGTTCGAAACCGGTATATGTCTTTCTGCTGATTGGGCTTGTACAATACTACAATTTTAGAAACTTTCAGGTGGTCCATTTTTTTTATCATAAATGTATCCGTTTCAAACTGTGCAGCAGTTTTGTCTCTCCCTGTGAGAAATGCAGAATGACAATTCCGCTTCCCTTACACGCCCCTGCATAAACCATGCACCGCGGACTGGTTCGGCAACCTCCACGGTACGCGTTTGGCCTACAAAAATTCATATGTGCCCCAATTCATCACGATCGTCACCCCCCAAACAAAAACAAATAAGAAAGTGCATAAAATAAAGGCGGCCGGGAACTCCTGCCGGATGAATTGTAGGGCGAAACGCCGGCGGGGCATGCGCGCTGAGACCCCACGGCGGTTCGGCACCAATATTGAATCGGGAACTCGAACAGCCCCAAAATGCTCGCGAGGCCGCTGCAACCCCTAATGACGGCGCGAGGAGCCAGTTTCCAGTGAGACCGCGGGCTACGATGGCTTCGGGGTGAGAATGCGTCTTCTGCTGGCTCTGAGGGAGACATGGAGGCCACTAGTTCGACTCCCAGCTCCCCAGGAAATGCAGATTCAACGTTCACCAGGTAGGAAGTAGCGTAATCAGCTTCATCGATTTCTATAGGCTGGTGCATAGCTTTTGTGAGTGATGTAATTAAAGTGTGCCGGGCATGGGCGGAGAGCTGTCGCGGTCGAAGGGGGTCGAAATTGTCAAATACAGATGGAAATGCCGGTAAAAGTGAAAACTTTGGGAAAAACGACTAGGTCTCATCGTAGATAAGAGCTCTGTTTACATGTCATTCATAATTCATTGATATTTTAATAACCAAGCCATCATTAACACAAGTGAAATTATATACAGTGTGTTCCATTTTTCAGGTTAATACCTCTAGAAATATGAGAAGACTGTAGAATTTCCGCAAACCAATTATTATACAATCAGTACCCTGAAGGGAGGTTATATTCTACTAATCATTTTAATGATATGACAAAAGTCTGGCCTACTACGATTTTTTAAAAGTGTCGTTTTTCCAGAAAGTGGCATTAGGCATTTTTTTATCAAAAATATAATATTACTAAGCTATTCAGCACCCATCAAAATACAAATATCGAAATTTAATCTAACTAAAAATTATAATCAAAGATTGCTATGAAAGTGAAAACAATTACCAATAGGACAATGAAAAAATACATACGCTACAAATTTAACTCTTTTAGTTGCGGCCACAGTAAATATAATGAACGTACAAAAATGTTTTATTAAACAGAAATTTACAAAACGTTAATCTAAATTAAGTTTCAATTTTCTCCATTACCTAAACCTCCTTTCAGCCACAGACATTTTTCCAATCGCCCACTTTAAATTTAAAATTTATTTTATGTCCAAGAAATGTATTAAATTATTAATTAATTAATAAGTTGTTAAACAACGTGAGCTGTGTAAAGTAATTTTAAATATAAGAAGACGATTGGATAAATGTGTTCACCTGGAAAGAGATATGGTGGAAGATACTATATTTTAATTTAAATTAACCTTTTGTATTTTTTTATAACAATTTAGCATTCATTACATTTTGTAGGTTAATAATTTTTACTGTGGCCGCAAATTAAATTGTTAAACTTACAGTGTATGTGTTCTTTGTCCGATTGGTATTTGTTTTCACTTTCATGGCAATCTTTGACCTGCTTGTTATAATTTTTGGTTGTCTAATTTTTTGAAGTTTTGCACCCTATAAAAAACACTCAATATACATTTGTCGACCAAATTTGGTCTATGTGTGATTTGATGTATGTTGAATAGCCTGGTAATATCTTTTTCATAAAAAAATGCCTAATACCACTTTCTGGAAAAATGACCCTTTTAAAAAATCGTAGTAAGCCAGGATTTCGCCACTTCAGCAAAATGATTAGTAGAATATAACCTCCCTTCACGGTCCGACAGCTTTCTTACATTTCCAGATGAGTTAACCTGAAAAAACGGGACACATTATAGGTAACCAACGGGAGGTTATATATGCATTAATGTTTACGGTCCTCAAATGTGTAATCAATAACCACTATGCCGGTAATGATACATAAAAATGTATATTTATTAAATATGTATGTAGGAAATAAATAATTCTCCCACTTCCCGTTAACAATTCCATCATTAATAACAATTTTACGAACAATTGTAAGATATACTTACCTCGAAGTAATTTTTGTATCCATTGGACACCTATCACATGCTACCAAGAAAAATGGCTCAATTCATAGTTTACAACTAAAGTATACCTAACAAATAAGTTCTTGCCGTATGAAACATTGATTTTGAATCGATCCCTTTTCTGATTTATAGACATTATATTTGATTGATATTTTTTCACATGAAATAATGTCACTTATTTAATAATTGAAAGTAGAGAACAAAAAGCTTATTTCACCTTTAAGAGAATACATGAATATATACCTCAGAGCTGCAAAGATTTTAAGACTATTTTTTTTCTCCAAAACACACACAGCATTGATCAATTACTGAATATTTAAGAAAATATCTGTAATTATTCATTTGTGGCATTTTTTGTTACTTTGTTTGTTTAACTGAGTATTCCTAAAAATTGTTTTGCCTAAAAACAAAATGTCACAATGAGAATGTAGTTATTTTAACTAGCACTAAACACATGCAATAGTAATTTAAGCAACAAGTGTTAACTGCATGCGACGTGAAATTGTCCAACGAGGCCGTCAGGCCGAGTAGGACAACATGTCGAGTGCAATTAACACTTTTTGTACGAGTTGCATACAATATTTTTTATGCGTTTATGCAAAAACCAAAAAATGTTTTATTTAGATGATATTAAATCTAGGAAAATATAACGTCGATTTGAACGTTTATGTTTGTCATGATGACAAAACGCTGTAGTAAAATGACAGATGAATGAAATAAACATTTTAGTTCAATAAAATTTTGTTTTTTGCATGAACGTAGGAAAAGTAAGTTAACGTTTCGAAAATTGTTCTGTTTTTATTCTCAAAACTTGTCAGTCACATATGACGTTTAAGGGTGCTCTATTCTTGAAATCGTGTGTTTTACAAATATAAGTAATTTTAGACATTTAAAAAGTGAATAATATAGAGTTTAGCAAATAACAGCAATGTTATCTCATATCACATGCGATTATTCAAAGGTACCGAAAACGAATATATAACGGCTGAAAGCGGTCTAACCAAAAAATATTTAGGTACAGAATTCATACATAATACGTATTTTTAAAATTCAAATGTAGATGTAAAAATTGTTATAACATAAACTTACATGGTTCTACATATAAGATTGTTCACTTTTGTGAAATATGTGTAAATAATTATTAAAATGTGGGGTTAGAATTGCAAAATAGTGTGTGTCATACAAATGTATTTCAAAAGTTATTATAATATTTGAGGATAATTTAGGTAGTGAAAGTGGGGAAATAAAACGTCAATAATTTTATTTTCGATATTACTTTTACTCGGTATGTTTAATTTTTCGAGATTTCTGTACCTAAAAAATATCACAAATTTGATCATTTTACGGGGAGAAATATGGCGATATTAAATGATTTCGTTTGTTTATCTACCTTCCATTGTGGTATAAGATATCATATAACATTTGTTCTTTTGTTGCTTACCTCGTTGAGAATGTCCAACCAACAATGGTAAAAATTTAAATAGAAACACAATTGTCAGTATTTAATAAAATAAACGCGGATTCCTTTTTCCTGAATGATTTTTTTCTAATATTTTTGCATTATTTACGTTTTTCCACGTGTGGTCACAAATTTTTGACTTTTTCAGGTCTTCCTGTCTAATGCTACTCTTATATACTCCAATGTCTGGGGGTCTTCCCAATATAATGTTTACTACATTCACATGATATACTGTAGATGCAGTTTCTTTAATTTTGTATTTCATTAATTGGTCTAATTTTTGATGAAATTGTTTGTAATGTATTACTAGTTTAAAAACTGCGCTAATATTACCTACTTACTGTGTATACAGTACTTTCGAAAAGTAATGAATAAATTCATTATTTTTGAAATTGAGAAGTTTTCGAAAAACCTGGCATGTCGATTTTGTTTTTAAAAGGCACTTTTGACATACGACCCAAATTTGTGACGTCATCGTTGTTCGAGACGTCATCGACAATTTTTTTAAATAGCAACCCCCAATTTTGACCATGCCATTTGAAAGAGCGTGTCATTCTACATACATACATCATGAAAAATTATGGTGTTACATAACAAAAATTTCAAGAAAATTATGTTTGAAGATTTTAAAATTTAATTTTCACAATACTGTGCACCTCCCCATTATGCAACACCTGTCCGTGCTTTTTTAGATGAGCTGTTCCCGATTCGTTGGATAGGGAGAAGGGGGCCGATTGAGTGGCCAGCCAGATCACTTGATTTGACACCCCTAGATTATTTCTTGTGGGGATACTTAAAAAGCAAAGTATACGTTGCTAGACCGGTTAATTTAGAAGATTTGAAAGCGTCGTCGTCACGAGATACATCGTATACCTCTTGAAATTGTTGTCCAAAAAGAATTTATTAATCGTCTTGGCTACTGTCAGGCAGCCAACAGTGCACAATTTGAACATTTAATTTAGTCGATTTTTTACATAATCATTATCATTTTCAGTATTGTGAAAATTAAATTTTAAAATCTTCAAACATTATTTTCTTGAAATTTTTGTTATGTAACACCATAATTTTTCATGATGTGTATGTAGAATGACATGCTATTTCAAATTGCATGGTCAAAATTAGAGGTTGCTATTTAAGAAAATTGTCGATGACGTCATATCTCGAACCACGATGACGTCACAAATGTGGGTAGTATGTCAAAAAGTGCCTTTTTTAAAAACGAAATCGACGTGCCAGGGGATTTTTTCCAAAACTTCCCATTTCAATAATAATGAATTTATTCGTTCGCATTGTATAAAACATATTAAGAGGAATTCTGTCAACAAAATTTTGGAATGGCTATGGGATCTTCGTTATTTCCTATATTAAGTAATATAGTACAATCGTTTTGGAAGATGAAGTGGCCAATTAAACGTTGGTGAGACGAAATGTATGCATTTATTACATTTCAACTTATACCTGTATATAACAGTATACAGGTATAACTGTGTGGTAGCTGGCGGGCCAGCCCACATTATGCTAGAAAGGACGTCTTTAGGAATGCATGTGCGGTGGAAAGATTAGAGTAGTGCTGGTATGTCGGTACTCAAGTATATCTAGATGTAAATTGCAGGGTCGGCTGGGAAATTTTCCCATAATCAATGATAGTAAAAGCTCCAAAACATTTAACAGAAGTTTTCTACTCATTCAAAATTTCAGAATGAGCCATTTTCAAATTTCATTAAAACTGTATCACAATCACACCACACCAGAAGAATAAACACCACACAATAGAATGATCAACACATGCCTACTACTCCAAATTCCGCTCTTTTCAACCGTCTGATTTTTGACAAGAAGTACATCTTATAGGCCGTCCTTCTCTAGTGCAGGTCATTTCTCCGTAACGTTAGTCGTACCTTATTAAGGCGCGTACCTGAGCATGACTTAGGCATATTAGAAACAAGTAGAAAAGACTCAGAGACATATGTTGTACGTTTTATTGCCTACTTCGCCTTCGTCGAAAATGATTCTATTATACCTACTTATGGAATATTTTGAAAACAACTGTATTAATAATTTAAACAAAAAACCTATAATTTGGTGGAGATATATAGAGAATATTTTTGCAATTTGACATTTATGTTTATCTTATACGTTCTAACCTAGGGAGGACAGTGACCAAATTTGCATAACTTTTTTGTGCTTCAACAGCTATTCAAAGAACGAGTGAGTGTTGCCAGATGGTACAATTTTACGGAAATTTGTAAAAAGAATATCTAGAGACGTCAAGGAATTTCATACACTAATTGATTTTGATTATAGAAATTTACACTATATGCGAATATAAACCTGGTATGACCTTACCGACATCTCACTATATTTATTATTTCTTCAGGGCTAGACTAGAATCAATAAAAATTAACAGCAAAAGGTCGGCAAGGTTTAAAATAAGTGTTTTTTTCTCAACAAGCTTAAATTTCAGTAAGAAATGCAGTTTAAAATGGGTCCCAATAAAGTGCTCGATATTTTAATATATTTTGCAATATAAAATAGGAGAAATGCTTGACTACTAATTATGAATGCAGTATATGAATGTTCGGTATTTAAATAGCATTTGCATAATAAAAATACTAAATGCTCGATAAGTTTTAAAAGTATGTTTCGATATTTTATTAATTTTGCACGATACGAATTTCAAAAGTGTTCATAACTTCATTACGATATTTAATTTTGGTTCGCAGATATGAATCTAAAACCGCGTGTGCGTAATAGAATGATTTGCAATGAATGTGAAATGACTAAACGACTGTGCCGGGCTGATTTTATTGTTTAACCTAATCTAACCTAACCTAACCTACAGTCAATTTTTCAAACTTAAGAATTTATTTTCTGCAAATAATTTTTTTAACTGTTCATTTACACTTTCTAGAGAGTAATTATTGTTTTTTACTGCATAATATATATTTAACGGTTCATTTAATATTCTTATCCGGCGATGAATAGTTTTATCGAGTAATTAATATTTTTACCGAGCATTTATTATTTTTAACTAGCAAGTATTATTTGTGATGAACACATTTATATGTTTAGAGAGCATTTGTTGTTTTTATCAAACATGTATATTTTCCCTCGTGAAACTATTATTTCCAGCTTGCGAATACATTTTTCACTGATAATTTATAATTTTAACCGAACAATTAATATGTATACCAAACATTTCTTAATGTATCGTGCATTCAAATAAAATATCCTATTTCAATATTATTTTATTCGGAAAATGTATCGTGCAGTTAAATAATTTAACGAGCGTTTAATTTGTTCCAGTGTAAAATCAGTACCTACTTATAAATATGGATATTAATTAATAATTAGGCAGTTTAATAGGATCCTCACTTTAATAAAGAGAAATAATTTAATAAAGTTAATCGGTTACATCTCTGTAAACGGTAAGTGATGATCCGGATAATATGTGTGTAGAAACTTATTAAGAAGCAGCTTTGATATAAATGCTAATAAAATATCGCGCATGGACCAGCACCGTAAAACGAACAAAGCATGTTCATGAAGGTACCCATATAATTTAATGGAGCACCGTATACTAAACCAGCACCAGCACGAACCGTCACCAGCAACGACCGTCACAGGATTGGTTTCAAACTGTTAAAAATCGCGCATATTATGCGGACCTGCAAAGTCTGTTCATGGATGTAGGTACCCATGTTATTTAATGGACATCGCACACAATACTTGCACCAGTACGTATCATCACCTGTAACAACCGTCAATGTAGGACGTGTCAGTGATCTGCAATTTCTATACCTGGTCGCGCTATTCTGACGTAAGGTTTGTTCCCACAAAAATCAAGAATAAAACAGTTTGAAACAAACTGTTAGAAATATTCGACCAGCTGTGGATGTGTCGCTGAACTGTCACACACTTCGGTTTATCAACAAAATCTTATGTTTTGGTTCTGTTGACGAGAATGATCTATGAGGTTGAAAATATTTTTTGTGACATTCAGAAATATTGAAAAATATCGTTCATCTCTCTCCAGTTCAGAAAATAAATGATAAATTTTATCATACAGATTTCTCTTTTCATTGACAGTGTGACCCCAAAACTTTATTTTATTTTCCTGGCTTTCTTCCTCTGCTCCTCTTCATACAACACTAAAATAAAATTGTTTTTTTCCGGAATACACTCAACTACTACTTAAAAACTTTAAAATGTCTGTCACATACAGAACCTGCACAAAAAGATACTGGTCCGTGCAGGACAAATTTGTGTAGTCATACAGGTTTGCATGTCCCAGCTGTGCCGGTCCGTGCATGCATAATGTGCGCTATTTGACGAAAGACTTGCAGTTTGTCTAAGAAAAGTAAATACAGTATGAGAAATTCTTCTTGCACTGGGGTAACTCGTATTTCGTCCCGAATTTCTTCACAGACTTGCGCATTGTCAAGAAGTTGGTGGATGGCAATTCGAACATTTAATTTAAGTATAAAATTTAATCAATTGTATTTTATTTTACATACCTCAGAATTGTTACTTTTTATGGATAAAATTTACGTTTTCTAACATTCAATCGTCATTTACTCGAAAACTTTCCTATGTAAGAGGGCAAAATTTTAGTACTGTCTGATAGAGAATTAAACGATCTTTCAGAATCAAGGCAAAAAAATGGTGTTGCCACTTAAAAAAAAATCGATGACGTCATTACTCGAAAACATATGACATTTGAAAATCGCATTTTACGCTAAAATATGTATTTTTTAAATTACAAATCGACCTGTTCGAGGATTTTTCCCAAAAAGTAATTGTTTCGTTTTTATTGAATTTATTCCATACTTTTGGCGCATACTGTATATAAGTTTTTGATGAGCGAGAGTCCCATACAGTTGAGCGACACATCCGCAACTTAACTGGTCGAATATTTGAAATCAATCCCTTACTTTTTTGGAAACAGATCTTGCGTCAGACTAGCGCGGTCAGGTGCGTGTGAAGTTAGCCCCAATGTTCGATTATTGTTAAAATTGTTAGTGCTGGATTGTATATGAATAGTTTTTAAATATGGGGGGCCAACTTCACGCAGCCCCCCATTTATGAGTTCTGTCAAATGTGTTGCTCGTTTTGGGATGTACTTCAATAGTTCTACAGTTCTATGTAATTTTTAGGAATAGTTCTGTACCATAACAGGTTTAAAAGCAACATGTAGTTTTTAAGTAAAATAATTTCCAAAATACGTGCTCTTGTGAAAATAGCAGCGATATTGAATTGTATTCCAATAATCCCACTATTCCATGCAAATCGCATCGATCTAGGTGCTTTAATTTCGGAAATATTGAATTTAATTAATATAAGATTTTTTTTAAAAATTTTGAAAAAGGGAGTTCTGGCGAAAATAAGAACAGTTCTGCATTCTGCATCAATAGTTCTACTATTCCATGCAAACCGCATGGATCTAGGTGCTCTAGTTCCAGAGTTATCGAATTTAATTGATATAAGGATTTTTCAAAGATTTTTAAAAAGGTAGTTCTGGCGAAAATAAGAATAGTTCTGTATTGTGCACCAATAGTTCTACTATTCCATGCAAACCGCATCGATCTAGGTGCTCTAGTTCCGGAGTTATCGAATTTAATTAATAATAGGAGTTTTAAAAATTTTGAAAGGAGTTCTGGCGAAAATAAGAACAGCTTTGTATTGTGCACCAATAGTTCTACAATTACATGCAAACCGCATCGATCTAGGTGCTCTAGTTCCGAAGTTATCTAATTTAATTAATATAAGGAATTTTAAAAATATTGAAAAAGAGAGTTCTCGCGAAAATAGAAAAAGTTCTGCATTGTGCACCAATAGTTCTACTATGCCATGCAAACCGCATCGCTCTAGGTGCTCTTGTTCCGGAGTTGTCGAATTTAATTAATCTAAGTATTTTCAAAAAATTTTGAAAAGGGAGTTCTGGCGAAAATAGCAACAGTTCTGTAATGTGCACCAATAGTTTTACTATTCCGTGTAAATCGCATCGATTATTATTATTACATAATTTAGTTAGAAATTCCATACCCTTTCCAATAATAAAATAATGATTCCACTTAAATAAGTTGACCGCTACTTTCCGTATTTTGGAAATATATATTAATTAAATTCGATAACTCCGGAACTAGATCACCTAGATCGATGCGATTTGCATGTAATTGTAGAACTATTGGTGCACAATGCAGAACTGTTCTTATATTCGCCAGAACTCCCTTTTCCAAAATCTTTGAAAAATCCGAGGAAAATCCTTATATTAATTAAATTCAATAACTCTGGAACTAGAGCACCTAGATCCATGCAGTTTTCATGGAGTGGTAGAACTATTGGTGCACAATGCAGAACTGTTCTTATTTTCGCCAGAACTCCCGTTTTCAATTTTTTTTTAATCTTTATTATATTAATTAAATTCGATAACTCCGGAACTAGAGCACCTAGATCGATGCGGTTTGCATGAAATAGTAGAACTATTGGTGCACAATGCAGAGCTGCTCTTATTTTCGCCGGAACTCCCGTTTTCAAAATTTTTAAAAATTCTTATATTAATTTAATTCAATACTTCCGAAATTAAAGCACCTAGCTCGATGCGATTTGCATGAAATAGTGGGATTACTGGAATACAACACAATATCGCCGCTATTTTCACAAGCACGTATTTTGGAAATTATTTTACTTAAAAACTACATGTTGATTTTTAAACCTGTTATGGTACAGAACTATTCCTAAAAATTACATAGAACTGTAGAACTATTAAAGTACATTCCAAAACGAGCAAAAAATTTGACAGAACTCATAAATGGGGGGCTGCGTGAAGTTGGCCCCCCATATTAAAAAAAAACACACTAAACGTCATAGAACTATTGTTTAAATTTATAGAGCACTTCAGAACTATTCATATACAATCCAGCACTATAAACATTTTAACAAAAATCGAACATAGGGGGCTAACACATTCACACGCACCGCGGTCAGGCATATAAGTTTCAAGTCACCAACACAACCTGCAGCGACGGTACGTGCTGGTGTAGGTATAGTGTGCAAAAATTCATTAAATAACATGGATACCTTCATGAGCAGGCTTTGCAGGTCCGTGTGCGCTTTAATACAGCCAGGACCGCTGTTAACTTCTTGTCAGTTTCTGTAATTATTATTTATAAACTATTTTTAATATTCTGCATTCAAGACGCTACACCCTGTATATGTTGTAAATCTACACCTAATATTATTTTCCCTACTTAAATTATAAAGGTTTATATGTACGTACGTCAAAACCCTTAGCAAACTGATTACAAAACGTTCATTGTACTAAAGCTGTTTTTTTGTGACAAACCGTATTCATCGACTGTTTCAAAACGTATTCAATGGTGACGTCACTAATGCATTGCACCAAGAAAATGTATAGTTTCAAACCGTAACGTCATCAAATATTTGTTGTGAATATTCTGCATTCAAGACGCTACACCCTGTATATGTTGTAAATCTACACCTAATATTATTTTCCCTACTTAAATTATAAAGGTTTATATGTACGTCAAAACCCTTAGCAAACTGATTACAAAACGTTCATTGTACTAAAGCTGTTTTTTTGTGACAAACCGTATTCATCGACTGTTTCAAAACGTATTCAATGGTGACGTCACTAATGCATTGCACCAAAAAAATGTATAGTTTCAAACCGTAACGTCATCAAATATTTGTTTCTTTTTGATATCACCCTCACACTTTTTAATTATTGTTTACACTAGATTTGGATTAAAATAGAACGATTATTAGTGGTAGAAATTATTAACAATACCTATTTCGCATGTTTTTGTACATATATTTTGAAACTGTGTGAATTTTGCAACAAAAACATAGAAATTGGTTTTATCAACTGCAAACCAAAAACAAATATCTAACATGTTTATATGAGTGACAGGTTTATGAAATTTAGATAGAAAAGTAATTGGATTATGCTTTTGGATTATGTACCTAATTCAGGATGCCTAAAAATACGTTTAAATTTGCAGACAATAGCCCACAACCAACTCGTTTTTAAATACACAAGAATAAGACGTATCAAAATAACAACCATTTTAAATATTAATCTAAAAATTTTAAATCACACCAATTTTTAAATCTTTACTTTTTAGGCAACTGCTGCATAGATCAATAGCAAAGCATCTAAAGAGTTCAAACCGGACTCAGTGTACGTTTTAAACACGGTTTAAACAGCGAGGTGTTGAACACATTTCGTCGCAAAAAACAGCTTAAATGATAACTTATTAGTATTTGTCCTGCGGAAAAGGAATGCAACAAGTACGTCATGTCATCTCTTTTTCTTTTCAGTGTAAAACAGGAACCCCATTCCAATCCGGGCAGTCCATTAGAAGCATCAAGTCCGAGTTCCATTGCATTAAGAGGTAATAAATCACTTGTTAATTATATGCATGAAAATATTAAATAAGGAAAAAATGAGGATGTTTTAGTACTAATGCGTATCTAGGTACATTAAACTAGGTCTTTACTTAGTTTTACATCATAAATGCGGATATAACACGGTAAAAATATTTTACGAGGAAATAAAAAATATTTTATTAATGATCTGAGATGCCGTTAATTGTTTAATTTACGTTTCTCCATTAAATGAAATGTGCTGAATGTATATATTCTTTTCCATATTTTGAAATGGACTGTAATTCAAATTAACTACAAGTTCTATGTGCTAGTAATTTATATAAATTCTACTAATTTCGCTTTAATTTATGTCACTTTCGAATCAGTATTTTTGATTGCTCAAAAACTGTATTTTTTATTTATTAATTTATTTTTCATTTCTAGAAAGTTTCTTCCCAAAGTAGTACAAATTCTAGACCTGAAACAGGGTGAACGTTAAATAAGTACAAATATTTTAACTGCAGGTATCGTTCGTTATATATATGAATCTAGTGAAAGTCATTTTTAAAAATTTCAAATATGTATTAATTTTTATAAAAAATACCCAGACTTTGAGGACCGCTAACCAGATAGACCACTGATGTAACGTAAGAAAATAAACCATATGATTTACTGAAGGCGTAGTTGTCATATCGTCTGTAAGATAGATAATGTTTTAACGTAAATTCAATTTTTGCCATTGTTTCTAATTTAAAAACGCTTGTTTTTAGCAATAAGTAAAGTAACATTATCATAAATAATAATAATAATAATATTAATAATATCTCTACCCCTCATTCTAATCACAGGGATTAGCCCAGAAGTCGTAGACTTGTGCGGGAGAGGGGGCGGCATATTATTATTAAGCAGGCCGCATTTGCGCCCAGGAACGACTTACGTTGGTAGACCCTAACCACTATTCAGTGCAGGAATGAGGAAAACCTGGAAAACCTCATTAATTAGGGGGGTAGTCAAATATCAACCGGCATCAATCTCTCACATTGACCCAAGCTAACATTATTCCACCCTACCATACCCACAGAGAGGGTGCCAATCCTCTCCACGAATATAGCTTATATACGGTCTACCGGCAGCTGGGCTCGAACCAACTCCGTCTAGTCACCTCGATTCAAGTACCAACGCCTTAAACCGCGCGACCACTGACCATAAATGATTAAAACATGACTTTCCGCAAGTTCGATAATACTAATTAAAGTGTTTAGGAAATTAGTTTGCTCAATGATTCCAAAAAATATCCATAAACGCTCATAAAAGCTCACCTATTTAGACAGTTGAGATATAGGTGAGATATAAGTGGCCTGCTTACTTCCTGATCGGCCTAAGCGGCTCGACTTACAGAAAGCGACCTACATTGCAGTAGGTACTTAACGCAGACCTTTCGCCCTGGGTGACGAGCCATTAATATCATATCATTTACAGTATCATTTACATATTTAAACAGTTATCCGTATTTCACAAGTTAATAGCATTCTAAACTGAAAGATTATCACAAATTATCCCCTTAAATTATTGGATTGCAATATTTCAACTCTGAAAAATCTGTTTTGTAAATGTTATTGTCTTTATCTAGATTTTTAGATTGATTCTTTTTTCATATTTGTTTACATGTGTTATGTCTAAGTATTGTGTAAGTTTACTTCATGTATGCTTTTTTTGTGTTTTCCTATTCTTTAACTGGGTCTTTGACCTGTTGAATAGTGTAAATAAAATAAATAAAAATTATTGTATGAAGAATGACACAACACCTTAGATTTAATTTTCGCGACATAACCTTAAACAACGTGTCACTGCTAACCATTTAGTACTTAGTAGTTTCGTAGTGGATGAAGCAGATTTTTTGTAGATAAAGACAAAACATGGAATAACAAAATAACTAGCTCGATGTATGCGTTCATTATCAAGAGAAGGCAAAGTAAAATATCAATCGCATGCAGAAAAGAAACTGGCGTCGTAGGCACAGGTAACAAGTAGGTGTCACAAGCAGCAGGCAAATTGTCCCGTCCCAGCCCCATCCTCTAGGATTGACAGATGTTATGTTGATACCGGTGCATTAGTATGGTCCAGGTCAAAGGAATAAGCTGTGGTAAAGGCATGTGGAAAGAAAACATGTAATATTTGTGGAAAGGGATTTGATAATTTCAATACACGTAAATTGAGAGTTAATATGAGATACTTTTACATTTTCCGAAACCGAACTAAGCTAAGCTAATGGTTTCTTTAAGTAATGCACTGTTGACGCATCTATTTTAAGAGTTACGGCACTAACGTATAAAACGTATTTAAATCGTCTTATTATTTTCATGGGCAGTGTATTTCTCTTAAGTGTCTTGTGTTTTTAATTAATAATTTTCGTGAAATACAATGTAATTATGGCGCATTATTCAAACAGTGAAAAGGTTGACATGCTAAGAGCATATTTGCTAAGTAGTGATAATCAGTGATAGTGATAACGATAACCTATTGTGATAAATAAGTTGGAGTGCAGTTAAAATAGATAATAACTAAATTCTAGATTGACGTATGTTTGTGAGTAGAGAATCTGGTTTATATTTTAAATTTACTGGTGAGGTATAGGAATGGCAAAGGGGAGGAGACGGCAGTTAATATTTTCATAAATTAACATATATCAATCATTCTTTTACATGTCTAAAAATTCTAGTTAACATTGTTGAAGCCTATTTGAAGACATTAGTGTAACACTGGCAACGCTGTGGAATTCTCATCCACCATGACTCTTAAAAATATTAGTATCGGAGTCGGATCAGCGGTCCTCAACAAGTTTTCGATTGAAAAATCACGAAATTTATTTAAAATTTGACTTTTTGTTCCTGATTTGTTTGTAAAAAAACCTATTAATTATGTGTTCTACACAGTAAACTGTACTGCTGGTTAAAATATTTGTACTTATTTAAGGTTCACCCTGTATAATATATTCTGTGTCGAAACTTATTGTCACGCAATACTTCGTCACTGATTAATATATTTGAATATTTATATATTTCTTTTCTCTAACTAGATAAATCGTTAATTTAAGATTCCTCCATCTATATCTAATTGCTTTTTTAACACTACATCATTTATTACACCCAAAAACCACAGGGTATGTCACTGTTATTACATATAGACAAAAATATTGAACATTGCCATTTTCGAGATATTTGGCATATCATCAAAGTTTTGACAGATTTTTGCAACAAGAGTTTAGATAAAAATGAAAAACACTTTATATCTTTCTTATCTGTTGAAAAAATAATTTAATTTTTGGAATGTAGGAAGATCACATACTAAGGATGACAATAAATTTAACTTGAATAATTTTCTGTTTTACTTTTTAGTTTATACAGGGTGATTCAGAACTAATAAAAAAAATTGAAAAATGCAGTTTGAAAATTATTTAAAAATACACAGTGTCAAACAATAACATATACTAGAAATGTCAATAAAATTACTTACCAATACTTTATTAATGATCAAATGTTAAATAGAGTATCACATATTTAGGGCTAATTCTGGATTCAAAATTGTTGTTTAACACTCATATAATGCTAGTACAATGTTAGGTTACCTTAAAAGACAATGTAAACCATTTAAAAATATTAATTCAATTGTGTCCGTTTATAATTCCTATGTATTAAGCAGGTTGAATTACGCGTCTCCTGTTTGGTCCCCTCAATATAATATTTATAAAGCCCGTATAGAACGTATACAAAATAAATTTCAAGATATCTATCTTTTAAAACAAATTATTTTATTGAAAACGATTATTGCCAAGCCCGTCAACATTTTTTAAATTGATTTCTTTGGAAAGTCGTAGAATATTTAGTGACTTAGTTCTGTTATATAAGTTATTGAATAATAAAGTACATGTTCCTGGTGTTCTTCAAGATATATACTTTACCGTACCTTGTAGAAATCTTCGAAATCATGAACTTTTTTATGTGCAGTTGAAACGGACAAGCTACTGCCAGAATACTTCACTGTAGAATGTTTGTTAGTGCAACAGATATTGTATTGACATTGATATCTTCAATGTAACTTTGGCCAGATTTAAAAAACACTTGAAACATGTACTACCTGTTTAACGTGTATTGCTTATTTATCTATATTTGTATTTCTGTGTTTTTTTTGCATTACTTTTTTTATTCCTAAAATGTTATCTTTTATTCTCTTTTTATTATAATGTGAATGCTCTTGTAGGTCTTTTAGACCTGTTGTATTCCATATGTATGAATAAACAAACAAACAAACTTCAACATGGCACTGGAATCTGGTCCACTGTAAAACCTGACCTAGTGCAAGATAAAGCATGCAGTCAACAACCAGTGCGATGGTAAAGTGTAATAAAAATCGAACGAATAAAAAATTGATTTTCGAAAGGAAAGAAATAAATAGAATTTTATAACACCTATGTAATTGTTTTAATTAATAAAATAATATGTCATACCTGATGTTACAAAAGTTGTTTAAAATTTATCCACCGACGTATAAACACTTTTGAACCCATCTTATCCGCGTCTGCGAACTAACACAAAAGATTCTGGTTTTTGCCCGTTTTGAAATCGTAAGTTATTGGCAGAAGCTACGATACGTTCTCGTAAATCATTACTAGTGTCTATTTCGGTGCGATACACTTTATGATTTGAATATCCCCACAAAGAGAAATCCAAAGGATTTACATCAGGAGATCGTGGTGGTATTGGTACATGTTCTCTTCGTTTAGTCCATCCTACTCGTTGAACTTCATTAAGGTACTCCCAAACATGTTGACAAAAATGAGGGGGAGCACCATCGTGCAAGAACATCATTCAGAGCTGGACAGCAAAGGGCATACCTTCCAAAAGTCCAAGCAGATCTCAAGATACTAAACATCATCCAATTCGGTAATATAAATGGTCTAATTAAGCGATCTTAAACAATCCCTGCCCAAATATTTAAAGAAAAACGTTGCTGGAAAGGATTCCGTTGAATCGCATGCGGATTTTCAAAATCTCATACTTGAGCTATGAATGTTATACATCCCATTCCATGTAAAACGTCAGATGTAAATCTGGGATTTTGAGCACTTTTTGCAATAACCATTCACAAAATCTAGTTCGTAAGAGATTGATTGATTAATGCTTGGACACGCTATACATAGTACGGATATAATTGAGCCTCATGTATGATATGCTACACTGTTGATTGGGACATTCCTTGTACTTGAGCGATTTGCCTGGCCCGTATGCGGGTATTTTCTCCAACAATCTCTGCAATGTGTTCCTCAGCTTCTGCAATACACTGTGAACGCTCTGGATCTCCATCTCTTCCACGATTCTGTTGCAAATTTCCAGTATTATACCCGCGTTGCACTACCGTGGTAAAAGGAGCTGTATTTGGCACTTGTCCGAAAAGTCATTCTTCGTACAGACTATAAGCTGCTAAAGCATTTTGTTTACTTCACCATATTATTAAAACGATATCCATCAACTCCGAGTTGCTTTACACGTAAGCCTTTTTTGACATTTGTTAAACTAATGTAAATACTATCGCAAAAACGTTAATACTTAAATCGGATTTCAGTATTCGGAATCACCTGCGGCTACGTGTGAAGAGACTATACCCAGCGATATAAAAGATGAAAATACTGCAACTTCAACAATTTTTTTCTCGGAAACTATAAGGATTTTACATTTATTTTACATTTAAAGATATTGAGTCCATTTTTCATGACGCATCTATTCCCAAATTTTTTTTGGGAAAAGTTGTGAATCACCCTATACTTTTAAATGAAATGTCTTGTTCTTCACAAAATTTTAGGGCTACTCCATATAATATTTTATACAGTATGCCAGGAATATGAGTTCCTGTATTTTGTTGAATGTTAAATACCTAATTGTACTAACCAACACATAATTTTTTCGGTAATAAATAATCACAAGTCTGCCTAAACGTACTTTCCACCAATGGTTTTCTTTGAGCTTTTCTCACAATATAGAACAAGTATAATTAGTGTTCAAAATGACTGCCGTGCTTGCGAGTAACGTTCCCCATACAAAACGTCCCGTAGCCAGAGAATTTTATCCAGCTTCGCCGTAAACTAACAATGTCATTCAGCTCATAATTAAAAATAAATAAATAAATGTAGGCTAGCAAATATCAACCAAACAGTACGTACAAAAATAAAACGATACCCACAGTAGTCACAATATAAAGTAAAATAAGTTGTACGATGCACAACTATATTGATTTAGTTTGAGGTTAACAATAATTAGTAATGGATTGCAGTGTTGTCGGGCGTTACAGATTTCTGGGAAACTTTTATTGTTTGTTTAATTAATGCAAATAACTAATTACATTAAAATGGTATTTGCTAGTCTTAATTGCATCTCGATTAGTAATTTTGAACACAACCGCAGTTCGTATTTTATTATAGCAGTGTTTTTAAAACGTATTTGTAGAAAAACTATTCAATTTAGACATTTTCTTAATAAAAGTTTTTTGTCGTAAATAATGAAAATATTTTACAGTTTACAAAAAGTAGTTTCTCTGATATGTCAGGCAAATAGTTTGACATTTTACGCATTACATAGAGGCTACGCGCCGCGCCAAACCGTGCCCAACAAACGAGTGAGCAACTAGCTTAATATAAAAACATGAAAATTTTAAAATAAATAGATTAGCTTGTTCACTACTATTTTCCACATTGATTCCTTCCTCTGTTATCTCAAAATGTTGTCCTAACTTGTAAGCAGGGTGATTCAGAACTTATTTAAAAGAATTTGGGAACAGATGCATCATGAAAATTGGAGATATTGTAAACATTTTTTGTAAAATCCTTATAGTTTCCGACTAAAACATGTGAAAATACTTTAGCAGAACGATTTCCCGGTAAACATGTAAACAAATGCAGCTACTGCGCGGTGTGCAAGTGTAGTGCAACGCGAGGGAAATTTGTGTTGTGTTGCAGCAATGAGGTGTATCATACATGAGAGTCAATCATATCTGTACCATGTCCAAGCATTAATACCAAGATATTGGACGAGGAGGACCAGTACGATGGCCGCCACGATCTCCTGACTTTAAATCATTTAGATATTTAAAAAATGAAGTGTACCGAAGTGGATACATACGAGTACTATTGACGATTTACGGAAACATATCATAGTTGCTGCCTATAACTTACAATATTCGAAACGGACAAGAGGCAGAAGCATTTGTGTTAGTTTGTAGAAACTGTCTCAAAATGTTGTTGTAACATCAGGGATGTCAAACAATTTTATTAATTAAAACCAAAAATTTAATCTACAGGGTGTCCGGAAAAGACGTGTACAACGGAAGACCACAGACTCCTGGGTTCAAAATAAACCGATTTAGCCCAATTTACCTATTTCCAAAATTGCTTCGTTTCGCCGCTAGGGAGCGCCAAAGCCCGCGAAAAATTTTTGTTTATTCCGAATATCTCGAAAACGACTTGATCGATGTTAACCATTTTTGGGCTACGCATTTATAAGTCTAACCGACACTTTTGACATTATTTAAAATCTTTTGCAGTTATTAGAAATATAAGAAAAATCATGTATCATGCAAATATAAGCACATATTTTTTTTAACCCCCTGTACAATAACTCTCAGTTTTTTTCTATTAGTAGTTGACTTTATTTAGAAACTTTTTTTACACTTTCAGAATTTTGAACAGATGAGTAGTTTAGACAGAAAAAATATTTTTCGTATGTCAACAATATCAGCATTCGTTCTGCAACAAATAACGAAGTACCAGAAGTAGGCTCTGATATTTTAAGTATCAGTTGTATGTCAAATCTAATCAGCTACTTAAGTTAGTCTCTCGATTTATTCTTTTTGCTCAATTACTTTAGATCTTACTTTATTTGTTGTTGTTATTGTTGTGTTTGTTTATGTTCCTCATTTTTCAATATTTCATCATGGATACGTATACATATTCCGAACAAGTAGATATGCTTTTGGTTTATGGAGTTTGTCAAGATAACGGCCGCAAAAGTGTTAGGGTCTACATGGACAGATTCCCTCATCGACGAGTGTCAAATCATCAAACTTTTGCCAACATCGAAAGGCGACTTCGCGAATTTGGTTCTTTACACCAAATGAATACGGTTCAAGGGCGTCAACGTACCACGAAAACTATAAAGGTGGAGGAACAAATCCTAGATAAGATAGAAGAGAACCCAAAAATTAGTGCAAGACGCATTGAACAAGAAATAGGAATACCAAAAACCATAGTTCATGATGTTTTGAAGGAGCAGTTACTACATCCGTACCACATTCAATCGGTTCATGACCGGTTTATGAACCCATTGACCCTGAAAAACGTTTAGCATTTTGTAATTTTATACAAGAATAAAGAACCCATGATATCAATTTCAGCAAAAACATTTTATTTACAGATGAAGCATATTTTGCTAGGTCAGGAATTATTAATAACCATAACAAACACGTTTATACTGATGAAAACCACACTGTACTGAAATAAGACATTTTCAATATGAATTCAGAGTGGACGTGGAATTATAGACAACTTTATTATTGGCCCGGTTGTGTTTCCACATCGATTAAATGGGGTCAACTATTTAAATTTTTTACAGCAAGTATTACCTAATTTATTGGACGATTTACCGTTACTACTTCGTCGTAACATGTGGTTTATGCACGATGGTGCAACCCTATTTTACAATACCCGTTAGTCAGTATTTACATAATCTGTATCCTAACAGGCGGATTGGAAGAGAAAACGATGCTCCTATAAAATGGCTACCTCGAGCACCAGACTTACCTCCTTGCGATTATTTTTTGTAAAGTATATGCCTACGCAGTTAATAATAAAGAGGATCTTTTTAGGCGAATCCAAGACGCAGTTAACATTTTACGAGGTAATCCAGTAATCATGGAGAGCACTACAACTTCGTAAAACCGTAAAACGGATTACTTATTGCGTACGAGAAAACGGGTCACTGAGCATTTATTGTAAAGAGATCATAACTTTTTTTATTTGCTGTATTAATCTTATTATCTCGTATTTATTAAATAAAATATAAATAAGTTTTGGAATTTTCGTTATTTGTTGCAGAACGAATGCTGATATTGTTGACATACGAAAAATATTTTTTCTGCCTAAACTACTCATCTATTCAAAATTCTGAAAGTATAAAAAAAGTTTCTAAATAAAGTCAACTACTAATAGAAAAAAACTGAGAATGATTATACAGGGGTTTAAAAAAATATGTGCTTATATTTGCATGATACATGATTTTTCTTATATTTCTAATGACTGCAAAAGATTTTAAATAATGTCAAAAAGTGTCGGTTAGACTAATAACTGCGTAGCCCAAAATGGTTAACATCAAGTCGTTTTCGAGATATTCGAAATAAACAAAAATTTTTCGCGAACTTTGGCGCTCCCTAGCGGCGAAACAAAGCAATTTTGGAAATAAGTAAATTGGGCTAAATCGTCTTATTTTGAACCCAGGAGTCTGTGGTCTTCCGTTGTACACGTCTTTTCCGGACACCCTGTATATAATTAATAACAATAGCGGCAAAAGCAGTTAAATTTGCTGTATAAAATCGATTTTATAAAATGTTATTTATTTCTTTCCTTGAGCATTTCTTTCCATTTTTGTCCGGTCGCAGATTGCCGCCTTATCAGGTTTGTTTCCAGTGCTGTGCAGAAGTGTATTTTTAAATCATTTTCGAACTGCCCCTTTTGATTTTTTTCTTAACAAAATTGTATTTGTAAGTCCCTGTACACTCAAAAAATTATTAAATACATTCTGAATCGCCCTGTATAAAGTAAAGTAAAATATCTAATATATTATTTAAATAAATTACATACTAAAAGCAAAACAGCACATAATTCACTTAAAAATATATACGGATTAGTTTTCTTTTGACATTTCCCATTCTTCCTTGACGAGTATTTTCAAATATGTACTAATATTGACACATTGTGATATCTTTTTACAGTAAATGCATTTATGGACATATGTCTACTATAGGGCATCTGCACGTGACGTCACGATTTTCAAGGTCGTTGTTTGGAGGATAAACAAAAGTATAACCTTATATTTATTCCAATTTATTATTAAATATTTGAGTGTTATTTGTATTATAAAATGCCTAATTATTGTATGGTAGTAAACTGTGGCAGTAATTCTGCAAGGGACAATGTTAGTTTCTTCAGAATTCATTCTGAATTCGACAGGCATAAACAATTTAACCAGTTAGCATCTGAGAGGCGAAAGGCTTGAATGAATAGTTTAAAAGAGCTGACCTTACAGAATCCAACATTAAATTTGGAAGAAAATATTCAAAACATAAAGAGCAAAAATTAGGTATACATTTATTATACTATAGGAAACCTGCAAATTTGCACGAGCAAAATAATCCGGATTGGATCCCCACTGTGAATATGAGTTATACATATGGTACTGGTACTGGTACTTCATCAAAAGAATCAAGAAGAGATAGATATGAGGCGAAAAATATTAAATGAAGAAAAAGAAGTTTAAAAAATAAATCATATAAATTTTCCATGGCTGTGCAAACGCCACAGCAGCATAGGTATTGATTGTATTTAGTGGCAACCTATTTCAGGACTAAATTTTTATTTATTCTTATTCTGTGGATACCTACTATTGGAAAACTTTGTTTAAAACTGGCACATATTTCTGCTATTTACGAATTCAAATGTTTTCAGTAATATTTTTTCGTGAAGAGTTAATATTTTATATAAAATCTTGTAGAATGAATACCATATCGGAGTACCATTTTTCAGTTATAAATAAATATTTATTTTGTAAGTAATTTAGATTATTTGAAATGAAACTGTTTTAGCATGTTATATATGCATACCTATATACATAATATGCGTACATTTTCCGTGAGAAAAATTACTTATTTTCTAAGCCGTCAATATGCTTTAAGGACGCCGTATTCTTGAAATAGTGTTTACAAATACAAGTAATGTAAGAACTTAGAATTTAGCAAATAACAAGAATGTTATCTCATGCCACCTGCGAATATTTAAATGTACCGAAGTAAAATCAATACATAACGTCAGAAAACGATCTATCCAGCAAATTTTTAGGTACCTACTGAAATCTTTCAAAATACGTATTTTTTTAAATAGATGTAAGTATTGTTATAACATAAACTTACATAGTTCTGCATATAAGATTGTTCACGTTTGTTGATAAGTATCTGAAAATAATTGTTAAAATGTGGGGTTAGAATAGCGAAATATTGTGTCATACAAATGCTTTTTAAAAGTTATTATATTATTTGAGAAGAGTTTAAACAGTAAAAGTGTATAAAAACACCAGAAATTTTATTTTAGATATTACTTTTGCTCTACTTGTTTTATTTTTCGAGATTTCAGTACCTTAAAAACCACAAATTTGATGTATGTGTATAAGTACTTTTATTATATAACAAATAATTTACAGTATTTGGATATACCTAAAGTTTTAGGAAAATCTTCTTCATTATCAGATTGAATGTGTATGGGTCTATTCCAATTTCACTTGTTTTATGTCTATATCTATCAGCACTTTCAGCATCTAAGACTTTCAGTGTATAATGTATTAATATTCACTATACATGATTATATAAATGAAGGAATATTGTAGCCACAAAATAACGAAAAATAATAACAACAATAAACTATAACCAGAACACAACCACTTAAGGTAACGTGAAAACGTTAATAAATAAATAGTACCTAATAAATACGTTTGAGGTTATGATCGCTGTTTGTTTATCCTCCAAACCAGTAGCCACGCTTACTTTGATCACGTGCCGCAGATGCTCTATACCAGACTTCCAAAATTGTAGAGAGTGACTAATCGCTAGCTTGTTTACAAGCGCGACGGGCGAAGCGTGCGAGGAGCAACATTTCATAGGCGTACTAAATTTGATTACGATCAGATATAAAAAATATACAAAAATGACAAAAATAATTGCATTACATAACATTCATTATGTTTAAAGTAGAAACAGTGATATAACAGTTTCTACCAATTTCGAGGCGTTAGATAATAAAAATAATTAGAATTATTTTAAAATTTAAAGTTTTTATCTTGTATTATCAATTACCTAAGGTCGAAAATAATAGAAAGTGACTAATTTACAACACAGAGATGAGTACGGAAGGTATATGTGGTATGATTATCGAAGCATGCCACTTAAGAAGAGTTAAAGCACACAAAATTATCAAAAATAAGTTGATGTCGACTGAACCTAGCACGTTAACAATTTACTTTAAATGTGCCTCTGTCCTTATGGACGGCGATTGCCCACTACCACCCACTTACACCTGATGCGCACTCCGCAGATATCACACTTAAGCCTTGTCCTCATGGACGCAAAATTCACGGATATTTGCACGAATTCTGCAACTTCTGTTTTAATTATTTATGGCGGAAAAATCTCAACTTTTGATAATTGCAATTTGCAAAACTGTCAAACACTACAAACATTATTGCCTCGTTCATTATTATGTGGTGTTAATAAATTTGTTTTGAATTTCTGATAATCTACCATGGCAGTTTCATGATGAAAATGATAGAAAATGTTATAGGTAGTTGACAAAATTTGTTACAAATAGAGATTTTTCCACCGTTAAATAAATCGCGCAAATATTTGCGACTTCCGCATTCAAAAGGACAAAAGGTTTTAGAATACATACACACTATTTACTATTGGTTACTAGTACTGTCACTATAACGGTCACACATTAACACTTATTATATCATATTGTACCGTTTTCCGTATGATCTTCATACGCCCATATTTTGGCAAAATTTAATATATTCTTCGATCCAGATTCTTATTTTTTAATATTTATTTTAAATAGTTTCTTCGCCATATCACTATTTTGTCCTTCCTATCAGTATACTCTTTTCGATTTCATTTATACGAACTAAGTTTCATCTTGTAAGATATAGCAATATAATTTTTTTTTTGGAAAACTTAAAAATAAAATCTTCTTTCCGTGAGTTTCCATCACTTTCCGTTTCACAGTTATACTTCTTTATCACTTTTTTATTTGCACACATAGGCTATTCACGTACAATTTTGTTGATGATAACATGACCTCGCGCACTAAACTCTTCATACCTACATGTCATCATTCGATATTCCTCATTTCGATTGAATCACTAATAAAATTAATTACATTCATAATTAAATTAACGAAAAGATATACCCGAAATTTTGCCCGCCCGAACGATATACCCGCCCATGATAGCGCTGGAAATGAAACAGTTGGATCCGACAATTCGTCGCAACCAATGAAATGCCAGCAGCGCATACGTACTAACTGCAGCGTATGCGTAGCAGAAGCTGTGTGTGCGGCACACGATTTTGTAGGAAAAATATAAGGGCTGCATGTATATTTCTTTGTGTTGACTGCTATAAATTGTGAGCAGGTTTATAACATTAGTCACTCTCTACAATTTTGGAAGTCTGGTATTATAGCAGATA
The DNA here is from genome assembly GCA_025584915.1 of Monochamus saltuarius. Classification (NCBI taxonomy): domain Eukaryota; kingdom Metazoa; phylum Arthropoda; class Insecta; order Coleoptera; family Cerambycidae; genus Monochamus; species Monochamus saltuarius. The sequence goes on from CM046721.1 coordinate 28,145,159, forward strand.
ACTGCCAACTGATTTTACGATATATTGAGACACGCCATTTTCCCTATAGTTAAGAATCACTTTGTAATATTCATACAAGTTAGGACATTAAACTACAAACATAAACTGATAATTTTTTTCAGTTGTTAAAGTAACAACGGAAGGATGCAAGAGTCTGTAGTAAATACTGTCCTTCCAAAATAAGAACGGGTGGCAATTCTATTTGTATTATGTGTCCTGAAAGGGACCACTCTCTAAGTTTTGAACATTGTCCATGAAACTAGGAAGAAATCTGTTATTAAATCACCTCGTTGTGTGTCTGCCACCCACTCAACTACAAATTTCCTTACAAAACCGCTCGAACCTAAAGTCCTCACCAAAAACAACTATTACGTCAAGTTGGGCAAGGCCACAAAAAGTATACAAGTTTTGATAGAGAGCCAACGACAACCGACCGCTTTGTGGTTGATGACTTTCAAAAGTTCCCCGATGGTCATCCACGGCTCGGCTGCAGCTCGAATCGAATCGTGTGGGTACTTTCTAAACGTCGAGAATTCCACTACAGGTGTTATAAAAACACCACCGGCAAGAAATTAATTATGGGAAGGGTAAAATAAAACGCGTTATATTTAGTTCCACGCGGTGGAAATGGACCGGGCGCTTTAACGAGTGCCTACCCACACAGTTTTGATGGTTGAATTGCATGCATTTTAACAAAACAAATGAGTCGTTTTTCTCACGATTTATAATTACTTTGAGCGCTAATAATGCGCTTCCTAGTGATGTAGCTGATTCCACACCAGCAGTATCAGAAAGAGATTCGGTACTTGCTCTGGCGGGTAGCGACAATCTCACTTGTTTCAGCAATACAAATCGAAAGAATCATTCCATTCAAACAAAGCAGAATTGAATAACGCATACAAATAAATGCTTAGAAGATCTATACCGGGTGTTCCGAATGTAAGTGCCGATTCTAAAGGAGCTTGTATATCTGACCTAAAGCAACAAAAAAACTCTTATCCAATAATCTTTCTACACATACATGTGAACAACTTACTGAATATCTAACCAAGAATAGAATTTTATCTGATACACAATCTGGGTTTCGAAGTAATCACAGTGCAACAACGGTGTTACTTAAAGTTAGTGATGATTTGTTCCGTGCTCATGATGCCAATAAATCTTCTTTTTTAGTCTTGTTAGCACAAAATATAAACGGTTGGCAACAACTGTGACAATTCAGCGCCATCTACTTGAATAGTCGGATAGATGAACTAAAAATGACGGGCGGGAATTTCGAATATTCTATTTCCACATATTTACTTTTTTAATGTGACACAATATTTAAAATCATACACAATTTACTTGTACTTTACAAGTAAATTGTGTATGATTTTAAATATTGGTCACTAGAAATGGGAAATTATATAAAATCACAAGAAAAAATGGAATAAAAATGTATATTTTTAAAAAACATATAAATTTAACTCATTTACTGCATTCTTTACATTCGACAAATGTAGTTAATATAGGAAATTTACCTTAACAAAATACATTTCTGGAAGCAATCCAATATTTCAAATTTATGAACGATGATAAAAAAATTACTTCTTTTTTCTCTTGTTCGCCTACAGATTTTCAGTATAGAGTAACGAAATTTGAGGTTCTTCACTTATTTATAAATCCATACAACAAAGAACATATTTCTCTCGAATGTTTTCTTAAATCTTCATTCAGGTTTCGGGTTCATATGATCGACAAAGCAAAAATCTCTAATAAATAATGAAATCAATAGAAACACTTCAGGCATTTCGTTATTTATAAATCCAAAGACAAAGAATATATTTCATTTGTCTTGAATGTCTTCATAAATCTTCCTTCGGGATGATCTGATCGACAAAGCAATAATCTCTAAAGGAATCAAAGTAATCTCCATCTAAACACATAACAACACAAATATCATTATTGAAACTCCTATTCCTGAAATATAATAACAAATTAATGCAATGAAGCATTTATTAAAGATCATAATTTTGTATAAAAAGTACTTTTTACTTACATACTCACATTTCCACTGAATTTTTCTACTGTTTCAAACGTTCAAGAGGATATATTTTATTAATTAACCACTTGGATAGTTATAAATTGCTATGATAAAATAAGAATAAAAATATTTTAAGTGACTAAAAAGTTGGGTTAAATTTCTATATTTCTATCTCGCTATGACATAGTTTTTTCGATTTTGAAACCTTGTCGGTATACCTACGTATATAGGTAAAAAGAAATTTTGAATAATCAAAATATATATACAAAATAATAAACAATATTGAATTTTACAGTATGTTTTAGCTTCAAAAATTTTCAGAAATATTGAGAAAAAAAGGCTATAAATGCAAAAACATCCTTATACCATTCTACCGGTAGCCGGTAGCAATGATTTTGGTTGGTAGGGTTACTGATTTGAGAAGGAATATTGCATAGACGATTGTTACCGGTTTCGCTATACGAGTTGGCTACCCGTGCTTGTTAGATTATAGCAAGGCGTTTGATACAATAAATCATTCTACGATGTTGATCAAGCTTAATCTGGCGCTTAATTTTTTCAGTAATTATCTAAATTTTTGACGTCAAAGAGTGAGTATGTCTAATGCGTCTTCAAAACTTGGGGTGTTCCCCAGGGAAGTATCCTTGGGCCTCTGTTGTTTTCTGTGTATACTTCTGACCTGTCACGTTATTTAAATTTTTGTTCCGTACACCAATATGCTGATGATACGCAATTATATTATTCTTTTTTTATAATGATTTGGAGGATGCCATTTCCAACGTCAATTTAGATTTAGACATTACATATTTGCAAATTTTCCATTCAGCACGATTTAATTCTTAATGAAGTGAAAACTCAGCTACTTGTGTTAGGCTGTCATTGACATCTAATTTTAAATAATCCTGCCTTTGAAATTAAGATCAATGATACAGTTATCACACCAGTCAATGAGTGTACAAATCTTGGACTTATCATGGATGTAGATTTTAGATTTAGGACTCATGTATCTAAATTAGTTCAAAAGTGTTTTCTCAAATTAAAAATTTTATATAGTTATAGGGAACATCAAGGACATCAAATTAAGGTTGACTGATAGTTTAATTTTATCTTTACTATCATATTGCGATATTGTGTTTTGGCCTGCTTTACTACAAGTTTATAAAAATAGTCTTCAAAAGGTACAAAATACAAAATATAGATATAGCTCTGTAATGTTTCATCGATACTTCTCTTACAATGCTCCTAAAATTTTTAACTCTTTGCCTCATGATATCAGAGGAGCCACTAATCTTCACGCTTTTCAACGGAAAATCAAACAGTTTATAATCAACAGTCGTGATCGTTACTAACTAATTTAACTTAAATATTTTGTGACTTGTTAAATGTGCCTACTACTTTTTCTAATATTACGTTAATATGGGTGGTTTATGAGCAGCCTGGTTGGATACCGCCACCCTCTATTAACTATTCTCTTAAATGATGTAACTTAAATGTAAATAAAGGCATGTTATTATTATTATTATAAATACATTTCAAAAATGCAACTGGACCAAAATGCAAATCTGAGTTACGAAGTTACAGACTAAGGCAAAACTAAGGTTAAGTAAATGCTCGTGTAACATGAGTTCTTTGAAATTTGTTTTTTTATATCAGTGTTAATAAAGTAAATAACCTAACCTAAAAGTATGATTAATCACAGTAGTATTGTGGCTAATGCGTTTCGTTTTTCTGTGCTTGCTTGGTATTTGTGAATGTACATAAACAAAAATGGAACAATTTATAGTAACCATCACCAGCTGCATGACATGTTAATTTATGGCAAATCTGGGCAAAACTCTCTGGCTACGAGACATCTGTATGGTAAACGCTTTTCGCAAGAAACAAAGTCATTTTTAATACTTGTAATTATTGTTTCACGTCTTATTCTGTGTTGTGAAAAGAGCACAGTAGGTAAGTTTAGGTGTAGTTGTAATTATTATGTACAATACCTGACAATTCTGTCATGATATGTGAGCGACGTTGTCACGTATTCAATACCTGTTTGATGTCATAATTCTGTTACCGTCAGTCAGAGAAAAAAATATTGTTACGTATAATATATTTTGTTTGATATAATTTATCATCTAGAAAAATAAAAGCACTCATGTTTCAGACACCTTGTATTTTTAATAAATTTCCTTAAATTGAGCTAAAAAAATTAATAAAAGTCAGAGCATCGGAAAAGAAGTGTCTAAATTTGGTGTTGGAATTATCGCCATTTACCGACCAAGAGAAATTGCTTCTATCTCACTTTATAAATAGGTCCATTCTATAGCCGACATGCGCAAATTGCAATTCATAGCATTGAGAGGCGTTTATACGTAAAAATAACATCTTTTTAATTGTTTTTATTGAATTAAGACTTTACAATGCAAAATTATCCATGTTTGCTATAACATATACTTAAAAAACGAACAAAAATGATGAAATCATATAATTTGAATTAACTAGTCTATTGGCTTACTTAAATTTCATAACTTTATTGAACATGAATTTATAAAATCTTGTTATATTATGTTATTGTGCTTTTTTCGTAGTTGCCTTGCATCAGATGAAATATTGTCATATTTTGATTTTCAATCACTTTGCACAAAAAAAGAATACATACACAAAATATGTCACTTTGATTTGCCCGTCAGATGAAGTAGTGAAAATTTGCAGCAAATTAGCAATGACTACGCATCGATTCTATGGTTGGGCAATGGGTACAAATAATATCAGCTTATAATTTGTCACTACAGTACATATATTTTTGCACTGTTGTTAACCGTAGTGTAGGCTGAAACAAGAAATCTTGAAAAATTTGAAAGTCTTGCAAAACAAGACAAGAGTTTCTTTAAAGTCTTGTCCTTATTCTTGCTCCATTTTGCAACATCATGTCTTGTCTTGTCTTTGCAAGACTCTTGCGAAACTCTTGCATACAAATGAGAAACATGGAACTTTATAATGAGTTTGATAATACTGGTGATTACTGTCGGCTATGGTCTCGTTCGGCGCTCACATGTATCTATGGTCGATTGGTAGACGTTATAATGTATAGTAATGGTCAGTAAGTGATGGTATGTCATACTACGGCCAACTAACCACCATTCATCATACTGGTCGATTCAAGTCGAATGACATAGATCAACATGAATTAAAGTTTCAAACGTTCTTTGTAAAAGTTAGATGATCCTATTGAGCGTGTAGTTGTTCACGCCAAAATGGCTCCATTTGAAACGAGAAAATCATTATCGTGAAGTTGTTTTCCAAATAACATTCTCTCCGTATCCAGAATAAATTATTATAATGCCATTCGACGTTTTACCTATTCTACTGAGGTCAAAAAAGAAAGATATGTCGAAAATGTTATTTTTTCCTGTTACTTCATTAAGCAACAAATTATTTTTACAAAATGGCCGACCGATATGTGACAGATAGCAGCATGCAAAATTGTTTTACCAGCGCCTTCTATTTGATATGATTTAGAAAGCGACCGCAAACTAAAGTTAAAGGCTGTAATTTTTTTACTTTTTCTCAAAAATTCTTTATGCAAAGGCATACAAAATTTATATAGCTGAAAAGAGAATACAAAAATTATCAAACGTGCAAAAAACTATACAATACCATTTAAAAATATCTATGACATCGCCACTCATCTACAGTGTGCCGAAATTTTTGTGCGTGAGTTTATAGAAAATAACATCCCATTTAAAAATATATGTACACTTGACAAGGTAATCGAGCTATACTCGCGGCCTTTATAATCAAACAGATGTATAGGACGATAGCTTTTGTTATTACCGTTTTTTTTTAAATTATTAAATTATATTTGGCGTTTAAAGTATAATGGAATGAAAACAAAACACTATCGAGACATATTTACGCCTCCCAAGTCTTCTACTTAAAGTTAAAAATACATTATCATATTTAAACTATCAATCATATTTTAAATACAGATATAAACAGCATCAACAGAAACATTAGGGCCAGTTGTATAGGTTCAGTTAAACTTTGGTTTAATTAATAAAGATCGTTGTATAGATGTCTGTGACTACCATTTCGAGTTTAAGTGTCAACTGATGGATGAAGGACCAGTTAAACTTCAAGCTTCGGTTAAACCAAATATATCTATCTAATTATTTGGGTTAACCACATGTGGTGATTGAAATATTGATGTATTTTCCTATACCTACCTACAAGTATAACCTATAAATATTTGTTATTCTCCATTGAGGTAAACTACCTCAATGTTATTCTCTGACAGTTTTTTTTATGTTTTCACAATGGACGTATTTGAAATATTTGAAGATATATTATCGTCATTCTTCTTGTCAGTACTGTCAGGTGTCAATTCTCCTTCAAAACCGAAGCTAATACTGATGAAATAATGTGATTTGAAGTTAGCTACAAATTCTTTAACTGGAAGATATACAAGAAATATTTTTGATTTTCGTCGGTTTAAACTTGAGGTTAAATTACAGTTTAAACTATGATATAAACGTAACCTATATATCTAAACAGAAAACTATCCCGGAAATTGATCCAATTCCAAGATTATCCACAAATTTCGAGCATGTTTTGTTTGTAGGCCATCAGGATATAGAAGACATTGTATGTAACACAATGGGCATCAACAATTTTGCAACAGATGGACTTTTGTTTTGGTAGTTGTTCTTCTTAAAATTGTTGCATATTAGGACCATATTATTCGCTGCTAGGAACCCCAAATAGTTAACAGATTATACGAATGAGGTCCCTACCAGCGTTTGTCGCTATCCGCACTCGACTTTACAGTACATCCGAAGAGATTCTCTTTTTGTGAATGCTCTGGCACTCGACGGAGGTGAACGGCCGCTGCGGTTATTCCTCTTGCTAGCTGCCTCTGGCCAGCCTAGGAGCTATTACCACTGTTCACGGCGACCAGAAGATGGTGTCCGGACTTTACGATTACACGTACGAGCAAGCTGAATTAAAATTCATTTGGGAAATACCTATTCACTATTTCTGATTTTAACTTAACTACTGGTTTCCTCTGATCGACACCGTGGGTTTACAGGTTAGGGCGTATAGGAAAATTTGTTGAAAATCCGAAGGGCGTAGGGCTACCCTAGGGGACAGACATCCGGGTTTTCTCGAACAAATCCCTAATTTTTTGAGTATTCAGGGACCAACAGTCTTCTTGTTACTTTGAAACTGTACGTGTACAGTCCTAACTATATCCAGTAACTAAGTATTAACATATATTTATTTTCTTTAAGATGGTATCTGCAATGTTAGAGGATTAGTTCCAAGGCAACATCTATCTATCTATCTTTTTGATCCAGTTTATCTTAAACTATGCTGTTTAAAAAGATACAGGTCCTTTGTGTTAAACAAATTTTAAATATATAATAATTTTTCCCTTCAACACGTGGAATAGAAAGGTTTTTGTGGTAGCTCATTTTATTTTATACATAAACAAGGTTTTTGTTTGTCGTTATAATATTTTTAGGAAGCGTCACTTTATTTACTATCAAAGTTTTTCTATTTTTTTAAACTGAGCAATTCAAATTTCAAACAATTTAAAAAAAATACATACAGGTAACTTTTTTATTTATATATATTTATTCGAAATGTCACAGTTTTCTTAACAGAATTTCTTTTCTTAATATATTAAGAAAATATGGTTAAAATGCAAAACATATGATAAACTAAAATAAGTAGCAATTTATATTTTTGTTGGCTGCCTCAAAAGTTCTTGTATACATCAACTTATTTGAATTTCTGAGACAAAATTAAAAAGAAAGTTTTTGAAAGCCTGAAACATTTCGAGGCAGATAAACGTTATTAAGGTAATTAAAGTATGGCTTACTAGTGTCACGGAATATTATATAGAAATTAAATAAAAATACATTCTCAGTAATATACAGGGTGTTTTGAAATTATGAGCAGACATTTCACGGGCTGATTCTAATGGAAAAATATAAAACGAAAACTTCATATAGACATAGGTCGACAAATAGACCCTAAGAAAGTTAGGGCCTTTTGAAGAGTTGATCTTGAAAATGATTTTTGTTCAATATTATCGATATGGTGCGAGATAAAATAATATTTTACACACTGAATTAGCTTTTTATGCCAAATTAGAAAATTTACACGAAATTTAAACATTTTGTTCAGAGGTTAGCCTTAACAATTTTGTTAGAAATTATTTTTACAATTGAACCATAGAAATTCAAAATCTACATAGGTATTCTTGTCCGACTTCGATAAAGTGCACCGTTTTTGAGCAAAATGAACTTTATAGTCCATACAAACTGCTTTGTAACACACAAACTAAATTTTCTTAATGCGTCATATATAATTGTTCTAATGTAGGCTATCTCTTTATGCGAAATAGATACACAAAGCTATCTTGACATATCACCTTCGTTGTGCAGTTAGAACAACTGACAACGTAGAGCAATTTAATACAACGTGAAATTTACAACAAAGTTTAACCATTCTTGAACTGTGTGAAATGTTTTTATAAAAAAAAATACCTGTAAAAAGTTAAACTAAATAATTTTAGATTGAAATTGAACTATAAGTTCACAGTTCATTAAATTATTTCTATTTTGTCAATTCCTCTAACAGTCTAACCGATCTGCAAACTAATGTAATGTGTTTAAGATAGCTTTGTGTATCCTTTTTCATAAAAATTGGCTTACTTACATTGGAAAGATTAGATATGATGGATTAAAGAAAATACAATTTACAAATACGGAATTCCAGGAAACAACTACTCTGCGGCTAATACACCGACCAGTATTGAATTACACTTGAAAAACATATAACAAACAGCTAAAGTCACTCGTAAGCAGCCTACCAGATATATACCGGTTTCAAGCTTATTAGCTCTCATCAGTATGCTATAGGTGAGGAATCTGACGAATAACCCTAGCGGTTTTGTCTAAACCGACAGAAGAGACTATCAATCCGCGATGTAGACAGGCTACATCTAGCAGCCATTCGCGCCACAGATACAAAGCGATTTACATCCTATGGTCCAGGCTATAGGCCGTATATTAAGAAGTAAGTGTCACAAACTTTTAAAGAAATGTACCTAGACATGTATCTAATAGATCAAAATAAACATTAGACGTCTCATACTATACAAATAAACTCCTACTTAGACCAATTCAATGACCCGCTTAGGAATATTCCTTACTTCCATTGTATACATAGTTAAACAATTGCAAATAAAGATACATATTAGGAACATTTGACTACTACCATTCGTGTTTTAAAATGTAATATACATTTTGATGAAAATAAGAATATATCTACAGGGTATTTCTAAAATATGATGGCATATGGAAATCAAAGATCGGCTATTATTTTAACCAACAGGTTGCTTATAACCAGGGATCCAAAACATGTGACAGAGAATAATTGAGGTATTTTTGTCCACGGCACTTTTGGAAAGTATGTTCATTTCTATTTCCTGAAAAGCATTTCACGAGACCTAAAATAGTTACGGTTATATGATTTCAATAATCTATGCCGTTTCCGAGAAAGGTATCACTACGCACATATTTTTTGGTAATACCGTACAAGTTTCGTAGATTGCTTTCAAACCTTGTTGAGAGATCATACCAATTTAAAAAGGTGCTGTAAAAAATATTATTTTTTAAAATGAAAAAGTACCTACTACTTCTCTATATAATTATTACAACTGACAATACGTTTGTTCACTATTTTTTAATTATAATAAAACAAAATATAGTTGTAAGAACATACAAATGCGTACAAACTATTAAAATATCTAAAAAATATTGTTGTTCATAATAAACGGTATTTAAAGTGAATTTAGCGCCTGTGACGTCACATCGCGGAACGGATCACCAGCTGGCATACTGTACATTTTCTACGTTTTTAATTTGAACATAACCGATAGTTGCATCTGAATAACATTCTCTGGCAGAACTAAAGTAATTTTTGAAGTAAATATAAGATGTAAATAAATCATTCTACTGTTACAAATAAAAAAATAAAACTACATGAATTAGTGTCAAATGAATTTCTAAATGAAAAATCAAAATATATTAGTGATGTGGTGGCGTTCACATTAAAATCAGTGACCATAACGTTTTCTTTAAATCTGTACAATTTTTAATGTAAATAGTTTTATGTATTACTCTTTCTCTTTTACAGAATAAGCTCCTACTTCTACATAATTATGTTACTATTGTATACAGTATGCGCCAAAAGTATGGAATAAATTCAATAAAAACGAAACTATTATTTTTTGGGAAAAATCCTCGAACAAGTCGATTTTTAATTTAAAAAATACATATTTTAGCGTAAAATGCGATTTTCAAATGTCATTTGTTTTCGAGTAATGACGTCATCGATTTTTTTTAAATGGCAACACCATATTTTTTCCTTGATTCTGAAAGATCGTTTAATTCTCTATCAGACAGTACTAAAATTTTGCCCTCTTACATAGGAAAGTTTTTGAGTAAATGACGATTGAATGTTAGAAAACGTAAATTTTATCCATAAAAAAGTAACCATTCTGAGGTATGTAAAATAAAATACAATTGATTAAATTTTATACTTAAATTAAATGTTCGAATTGCCATCCACCAACTTCTTGACAATGCGCAAGTCTGTGAAGAAATTCTTCTTGCACATTATGAATGATTTCTGGGGCAACTCTGCGTATTTCGTCCCGAATGCGATTTTGAAATTCTTCTAAATTACGTGGTTTATTAATGTACACTTTTGACTTCAAGTATCCCCATAAGAAATAGTCAAGAGGTGTAAGATCTGGCGATCTTGCAGGCCATTCTATCGGTCCGCGTCTGCCGATCCACCTCCCGTCTCGTACAGGGCGCGCATAGTGCGGAGGTGCACCGTCTTGCTGAAACTATATGGTATCGTCAGGAATGTCAGGGTCATTATCGTTAGGAAAAATTACTGCAAGGGCTGCAACAAGGTCATTTTCTAGAAACTCTAAATATCTTTGTTCTGTAAGGGTTCCTTCAAAGAAGAATGGCCCTATTATTCTGTCGTCAACTATTCCAGCCCACACATTTAATTTCTGAGGGTGTTGGGTATGTGCCTCTGCCATCCAATGAGGATTTTCCCGACTCCAATATCTGCAAGTTTGACGGTTTACTGTACCTTTCAGACAAAATGTGGCCTCATCTGAAAAAAGTATTTGCCGGTGTAAATTTCTATTTCCTTGACATAAATCCATTAGAATTTCGCAAAAGTGTAAGCAGCGATCGGGATCATTTTCATTGAGTTCCTGCACAAGTTGAATTTTGTAGGGATGATATTTTTCCTTCCTCAAGATACGTAGCACTGTGCTCTGACTAGTGTCATTGTTTAATGCAACCAATCGTGAAGAATTATGAGGATTATCCACCATACTTATCAAAATGTTCTGTTTCTGATTTTCATTAATGCTTGGACGTCCAGGTTTTGGAATATTTACAACATTGCCAGTTTCTCTAAATTTAGACTCTACCTTACTGACTGTTGATTGGCTGATAGGGCGATTTGGATATTTTTCATTAAATAAATCGCAAACTTCCTGCTGAGTTCTAGTCATATTCCCGCATCCGATAAGAATTAAAATTTCAATTCTTTGAGTAACAGTTAAATGTGCCATAATACTTTAAATTGAATAATAATTTCTATGTCGCTTACAATACTTATTAGAAAGTCGGTGTGACAATGACACTTTGCAAAGATTTTCACCTACCTGTTCCATAAAAGAACTATGGAATTCGAAAAACTAAACTTGATAACGTTTTTGCTTTATTTTAATTGATTTACGTTTTCTAACAATCAATCGTCATTTACTCGAAAACTTTCCTATGTAAGAGGGCAAAATTTTAGTACTGTCTGATAGAGAATTAAACGATCCTTCAGAATCAAGGAAAAAATATGATGTTGCCATTTAAAAAAAAATCGATGACGTCATTACTCGAAAACAAATGACATTTGAAAATCGCATTTTACGCTAAAATATGTATTTTTTAAATTAAAAATCGACCCGTTCGGGGATTTTTCCCAAAAAATAATTGTTTCGTTTTTATTGAATTTATTCCATACTTTTGGCGCATACTGTATTGTATACATAAGTGGAAGCTAGAAAATAATAGTCAATGAGTAACTAATATAATTTACCTATTTTTAGTAAATAACCATTAAATTTTAATTAAATCGATCATATCGTATTGTTATTTGCTACGTCGCACCTTATATAATAAATAACTAAAACTTTTGCACTAGTACGTATTTATATAAAACAATACTTACAGTTTCGCTTTTACATCATTGCTTGATGAAGATTACATGGCTAAAAATTCTGACACCATAAGGTCCACAGTTGGCAAATTATGCGAGCCTTTTGAAAACGTTCTTCCAATTTAGTATATTTCTATACTCTAATTAAAATTAAACTTTAAAAAAACTGTAATATGAAGAAAGACACAAAGGACACAACGGTACGCAAACGTCAGTAAAGGCATATATACATAACAGACTATTATATGAAAACTTAACCTAACCACTAATTCCCGCGTGCTAGAAGACACCGTGTGACGAAATATTGATATTTCTTTGGGTTTTTCCTATACATACAACTAATTTTTTTATTTTTATGAAAATTTGCAGATGTGATTTTTAACCATTTACAAACCTATCCCGATATTAATTTAGGTCTGATATGCAGTTTTGAAGAAGAAAACATATATTTTTAACAATATAGTTTTAATACCCTGTAACTAACGTTTATCAAACCCATTATAAAAAAACTTTTACTTAAAATTACTTTTGCTTTGACTTCTAGTTTGGCTGGTTGTGATATTCATCTGTAGCTATTTTTAACTAACCTCGAATATTTTAATGATGCATTCAGTTATAAATCCAATGATACTTGTTTTTTTATACATGTTTTACAAAGGAAACGATTATTCGAACAAAAATTTTTACATATTTTTAATTCATAATATAAAATATATATACCTACAGGGTTTTTCAGTTTAATATCTCACAAACACGTGTGCATATTTTGGGAATAAAAATAAGAATAAAAGTCTAGTAAACTTTTGTTCTAACTTCCTTCGTTATGAAGATACAGGGGGTTGAATTTTTCTATAAATTAAAATTTTCTTTCATACCTTTAAAACGGATTAAGAGGATCACGATATTGCTATCAAATTTGGGGTACTGTGTAAGCCGAGGATATTGCATTTGCTACCAAAATATGGTTCTTTAAAATTAAGGAGTGGCGTAGATACAGGGTGAGTCTGTCACTTTGGGAAAAATAAATATGTGACGCCACTGGTTAAATTTAAAAAAGTGATCATTTCATAATTTTACAATTCATTTCCAATAAAAATGGTTTCTTTGATTTTCCTTGTGTCTCTCATAGTTTAATCACAAATTGGATATTCACAGAAGTCTGTTTTTCGACGACTGTGTTAATATGAGACAATGCTTCTGAATTCAGTATGCCGTGAAAATAAAATCCAATTTATTATGTAGTTTTGACTGTGTCAGTTAATGTTTATGATAAATAGCGTTTATGCAGTTTACGCTTTAATTGTTATAATAGTAATATTTTAAGTTAATAGTTAGCAATATTTTAAGTTTCAATTATACGGATTACTGAGGTTTTTCAATAATGGCGCAGGTTGCATTCACAAATGAAGAGTATACAGATATGCATTTGATGTATGGTGCAGCCTGAGGTAATGCTGTTGAAGTGCAGAAAACTTTCCTGGGAAAAGAATTCCTGACCGAAGGGTATTTCAGGCAGTTGACGCTCGTTTAAGGGGAAGTTGAATTCGTATAAGGACTAATGAGAGATTGCGACCCCGACAACCAAATTTTGAAGATCAGATTTTTCAAATAGTGGAAAGGGAACCAACGACAAGCACCAGAAAAATTAGCTCTGAACTGGGCGTAAGTCATACAACGGTCTGGCCCACAATTCATAAACAACAGCTGTATACATTTCACTTTCAAAAGGTGCAAGCAGATTATCCACCTCGACAACAATTTTGTCGCTAGCTGCTGAATCGTGGTGCAGAAGAGCCTAACTTTGTAGCACACATATTATTTACTGATGAAGCCAGTTTTGCAAGAGATGGCATAATGAACTCACACAACATGCATTATTGGGCTGACGAGAACCCTAATTGGACTGTCGCTGGTACGCATCAACAGCAGTTCTCGCTAAATATCTGGTGTTGTATTATTGGCGATATTTTAATCAGGCCACATGTTTTGCCAAACCGTTTAACCGGACAAGCCTATAGGCATTTTTTAGAGGAAATCCTACCAGGATTGCTGGAAGAGGTTCCACTTGCAAAAAGAGTATTGCTCTGGTTTATGCAGGACGGGGCATCTGCCCACTTCAGTTTAGCTGCCAGGAATTATTTGCAGAACACCTATCCAAATGGGTGGATAGCTCGAGGGGGTCATGTAGCTTGGCCAGCAAGGTCGCATGACTTCTTTTTGTGGGGTCACTTAAATGTTTGGTATACGAAACAGAGGTTCAAAGTATTGAAGATCTACAGCTTCGCATACAAAATAGTTGTAGAGCAATTTTAAATACCCCATTAATAATAATAAATTATATTGAAACAAGTTTTGATTTTATCTGACATGAAGTTTTCTTATAATAATTTTGATCATATGTATATTATTTTAATTAAATAAAAAGGACAAATAATGTGTTAAGTACTACATACTACTACATACTCTTCTTAAGATTATAGCAATAGAATACATAAATTATTACTGCGCCAGAAATTTTCAAAATTAAGCAAAATATCATACTACTTATTGTAGTTAATATGTTCAATAGCAGTTAACAATCGAATAGCACAATTTTGCTCCACATAAACATTTCAATTTGTGGCCAAACTATGAGAGACACAAACAAATGAAAGATACCATTTTTATTAGAATTGTAAAATTATGAAATGATCACTTTTTTAAATTTAACCAGTGGCGTCACATATTTAATTTGCCCAAAGTGACAGACTCACCCTATATCTACGCCACTGCTTAATTTTAAAGAGCGACATTTTGGCAGCAAATGCAATATCCTCGGCTTACACAGTATCCCAAATTTGATAAGAATTATCTTGATCCGTTTAAAAGTTTTGAAAGAAAATTTTAATTTATAGAAAAAATTCAACCCCCTGTATCTTCATAACGAAGAAAGTTAGAACAAAAGTTTACCAGACTTTTATTCTTATTTTTATTCCCAAAATATGCTCACGTGTTTGTGACATATCAAACTGAAACACCCTGTATAAAAAGATAAAGTTTATATTCATTTCATAATCCGCTTACAAATCATGAAATGATATAATACAGAGTATTTACCTATATAGTTTTCGTTTTATCGAATTAGTAATTGAAAAAAATATATTAAATTATTAAGAGCTAAATAAATACATAGCTCAAAATATGAAAATCTTGCTATTCATTTTATTTGTTTTATCATATTTGAACTTTAAAAGATATCTGTTATATTCGCAAAGAATTAATTCTACCTTAGAACTGAAAAACACATTCAATTTATAAACAGTAATTTGAAATTGATGTTAGTCTGACCGTTTCCACACGAAATTTTAGATGAAGCAGCTAATTTTAAACAACAATAAACAACATTGAGTAAGTTCAAACTCATTTATGAGTGAATTAATTTGGTGTTGAATTTTGAGTAAATTTAACAAAGAAATGAGCTTATCTACTGGACCAAGGTTTCTGAAATAGGAGCATTTCTGTAAATAAACATCAGAGAACGGGAAAATAAACAATTTTCGTTAAACAACCTGTTGTCTAAAGTATATTAAATGAATTAGAAATAATAATGCGAATACTAGACCGACCCTGTAACATCACTTGATCAAACTTGTACAATTTGGTAACTATCTTAAATTTAGTGTCCAGCACAGTGTGTTGTTTTATTACTAATGCCTTATTCGTATCAAGAATTAGCAAATGATGTTAATGTAAGGACAGTGCGAATATGTTTTGTCATTTGTATGCAAATCGTTTGCCTCAAAGACAACAATCAAATTCCAAAACAGAGCAAAACGCAAAGTCTTCTGGACACCAGTAGGTATAATATAAGAAAATTCTAACTACAGTACCCGCGATATTGTACATGAGATGGGTGTTTCAAATAGTCTGAATTACCTAACTCCGATTTATGGTAAATAGTTCGTGATATTAATTTTTTTATTTCCGTCCCGCGATGTTTCAACATCTAACCGAAAATCTTTAAGCAAGGGAACATTTCGTTTAACAAAAAAAAATTTTATATGTATGTAATGACTTCCCAACAACGCCGGTTTCAAAATGTTCTGTTTTTCTGATTTTTTTGAGTTACTGATGAAGTATATCACACATTATCCCTGCTATCAGCAACTCATTTAATCCAAAATTAATCTAAATAATAATCGAAGGGAATTAAAGAGAAATTAGAATACAAAATTTACAAATAAAAATATTAGATGCGGATTTCAGATTTATGTATGAATTAACACATTAGCATGTATAAGTAATGCATAGACCATCATCTGTGGTCTACCTCTACAAAAACACATGGTGAGGAGATAAATAATGCAAAATTGTATAATATATTTCTTTTTATAGCAAATGGAAATTAACACCTTTATGGTATGTTCGAAGAACCGAACACGGTAATATTTTTTTGCTTATAAATAACATGGTGTCATAAACAATCGTTTGAATATTCAGTTTTACACGTTGTGGGTAACATACCCATTAAATTATGATAGCGCATATTGAAAAAGTCGTTAGGCGTCAATTTTTGTTATCTTCCTGGTAATACTCATGCCAACTAGACTTATAGCCAACAAACATCTAACGTAGAATTTTGACAGGTGTCACTATTGTTTACAAGTACCTAAATTAACAATGTAATAAATATTGGAAACTGTACCATCGATAACTACACATAGTCCAACAGTTTTCAATTTCTCCTCGACAGTTTTGTATCACGTCTAGTAAAATTCTGATAATTTAGTCTCTAATTTTATTTTTCATTACTTAATATTTCCGAAATCGTTAGCATAAATATTTTGCTTCAAACAAAAATCCATAATGGGTACTCCCATGTTGTCAAGATCCTTATCGTCTACTCCATTTATCACCAAAAGTGTGATGTAGCCAATTACGAATGCGAAGGTTAACATTATTTTTAAACAAATGTTTGACAGCAGTGCGATTACATGCATATAATACTAGTTTTGAAACAACTACTCTGCGGGAGAATGTCCCGACCAGCTTTGAATCACATCTAGCAACAGCTAGCCATTTGTCGGCGACCCACCAGACATATACCGGTTTCGAGATTATTAGCTCTTATCAGTATGTCACAGGTAAGGTAACCGACGAACAACTTTAGCTGTTTTGGGTCTGTCTAACCCTACTGTAGGGACCAAGAGTAAAAAATCTCACAGAACTAAGATGAATGAAATTGAGGAACTTTTATTTTATTTTTATTTTATTCCAAGCACATACCCAACAGGCAATTGCCCAGTTACAGGGTACGGTAAAACATATACAGTGCAAAATAAACAGAGAAGTGTGTACAAGACACAAATATACTAACAAAACAAGAGAAAAACAAACGAGAGTCAAAAATTAATAGACAAAAAAATTAACATTAAAAAAAAAAAAAAATAAACATTAATGAACAGAGAAATATATAAGTAAACCTATGTTACACAGCTAAATACCTATCTAAACCTATCTTTACTAAGAACTGCATTTTTTATAGCTTCAATTGAACAGCAAAAAATATCTACACTAGATTCTATATCATTGTACCTTGAGATAATTTGATACAAAGGCGATGCTACAAGAATATTGGTGCGTGCAGTAGGAAGGTTAAAAATATGATTACTTCTTGCTGAAACTCGTGGTATTTTGAATTGGATATTGCTTAGAACACCTGGACATTCCAAAATGTTATGAACGATTTTATACAAGAACATTGCTTGGGAGACTGCCCTTCTTTTAGACAGAGTGTGAATATTGAACCGATCAAGTAATAATTCATGCGGAAAACCCTGAGGAGGATACGTACCGTCCAATAAGTACAATGCAGATTTCATGAATCTACGCTGAACTCTTTCTAAAGACGCAATATGACCAGCACAGATCGGGCTCCAGACTATTGACGCATATTCCAATTTCGAACGAATGAGCGAAGTGTAAAGCAAACGTAAAGTAGAGATATTGGCAAACTCTTTGGAATATCTAATAATATAACCTAAAGTCTTAAATGCGGAAGAAGTCATAGAGTCAATATGTTTAGAGAAGGTTAAAGTTGGCTCGAATGTTACTCCAAGGTCTTTAATGTAATTTGGTCTAAGGAGTATTGAATTATTCAGTATATAATTAAATTGAATTGAATTCTTTTCCTAGTGAACGTAACGATATTACATTTAGACGCGTTCAAAGGTAAACAATTATGTAGACACCAATTGCAAACATTGTCAATTGCACTCTGTAACCTGTCACAATCAGCAATGGTGTTAATTTCACATAAAAGTTTGAGGTCATCAGCGTACATCAGATAGTGCACCTGCAAATCCTCAACAATGTCATTAATGAATAATACAAAAAGTAAAGGTCCGAGTATAGAACCCTGCGGTACACCAGATATTTGATGAAACATGTGAGATTTAAAACCACGATACTGCACAAACTGATACCTGTTACTTAAATATGATTGAAAAAGTTTTAAGAGGGAGTCAGATAATCCAAAAGCATCTAGTTTAGTTAATAAAATATCATGATCTAGTCTGTCAAAAGCCTTAGTGAAATCAGTGTAGATAACATCCACCTGACTCATCCTGTCAAGACTTTCACTGATAAATTGCGTTTTTTGGACTAAGTTAGTAACAGTGGATTTACCTTTTACGAAGCCATGCTGCTCATTAGATATCAAACAAGACAGAGAACTATACAAAACATTGTGTAACAAAATTTCAAATATTTTAGAAAAATTACAGATTATAGTAATTGGCCGATAGTTACACAGTTCATTTTTGCAGCCCTTCTTGAATATTGGAAAAACTCTAGATAACTTCCAGAAATCAGGATAACAAGATGTTTTTAACAACAAGTTATAAATGATTGTTAGCGAGGCAGCAAGAGCAGACGCACAGTCCCTAATAAGGAACGCTGGTATTAAATCAGGCCCGGAAGTCATTCTAGGTTTGAGTCCCCTAATGGCAGCATATACCTCGTCTTCTGAAAAGTTTATTATGGTTGTGAGATTGGAATTTAAAGTATATGTTACAAAAGGACCGCCGCTAGGTTGTGTGTATGACTGAGAAAAAAAATCTGCAAAACAGTTCACTATAACTTGCGGATCATCAAGAGTTTGACCATTGTACAAAAGCATAGATGGAATAGACGAAATATTTCTTTTAGCATTTATAAAAGACCAAAAGTTTTTTGGATCATTTTGAATATTAATTTCAATGTTTCGTACATATAACTTATAAGAACTGCTTACTTCATGTTTACTTGGACTTTACTCATGGAACTCGCTGAAAAGGCGTAAAATTGCGGCCTGCTGTCAGAAAAATCAAATCTTTATACGCGAAAACTTACTTTAAATATATCAAAAGGTATAACATAAGGAAGGCTATGGTTGAAAATTATTTAAAAAAAGTCTCTTAGGTTACTTATTTGTTGAAGAAAACAAAGCCCTCATCGCTGTGGTAGTATTATTCGATGCTTAAGGCCACCAATAAAGATATTACCAATTACCCAGGTTTATTTGGAATTTAGAAAAAAAAACTGACGAATACAAATCCAAAGAATCTAAAATTTTTACCATTAAAGAGATCGAATCTTTTCTGTATCTCAAATTACTTTATGTTATTAAACTCAGTTCATTCAATTTAATCAGAACGAAAGAAAACCATATAGTGTGCAACAAAATGTTGCCCTATTCATTGAATTCCTGTCATTCGTAATCAGTTAGATCAT
Organism: Monochamus saltuarius; assembly: GCA_025584915.1. Classification (NCBI taxonomy): domain Eukaryota; kingdom Metazoa; phylum Arthropoda; class Insecta; order Coleoptera; family Cerambycidae; genus Monochamus; species Monochamus saltuarius. Next base: position 28,165,239 of record CM046721.1, read on the forward strand.
ATTTTTGGCAATAACAAACCGCACATACATTTATGCTTGTAAAAGGCGTACAAGTTGTTTCTTTAATTGCAGATTTTTTTTTTAATATTTCACATTTCCTTAATTTCTGAACCCTTGTATGTATTTATGTAATATCTTGATAAAATATATTTTCTCTTCGGCAGTACTGTGTGGATATACTGTATGTAATAATTTTTTTTAATATTTTTTAAAACTAAATTCAGTGTCAACTTTCTCAAATGTATTTAAAATAGACGGCATAAGAAATTTTAAAGAGTCAATTTAGACAAACGATTGAAAAATGTACTATTTTAATTTCTTCGGATATTTGTAACGCTAAAAAATAAGTAAATAATTTATGTGACGTACCTAGTTATTTGCAAAATGGCATTTTTGCTAATTCAACTCGCTATGTTTGTTTATTTACTCCTAAGTGAGAGTAATATGAAGTATACATATTTGGTTTCTTTGCAAGTAGTACTCGAATTATGTACCGTCTTATTCCAATACTGGATATTGTCACGGAATTTGCCCCACTCACTCCCAAACCGACGACTGTGGCACCGCGAATTGCCTAAGATTGCCCCGATCGCCCCTACGTCATTCTGGTAAACAAACAACATGCCGTGAATCGAGGCGTTACTAGAATATTGGGGAAACGACGAGAAGCGTTCCAGTCGCTCGAGAAAATGGGTCTAGATATGCTAGAAAATACCTGGAACATTCGTTGGGTCTATAAAAGAAGAATAAACGACCGAGTTAGTTAGTCTTGTATGAGTCTTGTATTACAGTGTTGAAGTGAAGTGTTTAGTTAGAGATATCAAAGCGATTTAGATAGCGATTAATTAAATAAGTGTTTAAGTTGACCTGTAATTAGTAGTCAGTAGTGTACTGAGCAGTTAATAAAGAAGTGATTAATTAACGGAGTGCTTTTCTGGAAGTAAGAAAAGACGGGTTGGGAAATCCGTGACAATATAATAAAGAAAAATAATAATTTTACTTCTCTGTACAAGTATTGATTTTGGTATATACAAATTCATCATTGTTACCATTATCTGAAGGTAAACAAATTTCCTACTAATAAAATATTCTGCAAATTTATATAAATGTACACAATTATTTAACAAACTCAGGGTCAGTTTTCTGAATATAAAATATTCAAACAGATAGAGTTCGTTGAAAAGCCAAGGAAAGATAGAGAATTTCTATCACAACTACTACTACTTTTTGAAATACACGGAAGCAGCCGGCTATTACAAATCAGCTTTTGCCTTTTGTTTAAACGTCCACATTGGGTGCTGTCTCTCACTCGTCAACATTGAGCTAACCGTTTACAATGGTGTAGAAAGAGGATCCAGTGGGACCAGGAATGGAATCAGGTGATCTTTAGTGACAAATCCCGTTTTTGCCTGGGGAGGAGCGGTGGTCGTACAACGGGAGAAGGCGACTTGATGAAAGACGCGATCTACAATTTGACACAGAGTAGGCGTTATGGTATGGGGTGCTGTCGTATCGTATCACATCACCACTAGTTTCATTAGAGGCGACATGACAGCCCAACGCTACATTCAGGAAGTGAATATATCATTCGATATCATCCAAAATGCCAATTTCCAGAAAGACCATGCTAGACCTCATGTTGTCAAACAAGCAATTTCTTTTATGGATCAACATCAGATCAATTGTTTACCCTGGCCATCAAGATTGCCGGGTTTGTCACCTACTGAACATGCTTGGCCACAGACTGCTGCGTTTACAACACCTTCCACAGACTTTACCAACTATTACCCGTGAAGGTCATATAGTTTGGAATAATATACCCCAAGAACTTATCGAAAACCTTAATTGTGGGTTCTCAATACACTATTGAACCAATTTTTGCAGTAGGTTGCTGTGTACCAAAAATTATTACTCTGATGAACATATGTAAATGTTTACCTTTCTTTGTCACGTGATATATTACTAAGCTAAGATGAATTTCAAACAGCTCAAAATTTTTCAATTTTACTCAAGACACAATGGATCATTTAGGATTCATTCTGAAAAGCATAGAAATTAATATATATTTATCTAGACCAGGTGACATGGGGGGGGGTTCAATGAACAAAGTTTAAGATTTCAAACTAGATTTTTTTTAATAAAAACAATAAATAATTTTTAATAAATTAATACAATAAAAAAGAAATAAAAACGATCTCATCATAAACATGTAAATAATACTGTAACATTCCTTTTATTATAAAATTAAGAATGTCACAATTTCAATATGAAACGTCTAGTAACAAGGTATTTTTGCACATCCTGTATCAGTTGTAGTTTAAGTAAGTGTAAACCATATCCAGTGTACCATGTAACTTTAGATTTCTTCAAGTAAGCCTAAAATGTAAACACACGATAAATATTTTATTAATTATTTACTTACCATTGCTGTGAACCAGTTACGTCGATGTATATCGTAATGTTATTTTTTCTACTCTGTATAACATCCTGGAGTAATTTGTTAACAGTTTATTATTTAATTATTATCACTTGTTGTATTAAGCTTTGTTTTGGCAAAAAGCAAGGTTAAGGTAACTGTAACTGTCATACAAATTAATAATTCGATTCGGACCACAGACCACATACTATTCGGACTAAATTATGTGCTGAGATCTCGAACGAGCATTAGCCCGAAATTTCATAGAAACCGAACCAATCAGATTTCAGTGAGTTTTTAGATCTTGTAGGGTATAAAACCTACAGGAACCTAAATTCTAGTCCCTTTTCGTTCTGATTTTGGTCGATTGAAGTATTTCCATATTACAGATTTAGTTATAGTGCGAAGCCACATTTTGAAAATAAATCTGAATTTATTGAAGTCATCAATAAAGATGGAAGTAATATATTTGATTAATTAAGATTATTATCGATAGTAGATTTCCTTTTAAACAATATTCTATGTTCATTTTTTGAAACTAAGAATATAAAATACCTAACCTGACCTTGATCTTTGCTAAAGCACATGCTAATTATTTTTTCTTTTCTTTTGTCATTTTCTTAACTTTAGAGGCCAATTAAATAATTGAACGATTGAATTAAATAAATAATCAAACAAAATAATTGAACGATTAAATTATAAATAATCAAGCATTAATTAAATAATTGAACGATTGAATTAAATAAATAATCAAACAAAATAATTGAACAATTAAATTATTAATAATCAACAATTAAATAATCAATTCAAATTATTGGTGTTACGTCGAGTAACGTACATTTTGAGAATCTTTCCATTTCCCAAGTGGGAATATTTTGTTCAACCTTTGCTGGTTGAAGTTTATTAATTGAAGAATCAATGCCATTCTAAAGCTTTGAAAATCTAGATTGTAAGCGGCACTATCCAAGTACGACAAGCAAGGCTGCTCTTCTCGAAGCACTACCTTGAAATCAAAATTGTAAGCGGCACTAGTCCAAGTACGACAGGAAAGCTGCCTTTCTGGAAGTCATCTTCAACGTTATCAACGGATGATCTTTCCAACTTCTACAATTCCACGTCTGTATATCAACTGGTGGGCAAGTCAATAAACTGTGTTTATTTTTTATATTTTTATTTTTCTTCTCCCATTTGACTTTAGCAAAATTTATTATCCTCCTACAGGGGTAAAAAGGCAAACCGAACAGATTATTCTGTAGGTGGCGCCCAAATATAACATCCTCTTAAACAGTTTGCTATTCAAGAACCCACGACTTAAAAAAGTGCCCCGACTAAAAGAGCAGCCGTTCGCAACATTGTTTATTTATCGTTTGTAACAAACGATAGGTAACAATACACAAGAACGAACAATACATATTTGTACAAAAATAATAAAAAGAAATTAGAATTTAGTTGCAGGTGAACCCTAATGTAGGTTTGCCGTAGTAGGTTTAGTTCACTGACCACGTTGCCAAATCTTGGCGAATAGAGTGATTGCAGGTTTGTAGTGGGACATTACCTATATGATCCAACCAACCCAACCCATGGGCTACGCCACTGATCTAGACACATTATATTTTTGATTAATGGGACAATCAGAACAATTCAAATATTTTACAGATTTGGATTTCTTTGGATTGTGCTTGTTTTGCAAGTTGTTCAAATATTAATTATTTCAATTATACGAACAAATCTAGAAAATACTGATTTTAAATAAATTAAAACAAACTGTAGATACATGTCCATAATTTGTCCTCTTGGTGTCCTTCTTTTTTTCTATTTTGTGTACATCTGAATCTGGTCTCCCTACGAAACAATGAATTTCAATGTTTTGTGCCACCCCGTACTTATATAAAATCTGTACATCTGAAAGATATTCATTCCTGTCGATCACAAACCTGTGGCCCATTTGGCAAAGTTGTCAGAGAGACACAAACAAAAAGTAAAAAAAATAAAAATTCCTTCATATAGGTAGATACAATGTAATTTAAATTTCGACAGGCGTTCTCGTGCAGCCCGAATGAGGCCAATGGCATTGGTATCTCTGATGTAATTATTTTTTTGTAAGATGCTGAATTACCCGTCCGTCCAGCAACGCAAAAGGAGTGGCCATCGGAGTAATGGGCCCTGGAGGACGGGGGGATTAAGCGGTTCATTTGCAAAATAACCATCCGTAATGATATTTTGATTCCAACCGTTGCCTGGCCGATTCGACGATAACTGTAATAGGCGTATTTCGTCTGTAACAACAGCCTTACATCTTTCAATTTCTTACGTCGTCACTATTAGGTCAAATTATGTGCTTTTATAGATGAGAACAATATTGGGATAATGGGAACGTTCAAAGTTCCAAAAACGCTATTTTTGGAACTTTGAATCAATTAAAAAAAAATAAAATAAATATGAAAAGTAATTGAAACTCCATGTCTATATTATGCAACCTGTAATAGTATTTTTAAGTAAAATCTTTAAGCCTGATTTTAAAACAATCAAATTTAGGTTTTCTTTTGACTGCGCAGAAAGGTAATTTTATACCTATACAGGGTATTGTAATTAAGGGTCTGAGAAAAAATGCTAGTCCGGGGCCCAAAATATCATGGTCTAAATCAAGATAGATTAGTCCAAAATTTTATAGCTTTCGAGATACAGGGTGTTGAAGTTACAATTTTATTTTAGTTTTTCCTTACTAATTTTATTATAAACTGTACTAAATACATAAAACTTGGTGGAGGAGCTTTTCTGGCACGAGAAATTGAAATATGGCCTCAAATTTGCTGTTAATAGTAGAAGGCGCCACCGACAGTACTTTACAGATATTTTAATCGTCGTAACTTCTTTGTAGCTTGGTGTATTGATTTTTTAATAATTCTGATTCTTTTACATTTTTTCTTAAAAAAGGTATACTTGGTAAATGTCTATTTGAATAACCGTTTTTTTCGGTATATGGATTTTAAGGTTTAATTTCATAAACATAAAGACCCACTGTCTTGCTTCACACCTAATTCAATTACTATCAAATTTTGGACTAAGGTAAATTGGATTAGGTCATTATGACAGCATTTTATCTAGATCCTTTAGAGACACCCCGTACTGGATATATCTAAAAGATCAGGACCAATTTACCTTAGCCCAAAATCCAAAAAAAAAACAACGTTAGAGAATAAGAATTATTTATTATAAATTCAGTGCACCAGAACACACAAAAGTTATGCCGATTTAAATGCATATGAAGTAGGTACTGTAGGTAGCGCGCTCTACAATTGACATCAAAAAGCAATTTACTGGCCACCTAAATATATTGCAAGCTCTACAGACCTTGTATATATATTGTGATGAATAGAAAAGGACCAATAATAAAAAATTAAGAATCGCAATGACAATATGGAGACATTCAGTTTGTAAAAATATAATTGTTGTATAAAATTCTAACTCAAATGGTCAAAACAGCATTATTATAATATTAGTAAAAATTTTATAAAGAAGAGTTATTGATGTGAAATAATATGTTAAAAAGTCAATTCTGATTGGTAAAAATATATTGTAAAATTTAGAATAAAATCAAAAATAGTGGATAAATGCACCAAAGAATGTCGTATACACCCTGAATACAGGAAAAAAACAAAAGAAGGTTGTAGGTAGAAGTATTAAAAGGAAGTCACGCAAAATGTTTCTCCCAAATTAAAATTGTTAAAAAACACGCAAAAATAGTGGAAGTGGACAAAAGGTCTTTAAATCGAAATTATACACTGTCAATAATTGGATAAAAAGGAACACAACGAATAAATTTCTCCCACATAAAAAAACATTTAAAAACCACTGAGAGGCAACCAAAAGTGCTTAAAACAAAATACACATTGTAGAAAATATAAATCAGAGTAAATAAAGTGTAGATTCTTGCATAAACATAAATCAAAAAGGTCAAAAGACAGAGTTTCCAAACACATTAAAAGTGAATTATATGAAATACTATCATTTATTTATTCAGTTAAGGACGACGGAAGAAACCAACTAGAAGCACAGACGAAGATGTATCTTCATCTTCGTAGTTATTAAATAAATTTATTCCAAGAAATATAAGTACCGGATATAACATAAAACCAGAAAGATTTTGAGTACATTATACCGTTTCAGAACCGCCCTTGAGTATCCCATACAAGTTTATTACCTCAGGCAGTACTAGAACATTCCTTGAAAGGCTGATATAATATTAACTTAAACAAATTTAAAACGGTCACAGAAACTGACGCTCAAATATTCTGTTAGCAAACCATAAGAAAAATCAAATAAGTACAAAACTGCGCTAATAATAATAAATAAACATTACAATATTATGCCTCGGTATAGGTAACTATAAGCAGATCAGCATGTCTTGAATTGGACTGAACTTTTTAGATCTACAACAACATTTCTTAATATTTGTCTTAATAGGTATAAATATAATAAAGTAAGATAAATATTGTAACCTCTAAATTAGGTTATCGTTGACACACGTCACGCAGACAAACAACTTTATTGTCACTCTTGATTATACAAGCAATCTGCTTCAACAAATTCACAACTACTGTCAAATGCTTTACTTTGACGTTTCAGTCAATCGCGTTCGACTGCTCAATAAACTGACCCCAGCGGCGAAAATGATCTGTTTATATATGTTTTTAGAGTTCTGGAAGTATCTGAGATCTCGAGAACGTGTCGAGAAACAAATAGAATATAGCCTGGAATATTCCAGAAACGTCAAAATAAAGGTATTACAAAAATTATAAATTCTAACGCAAACAGGAACATAATTAACAAACTAAAAGGTAGGTGAGCTTCCGTAACAATATAAATACGTGGCAAATATCAATAAATATTGGCTTGCAAGAATCCCTGGGATTATACATTTCTATTTATCGTAAAACTTGTCTTAGTGTCGATAAATAATTTCACAAGACAAAATTATTTGTTAAATGAGTATAAACCAGACTATAGTTCACATTTAATAAAGCATTCAGTGTCTTACAGTAATCAATTTTAACTATCGGATAATACGTCTGATTCAGTTTTTTCACTAATGAATCGATGTGATCACCACCTCAAATTAGCACCCAAAGGTTTTGTGTATCTAGTTGAGACTATTTGAGTATATCTAATAGAAATGGGCATGTCGTGAGCTTTATTCAAACAATGAAGATACTGCATTTTCATTACGTTGACCATTTAGCCGTTCTTTTCACACCAATCAACATACAACACTAAATTTTTGGTTAAAAATTGAAGATCGTTATGGCTGTCTGCTGATACTACTAGGGACGTGTCATCAGCATCAAGCGTAATTACTTCTGCAGAAATTTAAAAAAATTAATTATTAGAAAATAAGCCAATCGTTGTGTAAAGACCAGTATTAAACCGGGGGCACATTGCTCTGATGTCACGCCACGTGATGCTATATCAGAAGGACCTGGCATCGTGTATTCTTATGTATTTTTATACAGGGTGTTCCTAAAAGGTTGGGACAGCGTTTTGCCGCATAAAGTATAGCTGAAAATAAGTCGATTTAACTAAACTTGCCTTAGTCCAAAAGTCGATAATCACGGAGCTACAGGGTGTCAAAGGTTAAAAAATAAATCGCTTTTTCTTTAATAACTTTCTACTGCTTCACGTTAATTTCACGAAATTTTGGATCCAGGTGTTTCTTGGGCTGGCAAATTCAATTGTATTGTCCATTTTAGTATATCTTCTAGAGGGCGCCACCGGCGACGATTTCGAACCATTTAAACCGTTACAACTTTTTTGTTTCACCCTGTATATTAATTTGAACTAGAACAATCTTTTCCCCAGCCTTTTATAGTTAAGAAAGTTTATCTTATTGAAGTCGCTTGGAGCAAAGGTGACCCAAATTTTTGCCAATGCCTTTTTAAATACGGACATTGTATTATGCATTAACCAGTGCCAGTGATAAAATGTAAAGTAACGAGGCATCATATGGCGTGGTAACAGTGTACACACAGAGTACATATGTCACATCACGTCGAGTGGCATGGCGTGGCGTGGCATCAGAGCAATGTGCGCCCGGCTTTAACCGTTTGAAGAGTATGTTATATATGGTGAAAGTAGAAAATATATTGTTTATTGCCAAATGCAACGTATAAACTATTTATGAAGAGATAATACACATAAATAAATAGTTAACGAAAATCATCGTTCAAAGATTAAAAGTTACATCCATCCGGGAAAAAACTTGTGATTAATGGACCAGATGATAATTTAGAAATAATAAGGGTTATTACCGTCTTCAAAGTAAAAACCGAATGAGAGCACACTATAAATGCATACAAGTCATGTCGTTTCAAGTTAAAAAATAAATGGTTATATTTGAAAATTTCACGTTTAGTAATAAAGCTGCAGAAAAAAATAGAGAAAATACGTGTCTCTGAGGCACCTAAAATAGTCAACCTATGGATAAAACGCGAGTCTGGTAATATTGCAGTAACTCAGCTTTTATGAGTTGGTTGTACTAACGGGGTAGCTTCACACTAATGGGCGGGAATTTCAAAATACGAAAATTGTTGTCCAATTCATAGAAACATATGATGTCTATGGCACAAGTACAAACATTCCGTTCTGGTTTCAATTGTACGCTTGGATTAAAATGCAGTTTCACTAACAATATACTATTTTTCAGCGCCTAATGTAAGGACTGGTTGTTTATTTATTTTCAAATAATAATTTGTAACGTTTATCTTTTAGTTTTTCCGGTATAAAGCGCTTCGCCTAGCGAGTGTCGATATGAATGATATTAGATTTTTCAAACAGCACCGCCGAAGTAATGTGGGTTGGCAGTCAGAGCAATTTAGGTATTAACATGATATCTGGTACCGAGTCGTATACGTATTCTTTTTGCGAAATAAAAAAAAAAGATAAAAGCAAGAACGTAGCGAGACTGGAAATAACGAACATTAGCGTTAACATTTAAGTAATTTGTTGTTAAAGAAATGTTTGTGGCCTTAACGAAAACAACTAAGGCTCTTTTATGTTAACATAATAGTTAATAAAGTCAAACATTTTCACAAAGGCATTTCAAGATGTATGTTCAATTATTGCTATTGCTGCTGCCCCGTTATTTCTGTGGAAGAATTTCTAAACATCCATGTCTGATTTTCGGAGGGGAAAACTATCGTAGTCCGTAACAACACCTAGAATGTAACATTGCCTGGCTTCAGATGATTGCTTTCATGGCGGAGAAGTATCACCCGGATTCTAAAACCTGAAAGAAAATAGGAAAATATTATTAAATGAAAACTGCAGTCACATCTGTAAGTACTTACGTCATATATATATACATCATATATATACGCATATATATATACGCCTCCTGGATCCTCAGATCACGTGGAAACTAGAATTTAATAAAAGTATTTTTCTGAAATTAATGATTATTATATACATGTGTATTTGTATTATTATTGTTTATCTGATTACAACTAAAGCTATTTATTAATTTTGAGAATAACCTACCGGAAAATATTTGTTATTATTATTTTACTAACTTACCTAACTAAAATAATTTTTGTATTAAATTTAAGAAAAAGTAGAAAGCTTTCTATATACAGGAATATATCCTTAATTAAACTAATCATATTTTTCAATTTACACTTACCAAAAACTATATTTATTTATTAAGGAGGTGCTACATTATTATTATTGTTTGTCATTTATTTATTTGTGGTTTACTACTCAATACTGTTCGCCTATATGTAATTTAATTATATTTAAATAGATTTAAGTAACAGTGAGGTTCTTTTATTTTGAGCATAAGTGTCAATTATTGCCTTCACTATATTTTTTATTTTTTTATTTTTTGTTTTTGTCGATTTATACAAATCGTCTGGCGCCCATATAATATCTGTTTAATTGGCCAAACAATCATATGAGCAAAAAAAAAATAGTAACAAAGAAAACGAGCTCAACCCTGATCTCCGATTTAGAGCTGCTGGGTTTTGTAATTCTCTTAAATAACAACTAAGGAGGGCTTACAAATTTACGAACAGTTAACAGCTCTGTAAATTAGTTAACATTCTTCCTATACTTCCTATAACATAGATATATGACAAAATCTTTTTGGTACAATTGGCAGACGGGCATGATGATTGGCAGGATAAATACCTAGTCATGATCATGAATCCTTAAGAAATTGAATAAATATGGGGATGGATTTGTATACATAAATAGTTTAAAACGTAGATAACTTGCTTATTCGAGTATGATTTCATTCTCTAAACAGACGCTATAAATTCTACAACACTAATTTAACCAACTGTATCTAGCAGGTTTCCATCATTTTGAATTTGATATTAAACATTTGGAACAAAATAACACTTGTCACCCCCTCCTTCCTCCTCCCAATGGATCGTAACCTTCCCAGAGTGGCTTAAATAAAAAAATTGTATATGAAGGACCTCTATTAAAATCGGTCGCACAATCTACTCCCAATTTTTTTTGCACATTATTCGGGATTACCTTATAGAACAGTTTCATAATTGTTGTCTGGAATCTTTATTTCAGTTAATAGAATCAATATCATGGATTGAATAAATACATTTTTAGGTTTCTCTAACCAATACCTTAACGTTAACGAGTTTAATCAGTAATGAATGGAAACTTAATTTAACAGTTTTTGAGTAAATTTAACTATAAAGACAAATTTGTAAAAAAAATTAGTTGTTTACTCATTTTCAAATGATATTTTACGAATAGTTAACACTTCCTATAGTTCCTATAAGGTAGATATATGACAAAATCTTTTTGGTACAATTGGCAGATGGTCATGATGATTGGCAGGATAAATACCTAGTCATGATCATGAATCCTTAAGAAATTGAATAAATTTGAATAAACATCGGAACGGAATTGTATACCTAAATAGTTTAAAACGTAGAGAACTTGCTTATTCGAGTATGATTCCATTCTCTAAACCGACATTATAAATTCCACAACACTGCATTATGCTATACAGTCCTTAAAACGAATTATGTAAGAATAGTCGAGATTAGTAGTCACGCGATGTGAAGTTAAAACGGTCGTTTCGCATTTATATTTCCTACACAAAAAGCACTGCGAAGAAAAGTGTTTTGAATTAAAATACTTGCTGTACTTCATACATATTTCACCGCTCAATTTTTACATCAAGAATAAATATAAATCAGTGGAGGTTTCGGTCCTCTATAGACGGTGTATTTGATATAACCTTCAAAAGGGTAATGGAGGACATAAAAATAACCAATTTTCATGGAGCTACCTGTGGTTTAAAACATCATATTTTCACATTAAATAAACTGTCATATCAAACAAATACAACAATCTGAAATTTCATATTGTGCAGTAGACTAGGTAATTTCAAGAACGTTGTCCCTCAAAATTAAAACGTTTAGTTTTTACAGAAAAGGCAACAATTTTTTTTGTCAACTTTGTGCTTAATTCCACGGTTTCTTAAGCTTCATTCACATAAGATTTGTGCGGTTGCATTGGTACTGCAGAAAAGTTATTAAAAAGGGCGCCGTATTCTTGAAATAGTGTTTTCTACAAAATACAAATAATTTTAGACATTTAATAACTGAATAATCTAGGGTTTAGCAAATAATATGAATGTTAACTCATCCCACCTGCAAATATTCAAAGATACTGAAGTAAAACGGCGAGAAATACGGATGACTTTTGTAACGTTCAGATAAACTTAACAGTTACGCCTTTGTACTGCAGTTGTATGGCAGAAGCTAAAAGCATTTTAGCTTTTACCATCCCTTTTACAACAATCATACAAGGACCAATCAGAAAACAGCTTTTTTGACAGTAAACAGAAGATTCATATTTTGCAGGTTAAGTTTTTAAATTAGATTCTAATTTAGATATTTAGTTTAGAATTGATTTGTTTTTAAAAAATGTATGAAGAGGACTGTTTGGTTAAGAAACAGTTACTTTTGCTGCTCTTATTCGCAGCGACGTCAATATGTATATAAAATCTATACATGCCAAAAAAATGAAAAGAAGAACTCGGAGATGGTGGGTGCGACCTGTTGACCGCAGAAAGCGCATGCAAAGTGATTTCTATAATTTATATAAAGAAATGCGAAATAAAAATGCCGATTATTTTTTCATTACACCTGAATGACAGTGGCAATGTTTGATGATTTGCTGAAATTAGTGGGGCCTCATTTAACCAAACATTCAAATAGACCATCTATTCCTGCAGATTGTAGGCTTTTAATTACTATTTAGCAAATGATAAAAACGAACAATTTCCGTAGATTGGGACGTAGTTGACAAAAACATAACCTCTTCATCTGAGGGTCAAGAATCTTGAGTTTCTGCATGTCGCCAACTTACAGCGGAAAAATTTCCCAACTTCTTAAGTCTACAGTAATTTTATGTAAACAGAGTAAATAATATTTAACACCATACAATTACAATACAACAGTACAACTGCAGTGCCATTGCACAACGTTTATCTGAACGTTACTTTATGACTGATGTCAAATCAGTTTCATAATTTGTTCTATATACGTATTATTCCTTTTATTTGGGCACAACTTTTGATGATTTAATTCAGTGATGTTTCTTTACTGTTTTTATTTTCATTGTTGTTTGACATAAAATTACACCGCACACACATTAGATAAACTGTTATTTTCATTTAACGGTGTCAAATGATTAAACTCAACATTTCTAATTAATTCTCTCCAATGAAAAAATTTTAATTTCAAAGTGTAGGTAAACTATTTTAGTGTAACACTATGAAATGTTACCTAATTCAAATATCTAGACTTTTACTGAAATATTTTTGTTGACCAATGAAAGTCATGCCGTTATTTGTACTGAACGTACTTTGTCCGATATGCAGTAGCTAATGACCGTTAAAGTAGCTTGTTACGTACCCTGTATAAAGCTATAAGATAAACCCTTACCGACGGGGTTTGCCAGGACAGGAGACAGAAGGAGACCTATAGTAGAGCTGCCAGCATCGGTCGGAAACGCAGTAGAGGCTGAGCGGAGAAGGGGTTCTGAGGCACCGAACGTCCGACCCTACAGCGCAATAATGTGAATAATTGACGTCATTTATTCTGCCAAGAATATTGCCGCGCACTATGACAATTAATAACAAATACAAAATTTAACGTTTTCGAACGTTATATTAATAATGTGAAAATGTAGACCGTAAAGCAATATTTAGAAATATCATCCAGAATTAAGTACACTTACAATTTTCAAAATTTTTAGTGACATTGAAATACTCAGATTCCCAGTAATAGTATATATGTATAAGAAATATAATTATATATAGTTAGTTTCACACAATATTATCAATACCTAAAAATATATAAAAAACCATTACATAAAGGGTAAACGTCATATTTAATTTAATTTGACAAGCTAAACTCACTTTTGTCATTGTCGATATTTAATGTCAAATAATTTTAATTTATATAATAATTTTTAAAGTTAGATATTTGACTCAACTTAAAGGAGGCCACTTGAAGAAGCAATCCTAAAAATGTAGAGATAGGTCAGATCTCATCTATTGTCGTTCGAGTTTCCACTGTCAAAAGTGAAATTAGATATTTATAGTGTGTTTCCATTAAACCAGGTTAGTAAATTTAGATAGATTAATTTCTTTAGATAATTATTGAATAGAACTTTGTCTGTGGAATTGTTCATTAGCATACCTAGATGTTTGGTATCAGAGAGCATACATATGACTTCATTGATAGGAATTGTAAGAGATTTGATTGATTGAATTGTTCATTAGCATACCTAGATGGTTGGTATCAGGGAGCATACATATGACTTAATTGATAGGAATTGTAGGAGATTTGATTTATATTAGCTTAAAATACCTTTCTAATACAGTAAAAAATGTTACAAAAGCTAATAATAAGGAATATATGGGTAGATATTGTGGGTGTAATTCAATGCTGATTGGGGCTTTAGCCCACAGAGTAGTTAGTTTCACACAATATTAATAATACCTAAAAATATATAAAAAACCATTACGTATGGCAATTACTGTAACACAATAATTAGTCTTCGTAATATTAATTATAAATATGATAATAATCTCGGAAAATGATCAATTGTTTCACTATTGAGGCGTGCTCACATAGCTGCTGTTGGCTTAATTATAGGTATAGTGGTTATTTGCGCAAGTAATGGCTAAAACCAATTTCCTGTTAAATCGGAAGTTCCACAACTGAATAAATCATCAAATTATATTTAATACGGATACTGTACCGCCATTTTCTGTACTAATTAAGTATGTAAAATTATGGATTATAGTATTAATTATTTTTATGAATGCATACAGAACGTATAAAAATGTCATCCCTGCACAGGCTGTACTAAGAGTAAATAAATAAAAATATTACAATACTGAAAATGAAAGCTGGAATACATTCAAATACTAAAAGTTATTGTTACATATCAAACTGACCAGATATAAAAATTTTTTACCCAAATTTCAGCGCAGTCCCAATGATTTTTTATACTGGGTGCGTCATAACAGGTTACAGACAAACTATAGATTGTAGATGTCAAAATAATAAGATTTAGCCAAACATGCCTTAGTAAAATATAACTCGTTTAAGAGATGCAGGGCGTTGAAAGTGAAAAAATTATTTTCAAAAATACGTAATAATTTAAATCGGTTGAACTTATTGAAGTAAAAATTGGTACCAATATGTTTTTTAGGACGAGAATTACTACTATTTTCAGATTCCCCATAGAGGGCGCTAGTTACAGACACATGAGTTACAGATACATTCATCCTGTAGTTTTTAATTTTCGACATTTGGATCTGATTAATAATAAATTATAAAATTATACTCTTCTGAGTAGAAAATGTTTACTTCATTGATCTCGCTGTCTAACCACGTTTTCGAAATATATGCATTTTATTTTGTATTTAACAAGAGAAAAACAAATTAATACCTGACCCGCTGTACTAGAAAATGTACCCCTACTTATATGTAGTTCATGTACGATGGTGCTCTCCTCATTCTACAATAGGTTAGGTAGTCCATCTGCATGAATATTTTTTTGTCGTTAAGCGGTACTAATTATCAGTTGGAAGATACAGAATTTGCTTTAAAAAGTGTCAATTCCATAATATACCAAAAAAATATGAATATTTTTTTTAACTGAAGTATCCAGTTTAACATTTGTGCAAATATATAATTAACGTTAACTGAATCAAGAAAAGTCTTTCGCGAATATATATTTATATGCCGCATTCCATTTTATTCGTACAACGCTTTTCTGTTTTACTACCGACTAATACATGCAATTCACGAACACCCTGTATAGAAAGATGTACTGACAATATAGGTCGCCTTTTAAAAGCCCCTTTACAATCCACAATTTTTTTCGCAATGGCTTGTATCAATTGCACCTGCAATACCTTTCTCAAAAATCTGACTTGCAGTTTGTTTTACATGCGTCAGTTCGCAATTGCAATAGAAGTGATACCCACACTTTAACCCCAGTGCACACTAATAACTAAACTGTTACACAATAACAAACAGCATACATATGAAATAAAGGTTTCGGTTAATATAGTTTGAATGCTCAACAATCAAACAATAATCAAGTAGAAGCGAAAGAACTCAGTTTGAAATTAACAGTTCAGCCTAACATTTTTTTCATCATTCATTTATTCATTCATTTTTCATCATTCTATTTCCTATAATAATAATATCTCTACCCCTCATTCTAATCACGAGGATTAGCCCAGAAGTCGAAGACTTGTGCGGGAGAGGGGGCGGCATATTATTATTAAGCAGGCCGCATTTGCCCCCAGGAACGACTTACGTTGGTAGGTCCTAACCACCATTCAGTGCAGGAATGAGGGAAACCTGGAAAACCTCATTAATTAGGGGGTAGTCAAATGTCAACCAGTATCAATCTCTCACATTGACCCAAGCCAACATTCTTCCACCCTACCATACCCGCAGAGAGGGTGCCAATCTCTCCACGAATATAGCTTATATACGGTCTACCGGCTGCGAGGGTCGAACCCACAGCGATCCAGTCACCTCGATTCAAGTATTGACGCCTTAAACCGCGCGACCACTGACCGATCCAATCGATCCTATTGCCTACCATACTTAGTTTTAGAACAGTATGTTATGGTTTTGACAGGACTGAACCGGTAAGTAAATTATATTATTTGTTTTGAAGAAATACCCAATAAACAATAACAACGATACCATCTATTTATTTATATTAAAATGAAACGTACAATTATTAATACTAATAGAAAAGCAGACTTATTGTCAGTATCGTTTGTATTAAGCGTGTTGACAAAAAATGCAGAATGCCAGACAGCAGAACCCGAAGGAATGTTGGTCGTTGGCTTATTATGTAAAATTTTTTCAGAAAAATCTAGTTTGTTTTGAATAGAATTCTAGACATAGTTTTCAGCTACAACCGAAGATTTCCAACCACCATGTCTTTTTAACCCTAAAATAACTACACCTATATTGACTAAAGGTGTAGCCGAAGTGCTTCGAAAATAATGACCGGTATAACAGGCCACATCTTGCAATTTTAGATATTCTGCAAATTTTCCTATCATACCTTTACCCACCACCTGATTACAACATTTGCAATTACGATAGTTTAAAAGCAAATTCGAAAATTTAGTATGAACTGGTCGAGGTTTTATATAATTTTGAATTTGCAAATAACGAACTTCTTCATCCTCCTTATTTGTAACAGTAAATGAGTGGCTCACATGCGTTTTGGTATTTGACATTTTCACAATTATATATCTCTTCCCTCCTACAAGCTCCTGAAACGCCTAATATCATTGTGACCTACAAATGTTTAGAAATCGGATTTAAGTTTTCACTACTAAAAAATAATAGTAACGTACGTATTATAAATCAGAAATGTTTCCTCTGGTGATTCCATTAAAAATTTGGCAATTTCTTCTTTGGGAAAAACACTGGCTTTTTTCTGTCTATGTCCAATATTTTTTCTTTTAAGAAATGCAATCAGCAAAGAAAATTTAAAAATATTAAAAGAATCGTATAAGAAATTGTTGCTTTTAACATAAAATCCTGTCCATAAACTGTCAGGAGATACTTGTTCATTTTTAGTTTCTTTGCACAAAATATACCAACAAGAATTTTTCATTTATGCTCTTTTCATAATTCCCTTTAAACCACTTTTTGAAACTGTCTTTTCATAACGTTCTTTCGTTTTGTTGATAACATTGTCGTCGATCAGTAGTCTCCTTACTGTTCCTGATACTTACTGATTAACTGTTGCGTATGGTGGTAACGATACAAATTACTAAATCATACCCCAAAATTGCAGAGAAGCTGCAATAAAAATCGATCAAGACCTATATTTTGAAGATGCAAAAGTCTGTCAGATATCACGGCTTTTGCAATACACTGCTATTCAGTGCGTATGCCTACGTGCAAAAGACTTAAATTTAACGGAAAACATTGAACATTTTGCTCCTATCAGAAATCGTCGATTTGAATTGTTTTATTAAAAAAAAATAAAATCTCATATTTTGTTATATATTTTATTATTTAATGTTTTATTTTGTGCAATATTATTTTTTTTATTTGATATTATTCTATTTAATTTTTTATATTATCTATTTTGCATAATAACCTATTTTATCATTTTCAAGTAATACTTAATTTCGAATTGAACATGCTATAGATAAGTATTTTCATAAAAAATAATTTAATTTTATGCCTAATTTTAATTTTAAACTCTCAGTGTAAAAAATTTAAAAAATTCACACTTCGCCACTGGAAATTTTAGATCATCGTTTTCCTAATAAATAGTGACGGAAAGACAGTGACCACCACAATTGGCATTCAGGTCAGACATGGGATTTTCGAAACCAGTCGGATATATTGGTGTCAAGAGATTGAAAGAGATAGAGGAAGCAAAGACTCAGTTTTACTTGCGCAAAGGATGCGTTTTTTCCGTGACTGGGTGACTTAGGTGGGGGAAACATTAGGATTGTATTTATAAATTTTAGTAACCAATGATTACCCATTTTAATGGATAATTAACTATTAAAAACAGACATAATGTACGTATTGAATAATAAAACTATTTTTCAATTAATAACAAATACTTTTTGTAACTGTTATGTCACCTACACAAAACTCGACAGTTCTTAATCAATATCGGTTATAAATATATCCATTTTTATATAGTTATACTGAAGAAAAATAAAAAAGAAAAAAATTATAGCATGGGCCAAACTACTAATTTATAAAACAAATCAAAATCCAAATAATTATGATTATTAATAAGTTAGAACTATATACACAGGATTTCTGTTCTATTCTTGTTCTTGAATCTATTTATGAGAAAAACTTACGATTGTGTACGATTTTTTTTACGATTTTAAATGTAAATGACCCGAAGAGTGCTTCTGTTTTGGGATGTAGGCGTTTTAGTGGGTGGTTGAGATCAATTCCAAAGATAGTGCGTGGTACTTACTGCAGTTGTGAGGTAGGTGAACAAAGGGATTGTCTTTCTGATTGAAATTTTTGATAATTTTCGAGATTTCTCCAACAGAATAAAAATCTGTTGCAACTGACAATTTGTGAAAGCAACAAATAAATGTAGAACATTTTACAATACAAATTTTCACTTATACTGTTCAAATTAATAACCAGTAGAATTAAACAAAATATCTGTGCTTGGTTTAATCAGAATTGTTTATACTTAAGTCCCGATAAAACACAAATGATTAGATTTCACACTACACAAATGATATAACAGTAAACATTAATAAATGTGTCCTAGAGAGCGTTAGCAGTGTAAAATTTTTGGGGATTTATTTTGATGAAACTTAGTTTCTATTATGAGTTTTATCAATTTCATATTTAGAAATATGAAAACGATTTTAACTAGAAAATAATTAATAAATCTTTATTACACAGGTTGAATTTCGCCTTCGTTATGGTGTCTGTTTCTGGGGTGACTCCACCCTTTCACATAAT
Organism: Monochamus saltuarius; assembly: GCA_025584915.1. Lineage (NCBI taxonomy): Eukaryota > Metazoa > Arthropoda > Insecta > Coleoptera > Cerambycidae > Monochamus > Monochamus saltuarius. The sequence goes on from CM046721.1 coordinate 28,184,706, forward strand.
GTTTTCATTACTTAAAAACGTATTCTGCGTGCTGTGGCTGGTGTACCCAGTAAACACACATGTAGAAATATTTTTAACTTTGACGTCGTTTATATTTGAAATTTGTCTTTTTTTTAAGAATAGGTTTAAGTTTTATTTAAATAGGGATATACATTGCCTAAACAGTGGGTATAAAATAATATAGTGATTTACGGATGTCAATTGTCTGTAAATCACCAAATCATTTAGGACCGAAAATATGTAATCATTTACCTGCTGACTGCAAGCAAAGCATGTATTTACATCAATTTAAGAAAAAATATTTTTTGGTAAGCAGATGCTTTTACTCCTCATGTTTTCTTGCTTTTTACGGACTATTGTTATACAATTCTGTAATCGGCTCGAAATAAAATAAATGAATTGAATAACCGGAATTCTTTTTGAGGTTATTAATATTTAGAAAATTAAATTTTTCTAAAATACGTATTCACGAACGAGGAAAAATTTCCGATGAATTACTTTGAAAATTTAGGTTCGGGGGTTTTCTGGAACAAGCAAAACGAATCCGTACTTAACGTTGGAGGGCCCAACAAAATGTGACATTTAAACAATTGCTGGTTATTAATTTATGCTTGTGGAATATTCAGTAAGAAAATTTCACACTAAACTATCTATTAATGTGAAGGTAGATATGGAAATCACAAATTTTAATTTATATACAGACCATTGAAAACTCAAGAATAAAAAAAAAACTTAAAATATCAAGTTCTGCCACACAAGATGTCAATATTTACATAAATGTCAGAAATATTGTAAGTGTAATCACAAGGTCTGTCTCAATAAGGGTCAGGGATTGGTTTGAAACCGTTTGAAACATTTGACCAATTAAGTTGTGAATGTGTTTTCAATGAATTAAACTCAAGAAGTGGACGAACATTTCTGACAGTTCAAACAAATCGCTGACTGCTGCTGGAACAAAGTACATACCCTAGTCAAAGGATGACAATTTACTTAAAATTTTGTAATTATTTTGGTAGCGGAGCAAAATACGAGCTTCTAACTGATTAAAAGACGTTGGCGTTAAATGTTCTTTGAAGGAAGCTTATCTAGTAGTGTAAACACATTCATTTTCAGGCTTTTGCCAGACATTCTGAAATTTCACCCCACCAATACATTTAAAATATATGCCTTTTCGACAATGTACAGGGTGATCACGGGTAAACGTTAGATTCTACTGTAACTTTGTTATTTTAGAAGATATCTGAAAATTGGAACGTGCATTCATCAACTAATATTTCACAGGATTTCAATTTTTTACCAAAAAAATCGAGTATCGCACTACTGTGATACTAATATGAAACGCCCTATATTATTATATTTTTGAATTTTCCACTTTTTCCTGATTGCACTGATATAAGTATGCAATGGGTTATATGTTACTGTTCGCGAGATATTGATGGATTAAGTAATTCTATAATTAAAATTTTATGTTTTTATTATAAAGAATGCAAAACTCTATTTGAATTCATTTTATGGAGCAATTTAAAGAATAAAGTTTATAAAAATTGCTCAAACCCATTTCCTTCCTTTTTTTATACAAAACCTAGATCGTTTTTCCAAATTATTTAAACAATTATGCATCATTTTTGGGTGTTGGTTTATGTTATCTGCAGCTTCTTCAATTTTTAAATATCTCCACAAAAGGAAGTCCAAATGATTTAAAGTGAGGAGATCGTAGCGGCCACGGTACCGGTTCTCCTCGTCCAATCCCTTGGTATTAAAGTTTGGACACGCTGTACATGGAGCCAGCCCAGCGATGTAAATGTTGAAAATACTACAACTTTAATAATTTTTTACTAGGAAACTATAAGGATTTTACAATTTTTTTGGAGGATATTGCCTGTATAATGAATTTCTTTGAGAAGCATTAATTAATCAGGTAATAAAGAAACTAAACTCGTATATAAGTAAGCTAGTAAAGCTGGTTCACAAAAAGAATCTAGCTGGGAAAAACGATTTTACTCAAAATATAGCAGCCCATGGAACATTTTGTGTAATTGCGTATTCCTATCGAATCCGAAGCTGACGTGTAGGTATATATCTATCTAAAGAAGGCTTATAAATGTTATAAAATCACTTAGAAGTAAATGATGAGAATAGTAATAAAGCTTAGCATAGCTACTGGTTAATTTACGATTGAATCTTTGGGTTTATATCGAGCTTTGAGATGTGCCTTAAAAACTATACCCACCTTGAATTCTAAGAGGCTTAAACATTCCTAATCGAATTTTAATAATGTTACTATGTAATACAAAGCAACATTTCTTCGAGAAAAATTTAATACAAATTTTGAACTTTCCAATGTTATACTTCCAAATAGTTCTTGAAATCATCGTAGATAAGATAGTTAATTTAACGTGAATCTCTATTGTTTGAGAAGAAGACTAAATTGAAATTAAACATATATTTAATAACGCGATGAAACAAGGTAGGTAAGTTCATTTTAGATACGGTCAGCTGTTGTAGATAACTCAATAGGGTTTTCTCTTTATAAAGACTGCAATTTTATACAGGATGTCTAGATACCAGTCGTCAAAAATGATAAGGCATACAGGCGGAGTCAAAATAATGTCAATCATTTATAGTTATAGATTTTTATCCTATCTCTCTCTAAGTAAGAAGTTAAATATTGAATTTCAAACCGTTATTTGGATGATAGTAGTTGCTCATGATTTATGAAGTGCAAGTTTTACTATTTAATTTGAAATTAGACATGTTTCATTATTCCGGTACGGTGAAAATTAAGTTTTAGAATTAATACAATTTTGACGGTGCCTAATTTGAAATTTTGCAAAAGTAGAAGTAAAAGTACGAAAATTAAGTGAATCCGGGTACTAGTTTCATGTGTCAGCCCGTCACGGGTGGTGGAAAGAAGAAGAAAAATATGAAAAATAATAAAAACTTGGAAAATATCATTTGAACTGTAATGAATTTCATAGAAGACGTTAGAAATAAGAAAATTAGGTGATTCTGCATTCTAGATTCATTTGTCAGCCCGTCACGGGTGGTGAAAATGAAATGAAAAAAATGATAAATTATAATAACTTAAAAAATATCATTTGAACTTTAACGAATTTCATAGAAGACATTAGAAATAAGAAAATTCCGCATACTACTTTCATTTGTTTACTTGTCACGGATAGTGAATAGGGGATAAAAATATCATTTAAATAGTGTTGCCACCCCTATTACAATTGTACTAGATCTATTACAATTTGATAATTTTTATTACTCTATTACCCAGGCCATGATATCTATTACAATTTGAATGTCATCTCGTAATTATTGAAATCAAATTTTACTGCATTTTACAATGCCGACATTTACAGAATTCTGTTCTCCGTTGACAAATAAATCCTCTATGATCTGCCAGTTTTATGGTCATGGTCGACGCTGTATTTTATACTGTGTGCTGTTATATTTATGTGCTGTATGTTCTTCATTTTTGTGTTTTGGGTGCAGTGGTATGATTCGATTTCGATTACTACGATTCGAATTTGGATTATTGTAGTCAAAACCTTTATATTTTGTGATCAAAACAAAACTGTTATGTATTAGTACTGTTACCGTAGCAGTCGACACAAACACAAATTGTTTTGAATTTGTTTGATAAATTTCCAAAACAATATCTACATATTTTATTTTGCACGTTTTATACTTTTTCTGTAAAAAAAGTCCCTAAGTATTTTTTAACGAAAATTCATATGTCTGCTTTAAGCTAATCTACAGATATAATGCTAAACATTTTAAAATTTGACTGTGAAAACGAGACGTTGGTTCACAAAATAATGTTAATTTTTGTTTATTGTGTTCTGTCGTCTGTTACTAGATCTATTACTATTAGAGCCAGATCTATTACAATTTTTATAAAGATCTATTACCGAAAAAATTTTCAGGGTGGCAACACTGCATTTAAACTGCAAGGATGCTCTAATAGGCTAATGATATATCTAGTAGATACTGAGAGTCACTTTCAATAAAAACTAGAAATTCGAAGCCGTGAATATATTCAAATTCTATAAAACAGAAAGACGTGGTCAATTTTCAAACGATATACTTTTTGTATATCCCTAAAATGAATCTAACGTTCCAAAAAAATTTCTACGTGTATTTAGCTGTATTCTCATCTAATAAAATTTCATATATTTCTTAAATCTGTGTCTTTAAAACTCTTTTGCGATTTAAGTCGATTTACCTTCCAAAATCAACATCCACTGAGATATTATTCTAGAAGTGAATTTAAAGGGCTATTTCATTAGATGCTGACTCGCTGATATTCTAATAGAGATAAGTTGATTTGAATCACAACAAATTTTAAAATAGCAACCATTTTAGCAAAATGATTCTTTTATTAGATTAGACAACTGCAATAGAAAATTAAAACTCATATTTCTGATGGATTTTATTGACATGCTAGTATAGGCAGGTAGGTATAATTCTGCCAATAAGTGTGATACGGGGATAGTAGGGCAACACAATTTTTAAATATCCGTAGATAATGAATGTTACAACAGTTAATTTATTTCAGAAATAATAATACTTATCAAGTACACTCATCCAGATTATTGAATACAAAATGTATGAGAAAAGGAGTGATATTAATCAATAGTTACATATCTAGTCAACTATTCAATTTAAAGGTTGCTCTGCATTACCCTAGATGGGCGGAGTCTTGATTGTCCGGACTGGACCCTGTGTTGCCAATATGTAAAAATATTCCCTAAATGAATAATTGCTACTTACGAGTACATTTAAAATATTAAGTCATATTCTGAAAATATACGAATATTCTGCATTTGTATAAATTTATTTAAAGAATAATCGCATTAGCTATTCACTTCATTCTTGAAATTTATGTTCAATTTTTAGTACAGTACTTACTCGCAGGAAACATTTGGCAACACAGCTGGGATGTCTTTCCGTTGTCGGCAATATAAAAGAGTTTTATTTTTACAATGTATACGGAAAGAACTATACCGGGTGCTTCCTCTTAAGACTTTCAGTGCTTATATCTCAGAAACCATCATAGCCAGTGGGACTAAATTTGGTATACGGACACTACATGGCGCTTAGAATATTATGATAACATCAATTCTTATACAGGGTGTTCCATTTTTCAAGAAATCGATTTAATTTTGATTTTTTGGTAGTTAACCCCGCTAAAACTTATGTTTAAATTGATCACAACAAACATCAACCATTTCTAGGTTATGCTTTAGTGATATTTCTTTTGTGTGGCAGGTTCAGGTCTGACTTTCAGTTCAAGGACAAGCACGTTCTCATTATAATCGAACAAGTTTTAGGAGTCGTTTTGTTGGAATTTATTTGTTGCTAAATAAGTAATCAATAATTATTACAGCAGTTGGAAAAAAGGAATATTCTTACTTACTACTACTACTTACACCCTTTTGTAAACTATTTTGCGATAAAAAAATACGGGTACCTAATTATTATGCACACTGTAGAAACATAAAAAAAAACAATTTACTGAAGTTTTATTACATTATAATGGAACAATTTTACACAATATTCACGCTGAACGGAGCTGTAACGGAAGACTGCGTCGGCGCAGCGACCTCAATGCTCCAAAAGCCTCAAGTCTAAATTTTTATCGACGAATCTCAATAACACCATTGTGCACACGTAAATTGCATTCAATGCATTATTTAGCGTTATTTATGTGTAATAAAATACTTGCCATTAATATTTGACAATTCAATGACAACTCATAGTTTTGACGTTTACCGAGGTTAGTCTCCTCTATGTAAGTCTGGCTTAAGGCTATACACAACTTACATGAAAAAATTGAAATTTGGTCACTTTTTGGAGGCCTCTTTTATGTTAAATTTTAAAATTTTTTAATGTTTATTTTTCAGAATGTGTTCATAATTAAGCATATTTCAATTTAAACATGAAAAGTGGAACGCCCTGTATAAGAATTGATGTTATCCTCAGATTCTACGCGCCGTATAGTGTCTGTATACCAAATTTCGTTGCACTGGCTATGATGGTTTCTGAGATATAAGCACTGAACTTCAGTGTTCCAACCCTTGGGACCAAAATTTCCCTCAAAGCAATTAAAAAATTCCCTGGAGAATATAGGAAGATCAATAATAAAAAATAATTTACTGTAAAATATGACAAAAATATAATTTGTTATTATTTAAGGTAATTATTTACAACAGCATAAAACTCTTCAATATTAACAAAAAATTCCTACCCTCCTATTTTCGAGGGTGCTGGTTGAGCACGACTGTAGTCAGATTTCGGCGGTCGCATGTAGTTTTCAAAAAAAAAAATCAAAATTGTAACCTCTATGTATACATTACATTAGTTTGAAATTGCAATATAACACATCTGTCCTCTTCATTCCATGACGTCATACTGTTGTCAAAATAATTAGGCGTTATATTCCAACTTCAACCTAATATAATTTTCGTCAAACAAAGTAAATGGTTCATCGATTACACGTTACAGCGCTTGACGGATGTTTGTTTATTCATTTGCTGAATATTCTTGAAATGTAATACTACCTGCCGAAAAGTGCAAAATATTTTTATTTTGGCAAAATATTAGTTGTTCACTTTTAGATGAAAATAAAAAAAATATTGTAAAGATTTAATGTAAATGAAAATGGCTCTCTACAGTCAGACTCGACTAGTTGTATGTACATATGTATAAACATATTAAATACAGGGCGGACACGCAATAATTTTTAAATGAAATATATAAAGTTAAGCATTTTAATTGGGAATTAGGTTTTAATGGAAAATAAGAATACTTATGTAAAATTTAGTAGAGTTATCAGCTTTGCATTCAAAAAGAAGGAGGTCATATTGAACCATTTTTTAAATTTATTTCTTTTATTTTTCATATACCTTTAAAATTTTTAAAAATGTATTAATTATAGCATATTAATAATAAACATGTAATATATCGAAAACCGTATAAGATAAGTAGGTATCATGTATAATATATTTCTGAAAAGTTAGATTGACGGTTTTTTCAATGCCGTATAAACATAGAGTGTTATATTTAAGAAACAAATTCAAACAATAACGGAGAACAAGGGGCAAACAATAACGGAGAACAAGGGGAGGTAGGGCAATTTTCACGTGATCACTCTGTACATATGGTTATTCATTTGCAATAAAGAAAGTAGAATTCTACACAACACAATTAAGCAAATGACTAAACAAACGTCCGTCAGACGCTGTAACGTGTAATCGTTTAATCTTTTACTCTGTTTGACGACAATGAAACAGGCAATCCCTGAAATGACGTAAAATTTCAGTCAATCAAAGGAATATTCATTTCATTACAGCCTTTGCCGGCAATACAGCCAATGACTAGGCTTTCCGTGAAATGACGAATTACGCCCAATGACTACGACATATACATATAGAGGTTACAATTTTCTAGATTTGTGATACTAAACTCTTCTAGGATTGTAAAGTTTTTTTTGTTAATTGTGCCAATATAATAAAAGTAAAGAAAAATGCACGTAAGATATAATAAAAGACTTCATTGAAATTTTTTCCCATTTCTTAATTTTCTTCCCTTTTTACCATTTTGCATTTTTCCCACGAGTTGGCAACACTGACTGAACGTCTTAGAGGGAATTTTAATTGTCATTATTTCTTCACACATTTGTTTTATTATACCCCAAAACTGAAGTTTGTGCGCCACTAGTTTTTTGTATTTACATGCTACCATGTCAAAAACAAAATGTTTAACAAATTCTTGAGATATTCCTTAAAATGGTTTTACATTTTTCTGCAATATCCTGTATTTCGGAAATATATTATGTTTCGACAAAATTTTATTATTTGAATTACCCTTAAATTTTGGCATTGACATTGGTCGATTAGTAAGCAATACTCTGCATACCTTATAAATATTCTGTTTGGAACAAGTTATGTTTTATTATATTTTATTTCAATTTTAGTATAAGTTCATCCAATGTCAGTTGGGTTTCAAAAGAAAAAGAAGAAACCATTTTTCATAATTAGTGTATTAATTAAATTTTAATGCTGCTTTAAATTTGACAATTTCAATAATTTCATTATGAAAATGATTCTAAGACATTTTGAAGACTTCAACATTTATTCACTTCTCAGAATGACTTGGCACAATTCCATTTTATTGGAGCTGTAATAAATTCGACTGACCATAAATTCCATAAATAATGATCCGACTACATTGCGTGAGTCATTTACATCCACTATGAGCTTCGTTTCAAGAAAGAACCGAGGAACGTCGAACCGCCTCACACCTCTACGCACTACTACAATACCGGTCGCCCCCCTCGCCGCACCGATCACGAATCTTATCACCTGCGTAGATTGATGTAGTAACTACGAATTGGTAGATAATTGCCGTGCGTTGCGTTTATGATGCTGCGAAGAGCCGGATTGGAGCCGGATCGCATCCCGGAGTGAATGAACTTTTGGAACCGGTTTCGTTTCTCAGAGCTACACACACACACGTGTACTCGACGGTGTCCGCGCTGGGTTAAGATAATTGTCAGTTCGATTCGATTTGAATCGAATGCGCCCTTCGTCAGATAGTAAGGAACGCCTCACCCTTACGTCAGATACAGGGCGTACACTCGAATATCGTCCAGTGTTCTCAGAACCATTTGGAGAACAGAATAAATACGCAGGGCCGTACTATGATGCAGAGAGGCGGCTCCATCAGGCAACACCGTAAGGGCATAAGCAGCGCAATCAAAATGCAATTTGAACCATTCACTGACCCATGGAGATATACTAAATTTTTCACTTCACAATATTACGAAAAGCCAACTTGCCTTAAAAAAATGTTGATCATTGTCTGCTAAATCGCGTTGCCTTTGCAATACTCGTACTTGTCTGTCAAAGTGTCAAATCACCTGAATTTCAATATAGAATTCTGTAGTGTCCTGTATCGTGGCGACACCAACGTTAATATATGATAACATACAAATCAAGCCATAAATGTCAGAATTTGACATTTGATATTGACACTATAATAGGTAGCTTATCTTTTAATAGAACCTACTTTAATTTGGTTTGCAAAAATGTACGTATTTTTTTTTATTTACTGTTTGGAAACATTAAAATACGCGGCACGGATAGCGTTCCAATACTTTACACAAAACTTTCGTGTCTAAATATTTTACATTTTTCATAAAACTAGGTACATACGTATTAATAATGGACTGCTGTTCCTGAATTTTCACTATAAAAACACAATACTTTTTATTTTAGATTGTATCAATTTATAAATTTAAAAATGAGTCGTAAATAGAAACGTACACCTTAACAGATATTTGACATTTGTCATAACTTCTATGAAACAATTGACGACTATGTCCAACTACGTCATTAGTACTGTAGAGACGCGGTGAGTCAATGCAAATGGGCAAAGGAACAGACTAGAAAAAGCACGGATGCTGCTATTTAGCCGACGATGTGCTGATAATAAAAAGGTTACAGGGTGTCACACTTGGAATTTAAAAAGTGTTTTTTTTTTGTAATAATTACACTGTGTTTGGCTGTATCAACTTAAGAATTTGGGAATGGATGTTTTTGGGTATGAGAAATCATAATATGTTGCCTATTTCAACGTATTTCCTAGGGGGCGCCACATCCTCCATATTTGTAACGTAAATGTCAGCGTAACTTTTTGGCGTTATTTTATTAGGAATAAAGATATACTTGTCATTAATCTTAGAAATTGACCATTTTCGAGAAACTTTTCAACAATTAGCTGCATGGTTCCTTGTACAATATTTTAAAGTAGTAGGCACCAATAGTAAGCTAAATTTTAACAATTATTAGACAAAATTTATGTAAATGTTAAAGTTAATAAGTATTTCTATATGTAAGGTATTTATCCAGGTTGGTTAAAATCAATTACTTTACAAAATTCTGAGACAATAATTTTTCATATTCAGACATGCGGGGTGACTGTTATTTGTTGGCAACTAAATTTCAATGGACGTGTGGGGCAACGAGAATATTTAGGATTTTGAAATAGATTACAACCTGATAGTCAACAATATAAAAAAGCTGTATGGGAATTTAGAGAAAGAGACGAAAAATTTGTTCACATTGAGGATTATCTACAAACTAATTTCGGACGACCATCTGGAGTTCAAGAGACTATGACTTCCATTTTAAAAGCGTTGCCATGTTGAAAAAAAATACTATCCGTAGCCTTTTACAGTAATATAAATTTTATTGCTTGTCGATCTACCTTCAACATCGAATTTGCAAGGGAACTTTGGCGCCTACTACGTTAAAATAGTATACATTGAACTATGCAGCTGATCGTTGATAAGCCATTTTCTCTAAAATTGCCAATTTTGTTGCCACTACTAGCATTATTCATTCCGACTACTAGTACTGTTAGAGAAGAGAAGTCGGATGCCTCTAGTATTCACTTTACTAATTTGCATAATTGTACCTTTAAAATTTATAATAAATAAATATTTTCAATGTTTTTAATGTTTCATTCTTACTTTTAAGCACTAGTGTCCAATAAAACAAAAAACTGTAACTTTTCGCAAACTTTTTGAAGACTGGTGTGTTTTGCGACAGTTGAAGTTTTGTTTTTCGGGTCCCGCTCGGAATCGATCACATCAAAGGCTTTCGACTTGTTTTCAAACTCAAGTCCGTTTAGTGGAAACGGTTGTGTTGTGTTTTCAATTTTCGCTTAGTATACGAACAGTATAGGATAAGTATGTATACAAAATTAACTAACCAAGTAAACACATGAATCGTACATATATACACTTAATTTTTTCCCAAGTACTTCAGTATAAACCTGCCAGAGCCAAGAATAAAAAATCTTCTCTAAGCATGTTGGTTGGTTGCGGCAAGAATTTGGACAACTTACGTCACAGCTGACGTTACGAGATTGTTTTTACTGTTTTTACATAATTTTCGGTAGTTTGTCGTGTTAAAAACAATACATTTTTATAATTTAGTGCATACAGTGCAAACATTAAATGTAGTATATAGTTTTTGTAGTATATAGTTTTATTATTTTAAGTTGCATTTTCTTAAATATTTTGATAAATATATGATGAATTATTCATTTGTTCGGATGACTTAAGTCGTCTGAATTCTTGATGTAACTTTATTGAAAAAATGTGTTCTGACTTCCTTGCGACAACCAGTGGAAAAGGACCGAAAACAAAAACAAAACTCGAACAAAATGTAGCCCGCTTGATGGAAACAAGAGTTTTGGGGTTTGTTTCAGTTTCGATTTTGTTTTTGACGTTCTAGAAAACACAAACACAACGTAAATTCAACTACCCATTTGGTGGAAAACCTCCATAACAGCGAACATTTGTTTACAAGTAAGCTTGAAGCTTTGGAAAATTTTAAGAGTAGAAATAATATTAAATGGGCACTCTGTATACTCCGACTCTGTTGCAACAAAAGCTCTCTCTCGGCGGCACGGCCTGGTTCCTGGTGCAGTAAATCTCTTGACAATGGCGCGGTTAGAAAGACTTCATGGGAAGTCGTTTTACGTGCGCGTTCCGAAGCCGGCGAAATATTTGGCGGAAGTATTATCTCGCATGCAGGCGGCTCTTTGATTTCGAGATGTTTCCGTAGTTTAGGTTATACTTTTCCTGGCGTTAACTACGTATCCATTAGCATAATGTTTATTCGAAGGTGGTAGTTCCAGAAATTTAACATAAAAACTGTACATATATATATAAATAATATCTTATCCGTAGAAAATGAACAATATTGAGTAAAGCCAGTTACGTACAACGTGTGCGATAATATAATATACAGGGTGTTAAAAAAAGAGTGTAAAATATTTCAGGAGGTAATACCTAGTATAAATCAAAATAAGCAGAAAAGTCATAATAAACATGGGTCCGCAAAGAAACGGTTGCAAAGATATGGACCACTATTCGTTTTTCAAACATTTTATTTTATGAGGAATATACCGACAAAGGAAGCTTTTAACAAACAGAAACCAAAGTTACAGAAGATGTTCAAAGTACCCTCCGTCCATTTCCAAGCAGGCACGACATCTTCGTCTCGACGATATTCGAACTCTTTCGAAAACACCCTCCTTGGTTTGGATTTCTTGACACTTTGGATTAATCCGTAGCTGCAGCTCTTCCAGGCTATTTACAGGAGTACCATACACTAATGTCTTCAAATATCCCCAAACAACGAAATCTAGAGGGTTCAGATCAGGCGATCTTGGAGGCCATAAAACAGGTCCGGCCTGATCTGAACCCTCTAGATTTCTTTCTTCCGTCCATTGAGATTACCGGGTATAAAAATTGGCCGATTATATGATTTCCACAAATACCCGCCCAAACATTTAATTTTTGGGGATGCTGAGTATGTACTTCATAAATAACAAAGATATAAATTCCACATTACCTCTTTCACTATTTTAGCTGTCATTTCGTTATCGATACAAATTTTGACGCAAAATTTTAAGATCAGATAGCACTTGATGAGATCTTCAAAATGAGGTTCAAGATGAGCAACACCCCTTAGTTCTATTCAAAATCAGGGGGTCGTGCTTCCCTCGGGTAGGGGGCTGAAGTTACGGGAATGAAAAAAGCAGAAGTTCCCTCTCGAATTGGAAATCGACGAGTCCGGGCGTTTTCCCCATTTTCATTTTAAACGCCGAAAATCGAGGTGTAAAGTTTTCGTTGGCCCACCCTGTATATTATAGCATCAGTGCGGAACGTTCGATGCATTTTAATCGCAAGCGATATTTTTGGAATATATCAGATATATATATATTACAGCTCACCGCCCACTTTAAGCAGAAAAGAGCATGTCAAGGATTTAGGTGTAACTATTGATTCCAAACCTTTATACAAATTGCACATCGAAAATATAACAGCTTCAGTCTATAAAGCGTTAGATTTTGTAATAAAAGAATCAAACATTTTTCGGAACATTAGTTGAATTATATTGTCACGGAATTTGACCCACTCACTCCCAAACCGACGACTGTGGCACCTCGAATTGCCTAAGATTGATCGCCCCTACGCCATTCTGGTAAACAAACAACATGCCGTGAATCGAGGCGTTACTAGAAAATTGGGGAAACGACGAGAAGCGTTCCAGTCGCTCGAGAAAATGAGTCTAGATATGCTAGAAAATACCTGGAACATTCGTTGGGTCTATAAAAGAAGAATAAACGGCCGAGTTAGTTAGTCTTGTATAAGTCTTGTATTACAGTCTGAAGTGAAGTGTTTAGTTAGAGAGATCAAAGCGATTTAGATAGCGATTAATTAAATAAGTGTTTAGTTGACCTGTAATTAGTACTCAGTAGTGTACTGAGCAGTTAATAAAGAAGTGATTAATTAACGGATTGTTTTTCTGGCAATAGAAAACGACGGATTGGGAAATCCGTGACAATATCATTATATAATAATTTAGACAGACCTAAACTTGAATATGCTTGGCTGCTATGGCATTCACAGCCTGATATATATACAGTAAACATAGAAAAAGTGCGGACAAATTTTTAAGATTGCTTTATTTAAAAAAATATAACAAACTTCCAGATTTCAACTTCACTCGAAGTATTCATTTATGTAAGAAGTTTAAAATTAACATACCATGAAATCGCCGTGTCATTGCAGTACTCCTGTGTGGATACAAACTACTAAACTCTCTTATTGAAGATTTTTATTTGTTATCCCTGTTGTTTTAATACCTATCCGAGAAATACTAGAATTCTCTATATTTCCATTCGTAAGACAACCCAGTTTGCACCTCTTTTGTCGATATTCCGATTAATTGACCTGGTTTCTGGTAAACATAGCGTAGACCTCTTTAGCACTTCTGGTTTATTCTTAAAATCTATGAAAACTATATATTCAGTTGACAATTTATAAATACTGTACTGTACTGTACTGTAGGTGTACTAGCTGTTGACCTGATGTATATTTGTACATAATTTTGATAATGTGAATGCTTCTGCTGTATTCTTCATACTGTAGTGTACCATTATTATAATTTTTGTTTCTTGTTACTCCTTGTAATTAGGCATTAAAGCCTGTTTGGAAATAATAAATAAATAAACATCTGGTAATAATCGGATAAATAGAAATTATTGATCCTTCAAAGTATTGAAGACCAACCAAAAGAGGTGTTTGTGATATTGTTAAACACCATATAATTATATATTGTAGATGTAGATACTTTGTGTATTAATAGAACCGAAGAATTTGAAATGTTATATACAAGTGAAAATGAACTTTTTCGAAATTAAAACAAGTAAATTAATTGAAGCGTACTTTACGTTCCTCAATGGCGAAGGATGGCTGAATGGACTGGCGATGTTTGCTGTAGCATGAAAATAGCACACTGTTAAATATAGACATAAAAATTCCGAAGACAAAAGCTGGAAATAATTGTTTCTCCTACACCTAATGCAATAAAATATTTGATTTTCAAGGAGTCATTTTAATACCATGTATCTTACGCCACTAAGAATACAAGTTAATATTTTAAAAGGCATTTACGAAAAAATATCCATGAACAAAATTATTTGACAAATCATAACACCCAAAGATATAGACTAGATATTTGTCTACAAGAGAACATGCAATTTTTTTGATATTTGACACATTTATTCTAGTTTCGATTTTGCCGGAAACGATCTCAACTATAAAATTTTGACCGTAACACACCTTTATAAGGTGCAACTGCACTTGTTTAATAAATGTTTTAGCCTACTTGATTTTTTACACCTAGTTTTATTTTGGCATCTATAGAGTGTCCTGAATGTCCTAGGTCTAGACTCTAGTTTAGATAATACAAGAAAAATGATGATGTTACAGAAAAACTATTTTCAATATGGAAAAGCGCAATGTGTTCATGACAATTTAAACAGAAACTCCAGAATTTTTAGTAGATGCACGAGTGCACCTCATGCAAGTTTATTTCTACAATAGATAAAAACCTATTAAAATTCAGAAGTTTTAGCAAGCGTAGAAGTAAATATGGTACTCGAATTTGCAATGTTGTATTTGCGACATTGGATAACATAATAATTATTGTTACGGTTGTTTTTAGAAAGGTAAGCTTTTCCATAATCTTTTTATAATTATAATGGCAATTGTAGCATCTATATTCTCACAGCGTACCATATTTTAGTGTTTGCGTAAGGTGGCGCCAGTAGTAAATATAAAATATTTATAAAAACAATTTGGAAGAACTGAGTTTCACTAATTTTGTTCAGAAAAGTTAGGATTTAACAATATATATTTGTAACGTTGTCCTCTATGGACTACAGTTTATGTTTTTTCATGGTATTTACATTTGATTGAATGATACTTGTAATTGTTATATACAGGGTGAATCAGAACTTATCTAAAAAAAAAATAGAATGTACAGGGGGCTCTTACAAATGCCATTTTCTAAAAAAAAAACAAAAAGAGCAGTTCAAAAATGACTTCTACGCGGCTCTGGAAACTGATCCTCTATAAAACGTAACAAGGCAAAGCATGCAATCGGCGGTCGTACAAAAAATCGAAAGAAATGCCCAAGGAATGAAATAAACAATATTTTATAACACCTATTTTATGCAGCAACTTCAACTGCTTTTACCGCTATTGTTATTAATTATTAATGTAATTAATTTGAGGTTCTAATTAAATACCTGATGCTACAACAAAACTTTGGGCCTACTTTACCCAGTTTCTACAAACTCTTACAAATGTTTTTGCTTTTCATCCGTTTTGAACTCGTAAGTTATTAGCAGTAGCTATGATACGTTTGCAAAAATCATCAATAGTGCCTACTTCGGCGCGAGACACTCCATTTCTTAAATATTCCCACAAAAAGAAGTCCAAAAGATTTAATGTCAGGAGATCGTGGCAGCCATGGTACCAGTCTTCATCGTCCAATCCCTTGGTATTAATGCTTGGACATGTTGTACATGGTACGGATATAATTGAGTCTCGTGATGATACGCCACACTGCTGCAATACGCCCTGGATCTTTGTCTCTTCCACGATTCGGTTGCAAATTTTCGGGTTGCACTATACTTGCACTCACTGCACATCGCGATAAAAGGATAAAAGTAGCTGCATTTGGCACATGTTTACCGGGAAATTGTTCTGTTGAAACATTTTCATTTCACTATAAGTTAAAACGATATCCGAATTGCTATACATGTGAGACATTTTCGACACTTGAAAAACTAATACTCATATCACAAAAACATTAATACCTGCTATAACTAATCGAACCCGGCTAGACACCGCATTAGCCCAACAATGAAATGTTGAAAATACTACAACTTCAATAATTTTTTGCTCGGAAACTATAAGGACTACAAAAATTTTTACGATGTTGACTCAATTCTTCATGACGCATCTATTTCCATTTTTTTATATAGATAAGCTGTGTATTTAAAAGTCGATTGCTGTTAGTGGAGTAGAAGTCTTTAGATTTTTTATTTTATTTTTTTGAAAATAGAAAATTAAGTTTTTAAAAATTTATAGTATTTCTTTAAAAGTATAATAGAAAATTAAAATTATTCTTATTGTTTTCTAAAAATTAGTAACATTTTTAAGATGAAAATTTGGCCTTGAAACCGGTTGTCGTTAATGAATAAATGATTGTGGTTGATAAGACATTTCTTTTTTTCTTTGAACTTGCCACATTTTAGTTTGATTCAATAATATTGCCCCAACTTTTCTTAGTACATTGCACTGCTATTAAAATGTAAACGTAAATTACTTTATAATAATAATAATAATACATTTATTTTCAACATTTAAAAAACCCAATTACAGAAAATTTAGAAACAAGAAAAACTACAAACAAATATTGTGTACATACATAACATATTAACTAAATTGATGTGGATAAATAATAAAAAAAGAAAATTAGGACACAGACAAGGTAACAAATTTTTTATAAATTGACAAAATATGACCAACGCTATCTTGATGAATATCGCATGAAAAACAGATATTAAATAGACTGCACATATTAAAAAGTGGTGATCTAAGCAATGCATTGCTCCTACATGGTATATTTAAAAACACTTGTTGCGACGAGTTTCTAATCTTGGTACAAAATATGAAATCTGCTCCACTAACAAAGGGCAGTCGGCTTCATCATGCAATAATTTGTACAAAACTTTAAAGCAGCAGAGTTGCGTCTTACATGCAGTGAGTCTATGTTAAACATAGTGAGAAGAGTGTAATAATCAAAACCTCTCTCAGGGTAGTGACCATTATATTTAAAAAACATATATTTCAAACACTTGCGTTGTACTGACTCAATACTACAAATAGCATTCTGATACAATGGCGACCATATGATAGCACAATACTCTAACTTACTTCTGATAAATGTGAAATATAATAATTTTAACGTATTTATATTAGTAAAACAATTCCAATTTCTAACAAAAAAACCTAATGTTTTGGATGTAGAAGCGATAACTTGGGTAATGTGGTCAGAAAAAGTAAATTTTGAATCAAAGATCACTCCTAAATCCTTAAATTTCTCTGTTTTGTCCAAAATATTACCATTTAACGAATAATGAAACACTAGTGGGTTTTGTTTCCTATGAAATGAAAGCAGTTTACATTTAGATATATTGATATTTAAAAAATTTTCACGGCACCACTGATTAATTGTGTTTAAAACATTCTGTAGGCACATGCAGTCGTTTATGCTATTAATTTCTTTATAAATTTTCAGATCGTCAGCAAAGAGTAAGTGGTGCGAGTTTAATGATAGAGATAAATCATTGATAAATATCAAGAATAAGAGTGGTCCAAGATTTGACCCTTGCGGGACACCAGATGTGGCTAAATATTCATCGGACCTGAATCCACCATATTCCACAAATTGCCGCCTACACATTAAATAAGATCAAAGATCAAAGATAACATATTAGATGAAAATCCCAAATGATCTAATTTCGTTAATAACAGGAAATGATCAACATGATCAAATGCTTTTTGTATATCTGTATATATGACATCAACCTGCCCCTGTTTGTCAAGAATGTTAGATATATACTGAGTGATACATGTTAAATTAGTAACAGTCGATCTATTTTCCATAAACCCATGTTGGAAGGGGGATATTACTCGTTTTATTGAATTGTAGACATTGTCGTAAATGATCATTTCCAACAATTTACCAAAATTACAAAGAATAGCAATTGGTCTATAATTAACAATTTGTGATGGATCGCCAGATTTCAATATGGGACAAATTTTAGTCAATTTCCATAAATCTGGATACTCACAATTTTTTAATATGAGGTTAAATATTAAGTATAGAGGTTTAGCTAATACATAAATGCAATCTTTTACTATAAAGCTAGGAATATTATCAACACCAGACGTCATCTTATTTTTTAGTTTTCTGGAAGCTTTAATAATATCATCTTCTGAAATAGAATTAATAAGTATACAAGTACTGTTAAACGAGTTACTATTTTTAAGGAGAGATGCATTTGAAGGCAAATAAACATTCGAGAAAAAGTTCGAAAATCCACTAACTACATCCTGAGGAGTGTCAAATGTACTGTCATTATAATGCATTATTCCAGGTATTCTTGATGTATTTCTCTTAGATTGAATGAATGACCAAAATTTGGAAGGCTCATTTACTATATTGTTTTCAAGATTTTGTATATACGCTACATAGGCTGTTCTTATTTGAGCTTTAGTTAAAGATCTTAAATATTTAAATCGTTCAAAATAATAATTAGTTCCAAATCTGTTGTAATTATTATGCGCCGAACTTTTTTTACGTAGGTTATTTATTATGTCTGCAGAATACCAAGGCGGGTATTTTCTTTTAAATCTTTTATATATTGGAATGCATGCATCTAAAATATTGGTTAAAGATTGATAAAACATGTTACAAGCATTATTTACGTCAGTACATGACTCTAGGAATGTCCAATCTGCCTTCTGTACCATTTCATATAGCAAAGGGTAATTCGCTCGTTTAAAATTGTATTTCTTGCAGCAAAGACCAAAATCAAAATTTGTCTGCTTAGAACATTTCAACTCTAAAATAACATTAAGTGCTGGATGGTGATTATCTTCCTGTACAATAGGGCTCTCATCACTGTTTACAATACAGGTGAAATTTGATAACACAAGATCAAGCAGTCTACCATTTTTGTTAACAATATAATTCAGTTGACTAAGATTTAAAAAAGTCATAAAATTATTAACAATGTTAGTTTTAGTATCATTAATATCAGAATTATATAAAGGAATATTGAAATCACCTAATATTAACACCTTACTTTCAGCAAAAATACAGTGTAAAGACTCAACGGCATCAATAAAAGCCTCAAAGTAATCTAAAGTAATTGAAGGGGGGATATATAATACAAGAATATAAAGGAAGACATCTTGATAATACTTATTAAGTGGACTGTATTAATTTCGTCATCTATTTTTAAATGGATTAATGATACTTCTCTTAATATAATAATAATACTTTTTTTTAAATAATACAATACATAACATGCCCCATCCCTCAATTTCTTGCCAGAGTAGTGAAAAATAGTGTATCTAAATGGTGTAGCAACTGCTTTAGAAAGAAATCTCATAACTTTCTTGCAAGTCTACACTAAGCTTTACATTTCCTTGTTGACTCTGTAAGCGCAACGTCCACGGGCACCTTGTCGTCAGAGGTACCACGTCCAACAGAAGACTTCCTGGACGCTGCAAACTCCCGAATCGGCGTGGAGGACACCCTCGTCTTCGGACCCACACCTCGTCCGAATTTGCATGGCTAACGAGATTCGGGCATTCCTTGCCAGCCTTAGCCCTCCTCTTCGATGCACGGCGACGGCGACCGGGGTCGTCGACCCTCGCCGGTAGCATGGCATCGACTTCCCTCCTCTCCGGGCTGCTGGCAGCTTACCTGCCGCTGTCGAGGAACCCAGCAGCGCTACATTAGTAGTACGGGATTACACAACCTCGAGTGCGATGGCGATGCTCTCGTCGAAGACGTCGGCCACGGCGGCGGTGACCCGGTGCTGATCGCGTGGCGATGGCGACTCGACGCGCCGTCTCGTCGACCACCTGCGCGCCGTCGGGAGTGCTAGCGGCGTGATCACGTGATGCCACGACGCCTACCCCAATGTTTTTCGGTAATTCCCTGCCCCGATTCTTTCTGGGGTCTCCTTCATCTGCCCGCACACTGACCTATTTATCGCGGTGGGTTTCCTCCTCGCGTC
Organism: Monochamus saltuarius; assembly: GCA_025584915.1. NCBI lineage: Eukaryota > Metazoa > Arthropoda > Insecta > Coleoptera > Cerambycidae > Monochamus > Monochamus saltuarius. Next base: position 28,204,968 of record CM046721.1, read on the forward strand.
CGCATGTTCGAGCGTTGCCGTAGTGATGGGGCGGCACGCTAATGGAGCTAAATCATTTTCTCTCCACTAGTGAACTTCGAGACAAGTGTCAACGAAAAATGCAACACTTTGGAGTACCACCTCTCGTAACGTGCGACCGAAAGGAAAATATGTTTAGTCCAAAAATAACCACACTAATTAATGAAAATAAGACATAGACAACAGTTATACTTTTATTGACGTCTAAATATTCAGAGTAACTTATATTATATTCAAGTTATAATATATTTTCAGCTATAATAATCCAAGGGGATTGATAATAGACGAGCTAATTCACAGGCTTTTAAAGCACGTTGCTTGGCTAAAAGCAAGACGGATCTATGTTTAAATTATGAGGCGCTTATGACTGCCTGAGGGCTATTGTCAGACCCTTTTTTGAAAAACAAGAATTGTCAAATGCACTTAATAGGTACAGTTTTAGTTAATACTTACATGAAGTTAAATCGACACATAGGAGGAAGCCTTTGCTTGTTGTAAAGACAAACATCAAACGTCAAAAATAGTTGTCAAACAATTCCGTAACTCAGCAAGTTATAATAGCACTTAAGGTCGCCATATATCTCGCGGTAAAAGGATCAAATTTGTGGCGTTTTTTAGATTTCTGTACCTAAACTAAAAAACAAAACACGTAGAGTAAAAGTAATATCAAAAATAAAATTATTGATGTTTTGTTTATCCACTTTTACTGTTTAATCTTTCCTCAACTAATATAATAACTTTTAAAATCCATTTGTATGACACATTATTTTGTTATTCTAACTCCACATTTTAATAATTATTTTCACATATGTATTTAGAAACAAAAGTGAAGAACCTTATATGCAGAACTATGTAAGTTTATGTTACAATATTTTGAAAAATTTCTGTACCCAAATATTTGTTGGTTACACCGCTTTCTGCCACATTCATGTTAGTTTTGAATATTAGCAGTTGGCATGAAATAACATTCCTGTTATTTGCTAAACCCTATATTATTTAGTTCTTAAAGGTTTAAAATTACTTGTATTTGAAGAAAACTCTATTTCAAGATTAAAGATATGTTCACTTATAATTTACCTACTGTTTAAATTATTTTCGGAATTTTTTTCGAGGTCATGAATATTTTGAAAATTTTCTAAAAATATTCATTAACTACGAAAAATTTCCGGTTATTAATTTAATCTCGAGGGATGATCGGCAAGAAAATTTCCCACCAAACTATCTATTAGGTAATTTGAATGTGGAAATGATATCATGCGACAATTAAACTTTGTATTGGAAATAATTACTTACATGTAGAATATAATATCTTACTGTTTTTGCTTGCTTTAGTCAACATATAGACCATTAAAAACTCAAGAATAAAAAATAATTAAAATATCAAGTACTGTCAAACAAATTGTCAATGAATGTCAATAAATTTCCAGTGTAATCATATGAAGCTTACTTGAAGTAGGATGCTTTTATTTGGGGTACCATGGTAACGGAAAAATACAAACTTCTAATTGTTTAGAAAACGTTGATGTGAAATTTTCAGTGCAAATATTTCATCTGATAACACAACTGTCGAAAAAATTTCAAAATAAAAAAAGTAAATAAATCATGGTGTTGCGTTTTTTGGCGGCAAAATATGACGATTTAACCTTACCTACCTATGCAAAAATGACTCCCTTAAAAGATGCAGAGTGTTAAACTTAAACTTTCCAAATTGTTTTTTTGATATAATTTCTTCAGTTTTTCAGGTATCGCTTTGAAATTTTGTAAAGATACTTCTTCTTATTAACCAAATCCTCAAGAGTATTATTGTAAAGAATTCCTGTAAAACAAACGTAAAAACTGGAGGGGAAGGGATTATTTTATCCCCTCACTTTTTCTGACGTACGTATTTTATTTTGATTATTGTATTACTCTTGATTATTCGTAAAAATCCTCGTTTTTGAGATTGAATACAATATTTAAGTTTAATTTTTCCAAATCGATGCATTGGATGTGGAAGAAACGCAACTATTCAGTGGCCACCACGCTCTTCCGATTTTAGTCCATTGGACTTTATAGTGTTTAGGAATTTATGAAGGATGAAGATTATTTCGAATCTATTGAGAATATTGATCAACTGAAAAAGGAGTATTAAAATGCGGCTGAAACATTTTGGCAAAAACCACAGGTTTTTCAGAATATCAGATATTCTTCATTTAAAAGAGCTGGTTTATGTTTTTCGGAGGCAAGTGGACATGTGAAGCAATTAATAAATTAAAATGCTAACATTACAGTTTTAAATTTTAGTACCTATAAATCTTCTGGTAATAACCAATAAGTTTCTTAAATTCCTATTTTCCTTAATAAACGAATTTATATTGAAAAAACGTGTGAAAATGGTGCATCTAGCCATATGTTCAGAGACACTGTATAAAATATGTTAGGGTAAGTTAGAATATTATAAATTGTTCCTTTGTAATTTGAATTTTCCATTTTTTGAAATTTAAATATATTAATCTTAATTCATTTTGTTGCGACTTTAACGTTGCATACTCAAAAATCGATTTATCTCGAAAACCAAAAGTTTTAGAAAGATTATCAAGAGTAGTAAAATTTTCTAAACAAATTTTTACATTAGGATTTTGTAAATATTTGTTTCACACTGTTTAAAATTGACATGACAACAATCAAAAGATGTTTGTACTATTTTCGTACATACTTTGCGTTCATATATTATCGTTTTCCCAATGATATCGAAATTTAAAATTTTAAGTTATAATAGTCGTCTTATTTAGATAACTGCTAAATGTACATTTAAACGCAAACATTTTAAATTATCTAAAGTAGTCAAATTATTTAATCCAAAAATGTTGGCAGTATTATTTTTCTAATAAACGTGTTTGATATGGAATCGTATTTCTTCGAAGGCTGCTCTAGAAATCTCCGGTGTATCAGATCATTGATATTTTCAGTTCATGGCTTTTTTAGAAACCAAGAATACAATTCTGCACAACTGAATTGATGATAAATACAAAATCATCGAGAGTTCTTTATGACACCTCACTGCCAGTCGCAATCAACCAGGTGTAACAAAATGAGCACTAGACACTTTATCATTCTTCGTTTCTTAATTCTACTGGTCTGAGTAACGTGGGTTTTTATTAAAGTATATTAACTGTTGTCTGTGGTACGTGCGCAGTATCCTATTGAAGCTTAGTGAAAGATATTAAACATTATCACTAGCTTATGTATAAAAACATTATAGGTTCAAGTATATAATTAAAAAAGGGATAACGAAACGCGTTATGAAATGTTAATACATTTTGTAAGGATGACTAGAAAAAAGTATATATATGTACAGGACGTTTTATTTGGTAATGTTAACAGTGAATGCAGGACATCTAGGTCTCAAAAAACCTATTGTTGACGCATCTAATCATTATCATTATCGCCAAAATCCGTAATCGTCCTGTTTACCGATTTTGGTTATTTCTTTACCTTTCCATTAAATACGCACCACCCTTAATAATCAATTAAAATTCGATAGGGGTATTCTACTACACTCAACCCACTAACGTCATAAGCGAAATAGAAATACAGGTCCGATGACATTTTGTTTTTGTTCTTTCGCAAAAAAAACACCCTGTATGTAGGATTTAGAAAAATCTGTTCAGACACTTGAGTAGAGCAGAAATAGTAGTTTACAGTGAATTTACTGTAGCTGCCCATTTAAATCGTCCTGTTTTATTTTCTGTTCAAGCATTAATTAAATCCTACAGTAAATGCCAGAAAATCTAAGCTTTCTTGTCAAATTTGAAGTAACTATCAATTTTTAGTGTGAACTTAAATTTTAATAGTTTTTATAAATTGTCTAATTCAATTTGAATAGAAAGATAAAACGGTCTAGTAAATAACATAGCAATAAAAGCGGACGAGAAAAAAAACGAAGACAATTTTAGGAAACACTACAATAAATGCTCAAAATTTCCACCATTATTTTAAACACAGTTCCATTATTTTTTATAATAACTTTTACAGAAACCTATTCTTATTATATTAGAATTATTGCTTACTTAATTGCAGGTATTTACAATTTGCTCAATCAGTCGTACTCGACTGTTAATTTCAATTCCAATATACATTCGATTTTAAATGATCACACAGGTACTAATCAACAGGAGTGATGCCTGGTGACCTTGGAGACTACTCAATAGGCCCACCCCGTTTATCAAATTGACGTTCAAAAATTTGTTTTTTTGGAAAAGGTTTGGAAAGGCTACCTATAATTAATGAATTAATTGTGAATTTAATAATGAAAGTAGGTTTACTAGTTTTTAGAAAAAATACTTCACCATAAACTCTACTACTATTCAAATGTTTGAACAGAATCAAAATCCTACATACAGGGTATTGTTTTTGTGAATAAAAAAAATTGTTACCAAACTTGCATTTCTGTTTCGCTTATAATGTTAGTGGACTAAGTGAGGTAATACCGAATATCATTTAATTATACAGAGTGGTTCGTCTTTTATGAGAAGTTAAAGAAATAGCCAAAATCGGTAAAACGCCCTGTATCTCAGTAATGACAATAGTTATACCCTCAACAACAGTTTTTTTGAGACCTCATGGAGGTCCTGCCACTGTTAACATATGTACATTTCCCAGTGAAACACCCAGTATACTTAAAAATCTTGAATGTTAAAAAATGGCTAGTAATCAGCAATTAGTAATATATGGAATTTATCTAAAATGTGACTGAAAACTAAAAAAATTTAAGAACAGAATTTTATGTCATGTCAATAAGACACATTTATATAGAAACTATTATCCACATTTTCTTTTTACGCAATTAATTTATTATTTATATACAAATTGCCTGAAACATATTTCCTTGAACTAACTAAAGAGTGGTAACAAAAATATCTATTCACAAACTAGGAGCTAAAATATTTATTAAAGTAATGTCCTGAAATTTTTCTATTTATTTTGATCGTCTTGTTGTGAATGTACTACTTATTTCTACATTTACCGGTCTTATAAATTGTTGATAGGAAAATTTCCATCTGTTTATGTGTGTAAAAGAGTCTGTTAATCATAAGAAACTAAGCAATACCTTTTAAGTATCTAGTACAAAACAATTATTATTTAAAATTATTTACTTTCAATATTATTTGAATTTCTTCACAGGACGTTACATACAAAAAAATTAAACAACCGATAAATCATTAAGGGCGCCGTATTCTTGAAATAGTGTTTTCTACAAAAACAATTTAAATATTTAATAACTGAGTAATCTACGGCTTAGCAAATAATATGAATGTTATATCATGCCACCTACAAATATACGAAGTAAAGCGAATAAATACCGAGAAAAACGGTTAAACCAACAATTTTTAGGTACAGAAATCTTACATAGTTTTGCATTGTTGACGTTTATTTATAAGTTGTGTTATAGCTGTTAAAATGTAGAAGTTTGAACAACAAAATAATGTGTGTTACATACGATTTTTAAAAGTTATTATTTTATTTGAAGAGAATTTAAATAGTACAAGTGGATACACAAAACATCAAGAATTTTATTTTTGATATTATTTTTATTCTACGTGTTTTATTTTTCGAGAGCCCAAAACCATCACAAATTTGATCATTTTGCTGCGTGAAACACGGCGACCATAAGTTTGAAAGTATTATGAAACGCTGTTTGTAAGTTCATTATTAAATTTAATTAAAGCAATATTTTGTTTCATCACAGCAATAATATTATAACTGTTTCATTCAATTTCAATGTATAAGTTCAAGGAAACTCAAGTTTTTGCTATTTCTATATAACTTTTCGACATTATATTAGAAAAAAGTATAAACAAAATAAGTTCTAGACAGCATACAATGATGGTTTTAAATTACTTGGATGACTAGTACTTTTACATAATTTCTCAAAAACGGATCTATCAGTTTTTTTTCTTCAGTAAAATGAAAGCTGTTTTGAAGAATGAGGAAATATTTGCGGACAGCAGCAGGTAATCAGTATGCTGCTTTTATCTTGATTTGTTAAATTTTGTTTATTTTATTCGATTAGATATTTTGAATAAATATACACTAGAATAAAAAGTATTGTAGTATCAATAGATTCAATTATTTTTTCTTTTTGTAAGTGCCTGGAAATAAATTAAACATTTCTTTCAGTGATAAAAATTCTATGTTGCCCACTAAACAATAAAACGTTTTTTACTTGTCCTTAGTTTACCTGTGTAATTATCACATTACTTACTTAGAATAACTCAACTAATGCTGTTTGTTTTCTATTCTTCTCTAACTAAATAGAGTTCACTAATCCCTGTTAGCTCACTTGAAAGGAACTTTACAATATCTTCGGAGAACGTTAAAAATAAGACGTTCTTAAATCTTGTTTACATTGTTAGTATCTTTCTCTGCTCATAATTATTTTAATGATGCCAATTATTATACGTATTTGCTGTTAAGCAAGCAACAGTGCAAGAGAAAGCCCGTCTATAATTAGAAAATCTTGGAGTTAAGTCTAGTTTTCTTTAGTCGACCTAAGATAAAAGTATGGATAATCATGTACCTATTTGAACAGATGTCAACTGAAAGACCGCTTAGATAAAGTTTGTGTAATATTTCAGGGAAGTTAAAAAACTGTTATGTCTTTTTGCAAAATCTACTGTCTTGTATTTGTATTAATAAAAAATAACACTGTAAAAAATAATTACACATTTTAACACAATCTACTGTGTTACTATAACATATGTTATGTATGTTATGAGTAACTCTTACACATTAACATATTAATTATATTGTATAATATACAGAGTGGTCCATTTTTCATGGCTCACCATTGTCACTTCGGAAACTGTAAAATATACAGTGTTTCAAATTAGAACGCGCTTTTTCACGGCCATTAACATAAACTAAACAGATCCAAGGTACTTGCTGTTGTTGCTGAAAATCTGAAAATAGTGATTTTGGAAAATGCTGTCATTATTTCTCAACGGAAAAAGCTGAAATTTGGTATTGGGGATAAAAATATACGAGAAATCGATTTTCGTCAAAAGACTAGTTTCAGTTATGCAACATTCAATTGACGTCCATACAGTATCTTGACAGTACCATACGTAGAATAAAATTACGAACACGTTAATATGTAACAACACTATTTTATTTGGAAAATGACCCATACAATTTAAAAAATACTATAATTTAAATAAAAAATTTAGTTGTTCTTGACGTAAAACAAAAATCAACAACCATTTTGTCAGATTCGACATTTCATAACTTTGTTTTTATTGTTGGACGCCGTACTTCTCAAAAGTAATAATAATAATAATAAACGGAAAACATAATATGTTCATAAAATTATAAGTTGATTTATATATAAAGTCTTTATATCTATATATGTTAACATAATTAATTCACTAAAAAGAGAATTCTAACAATAACTGATGCTATGCCTATATTTTAATTTAATTATTAATTAATTAATTTATTACAGACCTGGGAGTCTTACCTAAGTAACCATTTTTTGATATGTTTTTCAAAAATTTGTATTTTCGTAATATTTTGCAGTGTTCGGCATTTTTGCAATAAATTCTTGGAGCCAAATAACCAAATGATCGTTATCCTAATTTTTTAAGAGCCTTTTGAGTAACAAACTTATTTTGCGATTTATAGCAGGTTTTCAATATTTTTTAAGATATATCTACGTTTTGCTGCAATATCAATACTTTATAACAATATATTTGCCTTATATCCAGTAGTTTATTCTCAGAAAACAGAAGATCTGATGAATACATTTGACTTTTTTCAAATATTATTTTGATGATCATTTTTTGTAAAATTTGAAGTTGATTTCCCTCCCCAACCTGCTATTCCGTACTGTAAAGATAAAGATTCAATTAATACATAATAAATTACTTTAAGATGAAAGACTTCAAGAATGTTAGTTAATTTCTTAAAATAAAAGATAATTGGTCTTAATTTTTTAATTAATATTTTAATGCGTACATCCCATTTTAAATAATTATCAATTTCCACCCCTAAATATCTAATGCTAGTTGCATGATCAATAAAGAAGCAATCTTGCTCAATTTGAAATTCCAATTTCTTATAGTAAGGCTGTTTTTTTACAACTAAAAGATAAGAATTTTGTTTTTTCAAAATCTATAGTGTAGAAACTCATTTCATCAACCACATTTTTAGTACCTGCAAGTCTTTTTCTGCAATTTTTTTCACATCGTTCCAGTTGTCTGCTTGATACTGTATAACCGTATCGTCTGCAAATGACGATATATTTCCCGTTGACATTTTAAAGAGACCATTTAAATAAATACTAAACAAAATAGGACCAAGTACCGTTCCCTGCGGTACACCATAATTAGTTTTACATACACCGTTTTGATGTTCATTTATTTGAACGTTTTGAACCTTATTTTCCAAATATGTTATCATTAATTTAAGAGCTAGCCCTCTAAAACCCAAATCTTCTAGAACAGATAGTAATTTTTTGTGGTTTACAGTATCGAAAGCCTAAATCGAGAAAAACACAAATAGCAGCCTTACTGTTGTCAATTGCTCTATAAATATGCTCTATAAGTATTTAAATATTTTAAGGATAGTACTGGAGAATGCACTGATAACCATTCATTAAATTACGAGTAAATTAGAAATGGTTCAGCAAAATGACGTAGGCTACATAATTTTGCAATGGTGTTCCGATATTTAAATCGACGTTTTTCAAATATGTATTTGAATTAGTACTCATGGGCCCGTTGCCTAGCCTTCATAGTGTCCCTGACTTAACCCATTAATTTTTTTGTTTTTGAGATAGTCCGAAAGATAAAATTTATTATAATCCCTGTGAAAATATAGAAGACTTATGCGACAGAAATTTTGCTGTTTTAGGTCTATTTGGTCACTTGGAATTTTGAAGGGTTTGTAGAATATTTGTGTATTTTGTTTGGCTAAGCATTGAAGTTTGTTTTATGTCAAAAATTACTAAATTTTTTTATTTCAATTATTGTATTTTATAAACTTTATGAGCTATTTCAAATAAAATATTGTTATATATACTATAAAGTTCCAATATGGCGCTCATAAGAACAAAAAAACATTATTGATTATTGCATAATCGAAAACTAGAGGTTGTACAAATTTTATCCAAATTCCTGTTGAGAAATAATGACGCCAGTTGGCATTTTCTAAAATTGTTATTTTCAGCTTTTTCACAATATTTCAGCAACGGCTGTTAGATTTATCTTAATAGTCATAAAAAGACGTTACTTTTTTAATTTAAGCCACGCTGTATATACGGTTTCCCAGATGCCAATGGTGAACCATGAAAAAAGGACCAGTCCTGTATAGTATTTACAGAATTTAGGTGTTAAATTCATGAGAAAAAGACATTTAATTTTTTACGATTTTATTAAAAATATATAATTCAGTTCAAATGAACAATCAAGTTAAAATTAATTAGTAGTAGTAATAATAGTACACATAATAAATAACATTTTAGTAAATCATAAATAATGAAATTACAAACATTAAATAAAAATGTATTTAGGTATTTATACTATACTATACAACAGGAATTTACAAGAATTTACTGGTACTGATCTGAACATACTCTGTGTCTAAAATTGCAAGAAAAACAAACTACACTAATAGTAATCTAAATTAAATAATAATTATATTAATTATATAATAATATTTTAGAGTTATAGTCCTGATTAGCTTCAGCTTCATCACAAATGTCAGAAATATTTGTTAATTAGGTACATACTTACCATTTTGTTCGATGAAACCTCAATTCAAATTTAAATATTTTCTCTTTTAACAGCACAAACGAGAAATAACTGAACACAACAACGGTGCCTACACAATCAAAATGGCATACTGTATACTGGCACTGCTGACGTACTGCAGCTGCGCAGTTGTGCTCAATCAGTCAAGAGTATAGAACATAGAAATGTCTTAAGTTAAAAAAATCAGAATATTATTAACACGGAAGTTTTACACGTCCTGAATTACAGACTGGAAAATCTAAAAATCAGTTGTTTAATATACATATTTGAAAATTTCTATTAATTTAAGTATTATACACAATATACAATATATTCACTTTAATAATTTCTGTTGTTCACTTTTTAATTTTATAGGAAAATTTACCCCTGTTGATGTCCGCTATGAGTTACTGCTTTTAATGGACAATTGCTTAATTTTACATGCTGTAAAGTAATATTGAATATTAAAGTAGCTTCACAAACTATCGTAGAAGACTCGAGAGATTGAATAGTTAATGTTTTTGATAAACTTAAAGATCATCTACAACCAATGGAAGGACAATATTGTTCTTAGAATTAATTACAAAATGATAATCATTATAAATATCTGCTGCAACATATTTTTTGTATAGATTCTTAATTGAATTGTTTTTAATTAATAAACCATCTTTGTACACTTTCTGTCCTGATCGATTTGAAAAAATGAGTGTAATATCTATGCGATATTATTTTATAAACACAAGAGACAAAATTAAAAAAATAATTTCTTCAGTTTTTGGATTTCCTTAAAGAAAACTAGCAGCCTAATGAATCTTGAAATGTGTACTTTTTGTGTAGGACTAAAAAATACTAAAGATATAAAGAAAGAGAAACAACAACCGAAAAATTTTGTAACCTAAATATTTTTGGTTTGTAGCATAACAAACTCAATAATATAACGCAAAAAAAAATAAAACAATTACATATGCCTACCACATTTCAACACAATGCATTGAATACTTTGAGGTCGCCGTTTTTCTCGCTTTACAATGATCCAATTTGTGGCGTTTTTTAGGTACAGAAATCTCGAAAAATAATAAATTCTCCTCAAATAGTATAATAACTTTTAATATCCATTTGTATGACACATTATTTTGGTATTCTAACCCCACATTTTAACAATTATTTTCATATACTTATAAACAAAAGTGAACAATCTTATATGCAGAACTATTTAAGTTTATGTTATAATAATATTTACATCTACAATTGAATTTAAAAAAAAAACACATTTTAAGATTTCTGTACCTAAAAATTTGTTGGTTAGACCGTTTTCAGCCATTATATATTCATTTTACTTCGGTACCTGAATAATTAGCAGGTGGCATGAGATAACATTCATTGTTATTTGCTAAATTCTATATTATTCTGTTCTTAAATGTCTAAAATTACTTGTATTTGTAAAAAAACTCTATTGCAAGAATACGGCGCTCTTAAGGTCTTGAAAGTTGTATTTTTTTTGTGTAGATTTAAAAAGTACTAGAAATAAAATAATAACCGACAAATTTTGTAACCTAAATATTTTTGGTTTGTAGCATAACAAACGCAATAATATAACGCAAAAAATAATAAAACTATTTAATAAAACATATGCCTATCAAATTTCAACACAACACATTGAATACTTTAAATGATATTCGCAAAATTAATTTTAAACAATTAAAATTAACGCCTTGTATCCTGAAATCTCAGGTCGATAGACCCATAGTCCACAGGAAAAACTTACTAACTAATTTTAAATAATCTAGAATTTATGGTACGTTATTCTAAAACATCTAGTATATTTCCCAGAGCATACAGAAGTTATTGTCGATGATTATCGTAGATTATTTACGAATTACAAATGAACGTATTTGTTATTCTTCTTATAAGATAATTCATATTAAGAGAAACGCCTACTGACACCGAGTTGACAGCACAATACAAATCAGTATTCGCCTCACCGTCGTTATTCGTATTCTCATTCGCATTCGTGATTGATAAAAATCATACACTCGGACATTACATCACTAGCTCAAAATCCTTCAGTATCCCTTATTGCCTGTTTTAAATGTTTCAAGCAGATTTTCAGGTAAACCAGATCAGACCAAAAATTGAACTTGGCGTACTGTTAAATTTAAATGTTATGGAAATTAAGTAGACTGAGGCTAGCAACAAAAAAATTAATAACAATAAAACGTAATCCGTGAAATGTATTTATTTTTCATTTCTATGACGATTCGAGGTACAACGAAACCCACATCGATAAGTAGATCGGAACATCGGTAATAATAAACATTTTTCAGTTTACCGTAAAAAAGTAAAAACACTGTTCTCATCGCGGTTTTAGAAGAGTGAAGTCACAGCAGATTTCATTTTTATTTAGTAAGAAGGCAAAACCACATTATGTACTTACATTTCGTCTGTCAACGGAAAACAAATCGTACATGAAATAATATTTTAATTCTAAACAGATTTTTTATTCTTGTAATTAGTTTGTGTGTTTGCCCTTTTACTTTTAAAATATTATTCTATTGGATTTTCTGTTTTATTTCTTTCTATTTATTTTTTAAGTAAAAGTAGTACAGGTGTTATTTACTTTAAAAAGATACGAGTGCCTTCAACTTTCATCGATATTTTTCTTTTCGTTTATTCGTCAGTTTAATAAACATTGAATCAATTTCAAACAGGGAGATTTATTTGTATTTATGATATACTTAATATTTCGGTTAATTATCAAAAAATTATGTTTCACCGTTTAATTCATATTTGGTTCCTTATTTTAAATATTCGGGCTTTTTGACTACAACTATAATTTGGTAATTTGACCCCAAATTAACACAAACCGAAAAAAATTGTCTTAGTTTCCAAAGTTTTTCTTGGTATTTCCTTTTAATTTTGATGCCATAACTCTCAGCACTCAGGTCTTGTGACTCATTGTGCATAGCACAGTAGTAGTCTGCACTAAGTGAGAAATCAAGCACTAGCTTTTCTGGAATCTCTCTAATTCTATTGAGACGCTACTGGTTAGTTTTTGGTTAAAATTTTATGCGAACTGCTATAATAAACTACACTGTACCAAATTTAATATGGATTTAGTCAATTCAATCATTCAGTTCATTAGTCTTTATCCAGGGTTAACTATAATTAAGTACAAAAATAAGGATTTCTCCGTACGTGTGTGACAAATGCTCATCGGAGAGTCATGCAAGCACGGAAAAATCTATTTCTGGACGTGTAATGAGCGATATGTTTTATTACACTTCTTTGAAAACGAAAACATAAAAACCAAGTCTAACATAAACCAACTACAGAGTAAGAATATTGTAAATTAACTAACTATTAATAATAACAGTTCCAACTAATGCTTGAGTTTGAATTGTTATTATTAATGGTTGTGTTTAATATGCAATTCGTATTAATAAGCACAGGTTTAGTCCTTTTGGATTTTCATTTTGTGGAACTGCAGTTATTGAAGCAGACTCTTCGTAAACGTTTTGATTTTCTTGAACAAATGATACAGTTGTTGTATTTTGCGAGTGAGAACGGTGTTCTCAATTTTTCTTGTATGGTTCTTCTGCTACATTGGAATAACGCCATTCTCCGTGCTTTTCCATCGTGAGTAAATCAGCCTCGCTTTTCACCAACATGGTTGCCGAAGAACGTCTTAGTCTGGGATCTTCTAGTTTTAGGTATTCTGCAACCATTTTCGGAACACCACTCATGATATGGCATTCAACGTATTGAGCGTAACACCTGCCATTTCAATATGTAACAAATAATCTTCTGCTGTTCATATTTTTAGGTCGTAGAGCTGCATATTTATTTCAATGGTGATTTGATTAGTTCAGGGCTCAAATGTACATCCTTTATTGGTAATTGTGAATCTTTTTGATGTATGAGTTTTTCCATCTCCTAAAAACACGACAAGAAAGCGCTCATTATCTACCACATCGTCGAAATTTACACATATTAAATCATCTCTTCGGTACTCACCAAAGATCCCAAAGACTAACTGGTTACTTGTTCTGCTGTTAAGACTTTGGATTTTTTCGATATATATCCACAGTATGACGCTTCAAGAAAGCAATAGTTCTTGGGTATTTGTTGATGTTAGCATTTTCTTTTATAGTCAAACAACTATTTAGCATTGATAATAGACTCCATACCGTGAAAGATTTCATAGACTTACCTTTTTCGACAAAGTAAACTAGAAGAATATCGTCATTTACAGTTTTGATTTTGTTCAGATTTCGCCATTCAGTAAAATGTTGATATTCGTGTTCATATCTTGATCTGGATTTTACTGGTAATAAATTCGCGTTCGCTTGTGTTACTTGCTCTAAGATGTTATCGGGAATTTCGGGATTTGCTTCTGAGTACATTTTATCGGCATAAATTTAATTGACAGAAAATAAACAATACAGGGTTTGGCAAGTATGATGCGATTCCATGGTTACTCTCAAACTATTTCAAAGGCGATTTGATTTAAATTAGTCTATATCACGTGAGCTGCATAAAACGTCAAAAATATTACAGAGATGTATCTAAATATTCAAACATTTATGAATTAAAATACAAAATAGGTACATGTTAAATATCAGATAGCATATAGACTTTCTTTTATTTAGTCTATTTTGCTGTAAATTTCTATTTTAAAGCCATATATTCGGTATTTTTATTCAGCAGAAGAAAGAATCGCATATCGGGAAAAGTTTTTCCGTGCACTGTTTCCGTGCGCTAGCCATAGAAATCATAAAATATATAGAACGAAAGAAGCCTTTACATTTATAGGCACTCAAAAAAATAGACAGATTATGGAGGAGCTTAGCAGCCATCTAGGGAAAACTTATTGTAAGCTGTTGGTAATACTGCATTTTAATCCCAGCATACAATTGAAATCAAAACGGAATGTTTATAATTGAACCATAGAAATCATATGTTTCTAGGAATAGAACGTAAAATTCTCATATTTTGAAATGCCCGTCCATTAGTGCGAAGCTATCCCGTTAGTGCAACTAACTCATAAAAGTTAAGTTACTGCAATATTACCAGACTCGCGTTTTTTCCATAGGTTGACTATTTTAGGCACCTCTTTTGACGTTCTATATATTTTCTGATTTCTATGGCGCTAGCCTGAAAAAGCTCATGTTATATAATAATTGCTAATACAAATGAAAATAAGGTGTTTTCAAAGAAGTATAATAAAAATAGCCACTGTTTATAATTTTATACTCGTTCTTCATTCCCTGGTTACAAACTGCCAAAATAACATTTATAGTCATGATAGAACCGACAGGATTATCTACTAACAGCAGAACACCATCAATGGTG
Organism: Monochamus saltuarius; assembly: GCA_025584915.1. Taxonomy (NCBI): domain Eukaryota; kingdom Metazoa; phylum Arthropoda; class Insecta; order Coleoptera; family Cerambycidae; genus Monochamus; species Monochamus saltuarius. The sequence goes on from CM046721.1 coordinate 28,220,108, forward strand.
TGACGATTTTGACAGAACGAAAAACAAAAATATTTCATTACTATAATTGGCAAGACATAGAAAGACAATATAATTATTGTGTTGATGGTTGCATAGCTAAGATAGCGAAATTTAAATTTGTATTTGGTAAGCGACCATAAGCGCCGATAAAGACGTTTATTGTACTTTAGAAGAAATCTGTTATAGGTAAATAATTTTGGAATTTTTCGGAAAGGACGATTCCGTTATTTCATATTTTTCTCTAACCTATCTTAAAATATTTGCACTTAGTCATAATTATCCCTGTATACATTAATATGTTTGTTATACGTGGTAAACAGTATATCTGACTGTTAGCAAATTTGTTCTTCTGGTATAAATCGAAAAATTATTTATTTGGTCCAAAAACATCACATTGACATGTGACAGCGCAGAGCTTCAATTTTTGAATGCCTTAATTTAAGCGGTTATAAGATGAAGGAAACCCCAACAGAGTACTACAAATCCATCGAAACTCTTCCATCAACCACTGATTTTACAGAGACTGTGACCAATTGAGTGGTAAAATGGACGTGTTTAAGATAGACCAGTCGTTGAGCGGCAACCTAGGCAGTGCGCCGTCCCCGGACAAAATCAACCCCGAAGTGTCCTTCGATGCCGGCCAGGAGTTCAATCTGTGCTTTTTCGACAACCCGGAGGATAGCAGCACCCAGGGTTTTAGCGACCCGGGGTCGGTGGGGTCGACGACGGCGAGTTCGCCGCCTCCGCCGCCACAGCAGCTCACCCCCTTGCATATACCCCTGGCGGGAAGCAGCACCCCAGTGCAGAATCCAGTATTATTGTCGCCTCCAGGAGGGACTTCCTCGATTAGTATCAAGCAAGGTATTTAAATACGACTTACATATTTTAATTCTTAGATTTAGTAAAGAATTGAGTACGACAAAATAATAGAAGTTTTTCTTTAGTCACACCTCGTTTTCATTATACAGGAGGTTGAACTTTGAACCGGTATTTTGCATATTATATGCATTTTTTGAAATATTTGGATATATTAAAAATATCTGTCGGTTTCAAAAAGGGTAACCAAAATAACCTTAAAAATTACCGTCCAATAACGATACTCAATGACTTTTGTAAAGTTTTTGAAGCAGTATTGCCGGATCCCCTATCATACGAAAAATATGATTTCTGAAGTTCAACACGGTTTCTTGACTGGTCGCTCAGCTGTCTCAAACATTATATGTAAGACACAAGCGAACTAAGGTAGATGTAATCATCTGGGCTACCTCAAGGTTCTATACTCGGTCCAATGTTTTTTATTTTGTTTATAAATGATATTATAGAATAGTTAAATGTTAAATCTTTAATTTACGCAGATGATCTGACAATTTTCCTAGAGATAAAATCTCTGCAAGATTGTGTAATGCTTCAGAGTAATTTGAATCGAATTAACGAGTGGTCTCTTCAAAACAACTTACCTCTAAACGCTCAGAAGTGTAATGTTATGCGCTACATAAAAAACAGATAAAATACTATTCGATTAGATGCTGGGCAACATGACCCCTAATACGTCTGAGTTTGTCAAGGGTGTGTTGTTTGATGAAAAGTTATCATTCAATGAGCATATTATGTCTTGTACTATCAAATCTGTTTGTAAAAGCCTGGAATTTGTTTTCGAAATTCTATGAACTTTAAGATATGGAAATCCTTAAATTGCTGTATTGCGCCTATTTATAATAACTATCAGACTGCGATTGAAAATGTTAAGCGAAGATTCATGAAATCTACGCTTTACTTAATTGATGGTGAGTTTGTTCCCAGGAGAATAGCAAACAACATTTTGCTGCAGTGTTCTAAATTTTGCAGTCTCTCTTCAAGAAGAATAACCTCTTCAATTATTCACTTACACAAAATTCTGCATAGCTCCATTAAGTCATAAGAACTTTTAGCTCAGATCACTTTTAAAATACCATCTTTTAATTCGCGAAACAGTGCTATTTTTTGCGCCAAGCACGGACAAATTCTATGATTGCGTCTCCTTTGTATCAAATGATCACGCATTAGACAAACATAGACAATTCACTTGATATATTTGTCTGTTCTATTGAGCATATTAGGCAAATATATTCTGTTTAGGTATTTAATTTTTTTCTCCATATTTTTTTTGTATTCTATTTTTTGGGGTTTTTTTTATATTTCTAAGTCTGTAGTATGTAGGTATCTGTGTGTGTTTATATATATATATATATGTATGTGTATCTATTTTATTCATGTACAACTTGTTATTAGTGTTGCTTTGTTGTTTTTAGATTATTTTATTGTACTCACTTTATATATTTTACTCTATGATTCCTCATCTCGTAACTGGGTTATTAAATAAATAAATATAGCATATTGTGCATAAATTCATCGCATTGAAAGAATTTAGAATTACAGAGATATTTGGTAGGCATTTTCATTCTTTTAATTTTGGAAAAGATAGGTCTATCTAGAATATATGGTCCATAAATTTTATAGTCGGACAATAAAAGGTCAGGGATTATTGCCTGATCCATTCGCAGAATAGTTGAAAACGTCAGACGCACGCGCAGTGTATTTTAAATGCCTGCATAGAATTAAAAATGTGTTGTTTTAGTTGGAATGCGCAAGCAATTGACGATTGGAAACCTGATTCTGCTGTTGTTCGAACAAAGCCATTATCTCATATAATAAAAACATAATCTTGGTAAACAAATTATAATAAAATTATAATGTAATTATAATGTACAAATTATAATGTAAGAGGTCCCAGTAGTCATATAATCCATTTATGCATTAGATTTCTGATTGCGCTTTAGAAGTTCACGTATATCTTGTGTCTAATAAAAAAATAAACATATCTCTTATATTTAATAATTTTCAGAAAATATTGTAAACAATTAAACTGATTTAAAACTTCATGTCACAACACAAATTTTATTTCAATTTTAAATTCCTAAAATTTCGAAAGAGTATCAAACAAATTTACATCAAAAAAAATAATCATGAATACAGCAGCACTACCAAAAATATTAATTACACGTCCCTTTCAAAACATGCATGGAAATTACATCAATCTTGATTGTAATAACGTTGAAAGTCTCAACAATACCAATTTTCAAAAAATATATTTTTTTGAAATGATTTGAATAAAAAAAAACGAATTCTATAAATACCGAAACTGATATTGATGAATTATCGGGTTGTTGCGCCGCGTATTAGAATGAAAATGCACATCCCTAGCCTTAGTCGGAATTCTTTGACCTGCCCTTGTTGTTCTCGGGCTAGGCTCTGTGAGGGCAGACCTGCTACTGATATCTGTGGTCCCGCCCATACACTAATTTCGGCTCCTGTTAATTAAACTTTTGCGGAGTCATCACTGAAGATGCCGACAGTGAAAAGCGGCGAAACGTTTGGAAGTATGGGATGTGACCAGTTACAGAGGCGTCTACGTGACGTCTCGGAAGCCACTATTATTTGAGGAAAGGTTTCGACCGTAGCAGTCGTAATACCAATAATAGGAGTCGACATCAATATACCGACCGATAGCGCCAGGTCTGCCCCCCCCCCCTCACACAGAGCCGAGCCTGAGAACAACAAAAGCAGGTCAAAGAGCTAAGCCAGCTAAGGCTAGGGGTACACTTTACACATGTACAATTTAATACAACCTGGAAAATTACTATACATATATCAAATCATAGCACCTCCGAGAAAGTCTAAATACCACCAAAGTCACTAATTTATCACGCATTTATTTTGATTTATTAAACAATTATAAAGTATATACCTATTGCAGATTTTTACAGTTGCTGTATACCTAATATTAAACTGTAATGTCTTCATACTTGTTTTCTTATTTGATATCGTTTAAAAAAAATGTTTTCTTATCAGTTTTTCCAAAATTCCAATACTTGTCCTTGTTCAACTTTGTTAAAATCTTTTTAAAAATGCATTTGTTTTCAATATGTAGTAGACTGCTTTCTTTTGATAATTGTCTACAGTTTTACAAAATCCTCGACTATAATTTAAATGCTCTTAATAAAATTCATTAATAAACTTAGGAAAAGTCAAAATATCTAGAAAATTAATTTATTTTACTCATGAATGTATATACAGCATGTTTTTACCATTGGCGTAGACATTTAAGGGGTTCAAACTCTGACAAAACCCTATAAATACGCCACTGGCTTTAGGTGATGGAAGCTGTTCATTCCAATACTAATTTTTTATTACAATTACTTTGTACCGTATTTGAAAGAGAAATATTTATTAGTTGAATAGATGACGAAAAAGAAAATATATTCTTAAGTGGAGTACCCTCTATTTCAAAAATGGAAAGTCACAGAGAAGAATTTTATAGCAATTTGCCGTATTTTTTTCTGCAGAATCCTTTACAAAGTTAAAAATAAAAACGGGGCACTCTGTATAATACTAAAAATTGGGCTAGTCGCTACGTGCCCCTAGAAGAAGATAGTGACGGATATATTATTTCCAATATTTTTTCTTGGATGGCTGGTATTTCCTAGAAACAGGTTTTTGTTGAAAAATCGCTATGATTACTTTTAAATTATTATACCATTGTTAATATCTATTGGACCAAAAATTGTTAACGGACCTTTGATTATTTTTACCTATACAAGTAATAGTTATTTGACACCATTACCAAAAAAAAAATGTGCATAGATTTAGTTGCTAAACTCCAAATCACAAATTAACAACAGGTATTTCTATAAACATGAGACTGGGAATGCTCTATTTTTGAGATATAAAGCGTTAAAGCGATTTCATTCAAATAAGGTAGGTCGAGGGTAGGCTCTAGTTTCTGAATATTAGAAATGCATTTTTGCATGTACATTCCTTGAAATAATTTCAATATTTAGAAATGCACTTTTGCTACATATAAGAATATTCTATAAATATATGATTTTTATTGGGTATTAGGAAATATTGTATGACACTATCTGTTCTGCGGACTAATGCCCCGACCAGGGTTGAATTACACGCACAATATCTACCCATTTATTCTTTTGTAGAATTTTGACTGCATTGTAAAGATATTTTAGCTAATATAAATCCATTTTCTACAATTCCTATTAATTAAGTCACTTGTATGTATGTTCTTTGATACCAAATAACTAGGTATGCTATGACATCATTCCATAAATACCTAAAATAATAATTAATCTAGCTAAATTTACTAGCGAAAAAAGATTTTTCTGTATAATAAAATCATTAAATGATTTTGGACACTCAAATTCACTTTTACGAACATGCTATTAGTTGCACTAAATGAGATCTGAACCAATTCCATGAGCGCTAGCAGAAAAATTTCTCAGGGGGCCCAATATGGAAAACGTGCACGTGTTGTGAACAATATTTTGAGAGATGAAATATTTAGCAGCAACGTAAACTCTTGCGTTTTATAATGTGTATATTTAAATACCTATGCATATAAAATGGAAATATCTGTATAACAATGATTGATGTAAAATCTCAAAGGAGGCGCCACGAACCTCCCCCTACCCTGTGGACGCTCATGTATATTGCTTCTTCAGGAGGCCTCCATAATTTAAATTATTCAACACAGTAAAAAAAATATTAGACCACTGTAAGTGAATGTTATTTGCAATTTTTGAAATATTTTTTAAAATCTAAATATAGCGGTTTTCTCAAACATTGCCTACTTGTTATTTTGCACATAGCCATTATTTACCATCCTGAATAACCTGTACATAATTTAAATCAGAGTTTGTGCAACTTTTTGAAGTGATCATGTTTTGTATAAACATGACGGACATTACGAATGATTTAAATTGATTTAACGTACCTGATGTATTTTAGTTTGAACATAGCAAAATTGTGTAGAAATATGTTTTCACTTATAAATACTTTAACACATATTACTTGGAACATTTATTATAAAAAAAAAGTATATCTAAACTATGCAGACTAACTTTTCAACACATGTAACGACAGAGTACACTACCGTGTAACAAGGAGATATTACAAGCTCGAGAGCATTTCAAAGACATGGTCAAGTCAAGAGCCAAGCTCAAACGCATGGTCTAAAATGAAAATACGGTTCGATGTACTACTGATCTACTACTAACTACTTATAACCCAAAGTTGACATCATTTTCTAACAATTAAATGATGAAATTGTTAACTTGTGTTTGTTTTTGATATGGTGAACTATTAAAATTAATTTAATTTTAATTAATTATATTAAAACAAATAAACTTTATTTAGTAAACTTTCATTACTTAAACGAAACAAAAATATGTACAATAATTGCTTCGTCTTTAAACTAGTTATTTTGTTATCGTGAAACATTAAGGAATCAGCTACAAGATTATTAGTATGTAATAGCACATATCATGCACCGAATACGGCTCGGAACATCGGAAGCATTATTAAAATTTCATGTTAAAGAGATAATAATGATTTGCTGACTACTAAAGAAATCATTTCCATATTGATTTTATTATACCCACCTGCGCTCTCGTCACTGTTCTCGACAAAGCGTCCCAAATCTTTCTCAAATATTTACAATGTTTGAGCCCCTCACTTTTCGAAGGACTTAACGTTTTAAGGGCGCCGTATTCCTGAAAAAATGTTTTCTACAAATATAAATAATTTTAGACATTTAAGAACTGAATAATATAGAGTTTAGCAAATAACAAGGATGTTATTTCATGCCACCTGCAAATATTCAAAGGTACCGAAGTAAAATCAATATTTAACATCAGAAAGCGATCTATCCAATGAATTTTTAGGTACTGAAATCTTTCGAAATACGTATTTCTTTAAATTCAACTATAGATGTAAACATTGTTATAACATAAACTTACATAGTTCTGCATATAAGATTGTTCACTTTTGTTTATAAGTATGTGAAAATAATTGTTAAAATGTGGGGTTAGAATAGCGAAATTATGTGTGTCATATAAATGCATTTTAAAAGTTATTACATTATTTGAGGAAAGTTTAAATAGTAAAAGTGGATAAACAAAACATCAATAATTCTATTTTTGATATTACTTTTGCTCTGAGAGTTTTATTTTTCGAGATTTCAGTACCTAAAAACACCACAAATTTGATCATTTTGAGAGATACGGGCACCTTAAGTTATATATAATAAGATAATTGTACTTTTCAATTTTACAAGATCTGTTATTATTTTATAATATTTTTCTTCGATATGAAATATTATGAGGCACACAAAGCTACACTAATGTCAACATCAACATATTTTTGAACGAAACGAATTTCCGAGGCGAAAGCCTTGTCCTCATGGACTTGAGAATCGCGAAAATTTACGCAAATTATTTAATGGCGGAAAAAATCCTGACTTTTTACGAATTTTACCAGTTACAACATTTTCTATAATTTTCATCATAAAACGGTCAACTGTTATAATAGATTATGAGAAGCTCAAGATAAACTTACTGACCCCACGAAATAATAATAATAATTCTTGTTTTGCGAAATTCGCTAAAAGTTGACACTTTCCCGCCACTAATAATTTAATGAAAAACTGTGAAATTCGCGTGAAAATCTGAGAATTTCCCGTCCATGAGAAGAAGGCTTAAGGGTTCTAAGCAATAATTGTACTGTTTAATAGTTCTAGCAATTTATAATTCCTTCATTTTGATTTTTTTTAATACGTTGTAAAGCTTTCTAATTTACTGTTTTCCTCATCTATTAGAATATGAGAAACATACAGTATGCGCCAAAAGTATGGAATAAATTGAATAAAAACGAAACAATTATTTTTCGGGAATAATCCTCGAACAGGTCGATTTTTAATTTAAAAAATACATATTTTAGCGTAAAATGCGATTTTTAAATGTCATTTGTTTTCGAGTAATGACGTCATCTATTTTTTTTAAATGGCAACACCATATTTTTTTCCTTGATTCTGAAAGATCGTTTAATTCTCTATCAGACAGTGCTAAAATTTTTCCCTCTTACATAGGAAAGTTTTCGAGTAAATAACGATTGAATGTTAGAAAACGTAAATTTTATCCATAAAAAAGTAACAGTTCTGAGGTATGTAAAATAAAATACAATTGATTAAATTTTATACTTAAATTAAATGTTCGAATTGTCAAAAGTGTACATTAATAAACCACGTAATTTAGAAGAACTTCAAAATCGCATTCGGGACGAAATACGCAGAGTTACCCCAGAAATCATTCATAATGTGCAAGAAGAATTTCTTCACAGACTTGCGCATTGTCAAGAAGTTGGTGGATGGAAATTCGATTTAAATCGACCTGTTCGAGGATTTTTCCCAAAAATTAATTGTTTCGTTTTTATTGAATTTATTCCTTACTTTTGGCGCATACTGTATAATAGGCTTTTAGCGGTAATAATCAAAATAAAATGACTATCACTTAAAAACAATCTTTAATACGTAAAAACTTATTAATTAATGTATAGTGGCTGGTTGTCGTATTGGCCTTTGGCTATTTTTAACGAAGAAATTGGAAACTAAAACAGTTTACTTATAATAATTGACTCTGAGGAATGTTATGTCTATTGAGGTGTTTATTTATCGATGAGGATCATTTTAAAGTATAAGTGCGGTAGGGAAAAGAGCACCGTTTTTAAATGCAATTTTTAACGAATCCATAGTTGTTTTTACAGTTAGAACAAATATCTCTTCACCGTGCCAATTATACAAGATTTCTCCATGATGTAGACGAGTTTACGTACCGCCAAGTTATTTAGAATAAATAAAAAACATTTTCATTTGCTATGTTTTACCGTTAAATTTCTTACTTTATACATCTGCTTCACACTAAGAAAATCTTAGTCGTATACTGCGTTATAAACGGCATCACACCCCGCAGAATTCTTATAAAAAATATTAATAGGTACTTTTATTACAAAATATTAAGTATTATTGAAGAAATGCGATACAAAATGAAATAGTACAATTCACTGTCATATAATGAGCCATGTTTTCTAACTTCTTTTCCTCTAAGAAAATTAATTAGTTTCAAATCTAATCCTGGAATCTTGAGCGATTTTGTTTTATTTATTTTAACGGTTAACATTAACAACAAAAGTATATACTAGGGTTGTCATCTTAGATTTTCAAGTAAGGACATTGCTACCTTCGACTTAATTCGTAACATTCTTGTCTTAAGCATTCACAGTGAAGGTAAAATCTAACGAAATCGCGATCAGCTGGTTATTTTCAAGTTCAAGGATTTTTTAAATTTAGAGCAAATTGTTCAATAATTTGCTTGAACAAGTCAGGTAAATTCAGTAATGCCAACCAAAACAAAAATCTCTAGGCATAATTGCTGTTGATAGTTTTCGTATTCTACTGTCTTTTTTCATATATTTTCAGGTATTAACAATATTGTGTGAAACTAACTACTCAGTGGACAAAAGCCCCAACCTGCGTTGAATTACACCCACAATATCTACCCATATATTCCTTATTATTAGCTTTTGTAACATTTTTACTGTTTAAGAAAGGTATTTTAAGCTAATATGTATCAAATCTCCTACAATTCCTATCAATGAAGTCATATGTATGTTCTCTGATACTGTCTTTTTAATGGAAATTATAGAAAACTGAGTGAAAAGCTTGAAAGATGGATGGCTTACCACAATTACCTACAATTTGTAAAATAAACCCATCTCAAACCCCTATAGAGTACTTTCCCATTTAGACGTTGGCTGCGGTGCATTAAATTCAAGAAAATTGAAGCTGTTTGAGAAGTTAAGAAATTTGAGCAAGAAAATTGACTCAAGAAGAACATTTGATCTGTAAAACGAATCTAAGGACGTATATGGAATTATTGTTGTCATTTTTTGCTCCTTGTATTTAAACACATTTTTTACATATTTCGTGTCTTTGTGCCCTGAAAAATAAATTTTAATATGAATTTGACAACTGCCACCAAGTAAGGATATTTCTAGTGAAAGTATAAGGACGGAGGGACAGGTGAGGCTATACTTCCGAAATAAGAACAGGTAGCAATCCTACTACGATTTATAAAGTACGGACACGTACGGTAAAGTCACTGTGACATAATAACAATTTTTATTTTAAATGACTAGCAAAAATTAGGTATAACGTTATATCAATGAATTCTTTAAAAGCGCTATATATTTATACTATGAAATATATGTATAGCATTATATTTAAAAAAGGAGAAATGTCACTTATAGCTATATCAAACATTGCTCAAAAAGACAACAAAGAAATGGAAAATATTGCAAAAGAAATTGTCGCTATCAATGTCAATTATAAAAATAATGAATTTTGTTCCATCAGCCTAGAAAAATTAAACATTATGTATAATGTCTCATCAAAATATAAATCTACACAGTGTCTGTAAAATAAGTGTAGCCTAATCTGAATTATCTTAATTATATATAATATATCTATATATGTATATAGATTTAGATCTATCGTTGTCAAAAGATTTATCAATTTATCCAATTGCTCAATCGTCAAACGTGTCGTATTCTTGAAATAGTGTTTTCTACAAATACAAATAATTGTTGACATTTAAGAACTGAATAATATAGAGTTTAGCAAATATAGAAATATTATGTTAATCTCATGCCACCTGCTAATATTCAAAGGTATCGAAGTAAATCGAATATGTAGCGACAGACAGCAGTCTAACCAACAAATTTTTAGGTCCAGAAACCTTTGCGAATTTTTTAAATTTTACTGTTGATGTAAATACTGTTATAACATAAACTTACATAGTTCTGCATATAAGATTGTTCACTTTTGTTTATAAGTATGTGAAAATAATTATTAAAATGTGGGGTTGGAGTAGAAAATAATGTATTTTACAAACATTTTATTTAAAGAGAATTTAAATAAACTCCAGACAAGAATTCAGACAACTTACGTCATACGAACAAATGAATAATTCATTATATTTTCATCAAAATATTTAAGAAACTGCAACTGAGAGTAATAAAACTATATACTACACTAAAAGTTTGCATTATAGTTTGCACTAAATTGCAAAAAATGATTGTTTTTAACGCGACCAAATATCGAAAATTACGTTGACAATCAAAACAAATATGTAACGTCAGCCGTGACGTAAGACATCTGAATTCTTGACGCGAGTATAGTAAAAGTGGGTAAATTTTATTTTTGATATTACTTTTGTACTACGTGTTGTATTTTTCGAGATTTGTGTGAGAAACACCACAAAATTGATTATTTTACGGCGAGAAATACGGCGAACTTAATGGCATTACGAATAATAGTACCTGGGCATTACGTATAGTGTCTAAATAATCTCATTGTCCAAAATACATACGACTTTATTTGAAATGATAATATGTGAAAATCTTCGACACTCTTTTGAGGTAGCTTTTAAAGTAAAAAATAATTTATATATTTATTAAGTTTGGCAAATGATCAAATAATGTAAAAAACGAAGAAAGATGAAGAACATATAGAAGTATATATAACAACTAATTTAATATACATAATACGTATACACTAATTCAAAGTTGTAAGATAGAACTTGAAAAAACTGTCATGTCTAAAAAAGTTTGCATAATCAAAATGCAACTATAAATACCATTTCTTACTACCGAAATAAAAGTACTTCAAAACGATGGGAATGGAAATCCATTTGTTCGGTGTAGAAGACAATACCCAAAGCAGTTACACCCAGCATATTTACCGCCTAAAGGGTTCAATTCTTTCCTTCAATTGCGCTGAAGAAAGGCGCTTTATATTTTACATACACACAGTTTGCTATGCCTTCATTGTGTTCTCTTTGTATTAGAACAAAGCTTTGTGAGAGCTTCCTTGCCTTAGAACTTAGATGCTAAGCAGTACAACATAAAAATGTTCCGTAATAAAACAAAGAAAGGCTTGCCACCAGGGCCGGACTAAGAAACCAACAGTTTATTTATATTAATATTTCAGTATATGTATAAATCATTCCGATATATAGATGTAGATTTTAGAATAACATGGTACATAAACAACAACGAAAGTTTTTTGTATTAAATACAGGATGTTCCTGGAATGCATATACCATGGAGTCACCATAGATTGTTACGGTCAAAATAAAATGATTTATGCTATATACTCTCTAGCACAAATTTCTCGGACTAAAATATGAGCACCTAGCCCAGTTTACCTTAGTTATTATTTTTTAAAACTTTTTTGTAAATATTTATCTTAATAATATGATTCACTCAAAATTTTGTACTTAAGGGGTTTTTAGGATGACACATCGAGATCTCATTACAGTTTTGGTGTGCATTGCAGACGGCGTCACCAGCACCACTAAAACTTTAGTATGTATCGCTTCATGCAGCGTGAACATTCAGCAACATTTATTTATTGTAAACATTAATTACAACTTCTGCATAATTCCAGCAAATAATAAGTGGGCTGTATATTTAGAAAGCAAATTTACTTTGCGAGTGCTTGAACTTGTTGAAGCCATTCATGCCTGAAACGTTACCCAAAATATTAGAGGTCACCTTCCTATTTTCTTTGGAATCTTCTATATAGCTTTCTGCCATTGTGTGAGCGCGTCAACCACCACGACTCTTAACAATTAATAAATGGACTCCTGAATCTGAAAGCACGACGTAGATGATATACGAAAACAATAATATAATAATAATATCTCTATCCCTTATTCTAATCACGAGGATTAGCTCAGAAGTCGAAGACTTGTGCGGGAGGGGGGGCGGCATATTATTATTAAGCAGGCAGTATTTGCACCCAGAAACGATTTACGTTGGTAGGCCCTAATCGCCATTCAGTGCAAGAATGAGGCAAACCTGGAAACCTCATTAATTAGGGAGGTAGTCAAATGTCAACCGGTATCAATCTCTCACATTTGACCCAAGCCAACATTCTTCCACCCTACCATACCCGCAGAGAGGGTGCTAATCTCTCCACGAATATGCTTATATACGGTCTACCGGCTGCGGGGCTCGAACCCACAGCGATATAGTCACCTCGATTCAAGTACTCACGCCTTAAACCGCGCGATCACTGACCGATCAATGTTGTTAAGAATTTGGAAGACCCAGGAACAATGCTATATTACATGGCTTTTTCCCAACTGTGTTAATGGCTTGATGCATTTTCCATTTCGGTACCCCAGACAAAAGAGCATCATCTGTGTTATTTGGTCTCATCGCTATATATTTTCGAACCATGTCCACCATATTTATCCCTTCAATGTTTCCGTTTGTGATAAAAAAGTCTCGTGATATCTTTGTTTTCGTAAACGGATTAATAATATGAATGTATTATCTTTCATCTTTTAACATTTTGTAGCTGCAGATTTGTCAGTTCAGTGCACTTGCAGACACCTATCAATGCAACTTTATCATAAAATGAGTTTTATCGTCCGTCAGTTTCCAGCAAAAATTGAGTTATGTTTACTTTTGTTAAAATTTTAGATCTTTTTGATAGAAATCCGAGAAATCCTTCCGATTTTCTTTTTAGAAACGTAACTAAATGGACGTACTAACAAATGTCCGTATTTTCTTCATTGATATAACTGAACGTAGGCTTGCTATATTTTGAAAGATGTACAAGATATGCCAGAAGCATATTTTCATTGCTGCTCAACCAGATAAATTGTGGTTGTGTTTTTGGTGCATGTAATTTAAAACCACGTTTTCGTAGGAAGCATGACGGAGATAGGACGAATGGTGCACAGATGCAAAATATAAGAAATGCCTTCCTAGTGCGACCTTAGGAAAGCATTTCTTGTATATGCAAAATATGATGTGCATCTCTGCGCCATCGGCAGAATCCGTCTCGTCTCCATTACGCTTCCTATGAAAACGCGGCTTAAGATGTAGGTAGTTAGCAGGAATTTATTACATTTTATAGTGTCCTGAGGATGTCACGATAAGTGACGAAACGTCAACAATTGAGAAAATTTGGTGTTTTCTTTGAAATTTGGCCTCTAATTTCCCACTATCGACAACAAACTGAACAAAAATAAGGCTGCTAATCATCATTAGTTAGAACATAAAAATTAACTTTAAGGTTACGTAATTCCGTTAATTTCGATTTTTCGAGAAAATGTTACATGAATTTGACACAAGATTTTTTCTAGTAGTATCACCTCCGGAATTTTCTGCGCGGAAGTTCCCATACGAAAACAATAAAATCTTATTGCCATTCAGTCTCATAACAGTTAACTACATACATACTGCTCTATCTTGTATCTTAAAACGAGTTATCGTAATCCGCTCGGCATTGTTATTTTATTTGAATATTATTAAGTAGTAAAACGTAATCTAAAAATGGTATCTTATGTTTACTAACATATTACATAATGACAAATAAGGAACAAAATTTCACTTTGATAAAACTACTTGCTTTCGTCAGATAAAATACCAAACGCGACAAACTGGACGAAGAATTGACACATAAATTGCCAGTGAAAGCGTTTAATGTATTGTATGGGATATTCAATGCATCAATCAAAAGCTCTATTGACACGCAACTACGGGCAAAATCAATTGCTTCTGTTTAATTGCTTGTCGGGTATTTATAGATTTTATGGATATAGAAGAAAAAAGTAAATATCTTAGTCAATGTGCATTGCAGAATAAATTGTCAGTGGAATTATAGTAAAATAGTTTAAAAAACATAAACGTGTATACTTTAGATATTATCGTGTTCGTATTGAGGGATATTCATTGTGTCATGTGTATTTTTTGCACTCTAAATGGTTGAAAATTAGGGTAATACCACTTGGAATTAGGTTGGAACTCTAGGGATCATTTTTAATTTGTTGAGAGCTCTATAATTTGTGTGACGTAACTCCTCCTTTCCTATAGAGGCAATATTTTTTGAAAACGTACAATTTTTTCAGGGCATCCTTGACCTGGTTTAATACCAATAGTTCTACGCCAGCTACATCCATCATCAATGAAACTATTTATCTAATTATTTCGTACGGGTTGGAGAAGATACACTGTTAGTTTATTTTAAAAGAACTATACTTCAAAATTTTCTTGCACAATTGCTCATTTCTTTATAAATACGAAGCAATAAAGCAAATTAATAGAGGCTTGGTAATCTTCGTTTATTATCTGGTAGCGCCAAACACTGTAATGTTATTAGTTTCTTTTTGGGCCAAGTAGGGGGCGCTAGTATTTTCAGTGCTCTAAGCCTTGTAATATTATGTAAAATTTTATTTTAAGCAAAAAATTATCTTGTAAAGTAGTGTAAATTTATTAAAAATTCACAATTTCCAAACAAAATGCAAAAAACTGTGGTAAACTTAACCAGGCGGTCCCTGTAATGTTATTTATTTATCAAGTGTGTATATGTCAACTCCAATTCCATTTTCTTTCATTGATATACATATGTGGATAACAGAAATTACGGTAAATTGTTTATTTTCTGAGTTGAATAGTAATTTGTTCTTAGTGAATAGTTACGTT
Organism: Monochamus saltuarius; assembly: GCA_025584915.1. NCBI lineage: Eukaryota > Metazoa > Arthropoda > Insecta > Coleoptera > Cerambycidae > Monochamus > Monochamus saltuarius. Next base: position 28,235,549 of record CM046721.1, read on the forward strand.
GAAATTTAATTCAGTTTTATTTGCTCTGTTTGTTAGGCCTTCTACATAATAACAATAGAAACTTATACCAGCAATGCAGATGTTGACTTTTGGAGGAAAGTTTTAAGTGTGCTATTGTATTTAGATTTTAAGTAAAAATTCTTACCCTTTTCTGTAACGGTATGAATGCAATTGTTATTCTTTTGGCATTCTCCGGATGTCTTACTTATCTAAAAAGAAATATTTCTTACACTAAATTGGTTGGATCTTTGAGAGAGAGTTCTATACCGGAATTATTTTGTTTAAGTTTAACTTCATCAGATTCTCAACAACGCCTTTCTACTACCAAAAATGTTTTTCTATTTGGAAATTTATCAGAATAGCATCTAACTACTACTACAACACTCTTAAAACATGTCCCCAAAACTCAACATATGCACATCTGCACTACTGGTAGATATAAGTTATCATTAGTATTATGTAGTAGGGCGTTACAAACACAGCAGAATAAAATCTTAAGTTTACAATAGTCTCTAAAAGAACAAATTACTAGAAATAACACATACTGGACTTTTCCTTATAGAAAATATGACATATCAATGAACGAATTCGGGATTTGACACATACACACTTAATAAATAAATACTATAACAGAAATTTCCTTGTTGACTCTATTACAGCTTTTTTCATTTTCCTCGAAAACGATGCATTTTTAACAAATTTACTAAAAACACCTTTTTTACTATTTTAAAAAGGTATTTTAAGCTAATATATATCAAATCTCCCACAATTCCTATCAATGAAGTCATATGTATGTTCTCTGAAACCAAACATCTAGGTATGCTAATGAACAATTCCACAGACAAAGCTCTATTCAATAATTATCTAAAGAAACTAATCTATCTAAATTTACTAACCTGGTTTAATGAAAACACTCTATAGATATCTAATTTCTGACAGTGGGAACTCGACAATTCAACTAGAATAGATAATATCTGACCTATTTCTGCATTTTTAGGATTGCTTCATCAGGTGGCCTCCTTTAAGTTGAGTCAAATATCTAACTATAAAAAATATTATACCAATAAATTAAAATTATTTGAAATTTAAACATCATAATGACTACTACTAAAATAAATAACAAAATTATACCCTTTATGTGTCGTTTTTTATATATTTTCAGGTATTAACAATTATTGATCATTAACATACCTAGATGTTTGGTCTCAGAGAACATACATATGACTTCATTGATAGGAATTGTAGGAGATTTGATATATATTAGCTTAAAATACCTTTCTAAAACAGTAAAAAATGTTACAAAAGCTAATAATAAAGAATATATGGGTAGATATTATGGGTGTAATTCCACGCTGGTTGGGGCTTTAGCCCACAGAGTAGTTAGTTTCACACAATACTGTTAATACCTGAAAATATATAAAAAGAACACCTTTTTGTGTAAAATAATAATGAATAAATGAATTTTAAACCCCACTTAAAAAAGTTGGGGAATAAAATGTCGAAAATGCTAGCAACTCTTCTTTGTAAGAAAAACTAATAACGTTAGCATGTTTGGCATCAACAAAAACGTACCTGCGTCATATTTTAATAAAACCTGTTGGTCATAAAAAAAATTACTTCCACAACTTGATTTTATAAAATTAAAATGAGTAACTCTAGGACATACGTTTATTAAACAAATCCCACTTATTTTGCCATTTCTTTCTGAAGCGCCCTGTATATCAGCAACACTATAAGCAAATTATTATAAACTTTTTTTATCTTTAAATAGATCTTCAGTAAATTTTATTTGTCTTTCACTCTTTATCATATATTTTCTCATTGTGCTTAACTACAAAGTATAAAATAGCAGATCTATGTTGCAGCAGTCACATAAACTCCAATACATGATTTAAAAAGTTAAATATAGGGTTTTTAGTTACACACCACATTACTTATTGAACAACAACTGAATAATTGTAACTACGTACCAACTTAGTTGAAAATATTTTAATATTTAGACTACAAATAAACTTTCACTGTCACTTCGCATAGCGCACCGACTTCCAATTTTAGGTATAACAGTCCAAACACTGAATCAACTCCCTTCGCAATTTTTGCCAATAACTGAAAAAAGCAAATGCGTACTCTTAACGTAATGTTATTTAGTTTCTTATGAAAAACTTATTTTTCCATTTTTTCTTAATGCTTTGCCAGTATATTCTAAACACCGCATCACTCTACAGAAAACAGCAGTTACTTAATTTTTGAAAATATGTTGAACTACTATCATTGCAAAACTTGAGAAATTAGGAAATATTAAAATAAAAAAAGTGGCTGCGAAGATAATCCAAACATACTGAAGGACAGATGTTATACTAAACTTTGCTGCTATGCTGCAATTTCACTATAGTTTCAATAAGTTATAGAAATTAAAAACAATCTTGGATCAGTTTATTCATAAAGTTGAAATTTTTTTGTTGAATACCAAGCCTGAAATGAGGAACGCGTGTTTGTGCTTTTAAAATAATATTCGTCCTTGAGTCAGTGCTTGACTTGAGCTACATTTTCTGGAAAATTAAACTTCAAGTGAAAAAATAAAGAGTATTTTTTGTACAGAGTGAAACGATTCGAATGCACTAGTAAGTAATTTACAAAGCAAGAAAAGTTTTTGAAATGAATACTAAATGGTACTACGCATAACTAGCGTGCTCTTGATGCTTAACAAAACTACTTCATTAATAACGTTCAGACAGATTATCTAAAATCCCATATCAACAGTGAAAAAGAGCAACAATTGACTAAGACATGTTGGGCTCAGTCACTTTATTTTGACGTTAACAATCTGCTCTTAAGGCTTACGGTGAGCGCTCTATTCAACGATATATAAGATATGTTCCAACAACCATCGAGAACTGGTTCAGAACCGTGAGAAATGTTTGACCAACACCGTCTTCCGTCGCATTCGCCGAGAGTATATTAACAACTGAACTGACTGACTAATTCTGGACGGTTCGGAATCGATTCTTGCTGTGTTGCAACAAACCCATAGTTTTCGCTCAGTAACGCCTTAACGGATAATGATCAAAATATGCGGTTTTTTTTAATAGACGATAAATATTATTTTACGTCGACGCTGTGAATGAATTTTGCATATTTTCAAAATTTCAAAACACAGCGTCGACGTAAAATAATATTTGTAGTCTATTAGAAAAAAACCGCATATTTTTATCATTTTTCGTTGAGGAGTTACTAGCGAAAACTATATCCCGTTGGATCGAACGCTCAGCGTAAGCCTTAAACTATGTACCATTATTAATTAATGATTATTTATGTAAGGCGATTTAAACTTTTAAATCGTTTGCCGCCAAAAATACATAGTTAACAGGATGATCTGCTTTTTTGTTACACCATGTATTTGCAAGACCTCTAGCTTTACACACACATTTCCAGTGTTGTTGAGATTAAGCGATCGAGTTGTGGGTTTTTGTAGTAAGTAATTTAATGTAATTTCGCCTACTCGTATTTTTCCGGATTCCTTTTAATTATAAGGACGCTGTGACCTTGGCGTGAGACACGTAATAGTATTTGTGTTATGAATAACTCTCAATTTGAAAGGGGTAAAATATTAGAATTTAATACCAGTTCACGAGGCAAGTCGGCTTATCGCTCAAAGTCTATTATGTTTGAGTTATGATACCCATTCGCCTTTAATAAGAATTATAACCCACAATTATTATATGGTCGAAAAAAAGTTTCGTCACGAAAGGAGTATTTGGACGAATAATGGGAGGATTATTTCGAAATAAGCTATAGCATGAAGCGATCTGAAGGAATACAGCAATATTATGGAAAAATGTAAAAATCATTTTATTTTTTATCGTGAGAATATTGCTAGAATGTTTGTATGATTTAAGTTATTTAATATACCAACGCTAAACAAAATTTTAAGGGAACTTTCAGAGGACAACGATTTGCCAAGAATCAGTAGAAGCAAATTATGGGCCGTCTTACGGAGAGCTGAATTTTTTCTGGGAAAAGCAGAACAAGAAGTCAGTTCTTATCGATAAAGATGAAATTATTTGTTGGCAAAGATCCTACTTAAGATCAATTAGAAAATTCCGTGACGAAGGGAGGAATACTGTAACAAAAGTATGGCAAGATAAAAATTTAAAAAGTTTTCGACAAGCATTTTTGGATGGACTTTCAACAGGGTTCAAGGCACCTTCAGGTAAAGGGCGAAGATTAATAGTGACACATATAGGTAGGGTCAGTGGTTTTGTAGATGGCGGTTTACTTTTATTTGAATCTAAAAATACAGGTGACTATCACGAAGACATGAACGCAGATGTTTTCGAAGAGTATTTTACACAGATGTTGGATCTTATTTCTCCGGGGTCTGTAATTGTCATGGATAATGCCAGTTACCATTCACGGCAGACTGAGCGGACGCCTACGACTGCTTGGAGGAAAACCGATATAATTCAATGGTTATCCGGAAAAACATTTCTTTTGAAACAAATATGGTGAAAAAGGAACTTTTGACACTTGGTAATCTTAATAAAAATCAGAAAAAAATATGTTATCGATGAAATGGCAACAAATCGTCAAATAACGGTACCTACTACGGTTACCACCTTATCACTGTGAACTTCACCCAATCAAATTAGTCTGGGCGCAGGTAAAAGGAGATGTAGCGCGAAATAATACGACGTTTAAATTAACTGACGTGAAAATCTTGTTTTAAAAAATTCCTTGGAACGAGTAACTGCAGATAACTGGCAAAGACGTATACATAATATACAAAAAGAAGAGGAGAAAATGTGGGAACTCGATAATTTAATTAACGTTACTGTGAAACCTATCGTTATCAATCTAGGAGACAAAGATAATTCATCAGAATATTCACAGGATGAATTTTAACCTACTTTTTTATTTTCTTTATTGTACATTTATACAACACTACATTTACTCACCATAATTTGAATTTTGAAAATACATATATTTTTGTGTGGAATAAAAGTCTATTCATTAAATTTAAATAAATATTTTGATAATATTGAATAATTTTATTTGAATTACTAAAAACCCTCTTAACGCGGTTATGATGCTTAAAGTAGCCTCTAGTTTTGAAATGCTGTTTTTATATTGTTTACTTATAAGAGAAATGGACCGAGAAATTGAAGCGGCATAGACAAAGACGGATTGTCGGGGAGTAAATGTTAGCTACCTGCTACAATTTAGTACGGTTCGATCACAAGTTTTTTTAAAAGTACACCTCATCTATTCCGATAATACATAATATAAAAATATTGTATATAAGCACCAGTACTACATTTATTTACGATTTGCATACATAATAAGCTTTTATTACTCTCTTTCATTTCTAAACAGATTATAGTCCATAATCTAATAGCGTTATTACTACGTCCATCTGTTTTTTTAATTACATATATTGCAATTTTAATAGATTATTGTTAACAGAGGGAATACGATTCTGCCGGATAGCCTATCAAATATGGCCGCAAGTATTTTTAATTATATATACAGTGTGGGCTCTTGAAAACATAACAGTTCAAAATTTATTTTGCGAAAAACGTCGTGACAGGTGGATTTTGCTTCGAAGAAGACCATTCTTTCACATAAATTTCTTGTTACAGATATTATTCTCCTACGAAAGCAACCCCCCAAAAATCTTAATAGTGATGAAGAGTTAAGTGACACATGAAAATTGACCTATTAGTTTGGAAGATACAGATTGTTAAAAAAAACCTACTTTTATTTGCAAGTTATTGCATGTCAGCCAATTAAATGTTCAAATTGATGGCCTCAAGCCAATAACAAGCCAGTAAAAAGCGTTCACGCACATTTTGTAATATTTCAGTTGTAACTTGGTATATTCGTTGACAACGCGTTGGCGCAGATTTTGAAGGGACGTATGTGGAGTTCAAAGGAGGCAAATCCGCCAATCACGCAGGCCAGTCTGTGACGCCTCTTCTTCAAATCCACTGATTGGCAAACCTACGACCAAGATAGTTCCGAATAGGCAAGTTGGATGAGCTCCATCCTGTTGGAGCATTTTTGCGAAAATTCTCATTATTCTCGATAGTGTTTGTCAACGCTGGATCAATGTTGTTCTCCAACAAATCCTGGTACATTTCTACAGTGAGATTGTCTGATAAGCAAAAAGGGCCAACAATACCGTTACTAAACATTCCAGTCCATTCATTCAATTTTTCCAGATGTTGCGTATGACTCTCATAAAATATCCTGAGATTGGAATTGCACCAATACCGACAATTATGATGGAAAAGAATATTTACCCGAGAAGTAGATATTACAAATAAAATCAGGATTGTTAATATCTCGTTCAGTCAGTAGTTCACAAAATAGTAGTCGGCGGCCAAATTATGATATGGAAATTTATATTTCAAACTTTTTCGAATTTTATTTCACCCAAAACCGGATTCAGCTCTCAGTTGCCTCGTACTTGTTCTGGGATTTGTAACAACATGGCCAAGAACTGCCACAGTTACTGCATCATTTTTTTCGGGGTGTCGCTTTTTATTATCTACAGATCCGGTCTCCTGAAACTTGGCCACTACCTTAAAAATGTACTTCTGTGATCACGTTTATCCAAGTGCTGCTGATTAAAGATGTCTGCAAAAGAGTAATTATTTCCACCCTTTCTGGAATTGAATAGACCATAGGTGTCAATAAAATAATAATTTACTCAATACCCGTTCTAATGGTAGACGACTATAATATTAGCTGTTAAAAAACGAATTTACAGTTTTATCGCAACGGATGGAGAAAAGGGTTTGTAAAAAGTAAGTTTTTTGTATCTCTCAAACTAGTTGGTGAAATTAAAAAAATAGAACACGGATGTGTAGAAAATTATAATACCTTTCAAACTATCACTTAAGCCTCCTTCGGTATTAAGATTTGCCCCTCCCGCTCTCTAGGAGGGTAAAATCTGTAACAAGAAATTTATATGAAAAGATGTGCTCCTTTGAACTAAAATTGATCTATCACAACGTTTTTCGGAAAATAATTTTTTGTGAAAGTTATTAGCTCTGTTTCGTTTTCAGAAGCTCACCCTGTACTTTGAATTAAGTACCTAATTCTATTAAAAAAACTTCGGCAATATTTTATTTATGTTACTCACTTTTATTTATTTTTAGTAAATAAGTAAGTAACGCATATTATTTATAAATTTCTTTTCAACTGTGGAGTATAAGTTTTTAATATTTTAAGAATACTAACCGCCTAGATATGTAATAAGTGTTCCTGTTCTCCATTTCTTATTCTTAAGCCAACCCTGATCGAATAAAAAATTCAGCAGCAGCAGCATTGCCGTTTTACTGTTCCTTTCAAATAGTCATGAGATGAATTCATCAATATCCCAAGAAACATAAAAGCAGCCGACTTCAACGCTTCATCTGTACTTCATTTCTTAGTTTGAAATTTTACCGATGTGTGAGAGTGAGACGTGTCGATTAGGTCATTAAACGTGATGAATATACCTTGATGAAATGAAACAATGATTGTCGAAGCTTTTTCTTTCTTTCAATAAAAAAAAGATAAATGGAGATAACTATCCAATCCTTGCAATGTACCTATATTGCGCTATAAATACTGAGGCTGATTCAGAACGTATCTAACAAAAATTTTTGTAAAAAAATCAAAAAAAGCAGTTCAAAAATGATTTAAAAATACACTTCTGCGCGGCACTGGAAACTAGTCCACTGAAAACTTGATAAGGTAAAGCATGCAATCGACGGGACAAAAAATTGAAAGAAATTCCCAAGCAAAGAAATAACAACAAAATGTTTAGCCCTTACTACAAACTAACACAAATGAATGTTCTGCTGCTTGTCTGTTTTGAACTCTGAGTTATTGACAGCTATGATGCGTTTGCGTAAACCATCAGTGTCCACATCGGTGCGATACACTAAATTTTTATTTATCCCCACAAAAAGAAGTCCAAAGGATTTATAGTCAGGAGATCGTGGCGGCCATGATACCGGTCCTCCTCGTCCAATCTCTTGATATTAATGCTTAGACACGCTGTACATGGTACGGATATAATTGAGCCCCGTGCATGGTGCACCACACTGCTGCAATACGCCGTGGACGCCCTGGACCTCCATCATAATAATATAAATAATAATAATTTATTTTCCATTATTGACATTTTACAAAAATGAATAGGAATTGTCAGGAACAACTACATCTACAACACAGTACAAAAGTATTCAGAAGTTGAATAATAACATTTGTCTAATAAAAAGTTTTTTAACAATTTCTTAAACAAACATTCAGTTTTTGCGGATTTTATATACAGAGGAAGTCGATTAAAAATTTTTAGCCCTAAATAATTTGGAGAACTGAGTGTCATTTTCAGTTTAGCAAAGGGTACATGAAAATCATCCCTCTGTCGCGTATTACACCCATGAATAAAATTATTCCGCATAAACTTATATTTGTTTTGATAAACATACACAGACATCTCATAAATAAACAAACAAGGCAGAGTTAAAATTCTCAGGTCTTTAAATACTTGTCTACATGAACATCTACTTCCAATACCTACAATGCTTCGCAGTATTCTCATTTGTGCAATAAAGACTTGAGATGAGCAGGTAGAATCCTCCCAGAAACATAAACCATATCTAAGTCGCGACTCAACTTGGGCGCGGTAAAGGAAAAGCACCTGGTCCGTAAAAGGACTGTTCTTATATTTCGGAATAAATATGTAAGGGATGAAAGATTATTAATTAATGCATGACATTGTGCTTTCCAGTTCAGATTCTCATCAATATGAATACCCAAAAATTTGACAATATTTGACAATATTTAGTATTTATTACAGATTTATCTGCAAAAAACTCGATTATACTACATTGTTTCTGAGCAGTGTGAAATCTCAAAATCTGTGTTTTTTGTGTGTTAAAGTACAAAGAATTATCCGAAAACCAGTCAATCAAATTATCAAAGAGAGCGTTACCACTAGTTTTTAAATCCTTGTCATTCAAGCCTGAAATAATCAGAGAGATGTCATCTGCGTACATTGTGAAAGGCGTGTCATTAGAAATGTGAACGAGATCGTTGACGTAAAGTAAAAATAACACGGGCCCAGGATTGAACCCTGTGGGACTCCCATTGTTATATGTTGTTGTTGCGAGCAGTCATTATTTACTGAAACAAATTGAGTTCGGTTTTCAAGAAAAGTTCGAATCCAATGATGTGCCAGACCTCTGACACCATACGAATTCAACTTAGAAAGTAATATTTGATGGTTAACACAGTCGAACGCCTTACTTAAATCGCAGAAGACACCCACTGGGCACTCTCCTGCCTCAATAACTCTATAGACATTCTCCAAGAATGATTGAATGGCCGTTGTCGTTGACATACCATTCCGAAAGCCATGTTGACTTTTCGTCAAAATACAAAATTTATTTAAAAAATTCATAAGTCTGTCTAAAAAGCAATATTCAAATATTTTAGACAACGAAGCAGGTACTGTCACGGGTCTATAATTTTCCGGAGAACTAGGGTCACCTCTCTTGAAAAGAGGTATCACCCTACCAGTCTTTAAAAGTTCTGGAAAAGTTCCACACTCGAAGGACAAGTTGACAAGGTAAGTAACTGGTTTAATTATACAGGCAACAGAGCGCTTTAAAACAAACATAGGTACGTCATCTGCCCCACTGGATTTTTTATTCTTTAGTTTGCATTTTAACAAATTGATAATTTCCTCCGATGAAAAAGGGTTTAGATATATAGAATTATTTTGTCTGACCGAATTACCGTCTACCACAGAGCCTGAAGGTCTCTTCGGAATTTGATCGACTATAGCATTCGGGGCATCCAAAAAATATTGATTAAAAAGTGAAGCAATCATACTAGGTTCCTCATATAAAACTCCGTCAACTTTTAACTTTATATCACTACATGTTTCTTTTTTATTACATAATTCCGATAAAATTTTCCATGCAGAACGCATGGGATTTTCGGAAAAAACTATTTTACTCTGATAATATGATTTTTTTGTCCTTTCTACCAATTGTCGATGTTTCTTTTTTTCAATTTTATAAAACGACACTAAATTAGGGTATTCTTTTTGTAAAATATAAATATTTTTTAATCAGAACTAGAAGCTCTCACCCTGTCATCAACCCATCTCTTGTTGAGCTCTACACTGTGATAATATTTCCTAAGTGGAAAATAAAAATTAAAGTGGTATAAATATACTCTATAAAAAAATGTAAATGCTTCATTGACACATTTTAAATTATATAAATCGTCCCAATTTTCATCCTGAATTGATTTGCAGAAATTGAAAATTGCTGTTTCATTAAAAGATCTCCTAAAGTATGACTTTTTCCGACCAAGATTCCTCACATTTACCAGGCCCAAGTCGCTCATCACAGTTCTGTGATCTGAAATAATATTATCTAGTACACAGCAAGGTCCCTCAAAAGCAAAATTAACAAACACATGGTCAATAATACTAGCCGTAGTCCGTGTCACCCGAGTGGGCCACGCAACCAAACTTACGAAACCATAACATGATAAAACATCGATCAACATATTAAAATCCTTTTTGTTATCATTATAAAAAGAATCAGTATTAAAATCGCCAACTTAAAACATCGATCAACATATTAAAATCCTTTTTGTTATCATTATAAAAAGAATCAGTATTAAAATCGCCAACTAAAATTACATTAATACATGGTTTAATTAAAGTATCTAGAACGTCAGCCAATTTGTCTAAAAACACATTTATATCACCTGAAGGAGATCTATAACAATTTATTACTAAAAAATTTTGATCGTTTAATTTACAAGATAAAGCACAAATTTCGACATGTTTCTCCACACAAAAGCCATTTAGGTTTATAGGTTTAGCCTCAATAGTATCTTTTACAAATATTGCAACTCCGCCACCCTTAAATACGGATCTACAAAAATAGCTAATTAATTTAAACCCACTAATGTGTAAAGAACTTATCGAATCAGAGTTCTCCCAGGTTTCTGTGAAACAGAGAAAATATAAATTTAAAAACTCGCATATATCCAGATACAGATTATCAATTTTAACAGTATTCAAACTTTGTGCGTTTAAAAGCAAAACATTTGGATCAAAAATTAGTCCTTTTCCTCCATTCTCCTTTTGCGCGCTGCAAAAAACTGTTGCACACATGCTCCTCGTGGCCAATGCTGAGCTTCCATCGCTTTCTTAAAATTCTCTTCAAAAAGAGTCACTTTATATGATGCATAAATCTCTGGATGCCTGGATTGCAAAGACTCGCAGACCACCTCCGGAAAATTACATTTTAAAAAATTTGTTAAACTAGCAGCTGTTGTTTTGGTATCCAAACGATATACATGGAGATCAACAGTTCTCGGCACACCCTTAACAGATGAATTATCCATATTACAGCCAACAACAACGGATCTATTGCGTTTCTTTTTAATTACTTGATGCCACTGGTCTTCTTTACATAAATTAGAAACATTTTTATTAGTGTTTGTCAAATTTATACATTCATCTAATTTCAATTGCGTTTCAGCCTGTTTAATTCCCTTGGATACGTCATTTTTCGATATTAGTTTTGGTTGCTTGTTTTCCAATTTCGGATTTTGTTTATTTACATTATTTGTAAAGCAGTTGTCGTTAATCACAGTAGCGTTCTTTACTGAGTTTTTATGAGACACTGTTTTTGTATCATCATCATTAAACCTTATCTCCTTCACTTTTTGTTCACTTTTATTGAAATCTACTACATTTGAAAATCTATTTAAAATGTCTATATGATTGTTTAATAAAACAATTTTATCACGAAGTTCTTGTATAATTATATCTTTTGCTTTAAAATATAGTTAAAGAGTTTATTATCGACCTTACTGTCATCAAGTACTATGCCATTCCTAGCATCACAAAACAGAACATCGGTATCACAAATTCCATCACAACAAATAATACGATTGTCATTAACAAACTTAACATTACTAGTCAATTTAGCACAGCTTAAATGATACACACTTGAACAAACTTCACATTTTATTGCACTAACTACGTTTTTATTGCATCTTTTACACACACCGCTAGAACCACTTGACGACGTGGACGCCATGTTTTCTTCCATCATGTCTACGATTCGGTTGTAAATTTCCCGTGTCACGCCCGCGTTGCGCTACACTTGCACTCACTGCACACCGCAGTATAAGTAGCTCCCTTTGGCACATGTTTATCGGGAAATCGTTTTTATAGTTTTTCACCATAAATTAAAACGATATCTATCAACTGCGAGTCGCTGTACATGTAAGCCATTCTTGACACTTGAAAAACTAATGTAAACACTGGCATCACAAAAACGTTAATACTATAAGTAATCGGATTTCAATATTCGGAATCGCCTGGCTAGACACTACAGGAGTCCAGGTATGTAAAGGTTGAAAATGCTACAACTTCAATAATTTTCTCGATAACTATTTTAGGATTTTACTACTTAAGGATTTTACACAATTTTTTTTTACGATATTGACTCCATTATCCATCACGCATCTATTCCCAAATTCTTTTAAATAAAAATGTGATTTTTAGTCAAAATCAAACAAATTTTCATAATTGTAAAGAACGAAAAATATCATATTAAATTAACCACTACATTGCAATTACATTCCTTTATTGATGATAAAATGAATAACTACCTACTATTTTTTACATTCTCATTCTACACAACATAACCACGGAATTTTTCAACTTAATTGGTAAAATGGTTTCCAAAGTACCTACTGACAATACGATTTTTTTCTCTCTTCAGATTGAAAGTTTTGAAAAATAGCATAATTTCATTCATGTTTAGCACAATCGTTCTAATTTGGATTATTAATGAAACACCCTATACAATATTTATTTAAAGGAGACCAGAAAAGCGTACTGACAATTCTATTATAAAAATAAAATTTTGTAAATTTGTAATTTTGTATTATAAAGTAACATAAAATATTTGATTTCTTATGATTCGAACTATACTACAAGTAATTACCTTTTAATTTTATTTAAAATTGAAGCAAAATATCTGATTGTGAAAAAATACATAGATGTTGTTATTGTAATTTCTAAGCTTTTGCGTCTTTGTTATGAAAGTGTACAGATTAAAATAGACTTGTTAGTCAATACAAATTTAGAACCGTTAACTCGAGAATATTACCGTTAACAAATTATTCATTTCATCATTAAATTACTTGTAACACACAGGTGAGGATGCGTTTTAAATAATCCACAGACCAGCGGGAAAGATTTCAAAGCGTGAGTTTTGAATCTGAGGATGATTAAATGTAAAGATAAAATAAATTAACATTTTTTATTTTGCATCTATTTTGATATAATGATATTTGAAAGTATTAAATATATTTTGTAAGTATATTTTTGAGCCAATAGTTTTAGAAATCTTATTGGAAGAGGATCAAAGTTAAAGAAAACCAATTTATTGGCAAGTCTCCGTTTAAGCTATATTTGAGCCTTCATCAGAACTATTCAAGAAAAGTTTTTGTGTAAAATACAATTATATAAAATGGAGAATAAAATCGGTAATATAACATATAGAAGACACAGTACACAATGTTCAGAACAATTATTATTCTGGGGGTCTCATAAAGAACGAAAAAATCGACATAAAAATACGTCTTGGTAAAATCTACGTAATCATAAGATAAGAACTAGATCAGCATGGGAATGTCATCAGGCACTGGCAGTGGCTTCAACCAACAGCAGCATATCTGTATGCTGGAGAAAAGGGCACGACAAGTTGGCCAGGACAGCATCGGGTCTCAATATTTTTCGACCTGGTCCCTCCAGTATACTACTTGTCAACATTTGTTGAAACCATTAAAGAGGACACCGACAAATATCTGTTAATTTGTTAAGGAGTTCCTAGAGTACCCCTGCAATATGTAGGACAAATCTTCGACTGGTGAAAGGTATTTAAATTGGATACTGTTGGAACAAGGAAGCACTTCTATTACGTAGGGAAGTCTAAAACACCTTTTTGTAGGGGTTGCGTACAGGAAGACGAGACGATACTCCATCGACTTACCATCTCGTCAATAAGACAATCCATGTTTGCAGAACCATGGCATCTTAAGGCCTACATTAGAGAGAACCCCCTGACCAACGTAACCACCTTTTTCTTCTTATTGGGTGGTTGGCTGCTCAGGTGGATTGATCTGCTAATGTGAGGAGGTGGTACAAGGACCATCCCATAATTTCAGATTCCGGACAGCTTGGGAAATGTAGAAACACAGTGAATCGCAACGCGCTAAGGTACAAATTCCTGAGGTTATGACATAAACACCTTATAAAATGTGAAAATACTTTCAATTTAATCATGCGAAATGTTCTAGATAAGCTCTAGATATTTATTCAAAATTCACTAAATTTACAATATTAAACAAGTTTTATAAATATAGGTAATTTGGTTGTCTTATTGTTGGTATTACAACTGTAGGGTCTAAACCGTACCTCCGATAACTGTGGTCTTCCGAGGAGTCCCGTAGCCGCCTCTGTAATTGGTCACATCCCATGCTTGCAAACGTTTCGTCGCTCTTCACAGTCGGTATCTTCAGTGGTGACTCCGCAAAAGCTTTGCCGCGCCTCCGTCGCAGCGAAATCACTATATAGGCGGACCCAGAGATACCGATGGTCGGTCTGTCCCCACAGAGCCTAACCCGAGAACAACCAGGGCAGGTAAAAGAATCCCGGCTGATGATAGGGATGTGCACTTCAGTTCTGTTTCTGGCAGCGACCAGTTACCAAAATCGCGGCATAACAACCCGGAAAATCACTATGAATCAAATGTTACAAAGATTTGTCCGAGCACCCTTACTGTGATGTTCGTTAGTTATCACGAGATTTGTCGCGATTGCCTGAAGAGGTGGGTTAAATCGCGTTACACATTAAGATTGTGTTAAAGATTTGGGAGGCTCTCTACATTTTTGATTGTAACTATTCTAGCATTAGACATTCGGATAATGGTTTAACTAGATATATGTACCTATTTAGCAATTCTATAGATTGTTAATGTAGTTGTTGTTTTTTATGTGATTACCAGACATATTTAAACCATAAGGGCGATTATTAAATGCTCAACCATTTGTTTCGGAAATTCATATGTAGCTACTTTTACCTTTTACCTTTTTACTGTATGTTGAAAATGATCCATGAATATTTTCCTTGATTTGTACACAAAATCCGTCATTAAAATTGGGCCAGTCAGTTACTCCCTGCAAAACACACTGTATAATAAAATGTTGAGCTTCCTTCCTAAGCTTTTCTCTACTTTCTACAAATCAATATCTACACGGAATACTTCAGTAAACGAGATTTGTTGTTGGTCGTTGTTGGAACCGGGAGAAATAAAATCCATTACGAAACCAGCGTGCGCTGCATAATACGAACGCTAACCAAACAAAAACTGGAATTCCATTTAAAATGGCAGGAGGGAAATAAAACCCCACGCAATCCTGTTACGGCTTTATCTGAGGACCGACTTTCTCCAAAAATAGTTGAAGTAAAACTGCCGCGGTTTAAACTACTGCCCATTCCAAATATAAACATGACATTGTCCTTGAGGCTTACTTATTCATAATTGAGTAACCCAAGTCTTTGACGACGATTCAGGGCGGGGTCGTACAATAGCACGGGTTCATTATGTGAATTCTGAACGTATTTCAAGAGTAATTTATTGGGTTCATTTATTAAGAATAATGCGTTTAACCGTATCTGATAAAATGTATATTAAGAAAAGGTTAAACAAGACACCGACTATTATGTATTGCTTCGGTACTATCGATTTACCAAAACTATATGCAGGGATGTACAGTGGCTGCAACATAAATAGTATTGTAGCTAGTGAAACAGATTGTCTTAGTTTGCAGACAAATAAATAATGTAGTTACTTGGTGCAACGATAATCAACTTTTTATGCTAAATGTAAAGTATGGCCCTATACCAGAAAATGGAATCTGCTGCATTTTAATTATTATTTTGACACTGTTCAACTTTTCGGACTAATTCTGTTAAAGATTTGGGGTACACTTTAACCATAAATTTCCTTTCAATGAACACATTACCTTAACATGTGCTTCCGCTTTGAGAATATTGGGTTTCATTATATGTAACTGTGGTTCCTTCACTAATATATTGATGCACTTAAGACATTATATATCTCACTTGTTCGTTCGAAGATGGAATATGGTGCTCTGGTGTGGTATCCTCATTATGATATTTATATTAATATGCTTGAACGTGTACAAAGGCGATTACTTAAGTTTTTGACTTTTAAGGTAGCCCAAGTTTACCCACCGCAAGGTTTTGACCACATTACTTTAATTGCTAGACTTGGCTTGCATACGTTGCGTCACATACGAATCTTGACTTCCCCAAATTTTTTATACAAATTATTGCACAATTTGATAGATTCGCCAGTCTTGTTAGAAATGCTTAATTTTTCAGTGCCTAGGCAAAATCTTAGAGCAGTTCTCACTTTCTATAATATTAACCCAAGAAATAATATATTAATGAAATCGCCTACTTATGTTGTCTTAATTATAAAAATAGTTATTTATGATGTGAGTATTAAAAGTGCATTTTTAAGGCACGCATGTAAATTTACATCAGTGCCTTAAAAACACTTAACACAAATATCATACAATATTTTTTCTTCAAACAGCATTAATAGTTATTTATGCAACAAGTACAAAAAGTAAGTGTGCAATAAGCACTTTTTGTACGAGTTGCATACAATATTTTACCTAAGTTCATGCAAAAACCAAAAAATGTTATTTAGATGACACTAAAAAGTCTAGGAAAATGTGACATCGATTTAAACGTTTATGTTTGTCATGATGACAAAACGCTGTAGTAGAATGGCAGATGAATGCAATAAACATTAGAGAACAGAACTACTTTTTCCACTAGATATAGTTCAATAAAGTTTTGTATTTTGCATGAACGTAGAAAAAAAAATTAACCCGGGTAGGAATAAGTTAAGTTTTAAATAACATCGTAGGCACTATATCAAATTTTCGAAGTCGGCACTTGCCAATGATATATAGTAACCATAGTGGCAACTATTGTTGTATTCATCATTTACGAAAAGTTTGACAGCTTTGAATTTGTCACTTTTAAACGTTGTGTCTTTTTTGCCCTTAACAAGTATAAAGAAAATATGGAAAAGAACAATCCATTTAAAGAAATCGATGAAGCGGCCAACCGAGCTACTTTGGACTTATTATCAAGAAAATCCCGGATTCAATATGAAATTGCATACAATAAGTTTGTGAAGTGGTGTGAAGAAAAAGGCGTTCCTGAAAAATTTACTGAAAATGTATTCTTGGCTTATTTTGAGGAGAAATCGAAGGCTTGGAAATCTTCATATCTATGATCTAATTATTCTATGATTAAAGCTATGTTACGAATGAATAGCGACGTAGATATCTGCAGGCATTTTAAGCTCATTGCATTTCTGAAGCGTCAAGGAGAAGGTTATCAACCTAAAAACTCCAAGATCTTGACCAGAGCCCAAATTGAACAGTTTTTGAAGTGCGCACCGGATGGCGACTATCTTATGATGGAAGTAGCTACTATTTTGGGAATATTTGGTTCCTACCGTAGACAGGAGTTTTGCCATTTGACTCTCGAAAATTGTGGGCACTTCCAGTTCAATATTCGTTAAGATATCAGATACCATAATCAAGGTCTCACGAAATTTCACTATCGTTGAAGAATTTTATTTGGATTCTTACCGGAGATGCATGGCCCTTCGTCCGGCAAGTGTGGGACATCGGAGGCTTTTCCTAAAGTATGTGAAAGGCAAGTGTATGAAAATCCCTGTGGGAATAAATACGTTTGGAAAATTTCCTGCTGCTATTGCTAAATTTCTGCAATTTCAAATTCTAAGTTCTATACTGGACATTGTTTTCGGCGTTCATCAGCGAGCTTACTAGCGGATAGTGAAGCAAATTTAATGACAATTAAGCGGCATGGGGGATGGATCTTTTCAACAGTCGCCGAAGGATACATCGAAGATTCGTTGGAAAGTGAAAAATCGATTGCCCGAAAACTGCTCAATATCAGCGGATTCTGCTCAAACGTCAACTAGGAATGCGGAAGGATTTAATTTTTCAAATTGTGTGAATTATAATTCATGTTAATAAAGAAAATACAAATTAAATGTATTGCAAATTTACTGTCACAATGTGACATTTACTTTAAGGTACTAGTGCTTTAAAGTGATCATTTTAAGGCACTGCTGCCTTAAAGCAATATTTTTAATGCTACAAGGTAATGCTAAAAATTGCATATTTAACATGCTTGTAGAAAAAATATTTTATTTGTGTGACATTTATAATTGCTCCTTAACTAAGCTGCTTGACAGTCAATACTTTTATATTAAGTATTGTCACGGATTTCCCAATCCGTCTTTCTCTTACTTCCAGAAAAACAATCCGTTAATTAATCACTTCTTTATTAACTGCTCAGTACACTACTGACTACTAATTACAGGTCAACTAAACACTTATTTAATTAATCGCTATCTAAATCACTTTGATCTCTCTAACTAAACACTTCACTTCAACACTGTAATAAGACTTATACAAGACTAACTAACTCGGTCGTCTATTCTTCTTTTGTAGACCAAACGAATGTTCCAGGTATATTCTAGCATCTCTAGACTCATTTTCTCGAACCACTGGAACGCTTCTCGTCGATTCCCGATTTTTCCAGTCCCCTCTCGATTCGCGGCATTCTTTTTATTTAACAGAATCGTGTAGGGGCGATCGGGGCAATCTTAGCATTTCGCGGTACCAGAGTCGTCGGTTTGGGAGTGAGTGGGGCAAATTCCGTGACAGTATTTTTCTGTTTGTGAATACTTACTTCTGTTTAGAGACAAGTACTACTTTTATTTTACAGCTTTGACTTTGTTTTGTTTATTTTGAGCTTTGTTTTTCTTTATATGAATACTTCTAATTATATGCAATTAATATAATTATAATTTGACTTCGTTTTTATTTATTTTAAGTTTTGTTTTTCTTTTTGTGAGTATTTAGTTTTATTTATAGTATGTTTTATGTTATTTGTATGCTCTATGTACTTTTAGTATTGTCACTCTTGATTACACAAGAAATATTCTTCAAACCAATTTCACAACTGTCAACGCTTTACTTTCACGTTTCTGTCACTCGTTTGGCTGCTCAAAATAAACTGGCTCCAGCGGCAAAACCGATACGCTTACATAGGTTTTTAGGATTCTAAGTTTTCCGTAACAATACAATACTTTAAAAAATACAACACCAAATATTTACAACTTGAGAAAAAAGGAAAGCTGATAAATCTGAATCTTGAAAAATGAATTGTTCTATATACCTACCACCACCATCAAGAACATCCATCATATTCTGTATATTTGTGCGAGTCTGTGGCAGTGAGATTGTGAGGTTATGTTGGTTAAATCAAATGCAATCAAATGTAAAGTTACATTATTACAATATTTTAGGGTTAATATGAAATTTCAGGCTTCCGATGGTCATCTAGGTATATAGTTCTTTTCCTCTCGAATTTTTCTACCTTTCGAGTAGAGTGAATGAGCCATCCAAAACATGACACTATTCCTATGCACATATCATCTGGGAATGACTGCGCATTCACTGCTAAAAGATGTTAATGAGGTTAATGAAGTATGCGAGCGAAGTGTAGCGCTTTGCTATTTTATATCTCTTATCCAGTTTGTAATATAAATTATATTTTAGATTATAAAAATTATATATCTTATAAACTGTAAAATATTATCCTAAATTAAATAACCAAACGCCCTGTTTTAATTCGAAATACGTCTTAAATTTTCATGAGAAAAATATAACTGGATTGTCTTAATTACACCCTGAGTTGCTTCATTGGGACATCCTACATAAGTTATAGGATCATCTGTGTCTTACTGAGATCTGCACAATGCATTTAATCTTTTGGGGTTCTTTTTTATAAGAACTATTCATTTTCTTGACTGCTAATAGGCACAGAGTCTATATTTTAAAATTGTATTCCTTCAAATTTAATTAAATGGTCGGTATTAATACTATTTTTGGTCGATATTTCAATAATTAAATCAAAATTTTTACTGTTCTTAACAATGTCATGGTTTTTGGTCTGTTAGTTGTCAAGAATGTGTCTTGGATAAAAAGCTGGGGGAACACATCTTTGGTTGGAAAAGCTTCAAGATCATCTTCGACATTAGCTTTAACAAACGCAATGTTTCAAACCCTAATTTCGGAGCTATACAAGTTAATTTCAGTTTTAATTTTTATAGATAGCTACTTATTAGGAGACGTCTCCATGAACCAAGTTGTAGATCTAAATTTTCAACTGTTGTTAAGCAGGGGTATTCTACTAAGGCTACATGTGTGCTACAACACATTTTGTAGTCATTAAATAGACTACTAAATTACAGTAGTCGTTATTGTTGCCAAAACCGATTCTATTATAATTTGTAGCATCTTGTAGTACTTTTCTAGTGACTACAAAAGCGACTACTCGTTTAGGCGGCCATCTACCCTGCCTACAAAAGATGTATCCCATGGAGTTTGCGCATTATGCATGTTTGGTTTGTTTAAATTTGTTTGAAATATGGCTCACTTACACCACATACATATAATAAGAAATATACAAAACAGAGAATTAATAAGAAATCTAAATCTTGAACGACGAACTTTAAGAGATTCACAGAATCCTTTTGAAATAAGGGAAATAGATTTTCGTCGTTTATTTCGAATAGATAAAGTAACTGCTACACAAATTATAAATAGATTATCCCCAATCCTCAGTCGCCGCCGATCTGATGGATTATCTGTGTATATACAGGTAAGTAATAATATTTATTTGTATTTTATATCGGAAATTATAGATAAATAATGTTTATTGTAGGTACTACTAACATTACAATTTTTGGGGCAGGGCTCATATCAGCGAGCTGTTAGTCAAGATTTCTTCTTGGCTATTAGTCAACCTTCTGTCAGTCGATGCATTCGAAGGGTAACTAGGTCTATGTACGAGCTATACTTACAAGAGTACATTAATTTTCCTGTAAGTAATGCTGAACGTGCAGTGACTGAAAGCAGGTAGGCATCTCACTAAGATCAATTCAATTTTCGCATTCACCGATATTATTTACTGAAACATATTTTTTAGGTTTCGTCCACGTACTGGTTTTCCTGGGGTTTTAGGATGTATTGACTGTACTCATATTGCAATTGCTACACCTAGGCAGCATGAAGAAGCCTATATGAATCACTATGGGTTTTATTCCTTAAATGTCCAAATGGTAAATAAAAATTACTTTTGAGATATATATGTATCTGCTCTTAATACGTTAGGTATGTGATGAACAACTGAGAATTCTCAACGTGAATGCCAATTTCCCAGGAACAGTACATGACCAGTTTATTTTCCATGGAAGTTTGGTTAAGAGAGAAATGCAGAGACTTCATAATAATAGAATTGGCAATTTTTTCTCTTAGGTGATATGGATAAGATTGAAAAAAATTTATGCACTTAAGTACCTTACAACATACCAAATTTTATTTACTATTACTTTTGTACACTAACGCAACAATCTTCCACATATATATTCATTAAAAATATAGTGTTATAATATTTAAGTGAATCTAATTTCTGTGTCACAAATTTTTGTCTTTTAAGGTGACTCAGGATATGCTGCTGATGTCTTCATGTTGACTCCTATTCTAAATGCACCTCCAAACTCTCCAGAAGAGAGATATACACAGACTCACTGTCAAGTTAGAAACAGGATTGAAAGATTGTTTGGAGTGTTAAAGTCGAGATGGAGATGTCTTCATAAAGAAAGGGTATTAAATTACCAACCAGAGCAAGCCGCATATATTATTTATGCTTGTGCAATTTTACATAATATGATGTTGGACAGGTAATTTATTTTCTTTGAAATTAACGAATTAGGTACTTACTTCACAGAACTATTTTTGAGTATAAATTTTTTCCATGTGGAATTACAACTGAAGTATCAGCACTATGAATGAAATATTGTAATAAACAAAAATGTTTTAATCAGACTTTCATGCAGGGCACCTCCACAAAACGTTGAACAAGAAGCTGCAAATGACTTTTTACCACACGAGAATGGAATAATAGGACAACCTCGGCAGGGTGGCATAAGAATGAGACAGGAAATAATTCAGAGATATTTTTAATTAATATTTATGTTTAATAAAGGTATATACTTATATTGACGTTTTATTTATTTCACTAAATTGGAAAAAGCAGTATGCAGCTTCTACGATGCAACAGCAAATAGATATAAAAATCAAGCATGACATTTACCATAATAACTAGGTAAGGGCCTTTTTTTCTAAATGGTGTATCAATTAATTCAATTCATTTACCGTCTACGAAATTTTTTTTTAGGTTTTATGTTTAAATCTTTAAATACCATTTAAGTTACAAAGAAAAACAAAAGATGTATATGTATTGGAACACCTATTAAATTTGTGTTTAAGAGTAAAAGTCCACTAATATGAAACCATTTTATTTACTGGAAAACAAGTAAAATATGAAAAGTATCAACAGTACTATCAATAAAAACATAACTTAAAAACATGTCTTCATTTTATAACTTTATAAACCAAAACTTCTTGCTTGAATGAATAAATAAGCTCCAGTGACTTCCATGAAAAATACAAAACATATATTTTGTTAATTCACATTATTTCGTGTTTCTAAACACTGACCAATATAATTCAGAGATTTAGATATGTTGTCTAAAGCCTTAGCTATGGCCTAAAAGTTTTCATAAAAAAATTGTACTTATTAACTATTGCAAAATAAATTTTACCATAAGACCAGCATTTGTTTTTTCAATTAGTTGTGAGTAGTTGTCCACTGATGATTTGTACTGCTCTGAAAATAATTTGTTAAAAACATACATATTCTGTCTAATGTTAATCTTATTCTTATTTTTAATGAAAAGATATTAAAATCTATTATTCAAATAAACAATACCAATTTTTACTGCTTTATAATTTAATTTATACTTACTTCTTTGTTTGTTTGGTTTATCTTCTGCATTTTCTATTATGTTGATAGGAACTAAAAAAAAATAAAATTATTATTTTATTAATAAAGAGTAAATTTTTAATAAAATACCTTCTTCTTGACAATATTCATGGTCTACGAATGTACTATCTAATGTAATATTGTTTATTTCTTCTACCTCTACAAAATGTGACTCCTACAAATTAATGATTTAATATAGGTATCACGATAATTCCCAAATTCTTAATAATATTAATTACATTTACTTCATCTACAACAGGTTCTGTGTTAAAACCTGCTTCTTCTATATTTAATCCTTGTGATGTCTCCACTCCTATTACTGAAATAATTTTCAATTCTTTTTCTGTTAAAGGTGGTGGAGGACTTGGATTTCTGTCTGTCTTTGGGATATTTTTATATCACTGGCTTTTCGTCTAGCTATAAGTTTTGATTTTTCCAAACCTAGTGGATTTAAAAAGAATATATACCTACAATTTGCCATGTTCTATTACAATACAATTATTATTTTGCTTACTTTTTTCCACTGGTCTATATTTTTCTTTGGTCCTAATTCATTTAGTTCATTACTTAATTTATTCCACTGTTCATTCATGTTTTGCCTTCCTTGATAGCTCTCAAATTTTCCGGCCGCAAATTTCTTATGATTTATCATATAATTCACAAGGAAGGTAATCTGCTGTTCAGCAGCACGTGAATTTTTTTCTTTTCTCTGGAATGTTTCTTAATTACAATTAGTTAATAATTTTTCAAAATTATGTACTTACCCTGACATGACAATTCTTCTGTGGACAGTTTACTAAATTATAAATATACTTTGTGTTGTAAATTAACCTCACAACAAACTTGTCAAACCACAGAATATTTATGTAGTTCCATTATTTTACACTGTTGTCATATCACTTGAGGCTACAAATTGTAGCCCACCTAGAAATTTGTAGTCTCTTTAAGGTGTAGTTTAACAGAATAGCAAAAGCTATAATTTTTCTGACTACAGTAGAGCCGACTTAATTTATAGCCTTCTATGTAGTCTTTTAGTAGAATAACCCTGCAGTAAAACTGTATTTAGTATCCCAATATTTTAAAAGATGATAGAGTTTCTAGAAGATATTTTAGAAAAAATATTATTCTCTTTAATTTGGATATCATACAGTACATAAAATAACTTAAGTATAACTTATTGCAAAGTTTCAGAAGGTGTTTGCGAATCTTTATAATATTGTCATGAGACTTTGCATTCCATTAAAATGTTTGAATGCCTGGGATGAAATGTGGCAACATTTTTTTTATCTGAGTAGTAGGTAGTATTTACATAGAAACGGACAACTACACTCTGGCAACAAACCTTGTGAGTTGCTTGCATGTAAACGACCACTTAGTATGTGGGATTTTGCCGAATTTCAAGATTACAAGGATATTTTTAGTTTTTTTATTGACGTTGTTCGTTCCACGAAAACCCTAGTACTAGACATAAAATATTTTCAATGACAGAAACTTCATAATTTGAAATATTCTATGTATATTAAGGAGATATATGTATACATATAATTATGTCCACAGGGAGATGTAATTTTGATTTAAGATTAAAAGACAAAGTAAATACCTACCTAAAATACAATATCTTTTCTTCTTGATATTATCTTTCGGTAATAATAATAAATACCTACAGCATATTTAAAATTAAGTTCCTGAAATAAATGTTTGGAATAAACTAGGTTTGTAGTAGATTTTTGCTCAAAACTTAATTTTTTGGATTGCAGGTTAGTTTCCCAATATCAACTGTCTTTTGCACCTGTATGTCAGGATCCAGCATGCTTTGAAAAACAACTATTAAAGATTAACTCTATATTATCAGCTTCGTTTATTTAGTTGTAGAAAAAATATTCATTGTTAGATTGCAGCACCAATTCAACCTCACCGATTTTCATTTTCTGGTAACATTCAAGGCCCGCGTCTATCTAGATGGTAGATATTGAAATTTATTATTCATGGCAACAGTAACATTTTCTTTTCTGCAACTCGTATACGCTTCTCAGTTATCATAATTCATTGGACTATTTTATTCACTCCCATTCGTATTTAATACATACAAACTATAAACGTCATGCCTGCTAACAAAATAAAAAAGAGTCATTAGTATTAAAATAAAATAGTTAAAATATCAACTCAAATATTTTATTGATGAATCATTAGCTGAAATTATTTACATAATCTATAAGTAAGTAAGGCAGAGTTCATGAACAAATTCTGTATAATTATATAAAAATGCGTGGTCAACTATGCAGTATGCACCGTGCAACATCAAAGGAGGAGGGCCTCTAAGGCCGGATTTCGGCCCCTTTTGTTTTGTTTTTTTTTCGCCAGTAAGTATAAGTCATAAACAGTCTATTTGACCCGAAACGGAACCTCAACCCCCCTCCCCTTATTCACTCCACAATCCCCATGATAAAATAATAGGGTAGCATAAACGCCTTGTAAGTGACTAACTATTTGCCAAACTACTACCCTTGAGCCCTTTTACATATTAATTCACTCATATTCTGCCCCCCCCCCAAACAGTACCCCTCCCCTCCTCCGCTGACTTATGAATTTATTTAATTTAAACAGAGTTGGAATGTGCGCAAAACAAACACAAAAATTTAAAAAACGCGGGAAGTGCAAATATAGTGGTCAATATTAATGAGTGACTATTAAAGTAGTTCTAAAAAAAGTATAATGGTTTTTGGACTGAATTTGAAGATGATTTGGATATTTTGGAAATTATAGATTTTGGATTTCCGAAATTAAATTATACGAGATCTGATCATTTCCATTCAATGGACGAATTAACTTTATTAAGTTGTTCTTAATATAATGTCGGTGCAAACGGGCATTAATTGTTTAGTAGAACTTGATATACAGAGAATGAATGTAATGTTTGAGACCAATCCCTGACTTTTGTGGGAACAGACCTAATGATATGGGTCCAAGTACAAAATTTTAAAAAGAGTCAATATCTAAAGACAAAGAGTAGTAACACAACCGCGTTTTTTAAACTTATTTGTTGTATTTATAATTTTAGTGTTGGCTGAGACAAAAAATTTTGCTAAATTTTAAATAATCATGGCATGTCTCTTGTTATTACTCGATCAAGACCATTTCTTGTATTGCTTTGCGACAATCTCGAGAATGTCTTGTCTCACAAATTTACAAGACTCTTGCATGCATATGAGAAAAAAGAAACTTACTATGAATTTGGTAATAGTGGTGGGTAACCTCAATCCCGTCTACGGTCGGACTAGAAGCTCACACATAGCTATCGATATGGTTGATCAAAAACAGTGGTCGATTGGGAGACATTATACAGTATAAAAAGGGCTATTTTTTATACTGTATACTTTATGGACGAAATAGGTGAAACAGAATCGGAGCTCTTTCAGTCAAGTAGCAGTAAATTTATTAGTTCAGCAGGACTGGACACTCAATAAATGTTGATCTTAAAAATAATTTTATATGCTGAATGTCCTTTAAATAAAGTATATATTATACCTACAATAAAAAGCAGTATTTATTCCCTTCGTTATATTTTCAAGATTTCTTTTGCAAAACTTTTTAATCTTGGCTTCTTGCAACTTGAGCTGTCAAGTCTTGTTTTGCTTTATGAGAACAAGACAAGGTCAATAAAAAAACAAGACAAAATGCTAACACTAGCTTTTGATACTAAGAAAGTTGGAAAATTTGCTTGTCATTTAAAATTTATGTTTATAAAAAACTATTTATAGTAAGATTGTACCCGAACGAGCTCATTTCTGTAATTCATTCTCATTTTGCGACTGATTTAATCAAACAACTTTTATTTTTCTTAAACAAAGCGCCCAACAGAGGATATTACCACTGGCTACATTTTTTATGGAGGATTATATTTCGATATTTTTTTAGTGCGGGCTTGAACATAAATCAATCGTTTTTTTTTAGACGCTATTCTTCCCGTCAGCCATAAAAGCTCTTTTCCTGCACCATCCTTCATTATAATCGTCCGCATTTATCAATCACCTACGTGGGTATACGCTATAAAAAAGCCCATATTAACTAGTCGTGGATCGTATAGAGGATGGGTACTAGGAGCGAGACTTGGTCCATCCATACGTAGATGCTAATCTATCCGAGTTGCCGGACATGACGTACCCATATGACGCTCTTTACTTATAGAAACTGGTTTTTACATCTTTGCCTGGAGCTTTTGTCGATTCCGAGCCGGACATTGAACTTTCTGCCCAAAAACAAGAGCTTCGGGCTGCTGCTCGCTCTTTTCAGCACTCACAAAACCAGGAACGTATTAAAAATATTCCTCGATCGCATTCGAATGGGGATGAGTTCATTTAACTTTGTATTGTTCGATCTGTGTACGGAACACTTACGTTTAGAAACAGGTGGACTTCCTTTCAACGGGGCCATTAACACTACGAAGAGGTATTGTAGCTATTGTACAGGGCGTTTCATTAAGATTGGCAAACGGCTCAGTGGGAGATAGTTGAGGTCCAAATACGGCGTTTGGGGCAAATATGCTTAAGGGCGCCGTACTCTAGAAATAGTGTTTTCTGCAAATACAAGTAATTTTAGACATTTAAGAGCAGAATAATACAGGGTGACTTAAATAAGTACAAATATATTAACCAGCAGTACAGTTCACTGATGTGTAGAACAGATAATTAATATATTTTTTTATAAAAAAATCAGGAATAAAAAAATCAAATTTTAAATAAATGTTGTGATTTTTCAATCGACAACTTGTTGAGGACCGCTGATCCGACTCCGAACAAATATTTTTAAGAGCCATGGTGAATGAGAATTCCACAGAGTTATCAGTGTTACACTAATGTCTCCGAGTAGGCTTCAACTATGAAATATGTTAATTTATGAAAATATTAACTGCCATGTTCCTCCCTTTTGCCATTCCTATACAGGGTGTCCCAGAAATCAACGTTAAGCCGGAAACGGGCGATATACCAAGTCGTGACAGTTATTAGAAAAATATAAAAAAAATCTTTGTCATGTACTTTTCAAATGATCTAAGATATTAAGTATCAAAAAATAAATTGGAAAACCTGACATCCTGTGATGATCTATCAAGTCCTGTGACTACGAATATTAATGTTTCGTCAATCTTTTTTCTGTAATGTAATCATGAATAAACCTTCTGTAAATTCCAGTTTAAAATTAAAACATAACAAATGTTGGATTTTTGCCCAACATTAAAATCAAAATAATTAGATCACCCGACTTTAACCGACTGTACTGCAAAAAAAATGTACTACACTATTTTGGCAAGTAATTTTAAAAGATGGAGCTTTTAGTACGGATTGTAAAATGGTATGATACTTGCTAGATTACTTCTTTGTTTAGGAAAATTTTTTTTTTTTTTTTAGTGGAATCGGATTTCAGGCCAATTTTGTTTAATAATTTAAAATGTTGGTAATGCAGCCTGGGCATTTTTAAGACCACAATTTACAGGTACAAGTACATGCCATTTCGACAATATGAGTGAAACACATAGAGACACCACCTTGTCCAAAGAGTAATACGGGTTAAAAAGTAATTTGTTAGTTTTAGGTGCAAGTTTGAAATAAAATTCAGTCAATGGATTTCTTCTTCATGATTTAATTTAATTAGATAAGGAATTACAGCAAATGTACCGTTTGCCTTTAGCTGCAATGCTTAACGTTGATTTCTGGGACACCCTGTATATCACCAATAAATTGAAAATGTAAACCAGATTCTTTACTCACAATCATAGTTCAATCTAGAAGTTGGTTATTATCAATTTTTACTACACTCCAACTGATTTATCACAATACGTTATTTTTTATCACTATCACTGATTATCACTACTTAACTAATATGTTTTTAGCATGTAAACCTTTTCACTGTTTCAATAATGCGCTATATTTTATTTAATCACACTGTATTTCATGAAAAATATTAATTAAATACATAAGACACTTAAGAGAAAAACACTGACCGCGAAAATAATAAGACGATTTAAATACGTTTTATACGTTAGTGCCGCAACTCTTAAAACAGATGCATCAAGCAGTGCATTATTTAAAGAAACCATTAGCTTAGTTCAGTTTCAGAAAATGCAAACGTATCTCATATTAATGTCTTTTTTACTTTTTTGACTCTGCTTTTAAATATTTTACTTTGCATTCTCTTACCTAATATTGAACACATACATGAAGCTAGTTATTTTGTTATTTCATGTTTTGTGTTTATTTTTAAAATGTGTTTCACCCACTACGAAACTACGAAGTACGAAATGGTTAGCACTGACACGTTGTTTAAGGTTGTATGGTGAAAATTAACTCTAAGATGTTTTGAGAAAATTATAGTTTTTTGTTAATCTTCATAAAATAATCTAATGAGATGTTGTGTGGAAGTGTATCTTTTTTATTTTATTGTTACAAAATTTTATTTGTAAGAGTAAAAACTGGACATATATTTTTCAGACCAACGGTTGTAAATAATCAGGAGATGCTGAATAGATACATCGAGAAGATAAACATTCTTACAGAGAAGAAAGCTTGCTTCAAGTGCCTAAAAGTTGGGCATCAGTCGAGAAAATGTCGTGGCAGGTTGAGGTGTGTTATATGTGGACAATCACACTCACCATTGATGTGTCAAAGTTTGCCTAGCATCAAGCAGCAGTCTGATGGTACAAAAGTTGAGGATGCACAGGAAAGTCAAGTTATGACAAATCAAACAAGTATACATGATTTCCTACAAACACTGCGAATCAGTTTAAAAGAGGCTTCTGGTACAAGAAAGGTTAGAGCCTTGATAGACAGCGGATTGCAACGATCATACATTTTGAAGGCTACAGCATTGGCGCTTGGTTTGAAGCCTAAACGAATCGAGAAGATAATACATTGTCTGTTTGGGGGTCAGATGTCTACCAATAATCATTGTTGCTATGGTGTTACTATGGTCAATGGAAAATACGCATACAACGTTGAAGCTTTAGATCAGCCATACATATGCAACGAGGTCTCTCCGCCGTGAATTGCAATATGGACTGACTACAATGAAAACCAATTTTAATTGGACAGTAATGGGGCGAACGGAGAGACATTTGGCGACCCTACCATGTTACTTCTACATCTTTTGTGAGAAACGTTTCCTGAAGTGAACCGTTCCTCAGGTGGGAGAATGTCGTAACTGATGTGTAGTTGCCTTGATGCTGCCCTACTACTAGGTGTTAGCTTTAACGCAGTTACTAAGTTACTGAAAAAATTGTATAATATATATGTTGTTGTTTTTTATTATGTATGGAGGATGTATTCAACATCTCCTGATTATTTACAATCGTTGGTCTGAAAAATATATGTCCAGTTTTTAACAAGCCGGGCGTGTCTTTTATTTTGAACCGTCTAGGCCGGGAATACGGGTAGTATTCCAACGGCGAGACAACAGTACCTTTACATACAAACATTTTTTTTTAGATAAGTTCCGAATCACCCTGTATAATTTATACAATTAGACAATTTAGTAAATTTAAAAGTTATAATAAAAATATTGCGTTAACAAAATTAAATGCAAAATTATACTTAAGCGGGGCCGGCATGTGCCCTTAAAAAAGGCAAGGGTTCAGGAAATTTGCCCCCTCTGCTTCTAATTTGCTTAGATATTTGTTTCTAAAAAACTGCGTTGAAAATTACGTTATAAATACGGCGCCCTCAACTACACAACTGACTTGGTTATAAGCAAGCGGCCGGGTAAATTATCTGAATCATACCGTAATAGCGGGCGTAACAAGTCGTGTGTGCTATAACAACACTCTCCATCTCAATGTCCTCAACAAACAGCGGGTAAGTGAAAGAGAGATATAAAATATTCATAAAGAATCGCTCGTACCTCATTGAAATTCCTAGCGAGAAGCGAAATGATGTGAACGCCGGGGCCGATGACTGCCAAATTTTTAATATTGATGCATCTTATGCAAATACCGGCCGTTTCAAAATTCCGAATAATAAATCGTTTCGACAACTTCGAGTTGATCGAACCGAACGAACACCGGGCGCCCAAACTTGAAGCAACGGCTATTTAAATTCTTCCGCGAACTTTTTGCCACAGAGCTGTAAAACAATATTTTATAGCCGCATTTACTGATTAAATAGGTAGGTAATCAATACGCTCTGATCTATGCTAAATTGAAATAATAGATTACTATTATAAATATGTAATTGGAACATTTTATCATCTGGAGTGTCAATTTCTTGGCTGTAGGCAAGGTAGAATCCAGAGCAGTACCTCCTTTCACAAAACGATAGTTTTTAAGATCCTACAAACGAAGACAGCAAATTCTAAGGATAATTTTCTTTCATATTGATTTCGATAACGGAGGTAAGAGCCATCTTTGAAGATGGCCCTTCAATATTGTTTTTCTTTTAATTGTTCAGATCGTGTTTATCTAGAAGGATCAGTAGGTTAATCAATGAATGACCAAAAAGGGGGTGTAGCGTGCATTGAGGGGGGGGGGCAATTTTTCGGTGCAGACATGTGTTGGGGGTAGTTTGGAGGTAAACATATTAAAAATACCGTTTCAGAGATATCGCCTCTCAAAAATAGGTAATTCAAAATATAATAATGTCACGGAATTTGCCCCACTCACTCCCAAACCGACGACTGTGGCACCGCGAATTGCCTAAGATTGCTCCGATCGCCCCTACGCCATTCTGGTAAACAAACAACATGCGTGAATCGAGGCGTTACCAGAAAATCATGGAAACGACGAGAAGCGTTCCAGTCGTACGAGAAAATGGATCTAGAGATACTGGAATATACCTGGAATATTCGTTGGGTCTATAAAAGAAGAATAAACGGCCGAGTTAGTTAGTCTTGTATAAGTCTTGTATTACAGTCTGAATTAAAGTGTTTAGTTGGAGATATCAAAGTGATTTAGATAGCGATTAATGAAATAAGTGTTTAGTTGACCTGTAATTAGTAGTGTGCAGTAGTTAATAAAGAAGTAATTAATTAACGGATTGTTTTTCTCGAAGTAAGAGAAAAGACGGATTGGGAAATCCGTGACAATTTGGTGTCGGAAGTGGATTTAACTGGAAGTTTCAAGAGCTTTCTGGAACCCTGTCCACAAAGTGGGATTTAACTGGAAGTTTGAGGAGCTTTCTGGAACCCTGTGCGTGAGTGGGTTTAAGTGAAAGTTGGAAGAACTTTCTGGAACCCTGTGCGTGGGTGGAATAAAGACCGAAGTGTGATATATCACCGCACTCGTCTTGTCGAAAGGAAGTGAACGGTGGTATTCGCGAAGGACAATCTCGAACATTCTAGAACTTTATCCGGCAGTGAGACAAAGACCCAAGTGTGGCATATCACCGCACTCGTCGTGACTTAAGGAAGTGAACGGTGGTATTTGCGAAGGACAATCTCGAACATTCTAGAACTTTTTACGGGAGTGCGACAAAGACCCAAGTGTGGCATATCACCGCACTCGTCGTGACTTAAGGAAGTGAACGGTGGTATTTGCGAAGGACAATCTCGAACATTCTAGAACTTTCTACCGAAGTGAGACAAAGACCCAAGTGTGACATATCACCGCACTCGTCGTGACTTAAGGAAGTGAACGGTGTTATTCGCGAAGGACATTCTCGAACATTCTAGAACTTTCTACCGAAGTGAGACAAAGACCCAAGTGTGACATATCACCGCACTCGTCGTGACTTAAGGAAGTGAACGGTGTTATTCGCGAAGGACATTCTCGAACATTCTAGAACTTTCTACCGAAGTGAGACAAAGACCCAAGTGTGATATATCACCGCACTCGTCGTGACTTAAGGAAGTGGACGGTGTTATTCGCGAAGGACATTCTCGAACATTCTAGAACTTTCTACCGAAGTGAGACAAAGACCCAAGTGTGGCATATCAGTGCACTCGTATCATTGTAAGGAAGTCAACGGTGACATTTACAAACACATTCCTGGACATTCTAGAACTTTCCAAATAGAGTGAATGCCTGTAACTAGAAGTCAAGTCAATATGGATGCACAACTGGCAAAACTATTAGAAATGATGCAGACAATGCAAAATAAATTAGAAGAGCAGGGACATAAAATGGAAGACCAGACAAAGACAATGCAAGAAAAATTTGAAGAACAAGGGCATAAAATCGAAGATCAGTCCCAAACGATGCAAGAGAACTTGGAAAAGAAATTAGAAGAACAGGGACGGACAATGCAAGAGAAATTCGAAGAACAAGGGCGTAAAATGGAAAATCAGACGAAAGAAATGCAGATAAAGTTAGAAAGATTGGAGAATACACTAGAAGAAAAACTAGAGGAGCAGTCACATAAAGTGACACAAGTAGAAGAAAAACTAGAGGAGCAGTTACATAAAGTGACACAAGTAGAAGAGAAGCTGTTAGCACAAAAATGGAAATGGATAAAGAAATAAACCAGGTTAGAGAAGAGCTTCGACATAAATTAGACAAGATAGCAAAGGAGGGTGTAATCAAATCAGAAGGACCTGTTATCCGAACGCAGAAAACGAAGCCTCCTGAATTCGACGGCAAGGTCTCTTGGAATGTCTATCTGCGTCAGTTTGAAGCAGCAGCTGCAGCAAACGAATGGTCTGATTGTGAAAAGGCTACTGCTTTAATAGTTGCTCTACGAGGGGAAGCTCTTGACGTCTTACAAGGAGTTCCTGCTGGGCAGCAGAGTAACTATGACCTTCTGAAACAGCATATGGAAATGAGATATGGTGATAAGCACCTGCAGCAAGTGTATCAGGCACAATTAAAGAATCGTCACCAACAGAGTGGTGAGAATTTACAACATTTTGAGACCGACGTTGCCCGACTGGTTCGATTGGCATATCCAAAAGCCCCGTCCGAATTTGTAGATCAGCTCTCCATCCAAGTCTTTATCGACGGCCTAAGAGATTGCGAAACACAGCAGGCACTACGGCTCGCTAGACCTAAAACGTTGAATGACGCTC
This sequence comes from Monochamus saltuarius, assembly GCA_025584915.1. NCBI lineage: Eukaryota > Metazoa > Arthropoda > Insecta > Coleoptera > Cerambycidae > Monochamus > Monochamus saltuarius. Next base: position 28,269,669 of record CM046721.1, read on the forward strand.
TTTCGCATGCACTGGAATTTGAGGCAGCAAAGATGGCATCCGGTAGACATGTTAAAGTTCGGGCCATCAGTGATAACAGCGATAATATGGGAAATGGAGACATAATCAAAACGTTGAAGGAGGTCATTGAGAAACTCAGCCCAACTACCAATCCGAAGAGAGAACAACCTGGCAGCCGAAGAGATCGCCCTCTGCAATGTTGGAACTGTGGTCAGACGGGACATTTGAAGAGACAGTGTACGGCCCCGGTCGCGGATCAGCAAAAACGCGACTCCAAGGCGGCAGCTGCACAGGAAAACTAGGCTCAGCCGGCTTAACGGGGCAAAAGCCGGCTGCGTCCTCCTACCATGCCCCACGAGAAGAAATTACGTTGTCACGTCTCCAGGACTCTGACTCCTTGCTAGTAGGGCATTATTTTTGGTCGTATGTTCCCTATGGTAATCGACACTGGAGCAGCAAGAACTATTGTACGACCGGATATTATTGGTGATTGGCGTATTAAGAACCCTGCTAAACGTTATGTCCTTACAACAGCCAATGGACAACAACTGCCAGTCAAGGTGGAATGCGAGCTTGAAGTAGAATTAGGAGACGTCAAGTTCAAACACAGAGCCCTGGTAGCAGATATATCGGACAATGTCATACTCGGACTAGACTTACTACGAGCAAAGGAGGTGAACTTAGATTTGAATGCTGGTACGCTACGGATAATGGGTGAGGAAGTAGTGCTAACGACCACCACTGAGAATAACGCTGTACGGAGACTCGTTGTTAAAGAAGATGTGGTACTACCTGGTCAGACCGAAACATTGGTTGCCACTGTAATGGATGGGGAAATGTCTTGCAGTGTAGGAGTGGTGGAACCCAGTAATCCGGATTTGTTCAATAAATCTATAGTCACCGGCCGCACCCTGATTAAACCAGAGAAAACGACAATAGTACGGGTAGTTAACCTGAAAACCTTTCCACAGAAAATTACAAAGGGAACTGAAGTAGGAGTCTGTGAACCTGTTACCATGGTCAGAACACTCAAAGAAAATAACGAAATGGAGAAGAAACCGAATAAGACCAGTCTACCGGAATGTCTAAGGGACATAGTGGATAGGGCCAAGGAAAGATTAACAGAGATGGAGGTGGAACAACTGGAAGAGCTGCTAAGTGAAAATGAAGATGTGTTTGCACTTAAACCAGGAAACTTTGGGAGAACCAATGTAGTGAAGCATCGAATCGATACTGGTTCATCATCTCCTATAAAGCAGCCACCACGTGGACTTCCATTAGCCAAGCGAGAAGAAGTTAACAAGATGTTAATTGAGATGCAAAATCAAGGCACCATAGAACCATCTCAGAGTCCTTGGGCTTCTCCTGTAGTTCTGGTCAAGAAGAAAGACGGCTCCACCCGATTTTGTGTGGACTACAGAAAATTAAATGACGTCACCAAGAAAGACAGTTACCCACTACCAAGAATTGACGATACTCTGGACACCTTGGCTGGTGCGCAATGGTTTTCCACTTTGGATTTAAAGAGTGGATATTGGCAAGTCGAGGTCAGCCCAGAAGACAAGGAAAAGACCGCGTTCACTACCGGAAATGGATTGTGGCAGTTCAATGTAATGCCATTTGGTCTATGTAATGCCCCTGCCACTTTTGAACGACTGATGGAAACTGTACATGGCCTGCATTGGGAGACCTGCTTGATTTACTTGGACGACGTGGTGGTGCTGGGGCGCTCTTTCCAGGAGCACCAGAAGAACGTGTCCGAAGTGTTCGAGAAGCTGAAAGCAGCGAACCTGAAGTTGAACCCGAAGAAGTGCAATCTGTTCCAGAAATAGGTTAGATACCTAGGCCACATTATTACTCCAAACGGTGTGAAAACAGACCCGGAGAAGACAGAGTGCATAAAGAACTGGCCGGTTCCTAAAGACAAACATCAAGTTCGAAGTTTTCTCGGCCTATGCACATACTATCGACGATTCGTCCAAGGATTCTCGGACATTGCCAAGCCTCTTCATAAATTGACAGAAGACAACATCCCGTTTGAATGGACTCAGATATGCCAGCAAGCCTTTGAGGCGCTGAAAGAGGCTCTTTGCACTACCCCGATTTTGACATACCCAATACCTGGACAACCATTTATAGTGGACACGGACGCAAGCAACATTGGAATTGGTGGAGTTCTTTCCCAAGTACAAGATGGCCAAGAGCGAGTAGTCGGCTACTTCAGCAAGGTTCTATCAAAAGCCGAAAAGAACTATTGTGTGACTCGGAAAGAATTGCTTGCCATCGTGAAGAGTCTAGAACACTTTCATAAATACTTGTATGGCCAAGAATTCCTCCTAAGAACGGATCACGCTTCCCTTAAATGGCTGCTACAGTTTAAAAACCCTGAAGGACAGATGGCCAGATGGCTGGAACGGCTGCAAGAATATCACTTTGTTGTTGAACATCGAGCCGGCAGGAAACATGGAAATGCAGATGCCCTTTCTAGGAGACCCTGTCCTGTCAACTGCAAACACTGTAGTAGTCTTGAAAAGAAAGAGGACATCTCATCAGTTCCTTGTAAGGTGGTAGCAGCCCAACCTGAAGACAGATGGAGTTCAGCGGCGATTCGGGAAGACCAGCAAGCTGACTGTGACATCAAGCCCTTACTAGACTGGAAAGAAGCCAACAACCGACCCTCATGGGCTGAAGTCAGTAGTAAAAGCCCAACATTAAAGAGCTATTGGGCTCAATGGAATTCCTTGGTGTTGGAAGACGGTGTCCTAAAAAGAGCATGGGAGAACAATGACGGAACGGAGGTCAAGAAACAAGTACTACTCCCGAGGTCCCGGATCAAGGAAGTGCTGCAGGAAGTACATGGAGGTACTGGGAGTGGACATTTCGGTATCAATAGGACTCTACAGAAGATTAGGGAGCGTTTCTACTGGTTGAGCTGTAGGACGGATGTAGAAGATTGGTGCCGAAAATGTGACGTATGTGCAGCCAGCAAGGGACCGAAGACCCGTTCCAGAGGCAAAATGCGCCAGTACATCGTAGGAGCACCGTTCGAGAGGATTGCCATTGATATCGCTGGCCCATTTCCGAAAACCCAAAGTGGCAACCGATATCTGCTAGTAGCCATGGACTACTTCAGCAAATGGCCGGAAGTATACCCTCTTCCCAATCAAGAGACCACGACCGTAGCAGAAGCCCTAGTCAACAACATGTTCTGCAGATTTGGTGTGCCCATGGAACTGCATTCAGATCAGGGCAGAAATTTCGAATCAGGTGTGTTCCGAAAGGTCTGCGAGCTTATGGGAATACGGAAAACCAGGACCACCCCACTGCATCCCCAGTCAGATGGTATGGTGGAACGCTTCAACGCCACACTAGAAACCAATCTGAGGATGTTTGTGAACGAGAACCAAACAGACTGGGACAAGCTCATTCCACTCTTCCTGTTAGCTTACCGCTCAGCTGTCCATGAAACTACTGGGAAGACTCTGCGGAACAGCCCACCGAGCCAGACACTTACACCCATGAGCTAGAACAAAGACTAGCAGCCGTACACGATCAAGTCAGATCTCGAATGCGACTAGAGAGCGATCGCATGAAGACTCGATACGACGTCCGGGCCAATACAGTCGGATTCCAACAAGGTGACCTGGTGTGGCTGTACAACCCCACGCGGAAGAAAGGAAGATCGCCTAAACTACAGAACCGTTGGGAGGGCCCCTACACAGTCATTAAAAGAATCAATGATGTCGTCTACCGGATACAGAGGACTCCCAGGAGTAAGATGAAGGTCGTCCATCTGGAGCGTCTGTCCCCGTATAGAGGTGTATCCGATCGGGACGATCGGTCCTAAGGAGGGCAGTGTCACGGAATTTGCCCCACTCACTCCCAAACCGACGACTGTGGCACCACGAATTGCCTAAGATTGCTCCGATCGCCCCTACGCCATTCTGGTAAACAAACAACATGCGTGAATCGAGGCGTTACCAGAAAATCATGGAAACGACGAGAAGCGTTCCAGTCGTACGAGAAAATGGATCTAGAGATACTGGAATATACCTGGAATATTCGTTGGGTCTATAAAAGAAGAATAAACGGCCGAGTTAGTTAGTCTTGTATAAGTCTTGTATTACAGTCTGAATTAAAGTGTTTAGTTGGAGATATCAAAGTGATTTAGATAGCGATTAATGAAATAAGTGTTTAGTTGACCTGTAATTAGTAGTGTGCAGTAGTTAATAAAGAAGTAATTAATTAACGGATTGTTTTTCTCGAAGTAAGAGAAAAGACGGATTGGGAAATCCGTGACAATAATAATGATTTAACACGTTTTTTGTCACAGTTGTCCTGATAACTCCTCAGCCGTCTGTTTTACACAAAAGTCCCATAAGAGAATGGGAGAGCAATAAATTGTTTTCAAGAATAGGTATATACAAATATGCTAATTTATCTTTAATGGGGCAGAAGTTACAGTAATTTGAATTTTTTGGTTAAAGGTATTGATTTTTCAAGAGAACTCCCTAAAATTGAAAAAAAAACTCGTTATCATCGTTGTTACAGAGTTTACAAGTCAATTTAATGTACATTCATACACAAATAGATAAAAATTTACCAATTTTCAAGTTAATAATGAAAAGTGAGTGAGTGAAAAATTGAAAACCTAAGGAGAAGACAAATGCGTAACAAACGTATAAATTTTATTTTTATTTTATAAAAACTAAGAAGAAGAAAACGTAACAAATAAAAAATCTTGACAAAACAAAAGTAACTGGGCCTGTTTCTCGGGCTGGGAGGGTCCTGCTTCTGTCTGCACCATCAATAACGATCGTAGCACAAGTTGTGGAAGATGGAGATGTGGAAATAGGCTCTAAATCTTCTTCGTCATATTTGTTTACAATGGGGACGCTATTTAAAGAGTGATCCTGATCCCATAATCGAGAATAACTCATAGCTGCTTTTTTGCAGCTGCACCTTCCACTACTACAGTGCATCTACAAAATATGAGGTCCAAAATTTCTCTGGGTGTTGGTTAGTTGTTTTTCATCACAGGAGCTAAGATATTATCTTTACGTTCACAACCTCACAGATCTGAGTATAGTTGGTTTCTCAGCCAGAGCTGCACCTGGTGGATTTGCGTAATAGATGCTCTTTCGTTGCCCCCTCGCTTGATGGAAGTGATACAAGATCTCGTTTTATATTCGATGCCCATTTCAAAAATGAATCGTACCTGAAAGTGTTCAGAGAACTTATCTTAGCAGGGAAACCGTACCTTCTCAGCATGCATATTCGCCCAGCTTTCTCCATGCGAGGAAGATTAGTTGTGGAACACTTCAGCTTCAGATCTTTTTATGTCATGATGGTTTTAGTAATATTTTTTCGAAATCAAGTTGATTCTTCAGGAATGACCTGCTAGTAGAATCGCAGCCAGTGAATGCGTATAAAAATAAAATGTCCTTGACTCCCAGCTGTCCCACCATTTGATGGGTGGAGTAAACGTTGGTTTGTACTTTGCCTCAGTCAGGTTAGGATGAATAGGATGTTATGGTCAGATGGTGTTTTTGCTGTAAGTAGCACAGTGAGGTCGAAGTCTTCCCCAATAACAGCCACATTGCTTATTTCACTTACGGACTGATGCTTACAATCAACACGTCAGTATTATGTTATGCTTGATATGTTATGGTGCCGTTTTCCAGAAGTTTAGAGCTGAATAGGTTGATCAGAATTTGCAGAAAATTATGGTGAGAACCGTTAATTAACCGAATTTTTACTCATGAAATTGTTAATTTTTTTCTCGAAAATGGTTAGATTTAGAACCCATGTTACATAAAGTTTTTTTGTTCATATCGCCTGTTTATGGCAGTCAAACCTCTATCACCCTGTATATATATTCACAGTTCTATATTCTATTCTTGATCATGAATAAAATTTATGTTTGTTTACAAATTGAACCACACTAGCCCCTGCAAATTGTTGTTGATGTAGTTTGGTGGATATTAGATATGTAAATACTATTGTAATCATGATGTCCATATGTAAAAGTAGACAGGATGTTCCGTAACAAAATATGTCTGTACTTCTGCAACGCAATGCTGCATTGTTATTTTGAAACAAAATTGAATTTCGCTATTTTTCGATAAAATAATCTTCCATTTAATGTTTTTGTATTTTCTTGGAAATGTTCTCCCATGTGTTACATACATATGAACAAGCCTTAAGGCTTACGGTGAGCGCTCGATCCAAAAGGATATAGTTTTCGCTCAGTAACTTATCAACAAAAATGATAAAAATATGCATTTTTTTTAATAGACTACAAATTTTATTTTTTGTCGACGCTGTGTTTTGAAATTTTGATAATATGCAAAATTCATTAAAAAAAATAATTTTACACTCTTTCAAAATTTCAAAACATAGCGTCGACGTAAAATAACATTTATAGTCTATTTAAAAACCGCATATCGATTCCGAACCGTACAGAATTAGTCAGTCAGTTCAGTTGTTAATGTACTCTCAGCGAATGCGACGTAATACGGTGTTGGTCAAACATTTCTCACGGTTCTGAACCAGTTGTCAACGGTTGTTGGAACAGACCTTATATATCGTTTGATAGAGTGCTCACCGTAAGCCTTAACCAATGATATAAGCCACGCGCCAAAGTTGTGAAAACCGTCATATGTGTGTATATTCCCCATAAACTGTGCCGATTCGACTGCCGAGCTATTATGAACCGCTGTCTGTCATCGCCTTACTAGACAAATAACAACTTAAACTAACATTAACCTAAGAAAGGGTTGTTGTCATACTTAGAAAAAAAAACTACATATTGTATACCAGACTGATACGATTGGAATTATATGATAATAATATACGTATAATTATTTTCATACTTACAGAAGACGTAAAAATTATGCGTTGTCGTTGAGAGATACGATCTAAATAAATACGTCGTGCTCTTGCAAAATTGCAGAGAGCTTCTCCATAAATTAATAACATATCGTAATACTCAGCTTTGTTAAACATTTCAACAAACAAAGAAAAATTAAGCAAATAGTGGTACGTAAAAGAATTTGCGACAGACACTTTGCAGTTCAGATACCAACTGACCTGTGATCACCGTACTTCTCGCGCTGTTGCCATATTTCGCGATATCGAATTCTATTGACTAACGAAAACATTGTTTTTAATAAAACTAAACATAAATAAATTAAAAGAAGAGGTAAATATTGCATTTTATGGTCATTTACTGCAGAAAATTATGGTGAGAATCCTTAATTAACCGAATTTTTACTCATGAAATTGGAAATTTGTTAGAACGATTGTAAGAGACACACATTAATATGATATTTTACCTCACATTTTACCAATTATTTTCACATACTCTTGTTACTTGCTAAAGTCTATATTATTAAGTTCTTAAAAGACTAAAATTATTTGTATTTGTAGAAAACAGTATTTCAAGAGTACAGCGTCTTTAACGTTTATATTTACGTCGTTTATATTCCCTTTCAAAAAGCGCATTTATCTCAGAAAATTTGTATACTGATTTTAAGATTATTCAATGTTATGTTCTACAGATATGAATGAACGTGTTTTATCTCCTAAATAAATAGTAATTATTATTTTTAACAAATTCCTCTCTACTTTCTTCTTCTATTAACTCCCTTCTTAAGTGTGTGTTAGACCTGCACTTATTAGCTAATCTAATCATTTTTAGCCAGCTTGTACCAAAAGTACTGGACTCACAAGTCCATCATCAATTTTCGACCACCAACCGTTCACACTTTACCAACATCGTTGAATATGCAGAGAGTCCATGTCGTTTAAAAACGTGACTGTGGACTGTGGGTATGGGCGAACATTTCTAACCCGTACTAACATTACCAAGATCTTGATATGCCCACATACCGGAGAAGAAAATTCCAAATTGGTGGGTATACACTGTTCACCTCTCATAATCCACAGATATGGAGAGTCGAAGAAGTATTCGACTAGTTAAACATTACTTTTCCAATTACCAAAGCCAGCATTTTGTACTGCTTTCTTGTGCAAGCAAACTGAGAATAACCAACAATTATCCAATAGAAAATTCCACGTTTTTACAACAGTTTAATAGTGCCCGTCTAACTAATTTCGTAATATCTTAGGTCAGTTAACTGTGGTCCCGTTAGACGGAATCATCAAGCGTTCCGTCACAAGGATATGCCGCGCCTGCATAATAAAATTATATTTTTCTAACACAAAAAGATTCAGTTTTGTCGCTTTTATTTTAATAAAAATTAATAGGATAAAACAATACTAAACTTTCAAATGAAGGATGTAATAGGATGTAACAGGATGTAATTTGTTGGATTATTTCAGAAATGGTTTAGGTTTGCGATGGTCAAAAGCTCTCAAAGAATTTCGCATCACACGGGGAAAAATAATTTAGGGCCTATAGACAAATTTTGCTTCATAGAAATAAATTATTTATTTATATACGGCCAAATATTTATTTTTGCTACCAAATTATTTGAATAAGCAAAAATAGTTATTTTGTATAAAGAAAGCATCTGTTTCCATTAAAACATTATGTATTTTCTTTTCAATTTTCTAGCGTTTAAATAATCACTTGTAATTTCCCTAGTGCTTGGATTATCCAGTACGTGGGGGATTCAGTAAAAAAATTTCACACCTAAAAAATTAATCAATAAATTTTATTTGTCAATAAGATAATTTTGAGACATGGAAAAATAAAATTAGTTGGTCATGAATGTTTATTGAAATGCCAACAATTGTACCACGCTAATTATTTTTCTCATTATAAAGTCGAGTGAAGTGTTAAGTAAAAATGTCGCGTTTTCGAGAGAAAATCAAGACAATATTAGAAAAGCAGTTGAAAATTTAGTGCCCCAAAATACGAAATTTCAAGTCTGACATGTATCATTATTTTGACATAAATATTTGCACTTAATAATATCGTTCAGGGTACCCTGGAGGATGAATATTTCCGGAAATATTTTGGTGTCCATGGTAACCAAACAAATAAGGAGTCTCTGATTGGCTTAAGAGTATAAGTGCGAAATTTTCTATGATAAAACAATATTTGTATATTTCAAAGAATTTATTCCAATTAATCAACTGCTTATTTAGGTCGACAATATATTGCTCAGGAATTTCAGGAAACAACTGCGGGCTAGTGCCCCAACCAGCATTGAAATACACCTGAAAAATCTATAGCAAGTCAACATATATCTGTTTCGAGATTATCAGCTCTCATTAGTACGCCACAGGTGAGTGGTGAGTTAACTGACGACTAAACGTGGCTGTTCATGTCTCTCAAACCCGACGTACTTGAGTACGCGAAATATAGCCCATCTAGTGGCCACCTATTGACAATTAATATTTATTTTTAGGAAACAATTTGAATGTTTACATTTTGATTAACAGTTTTTCAAAAGGTTCAATAATCAAATTCAACTTCATTTAAAACTTTACAAAAAGAATGAAAAGATTACATATTTTCGTTTTCCACATCCCCCAACTAAAAATATTCATTTTTGAATAAATAAACGCATTATTTCATTCGAAATGCACATTCATTTCAATCAATTATTTTTTTATTTCTAAAAGTTATTTTTATATAGATTTGTACAAATTGTTGAGGGAAATGAAAAAAATATTTACTTGAAACTAATTTTTTAAAATTAAGTTTTCATAAGATGTTTAAATGGAAGAACTATTCGTCAAAAAAATTAAATTTTCTTACTAAATACATCAATTTATTTTTGACAAAAAAGTGAAAATTACGTCAAAAAAGATTTGTTTCCCGATAATAAAATATGTTTAAATAAATTGAATTGCTTGCTGGAAAAAAAATTATTTCGGTGCAGAAAATGTTTTATGTAAATTGAATTATTTAAATAACTTAACTAGTTAAATAATATCAAAAATAATATAAATTCCTTTTGGTCTTACGTGAATTCAAAAAAGGGTGGGTCTACTATTCCTCAAAAGTTAATCTACAACAACGAATAGCTGAGTACTACTCAAGATATTGTAGATGGATTTGCAAATTATTTTAGCACATCATTTAGTGTCCCTACTGACATGAATAATCAAGATGTTTTGAAAGATAAGATAACTAATACTTATTTGCATTTTGACAAGTTCTCTACCGATAACATTTTAGAATCGTTAAAACAGTTAAAACCAAAATTTACGAAGGGTCCCGATGACATTCCGGCATTTATAGTGAGAGATTGCGCATTTATTTTTGCAGAACCATTACGCATAATTTTTAACATGTCACTTAATTCTGGTGTGTTTCCATCCACGTGGAAAGAGTCGAGAATTTGCCCTGTGTATAAAAGGATGAGAAACATAACGTTGAAAATTATCGACCAATCACAATAATTTCAAATTTCGCTAAGGTTTTTGAAATTGCATTGCATAATGTGCTTTATCCTTTTATACATGGTCAGATTGATGTTAACCAACATGGTTTCATGAGTAACAGATCTACAGTCTCTAACTTATTCTGTATTACCCAGTATCTATCTGAGCATATGGATCGTGGTGTTCAGGTGGATGTGATATACACAGATTTCACCAAAGCTTTTGATAAAATGAACCATAAGATGCTTTTATATAAACTTGAACGTGCTGGTGTGTCTAGATTGTTATTAAAACTGTTTTATTCTTATTTTGAGTAAATATTTCAATATGTCGAGTATTGTGGATTCAAATCTTTTAAGTTTGAAGTAATCTCAGGAGTGCCTCAGGGTTCTATTCTGGGTTCCCTTCTCTTTATACTTTTCATTAATGATATTGTTGATAATTTGGAAGTATCTTATTTGCTTTATGCTGACGATATGAAGCTTTTTTATTCCATTACCACAGAATCGGATTGTATTAAACTGCAAAATGAAATAAAGTCCGGGACTGGTGTATATTAAACCATCTTCATTTGAATATCAATAAATGTAATGTGATGACATACTCTAAAAAGCATAACTTGACATTATTTGAATACAAACTAAACGATACTATTTTAACTCGTCCTCAGTACATAAAAGACCTTGGTGTGACTTATGATTCCGAACTCTCATTTAATAAACATATACATAATGTGATACAAAATGCATATAAAAGTTTAGGATTTGTATTAAGAAATTCCATAGATTTCGATGATAAAAACTGTTAATTATGCTTTTAATGCTTTCGTGAGACCTAAGCTTGAGTATGCTTCCTTAATTTGGAATCCTGGCTATGTGACACACTCTGGGGCTTGGAAGCAATTCAAAGACGATTTCTTAAGTATTTGGCGTTTAGGAGGATGGTTTGTATCCACCTATTGGTATACCGGAAGAACTATTGCTTAATAGGTTTGCGTTATCAAGCTTACAGAAACGTAGAGTTTCGCAGTCTCTAATATTTTTGTATAAATTAATAAATAATAAAATAGATTCGCCTTATGCATTGGGTCAGCTGTCGTTTTGTGTGTCTAGGATTGAATCTCGCAATGGTGCGACGTTTTATCTGAATACACCAAGAACCAACATACTTAAATTTTCTCCACTTTATTGTATGTGTGAAAATTGTAATAGTTTGCAAGATCGGTTGGATATTTTTAATTGTACCATTAAAAATATAAAGAAAATGTTTGCGTGAGTATTTGTTGATCTGTTTCTTTTTTGACTTTCTCTTAGTGCCCTTTTTATTTGTATTTGATTATATTGTTTTAATGTTTGATGTTTTTTTTGTTTTATATTTTAACATTTTTGATCACTTGTTTGTAGTTATTTGTCTTTTTTGTAATTGTTTGTAATTTTGCACTTTCCCACCTAGTAAAAGGTCTCTGACTGTTGGGTGGTGTACTACAATAAATAAATAAATAAATAAATAAACTAGTAAAGGATATCAAAAAGTGACAAGAATACTGGAAGAAGGTGCTACCAAGATTGCTCTATTGTGTGTTTTTTTTAATTTTAATTTATTCTAAATACGAGCAGCATATACCTATTACATTTTTTATTTTAAATTGTTAAATATTTTATTTTGACGGAATGACCAAATTCAGTCATTTTGGTCACATTTCTTATCTGAAACAAGGTGTGGAATTTTTAGAACTTTTTTATTAACATTTTACTACATGCAATAAAAGAGATATATTCATTTTGGGCAATAAAAAAAGACGCAGTTCTTTACTTGTGGTTTTATATTTTATTGTTCAAGAAATCAAGCCATAAAGTTAGTGGTACTATGAAGTTACTGCCATTAATTGTTCTCAGATAATTCTATACACCATAACACTTTTCTGTAAAGTTAATACTTTAAACCTTAAGATTATTTTTGAACTTAATATTGTGCCATAACCCTCTTGTCGGTTAACCTTTTTTTTAAATTAAGCGAGAAATATATTATTTACATATCTTAAAAATGTTTAAATGATCCCAATGGACTACAAAATTATTCATAACTTTATATGTACAGCAGCTAACTATATTCACAGAAAGCTTAAAAAGTTTTAATGTCAAGTTTGAATGTATTACAAGTCTATTCGATACATTATTTCACTCTAGAAATATATTTGGTATCAGATAAACCCTTTGCTCTTTTCTACCAACAACCCTCATAAAACCTTTATAAGCAAGAACAAGACTAAGCAGTATTTAAATTGTTACTTGGATACTATGGGTAAGAAAAAGTATATTTTCAAGAAAGGTATTGAGTATCCTGACTTTCTTCATTTTTACTTTAGTACACATCTATACTGACTATTCTGACTTCAAGATCATTCTATCATTGTTTAACCGAAGCTTTAAAATTAATTTATTTTAATTATAAAAGTAAATTATAATGCATTTCTGTTTTATGATCGAAACGGTGATTAGGACATCCCGCTATCAAAATAGAATGCACTATGTTAATGTTCCTCCTACTTATAATCGTCTGTCAGAACCCTCGATGGCTTCATCCAGTTAATAATTAAGTAAATTGATGGTTTCAGTCATTGCTTCGAGCTTAACCCATCGTGCGGTCTTTGTGGCTTTGATGATCTATTCGGTAACGGTACAACTGAAAGTTCATGAAATCACTAAAATGAAGGAGGAAGAAAATAAAACTGTTCTAAAACCGCGCAGATTACAATTAAGCGGAAGCAGGAGCTGATTTCTGAAATGAGATGAAATGGAAAATTCCCGATACTGTAACACCAGCATGAATAGTGTGAAGAACGCATAAAATAATCATGTTCAATATATTAACGTTACGTAGTCAGTAATAAAATTATTCGTAAAAACTTTGGAAATGATTTTAACCATACCTTAAACAATTTTCTTCATTTTATATCGCTCGTTTGGGAATGGGATATAAGTACACCCACCACTCCAACACCAAAAACACCCGATAACATGACTATTTTTAACTGTAAGAAGAAACTCTACTTCTAAGGCATCGTGCTGCCCGTCTCCAGTGGGCGCGAGAGCATAGGGGTTGGCTTTTACGCCAGTGGCGGTGAGTCCTATTTACAGACGAAACCAGAATTGAGCTGGTTATTGATGACAATCGACAAAAAGTCTGGAGAGAACCAGGTCGTCAACAGTGACTTCATTTTCCCCGTGAAGTTGCTCCGTGTGAAGGGGATGCTGTAATATTTTGGGATGAAATAATGTTCAATCGCCGCACCCCATTAATTCGCGTACCACAGACATCGAACAAGTTATTACACCCATCATCCACGTAATGAATTATGTGAAAATTTTATGTTTATGGACGACAACGCTCGACCACATCGCGCAAGAAGGGTTCAAGAGACACTCGAACCAGGACATATCAATAGATTAGATCGGCCAGCCAACTCTCCAGACATGAATCCTATTGAAAACATGTGGGATTTCGTTGCTAGAACCTCAGACTGCAGTTGAGTTAGTCGTGGCGGCAGAAGAGGAATGGAACAATATTCCGCAAGAGATCGTTAACCGCTTATTATCTCAATACACAGACATGTCAATATGATATTGGAACGTGGTGGAAATCATACCGACTATTAAGCCGAGGGCACATTGCTCTGATGCCACGCCACGCCATGCTACGTGTGGTATGTACTCTGCACACTCTTACCATGCCATGCGATGCCACTCAAATTGTGAGTCGAGGATGAATACATTTAAGTACCCTAATCCATTTAGCTCATTAAAATTTATGTTGTTTCATTACCAATATGCTGTGAGAAACATTTACTGTGTAATTTGTTCTCCTCTCATAATTTGTTATCTGTAGCGCTTCTATAGAGACATTCATGCTCGCAAATCTTTAAAATAACATTTTGTCAATATTTTCTATCAATTTATGCATGTGACATATTTACGTGCACCCGGCTACCTCGAGAAAACCCGTTACACCACCCGACGTGATGAAAATCTAATAAGAGGGGATATGCGATACGTCGGATGGCATGGCGTGGCGTGGCGTGGCGTGGCGTGGCGTGGTGTAGCGTCAGAGCAGTGTGCAAATACATAGGAAGGCACGGTGTCAGATCCTTCTGACAAGGCGTGGCGTGGCATCAGAGCAATGTGCCCCAGGCTTTAGTCAAGTAGAGAACTTGCTTTGTTACTTCTTTTTGATTTAATAAATGTTGTCAATAATGTCACACATTTGCTGGTTTCTAATTTTCTAAGGACTCAGTTTATCGAACATATTCTAAAAAAAATATATATTCACAAAACAATATACTTTTACAAATGTATTTGGTTTTTCTGACAAAAAGATTTCTTTAACAAGAATGAGGGGGGGTCCAAGACCTTTGACGTTGTGTGTATATACCGATTTGTAAAACGTTGCTACGTCGAAGAAAATGATGCAGAAAAGTTGGATAATCGGTAACCAATTTTTATAAAGCAGTTAACAACCCTGTTTTGAAATGTAATAATTGACTTTCAAGAAAAAACTCGTTTTTCTTCCAACTTTATAGAGATAATAGGTATAAGAATGAATGGTTTAGGTATATCACATAAATTTGTGTTGTATCCAAACATTTCTCGACCTGCACAATAACAGTAATATGACACGGTTGATTTCATTAAAAATGTATGTTTATTTACCTAAATTATACTTAAAAGGAAATTATTTTAGTATTTCATTGAATATTGAGTATTATTTTAGTATTATTACTTTTAAGCTTGCATTTTATGTCTATATAAAAACACTATTATTTAGAAATATACGTTTATTTTAAAAAAGATAAAAAGTAGTATATCTGAAACGATTTACATAAAAAATTGTAAAGTTCTAAGATTTAAAGAAAACCTTGAAATGACCACTGAGTAGACGCTCCCATATCACTAGTATATTTTGATTTCTCATTTAGAAATTCATCTAAAACTTTTTTTATTGATTTTTTTATTTGTAATAGTAGACTGCTTGCTTTATTTTCATCTTATAGTTACGTAAAGAAATCTATTTTGGTATTGCCAGAGGAAATTGTAGAAACTCAGCCAGTCATTGATTATGCTCAAGTTAGACGAGCAGAAAGTAAACATACAGTACGCTAGTTGGTGTTCAGTTCCGCGGTGTGACGTCACATGTTCTTATCTCTATGCAGGTATCGTTCGCTAGCCTCGTTAGTTTCAGTTTTTTTTATTTTTAGTTTATTTGGAACAAAAATTTCTATGACCCTAAAACTATCATTTTTTATTCTAATTAAAAAATAGTGAGCAAACGTATTGATAAAAATTGCACAATAGAGCTGTTTATGTACAGAATTTTTTAAATGTAAATATCTTGAAAGTGGTTAGAGGTATGGGCTTTCACAAGGTATGACATTTTTGCACTGAAGAAGTCCGAATTATTAGATTTTTACAGAATTATTGCTCTAGTGTTAGCAATTTTTTATATATGGGATACATTATGTGGGGCCCTTAGAAGATGGCATAAAAGAGATATGATATTTGGTACTCCCAAACATCCATCGACACCAAATTTAAAATCGATACGTTAACTGTACAGTAGTTTCCGTAAAAAAACTGTATCTTTGTTAATTTTAATATTAGCCTCCACTCATGAGTGATCCTTACGTAATGGCCTATAGTGACATACTAGATGTTTTACTTCAAAATATTACGATTGGATACTTTAATAGAAGGTTGATAATAAAAACTATACAGAATGTCAAAGATAAAATTTAAAACGCTAATAATTACAGTGTGTGTACAGTGAACGTAACTTTTTTTTGACCTCACGTTATTACGTTTTTTATTAAAAAATCTCAAACCTACATTGTTTTTGAGGAAAAAAGTATACTTGTCATTAGTCTTAGAAAATTACTATTTTCGAGATAATAGCTTTTCAACAATCAGTTGCATAATTCCTTGTATAATATTTTAAAGTAGTGGTCACCAATACCAAGTTAAATTTTAACAATTATTTATGGTAAGTTAATAAGTTATTGTCTGAAGCTATTTGTGGCATAATTTTAATTTTTAGTTTTATTGGGTTTTTGCCACACTTCTGAAAAATAATAAAGATTAATTAAATAAGCCCTTGCGCCAAACGGATCAGTCAAGCGTTATTTTTGAAACTAAGTTTGCCTAATCAACAAATCTCACACTGAAAAAAGCAGATAAGTAAAAAATAACAAAAATCACATCACTATCGCGCACTTCCGTGTTATTGACGTTTTGAAAAACTCTGTTTTCGTTCTCAAAATCGTAGTAAAAATATTAAACGTATGTCAGGTTTGACAGTTTAAAATTTATTTATCTGCTTCCATAGAGATGTTAAATGATTTTTATTTTATTGTTACTTACTTCTTTTTGATACAACTGTAGCCAACAATGATCGATGTTTACTGAACAGTTTGACACACACTTATCTCCGTTCAACAAAATAATCACGGTCTCTTTTAATTTTCTTTTTGTTGCATTATCTTCCTTCTCTAAAATTTTTGGCGAACCCCATTGAATCAAATGACCGTTTTCCCAAGCGTGTTCGCAAATTTTGGATTTTTCAAATTTCCGTCTTTTTATGTAATTTTTATGTTCCTCGGTAATATTCGAACAGTTTTTCAGACAACTAATACTTTACGATCATATTTGTCTAAAACGCGTCCAAAAAATTATATACAAAATTCAAAAAAATGCATCTACAGTATATCTTGTGAATGCAATAAACATTATGTTGGAGAAACGTCTCGGCCTATGAATAAAGCTAAAGAAAAAGTTAATAAGTATTTCTAAATGTAAGGTATTTATCTAGTTTTGGTTAAAACCAATTACTTTACAAAATTGACAAATTCTGAAACACTATACTTTTTCATATTCAGATATGAGAGACATTATTATTTATTGGCAATTAAATTTCAATGGATGTGGGTGGATATGTTGGAGGATTTCGAAATAGATTACAACCTGATAATCAATAATTTATAAAATCTGTTTAGGAATTTAGAGAAAATAAAACGAAAATGTATACAGATTATCCACAAACTAATTTGAGACGATCATCTGGACTTACAAGAGTAAGTAGGTATGACTTTCATTTTAAAAACGTTGCATGTTGAAAAATACTATCCATAGCATTTTAAACCAGTGCAAATTTTATTGCTTGTCGTTATACCTTCAACATATCCAATTTGTAAGAGAATGTTGGCGCTTACTACATTGAAATATTGTACAATGAACTACGCAACTGATTGTTGAAAAGCTATTTTCTCGAAAATAGTCAATTTCTGGCTTAAACTATTTACCAGGTGGTTTGTGACCCATTACTTACACCCTGTATAAGTGGTAAGTAGGTACCTAAACACGATTTTTGTGTCTTCGCACATTTTGTAAAAAGTTATTATTTGTGTAAAAAAATCATTAAATTTTATTTTATTGTTCACACTCTGAACATAAATATTCGAGTATATCAAACTTGCACATATTAAAGTAGTATTGGGGAATCACTTCTTTGAATGTGTTAATTTTAATAATAACTTTTCAGGAACACATAAAATATTTTAAAGAATGTCTATAAATAGTTTTCTTCTAATTTTATGTGGATTATATTTATTAATGGCATACAAGCTTATTTATAGAAGAAGCATCAAAGAAAGTTCATTGCTCCATGTGGACAGTGGAGGCAGCAGAGCCGTAGACTTAATGAAGTGAACCAATAAAAGAGTGAAGTTAATCTGATGATACAGAAACAAATATAATTTATGGGTTACAAATTTAATTGGCATAATTAACTAAATGGAAGGAAAGACGTATGGAACTGTAAGGAATAATTTACTCTCGCTTCTTCCTTAGGTGCCATGAAACCACTAAGGTATTTTTGCGGAGACAAATTGAATACATTTAGAACATAAAACTGAATATATTAGATATAAGTTAGGGTTCGGGTCCCAATAAAGTGCTCGATATTTTAATATATTTTGCAATATAAAATAGGAGAAATGCTTGACTACTAATGATGAATACAGTATAAGAATGCTCGGTATTTAAATAGCATTTGCATAATAAAAATACTAAATGCTCGATAAGTTTTAAAAGTATGTTTCGATATTTTATTCATTTTGCACGATACAAATTTCAACGATATTTAATTTTAGTTCGCAGATTTGAATCTAAAAGCGCGTGTGCGCAATAGAATGATTTGCAAGCAGTGAAATGAACAAACGACTGTCCCGGGCTGATTTCATTATTTAACCTAACCTAACCTAACCTAATCTAACCTAACCTACAGTCAATTTTTCAAACTTAAGAATTTATTTTCTCCAAATAATTTTTATAACTGTGCATTTACACTTTCTAGAGAGTAATTATTGTTTTTTACTGCATATATATATTTAACGGTTCATTTAATATTCTCATTAAATATTTAATATTTTTACCGAGTATTTAATATTTTTACCGAGCATTTATTATTTTTAACTAGCAAGTATTATTTGTGATGAACACATTTATATGTTTAGAGAGCATTTGTTGTTTTTATCGAGCATGTATTTTTTCCTTAGTGCAACTATTATTTCCAGTTTGCGAATACATTTTTCATTGAGAATTTATAATTTTAACCGAACAGTTATTATGTTTACCAAGCATTTCTTAATGTATCGTGCATTCAAATAAAATATCCTATTTTTATATTATTTTATTCGGAAGATGTATCGTGCAGGTAAATAATTTAACGAGCGTTTAATTTGTTCGCTTAGGGTTCTATGTCTAGTTGTATTTTTTGGTACATTATACTCTTTCTAACTCTTCCAGATCCTCGTCACTTGAATTATTTTGATAATGCATAATGTAAAATACCGATGGGGTAACCACTCTCCGCAATACATGTACATTTTACTGGAAATCGCTCGCAGTCGCCGTAATCACGTGGAAATCGCCCGAAATCACGCAGCTTTAACATGAAATCGCAGAAATCGCCCGAAATCAAGCGAAATGCCGCAATCAACTCCGAAATCGCCGAAATCACCGAAATCTCGCAATCGCAGAAATCGTGTAATCGGAGTAGGAGTTGTGCGGCAGGCATATGCAGTACTATACGGATGTTGTTTAACATTAGAGATTTAAATATTTAATAAAATTAGAACATTTAACAGCGTTGTTAACGAGTTTCAGCCAATCAAACGTAAAAACATTGAAAAACGTTTGAGTCAGCGTATACAGGGTGTCTCAGTTATCACTGGCATCCTTGCAAGAGTTGATTATACAGTCAAAATAAATGAAATTTACCCAAATATACCTAGGGTGTCAAAAATTTCGCAATCCTTCTTGATAAAAGTAATAAAATGACAATAATTCTTCGTTATAATGGAATATCTTTATCCAAATATTCATTATATTTAAATATCAGTTTCAGTCCCCCAAACTTTCTTTCGGCCCCTGGTCTTTTTAGGAAATGGATTTAATGTTCAATTTGGAAACTTATGGTTCTTGCCATTTTTCACGTGCCCGTTTTTAAGCATAAAAAGTTTTTTTGACACTCTGTAACAGTTACTATTAACTTTTGACCTAAGGTATATTTGGATCAATTCTTACATTTTAGCTCCAGTATACTTTAGTATCATTTGTGCTACTTCTTTTGAAAGCAACATATACACGGTTGGAAAACGGTGATGGTCCATCTGCCGTTACATGAGAGCAAGTAAAGTATAGAAATCCGTGCGATAAACAAGGATGGCTATAGGAAGACGTTTTATAAATTAGAATAACATCTGAGCAGTCACTCCCCCCTTTATTTGTTTTGAATGGCGAAACGGGCGGTGAATATTTAGATTTCTTAGATTTTAATAATAATAATAATTATTATTATTTCTTTTGTCAAAGTTCCGTCACCTCTGAATTACAATCCTCTAAGGACGGAAAAATGTCTTACATTTTCCCTACTTGTTAACCTGTATGTGAATAAAATTTTATTTAATTTTTTCTGTTTTGACAAATTTTTAAATCAACATACATTTGGGATTTCATATCTAGATAATATTCCTAAAATATTTTCAGGTATGCTATATAGGTGCTTTACATTTCTATGTAAACATGTATACATTGGAACATACAGGGATATTTTTTTGTTTCATTGTTCCATATCCTAGGTAATAGATATTTTGACATACAATTGTTACTGTTATTATGGTATTTACGGTATTTGTGTTTGAAGTGTGCTCCAAAATTAAAAATGCCATATCAAGTGGCACTCACTTGACAACTGAAGACAAATTATTTGGCGTAAAGTAGGTATCGAAATATTAAACGTTGCACCGCGACGCCTAGCGTCGTTATGATAAAGGGTCGTAGGTGTCCTTAATCGGTGCTTAGGTGAGGTCACTTAAGAACGCTTTTTTTTTTTATATTTTTCATCGTTTCCGAAATATCGAATTTGGACTTATGAAATGAATTACACTGTACATAGAATTCTTAAAAGATAAAAAGTAAGGTTAGCCAATTGGTACATGTGAGAGAATTATTTATAGAAAAATAAAATGGTACATTCGAAGGAATCGAGGGTACATTATAAACATTTTACATTTTTTATTTTATTTTATAATTTATCTTTTTCATCTATAGTTATTATTGACCTCATGTTCAATATGTGTTACCAAACAATTGTCAAACCTCTGTTACATATTTGGAAATTATATTAATAATTGGAAATCGGAAGCGATTGCGAGGAAATCACCGAAAATCATAGTGATTTCCACGAAATCACCGGAAATCACACGAAATCATGCGATTTTCGCAATACATGTACATTTTTTGGTAGAGTGGTTACCCCTCGGAAAATACGTATTACGAACATTTCAAAGGTAAAGAAATGTACTCCAGAAACACGAAATTTTTAATCTAGTCAGAATGTTTTCCAGTGCGAACGACTAAACTTAAGTGCGCATGCGAAATCCTTCTGAATGTGTTCGGGATCAGTTCCGCAAAAATAGCTATAATTTCACTTAAGTCCTAGAAATGGAAAAAACAGGTCTTCATTTAAAATTAGGATTTTTCCTGAAAATTTTAGATCTATAAAAGGGTTTAAGATATTGAAAAATTAATATTTCATCGAATACAATGCCATTTCCAAATTTTCTACACTATGGCTCATTCTCTTCATATCTATTAGTTTCATTATCACTTGTTTTATTGTAGGTACTGGTATTGAAGTATCATACTGTAAATTGTAATGATCTAAGGAAATTTTTGTTCAAACCGTTTGATATTTAAACCTGACCTATGGGTACGATTTATGTTTCTATGGGTGTTTTCTAAAGAATTGGCCATAATATGACCAGCCTGAATGGGCTAGCTTCCTTGAACAAAAATAAGATGATTTAAGTGAATTTACTGTGTTCCTTAAAAAGTTGACCTTAGAAAGTATTAAAAAAAACTTTCTTAAGGAAAAGAAGTTGTACTAAGGTAAGTTGATTAAATCACGTTATTTTCATTCAAGGAAGCTAGCCTTAAAGTATGGCCCATTTTTTAATAAATACCCTGTATATAGGGACATAGTATTTCTTTGTTTTTTTTTTCATTATTATTTCACGTCAGATTTAACTTTTTTAAACAAAGATTGATTAGATATTTATGAATTATTTATATAAGGTGTTTCAAAAAAAAGTTTAAAACTTAGGACATAGTAGTGGTAGGACACTTTTTGACTTGATTAAATTTATCAGAAGTGTCGGAAAAGTCAGCAGCAGATGCACATACATAACCTCGTTCAATCATTATGGTTACAATGGGAGAACAATGATGCATGTGAAAATGAAATTCGTACTAAATTATTATTAAGTCTTATGAATGTGTTATACTTTTAATATGCTTTTATCTCACTTCAATAACAATAGAATTTGATTTTATAGGACAAACGTGCGTGAAAATATCGTGCATATTAGAATATACAAATTCATCTCTCTCCTTCTAAGATTTTCTTCTATAGCAAATACCTCAAAGTGAGAGATTGACAAATCTCGACATGATAACCATACCGGCCTCTGAGCGCCACTACCATCTTTGTCTGACCCGATACCAAACCAAAGGCTATTAATAATACAAATAAAAAAATAGCTTAAATGTAAAAAGTTTTAGGTTCCTCCAAAAGGATGGAGTAGCTGTTTATATTCCATATATACTTAGATTAATTTATCATCCAGCGTATCCCCCAAGGCCTCTGGTGTGGTGCAGACTACATTGTTTACCTCTTAATAGTAATGTCCATTTCGCCATTTCCATGTAGGCGTTTTATTGGATTCTCATATATTTCACTTCCTCAAATTTCCTGTTTTCTATGCATGGTATATTTTTCTTCCGAAATTATCCTTAAATGTAAGACATCTTTGACGACTTTCTTAATGAATACTGTCAATTCAATCCTGCATTAAATAATATCCTTCATCAGGAAACTTTTCAGCAATTTTCCCGTCAGGCTCCCATGAAAGCAATCCTGTATATAGCTGAATATCTGGATTCTAAGGCCTAGGCATTTTTCTCAAAGTGAAACCGCAATATTTATTCTGTGGCGAACCTTACAAACCACCGGCTAGAGCAGAAACTACGGTTTATCGCCTTTCCGGTGAGCGAAATTCTAAAAAAGAAGAAATAACCGAGTGAGTTGTTGAGTTGGACCGTGCTGTGTTCACTTCCTCGTCGTAATGTTACGCCACGATGACCAATGGCATTGATCCGCCGCAGACTCTTAAGACCGCTTTACATTAACAATTTCTTTGTCAATTAATTGATCAAGTGACTTCGTCAAGTCAATTGACAAATGTAATACTAAAATTTGGACGTCAAATAAATTGATGAAGAACTTCGTCAAGTTATCGACGACTTAAAACTTGTTCTAATTTTCGTCAATTTTACTTCAATTCAGGAATACCAACCTAAAATAAATGTAAATATTTAACCAGTAACCGAGCAGCAGCAATAATAAATGCAATGGAAGCTTTTTTTGCCCTAAAATATGATTATTAAAATTACTTTTCGTTTTTAACAGTTTTTGTTTCGTATACAAATGGGAATAATATAATGTCAAAAGTTAAAATTACTTTTAGGTTGGTACGGATGACATCTGACAGCAAAATTGTTAAGAAACTTGCCAAGCCCTGAACATAATGTAAAACCAAAATGCGACCTTGAAGAAATTGATGAATTAATTCATCAATTTCTTCGTCAATAAATTGTTAGTGTAAAGCCCGCATTAGGCTGCGGTGGAGAGGTGCTCGATTCTTTAGCTCAGGTGGTAATCTCGAAGTCTCATGGAAGACCTTAAATTGAGGAAACTGCTCCAAACAGTTTTAAATGTCTTTTTTTACGCACAATTGATTAGTGGCGCTATGGAAAAATATATATTTTTGCTGGATCCACGTCGACTTAATAATTACGCATTTATGCATCAATAGTTATACTCTATCTTTAAACTAAGAGGAGGGATTCAAATTTCTCGCGCTTAAACACTAGCTTGTTATTGGTTAATTTGTCGCCTCAGATAAATACATATTTATTGTCAATGTAAACACTGTTTGTTTGTTTATTTTTCTAATGGACACTTTTACACTGTATAAGAAATGGTCAATACATAAACTTAGATTCTAAATTAAAGTAAATAAATAAACAACACACTAAATCATACAAAATCACATAAAATAAAAACAAAAATCGCAATTTTAAATCTTGAAATATTCATTTAACGAATACGGACACATATCAATTAGGTACGATTTCAGTCTTTTTTAAAACGTTCAAGTGTACAGCAAGTCTTTATACCACTGTAATTTATTATTATTATATTTATGAAATCGTTTACAATGTGTTTGATCAAACTGTACCCAAAGTTAAATTTAGTTAAGTTTTAAAAAAAGAGTCCCAGTTATATTACTTGAAATTAAAAAAATAAATATAGAAAACTCAAATCCATTTCTGAAACGTATTAACATACATTTATTGCTCTTAGGAAAAATGTAAAAACTTATCCGTACAGCATATCATGAATATCTGAGACATACTGAAAGTTTGATATCTACTGATGTAAAACAGTTTTATAATTATGTTGAGAGAGCTATGATTATGTAAGAGAAGCGAACAGTAGCATCAGGTTCTTCTGTTTTCTATGAAGATAATATATTATGTTCCTAATGAGCAAGTACCGAACACATTTGCTAAGTATTTTAAATCCGTCTATTATAATTCACCTGCAGATTATTTTATTGAAAATTTGGTAAGTAATAATAATTTTGATACGCTCAATATATCCTGTATACCTAAGTGAGTCTGATTACAGTCAATCTATGAAAAAGCTTAAACCTAAAAGAGCGGCTGGATTTGATGGTATTCCTCCATACGTTGTAAAGGGCTGCTCAGATTTTTAAAATTCCTTTATTGTATATTTTTAACTTATAACTTATCCATAAAAACCAAACGTTTCCTTGTTTATGGAAGACATCTATAGTAAGCCCTATTTTTAAAACTGGTGAGAGGTCAAATGTAAGTAATTATAGACCAATTTCGGTACTGTCCGCTCCTGACAAGTTGTTTGAGCAAATTATATATAATTATCTTTGGTTACACTTAAGTACTTTTATACCAAATTGTCAGCATGGATTCACACCGAGAAAGTCAACACTGACAAATTTTTTCCTTTAATAATTTTATCTATCAGTCCTTTGAACACAGGGTACAGGTTGATGTAATATTCACAGATTTTCAAAATCTTTTGATCGTATATATCATGATGTGTTGCTAAAGAAACATGTCATTACGGTATCTCTATAGATGTGCTAAAAGTATTATTATCATATTTAATGAATCGCCGATTCATTGTAAAATATAATTGTTTGTACTTTGATGAATTTGATGCTTACTCTGGAGTACCTCAGGGGTCAAATTTAGGTCCGCTACTATTTTTATATTTTATTAATGACTTACCTGATGTAATATCACATTCTAACTGTTTATTGTTTGCAGATGATTTAAAGTTCTTTAGACAAATAAAGTCCTTCAGTGATTGCGAGTTACTTCAGGATGATATTAATGCTGTTTGTATTTGGAGTGAAGAAAATAAACTAGCTTTCAATATAAAAATGCTCTGCCATGTCTTTTACTCGTAACTCCAACACAATTGCGGCTTCTTATTTTATGTACAATTCTGAATTAGATAGAGTAACTGCTATAAAAGATCTAGATATAACAATTGATTTAAAACTAACTTATCAACAACATATTGGCAATATGGTTAAATCTGCTTATAAATCATTCTGATAAGGGAAGCTAGGCAATTAAGAAATCTTAAAAGTATTATTATGTTGTACAATGCATTGGTGAGACCTAGGCAGTACTATTCTCTTTTGTGGCATGCACTGTCTAAGAAATATACGGAAAGCTGTGAAAAAGTTCAGAAAAAGTTTTTACGATTTTTATATTTTAAAAAATATAACAGGCCTCCTGATTATAATGTTGTTAGATCTGCACATTTACGGCATGAATTTGAAATTAACTCTCTTTTTAATCGTAGAATTATTGTTATATTACTTTTTGCATATAAAATACTAAATAACTTGTCAAATGATTCTCACATTCTCTCACTTTTCGAGTTTAAAATTCCTCAAAAAAAAAAACTAGATGTCGTCAGTTGCTGTTCGTACATACGGTTAAGACTAATTACTATTCTCCTAATAGTATTAAATCGTTTAGTAAATTTTGCTTTCTCCAAATTTAATGGAGATTTTATTCAACTTTCATTTCAAGGTATTGTCCGAAATATATTTAATTGTAATTATTTACCTTAGTTTTATCGCTCCTTTCTGCAAGTTTGTATACCATTATCATTATTATTATATGTTATAGTGTTTTGTTTTTCTGTGTATCTTACCATGATTACTTATTTATCATGATTATTATGTGCTTAATTGTTCCTTGTAATTAGGCTTTAACGCCTGTTTGGAATAAATAAATAAATAAATAAATATAGCTTAAGGCCCAGACAGTTTGGTGAATTCATGGTAAGCTTTAATCTCATATATGATATTCATTTTTTTGACGAGTATTAATTTGGTGAATTTCCTTATTGGTATGAAATTTAGATCTGTTACTGAAAATATAATTACACAATTCAAATATAAAGAGTCCAGGTAAAGGCAAATACTAATCTTTAAAAGTCAGTTATAGTTATGTCATATTAGTCTAAGAATAACGTTGCCACTTCCTCCTTATTAACCCAAAAGCAAATAAAATAGTTCTTTTCATTCATAACTCAGCAACAAATTTTTTGTTTTCAAATTTACTGCCAAAATGATCTAGTTATATTTTTAAGTTACTTCTCTCTGTGTATCTATGACTTCTCCATTTACTCGTCTCCCAGTAAACACACGTACGTTATTTAAACGTATTTTAAACGTACCATTTGTTGATTATTCGTGTTACGTTACAAAATCAACCATTATTTTATGGTTAGAAAAGTAACGGTCTAACATAACGTTTAAAATACGTATATTTTTAACCAAAAATGTTAACGAACTCTATGTAACGTTAAATGAACGTAATTTAAAATATTTAAATAAAACGTATTTATTTAAACCTTTATGAAACGTCTGTGTCAACTGATTAATATATTTACATTGAACAAAAACGTGTTTGTAACGTTTTGGAGTAACAGGCATTAGTAATGCTTACCAAACGTATCATAAACGTTTTGCATAAATCAATATTTACCAATCCAAAGTAAATTTTTACAATATAATTTAATAAAAAGATATTGCATTAAGAATATATAGGTACTTAAATATACAAATAACTTGATAGTAATTATTTTTTAATAAACCTCACAAGTGTTAAAAAAACAGTATAATTCAAACGTGTATTATACGTTTTAATCATTCGTTGAAATAAGGAAGCGAATTGCCGTTTATTACACGTGTCAATTATAATGTCGTTAAACGTTATGTACGAATTTAATGATCTTATTGGTAGATAAAGATCACGTGTTACACACATACCATTTCGAGTTATTTCTTATAAAAGTTTGTCAGTTGTATATTCATCATTGTACGTATCTACCGTGATCCATGAAATATTTCCCTATTTTATTTTGGTAAGTACATCTATAAGTATTAAATTTTATTTTATTAATATTAAAGTATTAGGTTTTTTTACATTGCATTTTAAAAATAATTATATAATGTAATCTAAATTTATTCAACTAAGTATATATTTTCATACTTATGTTTCAAAATACTTAGAAAGTCGATGACAAAATTAATATAAGTAGGCACGTGAATTTTGTAC
The DNA here is from genome assembly GCA_025584915.1 of Monochamus saltuarius. Taxonomy (NCBI): domain Eukaryota; kingdom Metazoa; phylum Arthropoda; class Insecta; order Coleoptera; family Cerambycidae; genus Monochamus; species Monochamus saltuarius. Next base: position 28,297,391 of record CM046721.1, read on the forward strand.
TCGTACATGCCTACGTTAAATTACTTTGTAAAATGGGTAACATTTATTACGACTTGGTAATTTTTTACTTTATATTAATATTTAAGATACAGTGATATATTTCTAATCATTATTGAGAATGATTTAAACTTTTTTATTTCCTTTCTTGACTATCTGCTTCGTGGTCATATTAAATGTATATTGGGTTATTATTACTAGCATTATTATTATATTAATAACTATAATAGATTAAACTTAGACATGTTTAAAGTTTAGACTTTCTTTAAATAATCAATATTATCCAATGTACTAATATGAGACTTGTTCAGACCTAATTTCATTGTTTTTAGGTTCCAGTCCGTAGCATAAATAAGATATATTATTTTGGTATTTTTATACTTTGTATTATGTACGTATTATTATTTATTTAATAAACTATTACTAATATTAAAACCAATTATTTATTATTACCTACCTAAATTTGAAATTAAGCAACAGTTATTGATATCTTTTAATACTCTTATTTATAGGCATATAGTGAGTTCAACATTCGAGCCACACTATTGGAATATCGATAATAATTATTAATAGGAACAGGATTTTGTAACTATTTATTTATATTATTTTAATTGCCTGATAATTACTTATTTAATACAGGGTGGTCCAAAATGTACCGTAAATACTAGAGCATATGGCACGTTAAAAAATAAGGGTAATATTTTTCTTAAATTTTTGTTCAAAACTGAATAATAAGAGAGATACAACCTTCTTTGGGAACAAATAAAAATCATTAATTAAATATCTTTCAGATACTATTGAATAATGGGATCATGGGAGAGTATATGATATTAGGATAATTAATTTTTTATTACCACTTATTCAATCACTTATGATTAAGGGTAGTTTTGGATAGTAAGTATTTTTTAATTTGAAATTATGCGTTTCAAAAAAATACTTACCACTCAAAACAACGCTTTAATCTTAAGGGATGGAATAAAGTGGTAACATAAAATTAATTGTACTAAAACCTAAAAAAAGTAAATTCATTATAAAACTGTTATAGTTAGTTAAGTGTTAAAGAAGTGGTTTTTATTTCGCGGTTTTACAGGATTAAATGTTCCTTATTATTTAGTTTTGAAATACCCTTATTTTTTAACGTACAATCTAGCATTTATGATACATAATTCTGGACCACCCTCTAGAATGCCACCAGAAGGATAAAAAAACAACGCTGTAAAATACGTTAAAAACACGTCTCTAAAACATATTTTTGGACATTAAAATAACAAGGTTTAATTTACGTCAGTTAAAAACCTTAATAAAATGTCATTATTAAACGTAAAACTTAAAGCTTATTAATACTGAAAATGATCGTTCCACATTTACTAATATTAAACGTTTGTACTTTGGTTACCAGAAACGTGTAAAACCGCGACATTTTTAAGTTGATTGTACGTAAAAGACACGCCTTTTTCAAACGTTGCATGGACATTATAAACGTTTTTCTAACGTATATGTGTTTACTCGTCTTAGTCTAAAAATAGAGTATAGATAATGCAGATGGGTATATACACGTTGTATTCTGGACAACTAGGACTCATTATAGCAACAGGTTAGATTAAGTTCTGCATAAATAGGATTCATTATACAGTTTAACAACACAATTAACCAAGCAAAACCGGATTAGTCGCGCGATAAAAAAAAAATCAAAAATTTTAGCTCCAAATTAGTGCAAAAATCGTTACAAGTACAATTTGTTATGTTTGTTACAAATACCTAAAATACAATTTTTTCGGACAAATCGTTGCTGTCTTCAGACGAGGTAGCACGGAGTTTGGAATAGCAGATTTTTAGTACATGTTACAAACGACATTTTTTTGTTAAAGCTCCGAAAAAACACATTCAAACCTTTTAGTAATCATGATTAATGTGATCAGAGCAAATACTTCTCAACTTCGGATTTTAAATAGCACTCACCATAGTAATTAGATTGTTTAATGTTAAAACAAAATAACCATTTACGTTTATTTTGTATAAAATCCGTCATGGCAACTTATTGGGATTGAGTTCGAAAAATAGGAATTGAAGTCAGCAGCTTCTCTTTGTGTTTCTTTGTAACCAAACCAAAGGATTTTTTTTCCTCTTGCAGCAACGTTTTTCAGAAAAGTTATTAGTGAAGATAATTTTATCAAATTTGGGCTTTTAGGATATTAAGGGAATTGGGGTAATTCTACGTTGTCAGATTTGCGATAAAAAATTGCTAACATGATTTTTGTAAAAATGAATTACAAAAAATCATAGCACGCCATTGACTTGAAATATGGTGAGCGCTAAGTGCATCTAGCAGGCTCCTAATTATAAAAAAAATCACACAAATCGCACAATCCAGTCAAATGTTTTAGGTCAAATTTGACCACACTGTATAAGTAATTTGCACAATTAAAATGTACTCCGCAATTATGTGTTTTAACCTTTTCCAATTGTTGTTCACGTTGTGAATATTGAATTAAAATTGACGTTATCTGTGGATATATTCTTAAAAAGTGTCGGAGTTTCTATAGCTATCTAAGAAATATTTAAAACAATAAAAAAGTTCATCTTTGAGGTTATATTGGCATTGACAACTTCTTCTATAATATGTTTAATTTCTTTTTAAATAGTGGCACTATTGAAACAATTTTACATTTCTTTATGTTTTTAACGCCCTGCATGTTTCAACGCCATTTTTATAGTTGCTATGTACATTTCAAGATTACCAAAATGTGAAATAAAAAAAAACAGGTATAGTTAAGTTATAGAACACAACTGTCTGTTCTACACTGAAAGAGTATGAAAAGATAAGACGAAACACAAAAAAACTCAAATACCTCATATACAACAGGGGGAATCCACGTAAACCGCTCATTGAAAAATTTACTAGATGAAGTACATTATATTTTTATACATACCTTCATTAAGTTAAGCCAGCGGGAACTGTGGCTTATAGGCTTATTGCGCTGCTGTCTGTATTCACTAGGTAAAGCGGTGCTGTGTGGAAGAAAGATATGGAATAAACTCATTATTTCTAAAACTACGAAGTTTCATGAAATTTCCTCGGACAGGTCGATTTTCCTTTTTAAAAATACTCTTTTTTCTATACCAACGCATTTCCGACGTTCATTTGTTTTCACGTGATGACGTCATCGGATATTTTTTTAAATAGAACCACTATATTTTTTCATCGGATTCTTGTAGAGCTTGACTTGCTGAATTCAAAAATGTATAATTTCAACACTTTATTCCTTCAACTTTAGCAATAGTGCAGCTATTGAAAACTGTTATCGTTTCAGGTAAAGTGCCTTTTCTACTGAAAATACAGCAAAATTTTACTTGAAAAATTTGTTCAAAACGGTAAATTATGGAGACGTGCAAAATTTTAAAAAGATCGGCCTGCTTTGATAAAATCTTTGTGCTTTGTTGAAAAATGGTTTCAAAATCAAACCTCGCCGATCTTCTTAAGATTTTGCACGTATTCATAATTTACCATTCTGAACAACTTTTTCAAGTAACATTTTGCTGTATTTTCAGTAGAAAAGGCACTTTACCTGAAACGATAACAGTTTTCAATAGCTGCACTATTGCTAAAGTTGAAGGAATAAAGTGTCGAAATTATACATTTTTGAATTCAGCAAGTTAAGCTCTACAAGAATCCGATGAAAAAATATAGGGGTTCTATTTAAAAAAATATCCGATGACGTCATCACGCGAAAACAAATGAACGTCGGAAATGCGTTGGTATAGAAAAAAGAGTATTTTTAAAAAGCAAAATCGACCTGTCCGAGGAAATTTCATGAAACTTCGTAGTTTTAGAAATAATTAATTTATTACATACCTCTCTTCCACACTGTATAGTCCATTTACTTGATGCGACGCAGAAATATCCACAAGTGATGGAAATGCTGCGAACCTCAATGCGAACACCCATGTTCGCTGTAAAGCAACGCGACTGGGTTACAGGGTCCCGTCCACACTGTCGTTTTGAAGCCATGCGACGAGGTTCGCGGCGATGTTCGGTTACAAGTGTGTACGTGGCTTAACAGATGTACCTATTGTAGAATACAGTTGTACCGTGTGGAATTCATTTTATGAAGCAAATATTTTTTTAATCAACCATATCAATTACAAATTTAATAGATATAGGCGTCTTATGACGAAAATGTGAACCTTATATTGTTCAACGCGAGCTTTCCATTGGGGATAGAAAAACATTTCTACACCACCTAGATATCTAATTTTTCATAACTAGTCAATTTGTTATTGAAAATATCGAATAAAGACAAAGTCAACCATCTTAGGCTTGCTACAGACTATGCGTGAATTGTGAGGAATTTGTGCATAGTGCGTAGAGTCTTGTTTGTTAAAAATTCTTTCATAAAAACCCTACACACTATGCACGAATACAAACCACACATCGCGAATTCACGCATAATTTGTAGGAAGCATTACAGTACATATTTGAAACTTTTAATAAATAATTTAATTATTCTATAAAAATACGAATAACTAAGTAAAATGCGTATCAATAGAGTGGTAATACTAATAGGCTTTAAATGTTCCATTTTGAAAAAATATCAACTAAACTAAAAACCAACTTGATATTAATGATTGAATGCGGGTTTTTTCGCAATGTACGAGAAATTACTCGAAGAATTACTAAAATATAAATAAGTGTATTTACTAAGAATTATGGAGATATACATATAATGATTTATTAAGGAATTATTGAGATGTACTAAAAATTCTCAAAATTCGTGGAATTAAAAAAAAATTATGAAACTTTCAACACCAAATAAAGACTACCTGATCTAATTTTTAATACAGTGTTGGAAAAAATGTAACTAAACTCAAAAAAAACCTCAAAATTGGCCTCATAGAAAGGTCAGAAAAGATAGAGCAGCGATCTTGCTGTACCTTTCTAGCTGTAATGTAGAAATAGATAAATCTGCCTTTATTAAATGATAATAAAACATTTCTTGTGAATGCCTTTTTGCGACATTGCGGTGTCCGTTCTTACCCTTTTTATATCACTTTTTAGCCTTTAGTCCAAAAATGTATCCTGCATAAGTTCAACATATCCATGAAATGAACAAAACAAATGAACACATGACAACCAACATGAAAAAAAATATATTTATGTACCTAACAACAGATATTTTGAGCAGTCAGATACCCATCTGTAGTTACAAGTGAAAGAATGAATAAAAGTGAACCATAGTCCAAACTATTAAGCTTCTGTTACATGAATAACCACGGATATTAACATTTTGATTACAATGTGCTTATTGTAATAATATTGTTTGCCATAAAAAGCGTGCATTAGATATGAAAAACTTCCCTTGTAAATTCCTTACTTTTTATAATCTAAAATTATAAAGATATAATGTTGTTATCTGAAGAAGTCGTAAACAAGTAGATTTAATATACGTAGGTACAATCGTTTGCAATAATAATGACACTCTCTTAAAACAGTTTTTGAACTTCTGGAAGTTCTGAGTAGAAATTTCATGAAATCTCTATCGGTGAGTGAAACAACAAATTACACATTATTATTGCAAACGATTGTACCTATGTAATTCAGTAGGTAAATAAATATATGAGCCCTTTTATTAAAATATTATCATTTGTGCTACACTATGCACAAGAAATGTACTTATAAAATTCTATACCCTCCAACTTTACACATCTACGTAAGTACTTACAAAAAAGTTTCACTTACTTTGAAAGAAGATCTAGATGCTCCATGTCCTATTTTTGACTAATTCATTCACTTATTTTGATACACAATCTGCACAATCACACAACACAACACTATTTATCCAACATAATACAAAACAGGAATAATTTCAGTGAAAGAACCTTTCTCGTACGGTAAACACGATAAATAGCTGCAAACTGCAAAACAAAAAACAAGAAAAACTGGCGAGTCGCACGTCAGGTGACCAATAACAAAAACTGCTGATAGCCGGGCACTTTCAACCAATACGATAACAAAGGGCAGAATGACGTCACTGGATCACAATTATTTCAATTATTGCGAAGTAGGCATCTATTTGACAGGAGTTTGAAGTTTGATTTCAATTCAATGTTTAAAATGTCCAATAATTAGGTACGTAGTCGTTAAATAAAGAATAAATATTGTTTCAAGGAAATTTTACGTTTCTTAACTAACATTTGATAGTTACTAAAAAATAGAAATCGACTTTTTAAAATAAAGCCGTCAGCCTTCCAACTTTTCCGGGGGGAGGAAGGGGATTAGTATAAATGAAATCTTGTTGGGGCTCTAAAACAAAATGCTGCCTTACATACAGAGTGAGCTTTAGAAATACTAGAAAAATGGGCACAAAGAATAAACTTGAGAAATTGCTTAATTCGTATTTTTTTGTTTTTACAAATTATAATTTTGATCTCCTTTGAAATAGCCCTTTGGAAGTTAGTCTAAAATTGTGCTTTTACAAATATTTCCTGAACTCGTAAGCCGATTTTAATAGAATTTCGTATGTGGTTGTAAATAGTCTACTTGACCGTGATTTAATGTGGTATTTATTTATAAGTATATTTATGACCGAATAGTTTAATCTTTAGAAATATTATTGAGAATGGGGTCTAAAGTTCAAGAAAACCAATTTATTGATAAGTCTACGTATCGGTTGTATTTAAGTCTTTTTGAGGACAATCCAAGAAACGTTTTCCGTGAACAATAAAATGGAGAATAAAATAGGTATTATATTATAGAAGATACTATGTTCAGAATAATGATTCATTACACAGGTCCACAAAAAAAAAGTGGTGTGTGCTGAGGGTCCCATTATATTTTTTCCATGTATTTTTTCCAGCTGAACACGAATCTGAAGTCAAAATGTGGGGTCGCACAGCAAATTTTAGAGAAAACCCATAAAAAAAAATTACATCAAAAGTTTACACAGGTCCACAAAAAAAAGTCATGTGTGCTGGGAGTTAGACTATATTTTTCTTTTGTATTTTTCCCGCTGACCACGAATTTGAAGTTAAAATTGGGGGTTACACAGCAAATATTTGAAAAAACCTGAAAAAATCGATAGAACGTTTTCGTAATTTATTCCATATGATACCCTCTAAGACTGAAACAATGAAAAATGCTGTGAATTAGTGAATATTTACTATATTACAGCTATAAGTATACCAAGATAGATTTTTTTCATTGTGATTAAGTTAATTTTTCTATATCAGGACATGTACGTAATAAGCATGCATTCGAAGTTACTTGGGTTGAATCCAGTGGTTCTAGAAACATTGTGTGCGCCAAGCAAATATAGCGGACTAGTACTGATACCAACATATTTCAGTCTCAATATTTTTTTTAATTTTATTTTTGTCTCGTCCCTTTTCGATTCTCAATTTTGAAATTAATTTACTTTTATTTATTCCCTTATTTCTTTTATTCTGTTGTAATATAATTAATAGGTAACTTGTCACAATACCGAGTGATTTTCGTATACTTGTTGAGAAAGTTGTCTACTAATCTTTTTTAAGAAATAAATATTTTTCAAATTTGTTCCAGATCGTACCTGTTGTAGCGGCACTCTACAGTAGTGTTCCTCATTCTTTCAGTATTTGCACCCCCCTCTCATACAACTAGAATGTATATAACAAAAATGAGTTTGGAGAATTTTCACTAGGACCATAAATGTTACAAAACTTAAACTTTACCACGAATATGTAAATTTATTGATATTTGACAACACCGATCCGCTGTACTAACAAAACAAGAATCGATGCCTCTCTAGTCTCTACTCTATTCTGTATTTTGATCACCGTATAGATGGCTACAAAATCTTAGGTACAATTGTTTGCAATAATAATGGCACTCATTAAAATGAATTTTGCAATTTCTTTGGAACTTACTGAACGTACCCTATCTATTGAACGTATTCGTAATGAAATCGACTTTAAACGTTTAACATTAATTTCTAGCTGTTTCACTAACAAATAGAAATTAAATGTAATTTCTGCTCAGAACTTCCAGAAGTTCAAAAACTGTTCTAAGAGACTGTCACTATTATTGCAAAATAATGTACAATCGTTTACAATAATAATGACATTTTCTAAAATGAATTTTACGATTTCTTTTGAACTGCTGTCGCCTTTGTAATGAAATCTACTTTCATCTTTTAATATTAGTTCTTAGTTGTTTCACTCACCAATAGAGATTAAATGAAATTTCTACTCAAAACTTCCAGAAGTTCAAAAATTGTGTTGTGGTAGTGTCATTATTATTGCAAACGATTGTACATATACCTACGCACCTTTAAAACTAAACAACATACCTAGTAAGTAGGTACCTTATTGATTTTTGTTGTATCGAGTTTATATAATGCTTAGTTTTTGGTTTTACAAGGGGGCCCAATAAAAGAAATCAATCTATAAAGTAAGCTACTTATTCGTGCAATATAAATGCAATATTTTTTAGGCGCTTTGACTAAGACTAGTTTGAAGTGTTAGCTAATAAGCATATTACAAAAAAATGTTTTTTTTAGTTGCAGTTATTTATTTAGAAATCAAAACATTCGATTTTATTATTAATTTTATAACACAATAAATATATATTTTTTACAATTACGGAAGTATATATATTTTTTAGTATCTATCTACATTATTTGAAAAGCCTAGCTGCTATTAATGATTGGGTTTTACAATTTACCGTTGCACTTTTACACCTCTCATTTCAGCATTAACTCATTGGCGATTTATAATAAAATAGTTCATCATTACATCATGATTTAAATAGGATGTGAATGTGCAAGTACGCTTTTACTGCAGAAAGACCTTTGTCCGAGTTCCAGACAAGCAGTGAGAAGCTGTAAGAGGCAATGACGTCACGCTTCGCGATCGTTTGATTTCAATTTGACCTCGTATATTTCGAAAACTATTCAGATCGAGGTCAAATTTTCCGGGTTGATGATACATCATAAATGCTTTTAAAAAATTATGAAAATAGTGTAATTTGACATTTTACCCTATTTTCGACATCTGCAGATTTATGAAAAAATAACACCTCTATTTTGAGGAACTGTTATTTTTGTTTGTATTATTAGTAATTATGTGTATTTATGACTAATATGTTTGAAGTGTGATGGCTTTTAAAAATCTACAAACATTCAAACAAGCAGGCATTATGTTAAGCAACGAAAACAATCCTGTTTCGGACAAATACCTCAAAAAAGTAAGTAAATAACCCACGTATAGTAATATAATTCTTTTTACACACACTCGATAGACCAAAAACAACAAATTTCTAAACGTAGGCGTCCAAGAAGCGTCAGAGACCATTATTTGCAAATATAATGTGGTAGAGAGAACATTCCACGCCTATTTTATATTATATAATTAAGTCAAGCAGAATAGAAAAACACACTTCAAGGATATCGAGTCAATGACACCTAGACGCTGCACTGTTTTTCGATCAGCCTAGAATATTTACACATCGAAAATATTATCGTTTCACGTCGCTAAACTAGTAGTCGTTAAATTAATGTTATATCACTACGGTAATACCCTTAATTTTGTTCAATATAACGGGTATATTTAATAAATTTCTATACGGCTATTTAATATAAATAGTTTATAGCGACTTCCTAATTAAAGATTCAGCATTCAGATAAGTAAGTTTGAGCAGCCACGCCATAAATGGTTCTGTAAAAAAGTTATTTATGTTCTGTGAATAAAAGCTTGGACTTAATTATTGAAGTTGCAAAAACTAGTCTTTTCTAATTTAAGTATTTGCATATTTATTTGTAGTTTTGTGCATTCTAATTGTTTTTTTGTAATAAATGTTGTTTATATTTTATCTATACATAGATATCTGCTTAAATATACAGGGTGTCGCATAAATGCATACAATTTTTGTTTTCTTTACAGTGTTTCTCAAAAACAGTTCAATATAAGTAACGGAGTTACAGTGTGTTAAGGTTAAAATTTTATTTTCGACATTTGTAAATAATTTCTTAAGAAATCTTTACGTAAAATTTGTAAATCTGGGGTTTTTGCGGACGATAAATTCAAATATGTTTCTAATTTTGACATCACTAGTAGAGGGCGCCACTTATGGCACATCATGATTCTTTTAAATGACAAAACTCTTTTGCTGCTTAGTGTATCCATTTGACTATTGACACAATAGATTCTCCTACCATTCAAGTACTCCCAAACATTTTGTGGAAAATGGCGACCAGCTAAAGACACATCTTTCAGAAGTCCAAGCAGATTATTTCGAAGGTACTCGAGATACTGAACCCCATCCACTCGATTTGTGAATATGAATTATCCAATTAAGCGATAATCGATAATCCCTGCCCAAACATTTAAGCAAAAAAGCGTTGTCGAAAACGATCCCGTTGAACCGCATGAAAATTTTCAGAATCTCAAACATGATTACAGGATTGCGGTATTCGTGGCCTACCATTGCAGTGGCTAACTAATTTTCTGATATATCGTCAACAATATGTTTGCCTACAAGCGAATGATAACAATTTAATAGCTAATGTCAATTCTGATATTTTACAGACTCATATGGGTGTCCCGCAGGGTTCTGTCCTCGGACCGATGCTCTTCCTTCTGTATGTTAACTCAATAGATTCCGTTCTGGATAACACTTTCTTCGCGATGTATGCGGACGACTTGGCAGTGATCGTTTCTGATAAACAGGATTTTAATATCATCGAAAAGTCTAACAAAATAGTTGAAGTTTTAAACAAATGGTTTAGAGCAATTGATTTACACCTTAATATTGATAAAACTCAGCTATTAAGGTTTCACACGGCGCAAAAAAATTGTGACAATTTGAGACCATTTGCGAATAAGATGAATCTGGATTACGATAAAAACTCGGTTAAATTTCTGGGGGTCTATATGGATGAATGTTTTAACTGGAAAGTCCACTGTAATAATTTGGCAAGAGTTATGTCATCTAATTATTATTTATTTAAAAATATGAGAGAGGTACTAACTAAGCCGCAGCTACTTAACCTATATCACGCCTACATTGAGAGTCGATTGCGATATGGGATTTGTCTCTGGGGTTATTCGACGGGTTCTGATTCGGTATTTGTTACGCAGAAAAGGATCGTACGTTGCATTGCAGGTATCTCCAGGCTACAGTCTTGTAGAAACGTCTTTCGTAACTATAAAATTTTAACTGTGACGTCGTTATTTATTTTGGAAAGTTGTGTATATGTTTTTAAAAATATGGCTAAGTTTAGTAAGTGTAGTAGTATCCATAATTTTAATACCCGTCAAAAAAGTGAAATACGTGTGCCTTATACTAGGCTTTGTTTAGCAAGTAAGGGTCCAGACTATTTGGGACCGAAAATGTATAATAAGTTACCTGACGATGTAAAATTATGTAATAATTTAGATATATTCAAACGTAAATTAAAAGCGTATTTACTTAATAAGTGTTTTTACTCGTTGTCTGAGTATTTTGTTTAGGTTAAGTTTTGTGACTAATGCTATACATTCTAATTGTAATGTCCTCTGAGCATAATAAAATTATTCTATTCTATGAGTATTATCATCCCATCCCATTCCGTGTAAATTTTTTTTATCTGTATACATCAGCTGTAAATCTGGGGTTTTGAGCATTTTTTTTGCAGCAAACATTCACAAAAATGAATTCGTAAAAGATTGGTTAATGCTTAGGCACGCTATACATCGTACGGATATAATTGAGTCTCGTGTGTGATACACCACATCGTTGATTGGGACATTGTTTGTACTTCTTGAGTGATTTGCATGATACTTATTCAGGGATTCTCTTCAAAAATCTCTAATATATGTTCCTCAGCTGCTGTAATACGTCGTGGACCTCATTGTCTGCCACGATTTGGTTGCAAATTTCCCGTGTCACACCTGCGTTGCACTACCGTGTTAAAAATAGCTGCATTTGGCACAGGTCTACCAGGAAATCGTTCTGTGTACAGACGAGAAACTGCTAAAGCATTTTGTCTTACTTCACCATAAATTAAAATGACATCAATCAACTCCGAGTTGCTATACACGTAAGCCATTTTTGACACTAATATACACACTATCGTGCGTTTCGATGATGCGAGACTACAGTAGCCGAACGATGTGAAGTTTGAAAACACTATTAACTTTTTTCTCGAAAACCATAAGGATTTTAAAAACAATTTTTCACGATATTGCCTCCATTTTTCATGACGCATCTATTTCCAATTTTTTTTTTTTGAATTATCTTGTGAATCACCCTGTGTAGACAAAACCACACACAACAGTTTTCGTCGTTTCGTTTTTTGAAAACATCTTGGCCAATTATATGAACCACGGGCCGTAGCTGAGAAAACCGCTGTTAACCCATACATTTTTGCCGATTTGGCTGCCGAGACAGTACAAACCGCTGTGTGTGTCATCGCCCTTAGGCACAATGTAGCAACGCAATGTTAATTTTAGATAATATAGACACCAGCAATCACGGAAAGTATGCGTAGTAGTTAATAATTATATATAATGACGAGTAAACCTCGCCTGTCCATTTAAAACATGGACAGAGTCGGACTTTACCTGTTGAATTGAAACGTAAACCGGGCCTCGGCAAATGACAATGTAGAATTATTTAGTTAGAAAGTGTTTTGAATAGACGTGTTTCTTTATAACTGCATTGGAATTTTGACGACAGTTTTGTTCACGTTGCCTTTAAATTTTGCTATCAATAGTTCTTTTCAATAGTTATTGGAGGGATCGGTCAGTGGTCGCGCGGTTTAAGGCGTTAGTACTTGAATCGAGGTGACTAGACGGAGTTGGTTCGAGCCCATCTGCCGGTAGACCGTATATAAGCTATATTCGTGGAGAGGATTGGCACCCTCTCTGTGGGTATGGTAGGGTGGAATAATGTTAGCTTGGGTCAATGTGAGAGATTGATGCCGGTTGATATTTGACTACCCCCCTAATTAATGAGGTTTTCCAGGTTTCCCTCATTCCTGCACTGAATAGTGGTTAGGGCATACCAACGTAAGTCGTTCCTGGGCGCAAATGCGGCCTGCTTAATAATAATATGCCATCCCCTCTCCCGCACAAGTCTCCGACTTCTGGGCTAATCCCTGTGATTAGAATGAGGGGTAGAGATATTATTATTATTATTTATGTTGATTGTGTAGAACAATTACCTATTATTGTAAGTTAGATCTCGCCGAGTGTGATAAAAAAAATATAAATCGACAAATACCATATAAATTGCGAAAGTACATTTTAACATATTCGGTTAGTTTAAATTCTTCCAAATCCCAAAGATTTTAATTTTTGAACTAAATTGTTTATTAAATTAGTTCTCAACAACTATGTGACATACACATATGAGACTGAAGTTTTCCAATCAAAGAAAGTTCTATTTTATATGGTCAGTTAGTGGTCGAACGGTTTAAGCCATCAGTACTTGACTCGATTTGGCCAGACCGCTGTGAGATCGAATCCCGCGGCTGGTAGACCGTATAACAGGCATATTTGTGGAGAACATTGGTACCCTCGTTGTGGGTAAGGTTGGCTTGAGGCATATTAATTATTTATAATGTATCGTATAAACTATAAAAAAGTTATATGCACATTTTATGTATTATAATTTTTTTTTGTATTGTCATAAAATACTGTTCTCTTTTAGGGTCTGTAGAACGCCACTGATCTTAAATTAGCATTAGCACGTTATATATTTATGCAAATATAGTAATTCGATAAAAAGTTATTCGAAATTTCTTGGTGGCGTTATGGGTTTTTAATGAAATAAGAATGGCATGCATACAATATTTCTTTCAATAAATCGCACCCGAAATGGAACCTGTATCAAACATAAACCGATATACAAAGTGATTCAGAACTTATATAAAAAAAATTTGAGTGTACAAATAAAATTTTGTAAAAAAATCAAAAAGGGCAGCTCAAAAATTATGCATTATGCGGAAACTGGTTTACTATAAAACCTAACAAGGCAAAGCACGCAATCGGCGACCGAACAAAAAATTTAAAGAAATTTCCAAGGAAAGGAATAAATAACATTTTATAATACCTATTTTATACAGTAAATTCAACTGCTTTTTCCGTTGCTGTTATTAATAGAATTAATTTGTGGTTTTAATTAATAAATTAGGTTGGCATACCTGTGTCCCCACAAAAAGAAATTCAAATGATTGAAAGTCAGCAAATTGTGGTGGCCATGGTATCGGTCCTCCTCGTCCAATCCTTTGGTATTAATGCTGGAACATGCTGTACATGCTACGAATATGATTGCGTCTTATGTATGAGACACACTGCTGCAATACCCCGTGGACGCCCTGGACCTCTATCGTTTCCACGATTGGATACCGCGCACTTGCACTTGCACTGCATTTGTACTCACTGCACAATACGGTAAAAGTAACTGCATTTGGAGATATTTACCGGGAAATAGTTCTACTAAACCATTTTCATCAACAGCATTAACTCTACTCCCAGTTGCTATACACGTAAGCCAATTTTTGACACTTGAAAAACTTTATAAATACTCACATCACAAAAATGTTAATACCTGCTATAAATAATCGGATTTCAATATTTCGAATCGCTTGGCTGAAGGCTACAATAGCCCAGCGATGTAAAGATGAAAAATAGGGGAAGTCCGTGTAATTTGAACCAATTAAGAACAATTCGGAATAATTTTCACCCAAAATTAATAAAAAAAAAATGTTTTGTTTCTTTATAGGCTATAGATAATAGGGTTTTGATGTAGTATCTCAAAAGACGAAAATTATAAACGAATTAAGTTTAAAAATATATATTTAAAATTTACTTGTGGTGTGTAATTTGGCTTCTATCCGTGTAAGTTGGTTTTCCTTGTTGTGTAATTTGGTTTGAGACGTGTAATTTGGTTTGAATGTACAGTGGTATCTACATATATATTGAAATAAATAACAAACTAATTAATGAGGTACATTTAGAACCAATAAATAAGGTTTATGAAGTTTTGCAGTTATCACAAAAATAAAAATTGATATCCAATATTTCGGCGCAATCTTTATGAGCCCATCTTGATCAAGAATTGCACATAATCCAGTCTTCCTCGTAACATTCCCCACAGACAATACAGTACGTAATTTCTTCGTCAGAGTTCGTATTAATTGCATTTATCTTTCCTTTTTGTGTCACCTTTTTTGTTACACGTTTTTTTCTATTCCCGTTTCTTGCATTTTCTTCATCATTAAATATGTTTTTCTTCACCTGTTTCATTTTGTTTGCTTTGGTTTTGGTTTTTGGTGTCTGTTGAATTATCAGCTGATCTTTATAAGGCGTGCTTGTTAGAATTACCCCTGAAGCGTTAAATTTTATTTTTTTTTCCGAAGACCTGTCACCAATCCGTTGGTTGGTAACGGATCAATTGCCTGTAATGGAATGAAACTCGAAACTCGTATTATTTAAAGACGAGCTACATATAGGATCCCCATCGGATTTGGTAATTGATAAATCAACATTGTGAAATATGTCTGGTTCCAATCGAAACGAGTTGTCACTTTGTTGAACAGGTTGTGATAGCGTTGATGGTGCACCCTCTTCAGAAACTATAGCGGACTCAAATGGAATAGGAGTTGATAAGTGCCTTGTGAAAATGTCTCCCACGTTTGGATGTATTTCAATTATTATTTCTGGATTCGAATTGACATCAGGATGTATGCCAATTTCTTGTTCAGGAATCATTTCAGGTTCATTCCTTGTAATAAAAGGCTGTTCAACAGGAATTGGTGAATTTATTGTAGATATGTCCGTGACGTCTTGATTTGCCTCAATTAATTGTGCAGAATCAAGATTACGGTTTATACCAATTGGTCGTTCAGTCACTTCTGATGCTGCAAAATCGACATCTGTAAATATGTGTCGATCAGGTGGCCATAAGCCGGTTTTACGAAAACTATTTATGGCTATTTCCATGGTAGCTGCCCTAGGAAAAGCTTTCCCCACCAGAAAACTAATAGCGTCAATATTTAAAGCCTTGCCTGGGAACTCATGCAATCTTGAAGTGACTGCAGATGAAAAATAAGTGTTTAAGGGCTTAAAAAATCCAACGTCAAGTGGCTGCATCTTATGTGTACAATGTGATGGAAATGAGAGCAATATGACTCCACGATCGCGTGCTAAATCTATAGCCTTTAAACTTTGCGTGTGACTTCTATGTCCATCTAGTACCAATAAGATTTTTCTCTCTTTAGATGGTTTGACATAATTAATGAAGTGACCTAACCAACAGTAAAAGCCATCCGAATCCATCCAGCCCTTATCTTGGCATCTAAATATAGTTCCCGGAGGTGCTCCATAAGCCAAACTGTCCTTCATACGTTTCCTCGCGTAAATTAGCATAGGTGGAACAAAGGCCCCAGTTGCACTCATGGCATACATGCCAGTAACATTTTGCCCCCTTTCACTTGATGTTATGGCACCCACTTGATGTTTTCCCCTTTGAGCAATTACTCTTTGTGGTTTTTGGACAACAGTATGCGACGTTTCGTCTGCATTAAAGATTCGATCTGGAGTAATGCCATTCTCTTGAATTATACTTTCATATACGTCAAAGAATGCGTTAACCACTGTTCTGTTGAAGCCAGCAGCTCGAGCTAGTGACGTTGCCTCGGGGAGCCGGAGACTTAATTGAGGATGGCGTTTTAAAAACCCAGCATACCATTCTTTACCAGCTGCTTTAGTTTCGATGTTGAATCTGGTCTGCAATTTATTTTTTTCGGCAATCTCATAAGCCAGTTTCATAAGTTTTTGGCGAGTTACGCCGTAAAACATTTTCTCTAATTGGAGAACGTGATTTACCAGATCCTTCTCCACTTCGGGAGGTAAGTCAGGTCGACGCCCAATCGAGTAATCACCACCATGTGAATATTTATTTTTATGACTTAGTCTTCTTTTTAGGGTTGTTTTTGGAATACCAAAGTTCCTTGCCGATTCATTTATACTCATACTTGAATTATTACATGCTCTTATTGCATTTTCCATATTTTCTGCACTCCATTTCCCGTAAATTCCCTTAGCTTTCCTATCTGCTCTGGTAGACATCTGTGTAAGTAAGAAAAAATATATCAATACGATATAGCGTGTAATTCGGACCAGGGCCAAATTACACGAATTTTATTGGTCCGAATTACACACCGGGTAATATTTTTATAAACGCATATATTTATAATTCTTTATAAAGATGAGCATTTTCAACTAAGATAATATGAACACATACAGGTTTTAATTAAATTAATGAGTTAAAAGATTATAATATGTCTACTTACTTTGCGTAAACTGCCGTTTGTTGTACAGATAACCTTACATCAAAACATGCGCTACACAGACACTCAGTCGAACTAAGTCGGTAATGTAGAATTCTGTACAATGTTGTTATTTTGATGCTCAAAACATCTTAGTAGTTCAAAATATAACCGTGCTGTGTCGCTACAGGTTTTAATTTCAAACCTATTCCAGTGGTCCACTTTACATACTGACCCAAATTACACGGACTTCCCCTACCTACAAGCGCAATAATTTTTTTAAGAATTTTACAAAAAAAATTTTTACGATATTGATTCCATTTTTCATGACAAATTTTTGATAGAAAAGTTGTGAATCACTCTGTATTCAGCATGGGTTATTTAAAAATCTTCGTATCGATCTGACAAACAAATTAATTCCTAATCTCGTTCTCCACTTGCCACCTCTACGGCCTGGAACATGCACGAAACTCAATTACATAATCGCAAATTAAAATCGTACCTGAACTTGACCTTTTCCTTGGCCGAAAGCGGTGGCACTTTCATTGCGAGGTTTTCGCCTCTTGAACTTGAAACGGAAAGCGGGGCATCGCGCAAAAACTTCCTCTTTCACGCCTCGCAGACGCAGTCCTTTCAGCATTTGGATCGCAAATTCTTTTGACACAGATATGAGTTATAGATTACAGTACAGCACATCAATTTTTTTATACAGAAGACATACTCTGAAGTATGTACTTCAACACTTCGTGTCCATAGAACTACTACAGATTCAACCAAGACTAGGTATGTTGCAATTATTTATTTTATTAGTTTTAAAAGGTTTGCAGGATTTAAATTAAAAGTGCTAGTGCTATGCATTAGTCTGTGGGGTTTCTTCGTTTGATGCAACAATTAAAACTCAGACACCTGTCAACTTTTGTTTTGAGAGAAACATATTTTATGGATGTACTTATTTCTAAAATTTCTACGCCTACGTGGGATTGACCTTCGATCTTAAAATCTTAAATGAAAAGTGGTATTGCCTGGTAGGTACATCATTTTCACTTATTACACTTGGTTGAAAATACGCACCACCAATATTGCTCAACAGGTTCACATTACATTATGGGGCTTTTATGAAGTAATGTGAGGCATTCCAGATTTTTTCAATATTTAGATGATAAAAAGGGAAATAAAAAAGTATCCTTACGCTTTCCCAATTTTATTAATAACATTTATATTATTTATGGGCTTCCTAAAGTTGAGCAGTCTCTGAAAATTTCATTATTTCTTTTTTCAAAAAAGTCACAACAACTACTTTTATAGTTTCACTTTGTAAGGTCTGCAAGGTGATTCAGAACTTGTCTAAAAAAATTTGGGAATAGATGCGTCAATATCGTAAAAAAAATTGTTGTAAAATCCTTATAGTATCCGAGAAAGTAATTATTGAAGCTCAAGTAGTTTCAATCTTTACATAGCTGGGCTACTCGCTCTCTAGTCAGGCAAATTCAAATATCCGACTATTTATCGCATTAACATTTTTGTAATGCAAGTTTTTGCATTAGTTTTTCAAATGGCTTACGTATAGCAACTCGCCGCAGATGATGGGTATCGTTTTAATTTATGGTGAAGTTAAAATGCTCTAGAAGAACTATTTCCCAGTAAACATGTGCCAAGTGCAGCTACTTTTACAACGATGTGCAGTGAGTGCAAGGGTAGTGCAAACGCAGGCGCAAAATTTGCAGCCGAATCGGGGAAGGTGGAAGTTTAGGTCCAGGGCGTACACGACGTATTGCACCAGCGTGGCTAGTCATATTCGAAGTTTAATTATATCCGTACCATGTACAGCGTGTCCAAGCATTAATACCAGGGAATTGGACGAGTAGGACCGGTACCATGGTCGCACGATCTCCTGACTCAATCATTTGGACTTATTTTTGTGGGTATGTCAAACTATTTCGCTAATTAAAACCACAAATTAATTCTATTAATAATTAATAACAATAGCGACAAAAGCAGTTGAATTTGTTGCATTATAGTAGGTGTTGTAAAATGTAAATTATTTATTAATAATAATAATAATATCTCTACCCCTCATTCTAATCACGAGGATTAGCCCAGAAGTCGAAGACTTGTGCGGGAGAGGCGGCATATTATTATTAAGCAGGCCGCATTTGCGCCCAGGAACGACTTACGTTGGTAGGCCCTAACCACCATTCAGTGCAGGAATGAGGGAAACCTGGAAAACCTCTTTAATTAGGGGGGTAGTTAAATGCCAACCGGTATCAATCTCTCACATTGACCCAAGTCAACATTCTTCCACCCTACCATACCCGCAGAGAGGGTGCCAATCTCTCCACGAATATAGCTTATATACGGTCTACCGGCTGCAAGGGTCGAACCCACAGCGATCCAGTCACCTCGATTGAAGTACTGACGCCTTAAACCGCGCGACCACTGACCGAAATCCTTGGGAATTTCTTTAAATTTTTTGTCCGGTCGCCGATTATACGCCTTATCAAGTTTTACAGGCCAGTTTCCAGTGCCGTGTGGAAGTGTATCATTTTTGATCTGATACTATTGATATTTATTTTTACAAAATTGAATTTGTAAGAGTATACATTGAAAATTTTTATTTTTAGATGAGTTCTGAATCTCCCTGTATAACTGCAAAGCTTCAAATAAATGGTTCCTTGTAACAAATAAATAGAAACGTTAGTAGTTATAAAATCCCTGTTTATTAAAAAAAATGCAATAATATCTACAGGGAAAAAATCTAATATGTATTAGACACTCAGGTATATAATACAATAATTAATTCAGTAATAAATTATATTTCATATAAATATTTACATATTCTTGACATATAACATTCATATACTTAATTCAACCTTTTTTTACAATGACACTAAATTTAAGATTTACTTGAAGGATAATATTCGTGTCCAGGTTAGCCTGCCTCGCCTATGGCATAAGTTTGAAAGCGGTATAAGTGCTGCTAATGAATGGCAGTTTGCTAAAAGTTTTTCAAAAGTTTACACATATTTATTTTATAGATATTTGTTTTCTATAAGCCACCTTATAATAATGATGATAATATCTCTACCCCTCATTCTAATCACGAGAGTTAGCCCAGAAGTCGTAGGCTCGTGCGGGAGAGGGGGCGGTATATTATTATGGCTGGTTGGCAGGTCCTAACCACCATTCAGTGCAGAATTGAGGGAATCCTGGAAAACCTCATTAATTAGGGGTGTAGTCAAACGTCGAACGGTATCAATCTCTCACATTGACCCAAGCCAACATTCTTCCACCCTACCATACCCGCGAAGAACGTGCCAATCCTACCGGCCGCGGGATTCGATCCCACAGTGGATTGGCCACATCGATTCAAGTACCGACGCCTTAAAAATAATTATGTACTTCAATTTTATTTTTTGTTAATGCAATGTTTTTATTTACTTTATTCAGAATTATTTGAAATATTTGCAGTAATTCTTTCAAATCATTTAAAAGTTCAAATAAAGAAAACATAATTTTGAGAATAATAATTGTTGTCTCAAGTAATCCTTATTGTCTAAATAAAACAAAAGAATTCTTTATACAAACGGAACTTCATCTCATACTAAGTATATTAGTTTTCTTGATTTCAAGTAATTTTTATTCTTAAAAGAACATATGTTCTTATTACACAAGGATAAGTCAATATTTTAATAATTGGAATAAGTGTATTAATCTTGATATTATTAGCTTTTTTTCGTATATTTCTCCAGATAAATTAATTTTGTAAAACTATATTTTTAAGAATACTATGTCATATTTCTCCAGTTTCAGTTCAACATTGTGTTCCATTATCAGATTACATATTGGTGATGACGACCAATTAATATTTCAGATAAAGTTTCCAGAAATCCGCTCTGTTAGAAAGACCAAAATAGTTTAGATACACGTTTACAATTCCATTCTCCCTGATGCTTTTATCATAAGATCAATTTGAAGACAAAGTTTAAATATCAACTTAAAAACAGAAGTAAAACAGTTTTCAAATTTATTTTGACAGATTGGAATTGTGAAAAGTTAGTGATGTGTAACCGTTGTCCGTTCGAAAAAACTTTCTCTCAACTCGTGAATCATCCTAACTGAAAAATGATAATAATAGGTATAGGTAATATTGCGTTCTCATCAAATGAACTTGAAACAGAAAGCGGTAAATTGCAAAAACTTGCGACTCCTTTCACGCATCACAGAATTAGTCTGGTTTTAGCTCTACTTTTGTTGCAAATTCTTTTGACACAGATATGGTCTGAAACATCTGCGCGCAATTTGTCTCGCACAAAAAACATTGAAAGTGAAGCATTGTTCGTCACTTTACTCCAAGATATTATAGCTAGGAAATTAATAAGCAAGTAGAATAATATAGTCGAACAGAAACAATAATCACTGAATTGACAGAGGCTTAGCAAATATAAAAATGTTATCTGATGCCATCTGGGTATTTTCAAAGAAAATTTCATTGAAATAAAACGAACCAATAATTAAAAAGAGCTGTCATACCAACGATGTTTCAACATTTTGTACACCTCCTGCCATTTTGAATGATGCGATCAAGAATTGCTCATTGCAATGCTAATTACTGCTGGGTATTGTCAAGCACTGCTATGTACTGCTTATTTCATAAAAAGTGCCTATTATGTTAAAAGTAACAACAAATTATATTTTTCACTTTTTTGACAGAAATTTAGAAAATGACGCAGTAATTAAAGGAGCAAGAAATTATTTAAACATTTTGCAGAATATGTTCAGCGTCCTAATCAGGGTCTAATAATTATCCATTATAGCCTGAGTACTTTAACTTTATTGCCATTGCATCGCTCGTGCCTGTTAACCCAGCATACAGATATGCGGTTGTAGGCTGAGGCCACTATCAGTGCCTGGTGGCATTCCCACTGATTTAGTCACTATCTTATGCTTACGTAAGATCACTATTAATTATATACTATCTGTGTAGATTCTGTAGTTTTGCCAGTTGTATACCTACGGACAATGCCTTTGGCGGCTATAGTTATAGTTGCTAATTCGCTAGCATGGCATTGCACTGATATTTGGGGATATATCGATCGCATATCCTGCAACTTCTTTCCTTTTTAATCCGTCTGTGAAGATCTTGATTACATCCTCACTGGTGGTCTCCTCCTCATCATTCTTGATGAATACTGTGTAGAGTGTGTCAAATGCAAATGCATACTGTCAGCATCTCTTCAGGTATTTTAACACTAGTTTCAAAATAACTTTCGTAATAATGATCTCATTTTAATGCGGCTTGCACCACGAGTAAACTAGGATTTAAAACATAAAGAGAACAAAATAAATTGGCATTTAGAAGCGGCAAATTATTTTATTAATTTATATACACTTTGTTTCTGAAAATAATTAATAATAACTGTAAATTTGGCACCAAGAAAGTGCATTTTAAGTTAACGCCTGCTAAAGGAGCCGTTCAAATAGTATTAGGCGATGAGATACGAGGCAGGCAACGACAGATGATGTAAAGGTAGTCGGTTGGTCGCAATACGCTAGAAGAATGATCTAGTTGATTTGCATCTAGCGTGGCAACTTTGTTTTTAAAAATGAAAATAAAAAATATTAGTAAAAAAGTATATCTGTATTAATTATTAATAAAATTGCGATATGAGTTAAAGATAGGGGAGACCGGTGCACGTTCGGACAGTTTTTTTCAAACACCAAAACATATTTAACATAAGAATTATGTCTTATGTATGTTGCTTTAAAAAGCGGACCTATTTCGCTACTTAACAATGTACCATATTTTGATACACACGAAACAGGATTTGAATTCTGATCATTTTACAAAAAGTTCGTATTTGTCCGGATGTACCCCCTACCGGGGTAGATTCGGATAGAACAGGGAGACTGTTGGACAAACTGAATGAACTATTTATAAGTTCAAAAATAGCAAATTTGAAATGTGGTGATCTGGTAGAAAGAAAACTAAAATGGATTCTGCCAACTGGGAGTATACTACTGATTACTAGTTTCTTCTTCGGTATCTATATTTTCAATATTATTCTGAAGAACTTTTATTTTTATTTTGGGCAAAATCGCAGGGTCAAAAACCATATAACTGTTTTAAAGTATAACGTCCGGAATTGCCCCGTGTTCGAACGTGCCCCGATTTCCCCTACATACTATCAATTAATGGCCAAGAATATGAGAAATCTAATTATTATGACAACCACGATAATTTTCAATTGCTTCTCTTAAAAAGTCAACATTGACTTTCAAATGAACCAAGTTGGGAGTGCTAATTTTAGTTTTGAAAATACTTACAGCCGGATTCATGAAACGGGCGTAGCGCTAGTCGGACTAACGAGTTTTACGTCCGTGTTAAGCGCGTTAGTTGGCTTAACCAGCTTTGCGCTCATTCACAAAACATGCGTTGCTAGGTAGCGAAGCATGCGTTGCTAGGTAGGCTGTTTATTTACGTCCATATTTGCGCCAAAAGTTAGACCCAGTATTGTACCTGTCTAAAAATCGCGTAACTTCGGCCTATAGTTCCTTGCGTTTCCCATTGTATATTTAGTATTTATATTCAAAAACTGTACTTTTCAGTGCTACGGATTAGTTAACATATCATAAAGTAAGTATTATACATAGTAATGAATAGGAGTATGGCTTTTATTTAAATTGGTGCAACAGAGGCGTAAATTTTTTGCGTAACCGCCGCTAGTCTGACTAACGTTACGCCTTGTTGATGAATCCGTATGTTAGCATTTAATGATTGAACAATTTCCGGATTGGTTGCGATGTCCTCGATTTAGGTATCTCGATTGCACTTTTCTTCAGAAGTAAATCTGAAATACTTACTCATATTACTTATTAAGTGGTCTATTTTAGATTCATTTTAAAAGGTACCTTTTTTATATATATTTACATAATACTTCTTAACAATGTGTTGTATTCCTAAGATTTTGATGTTTAAATGAATTAATTTCCTGTACCTAACACAGACACAACTTTTCATAAAGAAGTCATTTCATGGCAACAACTTGGTATCATCTTATAATCAAATCATCTGAGTGAAATTCCTATTAACAAAGAATGTACCTGGAATAGTCTACGTCTCTTGTACGCCAATAGGACTCATAAAAAGGTAGGATAACGAGGCATTGTACAGTTGTGGAAGTCAAATAGAGAACAGCATAATTTCGTGAGTAATGGCAACATCTCATTTAAGATTCAGAGATCTTGCTAGCTCGATGCAAGTTTAAAGCACACTTAGCAGACGAAAATTTAAAAATCAGCAGGTCAGCAAACAGACTCAGTCTGACTTTGTTTTTAAAATAGAGTCAGTTTGACCCTGTTTACCGACTTCTCTACGGCTCATTTAAGAGATTTTGCACGTATCATAGTCCCGCCATCTAGCCGACATGGTCCACAACTGAAGCCGGTTGACTAACTATACTTATATAAACACTGGTTGTATATTCACATTTAAAACTGCTACTTAATTTGAGTAAAATATTTATTGATTTAATTAAACAATTTAAAACTACATAGCTTGCACAGGCGTCTTAGAAGAAGGAAACAGATAAGAAAAAGTAATCATTTTTAGGGAATATTGAGTCCAGTGGTATAATCAGATTTTAGGTAAAAATAATCATAAAAATTCATTCACTTATTTTGTAGTGCTTTAGTTTATTAAAAGATATTTTAAAAAATATAAAATTGATAATAAAGACGTTTTTAGAAAGGTTGTTATTTGCATTTTAAATGGGTCACACTGTATGTTATGTAACTATAAGAACAAAAACCCTATATATAATGCAAAGTATTGCTATCGACCACGTGCATCTATGAGCCTATATGTTCAAAATTTCGTATTAAAAAACGCTACACGAATCTTCTATCGACTGATCGGTGTACCGTTACATCTATATAATTAAATAAAAAAATTGCAAGCTCAAGCTATGCGTGGGAATATTTTGGCTCGACGCAACAAAACAAATAAGAAAATTATCATGCCGAGCGCACGATTGGCACTCTTTTTAGCACATCGAACGGTACTTAATTTATGCGAGCATCAAGGTGTTTGTCAATGGGTGGGTACTTATATGGAAAATTATAGGTGCATAAAAAAGTGGTTTTATACTTTCAAACTACTGAATTCGATAGTGATTTGGTAAGTAATAGTTGGTTGTTAGTTATCATAAACAATCAATTTCACAAAACTGATAACTGGAAAAACAGGAAATTTATTTTAAAGCAGGTCTCCGTATTAGAATATTTATTGTATAGGATGCATGATAACGTTATAATAGGCAGTATGCAATACTTTCAGAAATATGGCTATTTTCTTAGTTGATTTAGTGTAGTTTTATTGTGAATCAGTTTTTTATAAAAATACGTGATTCGGTTTTTGATATTTTGTCAGAGTAATTAAGTCATAATGTCATTAATTTTAAAGATAGATAGAGAAAAATGAGTATAATGCAAATGCCCAATTAAAATATCACAGCTCCCAAATTAACTCGGTGTCGACCTGATGCAACGTTGCCAAATTTAAATATTTTCCTAGTATTGAACATCATAAATAAACTGTTGTATTGACTATTTTAGAACCTGTTATGTTTTTTTTTACTCACTTCAACCAATAATAATTTTAAATGTTAAATTATGTAATGAATGCCATCAATTATTTTTTTAAATTATCCAATTGACGTATTAAATTGCTATTGCTGCTCAGTAAGAACCTCGAGAAGGTTCGCTGAAAGAAATACTACTAAAACAGTTATTATAAATTTAGGCTTACAATTTTGTCATAGAATGTAGTTCAAATGTAGTAATCTATACATACATATTATAAAATTTAAAATACGGGTATAGTGCAAAATAACAATATTTATAGATTGTATTAATACAACCCTTTTAGTCATCATTACCAAAACTATAGAAACACAATTTTAGTATTATTAACTACAAAGTGTATTAAAGTAGTTTTTGTGAGACCGCTAAGTGCATCATGGAGTAAGACAGTTACATCTAGCGTATTTTTTATCTTCCGTCGGACATGACATCATGCGAACTCATGTTCATTTCTGTTGGGTGTGACAGACACGAACATCCAGAGATCCATCGAAAGATCTTTTGCCAGGTCCTATGGCATACTGATGAGAGCCAACAAGCTCGAATCCGTTACATGTTGGATGTGCTACAGATCACAGACGAATGATTTAAGCTGTCTATAGGTAGGAGGTAGGTATTTCAGGTTTCAGGTGATAATGCTGATTGGGGCATTAGCCCGTAGAGTAGTTGTTTCCTGAAATTCCTCATTTGTAACAGAAGTAGCAAAAATATTTTTAATGCGCAATTTCGTAAAGTAAACAATTCAGTAAATAATTATTAATGTATTGACAAACATTTTTATAAAACCTTGTAGTGGGGGTTACAAAAATGCTGGCAAACTGTTGTAGTCTGTATCAATAGACTCACAAAACTTTTAATAAATGGTACACCATTATATATAGTATTTGGTAACATTTTTGTTGTAGTAAAATGATGTTTGGAGATTATTACTACAAAATTGTAAGCATAACAGTATGTGAAATAATACTGCAAATTGCGCCTGGAGCTATAATCGCAACAAATTTTAGTACACAGGTCTATAATTGTATCACCGTTTATTATTATTTTCTTATCATTGTTGCTTTGCTTTGTCAAAAAACATTTAAAACAATCCCTATCACATTGAAGTCATTTTTCCAATGCTATGAAAATTCTCGTCACGGTATCACAAATATACTCTTAAGAACACATGAATATATTATTATGTACTTATGTAGTCCTCACGTGCCAACGTTGTTCCGCTTCAACGCTTGAACGCTATATGGCTTCGTCATCAGAAAATTTATTGCGTACCAAGAGCACCGTGTTACCAGAAGTTATGAGTTGATTTGCTTCTCTTTTAAAATGTCGAGTAAACATTTTTTGTTTTTTATTTTGTGTCTTTATTTTTCCTAATAATCGTAAATATACTTTTTTGTACTGATTTTATTGAAAATGAAGGGATAAATTAATGTGTGTGGTCTAAATGTTTGTGCCTTAAATAATTTGACTCGAGTTTAATGAAAAGTAAATATGGTTTTGTCAGAACAAATAATTTGTTATTTAGTGTTATTTAAAATCAAGCACTTTATGTTTCAGTGCTACTGCTGTGAACAACTTATTAAATAAAAATAGCGTTGAGTAAAGAATATACATATTTTTATTGAATTGACTTTATATGAGGATTTTATGTAAAACATCAGGAATTCATAGAATGAATATCTAAATTATTTCTAAAATTGTTATCTTTCATATTTCTATGTCGCTGCACAGAATAGCTGCCATCTTGTATTTTTCAAACATAATACATTCATCAACACGGCAAATTAATCTGTACTAAGGTATAATTTTATATTTCACAGAAAAAATGATATCCTTGAGAAGTTAAAAGAATAAAAGAACGAGCGACGGGTCTTAATCACCCTTCTTAGTTTCTTAATAACCTCAAGCGGTAATTAAGAAAAAACTCACACCGAATTAGTCTGTCTCAACAAATAACATCCAACATCGCGTCGCGTCGGTGCCAATTAAGGAATATAATCATAAAAAGCAAAATAATACTCTGTGAGATAATGGATGCCGTTCTTAGAGCGATTGTACAAATTAGATCTTCTGTTACAATAGCTGTGTTTGCTTTTTTCTTATGAATGTATGGATTTTCGATGATCCTTTCTGCACCTTCAAAGCTAATTTGATTTTTGGAAAAAGTATAAACAGTTTCAGGCACAAGTATTATACCTATGGTTCGTCTGTAAGTAGTGGTCCATATACAGGGTGAGTCAGTCATAATGCCATTAATTTTAAGAGGAGATAGGGAATAATGAGTATAATGCGAATACGTGATTAAAACAAATCTAAATGCATATTTACGCCGAAAAAAAAACATTTTCAAATCATTATTTAAACCCCCTTTTCAGACTGTCACTGACCGCTGACAACCTTGGTCGTTTACAGCTCACAGTTCAATTCGATGTCGACCTGATGCAATGTTGTCAAGTTGTAATATTTTTCTATTAAATACCTACCTAGGTTTTAGACATCACAAATAAATGGTTGTACTGACTATTTTAGCCAATAATAATTTAAAATGTTAATATCCAATAAAATCAAATAATAATAATCAAATAATTCTATTAAAAATTGCAAGTAACGCGGTCCACTCAGGTTTTCCGGTAGAAAATACGGCCCAATCAAACGATACCCATACACTCGCGTGACGATTTTTCTCTGAGTAAATGTAGCTGTTATGACTGCAACAACACTCCAACATGTCTAATAATAAACCGAGTAATAAACCATTTACGTACATTACATAAAAAAACCTATACCCAATGGGTAAATTATTAAGAGAAGCTGAAAAGTGTTTCGTGTTTAAATATTAAGTAATAAAAAACCATCGTGTTGTCGACATAAAACTGTCCAAGACCGAAATGACACGCCGCTTATCTTGACCTATCGTATTATTAGGTCAATAACCTAGTTACCTAGTTTTTGTACTGTTATTTAACGACAAGGAGTAAAACAATTTTTTTTAATCAAGATACATGAATGATTTTTTCTTAAATATTGATTTATTTGTTAATAAAAACAAATGTAGATAATAAATAAATGTTTTTGAATGTAAGGTTATTACAGTTTAATAATTTTGATATTACGTTTTACAAATAAATATTCATTAATTATTCAGTTTGTAGTCCTAGAAATTTACTGTTTTTTAAGTAGTATGGCACTAACCTGTTTACAGCTCACAGTTCAAGTAAAAATGCATTTATCCGTCCATAGCACTTTATTAATAAAATTAGGGTCAGTCGCATTTCGTAAACATTCTCCGTATAACACTACCATTTCCACATATTCGGAACTCGTAAAATTATGCGTTGTGAATTTACGCCAAATACGTGAGGTGAGACCGAAATAAACAAACTACTGCTTACTGCTTGTATTCTCTCTATCCCCCCTCCAAATGTGTGGCATGATCTACAAATTTGGGGGGAAAGAAATGCGGGAAATGCAGAGTGCTAAATGGAGGTAAATTTGAATAACACGCTGATGTGTTGTAAACGTGGCATTGATGGTTTGATACGGCATTCGATTCTCGTATGGGTGCGTCATCAGAAAGTTCGTAGGTAACCAGGAGCGTCGTGTTACTGATTTTTATAGGGTGATTTGTTTATTTTTTGAAAGGTCGAGTAAAAAAATTATTGTTTCGATTTTCTGCCTTTATTAGGCCTCCCGAATACATGGTTAAAATTAATGACATTATGACTGACTCACCCTGTAGACATACTAGATTTTTTACTTCAAAATATTACGATTTGAGCCAACTTGCCTTAATAAAAAATTGATAAAAAAAAGATACAGGGTGTAAAAGTTGGAATTTAAAAAGTGATTTTTTGTAAAAATTATACTCTGAATGTATGAGGTTAAAAATTTGGGAATACATGTTTTTTGATATGAGAAATCATAATCTATTGTCTATTTCGACGTATTTCCTAGAGGGCGCAACATCCGCCATATTTCTGACGTAAAGGTGAGTGTAACTTTTTTGGCCTCAACGTTTTTTTTATTAAAAAATCTTAAATCTACATTGCTTTTAAGGAAAAAATATATTGTTGTCATTAGTCTCAGAAATAAGTCATTTTCGATAAAATAACTTTTCAACAATCAGCTGAATTTATTGTATGTACAATATTTAGTAGGCGCAAAAATTCCTTTGCAAATTGGATATGTTGAAGCTAGATGATCGACAAGCAATAAAATTTGCACTGGTGTAAAATGTTACGGATAGTATTTTTCTAAATTCCTAAACAGATTTGTTAAATTGTTGGTTATCAGGTTGTGATCTATTTCAAAATCCTCCTAAATATTTTCATTGCCCATTGTACGTCCATTGAAATTTAATTGCCAACAAATAACATCATACCTCATGTCTGAATATGAAAAATTATTGTGTCGGAATTTTTCGATTCTGTAAAGTAATTGATTTTAACCAAAACTTATCCAGTTATATCTTAATTTATAAATGCTTATTGATATTAAAATAAACTTTGTCTAATGATTGTTATTTAACTTATTATTGGCACCCTTCTACGTTAAAATATTGTACAAGGAACTGTACAGCTGCTTGATGAAAAGCTATTATCTCGAAAATGATCAATTTCTAAAGCTAATGACAAGTGTACCTTATTTACGCAAAAACAAGGTAGGTTTAAGATTTTTTAATAAAAGAAAACATGATAACATTAGAATAACAAAAGTTACGCTCACATTTACGTCAAAATATATGGCAGAAGTGGCACCTTCTAAGAAATACATCGAAATAGATTATGATTTCTCATATCCAAAAACATCTGTATCGAAATTTCTAAGTTAATGCCGTCAAACTCAGTCTAATTATTATAAAAAATCACTATTTAAATTCCAACTTCAACACCCTGTATCTTTTTTATTATTCATTGCAATTTCAAACAGATCCCAATAAATTTCTCCGGTTAAACTTGGGTAAAAAAATTAAAAAAAGCAACAGTGCTGATCTCCGATGCAATACATCGATATATCGGAACATCGATGTTTTGCATAAATTAACCAACTTTTCCAATCAATTATTTTCTTATTGTGTCATGTTTTTTTTCACTACCAGTTCAACAATTTTGTTTTCAGCAAACAAATTATAACCACAACTGTTAATAGTTGTAATTTAAATAAAGAATAAAATGATACGTATCTACCTACGATTGTTAATCATTATATCTGATGTTTTTTCATATCTAAATTTCGCAATTTACCGCAAAACATCCAAAACTACATACTTCTGTGATGTGATATCATTATGGGCAGATGAGTTTGTTATTGTTAACGATATTGGAAGTGACGAATTTAAGCTCTTGAATGAACTGGAAACTTCATTCAGGGAACATTAAAAAAGGAACAATTTTTGCATATTTTTATATTGAGGAACAGTGGTATGGCTACATTACTTACAGTTTACAGTCAACAATGATAGTTTCTTATAATAAAATTTGACATAATCTTTACCACAGACACCCACAGTGACAACTTTTTAATTAAGTATAATTGTAATTATTGCTTTTGTCGAGAATGTTCCCATTATTATTGCAGTAGCAATTTTCTTTATTGTCTGAAGCTATTTATTTGTAGCAATTAAACTAAAGAAAAAGCAATTTTGTTTCTGTAAAAATACGCAGCTAACGCTGCGTAAACGTAACAAAAAATATAAGTTGCAAGTTGTAAAACGATTTTGGAATAATTATTGTCACAATAGAAATTGCAGCTAGTCGCCTTATCAGTAATTATGCATAATATACTCTTATACACAATAAAGGTATACTTACACATTTTATCCCGAATAAAATTAAGATTGGAATTGGATTGACTTTAAACTATATTTAAAAAAAAAAAATAGTTTGGTTAAACTAAATCACTTTGACTCACAGACCTGATCCAGATCCAGATCCTTTGACTGATACTTTACAGACCTAATCGATTTATCATTAGTAAAAAAATCTTAACCCTAACTAAGTCACAACCTTGGTCTTAATCTTAATCCCATTTATAAATACATATTTAGTCGTAACTTAACCTTTATTTTGACTACAAGTTCCCACTAATCGCCGATGTCATAGAAGGCGTGTAGAAAGAAATAACAAACTTTTGCGCATGCATACTTATTTGATTTTAGTCTTAGTTCTCAAAAGTTGAAAGATAGGAACTTTGGTCGTAAGACCTCTTTAGGACTAACACTTAAGTTACGATTTTTATTAACATATACATAGAAATATTTATGTACATTTAACTTGTTAGTTCAAATATTAAGGCTAAGTTAGTGTTATGGCTATCCGCGATCAAGTTATATTCTCTCTCCTGGTAAAAATATTAAAAGTCTTCTATTGCATATTGTTAAACACAAAAAGTTCAGTACATAAAAAACACTTTTGAGGTCAACCCTTTTAAGGTATAACTGTCCCCCTTGGTAGAAAATGATTTTTTTAAACGGTTATCAAGTGTAATTGTAAAAATCCGGTCGAATATACACTAAAATGTTTGTGAATATACTGTAATTTTGCCAAAAATTAGTGTATTAAGCAATAACATTACTGTACACATAGAAATTACATAAAAAAGTAAACCATTGTATTTGAACAATGCAAAAATATTGAATATTTGTAAACAATTAATAAAAACGTGAAATTAATAGGGAATGTGATTTATGTGTAGATTTACGAAACATATATAAAAGTGAACGTAGGGTTTACATCACGTGATGTAAGTAAATACGCTAAGTCTATCTCGTCTAGCTATTGTTGCTGTAGTACTGCGAGTATTTGGTTGGATGTTAAAGTTGGTTAAAATTTTGTATGTTACAGAAGGACAGTGGTATACTTTGAGAAAAAGGAAGTTCTTCAGTGTCAAAACTGCAATGAAGCGTTTCCACGTGACCTTTATGCTTTACTCTTACTTTTTAATCTCGAATATGCTAAGCGGGTGTTGTGTTCTATAATTTGTGCAATGGTAATATTTAAAAATACGTCTAATTCTGAGAAAAGTTATAAACTTACCATACAAGATATTATAGAAGTTATTTGAAATTAGTTCAACAATTGGTTCAACTAAATATTATTTGAAGGTTATTCCGTAATCGTAATTTGTAATGAACGATATCAATATTAATATACTTAGTACCTCACTATTTCGTTGCGCTAAGAGTTTTAGTTAAGGGCGCCGTATTCTTGAAATAGTGTTTTCTACAAATACAAGTAATTTTAAACATTTAAGAACTGAATAATATAGAGTTTAGCAAATAACAAGAATGTTATTTCATGCCACCTGCAAATATTCAAAGGTAACGACGTAAAATCAATATATAACGTCAGAAAGCAATCTGTCCAGCAAGTTTTTAGGTACTGAAATCTTTCAAAATACGTATTTTATTAAATTCAACTATAGATGTAAACATTGTTATAACATATACTTACATAGTTCTGCATATAAGATTGTTCACTTTTGTTTATAAGTATGTGAAAATAATTGTTAAAATGTGGGGTTAGAATAGCGAAATAATGTGTGTCATACAAATGCATTTTAAAAGTTATTATATTGTTTGAGGAGAGTTTAAATAGTAAAAGTGTATAAACAAAACATCAATAATTTTATTTTTGATATTACTTTTGCTCTACGTGTTTTATTTTTCGAGATTTCAGTACCTAAAAAACATCACAAATTTGATCATTTTCCGGAGAGAAATACGGCGACCTTAATATAGAGATTGGTAATTATTTTGGTATTGGGCATGACAAATTTGTATCCAATAATTATACATACTCTGCTTTTAAACATATGTTTAGTTTCTTTATATGTGTTCGTTTAAAGAAAAATAGTTTTTACTTTGTATATTTTATATATATTTTCAAATATAAACATTGTATACATATCATCTAATATCTAATATTATATTCCGCATCGTACAATATTGCTTACATATTTATATTTGAGGATATGCTATTTTAAGTAAGTAGGTATTATACAAATATTGGCAATTTACAATGCAAAGTTAAAAACAGATTTACACTGATAATTTGCTGCAATCCATCTTTACAATGAAAGTACAACATTTTATACACACAACGACAAAAGTTTTGGACCCCCTGTATATAAAATGATTCGATTAAACCTAGTGATTTTTATTACTGTGGTAAAAAAGTACATGTACTTCAGGAAAAAAAAGACAATTAAAAATTGCAGACCATGAATTTTACTTAATAATAATAATAATAATGTTTACTTTAGAAAA
This sequence comes from Monochamus saltuarius, assembly GCA_025584915.1. Lineage (NCBI taxonomy): Eukaryota > Metazoa > Arthropoda > Insecta > Coleoptera > Cerambycidae > Monochamus > Monochamus saltuarius. The sequence goes on from CM046721.1 coordinate 28,331,582, forward strand.
TACATTACAAAATGGTTATAAGTTTACCTTAAAAATAAACATAGAAAAATCACAGAAGTATATTGCTATACTTGTTCGTAATTGTCTTTCTATTTCTATCCTCATTTTTAACGTAGTGTGTATCTATCTTAAATACTTATACCTACATATACACATATTAACATTTCTACCAAGTTCGCACAAACAAACATATACATACATGTTCACATTTTTCTAAGCTATTTATTTATTCATATTCTCATTATATGGATAATAATAAAATTATAGCTAAAACATGTTTGTATAAATTATATCTTTTATTTCCTTTCGTGGAAGTGAGTGTAACCATAGTTTAATTTTTTTTCTGAAAAGTTCAATATTTCTAATATTTGTTAAACTAGTTGGCAACCTATTATACAGTCTAGGAATTAAATAAACAAAGCTTCTCTGACCTATAGTTTTCTTACTTTTAGGAGTTTTAAATTTCCCTTCTTTATAGCGAGTTTCATAATTATGTTTTATTTTTTCCAATTCATCTTTATGTTTAAAATTATACGTAAGTAAAGAAAGGCTGTATAGTTGTCTAATATCAAATATTTTGTTTTCTGTATAAAGGGCATCACTTGGATAAGTAATATTTTTGCTAAATATAATCTTTAAAATCCATTTCTGCAAGATTTCTAATTGTTTAATATAACTGTCACAGGCCCCTCCCCATCCAATTAAACCATATGTTAAATGAGGCTGTACTAAAGCGTGGTAGAGCATACGCAATTGATTTGTGTCTAAATAATTTTTTAAATATTTAAATTTTGCTAATAATCCTCTTACTTTTTTTGTTACATTTTTAATCTGCAAATCCCAACGAAAATGTCTGTCTATAATCAATCCTAAATATTTTACAGATTCCGATTCTAATATGTTTAAATTTTCGTCAATTTCTATAGTTCTATACTTACTTTATTACCAATGTTTTTACAAATCTGATCAGTTTGGCAGTTCCTTTAAATTTTTGTACATTATAATGCCAGGACGTGAAATTTCGCATTTACCCGAGCAAGAATAACTGCTTTACATGATGCAGGACATTCTAATCATTAGATATCAAACATGTTGGGCATCCCTAGATCATCTGTTGTACGAATAGTACACAGATATGAAGAATTTGATACAGTGGAAAACAGACCACGTAATGGACGTCCTCGAGTATCTGATGAAAGGGAGGATCGGTATTTGGTGCAATATATCCGTAGACACTGCACATTTTCAGCTTCAGCTCTCAGGGCCCACTTTCAAGCACGGGTAGCCAACTCGTATAGCGAAACCGGCAACAATCGTCTATGCAATATTCCTTCTCAAATCAGTAACCCTACCAACCAAAATCAGTGCTACCGGCTACCGGTAGAATGGTATAAGGATGTTTTTAAGCATTTATAGCTTTTTTTCTCATTATTTATGAAATTTTTTTAAGCTAATATACTGTAAAATTCAATATTGTTCATTATTTTGTATATAAGTTTTGATTATTAAAAATTTCTTTTTACCTAAATACGTAGGTATACCGACAAGGTTTCACAATCGAAAAAACTATGTCATAGCCAGATAGAAATATAGAAATTTAAATTTAACCCAACTTTTTAGTAACAAAATATTTTTATTCTTATTTTATCATAGCAATTTATAACTATCCAAGTGGTTAATTAATAAAATATATCCTCTTGAACGTTTGAAAAGGTAGAAAAATTCAGTGGAAATGTGAGTATGTGAGTAAAAAGTACCTACCTACTTTTTATACAAAATTATGGTCATTAATAAATGCTTCATTGCATTAATTTGTTATTATATTTCAGGAAGAGGAGTTTCAATAATGATATTTATTAATATACATGGAGATTACTTTGATTCGTTTAGATTATTGCTTTGTCGATGAGATCATCCCGAAGGAAAATTTATGAAGACGTTCAAGACAAATGAAATATATTCTTTGTCTTTGGATTTATAAGTAATGAAATGCCTGAAGTGTTTCTATTGATTTCATTATTTATTAGAGATTTTTGCTTTGTCGATCATATGAACCCGAAACCTGAATGAAGATTTAAGAAGACATTTGAGAGAAATATGTTCTCTGTTGTATGCATTTATAAATAAGTGAAGTACGTCAAATTTCGTTGCTCTATACTGAAAATCTGTAGGCGAAATATGAACAACAGAAAAAAGAAGTAATTTTTTTATCATCGTTCATAAATTTGAAATATTGGATTGCTTCCAGAAATGTATTTCATTAAGGTAAATTTCCTATATTAACTACATTTTTCGAATGTAAAGAATGCAGTAAATGAATTATAATTTATATGTTTTTTAAAAATATACATTTTGATTCCATTTTTTCTTGTGATTTTATATAATTTCCCATTTCTAGTGACCAATATTTAAAATCATACACAATTTACTTGTAAAGTACAAGTAAATTGTGTATAATTTTAAATATTGTGTCACATTAAAAAAGTAAATATGTGCAAATAGAATATTCGAAATTCCCGCGGTCATTTTTAGTTCATCAATCCGACTATTCAAGTAGATGGCACTGAGCTATCACAGTTGTTGCCAACCGTTAATAGGGATATTGGGTTTCTTCTTCTTTATATTTTGTGCTTTCAAGGTACACTTCGCCGTGTTATATCGACACCTACTATTCGAAGACGACTCCACAAGCAAATTTACGTGCTAGAAGACCATTACTGGTCCCCACTCTACTTCCAAGGCATCGTACTGCCCGTCTCTAGTGGGCGCGATATCATAGGGGTTGGTTTTTACGCCAGTGGCGGTGGGTCTTATTTACAGACGAAACCAGAATTGGTCTGGTTACTGATGACAATCTACAAAGAGTCTGGAGAGAAGCAGGTCGTATACAGCGACTTCATTTTCTCCGTGAAGTTATTGGAGACGTGGTGGAGGTCATCCCGACTATTAGTCAAGTAGAGAACTCTTGCTTTATTACTTATTTTTGATTTAATAAATTTTATCAAAAATGTCACCCATTCGCTAGTTTTTAATTTTCTAAGTACTCAGTTTATTGAACATATTCTTTTCACAAAAAAAAAGTATCAGAAAATAATATACTTTTTTAAATGTATTTGGTTTTCCTGACAAAAAGATTTCTTTAACAAGAATGAGGGGGAGTCCAAGACTTTTGACGTTCTGTCTATATGAATGCATATGTATAAGAGATATATTATTACCCATTATAAAAAATATTTTCAGTGTAACCCGGAAATTCAAAAATCTAGGACCTTCCAACAAATCCAAACATCTTGCTTATCTCATCTGAATAAACAACAAATATGATGTGAAACTGTTCTCCTTCTACAGTTATTTCCATCTACCACTCATCAATTTACCATTTTTCCCAGCCTATAATCCATTGAAATTTATTTCTTCCCGTTAACTATTACCCGCAGTGATACTGGAAAATCACTACTCGCAAACCCGTTTATCCGGTAGTTTATCGGATTTGCCGAGCCATCACCTTTCCTGCTCAATACTTCATCCTGCCGCGGTTTTTAATCCTGCTACCGCGAGCCAGGGTGTGGTAGTCGTCGCACTGTCACAATTAGTTATGAACCCGTTACACGTCCATACCTTTCTTATTGGCGATCCCGATTCTTCGCCGCGAATCGTTCGGAAAACTAACCGTACCATCGGCATTCTGAAGAATGTAAAGTGTGCCTTGGAGGACGGCAAAAAATCGCCACACTCGGTTGGCGTTGATAAATACACATATGAATCGACCAAATAGGCTTTGGCACGCTAGGATTTATTAGAGGCCAGAGAATTCGAGGTGTGTGAGCCGATGTATGTTGTTAATGTACAGGGTCTTACATATTGATGTTAAGAAAATGTAGGGGCCGGTTATATGGTTAAAAATAAAAAAAAGTTTATATAAACATAGGTCCGAAAATGCCTAGTTTTCGAGATGCAGGTTGTTTAAAATTTTCTGTCTTAAATACTGTGGTCTTCATTTCTCGAAAACCGATCGAAATATTGAGATGAGACTCGATACACAACAGTATACAGGGTGATTCGGATATTCGGAACTTATCTAAAACACATTCTGACTGTACAGGGCTCTTACAAATACAATTTTGTAAAGAAAAAATCGAAAAGGGCAGTTCAAAAATGATTTAAAAATACACTTCTGCACCGCACTGGAAATTGGTCCACTGTAGAACCTGATAAGACGGCAATCTGCGACCAGGCAAAAAATGGAAAGAAATACTCAGGAAAATAAATAAATAACATTTTATACAGCAAATTTAACTGCTTTTGCCGCTATTGTTATTATTATCAATTATTAATAGATTTAATTCGTGGTTTTAATTAATAAAATAGTTTCACATACCTGATGATACAACAACATTTTGTCCGTTTTGAACTCGTAACTTATTGGCGGCAACTATGATACGTTTCCGTAAATCATTAATAGTATGTATCCACTACGGTGCGATCCATTTCATTTTTTAAATATCTCCACAAAAAGAAGTCCAAATGACTTAAAGTCAGAAGATCGTGGCGGTCATGGTACCGGTACTCCTCGTCCAATCCGTTGGTGTTAATGTTTGGATATGCTGTATATGGTACGGATATAATGGAGCCTCGTATATGATACGTCACACTGCTGCAATAGGCCGTGGAAGTCCTGGACCTCCACCTATTTCACGATTCGGTTTTAAATTTATCTCGCGTTGCACTGCATTTGGACCCACTGCACACAGGGATAAAAGTAGTTGCATGTTGGTACACCTTTACCAGAAAATCGTTTTACATCTAGCATATATTTCCAAATTCTTTTACATGAGTTCTGAATCACCCGGTATAGTGGCTACTCTTACGTGTATAAATTTCTCTTGCAATATACTAGCATCAGTGACGTTCGTGCCTTTAAATACTCATTTTTAGCAAAATAAAATATATTTCACGACTTTTTCACAAATTAGTATCGGTCTCTTAAAGCCAAGTAAATCTGCTAAAGTGTTTCTTGGACTTTTTCCTTCTGACAATGTTCGATATAAAAATTTATTTATTAATCATTACAATAGACCAACTTTGGAATGCTAATTAAAAAACAATAATCTAGGTGGTATGTGTCAATTTGTCATAAATTCCATGCTAGACTTAAACAAAAGAAGAGTGGCGAGTGACTTATTTTGTGTTTTTTGACGTTTCAGGGAAACGGGAAAACTAATAGTTAACTTTGTAGATTGTGCGTCGCAAAAAATTGCGCAAACAGTGGAAAATCAGAAAAATATTTTACACTCGGTTAAACATATCTTGCAAAAAGTACAAGCCGCCTGGTAAATGAATTAGGGATTATGAACAATGCTAATGTATGACGGATCCTCCAAGAGCTGCAGCTATATCTTTATCATCTACAGAAAGTTCAGGCTCCATCTGAAGCTGATTTTCCAGTCAAACTGCAATATTGTCAATGGCTAAGCCAAAGAAATGCAGAAAATCGCCAATTTATTTCTTTCATTTTGTTCACGGATAAAGTTTCATTTATCAGGAACGGTGTTTTTAATTGTCACAATGAACATTTTTGGGTGGATAAAAGTCCATACACTATTCATGAATCGCGACACCAGCAGCAGTTTTCAGTCAATGTATGGTCAGGAATTATTGAAAATTGTTTGGTTGGGCCTTTTATTTTGCCAAGAAGATTAGATGGACGTCCATACCTGGATTTTTTACAGGAAAATCTACCTATCCTTCTAGAAGCTGTGCCTCTTAGTGTTGCCTGTCATTTATGGTGTATGCACGACGGGAAACCTGCTCATTTTAGTCGCATTGTAAGAGACTATTTGGAGATTGGTCGGGACGGCATACTCTTTGGCCATCCCGATCACCCGACTTAAACCCGTGCGATTTCTACCTTTTGGGGCATCTAAAGCAATTGGTGTATTCTACCCACATAGCAAATGAAACTGCATTATTGGAACGCATTACTAATGCCTAAAAAACAATACATCAAACACCTCAGATATGTTGAAGAGTTAGAAGACAGATGCGAAGCCATTTCAAGCATTTAATTTAATTTTTAAGTTAATATACCTTTTTTTTCTAAACAAATAAAATAAAAATAAACCATTTGATATACGTTATAAAAACTGGTCATCACTTTAAGTTTTGTTTCCTTTTGCTGAATTTTTGCACGATATTTCCATTCAGTGTTATAATTATTGTCACAGTCACCTTTTCATTTCATGAATTTTTCTGCCTGTCAATGACAGTTATACAATTTAGAGCGTTTTCTAGTAAATTAATCCTTAAATGAAAAAGGTAAAGAGTCCTTTTTTGTGCATAGTGAAACTAAACTGTACAAGTTCGCTAAAAAAAATTTGGAGCAAGAATAAAGAATAAAATTAAATAGTACCACGCGCTCTGTATCACTTAGTAAAACTAATAACATTAGTCATGTTCGGACATGACACATTCTATTAGAACAACCAATAGTTATATTGATTTTGGTAAAAACTGGATTAACCTTACAACGTTACTCAAGTTGGTATATTCAAATAACTGACAGGGCTAGGTTGGTACTTATTTACTCACTTTACTTTAAAATTGCTTTAGCGGTTTATGAGATATTTGCAATAACCACAATTTTGGTTCAAATTTCAAGAGGCTCTAGAACTCCAAAGAAGTCAGCAAAAATGTCTCAATATAATATTAAAAATATTCTACAGGCAACTCAGTCAGGTCTTCGTGCAAATCATAGTACAACTACAGTTTTACTAGACGTTACTGATGAATTCTATAGGTCAGGAGATGATCGCATACACTATTTTAGTACCTACTTTTGGACTACAGCAATGCGTTTGATAAATTGGTACCTGCCACTTTATGTTTAAAACTTAAACATTTTGGCTTTAGTGATACAGCTGTTATTTTTTTTCTCTGCAGGGCACCAAAAGGTGTGTTTAAAAAATTGTTTCTCTGATGCATATGATACACATAGAGGTGTTCCTCAGGGGAGTGTATTGAAGCTTCTGTTATTTTCAATCTATACGGCTGATTTTTCGAGTTTTTGCGATATTCTAAATCAGATCAGTATTGATGATTATCAAGTGCTCTATAGTTTTTCTTCTTCATATATTTATTCTGCTATACAGTGTATTAATTTCAACTTAAATGAGACGAAAACTGAATTATTGATATTTGGACCACGTCAAAATGATATAGTAAATTATTTTGATTTAAATATAATTCTGAACACCTGTTACTTTTGTAGGGATTTAGGAATTTACATTGATACAGATCTTAGATTTCAGACGCATATATCGAACTTATTACAAAAATCCTACCGTAAACTACAAACTCTATAAAGAAGTTCTTGGCATTTATGTTAAACTAAATTGTGTGAAACGTTGATTTTTAGTAGCGTAGCCGATTGTGAGGTAGTTTACTGGCTAGCTATTTTAAATAGAGGTAAAGGGAGCCTTTAGAAACTCCAAAATACTTACTTGTCTGAGATTTGTCTATTGTTTGAAAACATATGATCTTATTAGTGAGCAATCCAAGTGGTTGTTATATGGCTTATATGACATCTATTGTTTATAAAGTTAATGATTTTGGATCTCCTAAGCATCTCTTTCATAAACTCGTCAAAGACCAACATTAAAGATTCACTAGATTTCGTGGTCTCTACACTGTCCCAAAGCATTACACTGCTCAATTTCAGAAATCATTTAGTATAATGCCGTTAAACTTTATAATAAACTCTCCTCTGCTCTGCTATTAATTTATATAGTTTTAAAAAACCGGTCAAATCCTATGTTAGTAGTTTAAGGGTTTCTTTAAAAGTTGTGCCTACTCCTTAAAACGTTGATCAAATAAATAACAAAAACTGATAAAAGCCTTCCAATTCACACGCTTTTCCTTTTGTTTCAGAGCACTACGTGGCCGCCGACTCCAACAGTTCCTCTACAACCAAATCCTTCGTGCCCTGCAAAGTTTGCGGGGATAAGGCCTCAGGGTACCATTACGGGGTAACGTCATGTGAGGGATGCAAGGTACGATATAAAAAACAATATAAGGTTTTTAGGCTCTCACGGCCGTTGCTATTATTTGATATATAGTGATTTTCCGAGTTGATATGCCGTGATCTCGGTAACTCGCCGCTACCAGTAACATAATTAAAATGCACATGCTTAGCTTTAGCTGGGATTATTTGAACTGCTCTGGTAGTTCTCGGGCTAGGCTCTGTGGGGACATACCCCCTATCGGTCGCACAGGTCATTCAGTAACAGCCCTGTTACCAACAAAAGAGTCGAAATCAATATATGGACGGGCTCAGAGTTAGCGATAGCTAGACAGAGCTCGAGAACAACCAGGGCAAAGAATCCTACCTAAAGCTAGGGATGTGCATTTTAATTCTGAGACATAAGTGACCTGCTACTTACTATTTGGCCTAAGCGGGTCAACTAGCAGGAAGCGACCTACATTGCAGCAGGTACTTAAATACAGACCTCTCGTCCTGGGTGACGCCATTAAATCTATAAATGAGACTGCAGGAAACAACTACTCCGCGGACTAATGCCCCGACCGGTATTGAATTACATCTGCAGTATCTGTGTGAACAGCCAAGAACACTTGTCGGCCACCCCACCAGACATAGCCCAGTTTCGGGCTTGTTAGCCCTCATCAGCATGCCATAGGTGAGATGACCGACAATTAAACTGGCTGTTCCTTCATATGTGTGTTCACATATAAACTGAGTGCAGATGAGATATATTATATTACATTATTACATTACATTATACATTTTATTTTGGTACCGACCAGTACATTATACATTTTAATTTGGTACCGACCAGTTATCGAGGTCCCGGCATAACAACCCGGAAAATTACTATAGAGGGTATTTTATAGCTCTACCGACACAGAGCAGACATAAGTCACGGATCTTAAAATATGCCGCATTGTTATGTAACATTTTTTTCTGGGATGTACTGTTGGAGAGATATTGGCTTCTGAAGATGAGTGTTAAATTTTAAAAAACAATAATATATCAACAATGCTTTAACACATATCAACCAAATTTGGTATGATTTGCTTTTATTATTATCTGTAATTGGTAAAAATATGATTTGTCGGAAGCTCTAATAAGGGTCGGTCCCCGAATAGATGGATAGGATAAGGAAACAATTGTCCAGAAAAATGGCCATCGAGATCACTAAATCTGAATACATGTGATTTCTTTCTCTAGAGGGTTTTAAAAGAATTTGTTTATTTACACTGATTGTATCTGAAGCAGATTTATAAAATCGTATAAATAATAAATGCAACACCATAAGAAATGATCCACAGTTATTACGCAGAATTGCTTTTAATTGTCGGCGGAGGGTACATTTATGTATTAGAAAAAATGGTGGCCATTTTCAACAATTATTGTAATGCTATTTAACGATGTTGGTAGTTCATATGATTAAAATTTAATTTGTTAATGTTTTGTTTGCAAGGTTCTTTTTTTAATATTGTTACGGAAGCTCACCTACCCTTTTAGTTTGTTAATTATGTTCCTGTTTGCGCTAGAATTTGTAATTTTAGGAATACCTTTATTTTGATGTTTTCCGGAATATTTCAGGCTATATTCTATCTGTTTCTTGACACGTTCTCGAGATCGCAGAAACTTAGAAAACCCTAAAAATCTATATAAGCGGATCGGTTTCGCTGACACAGTTCAGTTTATATTGAGCAGTCGAACGCGATTGAAAAATGTTAAAGTAAAGCGTTGACAGTTGTGAAATTTGTTCGAAGGATATTTCTTGTATAATCAAGAGTGACAATAAAGTTTGTTTCTCTACGTGAAGTGTTTGCATGCTAACCCAACATAGAGATTACAATATGTTAAAAACAAAATAAAGAATCTGATTTAAAAGAATTGCTTTTTCTTGATACTTTTTTGTAAACGTCAAAACTGGAACATGAAATCATAACCTACTAGTCGATTCAATTAGACGTTGTTTCACAAAATTTCGATTTTATCAAAAACCGTAATTTTTTCGAAAAAATGGTAAGAATGAAAAAAGCTTTAAAATTAAATGTCCTGTAAAACTTTCCTGTTAATACTATTAAATAATTGGCATACTGATAAAATATCCATATCATTTTAAGAGCGACCTACCCCTAGAGCGGCAATTTGGGCTTCCAACAAATTCATATTTTTACCAATTAAAGACCAACCAAATTTGGTAGCTCTATGTTAAGACATGCTGAAATATTATTGTTTTTCAAAATTCAATACTCATCTTCAGAGACATATATCTCTTCAACGGTACATCCCAGAAAGAAACATAACAATGCAGCATATTTTAAGATCCTCTGCTCTGTGTCGGTAGAGTTATAAAATATCCTGTATATCAAATAATAGGTTTGTCTTTATTAAAAATGTTTAATTTATTTTTTTCCATTCTTTTGGACCCATCGAACAATAAGTGCTCAATACATCCTGTATTTTTAAGTAGCAACACATGGACAGTTGTAAATTCTACGTGTCAGAAAAAATACAACCGGTATTACACACTTCACGTGTAATATAGTACACAAATTGATATAATAGATACTGTTTAATTTAAAACCACAACATTAATGATCATATCAGTTAATTACGAGTATCTAGGACTGTCGTTGTATGTCATTAATTAATCATTTAAGTATATAAATGCTTACTGAGCACTATTTCATTATTATGCTGAATAGGAATGAATTTTTAAGCAAAACACGTCTTTTTGTTATGTCTACAGGACAGTCTATCAACGGTCACCCCTCATTTTCTTCGTTACTCTTCAAGTAGAAAAAAAGATATAATAATAATAAAAGTTAAATATCGCATTGCAGATATAAAAGTCTAACGTGGATTTTAATTAGAACTCCTTCCACATTTTTACATATTCAGATAGAGCATTTTCTTACTACGAGGTGTGACAATTAAGTTCCGGGAATTTAGTTATAACTCGGAAACTGGCAACACTGCATAGTTCGTCAACGTTTTTCTAGAGAGGGGACCTTCCTTTCAGTTTCAGTCCAAAGTTGAAGTCGAGAGCACGTTTGGTTTGTGTTTTATGTGTATTTTTTGGAAGTAACTTTTTTAGTGACATCGTGAAAACGAGTAACTCAAATTACAAGCAACGCGTTGTGATGCAATTTTTAGTTAAATCTGGCGAAAAACCCTCGGAAATCCTTCGAAAATTGCAGGTGGTGTATGGAGACAAGTGAATGTCAAAAACACTCATGTGTGAATGGGCAAAACGGTTCAAGGAGAGGCGTGAATCGGTAGAAAACGATCCACGTGCACTGATCACGTCTGACCGGTGTCTAAACATTCGTGCGTTGTCTGACGTGTTGCGCCAGATGGAGTTTTTGCAAAAAAGGCATTCCAACGTTGCCGCACCCACCCTATAGCCCCAATATTGACCCCTGCAATTTTTTGTATTCCCCAAGATGAAGTTGCACCTCACAGGAACTCATCATGGCGGCGTACATGAGGTCAAAGAAGCTGTAACCGTGGTGCTGAACGGGTTAACTGCGGAGGATTACCAAGGGTGCTTTCAATCGTGGGAGCAACGTTGGAATCGTTGTGTAGAGTCTAGGAGACTATTGTGAAGAGCGATAATAAAATTTTTGCCAAATTTAATTTGCTTGTTTTTTGATTGACAAATTCCCGGAACTTAATTGCCACACTTCGTATTATAGTGATCTAAATCTCGGTTTGTTTACCTCCAATAGTAAGGGAGATAGACATACCTTACCATCAGTATGTCATTACCGTTTAATAATAAACAACTTACGAGGATACACACTGAAGATAATTTCATCTAAGCAAAGTGGACAGTTTTGATCATACGCATTAAGATTAACACGACTAACTTTATTTAAATTTAGGAATATTCTTTTACATCGTTTTTTTGTAAGTTTTAAGCACATTATTGTGCCTATTGTACGAAACAAATGTTGGTTGTTCTTAAATACTTCTAAATCCTCGTAAAGATAAGCTAATTTGAAGTTGTGCAATTTTATAGTATCGATATAAATAGTACACAAGAGTCAGATTAGATTCGAACATGATTTAATATAAACCACATTCTAATTTTTTGTTTTGATCGTAAGATTTTTTACAAAGAGTGTTTTAAAAAGAAGTACCACAAATATACCGGTGAATCTACAGCGAGAAAGAAAACGTTTTGCATAAAAATGACCTTAGTAGAAAATGTTCGCCCCTTAGAAGACACAGGCCGTCAAACTTTCCAAAAAAAATGGAATAGTGATTGTAATTTGAAAACTAGAAAAGGTGTAATAGTAAAATTTTATACAAATTTTCTACTAATGATTGTGCAACTTCTTAAACATTTTTCGAAAATTTCTACTTCTTAGAGAGGGTTGAAATAAGCATCCCCTAAGATATTTTATGCTACAACTTATTTGTTTGACAAAAATTACATATTCAAAAGTACGGATCAGATAAGCTACGTTTATTTTTACATTTTTACCTTTCTTTTTTTGCCGTAAAACAGTTTTCTAACAAAAAAATTAAATTCATTATCATTGCATTACAACTCATACGATTACGAATAAGAAATGTTTAAGTAGGCGGCTTCATGCTAATTTCTGTCATTAGATCTTTTGTGATTTTTTTTATTGCTGCACAATATTTCTGATATTCAACTTATGCCAACGTATCCATCATTAGCAAAATTATTGTGAATGTTTTATAAGTTATCGTAAAGAATACAATTTTTAAGTAGCAAATCTAAGGAAGCACTGGCAAAAGTCAAACAGATATAATGACAGAAATTAGCCTACTTAAATATGTCTTAGTTGCAGTCGTAATGAGATTCTGAGTTGTAATGCGAATGATAATGAATTTTATTCTTTACCTTCTTTGATTTATAATTTCTTGGTTCTACTTTCATATAAGAAGTAAGTTTATCATACTTCGAAATGTCAATACCTTTGTGCACTTTCAACGTTGATTTTAGCATGGCATATTTCTGTCCACATTGGAGAGGCGGCAAACCACCACCACATTGAAAAAGTAGGATAGTAGCACCTCTTCTATAATTGCTCCTTCTCCTATGCCCCTTTTCTCGCCAGGTATCATCAATTCCTTCTCGTACACAATTTTGCTTTTTGCTGATAACAGACGTAGTTGCTTCTTCTCTACATTCTCACTCATTTTTTTGTGTCGATTTTGCAAATTTCTTCACTCTTGTTGACAAATAAACAAACGCATGTGATAGAAACCATTCCAAGACTTTCTAGTATTCAGCTGACAATCAAGATTTTTTGTTAAAATAAATTTGTCAAATATGACGTTTTTCAAAACTACATTCGGGAAATTAACTAGCCTTTAATCCCCTAGAAAAAATGTAACTCTCCGCTGTTCCTCAAGTATTAATTTTTTGTCGTGGATTAAAGACTTGTTAATTCCCTTATATAATTAATAACAAATATACAAACTTACGTCATTACCGTCTATTTATATTTCGACATGGATGTCTTAATAAATGTAACATTTCTGATTTTAATCAGAGATTCAAACGCAATTATTAAAATAATATATATTTTTTAATAATCCACGTAGTGTTTTTACCTCGATTTATATTTTTAATGTCCACTATTAATTTTTTTAAAACTTCAGAATCGTTGCAACCAAAATAAATTGCATATTATACTCTCTATGTACGAATATATTTACTCTTCAATTTTGTGCTACTACTGCAACGAAACGTGATCTAAACACTATACAATTGCGCCCCATGCTTGGGGCAATTCCAAACGAGTTTGAAAAAATCGCATTATAGTTGTTTCTCCAGAGTAACGGTTCGCAAGTGGCATCTCGACAAACTGCAGTTTAATTTAGCCATAACGTTCTTACAATGTACTAGACTTGTTTTCTTGTTTCCTAGGTCGAGTTCTTATTGTCAACGATAACCTAGAGTTTATAACTTGACAATGACGTCTCGTTCGTGAAGTGTTGTAATGTATTTTTTTACTTTTTTTTTATCTTACACTAGGTGCTATTTTTGTAAGCCTTTAGAGGCGCAAAAGTAGGCATTCTCACGACTAGGAGGAAAAAAAAATTCTATCAATAAGTGACGCATCACATCTGTCTCGCAGTGTCAGTTAATTTAAAATTACTTTAAGGCATAATTATTGTTATCACAACACCGTAAAAAATTTTGCGTAAAATTTTACTCAAAATCGACACAAATGGTTGTCAGTGAGTAAGTAACATTCACTCAGTTATTTTTAGCTAAACAAAACTTTTAAAGGCAACACTGAACAATTTTTGAGTTAGCTTTCCAAACACAAAATTGAGTTATATTATCAATCTATTTAATTTCTTTTTGACAATACGTCCTACAATTTAAATCAGTAACGAGTTAGTTTATATAACTTTAGTGTTGTAACAAACGCAAACTAGCAGATTTTTATTATACTGTGTTGGTCCTTACAGAGTTTTTGTGAAAAGTAGACTATTGTGTATCTATTAAACGTGTTTATTTTTTACGGATCGTAAATTATTACTTTATAAATATTTATAATAATTATTATTATTACTATTAATAACATTATGACTGTTACAAATCATTATAATTAATTTAATAATAATAGATAATAATAAAATTATTATAAATAATAATAACCCTGAGTCCTCCTATAAGTCGAGCCGCTTAGGCCAAGCAGGAAGTAAGCAGACCACTTATATCTCACCTGCACTCAGTTTATATGTGAATATACATATGAAGGAACAGCCAGTTCAATTGTCGGTCATCTCACCTATGGCATACTGATGATGGCTAACAAGCCCGAAATCGGTCTATGTCTGGTGGCGTGGCCGACAAGAGTTCTTGGCTGTTCATACAGATACTGCAGAAGTAATTCAATGCCGGTCGGGGCATTAGTCCGCGGAGTAGTTGTCTCCTGCAGTATCATTTACAAATAGTTAGGTATGTCATACAAATTACAGTCCAAAAAAATAAAACCTGTTTAGTTGGTACAGTGGTGGTCAGTTAAAATGTTTTATCCTTTTCTAGTACCGTGTATAACAAATGGCTCTAGAAAATGATGACTCCCACCGTACACAATATAGGTTTAATTATATTGAGAAGCAACCATAACAACAATAACACACAAATGATAATTATTGGTATCAGATTATAATATTTATTACTTCTACTAACTACACACTATTTGAAACAAAAGTTTGCTATAACAAGTTGAATAAAATAAAGGTTGAGATTATATTTGTATAATAACATGACGAAGTATGTAGATATTTTATTTTATTATACAGTGCTTTCAAAAAGTAACGAATAAATTCATTATTTTTTAAATTGAGAAGTTTTCGAAAAAATCCCCTGGAACGTTGATTTTGTTGTTAAAAAAGGCACTTTTTGACATACGACCAACATTTGTGACGTCATCGTTGTTCGAGATATGACGTCATTGACAACTTTTTTAAATAGCAACCCCCAATTTTGACCATGCCATTTGAAAGAGCGTGTCATTCTACATACATCATGAAAAATTATGGTGTTACATAACAAAAATTTCAAGAAAATAATGTTTGAAGATTTTAAAATTTAATTTTCACAATACTGAAAATGATAATGATGTATGTAAAAAATCGACTAAATTAAATGTTCAAATTGTGCACCGTTGGCTGCCTGACAGTAGCCAAGGCGATTAATAAATTCTTTTTGGATATTATCAATAACTTCAGGAGGTATATATATATATCTCGTACAAATTCTTGCTTTTACATCTTCTAAATTAACCAGTCTAGTAACGTATACTTTACTAGTGTGTATCCCCACAAGAAATAATCTAGGGGTGTGTCAAATCAGGCGATCTGGCTGGCCACTCAATCGGCCTCTTCTCCCTATCCAACGATTCGGGTACAGCTCATCTAAATAAGCACGGACAGGTGTTGCATAATGGGGAGGTGCACAGTATTGTGAAAATTAAATTTTAAACTCTTCAAACATTTTCTTCAAATTTTTGTTATGTAACACCATAATTTGTCATGATGTATGTATGTAGAATGACACACTCATGGCATGGTCAAAATTGGGGGTTTCTATTTTAAAAAATTGTCGATGCCCTTATATCTCAAACAATTATGACGTTACAAATATGGGTCGTATGTCAAAAAGTGCCTTTTTTAAAAACAAAATTTTAAAAATACTTATTTTATTCGTTACTTTTCGAAAGCACTGTATTAGTAAACAATACATTCGTTCTAAATTTAACAAAATATATACTTTTGTGTCACAAAATACTCAGACGTGTTGTATATGACTAATGAAATTCAAACGGCTGTTTATTGAATAAACTGTTGAAATCAATAATTTCCAGGTTTGATCTATTTTCCAAAATTTTATAGATGAGTAGTTGAGGATCAAATGGATCAAGTGGTAATCATGTAGTGACACACACAAAATAGGTTTTCTGAAATGTGAAAAGAACCAAATCGACAATTTTTTTTATAGGATAAAGACGGCCATTGTTACTTACTTATTTCTACCACAACTTTATGACACAAATTCTCACTTTTCAGTTTACACCATACTTTTTTATGTAAATTGTAATTTAAAAATGTATTTACTCACAATTCAACACCAAATTAATTCACACATAAATGAGTTTGAATTTAACGTTATTTTTTACTGTGAAGCTTCGCTATCTTATTACTGGTAAGCAAACAACAACATTGACACAATCCGGAACTAGCTGCATTTTCCAAACTTAAGTTTTGAGCAAAAATATTTTATAATTTCCAAAAAATTTTGCCTTCTCGTGGTTCACAAACAAAAACTTAAGTATTGTTACAGATAATGATTCGGCTGTCAAACACAGCTTTTAAACAAACCAAGTTCGCTAAAATCGATTAACGTAGTCGGGAGTTTTCTAACTTTCTCTTCAATATTATTCTGCCCTCCTCCTAATCCTACTTTAAGAGGAGAGCAAAATGTCAAATAAACAATTTTTAAAGTGTCGGTAGGACAGTTCAAAGCCGTTCAACATAACGTACTTTCACTATTAATTTTATGGAGAAAATTTCACTTCACTGACGGTAAAATTTTAAAGTAAAAGATAAGAGACTTCTCGGGGCCACTTTTATTATCAATATTGTTTTCAGAAACTATAGGACCAGTAGTGTCCAAGATACCGTACTATATTCCTAAAATATCACTGTCACCATGAATCACCACTTAAACACCCTATATATTTAATTTCATATAAAATTTAATCAAATTTCAGTTAAACTTAAAGAGTTTCCGAAAGTTTCAGGTTTAGAAAAAGCCCTTGCTAGTTAATTCGATTGTCCTGGAATAATTTTTCTGTAACGATTTGTTCTTTCTCGTCTTTCAGATCACCTTTATAGGGTTGATCATTATTTCAGTTTCTTTTTCCCGTGAATATACCAGCACGTTCCTATGTTTCAGTGCTCTGCACGGTGAAAAGAGAAAGCGAATGAAAATAATAACAAAATACAATGTTGGCCGGACCTGTTTTATGGCCTCCAAGATCGGCTGACCTGAACCCTCTAGATTTTCTTGTTTAGGGATATTTGAATTCATTAGTGTATGGTACTTCTGTAAATAGCCTGGAAGAGCTGCAGCTACGGATTAATCAAAAGTGTCAAGAAATCCAAACCAAGGAGGGTGTTTTTGAAAGAGTTCGAATATCGTTGAGACGAAGATGTCGTGCCTGCTTGGAAATGGACGGAGGGCACTTTGAACATCTTCTGTAACTTTGTTTTTTGTTTGTTAAAAGCTTTCTTTGTCGGTTTATTCCTAATAAAATAAAATGTTTGAAAAACGAATAGTGGTCCATATCTCCGCAACCGTTACTTTGCGGACCCATATTTATTAAGACTTTTCTGCTTATTTTGGTTCATACTATTACCTCCTGAAATATTTTACACTCTTTTTTAACACCCTGTATACTAACCTGGATAATCAGTAACAAAATAGATGCTATTCGGAATTATGTGATAATTTTAACAAAATAATTAATGACAAAGAAATAAAACTCAACCCATTTTGTGTGAATTATGAGAGGTTTTTAAATTTTGTGCAACTTTTCAACCAGCTCATTAAAACGCAAAGTTATTAAAGTTATGTGACTGGTGTTACAGTTTGATTAATAGTCCACCTTTCCGTCTCATCGCTTTTTATTTCGAACAGTTCATCAGCACTAATCCGTTTCATTTTTTTCAGGGCTTTTTCAGGAGAAGTATACAGAAGCAGATAGAATACCGATGCCTGCGAGACGGCAAGTGCCTCGTGATACGGCTGAACAGGAATCGATGTCAGTATTGCAGATTTAAAAAATGCCTGGCTGTAGGGATGTCTCGAGATTGTAAGTACTCTGATATTTCTCCTTGTATTCGTATCTTAAATTCGGTAGCAAACGTTTTTAGAAAATCGATGGGAAGCGAATATTAGATTCGGAAGTTCGTTCAATCTGCTCTGTCGCCTATCAGACGAGAGTGACTGACAGATGAAACAAATTGTGACAAAACCATAGACTCACACAATAGAATCTTGATTTGCTTACTTAGTATATGCCGACTACCATATAGAAGCTTTAGATTGGCGAACGATTTTTTCAACATTGAATTTATAAATGATTTAAACCTCAAGCCTGAGTCTAATATTACACCTAGGTTCTTAGCTTCTCGAGTAACAATAAGAGTTTCATTGTTTATGCATATATGCATTGAATGAATAACTTCATCCAAGACAGTATTTCGGCCAAAGAGTGAAACGGAAGACTTAGAGCTATTTAGTTTTAAAGAGTGACCAGACGCAACTGTAAACAAAGCTGACAGGTCACTATTAATTTTCTGGCAAGAATTAATAGCCTCAGACGGTATAAATGAATAATATAGTTGCGTATCGTCTGCATAGAAATGATACTTACAATGGTTATTGTATGTTTCATAGTTCAGTGTGTAGAGGGTATAAAGCAGTGGACCCAAAATAGATCCTTGAGGTAGGTACTCCGGTTGACATTCTAGCTTTATCTGATAATTTATTATTAACAACCACAGATTGTACACGATCACACAAGTAATTTCTAAAAAGCAGTATAGGTTGTTCAGTAAGGTCTACAAAATATAATATGGCTAATAATATATCATGGTCAAGTGTATAAAAGGCCTTACTAAAATCTAGCAGAACCAGTGCACTGATTTGACCGATATTAGCTTGACCAATAATGTCATCTGTAACATTTAAAAGGGCAGATAAGCAACTGTGTTGTTTCCGGAAGCCTGATTGATCGAGAGGCAATAATACTCCTAAGATACTCCCGGAATTGATTTTCAATTATTTTTTCTAGGACCTTAGATAAGACTGGGAGTATTGCTATACATCTGAGATCTTTGAATTCAGTCGGATTAGAAATCTATGGGAACGGTTTTATTAGAGATTCTTTCCAGGATGAAGGATAGACACAATTATATACGTAATCAACGGCACTATATACGGGCAGCATAATTGTACAAAAGTTATATTAAAACCGTCGGATCCAGTCGCCTTGGTGGATACATTATTAATTATTTTACTAACCTCTTCTTCATTAACTCTGCAAAAAGCAAAACTATTGGGTATATTATGTTTCGTATTAGAATTATAAAAGTTAATCCCGTCACGTTTACTGTCGCTATCAACAAACAAGGAAATTATTGATAGAGTTTGGATCTGCTAACTCATCAGGGATAGTTGGCATTACTTTGTTAATAACGTGCATACGTCTCAGTTCTCTCCAGGTGTCTTTGAAATTGGAAGTGCGAAATTTGTATTCAAAATAAGCCTTCTTTTCCCTTTTTGTTGCCTTGCCTTGTCTTGCCTTGTACTCTTGCCAATAAATAGCATTCTTATTCAACTTCGACTTTTTCAACTTTTTGTCCCTAATCGACATGAGTAGCTTACAATTATCGGTCAGCCACGGGGCGTATGGTTTACGTAGCGTACATGTTTTAATTGGAATATGTTTGTTAAATAAGGCATTTAAATTATTATTTAAAAAAACTAATTTTTTATCAATATTATCAATTTCAATTAAGTAAAAGAGAGGGAGCGATGTTAAATCCAACATAAATAACTCATAATCCAAATTTTTGTAACCAACTTAACATAAATAAGGTCATGGTCTGAAATTCGACGGTTTATTTTAATTACGCCTTTATCTAAGACTAATGACTGATCTGATATTACAATAAAATCAATTAGTGAAGTAGACCTAGTAGGATATTCAATGATCTGACTCAATTTAAGTATATCCAAGAAGTCACTCAGGGCTATGGCAGGCGTATTCTCCAGCTCTAACAAGTCTATATTAAAATCACCAAGACAAAGCAAACAACTGGCATCAGCTTGTAGCAAATCATATACAAAAGTATTTTTCAACTCAGTTAAAAATAAATTATAATTTAAATCAGGAGGACGATACACAACACCACTATAATATGCTTTATTTAAAATAGTAAGGTTTACCCAAAGTTGCTCTATACTGCGAGAAGTCGATAACACTTTAAACTTTAAATCATTTCTAATAAACATACCCACACCACCTCCTCTCGTCAAACGATCCTGTCTTATGAAATTATACCCAGCTATGCTTATATTACATGTAGGAATATCTGAGTTAAGCCAAGTCTCTGAAACAGCTAAAATGTGATAATTATATTTGTTTAGGATATATCTAATAGCGCCAAGTTTATTTACAAGTGAACGAATATTTAAATGAGATATTAAAAACGTATCTCTTCCTTTTGTCATAATCTATAATTCTGATATTTTGCAAAGTGCTCGTATTATCCAAGACAAGTGAGATAATCATAAAGTGGTACTCCTACTGATAAAAAAAATAATAATAAAAAAAGCATGAAACATATGAAGAAACCAAAATAATATTATATCATATTGTTCGATAGCAATTCAGGCAACACAAGTATAATGAATACTTTATTAGAATTATAGGATAGCCGCGGACAATATAATTAAATTACAGATCTGGTAAAGACGATTTCTAAAAAGTATACAAACAAAAGAAGAGGGGAGAAATAAACAAAACAAAAATAAACGATAATCTCCTAAGTATTCGTGGCAACCAGACAGCAAAGCATATAGTCGTACCAGCACGATTAAGTTATCGATTCTAAATCCATTGACGATGTGATTATATTTCTCTTGCCTGACGAGTTGTAGTAAATATTTCCTCTGGAAGTCCAAACTTCGTTATACCCAAATTTCTCCTTAGCCAGCTGCAGCAACTTAAAACGCTCCTTGGTTAGGTTCTGATAATTTCGGACCTTTGATGCATTAGCTAGCTTTCTAGCCTTAAGTAGGTACTTCATTCCGCTTTAAATATGATACAAATTCGACAGCCCCGACAGTTGTTAGTATTGCTACTTTTATTTTTAATTCTAAAAATATTGTTGATGTCGCTTGAGGAACAACGAACTTACAGGACACTATTAAGAAAATTCAAAGCAGTGGTAAGTAGTTCATCATTATTGGAATCTGGCAAACCAGTAAAGCGCAACGTATTCTTATTATTTATTTGATGTAAATCTTCGTGCCTCGCTGTAAGTACATCTACAGCCTTTTTGTTAGCAGCTTATTTTTATTAATCTCTAAGAGAGTTACATTAAACTTGGAAAATTCCTTATCAATTTATGCTTCAAGTTGGGAGGACAATTTCAAACAAACCTTGTTTATTAGTTCTTCTATCTGATCATTCCCAGAAATTTTCGAATCTAATGTTAATGCACTACGTTTACTTGGTTTCGACATGATACCAGTTTGTTTCAGAGGTTGAACTATGGAAAGGACTCACCAGAGAACTCGTATAGCTTTAAGGCTAAAACTGCACTTATGACTAACTTTTTGAAGAATTATGCTGTGTTACAGCTCCACAGTTATCATTACTACTTCAAAACAGTTACTAGGTTAAGTTCTTCTTAAAACACACTTGAATACCACTTAATTTAAAAAATTTAACAGCAACAATAGACCTACTCTAAGGCTCGCATCTAATCGAATCCCCCGATTATAAGCAATATCGTCCTAATATGAGTCTCAAAAGAAATACAACAAATCAAATTAGAAGGATTAAGTGTTCGTTGTTTAAAGTGCATACATGTCACAAAATACTTGCCATTACTCAATACAAACAGAAAAAGTTGACATGTTGCTAATTTACAGCGAGTCACAAAAAAATTAGATTTTATGGCATATGCATATGAAAAATAGATGCCCAAACATAATACGAAAAAAGGTATTATAAATTTCATCACTGTAATTATTTTTATAATGTCAACTTCGAAACGGCTAGGTTTAGGTATACATAATAGTTAACTATGACAAATATTTTAAAAGAGGATAGAGAAAACTAAGAAATAACGGAATCGCCCTTCAAAAACTTTCCAAACTAAAGCACAAATATTCTTTTTCTAAAGTATTTTAAACCAATATTCATTGACGCCCATGGCCGCTTGCCAGCCACGAATTTAGATTTCCCAACCATCAACACAACAATGACATATCTAGGTCTTGTACACGAGTCTTGTTTTGTTTTTACTGAGAGTTGAGTGCGAAGATAGATTAGATCATTACTTAATTCTATCAGAAAGTCATCAAGATAAAACCTTTTGGTCTCTTCCAAACAGTGTCTGGAAGCTAGTTATTTTTTTATTATATTATACAGGTTTGATTGTGTTTTGTTTCCAAAATGATATACTTCAGCATTTTATTACCAAAGTTACATTGGCGATCAAAGTTTTCGCTAAAATGGCGAATGCGCCGGTGGTGTGCACTGCTAGAGAGCATAGTAAATTTTCCTTAAGTCATTAATTTTAATGAAATTGAACACAAATAGATTTTTAAATTAAAGTATTTATTATATGTATGTAGATCGTGATCATCATAGGCAATTAACTTAATAACCAAAGTCTGTAAAGAAATACCTAGGTACTAATATTTTGATTTCATCTATTCCCTTCCGAATTGTTTACAAGCCACGTAATATCCTGTATATCTTAAAATATTAAATAATATACAAAACACAGAAAAGTATAAGCCGCACCAATAATTATTTTATTTATTTATAGCAATATTTTCTGTAGTAAAAAATAAATACAACAAAATAAATTAATCGATTTTCGAATGTCTATTTTTCTTTTCTCCTGTTAAGTTAATTGTTTGCCCAATTTTACAACCGATTTTATTTAACTGAACTTACCAATTACGTTTAACGTAAAGTTGAATTAAACATAGCCTTTAAACGCTTCAGCGTAAAACTTTTTGGCTTTTATATATAATTTAACATAAATAAAAGATTAATTGAAATAGAATAGAATAGTAATTAACACATTTGGCTAGCTTAGTAAAAATACTTCGTAATTTTTAAAATTGTTATGTTATAAGACATGGAAAAAATTATAGCATAAATAAAAGAAAAAATGATTTACTATTATCGCTTTCAGATTTAATTTGCATTGAAAATCGAAACCTTGCATCGTTATGCGGAACGTGGTAACTAAAGGTGACATTTTCTAAATGAACAGCATATAAATTTTTACATATTCGAATTCCCTGCAGTCTTTAATAGAAAATTCATTATTCCAGTTTCAGCCGTATTATAAAAATTTATTATTTTTTGGTAATGTGATAAATACAGTTTTTCTATAAAATTTCTCAAATTTCAGCGTTCAAAATACTGAAAAACTCAATAAATTCAGTTGGAAACCTTAATTTTTTCATTAATAAATTTTGCATTAAAAAAAATTCAGTAAGGAAACATATAACATGCCCGATACCCTAAATTCGTAGTTTGGAATTTATTTAATAAAACCTATATTTTTATAAGAACTTAGAACTCAAAACTTAGTGTTAGTTATATTTGAATTTTCAGTGGTATTAATAATTTATGTGGTGATATATGGTGCTAGACAGTACTGTTACAATATTATTAAGGGTTTAGAATGTATAACAAACACAAGAAATCTCAGACAGTTGGATCCTATAACACCGGTCTACAACATTTTTGCGCACGGGTTATACATACCTAATTTTTATTCCTTTTATACCTAGAAATAAGAAAAATAACAAAAAATAGTTCTAAATTTGTTTTTGTGTGAAAACTGAAAATTCAAATAAATTAAAATACATAAAAATCGACATAGAGATGATTTATTAAAAGATACCAAACATCAATTTATGATTCATTCTTACAATAGAAGTTTCAAAATAAAGTCCAAAAAGTTTAAAAATGAACAGTTTTACTTTTCCTTTCATGTTCAGCAGATCTTCGCGCATGCCGCCATTTGGGGATAGGTAGCGGCAGGGACGTGTGGCTGTAAAATATGCCCTTATAGCCATACCGTGGCCATACCGTTCGACGACTGCGTTATTGGTGCACGAATGCTGCATTCTGTGGTTTGTTGATTTTTCTTGTATTTTATACTGTTATGTTATTTTATTTTTAAACAATTTCAAGTAAAACAAATTTATATTTAGTATGACACTTTCTAAATTGAGACAACTATTTTTAATCCGGTCCTGACGTGTATCCCGCGCGAGAGAGAGACAACAAGCTTCAAGGACAAATTTTCAGGTTTTAATACTTCAAAGGTGCCGCCGTAGAGTCTGTGAGCTGATTGTTATTTAAGCTGTGACGATAGCGCGCAAAGACCGACATTAATCAGGCGTGAAAATCAAAAATGCTATAACTTCTTAAAAAGCAAATATTTTCGTTCTGTAATCGCAATTTTTTATATAGATTTGCTTATAGGTATAATCAAAATATATTAGGTAAAGACAAGTATTTTCGATGCTGCTGTAACATATGACTCAGGATTTCGGTTCAGATGCGTTTACCTTAC